>JAUALY010000002.1:11210000-12480713 GCA_030819805.1 Penstemon newberryi var. newberryi | reverse complement strand
CAAAGTAGCAGACTCAAGTTCGAATCCCTATTGGGAGAGATACTCACTTAATGTGTCCATCCCGCCTTGAAAGGGATTAAACCCTTGGGACACAAAAAAAAAAAAAAAAAAAATAACACTTAATAGTATCAACGTATTGTTTAGTGATTACATATATAAAAACTAAATTTGTATTCATTTACCACCTCAATTAATTAACTTGAAGGAAACATTAATGTTACGTAACATTTATTGTATTTAAGTACTTTAAGGAATCAGACTATATTCGAATTAAACTCCATTAAACAATTTCACAGCTCTTAACTTTCTCAGAGCTAAGAAAATGTTCAATCTTAATCCAACTCATATTTAGTCAAACTCTGATCAAATGTAACACTACGTGTCGAGACACTGAAACTTAACTCGGGGCTCGCCCGAACCTATTGACCGTGCTAATTATATGAATGAATAATTTTAGTCTAGAGATGGGGAGACAATAGGGCCGGCGGCCGGGTCATCCACCCTAAAATAATGAATTTGAACATGCAATGTACATGACCGGGCAAAATATGACATGTCGGTACTAGGTTGAATCCTATGACCGGTAGAATTAGAAAAAGAAAATTAAAAATATATACATGAACGAGAACGTCTTCTTTGGCCATAATTAACTAGTACTCTTCCGTTAAATGAACTTCACCTCAGTTCCCAGTCCCACTTGGTGTTTAAATATATATTCATTCAATAACTACAATTCAATGAATTCAATGCTTCGAAAATTTGGACAGGGATTTAATCAAATACATTTTGACTATGTTTGATTCTTGAATTGCAGTGAATAAAGCGTTAAAAATAAAAAGAAAATAAATGAATAAAAAATAATGTCCTATGTAATATATTTTCATTGTCGTTTTACACACTAAATTCAAGAACCAATTCCACCAAGAAAAGGAAAAAACACTCTTTTGAAAGGAATTAAACAGAAAATATCAGAGGTAGCATCAACCATGGAGAGAATCTCATTATAGAAAATTATATCAAAAAGAAAGATATGCCAAGTATTGATTGCACTTCAAATTGCTCAAATCCCAACTTTCAACCTCTATACAAACTATACATTAATAATTTAACCTTGTTTAAAAGGTCACACTTACAGTGAAAAACATCATTCATTAAAAATAAGTTCATAAAAGGTGGGAATCCTCAACCATACATCCCTTCTCGATCCCATATATCAACAAGAAATTCAATCATTTCCTGTCATATAAGTAAATTTGATCGTTCGTTAGTACTTTGTAAATATCCAATTTTACAAACAAACAAAAAAGAGGCAAAAATGACTGCATATCCGACTCACGGGAAGAGGAACTGGCTGCGGAAACCTTTTGCTAGTCCCCAACAGGCTTTCATAACTCGAATACCAACTACAAATAATTGGAGCTAGTGAAAACGAGCGAGAAGTAATATTCACTACAAATTCAAAATGCAATATAAGTACCTTAATACAGGCTCGTGAACTTTTCCTCGGCTCTGGGACTTGCTATTTCCAATCCATTGAAGCCTAGTTTGGTTCCAGAGCAGAAGACCTGCGTAGAAAAAACACAATAGTCCATTAAGACAGCAGCATAAAAATGAATCGATTTTTGTAAGGCACAAAGCTGATAGAACTTGCCATGATTTACGAAATCGGATTGACTGCTAGTGCTGCCAGGGCCACTGATGCTGCTATGATTAGATACACTAATTGATGACATGCTTCTTTGCGATTGAGCTGTGCTATTTTCCATGTCACATGTGCTGGTGCTCCAAAAGTCATCTGAAACGATGCTTGGTTGTTTCTTTATCACTTGACCTTCAATTCTAAGCCCTTTTGATGGCTCGTCTACGTAAGTGATTGGTTGGGACTTAGTACAACAACCAAAACAACTTCTGTTCTGTCACAAAGTAATCGTGTTCATATATATATACACTCATTGTAAATGCTGATAATAAAATAACATACTTTTATGGCAAACATATATAAACATCGACTTGTGAACTATAGCTCTGAGATCAGAAATTTAAGATTGTTTCTAACGTAAATACGTAATACTTCATGTTAATGGCGGAAATATTAATTATGTTATTAGGGGTAAGATAATATATATCTGAACTTGTTTGGTAGTGCCATAGAAATTATAATATCATAAGGGTGGCTATGTTATAATATTATTTGTGTTAGTGACTAAAAGTGGCGAGTTATCACTTGCTTAACCAAGATTTATCAATGCTACCAAACAAGAATAGAAGTTAATACAAGACCTAATTTGCTAACAAAGAGTTCTATATCTTTCGCGACATTTTTATTCGTTTATATAATCATATGATCTTCTGCTACAACTCGTGAATTCAAGAGTCCAAGTGGTATATCACACAGACATATAAATAGACTTGAAAATAAGTGGATAACATAAAATTCATCTAGGCTAAATCTTAGTAATAACTTTAAAAAGGTATTGAGGTTTAAAATACAACAAGATTATAGATATTGGTTACATTACACCTTTTATTCTATATTTGAAGTTCAACTCCAAATTGATTGCTTAATTCTGGCAAAACTTGAAATTTTCTACACAAGGATTCTTTTTTCAACAAGCAGTCAAGTGACTCAGAGTCAATCAAGGTCAATTAACAAATTCTTTTTAAGCAATATATAAGCCACGATTCCGCCATTGTCAAATAGATAGTCATTTCTTGATTGTGCTCCTTCAACTCATCCCACACAGGCCACAGCTTTACCAACAATAAAAAAACAATAGTTTCTCTAACTTAAAATCTGGGAGCTTATAAAATCTCGTTAGGATATATACCTAAGGCACAACATCAATTTGTGAAAATCTAATCAGAGCAAAGAAACCGTATTCGTTGCTCTTAAAAACCCATTAAACAAGCACCATTTTGACTTCAAAAATGCATATCCCCAACGATAGAATGCAAAATCAAAACTTGCAGAGTGTAAACTTATAAAACCATAAATTTTGACACACCCAATTGATTTCATAACTACATAAATAAAAAGGGGGGAAACAAAACCTGGGTCTTTACTTAAAAAGTAAAATCAATCAAATAAGACAGATTAAAAGCAAAAGAACACAAGTAGAAAATGGAATAAAATCAGAGTACATACCCCATGTAAGAAATGAAGTGAGTGATCCAAGAACTAAAAGAACTGGAGAGCATCATACATCTAAACATATAAACTCCAACACGTCAAAAAAATCTCCCAATAAACAAACAGAAATCCTGTGAATAATCAATTGAAGATATTCATTACAAACATAGTTTCTTTAATGGCAAAAACTTAACGCAAACTTGTATTTATGGCTGTGAATATCTACAAAGATACAGGAGGTTACCAGGTAAACAATTAACAGCAGGTGCCGCCGCAACTACTCTGTATAGTCTGCCAATCAGTGTACCTTTGTTTGCTAATTTTTTGGTCGGATAATTTGTTATTACCAGTTTGTAACAAATATTGCACTCAATTAGGGTAAAGTTTGTGAAAGATATTGCACTTAATTAGAGTAAGTAGTTCCTTTTTTCTTCATTGCATATGTAAGAATAACTTTTTAAACTCAATTATAGCTTCTTATGACTTATTCCCAATTTAATTTGTTGAGTGAAATGCAAAAAATATGTGTTTTAAGTTATTTTTATATTTAAGAAACTTCCTTTGTTTTAGTCATTTACATTATTAATATTAGTCTTTTTTCTTAATGAAACTAAGGGATTGATTAAGTAGACTTGGATTATCTATGCAAAAAAAGATATTTAACTGATCACCAAGTCAAACGTAACCGGTGAATTTTAATTTATTGTGGGAATTGTGTATGAAATCTAATGGTTTTAATTTGAAGGCCAGTACTTATATTATACCCATAATGGCCATTCATAATAGAAAGAGTAAATAACACTTTTGGTTCTCAAATTTTTGCCTCTTAAATTTTTTTTAGGAGATTTTGCCTCTTCGCACATGTGAGCTGAAATTGTATTTAACCTGCTTTTGGGCTCACAAGCCTGCACTTAGGTTGGGCTAGGAACCAATTCCTTGATGTGGATCTGGACCAGTCTGTATATGTGTCTGCACTCTTTTCTTTGGTAATAATGAACTAAAGAATCTTGATATGATGATATAGTCCAGCTCCAAGAAAATTACATTGGGCCCAACAAATTGGGTCAATCACAGGCCTGAAGCTTTCTTTACTTGGTCTAATCTACCACAAAATGGCCATAAAATCCATACCAAATTACCAATTGGTCTTTATTAATTACTATATGATTACCCAAGTCGAAAGTATGAACATCTACCATGTACATAGAATTATCATGCCCCCAATTTTTTATGCAAGGACTATTGTTTGAAAGAAGCCAATCGGACTACTCAAACATTATTCCTAAGATCGTTTTTGATCTAATTCTTTAGATTTTTGCTCTAGGAAAAAGAGTGAGTTTTATCAAATTGTAGGATGTAGGATGGTTTCTAGAATTGTTTAAGACAAATTGAACCATCGTTTATAGGGCTGAGCATTCGGTAAAAACCGAACCGAACCGGACCGGACTTAGGTATTTTTTCGGTTCGGTAATTTTCAGACCGAGGACCGTTTGCCGAACCGAAAATTTCGGTTCTGTTCGGTAAAAAACCGAACGGTCCGGTTCGGTCCAAAAAAACCGAATGTTTAATTTTTATTTATTTTTAAAAAATCAAAAATTCAATTTATTGCACAATATACAAAAAAAAAAAAATCTTACAACACACAAACCATACAAAAAAGTCCCCCCCTTCTATTTATTCCGCAACATTCAATATAACATCAAAATTCATACAAACCATTCAAACATAAAAGTCTCAAACATAAAATAATCTTAATCAAATACAAAGAGGTAAATAGTTTTTGAAAAATAATATTAAGTTTATACAAACCATTCAAACATAAAAGTTATAAATCTCCAAAATTTTAATTGAAAAACACTAATTTAAAAAAAAAAAAAAAAAAAAAAATCGGTCCAATCGGTTCGGTTCGGTAAACCGACCGGTTTTACCGAGAAGCGACCACTCCCAAGGATCGGTTCTCGGCCAAGAACCGTTTCGGTTCGGTAAACGGTCCGGACCGAAATTTCGGTTCCGGTTCGGTTCGGTCGGTTTACCGAACCGTGCTCAGCCCTAATCGTTTATGCAATCGAATATACAAGATAGTACGAGAAATTAATATGTGCATTACATGTATGAATCACAAACACAGTTTTTTGACAATTTGTATCCTCGAAATATAGGATTTTGATACAAACTTGACACTTTGTATCCCGACATTAAATTTTGGAACTTGGCACCTTAAAAATATAATATTTGGCACGTACTTTGCACCATAGCGTGTATATTGGTGAGAAAATTATTTGGTGGAAGGGTATAATAGTTATTTTCAAATATATTTGGCACTTTGCACCCTGAAAATATAGAATATTGATACTTTGCACTCTAAAAATTTAAAACGTTTTTCCACCCGATTTAAAAACTGACACTTTACACCCTAGATATATATATAGTTTGTTTGTCATGTTAACATCCTAATGCGTTTTTCATTTTCCATGCACAAAAACAATCAAATATGAAAAAAAGAAAGAAGATATTTTTGTTCTGAGTTCAATCAAAAAAATAAATCATAGTATTTTTTTGCAAAATTATATGTACATTTTGTTCCAAATAGACACTTGTTTGCATCAATAGTTATATTCACAAAAGAATTACATTAAAAAAAAATTTAATTTTATTGTTTCCATAATAGTAACTTGGTTAAAATAAAAAACGTGCTAAAAAAGTTTCAAAAGTTTTTATTTTCAGGGTGCAAAGTGGCAAAATTATATATTTTTAGGCTACAGAGTGCCAACATCTATATTTTCAGGATGCAAAGTGTCAAAAAATTCAAAAGTGACTATTCTACCACCAAAGAATTTTCTCACTAGGGTGCAAATTACCGAATGAATTATATTTCAAGAGTGCAAAGTGACAAAATTCTATATTTCAAGGTGCAAAATTTCAAAAATCTTTGAACACATTAATGAGATTTAGGGACGAAATTGAAATCTAATCGTAATATAACTGACTTAAAAAGTATTTTTTAAAAATAGTGACGTAATTGAACAAAAAAATATTGTTGGTAAAACAAGAAACAACTTGCGTGTCACTTGCAACAATATGACTAAAATATACAAGTGTTCCTTCTAATAGGTGCTTAGTAAAATTACAACACACACTTTGACAAGAATCACATCATTTACGTCACCGACTCGAATAAAATACTACGGGTAACATAATTTATTGCCTAATTCTTATCAAGAAGGATCAATAGAGATTTAAGCCTTCCCCAATCAAACCGTACAAAATTGCTAATGAAATGCTACTTTATTTTGTATTATGAAAGTGAAAAGCAAGTTGACAAAAACGTTTCAAATTTTAATTGGTTTAGTTTGGAGTAAACAATGTTTCCTTATGCTTTTTCTCGGTGTTGGTAACATATCTGTCTGCTAAGTACAAGAAAAAAGTGCCTAACACAAAAGATGACATATACAATAAATATATATAATGTTTATGTCTAATTTCCTCACTTAAAAGCATATTAAGTTGGGTGAGGTCATGAAAGTGGGATGTCTAACATTAGATTCGCATATACCATGCATCTTAATTCAATATTCTTTAAATTGAAGACAAAGTTTCATGCTACAAACTGATGTGTATACAACTAAAATATTTGGGCAATTATTGTTTTTATGATTTTATCAAGCTCCAATATTAATATTGTATAAATTTCTTAAGAAGCTATGTTAATCAAGTAAAAAACCACCAAATTTACGAGGATTTCAACAACTGCATATGACGTTGTGTATTTCCAGTTAAGGCCGAACTCCGGCTCTACAGAGCCTTTAAGGATAAAGTTCAAGAAGCTAAAACACATTTTAGATTCGATGTGCAAAAATTACCGTCAATTAATGCATAAGTGTGTTACTAAAATGTGACACAAAATTGAAATATATATAGATGACACTAAATCTAATTGTAACTAAATGAAATATATATAACAGACAACTTGGTATGTACACATTTGAGGTTACGTTTGATGATCATTTGTTACAAAAGCTATAAAATATTAAAAATGAAAACTCTAAAAGTGAAGGATTGAAGAATTGATGGATCAATATGAATAGGCAACCTTTTGGATGACTTTATCCTTGAGCATTCCGCTGTAAAGAGCAACTCTGTTTGCTGGCATTATTTCTTGCACTAATTTCCGACCTTTCTTTAATGAATTTGAAGTATTATTACTATTGTGCAACTTCCTGTATTCATCACTATTTCCAATTGGGTCAACCACATCTTCTGCGAACCGCACCCTCTTCTTCTTCTTTTCATCTTTCTTCTTCCCATTATCTGCACACCGTACGAGGGGTACTAAATTATAGTTTTTAACTTTAAGATGAATTGGATATTCAACAGTCACATGCATATTTCTAAATTCTAATCCACGTGTGTAAGATCTTCATATGATATGTTTCTTTTAAAACATTCAAAAGCAGAGAAATTGAATTTGAAACAAAATATTGGCGATTTGATCATGCAAAATAAATAAATAGATCAAGTATGAAAAAGAAAGAGGTTGGATGATGCGTGCGTACCTGAAGAGACTATGCAAGATGGTGGGTAATGGGGAGTACTTGACGAAGAGGAATTGGACTTTTGGAGACGAAAAGCGAGAAGAATTACTGTGCCTGAAACTGCCATGGCTGTGGCCAAAGCCATGCTTTGGGATAACAGAATCGAAGACATGATGATGATTATGTATGTATGTATGTATTCGATCTGTGTTTGATGGATGGAATGAGAGAGATGCAGGAATATAAATGGTTTCTTTTAATAATGTCAGAAGTTGGGTTGCAGTTAGTAAAATAAATGGGGACAACGATTCAATTACTTCCTTTTTTTTTTTTTTTAAATATTTGGTTGGGTTGAACTAAAAGGTACTACTTTCTAGTAGTTTTTTTTATTCGTTTCAATTTAGGAATTTGTTGATAAACAATTTTTCTAATCGAGTACAATTGATCAATTATTTATCATTTTCTTTTCTATTTTATATTATATTCCATATTTTAATCAATATTAAGAGATTCTCTAGTCTAGTCAAACTTCTTAAAAAAAAATCCTTCAAAGGTATTATTCAAATCTATGACATGACTTAATTATTTTGAGACGAACTGAACATATTATGTGAAAACCTCTTTTTGTTCACCTCTTTTCTAACAAAGACTCGAACTTACCAATCACCTATTGTTATTTAAATATATCTTGTCCATTAAGTCCAAGATTATATCTTTACTCTTACTGAGATTGGAATATCTAATTAAAATTTGGGGTTGATTTCTGCACGGCATGCCTCCACTTTATAATATAATATATATATTCCAACGACTTAATCCCATCTCATGAAAGAAACAATGAAGGTCAATAATGACATTAGATCCAACAAAATGCATGACTTAAATATACGGGAAGCTATTGGTTGAAAGAGTGAATAAAAGACTGACTGCGTGCGTAAGCATATACTTCTATATTAAATTAAAACTATATGAAAATGCATTTGTTCCTTCCTTTGGCTTTTTAAAGACAAAAAATGGTCCAACTTTAGCTCGTGCACCGCACGACAACGTCAACAATAGTAATAATCAAATGGAGTATAGTATAATAAAGGTGTTCATGGGTGATTTCAATTGCACTTGCACATCTGTATTTGAACTCAGATGGGGATTATTGCATTTTTGGTGCCACAACTATAGTCCACTAGCATTTTTACCCCGTAACTTTTCGGGCTGGCACATTTGGTGCCACAACTACAATATCAGTGGCAATTTTGGTGCCAATTGAGGCCCAATTTTGAAATTGGCCCGAAATTCCTCCATGTACGGGCCATGTGACATGAAAATTGGGGATTTTGACCATTCAACACCTTTTTCATGAAGAAAAAAAAAATTCCACCCACCAAGAACTAGACTACTTGAATGTTTTTATTTGTGGAAGAATAAGAAAGCAGGTAACAATTTAATTAAGGGAATGTTTGGTGAAATTTATAGGAAAAGTTAGGATTTTAAATTTTGGTATTTTTTGATTGAAAAAAACGTTGAATGGTCAATTTTGATATATTACTAAATCACATGGCCCGCATATGGAGGAATTTCAGGCCAATTTTGAAATTGGCCTCAATTGACACCAAAATTGCCACTGATGTTGAAGTTGTGGCACCAAATGTGCCGGCCCGAAAAGTTACGGGGTAGAAACGCCAATGAACTATAGTTGTGGCACCAAAAATGCATTAATCCCAACTCAGATGACTACATGCAGATTTACACTATATGTACAGAACACACAGAATAAAATAAAAACTAAGTTTTCAAATATTGTACACATAAAAATGTGAAATAAACACTTATTTTCAAATATTATCAAGCAGAAAAGCTAATTAAGTAGTGAGAATACTGGGGAGTGCAGATACAGAGCCAAGAACCGGAGCCTTAGTATCCGGAAAATTCTCGGTCCCGGGCAACTCAGTCACCTCTCCATCAGACGACACACCAATCGGATAACTAAGCAAATGTCCAGGCAAATCTCTATCTAATGTTTCACGCGTGTAAAGGTCCCAGTTCCTTTCAGAAATTCGGTTTACCTTTTGTATGCATTCCAGACTTCCTGGATGACAGAAAACATTATCCAACATGCCTAAGTGCTCGTACCATAACGCCATTCGAAAACCATGAACCTGGCCCCTGGCTGGCTGCTTGCAGGATAGATGATATGGCTGGTAAGCTCCCATTGCAATTTCCGAATCCCTGGCCCCATCCATGGACCTTTGGTTGATATTAGCAGATCCTATGATTATGTATTCATCATCAACTGCAAAAAAGAAAAAGGAATTTCAGCAATTCCGTTGGGGGATATATACATCGACGACTCCGACGTTAGGTGAAAATAAAGGTCCACCCTCAACGTTTATCCTTCATCCTATATTTAGAGTTTTAAAAAAAAAAATCTAAAATGTCGAATGACAAAAAAATCCTCAAATGTTAGATGAGTTGGACATTCAATACGTTATCAGAGCTCGACCCAAATAGAGGTCATTTGTTCGAATATCTCAGCCACCAAATTTTAAATTCCACATGTGAGGCTCGAGTAAAATTTATAACCTACAGGAGGATGCATGTTAAGTCATAAATATTTTAACAGTTTAACCTTTAAGAAGAGTTGGACATTCAATAAACCCCATATTTATTACGTCAAATCAGGCATTCAAAGTTAACAGTAACACTGGTCAGACTAAAAATGGGTTTCTATTACTTTTTTTATGACGTCAGCCGATAGCCCTTCTGTCGTTCTATTACTGTGACTAACATGTGACATGAAACATAAAGTAGGAGAAGTTTTGTTATTTATTGGAACATTTTGTGTGAACATATATAATCTCACCTAACATGGGAGATGTCTATATTATTGTCCATTTCATTAATTCAATTAATCATATTTGAAATCCATATGGTAGAGAATAGAGAACTCACCAATCATCATCTTGGCGTGAACATAGATCATTCCTCTCCTAGCTTCTTGAGCTCTACCATAATCTGTATCGGAATCTGGTTTTTCTGAAGGCTCGTATTCACCACTCTTCTTTGTCTCTTTATTACCAAGGCAAAAGAATGTCAAATAGTCTTTCGGATTGGCAATAATTCCCTTTGCTTTAAGGGCTTGAACTATATCAGTGTACATCATTTCCATAGTCCTCGCCTGATAATCCAATATAGACTGGACTGATGCAGTCTCTGGATATCCCTCTGGCCACATTGGAATCACTATATAAACTTTGAACGGCTCCCCTACTTCAATTTTACTCACAATTTTTAGCGAAAGTTCCTTTGGAATCAGGTGTAAAGCTCCAACATCTGCATCATTAATATCATCTGAGTACCATGAGAAAGAGCTTCCCAAGAAATATTGGTTCTCAATGTAGATGAATTTGTCTGCACGTCGAATGGCATGGATGTAAGCATCTTGAATGCTTCTGTCAATAATGTTATCTTTTCCACTCACTAGGCCAGATTTAGCTGCTTCTTCTGGTGCATCTGGGAAGCCAAAAGCAGCTCCACCATCAATAGACCTGAATACCTGAACATAGAGCTGAGAATCAAACCAAACTACTCGATACTCGACCGTGTTTCAATTCCTAATAGCTCATACTAATTGAGTTAGACTCGTGTTCAGTGAAACCAACAATTTCAAGCTCAATTAGAAAATCAAATCAAATTTTGACCCGAGTAATTAAACTCGACACACCAACAGGTGATTGGTCTAGTGAAAGAGACTAGTCACTACAAAGTAGCGAACCCAGGTTCAAATCCCTGTTGGGAAAGGTTCCCACTTAATGTGCCCGACACGCCTTGAAAGGGTTTAAACCCTAGGGAAACCAAAAAAAAAATTTAACTCGACACGTTTAAGCCCCTACCTGAACGTTCCAAGTTTCGCGATCATCAGGGAACGTGACCGGAGATGGTGGAATTATGATGTTTTGAAGTTCTTGAAGAGGCAAAAGCAAGTCCTTGCCACCTTGTTTCCTCCATCTTTGTTCAAAATTGTACAGAACATCCCAAGCTGCAGGGCCTTCTAGCTTGCTATGAATGTCGTGCCATGGCTCCCTTGGCCCTCCTTTTTTTAATGTGGCGCCTTTAAAATTCGCCTGATGAAAATCATCATGGTGAGCAGTGTCCAAAGTCCTGAAAAGGGAATGAAATTGGGTATCGTATCTGCCATCACAAAGATCAATACCACCCACAAAACTCACAATCCTCCTCTTTTCTGGATTCCCATTTGGCATTGCACTATCAACAACCAAGATTTTCTGGTGATGAGTGAACATAGTACCAATTTCTATATTCTGAATTATGCTTCGTCCATCGTCTGGATTACGAGGACACAGCACACAATTTACTTCAGTACCTCGAAAATAATCTCCCGTTTCTTCATCATGAGTAGCCATTAATCCATCCTTTTTTAGCAAACTGACAGAAGTTCTATCGTCCCAAACAAGGAGTAAAACCCTGACGCCTTGACTAGCCTTTTTCTTGAGCAATTCTCCAAGAGTAATATCTCCACCTGGCTTCGGCCTCCTAGTGTCCCGTATTAAAGTTATCTCCGTAAACACAGACCAACCAGTAATGTAAATCAAATGTTTAGCATTAGTGATTGCATCAAACACATCTTCCCAGCATCGATTTGGCTCGTAAAACTTTCCACCGCATAAGGGTATTTTGGGGATGAAATGATCAGGAACATGAGCGTCTTGGTAAAGGGTCACTTTACATCCTCTCCTTTGTTGGAAAAATGTGAAGGGTACACCAGGAAAATTCTGGCTTTTTAGCCCTTTAGACCAACAGCGTTCACGAGTAACATCGAAGTAATGTAGTTTGACGTGTATTTTGGAGTGTCCGTGTATTGGTTTATTATCGTTATCAAGGATTTCAAGCCATTTGTCTACTTCATCACCATGGATCAATTCTTCGACAGGTATTGAAGCTCTTCCGATTAATTCTGCTCCAATGGGATTGTCGACTTTGATGGTGAATACCACTTTAGAAGCCATGTGAGCACAGTAAATGTGAAAAGACTCGTACCAACGAGGATTTCTGTGTTCGTGTTCCAGTAATCTGGTTCTGCCAACTCTTGCTTTTTCTAAATCTATAGTTGCATAGAGCTTTGAAGCAGTTTTCTTGAAACCTACAGCTTCTTCAATGCCTTCTACCACCTGCATTTGCAATCAAACAGTCGTCTTTTCATCAAAATCAGAAAATACACAAGTGATTAGTTCAAACTTCTAAGTAGAGATTAAAGCGGATAGATTTCTTGTAGGAAAAGGATAAGAATTAAGAACCATCATTCAAGGTTACTCTGCAAAAGATCAACGTGGAAAACATCCACTTAGTTTTGGTGCAAGAGAGCTTGGATAATTAGTTACGTACTCCACTATCTAGCTCTAGCTGCATTCCAGAATTAAATACTACTTCTAGTGCATAGGTAAAATTCATAAAAGTAATTTTCTGCTAATTGCTCATTTATCCAAAATGAATGCTCCAAATTAGATTTTAACCATCTACAAGTGATGGTATTTTTTTTTTTCTAGAAATGCAATTAATTTTTCAAAGAATCGTCACTCAAAACAATAAGATATTAACATGATCTATATCAAATCCCAACCAGCAGTCACAAGAATAAAATTGTAAAATTACACAACCTAGTTCCTGAATTTGCTAGATAGAGAAAATGAATTAATCAGCCCAAGAGCTTTGGTTGTTCATCCCTACCGATTTGAATTTACATTCCATCCAAAAGAATTGAACTATCCGCCGCAGTAAAATGATGAAATATTAAAATCCTCAATTCAAGTATTGTCTTAGTTCTAGCCAATTCGAAACTTCCCATCGGTGACGACGGTTTCGGCGGCGCTGACTGTGGCTGAAGTTTCCCGATGGCAATATTAGTGACGATGACGGTTAGGGGTAATGGTGTCAACATTTAGTGGTATTGGTTTGATTGGTGACTGGCGCGAGTAAGGTTGAAGGTTAGAAATAATGAAATATGAAGAACGGCAAATAGGCTTAGAAATAAAGAGGAGGAAGATACGATACGGCGGCCGGAGGGTCAGTAATAAATTGATACATGGGGAGATAATATATTAAGATTTATTGGAAATGTAGTACTCATAACTTAATTATTTATCCTCCAAAAAGAACTTACTCCATTTATCTATTTGTAAAAGTAATTATTTTGAGTAAAAAATATTCAATTCTTAATTATGATAAATCTTTCATTTTACCAAATTATGATAATTAACTTAAATGGACGTAGTTAAATTTTATTGCAAAATTGATATTATTACTTATTTTAACTAACAATTATACTCCTAACTTTTCAGGTTGTCAAAATAACCCCACATCTTCAAATTTACTCACAATTTTAGTCCACATTGTTGCTCAATTTCAAAATTGACTCGAATAAGACACATGCGGACCAATTTAGAGATTTTACTTATTATATTTACATATTTATTTAACTAATTTAATTTTATAAATAATATTAACAAACCAAATAATACTTTAACATAAATCCGACAAAATATTAGTTAAATCTAAAATTTATATAGTAATATTAATATATTTAATATTTAGTAAAAAATATAATTTTTTTTTTAAAAAGAACCATCTACTACCCCCAACCCCATCCCCTCGTAACCACACACCCACCCACCCCCCCCCCCCCCCCCAAATTCCAGGCCGGCGGTTTTTTTATTAATTTTTGAAAATAAATTATAATTATTTTATTAATAATATATAACTTTATTTTTTACTAAATACTAACTATATTAATATTATTATACATTAGATTTAATTAATATTTTGCCAGATTTATGTTAAAGTATTATTTGGTATGTTAATTTTATTTATAAAATTAAATTAGTTAAATAAATATGTAAATATAATAAGTAAAATCTCTAAATTGGTCTGTACATGTCTTATTCGAGCCAATTTTGAAATTATGCAACAATGTGGACTAAAATTGTGAATAAATTTGAAGATGTGGGGCTATTTTGACAACCTGAAATATTATGGGGTAGAATTGTCAGTCAATATATGTAATGGTATCAATTTTGCAATAAAACTTAACTACCACGTCATCAGTTAACGTCCTTTTTTGACGATGGTACCAAAAGTGATTGATTTTTTAAATTGTGGTACCAAATATGTCAGCCTCGATTTTTATGGTACCACAAGTGAGAATCGATATATAGTTTTGTACAACAAGTGCAATTCTCTCTTTTTTTTAATTAACTGAAATACAGTGTACGAAAACTTAACCACATTATGTTTATGTATATGAAATTATCAAAAAAGAAAAATGTTTTTGTTTTTGTTTGTTTATAGAACAATGGAGTTCATTTATTTTTCCGAGGGTAAGGTATCCAGGTCTAAGACCTGACTTAATCCCTTTCGAGACGCGTCAGACTCATTAAGTGTAAACCTCTTTCAATAGGAATTCGAACTTGGTTTCACTATTTAATTTGTAGTGACTAGTCACAGCTTAACATGTTTCATCAACATGAGATTGATCTAGTGAAATGACTAGTCTCCACAATGTGATGAATTTAGGTATTTGAATATTTGTTGGGAGATGTTCTCACTTAGTTTGTCCAATGCGTCTCGAAAAATATTTAAGTCAGCTCTAAAATATGAATACTCTTGATAAACATATTTCATTAGAATTGAATAGCATTGAATCAATCACATTGACATTTTCAAGTTCAAGTTCAAATACAAATATAAACACATGTTCTTGAAAAAATCCAATATAGTAAACCATTTCAAAATTATTTTCACCTACAATCCCATGAAACTTCAACTAGTTTTATGTTCTTTTAAAACTGCATTAACTTGTTAAAAGGAATTCTTTTCAGGATGCATTTTGATATATTTATTTTCCAAGGAAGGGAACTAATATTTAAAAATCCAATCATTTAAGTTTTGGTCAAATACTTCTTAAAAATCAACAATTGTTTGGTTTAGTGGAAGAACTAGTCCGTTCAGGTGAACTTGATCGAATCCATGTGTTTAACACGATATTAGAGCTCAGGTTACGTGTTATGCTTCATTTGTACGTGTTGACATTTTGATATTCACTAATCACACATACGCCTCGCCAAATCCGAGTTGTTTTTGTCTATGTTGGGAACCTAACCCAAGTTTCGCAATTCACAAAGTTGGCTTTAATAATGTTATGTGTCTTGAGTTAACTTTTTGTGTAAATTAGGTCAACTTAGGCCATCTCCAACCGAAGCCCTTGCCCAATTGCCCAATTGCTCGCCCAATTACCCAATTTCCCAATTGCCTTGCCCTCATGTCTTTTCGACCCACCTAAAAAACTCATCTCCAACCTAAGGGCAATAAACATCCATTAATTCAATTTCACAACTTTCCCCACTCTCCCCACTCAAACTTATTTTAATAATAATAATAATAATAATAATAACAAAATTAATAAAAATCATAATAATTATGAGGCGTCGTGCCAGTATTCGAAACAAAGATGTCAATGGTCAACTAAGAAAAGATTTAGTCGAACACTTGTGGGCGACTCACGGGTTGTAGGGTTAAGATTGTACTTTTTTATTTAAGTTGTATTGTGTATTTTTAAATTAAGTATTTGAATTTTTCATTTAAGTTGTATTGTGTATTTTTAAATTAAGTGTTTGTGTTTTTTATTTAAGTTGTATTGTGTATTTTTAAATTAAGTATTTGTGTTTTTTATTTAAGTTGTATTGTGTATTTTTAAATTAAGTATTTGTGTTCAACAAATCTCATTTATTTAGATTTGTATTTGTCCAATTATATATGAAATTGTTTGACAAACCTCATTTATTTAATTCATCAAATTTAAAAAAAAAAATCGCACCGGCCTAGCCCCTGCCAGGCGCACCAACAGGCACCGGCAGGTGCGTTTGCCAGCCCCGAACCCCCTACCCCCTTGCCCGCTCAATTGCCATGATTCATCTCCAACCAAACCGAGTCGGCAAACCCCCCTCATGCCCGGTTGCCGGCTCGGTTGAAGATGGCCTTAAGTAAACTTAAATGATATGTTTAACATCATAATGTAGCGAACTCAATTTTGAATCCTCACTGTAATGAATCAGCGTAATGTGTCGAACAGTATTAAAAAAAAAATTAGATCAATTCTAAGACCATATTACCCTTGAAGAAAAATGGGCTTCGCAATCTTGATGGGTCCAAAGATTATTGGCATCCCACATCAGCCTTGATTATGCTCTAAATACTGTTTCACCTACTACCAATTGACCTTTTTTTTCTTTACTCTGTTATCTCAATTGAACTTTCGTAAGTTCCAAATTTAGCAGGCATCTTATGCGTGATATCTAAATATACAGAGGTTAACCCATTTCCCCATAGCCTTTGGGGCTTTGAATTCAACTCCCTCCCAACATAAATACATAGTTTTTGTCTACTTCATTTGTTTTTTACATACCATCTACTTTTTTCCGAATTTAATTTGATGGAATAAACCATGGATCAGAGTTAATTCCAACAACTTGGCTAAGTTATATTGAATAATCACCTTAGTTAATTTACAAGTTAATTAGTTGTTAATAAACAGAAACATTAACTTCCTTAAAAACAGATCAGGGTAGATAGATAGATAGATAGCTGAGATAAGACCACTAAAAACTACAAGAGAAAAGCAAGCATAACAAAAGATTCAAAAAAAGTAGTCAACAATGGAAAATTTAATTAATTCCAAGCTTACAGTTTTCATGAAAATTATATTGAATGATCATCATAATTAACACTCACCAGTCACCACAAGTTAAGTTGTAGATAATTAGCCGAAAAACTTCTGGAAAAGCAGAGTGTATTAAAAAATTAGAAGAAATATATACCTTATGGAAAATCTTTCCAATAACATTAACGTGTAGCTTATCAATTTCGTATATGGTTGCATGAAGATCTCCATGGAGTAAAACTTGTGCCATCGATCTCTCTTCAATTCTTCAACTCCCTGCACAAAATTAAATTCTCTTTTTTTGGGTTTTTGAAAACAAATTAATTCTATTGATCTTAAGCAAACAAATATATATATTAAGTTGTAATTTCCATGGATATATTGGAAGTTTTCTTGTGAAAGCTAATTATTTATTTAAAGGGAGAGTTGCTGGATAAAATGGAAATGATGTGATGTGCCCTCAACTATGTGTAGCGGGAGTAGAGGAGGAAATTATGTATCAGAACATGTACTAACAACTTTACCTTAATTAATGTACTATACTGGTAGTTGAGTTTAACTAAAGTAGTTAGTTAACATTAATTAGCATTAAAATAATATTATTACAATTAGCAGCCGTGATATATTAAATAATTTAATTATTTATCTTATGTTAGGTGGTTTGAGGGCCCATATTAATGAATATTTAAGTTGGAGTTTTTCTGCTATTTTAATTTGGTTGTTCTGTTCCACCCAGTAAATTAATATAATTATGGGCTCAATTGGATGAACCGAGAACTAATTAAGGTCATATTTGATGGATAATGGATGGGTCAACAATTAAAACTGAACATTAATCTATTTATAATAATACCTATATATTGTACCTTATAAAAGGAGAGTTTGCATTATTTGTGTACCTAGACTTCTTTAAGTATTGAACTCAAAGCATATTCTGTGAATCAATAAGCAAAATGATGAGAAACTTTTCTTAAATGGCCGGAGTGTTTGAAATTGGGATATTAATTAGTATATGGTTATTCAATGAATGTTTAGATTAGACTAGCTAGTGGGAGTACATGCACTAATATATAATTAATTACTTTTCAATGTTTAAGTCTACATATTATGGAAATTAAATAAGCAAAATACAAAAATAATATTCAGAACCATTAAATTATCATCAAGCTCCATTTAGGTGTTAGGTATTGATCTGTTGCAATGTTCGTGTTTAATTTCTTGTTATGGGGTGCATATATGGATTTACCAAATATATGATCTATCTTGAAACAGATCCAAAGGAAATGCCATACACCATTGCTTAGGATAGACTTAGTCTAATTGGTCTTATATTTCCATAATCGGTTGATTAATTGTAGATAGATCTCTTAATAAGTCTCAGGCGATCTACAAGTTCATTTAGGAGAACCACCCGCACGCTTTTATATATGAGTTCTCTGAATGCGCATGTATTTTGTTATGGCTTGACTTGTTGGGCAACTATATATGACTTAGAGAAATCGTGCAGGTTTTGCAAACCACTTTGTAAATTGATCTAATATATGTGTCCAATTAATACTAATTAAATTGGGAAATTATATAATTCTCCATAACAAATGAATGCACCTTCATCTTATATAACAATTTCTTAGTTAGTTAAAAACATTTAATTTTCTTTTATCAAATATGCCACCGCAATATTTTAATTAGTTTTCCAGATACTACATAATTAATATGCATGTATATTCTTTGAATAACCATGTGTCTAAGCTTTTTTTTTTTTTTTTTTTTTTTAATGCAAAACTCTTGAGGGAAATTAACAAATAGAGAGAATTACAATTTTCATACCTGACTTCACCCTACTTTATATATTTAGGATGCCGTCAAAACTAGTATTCCATTAAATTATCATCAAGCTCTACCAATTCCTTAAATGCAATATCAAATTACAATTTTCATACCTGACTTCACCCTACTTTATATATTTGGGATTATTGCATTTTTGGTGACACAACTATAGCCCACTGGCATTTTTACCCCGTAACTTTTCAGGCTGGCACATTTGGTGCCACAACTTCAACATCAATGGCAATTTTGGTGCCAATTGAGGCCCAATTTTGAAATTGGCCCGAAATTCCCCCATGTACGGGCCATGTGACATGAAAATTGAGGATTTTGACCATTCAACACCTTTTTCATGAAAAAAAAAATTCCACCCACCAAGAATTAGGCTACTTGGATGTTTTTATTTGGGGAAGAATAAGAAAGTGGGTAACAATTTAATTAAGGGAATGTTTGGTGAATTTTTTTTGAAAAGTTAGGATTTTGAATTTTGGTATTTTTTTTAATGAAAAAGACGTTGAATGGTCGAAATCCCCATTTTTCGTGTCACATGACCTGCATATGGGGGAATTTCGGGCCAATTTTGAAATTGGGCCTCAATTGGCACCAAAATTGCCACTGATGTTGAAGTTGTGGCACCAAATGTGTCAGCCCGAAAAGTTACGGGGTAAAAACGCCAGTGGGATGTAGTTGTGGCACCAAAAATGCATTAATCCCTTATATATTTAGTATGCCGTCAAAACTAGTATTCCATTAAATTATCATCAAACTCTACCAATTCCTTAAACGCAATATCAAATTGAGGAATATATAATTTATCTCTAACTGCTGCACACAATATAACTTCGAACTCTTTAATGTACAAACATTATTTAATGTTCGATTCAAATATTTGATGACAAACTAAATATGTCAATAAGCGTTTTTCCATGAAACCTCTCGTACCAAATATGTAAATTAAGTAGTGTAAAATATGGTGTTAAAAGTGTACTTATCTCTTAACAAATATATGACACACATGCACTGCAACCAAACAATTTAATCGTACTGGATTGGTTGGCCGGTGATCATATATGGCTATAAAATATTGTGTGCCAAAAAGTTATCGGGAAGTTGTGGACCAAATGCAATCAAGCAATCGGACACTGGCTTAACTAGACAATATTCCTAATTAACCAGCTTAAGCAAAGAGGCCGACG
Organism: Penstemon newberryi var. newberryi; assembly: GCA_030819805.1. Classification (NCBI taxonomy): domain Eukaryota; kingdom Viridiplantae; phylum Streptophyta; class Magnoliopsida; order Lamiales; family Plantaginaceae; genus Penstemon; species Penstemon newberryi. Next base: position 12,460,307 of record JAUALY010000002.1, on the reverse strand, counting down.
ATGTAATTGAAGGGGTAACTGTTGAGCAGTAGTTTATTAATTAGGCACGTGTAATGTTTGAGTCATATAAGTAGTACTATCTTTATTGCCCTTTCGATATTTATTTGTTTAGTTTGCTGTGTGTACTGTGTAGTGAAATTTGGTAATGTTTTGTTTAATATGTTATGCCAAATTTGACAAATTTTAATTTTGGCAGAACTCTTAAACAGTTATATTTTCCGTTTTGTTGTTCTATATTGTTAAAAGTTTCATGTTAACAAATTATATTTTTGAAGAACAATGATTTTTTAATAAACTCGGAGAAGGGAAATTAACAGAATAATATTATATATTTTCCTCTAAAGAAACAATTCAAATCCTCACACATTACAAATTAGTTTTTTTTTTTTTGAGAGCAACAGTGAAGTTTTATTGATGGAAAACATCAGAAGAATACAAAGACCAAAAGCTAGAAATTGTTATACATTCATATCATTCAAAGCTAGCTGGGCTAAACTATGTGCTACTTCGTTGCCTTGGCGTCGAACATGACAAACTTGTATCGATTCAAAAGATGTTGCTAACCTCTTTAAATCTTCTATAAGAACACCGAAAGAACCAAGGAATGTCTCCGAATCTTTTACGCGATCTATTACTGTCTTGCAATCACCTTCAAGAACAATGAATCTCCAACCCCTTTCGATAGCCAGCTCCAAAGCTTTTATAGTTGTGATGCTTCCGCAGCTTCCACTGAGAGTTTGCGATCTATCAATAGACTCCTCCAATCAATGCACTCTCCATCATGGTTTCGAGCAATAATTCCCAAACCAGTTCTGTTTTCCGCGAGAGCACCGTCGAAGTTTAGTTTCACATAATTAAGCGGAGGCGTTTTCCATCTTGCAACTAAAGGCAAGGTGACTTGAATTTGGGTGATGGCATTTGCAGAGATAAATCGTGTAATATAGTCTTTAGCAAAACATACTACTTCATGCGGTTGATGGTTTCCTTCTCCCAAACAGAACTTATTTCTATTACCCCACAAAGCCCACATAATAGTCCAACAAATGTCTCTCTCCTTTGTATCAAGTTTCGTTCGAACTCTTTCTAACCATTCTCGTGCTGAAATATCCGAAACTCCATAAGCTGCAAAGGGAAGACTTGACAAGGCCCAAACTTGCCGAGAGAAGGGGCAAAGGAGTAGAGCATGCATAACTGTTTCGTTTTCACTACCGCAAACTGGACAGATATTTTCAATCGGAACATGTCGTTGGATCAGATTTGCTGCCACTGGTATGGAGTTCTTCATGGCCCTCCACACGAAGATCTTGATCTTGTTAGGGACTTTTGCTTGCCATAACCAGTTCCAGTTTTCCCCTAATCCGCTGCTCGTGTGACAAACATTGATATTAGACATTATTCTTTTAATATCAATAGCTAAGTGATAGGCTGAACGAACCGAGAACTGCCCTGTGTTGGTGTAATGCCAGACTTGTTTATCCTCATTCTGAAGACTGCCTAGTGGAATTTGAAGGATAATTTCAGCTTCTTCAGGCCAAAAAATTTGTTCTATGAGATCCCGTTTCCACCATCCCAAATTCAAGTCGATAAGATCACTTACCGTAGAAGTAGAAGGCAAAACTGATTGTGGAGAAGAGATCAAGAAAGTACTTGGTCTAGGAATCCATTTACATCCCCAAATTCTCGTTTTAACTCCGTTCCCAATACGCCATCTAATACCCGCTTCAATAATCGATTTTGCTTCAAGAATGCTCCGCCAAGTGAAAGAAGGGTTTGAACCCAAATTTGCTTCCATAAAGTCACACGACTTGAAATATTTGGCTTTAAGAATACGACTTAACAAATTGTTCGGGTTATGGATGATTCTCCAAGCTTGTTTAGCAAGTAAAGCAAGGTTAAAAGCTTCAAGATCTCTAAAACCCATACCCCCGGACTTCTTACTGACGCAAAGATCATCCCACTTTTCCCAGTGTATCTTTCTCTTTTCTTTATCGTCCCACCAGAATCTGCAAATTAGAGTTTCCAATTCATGAATAAAGGTCTTAGGCAACTTAAAACAGCCCATGACGTACGTAGGAATAGCTTGCAAAACTGCCTTGATAAGAATCTCTTTTCCAGCCTTGGATAATGTCTTCTCATTCCATCCTTGAACCCGTTCCCAAATTTTATCTCTGATGTTGCTAAAAACTTCTTTTTTGGACTTCCCAATTACCATTGGTAAACCAAGATAGCGATCATGCTTTTCCTCTACTTGGACCCGCAAGATAGATTGAACTCTCAAAATATCAACTTCGCTAGTGTTTCTGCTAAACACTATACTTGACTTCTCAAGATTGATATACTGGCCCGAAGCTTTCCCATAGAGAGCTAGGATATTTTTTATGCAAAGAGCTGAGTCCACATCGGCTTTAGCAAAAATTAGGGTGTCGTCTGCGAAGAGAAGGTGGGATATAGGCGGTGCCCCTGTGCATATTGATATTCCATGTATCTGATTTCTTCTTTCAGCCTGTCTGATGAGTGCACTAAGAGCTTCTGCACAGAAGAGAAACAAATACGGGGACAAAGGGTCTCCTTGTCGGATTCCTCGTTCCGGTTTGACATATCCAAGCTGTTCACAGTTGATCATAAAAGAATACGAAACCGTAGAGATGCATGTCATAATCAACTGAACAAATCTGTCATCAAAACCTAAAGCAGTCATAGCATTTTCAAGAAAAGACCACTCAACTCTATCATACGCCTTACTCATATCGAGTTTAAGAGCTATGTGACCTTTTTTGCCAGAAGTCAACTTTTTCATGTAATGAGAAACTTCAAAAGCAACCAAAACGTTATCAGTGATAAGACGGGATGGGACAAAAGCTGATTGGCTGTCGGATATAATATTATTCATTAAAGGTTTCAACCTATTCACTATCGCCTTTGATGCTATCTTGTAAATTACATTGCACAGGCTAATAGGTCTAAATTGGGAGACAAACTTTGGGTTTTTGCACTTGGGAATAAGGACAATTTGGGTGAAATTACTCGGAATGTAGAACTCTCTATTGTTTAAAAAATCAAGAGTAGTTTTAATAACATCAACACCAATATTGCTCCAAAACTTCTGATAAAAAAGCACAGGTAAACCATCGGGGCCAGGGGATTTAAAAGGAGACATACAAGAAAGAGCAAAAGATACCTCGTCTGCCGAGTATTGTTGAAGGAGACGTTGGTTCATCCGCTGGTCAACTTTCTTGTCCAAAGCACCCGTCACCGCCCGAATATCAGCTAACGATGGTTGACTCGAGGTGAAGATATTCTGGAAATAGTCCGTAACAATCCCTTCAATTTGTTCTATACTTTCACACCAATCTCCTCTTTCGTTTAGCAAGCCGCCAATCCGATTCAGTTTCTTTCTAGCCGAGGCTTTACCATGAAAAAAACGAGTATTCTTATCCCCTTCTTTAAGCCAATGGGCTTTGGACCTTTGACGCCACATCAAGTCTTCCTTGTCTAGAAGGTCCTCTAGCTCCATAGTGAGCTGCCTCTCACGCCTTTTTGTATCGTCCGTGATCAGGCCATTTCGGATAGAAGCAATCTGATCCCGAAGTTTTTTAATAGATTTATTAATGCTCCCAAATTCGCTTCTACTCCAACATTCCAGCTCTTTAGAACAGTGATTTAATTTTTCCCAAGTCGTATCCGAGTCCCCATGAAAGCTCCAGCTATCTTCAATTATTCTCGCACAGTCCTTAGATTTAAGCCACATTGCCTCAAATCTAAATTGCTTTTTAGCTTTCTGTCTCGGCAAGAGAGGTGTAGAACGGATTTCAATACAAATAGGATTGTGATCCGAATTCGTGGTGTTCATGTGGATCACTCGAGTATACGGAAATTTTTTAATCCAAGAAGAAGAGGCACAAGCTCTATCAAGTCTTTCCCGAATAGTCAGAGGGTGAGGCCATCGATTAGTCCAAGTGAAGATTTCTCCAACAAAGCCTAAATCTGATAATCCCGAATCTTCAAGAGCTAGGCGAAAGTTCACAAGCTGGCTAGTCGGGTTTATTCTACCTCCATATTTCTCCGAGTGGTGAAGTATCTCATTGAAGTCCCCAACACATATCCACGGCTTTTGAGAGAAGTTGGATAGTTTACGTAAAACATTCCAAGAGATATGCCTGTTAGCTCTATCAGGTTCGCCGTAAAAGCCTGTAAAACGCCAATCATCCTTAGTATCACTATCAAACACAAAAGCATCAATATGGTTTTTAGACAAACTCTGAATCGATAAATCAATATCCTTTTTCCAAAGTAACGCCAAACCACCAGATTTACCTACAGAACTAATTGCAACTCCAAATAAACCCAGATTATTCTTTAACAAATCTATCTTCCTCTCATGTAGACGGGTTTCCATGAGGAAGATGATTTGGGGGTTTGTTGCTCGGATGTGCTGTCCGAGCGTTCGAACTGTCCAAGGCCCCCCCAACCCTTGGCAGTTCCAGCTTAGGCAATTCATAGCGATCGGCGGGGCTGCTCGGCAGCCTCCGCCGTTGAGAAATCATTGTCCAGAGTAACCAGAGCAACCGAACCTGTGGCCTTTTTGTTTGGTTTAAATATGGCATCCTTCTGAGTATCCTCAATATGAATCTGCTTACGCTTAGCCCCACTGACTGGAAGAGCATTCTTGATAGAATTCTTTTCCACTTTAATTTGCCTGATTCTTGGAGAAAAGATTTTGGTGCGTGGTTTGCTCACATTATTTTGTACCAATGGGACATCTACTAATTTTGCATCAATCTCCATACAATCAATATTGTTATCTTGGGGAACAACGGGTGTTGGTTTAGTAGGTTTGTTAACTGGGTTGGTAATATTTGGCTTAGCTGTGTTTGGTGAGATATTTGGTATGGTATTCTCTTTGTCGTGGGAGAGGATTTGCAAAACCGGGTTTGGTAGGGGTTTTGGAAAGTTAGAAGTAAGAGGTTTGAGAGGTTGATTAATAGTAGCAGTGGATTTTGGTGCGTGTTGGGTTTGACCAGTTGGTTTAACAGAAGTGGGAGGCTGCTTTTGAGTGATGGCATTGTTGGGAATTGGGCTACAAGTTTGCTGGTTAATGGGCTCAGAGTTTGTTAGCATTTGTTTAAGTAAATGGGTTGGGGTAATTGTGGTGAAGATATGTGGGTTATTGGGCTGGGCTGAGACATTGGAATTGGTGGCAGCAGTTAAGTTTCTACTAACATGATCAGTTCGGATTTTGGATCCAATAGTTGCAAGCTTGGTCCGAGACCATTCTGGAATTTCGGGTCTGCTCTCGGGTTTAAGATTATGGTCGTTAGGAGACATTTTAATTGCTACCGTCGCTGAATTATTGTTCTTTCCTAAATTAGAGACGTTACCAATTTCCCAATGAGATTTTCCGCCAATACCTGATTTTGGGAATCCCCCAATTGTCTCGCTAACCGGATTCTTTCCCTTGATAGATGTCTGATTGTCGGGTCTATTATTGGCTATCCCATGATTTCCGCTAGGCTCGCTGATCGGAATTGTTGCCGGCGGTGGTTTTGCAAGAGAAAAAAGCTCTTTTGCCGTCATTTTTTTCTTTCCGGTAGAGCCTGAGTTTGAATTCAGTGTTCGCGAGAGGTTTCTCTGTGGTGGTTGTACCCTAAGCCATGGTCCATACGGCAAGTTAGTATCTTCTTCCTCATCCGAAACATCGTATTGTGCCTTACACCCACTCGAGATATGATCCATTATTCCGCAATAATAACAAAAATTGGGAAGTCTTTCATATTTTAGTGTAATCAACACATAAGACCCATTATCAGTCAAAATCCGCATAGCCCTTAGCAAAGGTTTTGTTACATTCAAACTTGCTTTGAAACGCAGAATATTGCCCAAGGCGAGTCCATCATCACCAACATCCATATTACGAAATATACCCAACTTGTTTCCAATAATTTCCGCCACTTCTCTGTTCAATTTGTTTAGTGGAAGGCCATGTGCTTGGATAAAAAATTCACACCAATCAAGATTAACATGACTAGGATTTTCCTCATCATTAATAGAATTGAGAACTATAAGCTTTTTATCAAAAGCCCAGGGACCCCCTTCCAACGCTCGCTTTCGGTCCTTGAAATGGTGGAATATGAGCATAAATCGACCATCATTCATAGTGCGAACATCAATTCCATTTACTGGACTCCATACCCCTATCATGGTGTTCTTAAACGCTTCCCAATTAATCGGCCTATGGGAAAGCACACGGCCTATCAAGATGTGCCTACCCCGATCCGATTGATTTGCTGAAGTATTGCCCGGAAGAACCACCTCCTCATATTCTTCCGAAGTTAAATTCAATCTATTTCCCAACTCCGCTAATTCATCATCCATCAAGACTAACAATCCGAAACAGTTTGGGGTGATAAGGACAAGACAATAACCGTACGGGTGTTCGAACCTCTCCTTCGCGGATACCTGCACAGACGAAAAGAAACAGAAAAAGCAAAAAGAAAAGGGGAAAACAGAGATCAGGAGGTTTAACGGGGAGGGGAAAGAAGAAAAGACAAAAAAAGAAAACAACTCTATGAAAGAGAAGAAGACTCTAGAACAGAGAAAAAACTCTCATAGAGAGAGAAAAGTAGTAATGTTTAATTTAGGGGGTTAAGGGTAGATTTGAACTAGTTTCTGGCGAACAAAGTAGTTAATTAGTTACATTACAAATTAGTTGAGCATCAACTTTTTATCTTAATTTCAGTTTTGTAAGTAGTCTAATAATTAAATGCTAATCTCGAACAAAAGATATATTTATAAATTAATTAAGACAATGTTGTATTTGAGAATCTGATTTGTTTTCAATTTAATAAAAGATTTATATGATTATTAAAAATTTCAGATTAAAAAATAATTGAGCGAAATTTATCCTCCCAAGTCAATATTGAAGAGCGAGAAATGTTTGCATAAATAAGAATAATGTTTCTTACCATTCTCAAAAAATTGTTGGCTTAGGAATATAATATCAATTTGGTAAGGATAAAATAAAGATTAACAAACCAATTGATCTGAATTTGGATAATTACTTTGTCTATATCAACAACCTACATCTTAATATTAGTTTTAAATGTGATTATTTAATTTGGGGATTATAATTGTACATATAGATATGTCAATGTACTCATGATATACTTGACTAAGTCACTTAAATATCAAATTGATAAATTAATGAATGAGTTTCAGTTATTAATTTATATTTTAAGCTAAAGATTTTGAGAAAGGCTTTTATTTTTATAAAAAAAAAAAAGTACGAACCTGTATATTTAAGTATCAAAAAAATAAATGAGAAAAGATCCTATTTAAAACACATGGAGTACGTGTTATTTGGACAGATGAAAAAAAGACAAACACCCTCTTAGCGGAAATGATGGTGGTCCAGGACTAAACCTGGGTTAACAAAAAAAAAAAAAAAAAAATAAATAAATAAATAAATAAATGGTTGTCATATCATAATTGATTCGATTGAAGTCTCGATCGATCATTTAATATGACTTGTCAGTTATCTATCTATATGCGTGAGCAGCTAGCATTCATGAATCATGTATTAGTGAATGAAGTTTATTCAAAAAATATTATAATACTTGCATTAATTGATTAATATCAATGAAAGTTGGACAGGAAAAAAGGGCAGAACACGTTTGGCACATGTGACCTTTAATCTATATAGTTGGTCGGTGAAATCAAAAAGTTGTAAAGCCATCTCCCGTAATTCTTAGGCCGAAGCCCAGTTTTTTCTTAAATTCTAAATCTAGCTTCTCATTTCCTTTTCATAAGTTATTTCAAATGACTCAATCTATCAATTTCATTTAATTTCAATTCTCACATAATAATAAAAAAAAAAATTAAACAATAATAATAATATGCAAAAAATAAGAATATTATAAATTAATTAACATTGGCATTAATTTCAAAAAATACAAATTAGTACACAATATTGGATTCATAATTAATACATAAAAGGATAGTCGTTTTCGTTGCCACCGTTGTTGCTACAGTATGTGCCGTTGCCCCCATTGTTGCTATCGCATGTTCCGTTGCCACCGTTATTGCTACTGCTTGTGCCGAGATTGGACGAACCTCCAGATGAAGCTCCAAATACATTATTTATTAATTAATGTTAAAGAAAGTATCATAAAATCTTTGAAAGTTAGGCTTTACAGTAAGTCATACCCTATAAACTATTCTTGATGACAACACTTTTTTTTAACATGATAAATCATACCAGAAACTACCAACGAAAACATGAAAAATTAGATTAAGAGTTGAATCATCACTATTGGTTTAATAATCAACAAATAAACCATGAATCTTCTACACACTAATTATCAACTTATGCACACAATGCCATATAGAATTAATCTGCACCATTACCATGGGATGTAACAAGTAGCAAAATCATTCAAACTTATCAACTAATATAACATCAACAGAAAACATCGATGTCGTTCAACATAAGAAAATGATATAAAATCGAACTTCAAAATCGTTGTAATTAAAATTATTTCAAGATTAATCCAACATTTATTAATTAATTAATTAATGTTAAAGAAAAAATATTTATAAATTGAATTTAAGACAAAAATATTTCTTAATTAGAGTTAAAGAAAAATATATTTATTAATGAATAAATAAACAAAAGAAAATAAAGAACTAATTGAAAGAAGAAGAAAAAAAAGAGTAGTGTCGACCACCTACTTGTTGAGCCAAGGCTCAGCGCGTGAATTGATCGATTTCAAGCTAGCTTCAGCTTGAAGCCCAACACCTCAAGGGCATTAGCCCTTGAGTCAAAAAATATAATTTTTTTGCCATCTACAAGTCAAGTCCATTAAGTCCAGCCATGGATTTGGTCATTAGAGATGGTCTAAGTTCAATTTTCAATGAGGAAAACACATTTTTGATACCAAGCTTTAGTCCAAAAAACACATTTGGTACCAAGCTTTTCGAAAAAAATACATTTCATATCATGATTCACACCCTCTTGTCACATTTAGTTTTGCAGTCAATTTTCGAACAGAATTCAGCACGTGCCGCTCACGTGCCCGTTAAATTAACAATGGGAGGTAAAACATGCACGAATTATTAACTTAACGTGCACGTGCTGAATTCCGTCTGAAAATTGATCAGAAAATCTAAATGTGTCAAGAGAGTATAAATGTATTTTTTTCAAAAAACTTGGTATCAAATATATTTTTTTTACTAAAATTTGGTATCAAAAGTGTTTTTCCCTCATTTTCACTAATGTGAGTTTTGCTTCTAGTTTAATACTAGTATTTGATTGATTTTCTTTGGAATATGATTGTAATACAATTGATGATTCAATATATTGATGTAATGATTGTTTCTCTAAAAAAAAATTATATAATTGCTAACTTTTTAGTGCAAACACATAAATAAAAAAATACACCGATGCTTATGACAAAAATCACTCTAATGATTATGTAAATAATCTTTTAACTTTCGCAGAGTTTACTTTAGTCGTAAGGGCATCTCCAGTGATGCCCTCAGCCTAAGTCCAGCTTTCCCTCAGCTCAGTCCAGTTTCCCCTTACATTCCAAGTCCAGCTTTCCCTTTCCTTTTTATAAGTCATCTCAAATGACTCAATCTATCAATTTCATTTAATTCCAATTCTCATTTTCCCCACTCTCACTTAATAATAATAATAATAATAATAATAATAATAATAATAATAGCAATAATAATTAACTTCAAACCGGCTTAGTTGAAAATGTGTGTGCAATACACGGTCCAAATGGCGATCATATGTAATCGTATTTATTTTAGATGTCTAACTATTCACCCAAGTGTTTCACTATATAATTGTTAGGGTTATATCGTTTTTAATGTAACGAATCATATGTAAGCTTCATTAAGTTGTTTTATAGTTTCATTTTTATTAATTAAATTAAATTTGAGTTTCTAATAATTAACTTTTTAAAAAATAATACACAAATTAACTAAAACTAAAATTAAATAAGAGTTATATTTTAATAAAGATTTTTTAAAAAAAAAGGGTTTTAAAATTGGTACACAATAATACAACAATTAAATACTTGATTTGAGAATAATAAAAATAATTTAAGATTTGAGAATAATAAAAATAATTTAAGATTGACATTTACTTTTCCAAAATAATACACAAATTTAAGGATTTTAAAATAAAAAAAAAAGGTTTTTATTAAATTAAAACAAAATAAATTAAATTTGAGCTTATTAAATAAGAGTTACATTTTTAAACTAAAAATTAACTTTTTAAAAATAATACACAAATTAACTAAAACTAAAATTAAATAAGAGTTACATTTCATTTAATTAGGTATTTTAAAGGAATTTTTTTTTTTAATAAAAGGATTTTTATTAAATAACAAATAAAAAAACAAAAATTAAAAAAAAAAAAAGAAAGGGTCAACAGGTGGCCGACAAGTGTCGGCCACCTGCTGGCTGGGCAGGCGAGTGCGTTGCACTCGCCCGCCCAGCAAGTATCCCCAGCAAGTAGCTGGATACTTGCTGGATCGATGTGTGAGGCTCACCCCTCCAAGGTGTTAATTATCCCCTCAATGGGAAATTCCCTTGTTCACCCCTTTAAGCATTTTAGTTCATATTTTTTACCCCCTAAGTCCCAATCCAACTTCCCACTTGTACATAGGAGATGCCCTAAAAATCAAGAGAAAGTTAGTGTACATATTTTATGTAATTCATAATTCTAACAAATTCACGGTCTCATAGATTACTCATAGGTGTGATTAAATATTAAATGACACTATGGTAACTACAAGTAAATTATAAAATGTCACAATACCATAAAAACTACACCAAACAATATGATTTTTTCTTTGATAATTAGACATATTGATGCAAGAGTAAAAATTCAGTTCGCAACGAGCTCTCTTGAACAGATCCAAGGCCCCAAGTCTCAACTTAATTACTAGGCAACAAATTAAGAACAAATACTCAGATTGTTACAGATCGTGAAGTTCGCGGACTACTAGTGTGTTAATAAACCGATCAGGTAGGGACACATAAGGTAGCAGCGGCCCAATTAGAACCCAAATTCTAATCATATATACTTTCATAATTTAATTTCTCTTTGTATGGTCCCTTAGGGCATCTCCTATGTACAAGTGGGAAGTTGGATTGGGACTTAGGGGGTAAAAAATATGAACTAAAATGCTTAAAGGGGTGAACAAGGGAATTTCCCATTGAGGGGATAATTAACACCTTGGAGGGGTGAGGCAAGGCAATTATGCCTTGCCTCACACATCGATCCAGCAAGTATCCAGCTACTTGCTGGGGATACTTGCTGGGCGGGCGAGTGCAACGCACTCGCCTGCCCAGCCAGCAGGTGGCCGACACTTGTCGGCCACCTGTTGACCCTTTCTTTTTTTTTTTTTAATTTTTGTTTTTTTATTTGTTATTTAATAAAAATCCTTTTATTAAAAAAAAAAAAATTCCTTTAAAATACCTAATTAAATGAAATGTAACTCTTATTTAATTTTAGTTTTAGTTAATTTGTGTATTATTTTTAAAAAGTTAATTTTTAGTTTAAAAATGTAACTCTTATTTAATAATCTCAAATTTAATTTATTTTGTTTTAATTTAATAAAAACCTTTTTTTTTTATTTTAAAATCCTTAAATTTGTGTATTATTTTGGAAAAGTAAATGTCAATCTTAAATTATTTTTATTATTCTCAAATCAAGTATTTAATTGTTGTATTATTGTGTACCAATTTTAAAACCCTTTTTTTTAAAAAAATCTTTATTAAAATATAACTCTTATTTAATTTTAGTTTTAGTTAATTTGTGTATTATTTTTTAAAAAGTTAATTATTAGAAACTCAAATTTAATTTAATTAATAAAAATGAAACTATAAAAGAACTTAATGAAGCTTACATATGATTCGTTACATTAAAAACGATATAACCCTAACAATTATATAGTGAAACACTTGGGTGAATAGTTAGACATCTAAAATAAATACGATTACATATGATCGCCATTTGGACCGTGTATTGCACACACATTTTCAACTAAGCCGGTTTGAAGTTAATTATTATTGCTATTATTATTATTATTATTATTATTATTATTATTATTAAGTGAGAGTGGGGAAAATGAGAATTGGAATTAAATGAAATTGATAGATTGAGTCATTTGAGATGACTTATAAAAAGGAAAGGGAAAGCTGGACTTGGAATGTAAGGGGAAACTGGACTGAGCTGAGGGAAAGCTGGACTTAGGCTGAGGGCATCACTGGAGATGCCCTTAAATAGACAGTTTACCTTCGTGTGATAAATAAAAAAGTAAATTCACTTCATGTGTTATTTTAAATAGACAGTTTACCTCCCTATGATAAATAAAAAAGCAAAATACCTCTATGTGTTTACATAAAAGATGCACACTAACTCCCTCTTGATTTTTACATTTTTAAATGCACATTATGTAATATCACAGGGAATTAAAGTGTCAATACGAATATCAAATGAAGGTAAATTGCTTATTTATGTATATCACATGGGATAAGATGAAATGCATATGTCGTCAATATAGAGTTAAATTGATCATTTTTACAAGAATATAAAGTATCGATCGCATTATAGAGCGTGTGTGCATCACCTCCATTAGAAATGAGATAAATTGCTCATTATTTCATATCACATGAAGGTAAATTGACTATTTTCATATTACAAGAAGACAAATTGTCTATTAGACATAGCAAAAACCCGAAATAAATTTAGCATTTCATTTTTTCATAAACTTTATCATTTTTTCCGGTAAAAACTTTGACAACATAAGATGAATCTGTAAGGTCAAGGTAAAGAGACCAAATATTACAACCCCATGAAAGATTCTTATAATTAAAACTACAATCTATTCTATTTGAAAGTATATGATCCATGACCCTGGAAAAAAAAATCTACATATATATATATATGATCCACGAGTTTAAATTCAGCCCTCGTAATTAGGTACATTTCCCCAAATATGATGTCATAAAATCTCATAGATTTTTTTGTTTAATGGGCAGCTCAGCCAGCCCAATTACGGAGCCCATCATTTTGCGTGGACGTGGTCCGAATTGATTTTTGGGTTATGGTCAAATCAAAATCCAAGCCCATCCTTAACGTGTCGTACTGTTATTGTCAAATTGTATGATTAGCAACACTGATGATAAAAAGTAAGATATTAGTACTCCATTAGTCCAAGACCAAGACCAACAATTATTGGTTTGACAAAAAGTTTTAGTAAAAATTACTCCTAGCATTTGTATACGGGGTTGTGTAAAATGAGATTTTATGAGGTGAGGAGTCTGAACAATTTAGACTAAAGTTACTTATATCAATATAAAATCATTATAACTTTATATAAGCGAGTATTTTATGATAAAAAAAAAGAAAATTACTAATTTATTTGAAGTTCCTTTGTAAATAAGACAAAAAATCTTGGGACAATGGGTTAATCCTAAACTTTTGACATAAATGAATCATTTTTTCTTTTTTTTTAAATAATATTTTCACTTTGAAAATAATGAAAATTCATGGTCAAAAAATTGAAATGTACTTTGCTCATAGTTATTCATCACTGCTAAAGTCAAATATACAATTAATAAATCATTAAAAAAAAGTCAAATAATTAATATTACCTGTATTTAGAGACAGAAAGAGTATTATGTAGATGTATGTTGCATGGTATGTAGTTGTCTCTGTCATTTCTTTTCACGGGTAGTAGTTGAATCATAGGACAAGATGAACTATACTAATACTGTGACATATGATTTGGCCCCATTTAATTATTTTTTTAGACATAATTCCTTCAATAGCATAGAAGAAAAGTCGACCATTTTTTGTATGGCTAAAATCAACTTAATAATACGCTCTAAATTGTCCCGGACCACACTGGTAGCTAGCAAATCATTTATATTTGCATAGAGCAACTTTTTCATCCCAATTAACTCAATGCCTACTAATATAAATGCCCCATCAATTTCAAAAAATATCATTTCATTCTTTTCTTTTTTAATCTAAACATAAAATATGATCACTTTCCAGTTACCAATTATGACCCTAGTGTGATCACAATCATATATTAACTATTAACTTTTTTTTTTTTTTTGCGAATGACGTGTACATCATGTTCAAAAATTTCAATTGGTTTTTCATGTTATAATAATGTTGAAGATTTGAATTTTGAACAATAATAAAAAGCAATATTAATCAAAATGAACTAAGAGATCCTTTTTAGAACTACGGTATAGTTTTACTTCCTTTTGAACGTCAAGATACATAAGTATCAAATGTGTACTTCCATTTCGAACGTGCATTACGCGCACAACGTTATAATAAATTAGAATTAAATAATATGATATATATGAGAATATTTAGTTCTTTTGTTTTATCTTCTTAATTAAGTATCTATATGGTTATTAACGTAAGTTTTTGAGATTAATCACAAGAAAATTCAACTTTATCTTTCTTAACAATCACAAACTAATTTTGAAATCATCTAAATCTGCTTAATCGAAATATCATTTAAATAATGCACTCATATATATACTTTTTCATTTGAAACTTTTGTTTTTCCTTTTTTGTTAATTAAAAAAAAATATAGAGAAAAAAAAAAGGATTATTGTTTGAAAGAAACTGGACAGTGGACAAATGTTAGGCAAGGACCTCTTCTTAAGTAGGGAATTATATGCTGTCTCTTAGCCATCCGTATATTACCACGTTTCCTGTTTAATAATAATTTTTTAAAAAGCAAAAACTAACTATTAGACTATGTACTTAACCACATCAAAATGCAACCAAAGGTGGTTCGGCCAAGTGGTAGTGACTTGAGACCCCCAGAGGCGAGACTCAAGTTCGAATCCTACTGGAGACATCGCACTGGGGAGGACCTATACCCTTTGCAAACTCTTCGGTCCAAGCTGTAAATACACAGTCTAGTAGATCAAAAACCACATCAAAATGCAAGTAAGATGTATAATGAGTAGTACCTAATGAGGATAATCATTCGTCATATCTATTTATTGAAACATTGATTTATGACGTTCCGTAGAAAAACATTTTTTTTTTTTTTTTTTGGCATTGGGCATGAGGCGTTTTCGTCATTATATGAACGTTGAAGTGCTTTTCCTCTAAAGAATTAATATTGGGCTGAAACATTGTTGGAATATATATGGCCAGCCTAAAAGAGAAAATAAATGTAGTATTTAAGGGCCACGTGTGTTGGATTGAGGGACCAATTTTTTAAATATTTAAATGGGCTTTACTCTACAATTTGCGGGGACCAGGGCCCATCCCCACCCCACTTCTCATCAATAGCCCAGATAATTGAAAAGATTTCTCCAATTTGATTAGCAAAACAAATTTAAATACTATTAGAAACGAAAATAATTTTGGTGAGAATGCATAAATTTTTAATCCATACAAGAATTTATAATATGTGAAATAGATTGTAAGGCAGATTAAATTGAATTCAAGGAAAAATCAAGTTTATACTTTATTAATGTTTTTCAGAATATAATATTACTAATGTTTTTATATATTTTAGAATAAAAGGTCATTCTGAAAAGTAAGAACGTTGATGTAAGAATGCTTAATTTCATTAAAGAAAAAAAAATCCAAATAATTACAAACAACCTTTTGATTAGTGAAAAATTATTTTGAAACTAAAAATTAACTCTATTTCTCTATACTTTATACTTTTATGCAGTGTTTTCATAACCGGATCGGACATATAACCGGTAAGTTTACTGGTTACTGGTTCGATCGGTTTAATCGGGCTAATCACTGGTTCAATCGGTTGAACCGGTACGACGTCATCATGATGTAGTAAATATATTGTATAACTAATAATACAAATAAAATCCTAAAATAGACCAAAAACATACTTTTATAAATAAAAAAAAATAAACTCAAAAGTGCATAAAAGTGTACTTTATATTATATTGAAAAGTATTTATATCCTAAAATCTACTATAGTATTTATATTTTGATTAATTAAATAAATATGTAATTCTTACATTAAATTAAATGAAAGTTACCAAGGATAAAAACAATATTACCTATCAAATTTTAACTATCTTGTTTGTTCATGGAATGGGCTTTGGCCCAGTTTAAATAAAATCTTATTTAATGTTTCACTTTTAACTTTTTTAATTAAAAAAGGTAAAACCCTAAAAAAATTCACTACTCTTTGCACAACCAAGTAGCCGCCGCATCATTTCTTCATCTTCCCTTCAATTTTTTTTGTTCCTCTCTTTGCTTAATTTTTTTGCTCAGCTCTCCACTTTTTCTTCTTCTTATTCCTTCATTTCTTAAATCAATCACTTTTTTCTTTTGAATGATACATAATTTTTACTCTTAGCAAGCTAATATTGGTTAGATTAGAAGAATAAAAGTGTGTGAGAAGCATTATTAGAGCATAAAAGGAAAAACAATTGTGCTTTCAAATTTTTTTTTTAAAATTAATTAACCGGCGGTTCAGGTGGTTTTCCGGTTCACCGGTTTCGCCGATTTTTGACCGGTTTTTACCGATTCGAACTGGTTCAGAAGGCTGCTGGTTTTGAGGGGTCGATCGGACCGGACTGGGGTCCGATTAGCGGTTAAACCGGGTCGATCGGCCGGTCCGGTCCGGTTTTAAAAACACTGCTTTTATGTTTCCCAAACAATCTTATTAGATCTTATGACATATTTAAGTTGCACTATGCCGCTAGAGTATTTTTTGTTATTGGGTAAACAAATGTCATTGAACTTAACTTTCTATATTGGTATTTCCTAAAAGAAAAACCTATATTGCTAAATATAGTATACACAACAACACATATCACTATATCTATACTATTAAAAAAGAGAAGCTCGTTTTTACTCACAAATGGGCTGTTATAACACCATGTTACATCAAAAAATCGTCATTTTCTAAAATTACCCCTAATTTCTTAATTTTGAACACGTAACCTCCACCCACTCCCATTATTTATGATTAATCTTGAAAAATAACTTCCTCCATTTACTTTCATTTCTCAAGAATAGTCAGAAAACCACTCACTATTCCCAATTTATGTCCTCTTTTTTTTTTTTTTTTTTGTCTTCTTAGTTTCTCTTCTTTCTTTATACTTTGTCTTTATATATAATATTCTTTCTTTATACTTTGTCTTTATATATAATAATTCCTCGGTATTTCTTTAACATGTAACCGTTTTATTTCATGTTTGCAGGCTTGCAGATGATGAGTCTAAAAGTAATATTCAGACGAGAAGACAATGAAATATATGCACAAATTTTTCAATTTATTTTACTCTTCTATACATGTTCCTTTCTTTGTGCTTTTTCATTGTTGTGTCTGTTATGACTAATTTTTTTCATATTCAAGCTTTTTGGGAGGATAATTAGATTCAAGTTTAGAAGTTAATATTTTTTTGTTTCAAAAGTTTAGTTATTATTTATCTTTTGAGTTACGCACGCGAGTCTGATAGCAGTTAAATAAATAAAGATATAGGGTCTTATTTTCATAGAAAATACTTTTTCCAATCAAATATATATCCTAATTCTTTTTGAATATTTGGAATTTTGTTCCCATTAAACTAATAAAAGTCCTCGCCCTATAGGCCTATACACGTTTATTGTTAAATGCCTACTCATTGAGGCAACTGAATTTCTAGATCAATCATCATAAAATAAATGTGGCAAACGCTTCCTTGATAATTACTCCCTCCGGTTCATATTAATTGTCACATTGTTACTTTTCACACATATTAAGAAACCTCATGATTAATCACTTTTACATGGTAAAATATCAAAAATACCCTTCCTAGTGACTCTTGAGCTTCCCAACCTATATGTAAGAGAAGGACAAAATTGGAAAAAATTGCATTGGAAACTCAAATGTGCCAATTAATATGAAACATAAAAATTAGGCAAATGTGCCAACTAATATGAACCGGAGGGAGTATCTAATAATTGGTCAACAACCTTAAGGTAAACTAGTGACATGGTCAAATGTGTAGAGTAGCACCACCACCCCCAAACCTTTCATCCATATCTTTCTTTAGAATCCGTTTGACTATACTAGTGAAATTGACCGTCACAATATGTTAACATAATACACTAACTAGCTTTCATCTAATGAGATTATGTTTGCATTGAACTAATTACTCGATAGAAATGACATGTAAAAACTCCACATGTTTTGCTAAATTGGTAAAAGGTCATGTTTAAACATCATGTATTTTTGTTAGTATTGTTTAACCGCAGAAAAATGCGACGAAATCCATGTCCACTTTAAAATTCAATAATCTCCCTGTTAAATGTGAGAATCGACAATAACTTCCTTGTTCTATTATAAGTACAACTATAACCCCTATTTCACTTAATTTTTTTGTAGTAATTAATCCCCACTTTGACTTATTATAGTATTCCAAATAGGTGCATTGAACTAGTAAAATGTTAAGAATAAATTTATTTTACTAATAAAAATAATATAAGATTTTTTTTCTCAATTAATTATAATATAGTGGGAGTTTCTTTCCACGCTCTTCTCAATAGATATTATTAAAGAACTAAATAAGATTTCATATTTTATTTTACTCCACAAACTTTTCTTCCTAATTCCCAAAAGTGAAAATTTGCATTTAGATATTGCACTGTGAACATAAATAATAAAAAAAAAAAAACGAAGAATAAACTTAAGATAAGTCTTAAGCGAATTTACAAAGTCTATTATAAGAACATGGATTGCATATATCTCTGAAGAGAAAAATAATAATTAAATTTGTTAGCCAACGACAATGTGAAACAAATTAACGTGCCACGACCATGAGAGTGACCAATTATAAAACAAGTGCAATACACTTGATTGGTGGTTGAATGGGTTTGGCCAAGTCAGACTTGGACAAGAATTTTTCCTTTAGTGATATGTTGAATCGGTCCTACTCTAATCTCTATTTTTTTAGGAAAAATTGTAAAATTGGTCTAGTAACTCTTGCTCGCTTGCAAAAAAACTTGTAACTAATATATTTTGGCAATATAGATCTATTTCAACCCGAATTGCCAACACGTCCGCCAAGTCACCCACCCCTTGCTGATGTGGAAAATTTTCTGAACTGGAAAAATTGCAATATTGGTCCTGCAACTATTGCTTGTTGGTAAAAAAGTCCAGTAACTTTTCGGATTGGTGAAAAAGTCCTGCAACTAATATATTTTGGCAATTATGTCTTGTAACTTAAATTACATGCAATTAAGTTCTAACATAATCTTCATCTTCATCTCAAGATTTGATTTAGTTTTGAGATTACATGTAACTATTTTTTAGCAAAATGTTAAGCTTAATTGCATTTCATTTGTCATGGTTATTCAATAATAAGAGATTTTTTTTTTTTTTTATTTCTGAGAAAAAAAAATAGTTGTTGAAGATTGATTCTTGTCCTGTATGTGCCTTGTTGCAATTTCAGGAAATGTGGTGTGATAAGGTACCTCATATGAATTCATTTTATCAGTCTAGTTTGATTCTAGTACTTGAATGTTATATTGGTAAATTTTGGTGCTATTTGAATACCTTCCAATATTACCATGAGGTTAAATTAATTCTAAGTTAGTGTTCGTCATGTATGGGTTACATTTTTGCGTGAAATGGGTGAGTGATTTGGAATACATCAATGGAAAAAAATTACAATTTGGACCAAAATAGGATTAAATTATAAATTAACCTAGTGACATGACTTAATTGCCAAAATATATTAGTTATAGGACTTTTTTTTTAGTCCGAAAAGTTTCAGGACTTTTTTGCAAGTAAGCAATAGTTACAGGACCAATTTTTTAATTTTTCTGACCGTCAGCAAGGGGGTTAGTTTTTCACGTCAGTAAATGGTGGGTGACTTCGCGAACACGTTGACAATTCAGGCCAAAATTGAACTATATTGTCAAAATATATTGGTTAGACTTTTTTGTCAGTCCAAAAAGTTACTTTTTTGCCGGAGAGCAATAGTTATGTTCATTGCGATTTTGCAATTTTGCAATTTTCTCATTTTTTTATTGTTATTAAAATTTAATAATTTTGGGTAAAGTTGTAGAATTAAAAATCAAATCGATTTCATTGCGATTTAACTCGAGCTTGTCCTAATAAAGCTTTTTGAGTTATGTTCATTATATATATCAACTTATCAAGTCATGAATGCTAGTTCTTATAATGTGATTCGAGCTCGACTACATGAGTCAAAAACAACAAACTACGTGTTAAAATATCAATCTAATCGTGCTTTATATCATGTTCGTTTCGATTTAAAATTGTTTTAGCTGCTTGATTCATTTAAATTCGACTTGTTTACACTTAATAAGATATTCTATTAGAAAAAAATATTAGATTTCACGTGTATTGGACTAAGTTCTTCTAAATAATTTGGATTTAACTCACTACAAAACTTGATATAAGGATTGCTCAATACCTTATAGGGTGAACTTAGTCACGATTTAAAGTTCATGTGAAATATTTAGTCTCAACATTCTTCCTTCACGTGTAAGCAAGCTGAATATGTATGGATAAATCAAGCCCAACATTTGACATTTTTAAGGCCCAAACTTGTGAATTACGACACGTGGCAGTACAAACCTTGTTAATTGGACAACTTGTGATGTTACACACATAAACTGCCCAAATCTCTATTACCATATTGGATTTTATATGGATCGAATTAAATTCACTTATCTAACTTCTTGAACCAAACTCACCTAAAAAAACAAGAATTACTATCGACCTTATAAGGTGGAATTAACCGTAATCACCGGTACATATGAGACATTTAAACTAAAAAAGCAACATTACTTTTTCTTTATATGAGCCTCTAACTAGATCTATATTACTTCAAAATAAATTCTCAAGAAAGTCTATTTCGACAGATTATATATTGTCTGTATTTCTACATAAACTTTTCCTATCTAACTGCTGCAGGCTGAAGAAATTTTTTAAGACGTGTCGAGTAAATAATTTTATTTTATCATTTATTATGAGCAAGGAAGGACCACCATATGTCATTTTCTTAGTTAATGGGGCAAAATTAATAGAATAAAAGACATCACATGGTCTGTGCTTCATTCTGTAGAAAGTCAGTTATCAACTCCCAGTCCTTTGGGACTGAATAGTAATCATCCATCGAGTAATAAGTTAATAAACATCATGTCACATAAACATTACATTAATTGTTTCTGTCTACAGACCTTAAGCCGCGAGGTGGATCTACTTAACTTCTAAGGTATATTAAAATATCAAGATCAATTTGTGAAATATTAGTAAAAGTTTTAAGATTCTTTCAAAAATAAAAAATAAATAAAAGGAAAAACTTTTTTGATGTAAGAATTATTATTTCGGGAAAATACACTGAAATTAAGTAAATTCATAAGAATCTATAAATCTGAGAGTCGACATGCAAATGCAAATAGATTGAACTATTAAATAGAATACAAACTCGAGAAGGATTTGAATAACGAGGACCTAATTGTGATATGCGACTATATTATATTGACTACGTCCTAATAATCGAAAGCAGTTCGAGATTTGGTCAAGATCATATCGGACGATTAGAACAACACATATACACTACCAGTTAGTACTTATATAGTAGCAGGAATATCAATATATTGAGACTAAATGTTCCACATTGGTTGAAAATAATAATTAAGTGGATTCAATCTATTGGACTTTTAACCGATCCATATAACTTAAAAATATCCATATTAATTAAAAAAAAAAAATCTTAAGACTGTTCATTTTCCAACCCTTCCTCAAGTCAATCACATAAAAGTAGAATTAGAATTAGAATCTGAGTAATTACTGTGGTCAAAGTACTCCAAATCAATAATTTTCTTGTTGAACTACAAAATTAAGGAACATATGATTATTGAGCCACCCTAAGAGGCGCTACACTTGAGATATTAATTCTTTCATTGTGAAAACTTACCTGCTTCCCTAATCTATATTTGTTCTACGTACTTTAAACAACAACACCACCCCCCCCCCCCCCCCACCAACAAAAAAAAATAAAAAATAAATAAAAGAGTAATCAAAGATAAAAGAACATTTTTCTTTTTCTTTTTTTGGTACAAGATAAAAGAACACTTCATTAGTTCATAATATAGGTCCTCTCTCAAGGCATATAGCCAGGCCAGTTGAAGGCCTTCTTTTTCTAGCCTTAGAATATTAAATGTAATTTACATACTAATTATAAACTCAGATACCACCTGTTCTTTTCTCAACTCGATTCTGCAACATTTCTAAATTATTATTTCTAAAAAATGGTAACAATATAGCACACATGTATTTAAATCATTAATTATATTGAATTGGCTACTACACTACAGCTCAAGATATCTTATATATCAATGTAATGGACAACACAGATTAATTGATCACTTGAATTCAGATCCTTGATTGGTATAATGAAAGCTACACCATGTCTTTCTTGATCCAAGTTAATTAACTAAATCTAACTAAAAAAGTAACTTTTTTAATATTTTCAGTCATGTCTTGTACTAATGCAGCATCAGAAAAGAAAATAAATGGTACTTTTATGACTAAAACATGTGATCTATACTATCAATTGATAATTTCCTTTCACTATTTAATTAAAGTTTTTCCTTCAAATTTTACAAGATATCAGATACTAATTAGTTTCTCTGACTCAAAGAGTTGAGTTTTTTAAGCCATTATATATATTTTCCTTATCAAAATTTTCACTAAATTTTAAAGTACCAACAACTAGAGCATACGTTTATGTCGGACTTGGGGTTGTGGCGCGTGATGAATTCGGTACTTGCTTAGGCCATCTCCAGTGGGTATGGACTCCCCTTCCCCTCAGACTCCCCTTCCCCTTCAGACTCCTCTTTTTATAGCCATCTTCAATGATTCAATTTTCCCATTCTATTTAATTCCAATTCTCATACTTCCCCACTCTCACTTAATAAAATTATAATAATAATAACAAATATATAATAATAATAATAATAATAATAATAATAATAATAATAATAATAATAATAATAAAATAATAATAAATTCATCGCCGTTGCCACCATTATTACAACAAAAAATAATCCATATATGTTCCGTCGTCACCATATACGATCAGTAAAAGTCAATCACCAACTTCAAGCCGATTTAGTCGAACATGCGTGGTTAACACACGGTCCAAATGGTGGTCATATGTAATTGTTTCAATATATAATAGATAGGATCATGTCGTTTCTAATTTAGTTTGTCTTATTTAAATTATGTAACATATAATTATTTTTAATCCACTAGCCGTATTTAATTTCAATGTATTTAATTTCCATAAATCATTTTTTTTACAATGTGATTAAATTTCAAACAATAAAATAAATTAACGGTAAGTTTATTACATAAAAGTTACAATATTACAAGTATAAAATTAAATTAATATTAAGTTTATTACCATTTATTCCACAAAATTCTAATTCTCATATTTTTCCACTCTCACTTAATAAAATTAATAATAATAGAGCTAAATAATAATAACAATTAATAAACATTGTACATAAAATTACAATATTACAAGTTATAAAAGTACAAATTATACAAGTAATAGAATCAAATCAATGTTAAGATTTAAAAAAAAATACATTTTTTATAACTTAATATACATTAAATAAAGAAAACAAAAAAAAAAAAGAAAAAACTGGGGCTGGGCGCGTTGCCCAGCCCCAAACAGAGGTGTGTGGGGGCGGTGGGTTCACCTACCGCCCCACCCACTTGGGCGGTGGGTGACCCACTGCCCACCCACCGCCCACCTCCCTCCCCTCTCCTCACCAAAGTTCACTTTCTCTCCCCCTCCCCCATGGACTCCCCCTCCCACCTTAGCAATGGAGATGGCCTTAGGCTGGAGTTCATCAAGAGTATCGCAAAATTTAATACTAGAAGTGTCAGAAATTATGGCAGCGCAACGAGGAGTTGAATTGGCAAAAGAAAAGATGGACGAAAGTTATCTTGGAGGGAGACTGTAAGTCTGTTGTGGATAAGCTGCTATCTTCTGAAGATGATTTATCTATTACAGACCCATTTATTCAAGATATTCGTAGTTTTGACTGACTTACCAGATAATATCAGTCTTATTGTAATTGACGACAATTTCCTGATTTTTACAATTAAAAAAAAAGTTTTACTTTATACAATTTTATTGTGGGATAGTTTTACTTTAATTATTCAATAATATAAGAAATCATTAAAATTGAGATATATAAAAAATACTCAATATAAATGATTCGAAAAAGTTCGTCAACTTTGTCGTTTTAATAAATTATTAAAATTGACGTGATTTCAAATAACAAGCTAAATTAGAAACTAAGATATAGCCAAATTTAGTGGTCATTTATTAGTTTTGAAATGGTAACTTAATTGGATGTCATTGTTAAGTTAGTAAAAGCTTTCAAATGTTGACATGTGCAAAAGTGAACTATGAGTGCAGTGGTCTTAATCTAATTAATAAACGTTCATTTAATTGAATTTAAATACATAGGGCTTATCCCAATTATCGTTTTGTGGCCCTTAACCTATCTTCGTCATCAGCTTTATAGGGTCTATTTTTTTTTCCTCAAATAATAAATGGAAAACTAAAGTCTGGTTAAGATATATTTTTGATTTTATCTGAAAAGACAACTGTTTTTCTTTTTATGAGATTTTTTGGGAATAGATTTTAATGATAATATGTTGGTCCTAAAAACATAAAACCCTTGTGTTTTCACAAAACCCCTAATATTAGCTTTACTATATACAATCTCATTGTAATAAACTTTTTGTACGCTTTCTTTTTTGCCTTTAAATAAATTAACTCCTTTACTTTGTTAGGTTAAATACCATTTATCCTTCATACTTATATAACCATATCTACGAGGCTCGACACATTTGGTACTTCGGTCAAATTTTGGACTGAAAATCCAATTTTGGAAGGAAAATTGATGGAAAATTTACATAATTAGTTCTATAATTAAAATTTGTCCCACATATTTTCTAGCAGACAAATTTACACCATTATTAGCAATTGTCTGAAGCATTTCAGTCCCAATTGCAAAAATAGTTAAAATATTAATTCTGTTTAATAAATTCTAACACTTATTTATATAATTTAATCTCTATACTATATGGTCTCTTCGAATGGTATCCAATATTTGTCCAGAAATAGTAGTAGTTCATTAATTATATTATTCTTCTTCACTTATAAAAGATTTTCCAAAATTTTTTATGTGAACAAATATAATTAAGGACATACAACACTAAAAATTTCTTGCAGTAACGAAAAGATATATATAGTATAATTATCAAAAAATGAAAAGAAATAGTACTATATGTATAAGAAAATATAGTATGTGGTAAAGAACACATGCATACGCCAAGAACTAGAAGTGAATAAGTCAAATAAATAAATTTAATGTGATTAATGTACTATGGGAGGAGTCAAATCCAAATAATTGTATATTGTGATGATCGATGTTATATATATTATATATATCCGTACAGGTATATATCAATTTACCCTTAAGGCCTTAACCGACACACTCTGCCTGCATGCATATATAAATGTAAAATTTAATCCTCTACTCATTTAATTTGTGGTGTGTATATATATATGTATGTGTATGAATAATATATTGCTCTCTCTCTCTCTTTCTCTCTCTTCTTTCTGATTGCACTTTAAATGATCATCACTGAATATTCTTCTTCAACAAAATAGGATTATATATATATAATATATATATATATATATATATATATATATATATATATATATATATATATTATGGTGCAATCAAAGAAGTTCAGAGGTGTCAGGCAGCGTCACTGGGGTTCTTGGGTGTCAGAGATTCGCCACCCTTTGCTGTGAGATCCACCAACATTATATTTTATATTATATTTATATAAAATATATACAAAATCAAATACTCTATTTTTTCTTGAGTCTTCTTATCTTGTCCATCTTCATTACCATTGGAATGTTCAAAAGTTTTTGCATTTTTGAATTAAAATTAAATCAACAAGTATTAATTTATTGTTATTGTTTTGCACAAAATTAAGCACTGGATTTTTATATGTGGTGAATTTTTTGCAAATTTATTAGTACATTAGTACTATATATATAAGAATCTTTCCACTTTTGCAAACAAATGAAAATAGTGATCGACTTTAAGTAGTAGTATATCCAAAAGTGTTTGAAAAAGCAATTTCAAGACTTGTTAATTGCAAAAATATCTCCTTTATATAGTACTACTACTACCTTTTTCTAATTAGTTGAGAAGCAACAACAAAAGCATGCACTTTCACAACAACAACAACAAAAAAGTAGTTTATACAAAATTAATGCTTTAATTTTTCTCATTACAAACTGAAAATTTAATCCATTCCATGATCACAGGAAAAGGAGGGTGTGGTTAGGTACATTCGACACAGCCGAAGAGGCAGCTAAAGCATACGACCAAGCCGCCATTTTAATGAGTGGAAGAAACGCAAAGACAAATTTTCCAGTCACACAAACCGAGTCCGAGTCCAATACAACTGCAAATCATGACGATTCTGCCCCTAAACCGTTATCAGAAATCCTACACGCCAAGCTACGTAAATGCAACAAGGCCCGTTCCGCATCCCTCACTTGTTTAAGGCTCGACACCGAAAACTCCCACATCGGAGTTTGGCAAAAGCGTGCGGGCCCATCTTCGGACTCCAAATGGGTAATGAGAGTCGAATTTGCAAACAAAATCAATTCTAATAATGCTATAGCTGACCAGGAAGTGGTCACGTGCCAAGGGGGTGCCGATTCTACTTTGATGAGAACTGAATTGGATGAAGAAGAAAGAATTGCTCTACAAATGATTGAAGAATTACTGGATATCAATTAATTGATATATATATATATATATATTACGTACAAGGTTTGTGCATCAGTTTTAATTTAGGGGTGGGGTGAAAAATAAGGAAAGTCCTTGTGATTTTCTAATTAATAAATAAATGTGGTAAAAGAATAAAATAAGATATATGGGAATGAAGATCTTTCGACTGGAGATAATATTCAGATGGGATCTTCTATCATACGTTACTGTACGTGTAGTAACTAATAATACAGTAATGTATGATAATGAATAAATAATAACATGTCTGTGTGTATCATCATATATATTTATATTTCTGTATGTCCTTAATTTAGATCCATGTGATGAATTGTTTACAGAATGTTCTCAATAAATTAATCACATTTCTCAATCATGCTATCATAATGCTGTTGTTTTGTTTATTTGTGATGTCTTAAAAATATTTGAATTTTTTAGAGTAATTGTGAAGAATGACCTTATGGAAAGTTGTATTTTTAAAAATGACCTTCCTTTGTTTTTCAATTTCTTTTTAATTCTATTATCAACTAAACCCACTTATTTCTCCTAAACATTTTCAATAACTCTCTTATTTTCCCCCTCTTCTCAAATTCAAATTCAAATTCTCCCAACTCTCTTTCTCTTCTCCCAACTTTCCCAACTCTTCTTCTTCTTCTTCAAACTCTCCTATAATTTTCATATCTCTCACACAAATGATGGTGATGAACATAAATATGTGATTGTGATGAATCTGCAACAACCGTGCACGGATATGAATTTCTTCTTCTTATTTTTCCTGATTTGCGCCTGAAAATGTTCCTGGGCGACTGAACCAGTCGCCCAAGAACAGCCTGGGCGACTTGGCGACTGTCTCGGTCGCCTGGGCGACTGGCCAGTCGCTCAAGCTGTTCTTGGGCAACTGGTTCAGTCGCCCGGGCGACTGGCCAGTCGCTCAGGATGTTCTTGGGCAACTGGTTCAGTCGCCCGGGCGACTGATCAGTCGCACGAGAACATTTTCAGGGCCCCATAAATACTGAAAATTTCAATTTCAAAATCTGGAATTAAAATTGTAATGATAATTAATTGTAGTTTAATTAAAATTAATTAATTACATTTTAAACTAATTAATTATCCTATTAACTAATTAATCAAAATGAAGGTCATTTCTAACATTTTAAACATTTGGAGGTCATTCTTATAAATTAAACTTTCTATATGGTCATTTTTAAAACTCACTCGAATTTTTTAGCTATTATGGATACAGTTTTGTAAAAAGATCTTTTTTTTTATTTTTATTATTGGTAAAAAGATCAATTTATTATAGTGAATGTTCTTTTTATATGAGCAAGAAAAGGCAGCTATTTAAGTACCGGTTGGACCGCATTTAGTTTTATCTTTTAGTTTCCATTTTTGTTGATTGTAGTTATTAACTGATTGGGTTGGGTCATTAATTACACCTAGAGTTCTGTTGAAAATTTGATTATTCTTCTTCTTCTTCTTTCTAGAAAATGAAAATTTGATTCGAAAAGACGTAAACTATAATATGGAAGTAATGGAATTTGATCCCAAATTATTTTTGTCCAATAAAAAAGTGATGGAAGTAAAGTAGTATCTCTAGCTTACTTGAAAAATGATGATCCCAAAGTACATTGTGCAGGCCACTAATTACATTTATGACTTAATAATTATATTTAGTTTTTAATTTATAGAAAATACGTGAAAAATAACCCATCCCAAATAAAGAAGTGCATGTTATAAAATTAAGCTAAAGAAACAAATGGAAGAAACTAAAGTTTAATATAAATGTAAAGAACAATATTATAGATCAAATAATTATTAACATATATTTCTTTTTTTTTTTTTTATTGAATTTTGTTTGAAATTTTGGATATAAATTACGATCGAGTACACAATTAATTTGATTTGGCAATTTATCGATTGTCATTGTTGTCTTCAAATAGTTAAAACGAGTAGTCTTATATGTATTTGATCTATTTAGCCTCCAATCTCCATCATCATGTTTCTGATTAGCACTTTTTAACTGACTCAATAATTTATCTCCAGCCCATATTAATCTAAAAGGGTGAAGTTTCAATTAATTAATCAACTAACTCGAGAGCATAACCAATCACTCCATTATTGCACGGTCCACAATGCTTTTAGAAAAAGTTTGACATTTTCAAATTTGACATAATTAATATAGTACAAAATTACCCTAGCCAGCTAGAAAGATTTAGTAATAAAAGTATAAGTCCAGTTTAATTTTAAGGGCTTGTTTGCTATATATATATAGGGAGGGCTGTGAAAGACAAGCTAGCATAGATGGATAAAATGTTTATTGAAAATAAAACATTTGGGATTGGTAAAATATCTTAATTATATCCCATTTGGGTGTCATATTTTGATGGGAAAAATTGCGGGCCTGTTTGTTTGGCGTTTCCCAGAATTTTTTCGCGTTTGGGAAATGCCAAACAAACATGTTTTTTATTTTCCAAAATAAATTTTTCCGAAATTAATTTTCTCAAACTACTCTCTCAAAAGCCAAACAAACAACAATTTTCTTATCTCTAAACAAAACCTATACAAACTCTACTTTGATTTGACATAAAGTAACATATCTCTTACACAATTTATCTCACATAACAAACATGATTTGACATAAAGTCTTACACATCTTACACCTACAACCCAACTCTTCCAAAAAAACCTACACCTACTTTATTTCTCAAACCACTCTCTCAAAACCCAAACAAACAACATTACGCAAATCGAGATTATTTCACAAACCTCCACTACTCTCCCAAACTACTTTCCCAAACGCCAAACAAACAGGCCCTGCATGTTTGGTACCATAAAATTAATAATTATATTTATTTGATTTACCTGTTTTGATCCATGATTATCTCGACTCATGTTTTTGTCTAAGAAAAGAATCCAATGATCAAGTCGTCTCGTCTATCGGCCTCACCTAATTTTATTGGCGGAATAAGAATCAATAATTTTGACTCTCCATGATCACCTAGTCTCAAATTCAACATCGAGAGTCCCTCAAATCACTTTCGTTAAACTTAGTATGTCTAACTGCGAAAACTATTGTTTCTAATCCTAAATAATTTCTCTACCAACCATTGACCCCCCTCTCATGCTCTATACTAAATGAAATAATTTAATATTCTGAGTTTAGTAGGTTAGTATATATCATCAATCCTTTTTTTTTTTTTTTTTTATCTTTAATATAATAATGATCGATATATAAAAGGGTAGGATTGGTTGATTGAGTGGCCATAAATTATTTTAGGTAATAGTATTCTGTATTCACGTTAAATTTCAAAGCTAGTAGTGAAGGTAATCTCAATTAAATCCTTAAAATATCATGAATCCTAAATAGTCGCGTCTTATGCATGGTTGATAAATGGTTTTAATCGTACATAACCTTTGCTATATGTATGGAATTAATTATATATGCAACTAAATGGATTTGGAATAAGATACGAAAAATAAACAAAATGGGGAAGTAGCTATAGCTAGTTGTTGGATCCGGGGTCGACTAGAGTTAGGATTATCACATCGTCAACTACAAAGTCTTCCTATAATTAAATCAATATATATATATATATATATATATATATAGGTACTTCAATTCACCATATGAAATACTATTAAACACACGTTGCACAGCCTCCCCCAAATTATTTGATTTATTTAGTTAAATTTGTCTACTTGAAAGTTCAACGGCTTATCAATAGCTATTATTCACCAAATTCGTGACCACAAGAAGATGTCTCCCTTCATATCTACTACAAGAAAATTGAGTTTAAGTGACAAAAAAATGAGTGATAATGTAGAAGTTGTCGCTCTTTGTATGCATTTAGTGATAAAAATATTACTTTTGTCATAATAATAATTGTAACAAATGCAATAGTGACAAAATATATTTTTAAAAATATATGGTGACTTAAGTTGTCACTATTGACAATTAATAACACCCTTTTAATGACAACTTTTTGGTTGTCACTTTTGGGGTATCGCTAAATGTCAATAGTGACAATTTTTTTACAATTCTTGTCACTAGTATGTTTTATAAAAGTCATTTTAGTGACAATATTTGAGTTCTTGTCAATTAATATATATAAGATGTGACAACTTTAACATTGTCACATAAAATTTTATCACTAAAATTTAATTTTCTTGTAGTGATCTAGGGTTGTCAATGGGTCGGACTTGGAACGATTTGGGATCAACCCGAATCCAGATCCGATTTTTGAAAGTCATGACCGAATACGATTCGGATCCGTATTGGTTACTGGAAGAAGAAACTGGATCCGAATTCGACAAATATTCGAGATCCGGATGTAAAATTCGGATACGTTGACATCATTAAAGCATATCACCAAAATTTAGCCCCCATTTCATAGCACCATTTTTGTCGGAATCCTTGTCGGATCAGATCGACTACAGTAGACAAATTTTAAATGAAAGAAGATAAATTTAAAAGATAAAGAACTTACTAATATAAATTAATTAGATAAACAAATGAAAGGAAAAAAGAAGAGAGATGATAGAAGAAGAACGAGCGGTTGGCACGTGGCAGGAAGAGTAAGGACATGGAGTTGCTTTTGAATTTTGATTATGCAAGGGTTAGAAATAGGGCAGTCAATCGGTCGGATTCTGGTCAGATTAGACTCGTTCAGATTCGGTTTTATTTATATCGGATCGGATCATGTATCTTGTTCGGATTGTGCTCGGATCTAGATACCTTGAATTCTATGAATCTTGGTCGGATTTAACCTGATATCGGATCTTTTTGAATCCCAATAAAAATTTTATTTAAAATATTACATTAATGTTTTTTCCTAAAACTAGTTTATTAACTTTAAAATTTTATTTAATTTTAGTTCAAATTTTCAAACATCCTTTACTAATATTCATATTTTAGACAAAAAAATTGGTTTAAATAAATTTATAAAAGAGTTATAAATTACTATCTTCTGAAATTGACAGTGAAATATTATTAATGATACTTACTTTTATAAAATATTATATGTATATCATTTTTTATATTCGTTTATCGGATACGGATCTTTAACAGATCGGATCGACCTAAATCCATATTCGCTCCATGTGTTTCGGATTACGGATCTTTATAATCGGATCAGGTCCATCGAATCTCTAATCGGACAATTATCCAAATAAATTGGATCGGATTCGGACTGGTCCGGATTGAAATCCGCTCCATTGACAGCCCTAGTTAGGAACTTAGGTTCATTTCTTTACTTTTATGAATAGAAGCCCAAATAAATTGTATATCTGGTCCATTACACAAGTGGGCCAATTCATTTATATTTCTAGACTATTGAAAGGGAAGTTCAAGTTAGAGTGACATATTTTTATTTTTATTTGGTTTATATAAATATAATATATATGGATAATATAGAACATTATTATGTATTAATCGGATTTGAATTCTTAACGAATCAAATTAGGTTAGATTTGTGTTCGTTCCATTTATTTTAAATTACGAATCTTCTTCATTATATCATGTTCATTGTATCTCTAATCGAATAAAAATCCTAATAAATCGTACCGGATACTGATTAAAATCTGCCCCATTGACACCTCTATCTATATCTAATCCTAGCATAAAAAAAATCGCAAGCTGAGCTTTGAAATAGGGCCCAAAGATTAATTAAATTGCTCTTAATAAAATTTTATTTGAAGTCAAAGCCGATGTTGGAGAACATGCCGTACGTTTCCAGCCTTTTTAGAAAACAAGAGCTTTAGGGTGTATTTGGTTGGATTTTGCCCCGGTCTCGCGGGTTTCACGAGACCGGGCCAAAACCCTTTCAAATGAAGTTTCGTCAAACTCATAAAACCAACAAAAACTTATTCAAAAACTCACACCCGAACTCTTCATACCTATAAAACATTGATTTGACACCTAGTATCTATTTCTCCCCCAAATATCACTAAAAAAGACATTGATTTGACACATACCACCTACTTTTTCTCCTAAACCCCAACATCAAAACCCAATCCAAGTGGGGTTTCAACTTATTCAAACCACAAAACCTAACAGCCAAAACCCATCCAAATGAGGTCTCAAAGGTTTCATCGAAACCACCCAAACCATTTTTTTTAAATCGAGACCCATGAAACCGAGCCAAAACCCATCCAAATAGACCCTTAATAAATAGCTCAAATTCTTGCTTTCCGATCAATGCAGGCTGAGTTATTTTTCATTGTTTTACTTGAAAATAAGCTCAAAGCCCACGGGCTAAAACCCATGAATTTCCGTCTCATAAAAAAAAAAAAAAAACCATCGGCTTGTTTGTTTTGCGTTTCCCAAACAAACATGTTTTCTATTTTCTGAAATAAATTTTTCATATCTCAGTTTTTTTAGACTACTCTATCAAAATCCAAACAAATAAAAAATTTATTATCTCTAAACAAAGCCTATACAAACTCTACTCTGATTTTACATAAAGTAACATAGCTCTTACACAATTTATCTCACATAACAAACATGATTTGACATAAAGTCTAACACATCTTACACCTACAACCTAACTCTTTCAAAAAAACATACACCTTCTTTATTTCTCAAACCACTCTCTCAAAACTCAAACAAACATCAGTACGCAAATCGAGATTATTTCATAAACCTCCACTACTTTCCCAAACACAAAACAAACAGGCCATGAATTTCAGCATAGTACTTAATTAAGAAGGGATAAAAAATATTTACAAGGTTACTTCATATCATTTATATCTTCAAATTATGCATATGCTCGTGATTATTGGATTCGGATAATTTGATCTGCATTTGTTGGGTCAACTTCAATAAATCTAACTCTGGACTGGTCTGGACTGGACTGCCCAACCATTGTTGGGTCAACTGGCCCAAGTGGCGTCTCAAATTCGTAGGAATCTGAATTATATGGGTATCGGACCGTCCAGCCCTAAATTCGTATGGTATTATTATTCCCAAATTATATTTGAGTATTTAAAATTCGGATTTTTGAAAAATCTCAGATCAAGTGTCAGAGCGCCACAGTGGACAAAAGAGAAAGAATTAAAAACATAAAACGTCGGCGTCGCGAAATGGAATAAAACCGAGATATCCGTTTGATCAAAAGAGAATATTCCCAACTCCTCCCTCCGCATATACTTTCTCCTCCATTACCGTTATATGCACAACCCCTACTTTTTCCCCTTATTTCCTCTCACCCTCGCACAAAATATCCCCAAAAATCAAGATTTCTAATTCCTATTCAATTTCCATTTGTTCCTTTTCCAGTTTAGAATGAAATTTGGGAAGAGCTTGAACAACCAGATCGAGGAGACGTTGCCGGAATGGAGGGATAAGTTTTTGTCGTACAAGGAACTTAAGAAGCGTCTGAAGCTCATCGATCCGTCTGGGGTTGAGCCTAAGGCGCAAAAGCGACGGCGGTTGGACGGTGAAGGGGTGGCGATGACGGAGGCTGAGGTGGATTTCGTCAAGCTTTTAGAGGATGAGTTGGAAAAATTTAATTCCTTCTTTGTTGAGAAGGAAGAGGAGTACATCATCAGATTAAAGGTAATTTTTTTAATAATATTACTATTAGTTTTTTATTAAGGTGATTTTATTATGCTGCACAAACGGTGTTGTTTTGAATTTTGATCAGTTTTAAATTTTACTTTCATAGAATATAGGTTTACATCTCATAGCTACATGCAGGGGCGGACGGACATAGGGGCAAGGGGGGCTATAGCCCCCCTGAATTTTTTTTTTTTATAATATAGTAGAGGTGTATTTTTTTGTTTTTTTTGGGAAAAAAAAAGTTCAATAAATTAGCCCAATATGAAATTTCCAGCCCAAATATAATCTTAGTCCGATTAATATAACACAACTCACTCTAATAATAACTCACTCTACCCAATTTCTAAGCCCCAATGAAAAGTCCAATTTTTTTCTATATATATTTATGATATATGTTTGTGCAATTGTGCTTATGTAATAAACTAATAGTGTTATATATTCATTATTGATGTTTATATTCACTTCCCAAAATCATTTTTTAGATTCAAGTTTCATTTTTGTGCTTAAAGTTATATACTTGTTAAGATTTTCATAAGCATTAGATTAAGATATGAGGATAACTATTATATTAAAATAATATGATGATTAAATCAAGATGCAATAGAGTTAATAATATTCATTTACATATCAAACACTAATTTTAGATGGTTAATAGTTTTTTTTTTTTTTTTATTGAAATGTCAAACACTAATCTTATATTCTTAATAGTTTTTTATTAGCCTATTGAGATTCAATCTCTCTTGTTTTATCAAATGAATGAAAAATAAGTCTTGTCATTATCATGTCTCTATTATATTTAACTTCTACTTCTTGAGTATGTCATTATTCTTGAGATAGTTATGTTTTGTACATTTTATGGTAATAGAAATATGGAGAGATACTTTAAGGCTACACCTACACCTCACGAGGAGTCTTCAAGTAACGTTCACATTCAAAGTGACATGCATGAGCTTCCAAACTTTCATATTGAAACGAACTTGCCCGAGCTTCCGAGTGATCCCGGTCTACGACCTCATATAACTTTATATGATTCTAACATTCGAGAGAGAGTTCGTAGAGCATAATTGCTCAAAGGTCCATGTCAACCACGCAACCTTGAGTTTAGGCATGTCTTAATGGGAGGTCAATGGCTAAATGATAGTTTAGTTGTCTTTATAGAGATAGACATATTTAGTAGTATTTCAAACGATGCTATCATGGACCGATTTTAAAAGATGAAAAACCGTCGTGGTCAATTATTAAAGTAAATATGAAGATATTTTGGGTTCTTTTGGGACTATAACGGGGTATCACATGTAATTAAAATATCTCGTGGGGTGTATTTTTATCAAACTCCACCTTTCCATTTTTGTATTGCATCATATATTTTCTCGTGAATAATATAAACTTTAAGTTTAACTGTTTGATAGATTTTTTTTTTTTTGGTATAACTTTAGCCCCCCCTGACCAAAAATCCTGGATCCGCCCCTGGCTACATGTGGTTATTCAGCTTTACTGCTCGGCGTATTAATTCGTCCAATTAATAAATAGATAGACTCTAATTTACATTATCACAAATATGTTGAATAATTATTAGTTTGCCAGCTGATGTGAACTGTCATTAAAGAGGACATATAAAGCTGAGGCTCCAAGACCTTGAATACTAGTCTTGGTAGTTTATCTTTGTAGTACAGGTAGTGATGAAATATATTCGAATAATCGAATATTCTTTTGATACAGTGATTGATGAAATTCGTTATTTAACTTGAAAAAAGTTTGAGGTAAAATGTGATTTAAAGGGACAGAGAAAACTGAACCCTCATTTTTGTGTGCAGGAAGTGCAGGACAGAGTGGCAAGGGCCAGTGATTCGAAAGATGAGATGATTAAGATCCGAAGGGAAATTGTGGATTTGCACGGAGAAATGGTTTTGTTGGAGAATTATAGCTCTCTTAATTATACAGGTACCTTATTAAGCCTTTTCTTCTGTTGCCTCTTTATGTACTTACTTCTTTTGCATGCTTGTAACTTAATATTGGTATATAATTTAGATCAGATAACAACAAATTGTCATGTTAATATTGAAATACTATTGCATACTGTTCCTAATCAGAATGCTTGATCCCCTAGAAGCCTATCTTATATCACAATGTAGTTCTTACTGTACCAATAGCAAGATTCATAGAATTGTACATATTGCAGATGACCGTGTGAACTAATAAACTGGGATTAGCCTTAGCTCTTAGAATACCCAAGAATTCCATGCTCAAATTCAAGTCCATTTGTTGCCGAACATAGAGGTCTACATTAGCATTTGATCTTATCATAATTGGGTTAGTCTGATGATATATACCACTTAAACTCTCAACAGGATTGGTAAAAATATTAAAGAAGTATGACAAAAGAACTGGTGCTCTGCTTCGCTTGCCTTTTATTCAGAAGGTTCTGCAAGAACCCTTCTTCACCACTGAATTGCTCTACAGACTGGTGAAAGAGTGTGAGAGAATGCTTGACCAGTTATTCCAAACGCAATCTGCTATTGAGGCAGCTAATGGGAACGAACCCTCTACGAGTTCCACACTGAACAATGAAGGTCTGCTTGTAAGGTCGAAAGAAACTGCAGAAATAGAGTACATTGAGAGCCTGAACATGAAGAGTACTATCTCTGCACTGCGGGTTTTGAAAGAAATTCGAAGTGGAAGTTCAACTGTTAGTGCATTTTCTTTGCCACCATTGCAGATTAGTGGGTTAGATGAGACTTGGAATAAAATCCCTGTTCGTGAACAACTTGCTAAGTAGACAAATCAGATGTATTTTGCTTATGTTCTTGTTGTGTAATTTTTGGGTGTTCTCTTTTGTGGGGGGTAGTTTTAACCTAAGCATTTGTTATGCATGTAATCTATACTAACACACGCAGGTGTAAAGTGTTCTATCTTTTTCGATAAAAGAAATTGAATATTTGACAAGAATTTAAACATTGAAAATT
Organism: Penstemon newberryi var. newberryi; assembly: GCA_030819805.1. Lineage (NCBI taxonomy): Eukaryota > Viridiplantae > Streptophyta > Magnoliopsida > Lamiales > Plantaginaceae > Penstemon > Penstemon newberryi. The sequence goes on along the minus strand of JAUALY010000002.1, from coordinate 12,422,881 downwards.
GAAATGACTCGTTGTTTCAAGCCATTTCCTAATTTTTGGAATATATCATAAATTAATGATTTGTTTCTTGAAATGGAAATTATATCTAAAGAGTATCACCTTTAGTAATGTTAACAACCACTTTTTCTTACATTAAAATTCACATCTTAACACAAAAGTATAAAGATAATTAAACTTATTGCTCTCATGCATCGCTATATCACCAGCCTTTCATAAATTTTGTCATAATCTTATTCTCAATTATCATTGTGTATTTGATATAAAACACATCATATGCTTCTTATTCATAATATATTGAATCGAAAATTATGACACGTACAGCACTGTTGTCGTTGTTAAGGGCTCCTCCAATTAGTTTGCTTTCTTAATGATAATTTGCAGTGGTTTTATGATGCCTTTGCAATTTGAAATCCCTGTTTGTACTGTTAAGTTTGAACGTTTTTACTGCTACACGGTTTGAACGTAGTCCTTATTTATTTAGTTTTCCGTCGAACCACTGAGTTTAACGTAATGTATTTCTCTATCTGAAGTTTTGTGCTGTTAAGTTTCAGTGTATGGAAGTTTTGTTCTTCTCTTTAGTTTTAATCTGTGGTTACTTGCACCGAGAAATTGTTTTTATTATATTTTATTTCGGTTATGAAAAAGCTGTTTTGTTACTGGGATCTTGGATGTGGTTGATAATATTGATTTTGTTATAAATAGAGTAGAGGGATAAACAGTTGGTTTTTGTCTAAATTTGAGGAACAATATTGTGTAGTAATTTGATGCGAAAATGCCATTTAATTTAGCTCGATGTGCTGCTTATTTATTTGGCATCAATTCATCACATATCTCCCGTCCCGTGTATTCCCACCCTTTAAACAAACAGGACCTTCATCTGACCTTTAAGTAAAATTATGTCCAAGTTTAAATCAAGATATTTAACTTTCATACACTTGAAGTGAAAGAGCCAATCACTATTGCTACTATTTCTACAATTTTAAGTGTTAAATAAATAATTCTTGTTCAAATTGGATTTGACTGAACTCAAAATATTTATATGACAAATGAAATATATGTATTTTATGGTTGAAGATCACTTCTAAGATACATTGAATTTAAATAAACTCGAAATATTTTTATGACAAATGTTTGTTTTTATGGTTGAAGATCACTTCTAAAATGGTGATCAATCATAAATGTAATAGACATAGTTTATGGTCAAACTAAATTTGTCTTCAAATTTTTTCGGGTTCCAAGACTTTCACGCTAGAAGCTTCAAGTTGGTTATTCCTTGGCAAAATAGCATTTCATGTCCCTTAACTTTCACTGGTCCGTAGAATCAGGATACTTAATTTTTAGGCAAGCAAAATACGTTCTATAACTTTTCTATACCCGCAATTTTAATTTATTTGACCGCAATCTCAGTCCACAATTCGCCGAAAATTGCCTAATTGATCAATAATTGCCATTTGGGCAACTAATTTAGGGATTTTGCCAAAGTGGCTGCCACACGTCAATTTTTTTCTACATCACCATGTCACGTCAAATAATTTTGGATGGAAATTATACATTAGTTCCCTCCTTTTCTTCCTCATTTATCTTATTATTAAGGCAAAACACAACTCCTTTGGCAACCACTTAGGCAAAATTCTCAAATTGATTGCCCAATTAGCAAGTATTGATCGGTCAGGCAATTTTCGGTAAATTGTGGATTAAAATTGCGGTCAAGTGGACTAAAATTGTGGGTATAGAAAAGTTATAGGACGTATTTTGCTTACCAAAAAATTAAGTGTCCTGATTCCACAGACCAGTAAAAATTCAGGAACGTAAAATGCTATTTTGCCGTGATTCCTCAAAGGAGTCTTGATTCATTTAAAAGTTCCCATGGGAAGCAAGAGTTTGCTTTAAAGTTATATTTTAATTTTGTCAACTTCACTTATATAAGTTGGGTCTTTCTAATATAAGATTTTGTGGAACAATGGTGTATATAAGATACTCAAATTTAACCACAAAAAAAAGTCAACGATAAATTTGAGCCACAAATTTCGGTCAAAATGTCCCTTGATGATGTGGCATTGAACATGGCATCTGAAATTACCAAAAATTAGAAAATCCAAAATTACTAAATTGCCCCATCAGAAATTACCAAATTACCCTATCATAAATATGTATTATTCAGCTCTCCCTCTGACTTCATTCATTTTCTACGTCTTCCTCCTCCTAAATCTTCAACAAAATTGCCACTCCTAATCTACCCGATTAGCCCGTCTTTCCCAAATTCCCACCACCGGCCCTTCGCCTTTCCGGCTCTGGGTTTTTCGCGTCGTTTTAGTCGTCGTGGTCGACGGGGAAGAAAGAAATGAATGAATGTTCGGATGACCTCTCTACTTTCTGACGCTTTCTCGACGGAAGGCACCCTCGGTCGATTGAACCAGCAGCTTCCCTATCACCTTGTCCAGGTCAGAATGGCACCTCTTGCAAGATTTGTATTCTTGCCATCTCCCAACCTTTTCGAATCAATTACAAACCCTAGTTCCTCAGGTCAACGACAATTCCTCTTCTGCTCCAGCAAATCCCGCCACCCAATCTCCTCCCTAATTCGATTGAGATGTATTTGGGCTTTTCATGTTTTATTTGATGAATTAGAGTTTTGATTTTTAGTTTCTTAATTTCCCGATTAAGGTCTACTTTTAATTTTGTTCTGTTTTTGGGTTTTAATAATGAATTTACACGTTGCTGGGAAAATGGTGCTTACTATCTTCTAATATCTATGTAATGATAAATGTGAGGCTTTGGTAGTGATAAGGTACGTGGATGCTCTATAACGTTATATTACTTTGGAGTTTGGACATTATTCTTTTGAAATGATTCAGTTTGATGATCACACCTCCGGTACATTATTCAGCAAAGGTTGTTGAGAGTTTTTACATTTGTGATTTGGCTTACTAGAATATGACTATATTTGAGGCAGTTTGGATTGAATTAACTGTATTCTATCACTGAGTATATACTTGTTTAGAAAGTTATTTTGCAATGTCCCATATATTTCTGAATATTTTTTCGAATTTTCTCTTTATCGCACATGCTCCTTATGTAAAGTTGGTAGATTCTTAACGAGTTATGTGCTATACATATGGCGAAACTTGGGATTTTTCTGTAGCATATAAAGAAATAGTAATCCTTGAATGGTAAAGGCTTAAACTCTTTGTGTAGGCGGTATTATTTCACTCAAGTCTAACAAGTGAGATTATTTATCATAAATGGTTGACGGTGAGATTCGGACACGGAACCTCTATATAGCCTAGCTCTTATGGTGTATTGAATGATCACCTTGTTTAGAGCTTAAGCTCGTAGTAGAGAGACATTAAATGTTTTATCGTTTCTAAGAATAGCTCTTTTGTTGGATGGTTCTTTTTCTAGGTAAACTAAGTAGATTTTACTTGTGAAACCATGTCATGCTTGCTTCTAGATGGACCTGCACCATAATTAGAATTTCTCATTTCCAATCAATGTTATAGATCAGAGTGTATACTCATATTGACTATTTCCTTTTTATTTTCCCTTAATATATTGATCTGTTTGCTATGTTGAAGTATATAAAAGATTTACCTTGATCAATATGTATATCCATGTAGGTCATTGGATCATGTTTAGACAAGGAGAGAATTTCTGGCATTGACATAGCTTTGAATGACGGTGATATTTGGATGTTTGCAGGCCATGAGGTGCTTATTATAACGACTCCTGGTCATACACGAGGTTGGTTTATATATTTTCTTTAGTAGCATTTATTAAATGATGCAAAATTATTTTGATTTAGATGTGTTGTAAAAGTCAGTTGTAAATCAGGGCCTCTGTTCTGCGGTTTGACCCCATAGGTGTCATCATGTTTACATGACTCTTATTGTTTTCTATATCGCTATGAGGACACTTCAAGTTTGTTTAATATGTATAACAAATTTAACAGATCAAACTCGAGTTGTAGATCAAGTAGCTTTTTTTACTTTCCATGCTAATTTCAAGTCATAAAATCTGTATATTTGTTCTCTATATTGCTTACTCGATTTCCTGTTCTCGAAGATGTTATCTGATCAAAATATATTTACGTTTCTAGATCCTAACCTTGTCGAAAAGGGAGAAGTTGTGTAATCCGTTCCTTCGCACTTGAAGTAAGGAAATTCGGAGGACATTGAACATTTTTGAGTCGGCAGATGATGTGGAGGCCTTAGGTGCTATCCGTCAAGCCAAGGACAACATCTAGTTTCATTGAAGAATTTTGACATATATATACTGTCACTAGACATTGACACTGATTTATGATGTCGAGAAATTGAGGTGAAGATGACAACTGGAATACATAATACCTTTCCATTGTATAGAAAAAATGAGTACATTTCATTCATGTCTGAAATATAAGTGATGTAGATGCATTGTTTGCAGTGTGTTAAAACAAGTTTTCATATAACTTGTGCTCCATCTAGAAGCCAAAATTGTGTAGTGTTAAACTGTTAATGCAAATGAAATATGTATTGTTCAGTTTATTTTTTTGTGCCTCTTATAGTCTGATAATGACATATGCCCTTTTTTCCTTTTCCATTTAATTTCCCCCCATGTTGTAAATTGTGTCAGGGTTAATGCTGTTGGTAGCCATATGATGAGCTTTGGGCTCCATTTTTCCTTGACAATGTTAATGGCAGGTAATATAGTAAAAAGCCAAACAAATTCAAGTCAAAACTAGTGATTAAGGAAAAAGATGTCTTGACGATATTCATATCATTCAAACTAATTAATGGGAAATTTACCATAGGACAAAATAAAAACATTTAGTATCTAAAACATATAATTTTTTCTGCATCCAATAGGGAAATTCAAAGTGAAATTGCATCATTCTGCGCTTGGTCATTCACATCCCACGCCAACTTGTTAGCCTTGCATTTATACAAGTATAGTGCTAAGCGACGCCTAGCGAGTTTGGATTTCTCCTGCAGTGAAAATACACCATAACAAGTTAGTAGTGTGCCACCCATATTATTATTTAATTAATTAATGTCAATATTGAAATAATAAATATTAACCTCATTTAAGGCCTTATAAAAACCTTATTTGAACATCATAAACAAGGACACGTACAACCCACAATCATACCTAAAAAACGTGGAATGCTTTTATTATTGATTAGTGGAGATTTATGACAGTCTTTAATCAATGCTAACAAAAAAAATAAAAATTACCCGTTCGGTTGTGTCGGTGCCGCAGCATACTCATAGTTAAAAGTTTCTCTAATATTTTTTATTTTATATTTTTCACCCGTGCAACAACATATCCAACCTCTCAACCTGCAACATTAACAATACACACAAAACATGCAAATTCAGCTATCATATGCAAATGTAGTCGTTGTTGTTAATGGTGCAAATATTAGTTGCATCCGACGTGCCAGTGGTGCAACTATAGCCATACAAGAAACAAAGGGTGTTCCTGATAAGATGACTGTTGAAATAAATGGCTCTGCATCGCAAGTCCAGGCAGCACAACAGTTGATACAAGTAATCCTCAATATCCCTATATGTTACTATATGGCCAGTCTGTGTTGTTTTAGTTTTCCAACAACAAAAGATTTGATAAGTTAAGAGACCTAAGTTTGAGACAGGAAAGAATGGCAGCACTATTGTAGTACATAGATTTAAATTATTCATTGGAACCCACTTAATGTGTATATCAATCGAACATACTATCTGAAATGAGAAAAGAAATAGGTTGCAATTTGCTCTATAATGGCATAAGTTGATATTGACTCTTTTTTTAGTTTAATTGCCATCAAAAGGCAGTGGAGAACAAAAACCTAGTAGAATCTTCGACAAACTGATGAAAGACAATATAGTCCCAAGAAAGTACACGTAACATACTTGCAAGATCTCACGATACAATTCATAATTCAGTGGCTAGTTGTATCAAAACTATTTCAGCACCTGGCTTCTACTTACTTTTGGCAGCAAGCTTTTCCTGTATTGCTAATTGATATTGCCTCTTTCTTGTATAAGTTGAAAATTCAAGCATCATATCATTAGTTGTCTTATCACCAATTTTATATGGTTCACTTATCACCAACTAACCATAATAAAGTAAAATAAGCCCAAATCCTCATCTATCTTCATGAAACCCTAAACTTAATTTTATATGTTCTGATTTAACAATTTTTTTAAACATATAACTAAATAAATCATAGATTGTCAAAAACCATAGAATCAATTCAAAAAGCCGAAATCCGCATTGTGAAAACTAAAAACTCAAAAATAATTGTACTACGATAACAAATACTCAAAATTGTATAACAACCAACTCCATACGTATCACCCTTCTTGGTTGCTGCCTTGGTGACCTTGGCTCCAGATGGGTCCTTCTTGTCAACACACGCTGAATACGATAGATAGAGAAAAAAAATACCAAATTTTCGTAAATATGAAGAATTCATAATGTAATCGAAATTCTGGAAAAAAAGAGAGAGCAATCAGAAAATAAAGTTGACTAGTGTTAAGAGGTTAATGTTTCGGAGAATTGAAGCACCAAAACTGAAAGATTTTCTCACCTCTTACTCTTTCTCTTCACATCCGTGTAGTGGCCATTCTTTTCTTTCTTCAAAATTTCAAACTTTATCAGAGAAAACAAAGCCCTACTTTTTCTTTATATGGAAAAGAAGCGATGCAGAGCAGATTAAAAGAGGACCAATTTATATATATATATATATGTATATTTTTTTTTTAAAAAGAAGCGATTAAATGATAGACTTGAAAAGGATAATTTTGTCTTTAGAGAGATTTAAAAAAGGGTAATTTTGTCTTTAAGAAAATATATTATTTAAATTAAAATTTTAAGATGACACGTGTCATCAAGATAAATGATATCTTATGTGCTCCCCATCCCTCGAAATCTCATTTTAGACGACCCCATATAAGTTAAGTTAAAATTAATGGAAAGCAAAGTATTACTCTTTCAAAAATTTAAATTAATCAAAATAAGCAAATTTCATTATTGAGCCCATTGAACCTATTGCTCAAATAATTAAGTGAATTTTGTGGAAGGGGGACTTTTCCGTCCAAAATCATAGAATATTGGTGTCTATTGAAAATCTTAAATTGAATTTACGAATTATTATTTACATTAAATTCAATTCAGGTCACGTCAAAAGAGCGAATTAATTAAATACTGAACATTTAAATTAACCATTGTCACAAGTAAAAAAATTGCAGTTCAGGGACATATCGTTAAGGGAACGTAATTTTGGAATCTAAAATTGTATTTTCAAAGTTTACCAACTGATATAGGGAAGAAATTATTTATTAAAGATTAACTTGAAGAAATGAAAAACCAAAATGTTGCAATTGATTTCTTGTTCTGTTGTAGAAAACCACAAATTTCTTGTAGTTTTAAAATATGCTAAAAAGAACTAATGGTACCAAAAATAACATGTCACAAGTTTGCATTCCACAAGACACAAAATAACAAAACTATAAAATTCCACGAAACCCCACACAGGAGGCACGACGTCGTAACGTACCGACCCATCCCATGCCATTTTCTGTCTGCCGTGACTGAATAGTTTTCTCATCAATGAATAAATAAAAGGAAAATAATATATGCACAAACCTATCCACTAGAATATTTAGTTAGTTAATGCACTGCACAAACATTCAGGCGCAGCAGCAACCCATACGCCAATACACTCCCTCACTCTACCCAACAAATTCCAACCCCTGTCTATATTCAATTTCAATTTCAACTTGTCAATTTCCCTTTAGGTTATACTCAACCATTTCTGCAACTACCTCAATATACTAATACCCAAAACATTTCTTAAATAATTCAACCCGTCTCTATCGCTCTAAACTAGCTTAATTATTTTTCTTGAACATGGCTTCTATAACACCCATCTCAAATTCCCAATCCCTTTTCAAGAAACCTCAAATTCCAGCCTTGAAAAAGCCTAAAGTTCAGTTTTTGTCACTACCCATCTCAAATTTTTCATCAAAGAAAGCGAGGATGGTTGTTGTTTCAGCCACAACTGCAGCAGAGAAGAGCAGCAACAAAAAGTACCCTGGTGAATCAAAAGGGTTTGTGGAAGAGATGAGATTTGTGGCAATGAAATTGCATACAAAAGACCAAGCTAAAGAAGGGGAGAAGGAGTCTCAGGGTCCTCCTATGGCTAAATGGGAGCCCAAGATTGAGGGTTATCTGAAATTCTTGGTGGATAGTAAGTTGGTCTTTGATACTCTTGAGAGGATTGTGGACAAAGCTGCATTTCCTGAATGTGAGTGTGTTTGTTTTGGATAACTTTGTATACTATTTGTTTGATTTGTTTTGAAATCTGTTGATGATTAAGGTGTTTGAATTGGAATTTCAGCTGTTTTGAGTGAATTTCTTGATATATTAGCTGTGGTGACTATATAATTTGAGGACAATACTTGCGTTTATTCATATATATCTATTGCAATATGAGGTCATTCACATGGAGTTTTGAATATTGTGTAATGTAGGGTGGCAATTTGTCCATGGGTTTCAGTTTCACAGTTTTTATTTAGAGAACCAATCTATATTTTGATTAATAGGTTATCAGGATGACTTATGCCATGTTGCATAAATTCTTGCGATCATGTAACATCTTTTCATTTACTTGAAACTTGTGTAGTATTTGTGTTTTTGGGTGGGGGAGGGGGAGGGGGATCATAAGTTATTGAATCTGTCTAAAGAAATAAAAGATTGCTGATTTATTATCCTCTTGCTTACTTCCTCGTCAGCTCTCTTGGCATCGGTGATGTGTAGGAGGATAAAACAGTTGACTTCGAGAATGATGAAATAAAAATACTTTATTTTTTGTGTTAGAAGTCCTAATTGGTTGTGCTTTGATTCTACATTTTGAAAACTGAATTTGTAAATTATAATCTGGTGCAACCCACAGTTTCTGCCTGTGTCTTGTCTGAATGCTGCATTCTTGATATATTGTATCTCTCTTGGGGGTGAGCACTTTTCCTGGAAATATTGGAAGCATTTAGTTACAATTTTTTTAACAAGTTTTGAATGTGATGATGAGTCAAATTGTGGTTCACATGTCACAAAAGCAACTGTGTTCTAGCTGTTTGAGTTATGTAGATCATGTAATTGATGAGTCAATTGCTATTGTTTCTGGATTTTGCAGATGCAAATTTTAAGAACACAGGGCTGGAGAGATCAGAAAGTCTTGCAAAAGACTTGGAATGGTTCAAGGAACAAGGTCATGCGATTCCGGAAGCATCTTCTCCTGGTATTAACTATTCTAAGTATCTTGAGGAGTTGTCGGAAAACGACCCTCAGGCATTCATTTGCCATTTCTACAACACATACTTTGCACACTCAGCTGGTGGCAGGATGATTGGGAGAAAGGTAAGCAAATAAAGTTTTTAAGTCTTAGTTTAGCTTACCTCAAATTGCGAAGTTTTCTTTTCATTTCAAATTTTTCATGTTTTGAGTTATGGAACACCATATTAAGGTACGGAAGTGTAATTAAAGGACTAACGAATGTAGAAAAGTTAATTTTCCGAAGCTTCATCAAAAGGGTTAAAGTGTTAAACCAAAGAGTTGAAGAAAATTGATATTTGGAATTGGATATCAAAAGGGAAAAGAGAAATGAACTTTTGCTTAACACCACCATTATGATTATCTTATTCAATCCTTTAACCTCTGCCTCATACTTGATGTCACACGTCTACCCCATAACAAGACTGCAGTATGACCACAATGTTTGGCCAATCGAGCCAATAATGTCCTAATTTCAAAAATAAAAATCTGCAATTGTGCTTTCTCCATTTCTATAGAGCTGTACTTGTTAATAAAGAGGGAACATGGTCTAACTTTTCTCGATTTTATCTTCTTGTTTCTTAAATTGCTTTGTTAGTAATTGAATTTTGCTTTATTTTATCATTTGTGTATGTTGTTCTTTATCCAAAAGTAAATTCCAGTATTACTGTATACCCATTTCCTTCCTTTCTATCCCCCTTATCCTCAAATAAATGCACTCAACCATACCAAGATGGAAAAGGCTTAGAGAATAATGATATGGAGAAAAATAGTTATATTGTCACATAAAGTAATCTCCATAAGGAAATAGACAACCAATTATTCCTCTATGAATTGAGATGCAAAATCCATTTAAAAAAGAAAAAGAGTCTTGAGGTGTTGTGAGAAAATGTACATTTTATATCAAAGTTATAAGTTCTACTCATTTTAGTTCACATGCTATTTCTTACACTACAAGAGGCTGTCTGCATGATATACACTCAATTGGTTACAGTTGCGTTTATTTTACCACTTGGAAAATATCGGATAAGCAAAAGGGAAAAACATCAATCTTACGTAATTATGCTACTTTGTTCCCATAGGTAGCTCAGATGATACTCAATGGCAAGGAATTGGAGTTTTACAAATGGGATGGTGACCTTTCCCAACTGTTGCAGAATGTTCGGGAGAAGCTAAATAGAGTTGCTGAAGTAAGTCTGTCCAGTTAAACTTGCCAGTTTTAGTTTTAGTTTTCGTTAATGGTGGCAAAATTCTTAAATTATCATATGCTTTGGTATGGGATTTTTGTGCAGAGCTGGACTAGGGAAGAAAAGAACCATTGTCTAGAAGAAACCGAGAAGTCATTCAAATATTCAGGGGATATCCTCCGTTTGATATTGTCGTGATGCACAAATCTGCAACTGACCTTAAACCATTGTTAATATTCCTGATAGATATTTGCACTCTGTTGTATTTCAAGATTGATGGTTCTTCTTCTGTACAATGTGTATTCTAAAGATGTTTAATATAAAATTCAACAACTATGTTCAAAGACCAAGTCTCATTGAATTATTGCTTAACCTTGTTAACGTGTGTTTATTGTTAAGCAGGTATGCATTTATCATTGACCTTTGTATCTTTCCATGAACTTGTTAAAGAACAGACTACTTTTTTGTTCAGACAAATGAGGAATATATACTTATTTTTAAGTGCACGTACGTTGTACGTGTCTAGTTAATTTCATGGTATTTGTTGTAAATTAGAGTAAAAATAACTTCATTATCTCATAAAATAACACATATTAATGATTAATATTCAATTTACATCGTTGAACGTCTTTATTTTTTTATTTTACCAATATAAAATTAATATCATTTGTCTTGGTATCTGTCAAACACGAGAAATTTTTATCATCACAAATTATAATGTCAATGTGACATCATGAATGATACAATAAAAATAATTATGTTGATTTATATATTAAGAACCCATCCAAATCTTTTGCATGGTTTGACAACAAAAATTGTGAAATCCTGTTTTTTGATCAAATGAAATTGGGTCCATTTTTAAGTAGATTTCAATTATTTTTCTTGTCCTATCATTTGAAATGCATCTCTTTACTGACCTTGGTCATTTTCATTTATTCAATTCATTAGTTTAATTCGTTTTTCTCTGGTTAAATCCATATTTTTGCCGATTTCATTCATTTTTAGTGATAATATTCTTTTTACCGGTTTTTTTTATCTATTTTTATTGTTTTCCACATTTTAATCGATTTCTCTAGTTTTTTTCGATTTAAGCCATTTTTCTAATAGTTTGACCTTATTTTTGTTGGTTGAACTTTTTTCATTTTATTGATTTCACTCGTTTTTACCAGTTTAACCAATTTTCACACGATCTTCACTAATTTCACATGTTTTTTTCGCCAATTTCACGTGAACTTTGATTGATTTCAATGACTTTAGACTTTTTCGCCAACTTTATCCATTTTCACCTATTTCATCATTTTTTCTTTGATTTCACTGTTTCACCGATGTCATCCATTTTTCCATGAATTTCACCCGAATTTTGATCGATTTCACATGTATTTACCGAATTTTCAACTCAAATAATTATACAACTTCAATTACTTTTAATTAGATATCAAATTATTTCTCTTACACTTTCATTCGAAAGACATTTCTTTGTCGATCTAAGCTATTTTCACTTTTTATATTTATTAGTTTAATTTAGTTTCATTGATTTTTACTGGTTTAATTTTTTTTACTGATTTACTCATTTCTTAATCAGTTATAACCAATTTTCCATTGTTTTTATCGTTTTCTTTTGTTTGTCTCCCGGTCAAACAAAAAAAGAATTTCTTCCAATTTCACACTGTTATTTCTAGTTAAACTCTTTTTTTTTAACTGATTTGACTTGTTTTTACCAGTTTAACTTATTTTTCACTTATTTCACATATTGTTTTGACCAATTTCACCTCAATTTTCATTCATTTCACATGTCTTCACAAATTTTAGATTTTTTTCACCGATTTAACCTATTTTTCATTTATTTCACCCGTTTTTCACCGGTTTTTTTCCACATTTTTTCATGAATGTCACCCAGATTTTCTCTATTTCACATGTATTTATCGATTTTACCGGCACGTTTTATTATCCATTTTTTCACCAACTTCACCAGTGTTCATAACTTTCACATGTTTATTTAGGTTCGTCTCAATCTGAGATTAATATCACATTTTGTTTCGATCGATCTTCTAATCTAGTGTAAAGAAAATTTTGGGGAAGTGTTATAATTGTGATCAAAGTATAATGCATCCCTCTTTTTGTAAATTAAAAAATCACAAGTAAGTTATACGTATGTTTTTTATTTAAACAAAAGAAAATGAATAAGATTAACTTTAATTACTATGCTATAAATAGCACAAATCAGTTTATGATTGCAAATTTAATTGGTTAAAGAATAAACAAATGTAATGGAGTAAGTGATTTCTTTTAAAAAATAGGGGAAATTACGGTTTCCTCTTGAGGTAAGGTCTAATTACAAAATTCATCTCACGTATTGGGTATTACAAAAATTCCTCTTAAGTTTGTTACTTTCTTACAATTAATTTTTTGCTCCTAAAATGTTCCAATTTTGGCCTTGGGGTTATTTTTAATGTCTATACTGTCTTATAAATTTAAAAATTTGGGTGTTAATTTATATATCTTATAAATTAAAAAAAAATGATAATCATATATTTACTACCAAAATAATTGATATAATTTATAATTGCCCATAAACTTCAATAAATATTGCAATTTTTTTACATATTTATTAATAATTTAATTTCTATAATAACAAATTAAATAAATTTTTAATAATAAAATTTATAAATATAAAATTATATTTTTTACACTAAATATGTAAATAAATTTTTTTTTTTTGCAATATTTATGGAACTTATGGGCAATTATACATTTATTAATTATTTTGGTAGTAAATATATAATTATCACTTTGATAATTAATAAGATATAGCAATTAACACCCAAATTTTTTAATTTATAAAATATTATAGAAATTACAAATAACCCCAAAGGGCAAAATTGGAACACTTTAGGAGCAAGTGGTTAATTTCTAAAAAGCTGACAAACATGAGGGAGATTTTTATAATTAGGCCTTACCTCAGGGGAGTATCCGTAATTTACCCTAAAAATAACATGATTAAGAAGAGAGCAATATAACTCAGGCAATCATTTGTCATTTCTACACCACATACTTTGGACACTAAGCTGGTGGTAGAATGATAGGAAATAAAGTAAGCTATGTAAATTAGCATGTTTAGCTAATAATTACCTCTCCATATATAATTTTACCACATTTAAGTAGCTCAGGCGATCCTTAATGGCAAGCAATTGGAGTTTTACAAATAGGATCCTACTATGACACAACGTGTTTACATAATTGTTTTTTCAGTTGGGTGAAATACAGTTTCCCCCCTTAAAATTTGAGGGTGGTATCAATTACCCCCCTAAAGTATCAATTGTAACACTTACCCCCCTCTGTTATAGTTTTGTAGTTTTTATTCCAAAAATACCCCCGCCCCTTTCATAAATAATAAATTTCTTAATTAATTTATCAAAAAAAATTGTCTCTTTATTAATTATGAATCCATTCATCCACCAAATAACATTATGTTTTAATTTCTTCATTTCTTTTTTTACCTTCCTTTTTTCGATCTCAAATTTTTTCTTCATTTTTATATAACCGAAGGAGACAAAAGAAATAAAGAAATTGAAATATAATATTGGTTGGTGGATGGATGAATTCATAATTAATAAAGATTATTTTTGATAAAGAAATGAAGAAATTAAAACATAATATTGTTTGGTGTCAAATTTGAATTTTTATTTTAAAGAATTTGATGGAGAATTACTCAACAATTTGAAAAATAAATCGTACCTAAAATAAGTGAGATAATAAAAACTCAGAAAAATATAACAGAAAAAAATTGAGATAGAAATTAAAAAAAAAAAAATTGAAACATAAAATAAAGAAAACAAATTGAAACAGAAATAAACAAAAAAATGAGATGAAAACAAAGAAAAAATTTGAGACCATAAAACCGAAGGAAACAAAAGAAATTTAAACGTAATATTAATTGGCGGATGGATGAATTCATAATTAATAAAGATTTATAATTTGATAAATTAATAGAGAAACAATTTGTTATAAAAGAGGCGGGGGTAGTTTTGGAATAAAATGTTCAATACTATAACATAGGGGGGTAAGTGTTACAATTGTTACTTTAGGGGGATAACTGATACCACTCTCATACCTTAAGGGGGGAAACTGTATTTCACCCTTTTCAGTTTATTACTAGTCCTTGGTAGTAGTTTATTATTTGTAATTGGACAGTTATTCAAATAATTGATGATAATGTATTTTGAAAAAAAGTTAAAGCAGGTATATATCTATTTATCAATAATCTTCCAAGTATTTTGGAAGTTCTGTTTTGTTCTAAGTTAAACATGGAAGTTCAATTTTTTGTTCTGTTTCTCTATATTTTGTCAAACGGAGTGTCTGTCTTTGAATATTGTGTGTAGTGGTGCACATGGTACGGTTCTGCGGTATTTTTAATAAAATTTGTACCGTACCAATTAGTAAGGTTTTAAAAAACTCAAAACCAAACTAGAGTTTTATGAACCATACCAACAAACTCGGTTTTGTGCGGTTTCGGTACGGTACGGTTTTGCGATTTTTTCAAACAAATTATTTTCATGCAGTTTTTCTTATATAGTCGATTACATAGTTGACAATTATATAAAAATTAATATCATAATATCTTACAAACTATTATTCTACATTATATAAAACACTGAAAAAGAAAATGTTCACAAATTCGACGCTATAATTAGATCTAATTGAATAAAGTTAATTAGTTAATTATTTAATTATTGTTTTTATTTTGTGAAGGAATTTACTGTTTGGTATTTGTTGTGTAGAATTTGCATTTTAAGTTTCAACATATAACAAATTTAATTTGTGCTAAGTTCGAGCATATCTTTTTTAATTGAACGCAAGCGATGTAGTAACAATAAATTATGATGGACTATAATATAAGCTATAAATAATATCGTATCCATGAATATTTGAATTTTAGATTGAAAAATCAAAAGTCTTAAAATGTAGTCGTAAATATCAAAAACTGAATAGTAAATTCATGTTTCTTCTCAATTTCGGTATGGTACGGTTTTTTCCGGTATGGGAAGTTTAAAACCAAAACTATACCAAAATATCCTGTACGATTTTCATCCATACCAAAACCTTCAATTTTGAGAAGAAAAATCAAAAATTCGATACGATTTGATATAATACGGGACGGTCTGGTACGGTTTTGAAAACCATGTGCACCCCTAATTGTGGGTAAAATGCTCAAATTTGGTGATGCAATTGCATCATTATATTCGGTTTGTGGACATAGATCTAAACACTCTAATTAAAAGACTTGTGATAATTTGTTGGACCAATCTTATATATTCAAGAAATAATACGACACATATCTACTCATATCTACTTTTATTTTCTCAAGATATTAAAATAAATAGTGCAATTTTACTGGATTCTGATGATGCATTTATAATTTTTGTCCTTCGAAAATGTTCAAAGTTGGTGAAATAGTGAAGGCATGTTTGAAAATCAGATAAATGGAGACAACAACATCTTGGATTCTATTTACGACAAGAAAAAAAGGCATTAAGACGTTGGAAACTGAAAAATTGCATAATTGGTACTATACAATAGGGTACTTTGCAATTTTGGTATGACTGAATATGTAAAAATACATTGAGTATCACAGTTTAAATATGCAATTTTTCCCGTTGGGACCGAATGAAGTTTTACTAGTCTAGTAATATTTAAGTTTTAATTTTTTATTATATAAATATAAAAAAAAATGAAAACTTAAAAGGAAAAAGAAGAGAAAAAATATGAACATTGCAATTAATATTTAAATTATGATACTAAATGTGCATTTACGTATTCGATGATACAATGATACCAAATTTATAAAATAACATATAGTATGATACCAAATATGCAATTTTTCATGTTGAAAACGAATGATGTTCTACTATTCTAGTAATATTTAGTAAGTTTTAATATTTTATTTATCTATAAATATAAAAAAATGAAAACTTGAAAGGGAAAAGAAGAGAAAAAAACATGATAATTACTTGTGTTTTAAGAAATCCATATAAAATTCCATGTGTTAGTTTACATGCAAGAAATCCTCGAATGTTTTACAAAATGTTGCACATAATTTTTTTTCATCCAAAGTAATGGATAACGAAAATTCTCTCTCGCTCGCGTTTTGTGACGCAAGACTGAAATCCATTTGACATCATTTTAAATTAGAAAATTATCAAAATGCCCTTCAATTAAAAAAAATTAAAAAAATCTTTATTCTTCACGTACCCCCCACCCAACCTCGTCATCTTACCCTGATTTATTTTGATAACTTCTGTTCAAGAAAACAGATTAATGTAAGTTTGTTTTAAATTCTCAGTTCCATATTAAGAAGTTTCCTGATGTGGGATTTCATTATTTCTTTTTTTTTTGTTAATTATGATGTTGGTATATGGGTTGTTGAAATAATATGAGTTGCTTGTTTATCTTTAGCTAAAAAAATGGAGGAATTTGAAGTTCCGAAATTATCGGCCTGGGTTCCACAGGGAGTGGGGGAGGGGCGACGGGGGGTCAACGGGGTTTGGTTGGGGTGGGGCTCTGTGAAGAAGAAAGGGGTTTTTATTTTTTTATTTTTTAGTAAATTGTTAATAATATACTATAAAAATTTATTATTTTAAGTATAACAAATAATGTTAATAATATATAGATTTTAAATTATTTGATAGAAAAACTGCATTTTTTCAGATTAAATATTATTTAATTTATTAATATTATACTTCCTCCGTCCTTATTTGTTTGCTCCCTTGGGTTTTGACACAAAATTTTAAGTACGAGTTGAAAACATGAAAATTTTAGGTATTTTTATCTTTTTATCCTGGTCAAATCATTACTTTAAGTAAAGATAATTATGAGAAAAATAATTTCATTTAAGGAAAGGTGTTGTTTTGGGACGTCCCAAAAAGAAAATAGACGCAAAAAGTAAAGGACGGAGGGAGTATATAAGATCAAATAGTTTAATATATATGTAAATAAATTAAGTATGGAGGGTAAAATGGTATTTAAGAAACTAACGGTTAACGGGTAAGAAAGGGAGAGAGTGCAACATTTCATAAAACACATTAAGAAAGGGAGAGAGTGCAACATTTTATAAAACACAAAATGGTTCAATGCAGGTTAGGTTGGTACGGCGGCGTTCTTTTCCCGGAAGGAAAATTAAAGAATCATATAAAGCTGAAGGATTTTCTTTCTCTCTTGACTCTTGTTCTATGTTGGGGGCTTCTAAAAGCAGTTCACCTTGTGGAAAACTGCTGACAGTTTTCCACAAGGTGAACTGCTTTATTTTTTTAATAATAAAAATGTCACCTGCTGACCCGGTTGAATATAGCAGGTCACAATTGTTGAACTTACACATTTGCCCCTCCTTGTTAATAATATATATTAATAACATAAAATCTTTAATTCTTTTGACAATTAAAATTCTTCACGTGGTCTCATCCGAAAGTGAATTATCTCTACGTCAAAATGATAAAGTGAATTTTGATTAAATGATCCATTTTATATATTATTAACAATTAAAATCCATTTTATAATAACAACCTGCTGCTATATTCTTCCGAAAGTGAAATTAAAAGAATATAAAATTGTCTCTACGAAATTGCAATTAAAAATCATATAAAATCTTTTGACAATTAAAATTCTTCACATAGAGACAATTGCTGCTCGTTTACTCTTCTCTAGGGCCTGGGTAGAGTGTTTCCGAAGTTAATTTCGCATTACATACACTAATTGAGCTGGAATTTAATTCGGGCCGTGAAGAACTTGAACGGGCCGTGAGATTTCTGTTCGATTTTGATTGGAAAACACTCCTGGAGTGTTTAATTGCTGTTTGCCGGGTTCATTCAAGTGATTCAGAGGTTCGGGCCCTCGAGAACTTAAACGGGCCGTGAATTCCATTCAAAATTGGTTCGGATTTCTTGAGGAATCTTCTTCTTTTTGTTCGGAGGTTTGATTACAGCCTATTTCCTACGCAATTAACAGCAGCTCTTGTTGAATTTTGCAAATTGGGCTTCAAATCAGATTTCGGGTTCTTCGAATCTAGCGGTTTTTTGAGTGTTTTTGTTCTTGATTCTTGTTCTACATTGCTTGTTTTGGTTCGTTGTGTTTAATTTCAGGTGTTTTTTTGCTTAAATTTGAAGATTGATTAATTGGCAGACTCCTCTGTTTTAAGAAGAAGGGAAGAAGAAGAAGAAGAGGGTATTGAAGTAATTTCGCATTTGGTGTAGTATAAATATATATCCGGTTATAGGTAAGTTGTTTGCCACATGGCAAACAATGTATGGTGAACTATGGGCAGTTTAGCCAATCATGAACTGTTATTAGCAAACCCGTTCTATGTTTTGGTTCCTTAATTCTACACTAGTCATAGTGTTCTCATGAATTTCAATGTTCAATCTTAAATAACTCAATACTCTGTATTATTCTGATAGTTTCTATAATTTTAGTTCGAATTTAAATATATTTTAGGATGAATTTCAGTATATATGCATGTCACACTTGAAACACTATAGGACTACAGGAGCATCCACTGGAACTTTGTATATGGAAACCCAGGGCCACAAATTACGAAAATTCTAACTTAAACTCATTCTAGAATCTAAACCAAGATCCAACATACAAAAAGAAGAAAAGACAAACGGAATTGAAAAAAGAATCTATAGCCCAGATATATATGTTGCTCTGTTTTGATTTATATTCTATTCATTACTATATACTCTTTTCAATGATTTTTGGTTCATTGGGGTTTATCATCATTGCATTTGAGAGTGTTTAAATTAAAGCTAAGGCCACGTTTGTCTCGCTTTTCTGAAAGTGATTTCAAAGTTTTAGAAAAAATGAACAAATTCTTTTTTAAGATGAAATAAGTAGTAGGTATGAGTTTTAAAAATGAACAAATTCTTTTTAGAGATCAAGGAAAAAATTGGTTACCTTACGTCGTTACTCGTCTTAGACGTCACAAGGAATTCTTTTGACTGAAAATAAAGGGGGTGGAATTATTTAGAGCAAAACTTAGATAAGGTTACACATTAATTAATTTAGCAACAAATACGATTAATTAATTTAGCAACTGAGAAAAGTTAATGCTCTAAAGTCTAGCGATTATGTCTGTCTCTTCTAAAATAAATCACAATCTTCATGGTTTGGCTAAACATGGAATTATGTACACCTCACATAGCGTAAAAGATGTGCAGGAGTACTTAATTAGTGAACCAAATCAGGATACTTATGTAATTTTATATACCTCAAAATTCATAGTTGCCTAATTGTCTTAGTCAACCAATTATAGCAATGCAATGCAACATAAAGATCTGAACCAAGTTTGTTAGGTGAGTATAAAGCGGAGTCCCCATTAATGACTCATTCTTCCAATAATGAAGTACTAATTATTACTACTAAAAAATATCATACTTATTACAAGGGTGTAATAGTACTTCCAAGTCAACTTTGTTATTTGTAAATCTCTCTTTATAGATTTTATGGTCAAACCTCTCATTATTGCTGTTATTTTCCATCTTTTCAGTCGAAAATCTCAAAAAGTTTCCATTTTTGAATCAAGCGAAACGAAAACAATATGTAATTTCAAAACTATTTGTTTGCCTAGGACTCTCTTATTTTTCTTAATTTAGTAAAAAGAATTATAATTTTTTCTTAATGTTTTTGAAACATTATCTCAAAAAGTTTTTATTTTTGAATCAAGCGAAACGAAAACAAGATGTAATTTCGAAATTATTTGTTTGTTTAGGACTCTCTTATTTTTCTTAATTTAGTACAAAATATTATAATTTTTTCTTAGTGTTTCTGAAGTATTTTTGAATTTTTTTCAATATTTAATTGACTGAAACATACACCCGAAAAGAAATATAGATCCATGATCCTAATCTCATAAGTGATGTTGCTAGTAGAAGTTATTTAGTTAATAGTAACTCTTACTTTTAAATTCCTAAAGCATCAAAATTACACATTAATATATAATTTTTAAAAGTAAAAACAAAAGTACTTTTCCTAATTAAGCTTCTCCAAATAAGCCATAAAACCACTCTATAAAAAGGACTACTCCCTCAAAATCCTTACAACAAAATAAATATGCTTAACCACCAAAAAATGGATCATTACATCCCTTCAATATTCCTAATCATACTATCAATCTCAAGTGCTTCATCATATGAAATTCAAGATTCATTTCCTACATGTGTTTCAAAACATTCTAATAACCAAATCAACTCTATTTCAACTTCTTTCTACACTTCCAAAAGTGCATCATACACTACAATTCTCAACTCCACAGCCCAAAACCTCAGATGCATATTACCTTCCATGCCAAAACCTTTACTCATCTTCACACCACTCTCCGAATCCCATGTCCAAGCAGCCGTAATCTGCGCCAGAAAACTCAAAATTCACCTAAGAATAAGAAGCGGTGGCCACGATTACGAAGGCATATCATACACTTCCGAACTAAAATCACCTCCTCCGTTCATTCTGCTCGACCTCGCAAAACTTCGTGCTATCAATGTCGACATACCAAGCAACACCGCGTGGGTTCAAGCCGGTGCTACAACCGGTGAACTCTACTACCAAATCGCGCAAAAAAGTCAAACTCATGGCTTTCCTGCCGGCCTATGCACGACCTTAGGCATAGGCGGGCACATTACTGGTGGTGCATATGGACCAATGATGCGGAAATATGGCCTCGGAGCTGATAACGTAATCGATGCAAGAATAGTCGATGCTACTGGTAGAATTCTTAATCGAAAATCAATGAAAGAAGATTTCTTTTGGGCTATTAGAGGTGGTGGAGGAGGTAGCTTTGGGGTCATATTAGCATGGAAGGTAAAATTAGTTGAAGTACCACCGATAGTGACCGTTTTCACCGTCCCGAAAACATTAGAACAAGGTGCGACAAAAGTACTATACAAATGGCAACAAGTTGCAAATAAGATTGATGAGAATCTATTCATCCGAGTCCTTATCCAACCGGTAGTGAAAAACACGAAAACGGGTGAAAGGACGGTACAAACTACATACAATGCCCTGTTTCTTGGAAGAGCTAATAGGCTACTAGAAGTAATGGGAAGGGATTTTCATGAATTGGGATTAACAAAAATGGATTGTATGGAAATGAGTTGGATTGAATCCGTGATGTACATCGGTAACTTTCCGAGAAACACACCGATTGAGTTTCTTCTCCAAGCAAAGCCACCATTCAAGAACTACTTCAAGTCTAAATCGGACTTCGTTAGAGATCCAATTCCGGAAAGTGGGCTCGAAGGATTATGGGGGAGGATCTTGGAAGAAGAATCACCAC
The DNA here is from genome assembly GCA_030819805.1 of Penstemon newberryi var. newberryi. NCBI lineage: Eukaryota > Viridiplantae > Streptophyta > Magnoliopsida > Lamiales > Plantaginaceae > Penstemon > Penstemon newberryi. The sequence goes on along the minus strand of JAUALY010000002.1, from coordinate 12,401,062 downwards.
TCATAATATGGAATCCATTTGGTGGGATGATGAGTAAGATCTCGGAATCCGAAATTCCATTTCCACATAGGAATGGTGTTGTTTTCATGATACAATACTTGACAAATTGGGAAAGTGAGAAGGTGTTAGTGAGTAAACGTTATGAATGGATGAGGAGTTTGTATAATTATATGGCTCCTTATGTTTCAAAGTATCCAAGAGAGGCTTATGTGAATTATAGGGATGTGGAGTTGGGGATGAACAATAAATTGGGGAATGTAAGTTTAAAAAGTGCTAGTAAATGGGGTATCAAGTATTATAAGAACAATTTCAAAAGGCTTGTTCTTGTGAAGAGTAGAGTTGATCCTCAGAATTTTTTCTGGCATGAACAAAGCATTCCTATTTTGTCTTCATGGAAGTGAAAAAGAGACTAGGATTCTTTGTTTGAACTTTGTCTTCAGTTAGTTCCTTGCAGTGCATGATTTCCTCTATTTCCAATGAAATAAATAATGACTTTAATTTGATGATGCTTTAAACTATATGTCTCCTGCATTTTTATTTATTGATGTTCCTTTGGTATATATGTATATGTTACTTACTTTTGTGACTCTGATCATAAATGAACGAACAATAAGGGGATAGTGTTAGACCTTTAAGAAAGTAGTTTATTGCACTTCACCACTTTGACCATGCAGACATGTTCGTACCTAAATATATTAAGATTCATATCTCTAATAACTGCCGATATTATTTATATCTAGAAAACAGTTGCATTTATTTAGCAAAAGATTAAGTGAAGTTTGTGGTGAACAATAGATTGGGCTTATTAACAAGTTGCAAAAGTTGAGGGGTCACGTGCATCTAAATTTCTTAACGGATTGGATTAAGTCCACTTAAATATCTTCACTCTAACTCAATCTTAAAAAATAGTTCAAAAGTTGAGAATTGTCCAAGACTTTAAAAGGTGAACTTAATAATATTGTTATCCAATTTATGTACGATATTTTAGTCTTAATAAATATATACAGGTGGTGTTGTAAATTTTAGGGACGGATCCAGGATCAGATTGTTGGAGGGACCGAGTTTAACTATAGCCGAACGTAGTTGATAATAATATTCAATATATTTTATTTGTATAAGAATAAATTATCAACGAGAACCATATTGAATTCAAAATGCTATAAGATAAAATAAAAAATTATCAAATGGACATAAGAACTTGTAGAAAGAATATGCGATTCGTAATTGAGCAAAAATAGTTGAACGACAAATAAAACGTTTTGTGGATAAGAAAGGTAAGATTTTTCGTTTGCTCTGTAAAAGTAGGTCAAAATTTAAAATTACATTTTGATGAAAAAAGTACTAATTAATTGACATAACATAATAAATACAATATATTATTTAATTAAATAACTTATATATATAATGAGTATGAGACTCACATAAATCTAAGGGGGTTTAAATGAATAGATTAGGTTTAGTTGGGAAAGAAAGACACAAACTGATTCCTTATCAAAATTTATTGGGTCGATGGATCGGGCTTAAAGAAAGAAGGCATTTTAAATGGGGTTAGTGGTTGTATGGCTCAACAATGTATAGTAGTAAATATTTTTATTTCTTCTAAATTTCTTGTGATATAACTAATATACATACTACTAATATTTTTCCCAAAATTCTTGGGGGCAAGATATGGCTGCATCCGTCCCTGGTAAATTTCATTCATGTTTAATATAAAATGCTACTCCATTTGAATATTCATACGTAAAACTTAATTCCGTGCCTGCACGTTTATGCTTTTTTTTTTTTTTGCATCAATGAATCCTTTTACACATTTAAATTTAATAATAAATTGGAACCATACGACGTGATCACAATATTTTTCTCCAATTGTTGACACTAAACCTCTATAAAGAACGTGTACCAGTACTACTATTGGGAGTAAAAACAAAATACTTTTTTATTGAATGAAATGGTGAAACTACTTGCATCTTTCCTCTCTATTGTGTTCTGCTTCACATTCTCTACAGCAATATCTGCAGATCCAGTCCCAAATAGTTGTTCATACACTGTGATTACCAAAACTAGCTGTTCCTCTTCTTCAAAAACCAGAGATAAAATCAGCCTTGCTTTCGGCGACACCTACGGCCATGAGGTAAAAAAAAATCCAAATCGTTTTTTGTTTCCATTTTTTGCTTGGTATTGATATTTCGTACTTAATAATTGATAGGTTTATGCTCCAAGACTAGACGATCCACGGTCAAAGACTTTCGAGAAATGCTCTACAGATACGTTTCAAATACAGGGTCCGTGTATGTATGACATATGCTATGTGTACTTGTTGAGGCTTGGATCCGACGGTTGGAAACCCGAGAGCGTGAAGCTGTACGGTGCTGATGGAAGGGCTACGACTTATTACTTCAACAAGTTTCTGCCCAATGGAGTGTGGTTCGGTTACAATAATTGCAAGAAGTCATTTTCATAAATGCTTTTTTTCTTTCGAACTTCTATTGAACGAGCCACATACGTAAATGTTACTGTAAAAAATTATATACATGATGAATATAGACAAATTTTATACAACACGATGAAAGAGCAATTACAGGGTATAAGATCGGACTAAGTGTGTATGTTACTCGTCATACGTGCTCATGAAACCACCAACAAAGCCAGCACCATTGCAGTTACCACAAAGCATCTTCTTTTTACCACTGTGACAGAGTTGAAGCTAGTTAACATAGACGAACTTGGTCTAATAAGAATTAGAGCTATAAGCCACTGACTCGACTTCGAGAATTACAGAAATCTAGATTATCTAGTAACCTAAATGTGGTTAGTTCTGATGAGGTTTATCCCAATTTCCAAGCATTTCATAGTTTAGTATGTAACCTGCAAAGCCAACAAACTGCACCAGCTTTGAACTGCCCATTGAAGTGATCAACAATATTGACTCCTTTACCTTCGCATTGAGAACATTCTTTACAACCTAATATAAGTACACAAGACGGAATATGTAAGATACACATCTATACACAATGTATATGGCAAGCACACTAAACAGAAAACCTCCACCAGAATTAACTTTCTGGCCAAAACAATACATTGAATTTGATTAACAACTTGTAGTGTTTCAACTGGTACGGAGCTATAAGTACATAATATGAACACCACCATTAATACTTCTACCGTAGAAGTGTTAAGAGTAACTTTAATAAATAAATGAGTCCGTGACAAGATATGACCAACAAGGTATTCAGGAAAATGAATGAAGAGAAAAGAGATCAGAAAACATCAATTCACGGTTTCTAGCTCGAATAATTCCCTCTACACTTCGTCAATGTAACAAAAAGTTACAGGAAGAATTGTGGACAAATCAGCTAACCGTACTTCTAAGTTATGTTTTTCTTCACTATTTCCTAATAATTCGATCTCTAGAGATTAAATCAAAACCAAATTGTCTAGTAGGCCAGCAAACATTTATGATACGATCTGTATATAAGAACCACCTGATGAAAAGCAACATTGTGGAAAAACATTACAACTTGAGGCAAGCTTACAACAAAGTTTCAATGCCAAAATTGCACCGTAGGCCCATAATTTGTAATTCTTAAAGTTGAATGCCATCAAATAATGGCAACGCAAAAAATGAGATTGCAATAATGTGAATGAATAGTGATTAATTAGGCAAATAATGTTCTTCCACTCACCAGCTCCGTCGCAGTCGGTACAGATTAAGCTATTTGGTTTGGTTCTTGGTGAGGAATTGCCCGTGGCCTGCAAAATAAAACTAGACAAAGTAAAAAACCAACTAATTAAGAAGTTTGAATGATAATAGAACTGTAAAACACGCTTTATAGTTTAGCTATGAATTTTGAATTGAAATGAATCTATTCAGCCATTTTGAGTTCTATGCCAAACCAATTATGGAGCACTCACCTTTACTTTTAGAACTTCAAAAGCAACATTTTTAGAGCTCATCCAATTTGGCTTCCTAATTATATAGTTGTCACTGGTACGCTCTATAATGTGAATCAGTACACACACATTAAAGGGCATATATAACATAGATTCATAGAAATGTAAATGAATTCATACATAAAAGAAGTACTATCTGTTCACAATTCACACAAACTCAGGGAAGAAAATGGTACCAGCTTTGTCGATGGTGTTTAAAGAAATGAGAGGTGAGAGGCAAACAGAATTCGCCATTTCTTCTAACCAGAAGGTGAAGTTAAAGTAGATAAGGCTCCTCTTTGCTTTTAGAAAGAAAAAAGAAAAAAGAAAAAAACACTTTTTCGGAAAAATTATATTTAATTACTAAAATACCCATGAACATTGAGCTCAATAATTTAAATTGATATTTGTGGTTTTTGAAAAATTGAAATACCACTGGGATTAAGTCTGGATTTTAAGATTTGAAAGAGATAGCTAGGTGGTAGGAGATAAATTAAATATTTTTACACAAAAAAATTGAGGACAAGATAAGAATATTCCATGTTAGTTATATATTCCCTCCATCTTCTTTCTTTTTTGCTCCCTTGGAATTTTGAACGGAATTTAAGGGAAGATTCGAAAAAGTGAGTTTTTAAGTATTTTTATATTTTTGTCCTTAAAATTAGTGATGAAGTGTCAAATCATTTACTTTATGTAAGAGGATAATTCTGAGGAAAATAATTTTATTTTGGAAAATGAAACAGTTCCTTTTGAATATCTAAAAAAGGAAATATGAGAAAAAATAAAAGGAGGATTGGAGTAAAAGGCAAAATTCTAAAAAGAAAAAAGATAAATAAATAAAAAGGAAAAACAAATTCTACGAACGCAGAACTCCGCCTCTCATTCACTCCCACATTTAATTTAACACATCATCTTCTCTACATAAATAAAATAAGAAAAAATAAAGACAGCTGCGGACACTGTTCTTCAACAACTTGAAGAATGGAAAGCTCTTTGTTATGTTCTTCTTCTCGCTTTGTTTCTTCACAAAGTAAAAGTAGGCCTCTTCATCGCTTCTTCATGTTTAGCATAATTTCATAAGCAAAGACACTTAATTAAGCAAGATTTAAAATTAAAACCATGTTTCTTTTGCCTTTAAATGATTATTTCTTGTTCTGAATCAGTTTGTGATAAAGTGGGAGTTGTTGGAAGAAATTTCAAGAGTTCTTTTTGTGGCAATGTGGTGCTGTACATGAAGAATTCCCAATATTCAATGAATCTTGGAACTGCATCAAGAAGCCGTGCCCTTATTTCTTCTGTGGTTCATATTTCTTGGATAACTCAACTGCCACTGATTTCTATCTTCTAATTCATTTAAGCTATGTTTGGTATTTTGATTTGAGTGAACAAAATTATAAGGAAAATGAAAATCAACAACAAATGGTGATCAATGTTCTATCAATTGATGCCGAAAAAGCATTTAATAATTACTTAGCTTTTTACTCCACTAAAATTCAAAAACCAAACATAGCCTTACAGAAGGAGAAATGATTTATTACAGTGATCATCCTTATGGTTATATGTTAAATCTTTATGTTCTTATAGATGGGAAGGAAAGTTAAGAAAGAAACCATCATTCCAGATCCCGATTATCGTATTCCAGTTGTGCTTCTCGGTGAGTAGTAAGAACAAGGAGCTAGTCTACTGATCATTATTATGCCTATCTCTAGCTGCAGTTTGTGTGGTTTCACGCATATCTGACAATAGAAATGCAACCGCCTTGACTATTGGATTGAGTGTTGCTTAGAATTTATACAAGTTCTTAGATAGATAAAATGGCTATATTTACATGAGCTCCTATTCCTTTGGGCAGGAACGGCTGGTGCTTTTGTATATGCGGATAATTTGTTGGCTGCAGTCCCATTTGGACTTCTTGGATTACTTCTTTTAGTTCAGGTAGGTAACATGGAGGAGGTTGCTGATTAAGCATACTAATCAAATGACTCATCAGATATTGTTAACTTAGTTTACTGAAATGTAACTCTTACTGTCACTAATTACACAAGCTGCACCTATATGTCCTCTTTCATTAACAATTCAACTGTAAACTTGCTGCAGACAACGAGAGTGAGATTCGTCTTTGATGGGGACGCCCTGGTTTGCTAACTAATCCCTTTAATATTACATCATCTACTAACTGAAATCTACAAAATTTTAGTTTTTGTGATCAAATATTTCTATATCTATATATCAGTGAATTTTATTCATGATTATAGGAGGTAAAGGTTGGAGACCAGCTTAAGGAATCGGGTGAAAATGCTTTTGTCGGTGGGAAAAACCGATGGAAGTAAGTCAGAGCTATACTCCATATTTTTCGGCTTTGTTTTTCAGATTAGTGGATTGTTTTTATTTTAACTAACTAGTGTTTAAATTGTTGTCAGATATTCAACATTTGTCAATTGGGAGCTCTGGTGGCCTAACTTCCCAATCTTAGTTTATTTTAAGGAGATACAGACAAAGCCTGAAGGACAAATTCACTTTTTTCCTGTGATTTTTGTAAGTTTCTAGAAGTGTACATTGAAACTTGAGAAGTGTCTTATTTGTAGCTCACATGACTTAATTAAGGTTTGACAGTCTACTGATCAATTCATTAATCAATCTTGTCATGTATAGAACGGGAAGCAACTCTATGATGTTATGGTGGAAAGATGTGGTCCTTCAAAAACTAGCGGACCTAAATAGTTGTAATGCCTAAGGTTCGAGGTCAAGATGAACTAGTTGCGAGTTCAATCAATTTATCGAGGTAAGAAATGTCGTTAAGCTTTGGATGAATATTTCTATCTCTTCTTCTTTTTCTGCTCTATTTGCAGTTTCGAACTGATTTTCAACTCTTCCAAAAATGTTTAAATTATAAGTACACATTTCCTTAATGGCCATGTTTTGAACTCTTGTTGCAGGGAAGAAGTGGTACTATTTTCTGGATCGTGAACTACAGAACATAAAGTTATGTAAGATTGTTGATTGTATCACATTATCTTCGTTTCATTGTATTGAGGATTCAATGTTCAATCTGTATAATCATGTATGTAATAGGATACTTCACTTTATGATTTCTTTTCACATTATCCAAATTTAATGGTGATTTGTTATCTCTTCTTTTTCTCCTTTTTCTTTTTTTTTCAATTACTATTTCCTTTTAAATTATTTAAACGATGAAATCCCTAGTTGCTATTTAAATTCTTTATTATAGAAACGAGAGTATTCATGTGGAGTGATACTTAAATAAAATGCTTGATATATTTGCCATTCATATATATGCATTTATATATCAAACTTTAAGAAGGCAAACAAGTTTTGAGCTTTAGGCCCTCTTTTTTGGCTATTTAAGTAGAAAGTCGAAGCATGCGTAAGTGTGATACGAATACGAGACAGTTGACATATTCCGATCAATACGGTCTTTAGGGAACAAACCCAAATTCTCCAGAAAAGCAAGGGGTCAATAGGAGCAGTGTATTGTGAAACAGTTTGCTTCTTTTTTCTTCTTAATAATAACATAATATAATAGTTTATCCAAAACATTAACTGTCAAATCTTCAGCAAGTCAAAAAGGACATGTAGCAACTAATTTTCTTTGCCAGTAAAATCTTATAACTGAAAAAAGGAAATGAGAACACAAGAAATCAGTGTCCATGACACCATTGCATTTGACAAAATTAAAACACATGCAGAAAAATTATCTGTTGACCTCAAAAGTTAATAATGGACTTTGACATTTCATTGTTTTCATCATCTGTATGCAATAAAGCCATAACAAAAAAAAAAATCCCAGACACATGATAATAGATATCTAGTACACTTGTATATGATGAGCATGATGATCATGAATAAGAGGTTAAAGTATTCTAAAGAATTATTATCTTCATATACAAAGGTAAACATCGAAGGAATAGAAAAATCAAACTATTCAAAAAAGAAAATCGAATTAAATTTCAAGTACACATGACCGGAACCTTTACTATCATAATTAGATTATAAGCAAGAAAAAGGAACCTGAATTCCATTGCATAATATATTCTCCAGATAATTGAGAAGCCAGAAGCCGAATATAGTCTCTTCATTATCCATCCAAGAGCCATTACAGCAGAGGGATTACAATACAAGGTGTACCAATCCATTCAACCACTTTGCTCGATTGCTATTACCACACCACAGAACACAAAGAATGCCAACGTGTTTGTTCAATTTCTGTAGGTTAATTTGTTAACGCAAAAAGATGACATTTTTTTTTCAATCTGTTTTGGTGCAGTGTGCATCTGTACCATGCTGTGTGCATTGATTGTAACCCATATTGCGAAGAAAGTCCCTTATCTCTTTGGAACTGCTGTTGCTTGCTTGTAATAAACGCTCGTCTTCTTCGTATATTAGGTACGGTGCTTCACTCTTTTTTCTTGATAATAATTTTGATGCTCCTTTTAAAACATGATACTCCCAACCTTGAACGTCTATTTTGAGAAGAAGTACTCTCTCAGATTCTTGGATTACTTTATCGAGGGGAATGGATTTGACTTGAAGTGCAATCTCTTCATTGGACTTGAAAGCCAACTTGGCACCGGTGGCTGAGACTGCACTATTGTCAAGCCGACCAACCAACTAACAATTTAGATGCACAAACAAAATTCAAGATATATTAGTTTCATTCGTTTGAATAGACAATTAAAGATTTATAGGTCTTTCAAACTCGAGCAAACAATAAAGCAGTGGTGAAGAAAGATGCCATAACTAAATATACAACAGCCAGGGAATCTCATACTAGGGAAAATGACACTAATCACATGGTAAGCAGAAAATAAAAGGCTCAAATGTACAAATGAACAATATATATCCTTATACGCAAACAATTTTCTTAGCAATAACCAATTTGAAATGTTCGTAGATATGCATGCTAATATTATACTTCATATGCAGCTGTTGCTTTTATCAAAACCGATAAAAAGCCCCATATAATTTTTATGCATCTATTGAATAGCAATAACCAGATCTTTTCGGTGTTTTTGAAAAATATCAGAGTTGGGCTTGTTCATATGCACAGAGCTGCAGGCTTGTCTAATACGCACTTTATAAAGCAATTTTGCTTATTAGCTTGTCAATATGTTTCAAGCAACAAGAGTGGGTAATTTAGGAAATCATCTGAAATCACAATCTAATCATAAGGGAGTAAACAGAGGACAAGAGTATACCACGAAAGAGGATCAAGCATATAAAGAACTTCTCTCACAAGTTCACAGATAAAATAAAAAAATTCTATATAGCTACGAAACCAAGAAGACAGCGTAATTTTCTAAAATCAAGTAACATTCAACCTAGCAACTTGACACCTATAGACAGAAATTGAGGAATCCAATTATAGCATTAACCTGCTATAGTAAATCAGTCCCCACATTTGTCAAGAAAAAATTCTGAACTCCTCAATACCTTAAAAAAAGTTATTCTCATCCCTAAAAACACCAATACTCCAATGTTAAAACATGAATACTATTAAGATAATTTATGTACTTGAGAGAGCAACGAATTCTACTTATTCCATGAATGCTAATGCAAATCCCATTTATCCAAACTAACACTACTTTTCACTTCAAATCCAAACATAATTCATACAAGACCAAAAAAGAGCATTGCAAATCCAAATTGTAAACACACACAAAAGAACCACTACAGATAATTCAATAAAAATATAATGAAATCAAAACACAAAAAAAACACACACCTTATGGAAAGTAATATTGCCCGAGCGATCAGAAGCCGCAGCCTCAAACACCTGAACCAGCTCCCCAACTCTATTAAAATAAATCCCTTCACAAATCCTCTGCAAATTCTCAAAAACAGGCTCAAAAGCAAGCACTTTAAAACCCATTACAGCAGCTGCAAAGCTTGCCATTCCCACATTAGCCCCAACATCCACGAAAATCCCATCTCTACCCTTCATCCCCTCCAACAAATCCTGCACCGTGGCCGATATATCCGGCCTCCTAAAGGGCTTTCCTTTAAGCGTCCTAACAATGTTTTTGTGGGGCTTTTCTGGTAAGTTGCCATAATCGGAGAGGGAAAAGATAAAAGGGAATTTGAGACCCTCAACGGTGTTGGCGAACACGGGGTAGGCTTGTGGGGAGTTGTAGCAATCAAATGGGTTAATAGGTCGACCCAAGATTGGATCTTTATTGTGGATTTGTGTTCTGTAGGGGTTTCTGTTTGGGGTTTGGTTAGACAGATAGAGGAAGGTGAGGAGGAGGAGGGTAGTGGAGATGAATAGGCATAGGTTTTTTGGGGTTAGGAATTTTGTGGGTTGGTTTCTTCTCCAACCATTTGCCATTGAAATCTGTAAATGAAATACTGGATCTTGGTTTGGAACTGGATTTTAGGAGTGAATGGATTTCAAAATCTGATTGTCAATGTTTAACGAGACGAGGTTCTAATCTTCATACAGAAAATCTATTACCAAAAGAATTAACAGATCTTACTTAAAAGTTCTACATTCTGCAGTGAGCGTAAATTGTACTCCGTATATGAAAAAATAAATGCCTAATTTTCAAAAGATTTAAAAAGATAGGCAGATATTTAAAAAAAAATGCTTAATTTAAAGAGATTTACTTTGAAAAATGGAGAGACTCGTCTCTCTTTCCAAAATGATCTTTGTTACGTGTAAATATTAATATTACAAAATGTAAGATACTCACTCTTGTTACGTGAAACTTGCACTAAATTATCCTTTGAAATTTTATTGAATCCATAGAATTACTCTGTATTATTAAAATTTCAGCAAAAAACCCCTCATCTGTTTAAAATAGATTATTTTAAATCGGCATATATCAAGAATTCATTTTAAAAATAATTCACGTGAAAATGTATGGATCAACATGAAGCATTTTAAAAATGATTTATATATATATATATATATATGTCAATTAGAAGTGACCTATTTTGTATAGATTGAGAGTTGCGTGCTGAATATTTAATAGTAAAAGGTTTCTATGTCATAGAAATTGCATATGATAATTTCATATGCATAATTGATAATACCGGGATTGTTTTGCATTAATTTCTTTTTATACCATGAGTCTTGTAAAATTATCATAAGATTCGATCATGTATAAAATGAATTGTATATGTTCCCCTCAATATTCCATGGTATTCTAATTTTAAGAAACATTCGACCATACGAAGATATTACTACCTAGTTATATTAAACATTACAATCCAAAAGAATTCTAGTATCATATGTAGTTATTTCTATTTTCCATTATTTTCAAGGAAAAATGTTTGTCTATAAACTACTTAAATTCTGTAGACGACCAGAACTAGATTAAAAAATATATACTTTGGCTCTCTATGACATAGGGGGCATTGATTATTTACTCATTGCCCTTTTTAAAGATGAAGTCTCTCAAATTCACTATATTTTCCCTATTGTGTGGATTGATAAAATTGTGATTAATTATAGAAAAAATTCTGATAATGTGCAACTATGTAGATTGTATACAGTATATAAACACCACTCTCAAGTAGTGCTACCACATAATTGATCTGTGAAAACATTACTCCAAGTTTTTAGTTTGATGCAAAGATTTTCTGTAAATATTTATTCAGGCAACTTTTAGCCCATATAAAATTTGCTGCAATTTTTTTCTCTTTTATTTCCAAGCTGGTAAGTATTGATTTATATCATATACTATTGCACCATTCAATTACTTGAAAATGTAAATTTTAATGTAGAAATCCTTGTTTGGTTACTCTGTTATCTTATTTGAATCCAGAATTTTGATCAGGAAGTCAAACAATGTCTTAAATAAGACTTAATGCATCATGAAATAAATTCATTTCACATTCATGTAAGAATAGGTAATGACACATAGTTGAGGGAGAGCAAAATTAAAGAAGAGACTTGTCATTTCTTTGGCATATAAGTTTTCTGTAATAACAAGTGTAGTTACTAACTCTGTAAATGAAGCATTAGTTTCAATACTAAATTTTCTCCTAATCGGTAGCCTTTTGGTGTTTCTAACCTCGAACTTTCCATTGTCTTAATCAGGCCCTTAATCAGCATTTATCTTCTGAAAAACTCATGGTGAGAAATATTTCTCGATTTATGTTGTTTAATTATTTCATGGCTCTAGTTAATTTCAATTTAATTTTCATTTTCTCCAGGATATCTTTGTTGTTTTATTGCTCGTTTTTGCATTGCCTAGTTCCAACTTTGCCCGTGAAACCGAAAACCATTTCGATGTCATGGATTATGGAGCCACAAGTGATGGAACTACAGATGATTCACAAGTAATTTGATTTTTTTTTCTTGTACTAATTTTTTGGTATAGTGTCAATTTCATTGAGTAAGCAATATATGCAACAAATAGGAGTAATATGTTTATATTTAGGCATTTCTTGAAGCTTGGGATGCTGCATGTAGTGCCTCAACTAAATATCCAAGAGTAGTTGTTCCACCAAACAAGACATTTTTAGTAAATCCCGTCACTTTTCTTGGCCCGTGCGATGCCTCAAAAATCAATTTCATGGTACGCAATGAAAACAAATTAGTAACTCAAGCGTCGTTTAATTTGTAATAGTTCAATTTTCTGAAGTCGATGTATTTATGATTTAATGTAGATATCTGGAACAATTATGGCTCCAAATTCAGCTAGCATATGGGATGAGAAGGATTCAAGCCAATGGCTAGTATTCAGGAATGTGAATGGTCTAAATGTTGATGGCTTCGGAACCGTTGACGGAAGGGGTCAGTCCTGGTGGGATCAATCATGTAAATACCATCCTCAGCTGGTAACTTATCTAACCAATAAATTTCAAGTTTATCGGGAAAATACAAGGCACACACTGTGTTATGCGGAACTTGCACGCATAAAACAAGGGAGTATCTTGTATTTTCTCTAGCTTTATTACATTTTATGCATTTTTGGATTATATTTTTCTGAAAGTACTTTGAAATACTAATTTAATTTGTTTTGTTTTTTTCTGCTAATTACAACTGCAAGAGACAATGCACGAAATTGGCTCCAACTGTAAGTACACTTTTTCATAATCATAACGTATGTTTCTTCAAGTTCTTAAGCTACACTAAACATGGAGGAGGATATAGAAAGTTACATTAAGTTGATTATTAAATTTCTCTTATTTATTACATAATCCTTTCCTTTCCTTTCCTTTCCCTGTACTTGGTTCAATTTCCCACCTATATTGCAAACTCGTTACATATAGTTTCTTTTTAATAACTATTTACCCCTTGTGTTTTAAAAAAATGTGTATTACCTCCCTATATTCTTATATAATACCAAAAAAACTTCATTTATGTACATAATCTTAGATCTATTTCAAACCTGAAAAAAAAAAAAAAAAAGTAAATGTTATTTTATACTGACCAATTTACTCCTTGTATGAAATAATAAACAGGCAATGAAGTTTCTGTCGTGCAATAAGAGCAGTGTTAGCAATTTGATTTACAGAAACAGTGCCCAAACACATATACTGATTAAGGGATGCAATAGCTTTTCTATTGAAAATGTTGAAATCCAGTCACCTGGAAATAGTCCAAATACCGATGGCATTCACATTCACTCATCTCGCCATGTTGTCATCACCAATACTCAAATTGGATGTGGTAATTACTTCTACCTTTTCACCAATTTCTTATCCAAATTCAAATAGACCAGCTCAAACTTACATTACATCATTAGACAATAAATCTTTTCTTGTTTGATTACATTTTTCTCGAATTTTAATTCAGGTGATGATTGTATCTCAATTGGTGATCGCATTTCTAACATCAAAATATCCAATGTCAAATGTGGACCGGGTCATGGTATTAGGTAATGAAGCCTATTCCCCTTCTAAAAAAAGATTCTTCTATTTCTTTAGAAGGCTATAAAGAAAGACAATGTATTGATCTCTTTATCGGATTATTGGAAAGTTTAAGGTTTCTCTTACATCAAAAGTAAGAACAGGAATTGGGTATCCGAGTCATCTCCTTATTGCCTATCGGATGATTGAATTTGTGTCAAATTTAGTGTAACGTGGTAAGTAAAACACTAATTAATTTTTTTCTATTTTCTTAATTTTGAATAGTATTGGAAGCTTAGGAAAAGGAGGGAATTATGTACAAGTAGAGAAGATTCGAGTGAGTGATACTTTCTTCAATGGAACCTCGAATGGAGCTCGGATCAAAACATGGCAGGTACTAAAGAAAAACATTAACCTTGTTAAATTAACTTCATATATACTTCCTAAGAATGTTTAGCATCATACTAAAATGCTTCTACCTTTACTTTATTCGCGAAAAGGTTGGAAGAGGATATGTCCGAGATGTCAAATTTGAGAATATCATATTCAACTGCGTCAAGAATCCCATAATCATCGACCAAAACTATTGTGATGTTAAGTACGCTTGCAAAGAATTGGTAAAAAAAAAAAAAAAAAAAGATCAAATTAAACCAAACTTTTACTCCTTTGACAATTATTTGAATTGTACCTAACTTTTTTATGTTTTGGTGAAGGAATCTGGAGTTAAAATAAGCAATGTTGTTTACAAGGAATTATCAGGAACATCTGCTACAAACGTAGCTATTAATCTTAACTGCAGTAAATCTGTACCTTGTATGAGAATATCAATGGATTCTATACGATTGAAATCAGGCAGATTTGGAAGTGAAGTTGCGGCAAATTGTACTAGTGCTTATGGTAAAGAAACCAATGTTGTTCCAGGTGACTGTCTTTCGCGGTAAGGTTCTAATATAATATTGTTTCATTGATGTACACAAACAAGATGTTAAATGTTCATATTTATTAATTTGTAAATTCAATTAAAAGATGTTTTGTTGTATTGCAGTTACTATTGAAAAGATTAATATATTGAAGTTTCTTTCATCTTGTATTTTTTATCAACTACTATTCATTTTTTGTAATTGTAGCCGTTGTACTTGACTTTTGTTGTTAAGGTTATTGATTTTAATTATTTTGTTTAAAGTTAACAAATTTTAATTAATTAATTTTTCTTATGTATGTCAAACAGGGATAAATTCAAATCGACATATTTTGATAATTTACATACTTCATAATTCAAATTAATATCAAAGATGGTATATAGGTAGGTTAAAATGCCTAGCTATTTACATGTTCAACATTTATAATTTTAGCTGAAATGTTAAAAACATCCAGATAATTAAGATGTTTAGTGGAAATTTGAATGTTATTGTTAGATGGCAATTTTTATGTTGTCAATATCTAAAATCAAATATTTAGATGTTCCAACATTGAAAAGAGTCACTCTTGGAGATGCCATCAAGTCCTCCACAACCACAACTAGCGAAAACCAATCTTTCACTAGCCGGCAAACATTCTCATACGTTGTCAGCTAAACAAAAAGACATATGTATAAGAAACACAAAAATACAAACGCATTACCTAAGTAACATTTTTTTATTTAATAAATTAAAAGTCGACTTCCTCATAGGATCCAAATATTGTTCCTCTTTGTTATTCCGTTTTGTCAAATTCATTCTTCTTGAATTAATTAATCCTCCTGGTTTATTATGGCAAAGCATCATTTCTAGATTACTTATATATAGTCAAATTAATTGTTAGACTTTATTTGTTAATATTATAAATTATACAAAAAAAAAAAAAAAAAAAAAAGAGACAAGTAGTGAGGCGGCCATTATTTTGTCCCTTTTGCATTCATTTTGATACCCATGTAACCTGTACAGGGTTAGATACCAACAAAAATAAAGCAAGTACCAGTTATAAATATAGATAGATAGATAGATAGATGAAGTTCAAATTAAAATGGAGGAAGTGAAAAACCGGTTTGTGACAATAAAAAATCACATAAATGGTGCACCAAATGAATCCGATTTCGAAATTAGGAGCGAAACAATTTATACTGAAAGCAAACAAGTGGTGGTGAAAAATATGTATGTATCAGTGGATCCATATCAGCTCAACCGTATGAAAAGCCACAGCTCCTCTCAGGCAGCCATAAATTTCTCCGCCGCCATCACTTTCGGCCAAGTACTTGATCTTCTATTTAACTTAAAATACGTCTAGCTACTTGAATTGCATTTGGGGTCTGATACTAATTAATCTTTGATTTTTGACAGGTAATTGATGCGTACGGTGTGGGCCGAGTGGTGGCATCTGGGCGGCCTGATTTTACAAAGGATGAGCTTGTAGTTGGGCTGCTAACATGGGGAGAGTATACAATTGTAGAGGAAGGCAGGCTCTTAAATAAACTGGACCCAATGGGTTTGCCCTTGACTCACCATGTAGGCCCACTTGGTAACTTAAATTTATCCCTTCCATTTGCATTAATTAATTAAAATAAAATATACTGTAATGTAATGAGAATGATTGTTGTACATTATGCAGGATTTAGTGGACTTACAGCTTATGGGGGATTTTTTCAAGTATGCAAACCGAACAAGGGCGAGAAAGTGTTTGTATCTGCTGCTTCTGGGTCAGTGGGAAGTTTAGTTGGACAATATGCAAAAATATTTGGTTGCCATGTTGTTGGATGTGCTGGTACCCAACAAAAGGTTTTCTCCTTTTTTTCCTAAAAACTGCCCTAAATTCAAATTATAGACTCAAAAACTAATATTGAATGAAAGTGCTTTAATTTAAAATGGTAAACCTCTTTTTAAATATCAAATGAAAGTGCTTTAATTTTTTTCTGAAAAGAGGTCAATCATCAACTGCAAATATTGATTATTAAATGAAAGTAAATTGTTATTAAGCCGATTATAATTCCAATAACCTATGTATAATAAATTTATTTCTAACATATGAAACACAGGTTAATTTGCTTAAAGAAAAGCTTGGTTTTGATGATGCATTCAACTACAAGGATGAAACAGATCTCAAATCAACTCTCAAAAGGTTCAATTTTCCACCACAATCAAATCTTAGAAAGTTTCACAAATTATTTGTGACAAATTGTTCATCTATGTCTTCTTAATTAATTAACACAGGTACTTTCCAGAAGGTATCGATATATATTTCGACAATGTGGGAGGTGAGATGTTGGAAGCGGCGGTGGCGAATATGAACACATTCGGTCGAGTTGCCGTTTGCGGAGTCATTTCTGAATACACCGGCGGTGGTCATAGCGCGGCGCCGGACATGTTGACGGTGGTGTACAATCGGGTTACGATTCAAGGATTTCTGGCTGCTGATTATTTGAAATGCTACGGCGATTTCATTTCAACCACGGCGGAGCACCTTCGTACGGGGAAAATGCAGGCGCTTTGTGACATTTCTCATGGTGTGGAAAGTGTACCCTCTGCTTTTATAGGTCTGTTTCGTGGGGATAATATTGGGAAAAAGATCGTTCAATTGGAGATGAATGAATGAATTAGGGATTTGATTGGACTTTAATTTGTAGAGGCAAATAAATTGAACAAGTTTTTAGCTGTGAGATTCAGCTCAAAAGCTAATTTATATATATGAAATGAAGTGAAGCTTTTTTGGGGAATTTCCAGTTTAGTGTTATGCATATATCACAGTCATTCAAACTACCACTTATTCATGGATCAAAATTTTCAATACTTTTTTTGGGTTGAAAATATCAAAAAAAATTTGTTTAATTAATAGAAACTAAATTAATTTCAAAACTTTATGTTTGACCTGATTTTTTCTTATTTAAGTAGTTGCTTCATGATTTTTTATTATTATTTTCAATATTTAAGTGATTGAAACATACATTAAAAACAAGTTTTTGATCTATGCACATAACCCAGTTAAATATTAAAATCATTTCGGTAAGTTTTCAAAAATTCAAAATTCTAGTAAAATTGTCAATTTATAAAAATATGTTGAAATACAAACTACCATATTTTTTCGTGTCGATTGACCCAAAAATATGTTAATTTCCGGTGGAAACATATCAGAATTTAAATCCATTTACTTAATAAATCATTATCTAATAATAATCAAACTTATAATTGTCCAATTGAAATAATTGACAAATTACTTATTTCAAATAATTACTCCAATTAGTATTTTGTAAGAGGCCTAGTTGTGATTGAGCCTCAACAAGATTGGATTTCTAGACTCCATCTCAGTTTGAGCTTTAAGTTCATAAGTTTAAAACAGTCCGATTATTTTCCTAGCACATTGAGTTTCAATCCATAAAACTTTACAAGTTTAAAATATAAAACCCGAAGCCTAAAGCTGGTTATAAAAATTAAGCCCAAATCAAACCAGGCCAACCCAGCTGAAATTGCCTGAAGGTGAAATGGCCCAAAATTCAACCTGGTCCAATTTGAAAAGGTGTTTCGTGTTTGTACGGAAAAAACATTATACTAATGTCTCACCGAAAAAGATCGAAATATTTCTATTTTTTAGTTAGCTAAAATAAAAATGTGAAGTAATTCCTACTTTTGTTTAATTTATAACATTTTAAAAATATTTCAAAAATAAATTCAAAACAAAATTAAAAAAGCTTTTAAAATATTATACGAAAAATGAAATCTTTTTCCCCGAGTGTTTTTACGTGTATTCAGCATAGAAAGTGCGAGTGCTGTGTGTGAATACTGTGAATGCACGTGTATTTGGGCGGTGGTGTTCCACCGCTAAACTTCTTATATGAATAATATCCCCTTTAATTTCTTTTTCCTATATTTTCTTCTAAATTAGCACATACTCCCTCCCTCCCTCCCTCCTTAATTAGTTTTTTACTACTTTTTGCACAGAGTTCAATGTAAAAGTTAAAAAAGCAAATTTTTTGGATAATTTTATTTTTGTGCTTTCAAAAATAGTGATTAAAAATTAATAATGTCAAACCATTACTTTATCAAGAAAATAATTTTAAAAAAATAAAATTTATTTTAGAAAATGAAATATTATTTTGGGACATTCCAAAATTAAAATAAAAGTAAAATATTCTTCCATAAACACAACAATCACATAAAGTCAGTTGAACAAAACGCCGTCCCTACATCCTATTTATATAGTATTAGAGTAGGATCCCAATAGTCAATGAAGGTTAGAAAGGCCTAATGATCATTAACGAGTGTAGCACCAACATGTTATTCGTGTTGTGGAAGAGAATATTCTTCGCAATTTGGTGAACTCATATTCGAATCCTTATTGGAAGAGGTTCTTACATGATACGTTGCCTCAAAATAAATTAAATCAGGTATTAAGTCCGGATAACCATGGAAAAAAAAAGTGTAACAAACATAGTTGGAGGTTACATAGGTTAAATAGCAGAACATAACATAGAACAAATTAAAGAAACACATTCCAAAAAGTCTCTGAATCTCTTTCCAAACATGCATGAAGTGAAAGTAATAAAAAACAAATATATAACAATAAAGAATCGTATTGATCATAGAGCACCAAATGAATCCGACTTTATTATTTCTGAAGAAACAATTTCCTTGAATCATGACAAAATTGTGGTGATTGTGAAAAATCTCTACGTTTCAATCGACCCGTACCAAATAAACCGAATGAAAACTCAAAGCTGCTCACAGCAAATTCTCCCAAATACAGCTGCTATTCTTCCAGGACAGGTAGTTGCAAATCACTCCTCGTATTATTACATAATTACCTTAAGTGATTTAATGCATTCATTAAGATTAATTTGTACCTACGTTTGGACAGGCTATTGATGCAGGTGGAGTGGGGAGAGTTGTGAAATCCACATATCCTGATTTTAAAACAGGGGATTTAGTTACAGGGCTTCTTCATTGGGGAGAGTATAGCGTTATAGAAGGGGGTCGAACGTTGGAAAAATTGGACCCGAAATTGGATCTTCCTCTCTCTTATTATGCTGGAGGAATTTTAGGTATATGATCCGATGATAGTATCATGGATTAAAATTTTGTTTCTTGTTATGCTTCAATTAGTTAAATATTAAAAAATTTGCGAAAAATACAAGATGTTCCCCTATGTTAAACAAAACTTGCATGATACTATGTGAAATATTTATTGTATAATTCTCATGTGTTATTAACTATTCAACACGATATCCCCTATACATAAAACATAGGCTGCGAGAAATTGTACGGGTGAGGGGTTTCGTGCTGAATACATGGGGAATTTCATAATAAGCACTTTGTGTTGAATGTTAAAAATTAGGGAAATTTTATGCAATAAACATTTCACATTATAATTTTGTGCAAATTTCACATAACACATGGGAATTTCTTGCATTTAAACTAGAAACTTATTGGAGATTTTTGGAAAATATTTGAAAAAATCGTAAATTAAGGAGAATCTATTATATATTTTCGTTTCAGTTAACTCAAAAGCAAAAAAAAAAAAAAAACTAGGATGTTTTTGGTGAAAACATATCAAAATATTATCCATAGTATTATTAATTTAATACTATATTTTGTTTACTATATATGAATCAGTTAATTTTTGAGTTAAATTGAGTTGAATATTTTTGTAGGATCAAGTGGACTTACAGCTTATGGAGGATTTTTCGAAATATGCAAACCGAAAAAGGGGGAGAAAGTGTTTGTATCTGCTGCTTCTGGATCAGTTGGGATGTTAGTTGGTCAATATGCCAAGTTGTTTGGTTGCTATGTTGTAGGCTCTGCAGGATCCAGACAAAAAGTATTTATCTTTTTTTTTTTTTCTTCTTTTTATTCTTGATATTGTTTAACATATTTTGGTCATGATGAAAATGCCTTTTGATTTGTTATGTAGGTGGATTTATTAAAAGAGAAACTTGGGTTTGATGATGCATTCAATTACAAAGAAGAAACTGATATAAACTCAACTCTGCAAAGGTACAAATCTTGATCTGCATGCATAATTTCTTATTGAGACTAAATGTCCCACATTGATTGAAAATCATAGTTAAGTCCACTTTATAAGGTCTTGAGCAATCCTCGCCTTACAAGCTAGCTTTTGAGGTTGGGTTAGGCCCAAACCATGTAAATAGACTTAGTCCAATCCATGTGGTGAATTTTAATATTTCTTCAGTCGAGTTTTGTTTGATTTTCGGGCCTTATTAGGTACTTCCCTAATGGGATTGACATATACTTTGACAATGTGGGAGGTGAAATGCTTGAAGCAGCAATTGAAAACATGAACATTTTCGGTAGAGTTGCTGCTTGTGGGGCAATATCTGAATACACAGACAACATGAAAAAAGCCAAGCCAGATATGATCGCAGTGATCTACAAAAGAATCAAAATAGAGGGATTTCTAAGTGTAGACTTCATGGACATACATGAAGATTTCATTACAACTACAGTTCATCATCTTCAAACTGGAAAAATGCAGGCAATAGAAGACATCTCCTATGGAGTAGAGAGCATTCCCACTGCTTTTGTTGATCTTTTTCGTGGCAATAATATCGGGAAAACAGTCGTACAAATCACAAAAGAATAGAAATAATGTATATATCCATTAATTGCATGAGAAACAGTGTATGTGTCTATAGCTGTCCCAATGAACTCAAACCCTTTATTTCATTCTAAACTAGAAGTTCTGCTATGAATATGTTATGTAATTCTACACTTAAATCCTTTTCGCACTAAGCATTAGTGGTAAGAGATGGCGGCACCACGGCCTTTTGGGAACTAAGTTTTAGCTTTTTGA
Organism: Penstemon newberryi var. newberryi; assembly: GCA_030819805.1. NCBI lineage: Eukaryota > Viridiplantae > Streptophyta > Magnoliopsida > Lamiales > Plantaginaceae > Penstemon > Penstemon newberryi. The sequence goes on along the minus strand of JAUALY010000002.1, from coordinate 12,379,540 downwards.
TTCTGAAAAGCTAGTTCGTTATGTTTTGGCTGACAACTTTTAGCCTCTGCTTAAGCTAAAAATAACGCAGAAGCAACCAAAAGCCAAGAGTTGCAAAGTACTTTTTTAAGAAGCACAATCTCTCGCAAACAAGCCCTAAGTACTAAATCGCTCTTATGATGAGCTAAATGCAATGTTTAGAACGAAACTCTTTATCAGATACCAACCCGTTAATCAGATTTTTAAACCTTTCAGCACCAGGACCAGGTCTAAATTCGGTTATATTTCCAAGAACATAAGTTCCGTTTGTCTCCTGGCCATCAAACCAACTACCGGGCACAAATTCATCATTTTTACGTCCTAAAAGTTCAGAATCGATCTTATCTAGAACAAATTCATTCCTGCCGAATTTTCTACCAAACGGAGCATTGCTTTCTACCATTCTCGTATAATCATCGATTGAAAGAAAATGTGGGTGCTGTTTGGGAGGATTATCCCATGATATGAAATGAAGGTCGTGGTTTACGGTAGTGTTTTTGAACTCTTGAGCATTGCAAATGACCGTGTGGAAGTAGCTTTCGGGTGATGAAAGAAAGTTGGCATAATACATTAGAACAATCCTAGGTAGATTGTCCCAACCCCATACGCAAAACTCTATGAAGGAACGAGAAAGCATCATCCAAGCAGAGCCTGAGTGAAAGATGTAATTATTCGATTTAGTATACTTCTCCAGTAAAATATGAAATGATTCTAATTTGAGTAATTTCTAACCTGTGAAGAGCTTGAATGAGGTAGGTATTTTCCGTTTCTCGGAGATCCAATAGAGATCGGATTTTTGGAGAGTGTAAAGGCCTGGATCAATTATAACAGGCTTGGCTCTCTGAGATCTAGAAAAATGCAGAACTACATCATATATGAATTCTTGAAGAACAAATTTGATTAAAATCAACATAAGAGAAGATAATTCTTACTCTTTCCAACCAATGTCACTAGTATGCTCGATAAAATTAAGGTCTCTTGGAATGGTTGATAAAGCATGAAGCATGTCTGTTGAACACACATAACATATAAAACCATTAGAATCAACAAGTGATCAAATCAACCGTAGTTAGTTGACATGACGAGAAAAATGTAAATGAACAAAAATATTGAAGCTCAATGATCAAGGAAAACACTTTTCTTTACGATTGAAACACTAAAATTCAAGAACCAAACATAGCCCAAAAGAACCTAGTAACTAAAAAGACAACCAACAAGAATAAGCATTAGAAATGTACTGAAAATAATAATCAAGATCTTTTATTAGTTCAATGTCATTAATTAAAGTCCCAAGAAGCAAATCAAGAATGATCCAAGAAAAAAAATGTTACACTATTTAGGTTCTTGCCCCTAGTTCTCCAAACACCATAACAACCAATACAAATAAATAAAAAAGAAAAAAAGAACCTACACTATCATATAAAGTTTTTCAAATATAAAATTCCATCAACTCAAATTAAATTATTACCATCTTGTGTCACCAAAGGGTAATCAGAAGCACTCAAATTGATAAACCAATCCCAATCTCCACCCTCACTCAACAAAATAGAAGCAGCATGAAGTGTATTACTAACCATAGTTGGCCCTCTATATGTAACCAAATTAGACTTAACCACAACTCTAACATTCCCAACTTTAACAAACAAATTCTCATTCTTCACAAACTTGACAAGTTCAATTCTCTCCTCAACTGATGCTTCAAGGTCCAAATGAACAACATACTGATTCAAAGGATGGTACAGAGCTTTCAATACCCTTTTCAAACTCTCACAATCACCCTTTGAACCTGAGATCAAATAAGCTAATTTTGGGATTCTTGAACTGGGATTTAAAGGGGTTGTTGTGTGTAGCTTTGATTCAACAAAGATCGGAACTTTAGGCTTAATTATGGATGTTTGGTGAAAAGGGTCGGAAACGAAGAGGGTGAATAGGATGAGGAAAGAGGAGGTTAAGAGAGAGATAATCAGTGGGAGTAGCCATTTTTTCTTCTGCAGTTGATTGTTGATTTCCATTTTTGGACAGTTCTTGCTGCGAGATTTTGTGGTTGAAGTAATAATTGTTTATTGCATTTGTGGTTGGCTCAAATTTTTGGGATTATTTTGTCCGAGATGTTGTGTGTTTGTTAGTGGTGCTGTGTGTGGAAGTGTGGAAATGTGGAAAGGTACTACTACTACTACCTCTTTTCTTTTGCTTTAGTTTTTGAAGCACCGCAGGGTCACGGAATCTTTGTGTGTTTATTTTATTGGGATTATTGCATTTTTGGTGCCACAATTATAGTCCACTTATATTTTTACCCCGTAATTTTTCGGGCTGGCACATTTGGTGTCACAACTTCAACATCAATGGCAATTTTGGTGCCAATTGAGGTCCAATTTTGAAATTGGCCCGAAATTCCCCCATGTACGGGCCATGTGACATGAAAATTGGAGATTTTGACCATTCAACACTTTTTTCATGAAAAAAAAAAATCCACCCACCAAGAATTAGACTACTTGGATGTTTTTATTTGGGGAAGAATAAGAAAGTGGGTAACAATTTAATTAAGGGAATGTTTGGTGAATTTTATAGGAAAAATTAAGATTTTAAATTTTGGTTTTTTTTTAATGAAAAAGACGTTGAATGGTCAAAATCTCCATTTTCGTGTCACATGGCCCGCATATGGGGGAATTTCATGCCAATTTTGGAATTGGGCCTCAATGGGCACCAAAATTGCCACTAATGTTGAAGTTGTGGCATCAAATGTGCCAGCCCGAAAAGTTACGGGGTAGAAACGCCAGTGGGCTATAATTGTGGCACCAAAAATGCATTAATCCCTTATTTTATTATTATTCTATAATGTAAGAATTACATTAAAAGGTTCTAGTTCAAAATTTCACAAAATTTTATTAAATTCATCATTTTTAAAGTTCTAATTATAACATAATATTTAGATTTCGAGCTCACATCCAATCTGAAAACACTCTCAACTGAAATATAAGTATATTTACATGATTAATTTTCTATTAAGAAATAAGGATTCGTTCGAATTTTTTTTGTTGTTTCGAAAATATTGTAGCTAGCAAAGCTAAAACAACACTTACATTTCGCGAAAAATGCAAATCAGATTATGTTTAGCATAAAGCTCTTTATTTAGTTTTTTCCCATCCAACTCCCATTATATTTTTTTTGGATGCGACTTTCACGCGCTGCAATGAATAAAATAGTAGGGGGCTTTTAGGTATAAATGAATAATTCATCAAAGAGAAAAGTATCTTATATTGAATTATTACAAGGAGTTTTATGCACTTTACACAAGTGTAAAATTGAAAATTCACAATAAAAATGAATGGTTAGTCATCATAGAATACGGGAAATTTATAGGGCCTGTTTGTTTGGCGTTTGGGAAAGTAGTTTGGGAGAGTAGTGGAGGTTTGTGAAATAATATCGATTTGCGTAATGTTGTTTGTTTGGGTTTTGAGAGAGTGGTTTGAGAAATAAAGTAGGTGTAGGTTTTTTTTGGAAGAGTTGGATTATAGGTGTAAGATGTGTAAGACTTTATGTCAAATCATGTTTGTTATGTGAGATAAATTGTGTAAGAGATAGGTTACTTTATGTCAAATCAAAGTAGAGTTTGTATAAGTTTTGTTTAGAGATAAGAAAATTGTTGTTTGTTTGGCTTTTGAGAGAGTAGTTTGAGAAAATTAATGGATGAAAATTTTATTTCGAAAAATAGAAAACATGTTTGTTTGGCATTTCCCAAACACGAAAAAAATCTGGGAAACGCCAAACAAACAGGCCCATAAAGTTTCTTATAGCTAAGAACTAAAATAAAATATTCATAAATAATTTAAAAATTGAAAAGTTAAAAACCACATTTAATAAACTTTTCAAACAGGCCCTAATAAACTATCTATCACTTACAAGTACATTTTGTATAGGGTACAGAATACAGTAGATTTTCTTGGGATGGATTAAAAATTGGTAGATAGATTTTACTTTACTGTTTCAACAAGAAATTATGGGGAATGACAGTGTGGACTATTTACTACTCCCTCCGTTTCATAATATCTGTTGCTTTGAAGAGTTTTTTTTGTGCCATATTATCTGTCACTTTAGATTTCCAATAAAGCATTAATTACTCTTTTTCCATTTTTGTCCTTTATGCTCATAATTTTTCTCAAACATTAGTGGAGGATAATTAATTAAAAGGGTATCTTAGTCTTTTTCATTTTTTTCCTCTTAGAATTCAACTATATTCAATGATTTTCTTAATTTGTGTGCATACATGTGAAAAGACAGATATTTTGAAACGGAGAAAGTATTTAAATTAAAGACAGAGATAAAGTTGGCCGGCGCCCCCATGCCAGGAATATTAATTGGTGTCTGTCTGCATTTTCATGAGCTTCTCACACGTGAAGAATATGAAGACCGTGTCATTCTGTAGTTGGTTTTTCAATCTCTAGTGGGAGGATATATGTGACTTTTCTCTCTCTTTTGTTTTTCCTAAAAGTACAAAAAGATAAGAGATTCGAAAAAATCTTTCATTCTTTTTTTATTTATTTTTGTTTTCACTAATACGTACCAGAACGTATAGAAGTTTTCAGCAAAAACAATCACCTTGACTAAATTTCAAAGTGGGCAAGATCTTCGATTTCATTCAGTGGAAACTTTGTACCAAACGCAATTGGATCAGCCCAAAACTAAAGTACTAATAATCAGCCCATTTCTCAGCCTTTTCACAGAGACTTGGGATTTGTGAATAGTATACACGAAATTGAGAATTTGCCCCAATTCCAAAGTAATCAAATATGGCAACTACACTTGTTTTGATATTAAATAAAACTCCTAAGAAAATGATCATATTAAGTATAATACATTATCACATGATAGAATATGTTTTTAGATATAAAAAAAATCCTCATAAAGTTATTTCAATCCTTGATTAATACTTTATTTATTTTAAGATTCCTTCAAGCTAGAACTTTCATTTACAATTTAGTCTCACAAAGTAGTTTGCAAAAACAGTAGTATGCAAAATATATATAAACATATGTGTATAATTCAAATTCAAATTCAAATTCAAATGGTCATGATGTCGTCTTCTGCTATGAGCACAATCATGAGGAACAAATTAAAGTTAACTATAAAAAATGTCTGTGAATCATGTGTCCATGCATGTTAATAATCATGTGTCCTCTTTAAACCGCATTGGACAGTGAACTTAAAATGCATAATGAGTATTAGATAGTGGGACTGGAGATTTTACAAAATAAAGATGTAAAAATTAATCTGAATTTACGAAATTTATTTAATTCACTTTATTTATTTAGAAGTGTTGAAAGTTCAATTTTCACCTGCAAAAAGGTAATCAATTTTCAAAATTATGTTATGGCATTTAGTTTGTGATTTTCAGCGCAAATTTGTTTGGTGTTTGGGAAAGTAGTTTGGGAGAGTAGTGAATGTTTGAGAAATAATCTCGATTTGCGTAATATTGTTTGTTTGAGTTTTGAGAAAGTGGTTTGAGAAATAAAGTAGATGTAGGTTTTTTTAGAAGAGTTAGGTTGTATGTATAAGATGTGTAAGTCTTTATGTCAAATTATATTTGTTATGTGGGATAAACTGTGTAAGATATAAGTTATTTTATGTCAAATCAAAGTAGAGTTTATATATGTTTTATTTAAAGATAAGAAAATTATTATTTTTTTGACTTTTGAGAAAATAGTTTAAGAAAATTAAGAGGTGAAAAATTTATTTAAGATAGTAAAAAATATGTTTGACGAATTTGACGAAATGCGCGCCTGTCTTGTTTTGGGACCAGTGAGATTGAGATTCGTATTGTAAATTAAAGGACACGTCATCAACTTAATAATAATAGTAAATGCATACAGCCGTCCGACCTGCTGCATGTGAAGCCAAAATCGAACATGGAAATATGACATGTGTCCCTCCGTACATTTTAAACTTTTGTGTATCTTAAATTTATTCAACTTTAATTAGAAATTAAAAATTTAAGGGCTTATTTGGTTGGGTTTTGACCCAATTTTTTAAGACCGGCCAAAATTTCTTTTAAATGAGTTTTCATCAAACCCATAAAATTCATCAAAAATATATTCAAAAATCAACACCAAAACTCTTAAACGTATAAAACTTTGATTTGACATTTACCACATTTTTTTTTCTCACAAACTCTATAAAAAGATATTGATTTGACATTTATAACATACTATTTTCTTCAAACCCCAACATCCAAACTCAATCTAAATGGGGATTTAGTGTTTTCAAAATCACAAAACCCTACATAAAAAACCTAATCAAATGAGGTTTCAAAGGTTTCACCGAAACCACCCAAACCATTTTTTTGAATCTGAGACTCGCGAAACTGAGCCAAAACCCTTTCAAATAGGCCCTAATTTTCTTTAACTTGGTTATAATTCTTATTGCATTTAAAACTTTTCTTAGAGCATCTCCAACCTTCAGGTCCTTCATAGCCCAGGATTGTCGATCGCCACCCTGGGTGAACCTGCAAATCCCTTGGGCACCGTCTCCAACCGTCAGGGTTAACAACACTAATTAATAAAAAAAAAAACTTCACCACTCTCACCTATTAAATCTTTAATTTAAAACAAAATATTATTAAATCTTACACAATTTTTATAATTAAATGTATCTTTAATTTCTAGTTAAATAAATTAAACAAGATGTTATTAAATTTGTAGTTAATTTTTTCAATCTCTAATTTTTTTTAATTAAAAGAAGAAAAAAAACAAATAAGAAGACACCAGGTAGCGCCAAGTGGCACCACCTAGTGCGTTCTTGTAGAGGGTTGTGCCCCAGACTGCTGATAGCCTGGGGCACAACCCTGGTCTAGGATGTTGGGACGCCCTAGACGGTTGGAGACTGTCTAGGACAGATTTAGAGGGTCATCTCCACCCACCCCTTAGTGAGTTGGAGATGGCCTTATGTACTATAAATATACACTAAATTATAACCCCAAACGAATCAGGATTGCATGGCTTTAGATAGACACACAATTTCCCTCTCAGAAAAAAAAAAAACACAAATCATAGAATACTAAAATCACAAAAAATAATAGAATTCGAATCTTTAATGATTTTTAATTTAAAAAATTATAATTTTCTCCTAAATGCTAGTAGAATTCTAATCTTAAATGGCTTATAGTTTAAAATTATATCTGACTTTTCTATTGTTAATATCCAAATAATCACTAAATGAGCTCTCAAGACGTAAAGTCAACGTAACCCAAATTATTATACGGTGTATCAAAATATTATTCATGTTTCCTACATCAGAAGCAAATCATTGCTATTATGATAATTGAGGGCATGTTTGTTTTGCATTTCTCAAAATAACTTTGTCTTTTGAAAAAAGCGAAACAAATACATTTATACTTTTGACATAAATTCATCATCTCTTAATTTTTCTCAAACTATTCTCTCAAAAGTCAAACAAACAATAATTTTTTTATTTCTGAAAAAATCTTCACAAACTCTACTTCGATTTGACATAAAGTAATCTATTATATGTACAACTTATCTCACGTAACAAAAATGATTTGACATAAAGTCTTATACACCGTACACCAACAACCTAAACCTTTTAAAAAATAACTTATACATATCTTATTCGGAAAATGATACAAAAATGCAAATTTGGTACCATAGGATAGGTTTTCATTGCAATTTTGGTATCAAACCCAAATTTTCTCCAAAGTTAATGGCAATTTACCCCCTATGAAATGCATTATATTCAATTTACCCCTCTATAATTTGAAAAAAAAATCAATTTACCCCCTGTAAATTTTTAATGAAGCAATTTACCCCCTTCAGCCTGAGAGTGTAACTCACTTGCCGAAATTGAGAGTAGGTATGCAAACTATTTTATAACATAGGGGGATAAATTGCCACATTTATCATAACACAGGGGGTGAAATGCCACATTATCTTAATAAAAGTGGATAAAGTGCCGCCTATAAAAATATCAGGGAGGCGATGCGAAACTTTTACAAAATTTCAGGGGGTAAAATACTATTTTTTAAATCACAAAGGGGTAAATTGAACATTATGCATTTCATAGAGGGTAAATTATCATTAACTTTGGAGAAAAAATGGGTTTGGTACCAAAGTTGCAATGAAAACCTATCATATGGTACCAAATTTACATTTTCGTATCCAATGATACCAAAATTGCAAGTAGGTCTATCCTATGGTACCAAAAAAGTAATTTTTCCATATCTTATTTCTCAAACCACTCTTTCAAAATTCAAATAAACAACATTATATAATCGATCTCCACAACTCTGACAAATAGACCTTGAGTTTACAGGAATAGTTCACGAACAATTAACCAAATTTGAGAAAAATCACAAATTGTTATAGTAAAAAATTACAAACTTGTATCTTAAAAGAAATGGTTTTAAGACATAGCACAAATATTTCGATTTATTTACCATGTTTGGTGAAAATTAAAAACAATATAAATTTATAAATTTCCATGTACTTTCAAAATAAGAAAATTCTTATGTAGACTTCATTTTTTATAGAGCATGCACAAAATTTTGTAAAAAATTAAATATTGGTAATGATTTTGTTATGAACTATGAAACACCCGATCTACACAAAGTTTCCTTCAGAATATAATCATCCATGTGTTGCAGTGTTGCAATATAATCGTGGATCAAATTTTTCGTCTTTTTAGTTGAAAGCATCGAAAAATTTATATTTTTGAATCAATGAAAACAAAAATAAGGTGAATTCTGAAACTCTATGTTTGTCTTGAAACTTCTTCATTTTCTTAATTTGATAACTTCTCTCATAATTTTTCCTAATTTTTTAGTCAAAAACGAAACTTTGATCCATGATTATAATTCAGTACAATAGTAAAAAAAAATATTTTTTTCTATAAAAATATCGAAAATAATTTCTACTACATTGGACCCTATCTAAGCCGAAATATTGGGCTGCCAAAGCAATATGTAGGAAAGTTGAAAATCAAACTCCATCATCAAACACATGATCCAATCCATGAAGTAACTAAAAAAAGAACATATATTTTTCTTCGATTTACATGTGAATCTGTAAGTGACAAAAAACGACAGTGTTTGTTATGTAACGCCTCTCCCCTCCACACTCTCACCTTCCACCAACACCTCCTCCTCCTCCTCCTCCTCCAAATAAAAGGAAACAAATCAAAGAGAAAAATCCAAATCAAAGAGAAAATTACACTGTACTGAACAATAAAAAAAACCCTAGATAGAATCAAATCGAATCAAATCAAATCAACAATGGGGAAAGGCGGAGCTTTAAGCGAAGGCGTCGTGAAAAAGATCGTCGTTTCCTACGCTTACGTAGCGATATGGATCTTCCTCTCCTTCACTGTGATCGTATACAACAAGTACATCCTGGATAAAAAGATGTACAATTGGCCCTATCCTATTTCCCTAACCATGATCCACATGGGTTTTTGTTCTTCCATAGCTTATCTCCTCGTTCGCGTCTTCAAAGTTGTAGATCCAGTCACCATGTCATGGGATCTGTATTTAAAATCTGTAGTTCCAATTGGACTTTTATACTCTGTCTCCCTTTGGCTCTCAAATTCCGCCTACATTTATTTATCCGTTTCCTTCATTCAGATGTTAAAAGCCCTAATGCCAGTTGCTGTTTATTCAATTGGGGTTCTTTTAAAAAAGGAAGGGTTTAATTCGGAGACAATGGCGAATATGATTTCAATCTCGATTGGGGTCGGGATTGCGGCCTATGGCGAGGCGAAGTTCGATTCTTGGGGGGTTATTTTGCAATTAGCTGCTGTTGCATTTGAGGCTACAAGGCTTGTGATGATTCAGATCCTTCTTACTTCCAAGGGTATAACGCTAAATCCAATCACTTCTCTATACTATGTCGCTCCATGTTGTTTGGTTTTCTTGTTCGTTCCGTGGCTTTTCGTTGAGTACCCTTTGTTGAATGAGAGTTCGAGTTTTCATTTCGATTATGTCGTGTTTGGTACAAATTCTTTGTGTGCATTTGCTTTGAATCTCGCGGTGTTTTTGCTCGTTGGGAAGACTTCGGCTTTGACCATGAATGTAGCTGGTGTGGTTAAGGATTGGTTATTGATTGCTTTCTCGTGGTCTGTTATTAAGGATACTGTGACTCCAATTAATTTGTTTGGGTATGGTTTGGCTTTCTTGGGGGTCGGGTATTATAATCACGCGAAGCTGCAAGCGCTTAAGGCGAAGGAAGCGCAGAAGAAGGCTCAGCAGGAGCCTGATGAGGAGGCTGGAAGGCTGTTGGAGGAAAGGGAAGGGAACAGCAATGGAGCTAAGAAGAACGAGTCACATAATTAGTATCAATTTATTTATTGGCCTTATGTATTCGATTTCCTACCTATAGCTACTTTTCGGTGGATCGAGTTGGAACTGCAGACATGATTCAAAGTCAGATGAATGATCGGTTGGTCTTCAGGATTAGCGGTTGGCCTACTTAGATTCTGTCTTGGGTATTTTTTATTTAGTCTTTATGTCGTTTCTAATATATCTTTTTGTTAAGCTTCTTAGTTTTGCGACTTCATGTTACTGGGAATGTAGGCACATTTTTTTGAGTCTTTCTGGTATAATATTAGTGTTTATTTGAAACTTTTTTCATTAGAATGTGGGTGTGATTCAGTTAATTACCTTGGGAGTATTTGATTTATTTCTCATTGTGTACTGCGTTTGTTAGTTTACATGCTTCTTGAACCGGGGATGTACCTCTGGCTTCTCATTATCACATTTTGGGAGGACCAAGTATATTACATTTAGTTAATTACCTAGTTCGTTATTGATCTATTTTGTTATAATAGTGGTATTAATATATCAGTATTAAGGTGTAAAATAATCGAGTTGTATCGAACAATACAATATTCAAGTTAGGTTTGAATATTTTATCGAGCTTGAAATTGAGTTTGAACTTGATTTGATTGGTAAAGAGCTCAAACAATATTTTATCAAACGACCTCAAGTGAGTAGCTTTATATTCTTACATATATATTTGTCAAATACTAGCTTATCGAGTCGAGTTTGAATCAATATCCAAAAGTTATCAAACAAAAATTTATATACAAACTTGTTTAATATGTATAACGAATTGAACTTGAACCAATCTTCAAAGATTATCAAAACAAAAATATTATTCAAACTTGTTTGATATGCATAACGGGTTGAACTCTTAACAAACTTTTATCAAACAAGATCGAGTTGGATATCAAGTTACTTGATTTAATTTTCAATATTATAATGTATCAAATTAAGGTGGAAATGCATAAAGAAAAGATCATGAATGAAATATTACCTTATGTCTTGTTAAACTGATGTCATAAAAGTTTTAATGTTATATAAATAAAATAGTTTGTATACATACAATTTTTTATTTATTATTGAATTCAATCCCTACATATTGTATTGACCCAGAGTCATATCCGCTTCATTTGGATAATATTTTTTCTTAATCCAATAAGACCATCAAATTTCTAAATTAAATTGAAATTCTAATAAACAGGCCCAAATTCAGATATGCTCCATTGATATAGCCCTAAAATTAGGTTTTGCGTTCCTGATAATTCATCTATCACGAACTAGGATTGGTTGGTTGTATAGATGGACGGACATAGGGTTGTCAATGGGTCGGATTCTGGTCGGATCAGGTTCGTCTAGATCCGGCTCCATTTATATCGGATCGAATTTTGTCATATTCGGATCTTGTTCGTATTATGCTTGGATCTAGATTTTTTGAATCCAATGGATCTTGGTCAGATTTGACCGGATATCGAATCTTTTTTGGATCCAATAAAAAATTATATTAATATTTTTTCCCAAAACAAGTTTATTAACTTTACAATTTTATTTAATTTTAGCTCACATATCCATACATCATTTACTAATATTCATATTTTTAGATGAAATTATTGGTTTAAATAAATTTATAAATGAGTTATATTATAAATTACTATCTCTTAAATTGACAGTGAAATATTATTAATGGTACTTACTTTTATAAAACATTATTTATATATATATATATATATATATATATATATATATATATATATATATATATATATATATATATATATATATTATCGGATACGGATCTTTAACGGATCGGATCGACCTAAATCCATATTCGCTCCATATGTTTTGAATTAAAAGTTTTTATAATCGGATCAGGTCCATCAAATCTCTAACCGAACATTTATCCTCATAAATCGGGGATTCGGATGGATCCTGATTGAAATCTGCTCCATTGACAGCCCTAGACGGACACACTGCTGTGAGCCCAGACGATGTAATGGGCCTATACCTAATTGGATCTGACTCATTTCAAAACTCCAACTAAGTTGAAGCCCGTGTTGCACTCTAAGTAAGGTTGAGTTGGGCAAAACCGAGCTCTCTCACGGACTAATGGGGCTATCATATTTTCTTTTATATTCATCTAATAAAACAGATTTTTATTACAAATAAAAATAATGAGAAGAATGATGAAGAGGAGGGAAGTTGGTCTTCTTGTGGTATGTTTCTGTAGTTGGTCTTCTTCTGGTATGTTTCTAAAATTTTAATAATTTATTAAGACGTTTACAATTACGTCTAAAGAAAAAAAATCAATGCATTTATTAAGTTACTCCTCCCTTGCTACATGAGTTTATAAATGTATCAAAAAAATGCTCAATATTTTATTCAGCTTTGTGAAATGTTAGTTTATATTTTAGATATTCATATATAAATTATTAGTACAATAGTTATTCTTTCTATATTTTAAATTAAATAAAATAACCATTATGCTGTTGGGAGAATTGTGGGGTTGCATTCATAGAAAAATTACAACTAAAACACATAAATGAGAATATCTCAAAACAAAAACATAACAAAAAAAAATTAATGAGTAGACATTGAATTCAACACATAATTCATTTAACCACTTAACATTACAAGCTACCACACAGATTGTTTGCATTTCTGCAGAACAAAAATCCCAACAAAAATATACAAATTTCCATCACATTCAGCATCTAACACTTCTCTTCACCATTTCCATTAAACCTAACCTCCATCTGAACCACACCTTTATCTTTCTGATCAGGCTTGTACCACACAGCACAAATTAGATACACAACAAGGTTTATCAATCCCAAAACAGCCAGAAGTCCGTAAAAGCAGTCGAGCCTCCCGTAGTTTATATTATCCGCTAGCCACCCCTGACTTCCACTGCTTCCCGTAACCTTCTTGATAACTGAAACCAAGAAGCTGCTAACGAAAAACCCGAGGGAAAGAGTTGTTAAGAAAAGGCCCGTGCTCATAGTTTTCATTCCTTTAGGCGATTGCGTGATAAAGAAATCGAGCTGCCCTGTGTATATGAATGCCTCCCCTGCACCTACTAGGATAAACTGTGGGATCAGAAGGAATACACTTATGGGGAGGTTTGTCGATGAACGTCCAAAAGATTTTGCTACTGAGAGTCTTTTCATTTCGGCTAGTGAAGCAACTCCCATGCCTATTGTGGAGAGTACTAATCCTATGGCAATTCTCTGTAGGCTCGAAAAACCTGCAACCATGAAATTAAATCATTTGATTATTAGTCTGTGTATACTGTAAGACAGAGTGTTTGCCGATGTACTAAATACTATATATTTTTTTTGTCCCATAATGTTTTATCATTTGGTATGGTTGACCAGCCAATTTGACTAATTTTTTTTCAAAATACAATAAAAAGATTTAAAAATGGGGGGGGGGGGGGGGGGGGGGGATGGTACCTGGTTTGCCTTTCCATTTCTTCCAAAGAGGCATGATGAGTCGATCGTAAACTGCAAGTGTGATGAGAATAGCGGCAACGAAGAAGACTGTGAGTGAGCCAGCCGGGATTTGGAAATGGCCGATTGTTCTGTCCATGGTGGAAGCTTGTTCGACTGAGAAGGTGATCATTTGTGCATAGGTGGTCCAGAAGATGATTGTGGTGGCCCATATAGGCAGCAATCTTCCCATCATTTTCACTTCTTCAACTTTTGTAACAGAGCATAGCTTCCATGGATTAGGTCCTGAATAATTGCTTCTACACTCAAGATCTCCTTCTCCTACAATGGCTGCCTTGTCCAAGAATCTACACAAATGCACAAAGCACACACCAATAATTAAGTGCATGTAAATATATAGTCAATGACATTTTAGTCCATGTGATAACTATAATGTTCAATTTACATATTTTCAGATATTAATTGGTAGATTGACCTGGTCTTGTATATATTAACTTAAATCATACCTCTTTACTGGAGTAACAATATATGTATAATAGCTAAGAATCATGATAATATATAACTCACCGGAACTGATCGGTGTGATGGATTCTTGAACCCTCGGGAGAATCCTCGTACAACATATCAACATCATAAGGAAGATTCAATTTCCGCTTCCTTATTGCTGCACCAATGACTTGAAATATCTGAACAATCGGACTACCTGAGCTTTTCTTGTACCTATATCGCGTAGTTCCAGATAAAAATATGACAATAGCAATCAACATGGAAATAGAACAAATCCCATACGCCAAGCTTCGTCCCACTTCATCTTGTATGTACACAAGAACAGTAACCGCAGTCAGAGTCCCAATGCTTATGAAGAAAAAGAATCTGTTGAAGAAAAACGTCATCTGTGTCTTCTCGTTTTCGTCTTTCTCATCGAATTGATCGGTTCCAAATCCCGAAACACTCGATTTTAGGCCTCCCGTACCCAATGCTATAAGGTACAGAGCAAGGTATAATATTCCCATTTGAAATCCATTGGCTTGCACGCAGTCAATGTCATGACGAGCGTGGCAAGGCGGGGGCCGCAGTTGCGGAAGTTCTGTTGTTATTGCTAACATGCCGGTTCCCTGAGAAAATTACTATAATTTATTATAAAACTGAAAATAATTAAAACATGTAAACCGGCTTCTAGTAAAGGCTCACCAGAGTTTGTACAATGGCGAAAATCGCGATTGTTTTGTATCTTCCGAGGAAAGAATCCGCGAGAAATCCTCCGAGGAGGCAGAGGAGGAAGCACGTGCCCATGAAATCGGTGACGATGTTGGCGGAGGAAGAGCTCGGAAGATGCATGACTCCACCCAAGTATGTGACCAGGTTCACTGCTATCCCCATTGTTGATAGCCTCTCACAAATTTCAATCCCTGATTGAATTTTCATATCAAAAGTTATTAATTACTTGAAATAAAGTTAATTAATGTTGTATCAATATATATATATATATATATATATATATAACGATTTAATTATCTAGCATGAGTTAGTTAGAGATCCAAAGCATCATAATTAATTTTTTATTCCACTCCAAGAATGAGGGAAGAAATGGAAGTGGAGAATCAGGAGGAGACTATTTAGTATTTATTACCATACCAGGCTCCATGAAAATCTTTTGACCCCAAAATTATTCGCAAAACATTAGACCAATCCAATATGACCACCAAATCTGCTTAAATATATTTGTTATATGACTGAATCTGAGTGACATTATTAAAAAGAGGGATCGTGGTATAATTAATTTCCTTTTTCTTTCCTTTCTCGTATACATATATGGTCCTGAATCTTAGCCAATAGGCTTTTGCTTTCTTTACTTTAAGATATATGAGTTGTGGGCCTGGATATATATATATATATATCTAGCAGTATCTCTTTAATGAAATCAAACTTTTGTTATTCCTATATATTCAATGATTATACATACATGCAAGCTAAACTTCAAGTTATGTTGAATATCTTCATCATAAATTTGATTTACAACATGCAATGATATCTGTTCCTCTGAATATACAGAATTAGGTAGGTAGTAATTTAACAAGGTAGACCATATGTTTTGATCCTAGCTATTTAATTTCTTGTGTGATATGATTAAATGTAAGATGACAAACAAACCTAGGATTAGTGCAGCAGGTACCCAACCACCAGTTTTCGACTTGTCGGCTGGGAATCCCTTGTAGTCGACTGCATCTGCAACCGTCATGCTTGTTTTTCCGTCCTGTAATAAGATGAAAAAAATATGTGTTTAATTTATTATTTTATGCCTAGCTACTAACTGAAAATAAAACTATATATATGTACTATATTCTAACAAACAAAGTAACCACTAACCATTAATTTCTTGTTTTCTTTTTGGGGTTGGATAGTGTGAAGAACTTGTAGGAAATAAAGGAGTTGAAAAGGCTCAAAAGAAGGCTATATATGTTGAAGAATATAATTGTGTTATTTGTATGTTCATTGAACTCAAACTATAGGTATTTATAGGCAAAGAATTTGAAGAATAAATTGAACTTAAAATGACCCTTTACCACCAGGTTGAGACAGATCACAGATTGGTTGGAGAGATTAAGCTAGCCTATCCCATTATTGATTGGAAAGTTCTAGGACTACTGTTCTAGCCTTTTTAGGTTATTTAATTTTGTGTCATTTTTGTTTTTCTAAATTATAAGGTGGTATTTATTAATTTCCATGGAAAAATAAAAAATGGAAAAGGTGATGTTGATTTGTTGAAGTGGAAGGTAAGATGGGAGGAAAATGGAATATGGAACATGGAATGCCAGTGGTAGCTTGTTTCATTGTCACACTCTATATATAATTGTAATAATATATATTGTATGGATGGTATGTGCATGAATAATTAAATTTTGTGTTTATTTATTTTGGGTTAAGAGTTGAGGTATGTCAAACACAGTACACAAATTTTTGCTGGACTATTTCTCTAAGTGCTTTTTCTACCCCACATGCAAAAAGTTTACTTAACATCCATCTTTTGTTTTCCATATCAGTTGTCTTTGTATGGGCACAAAGCAATGAGAAAAATTGAGGAAAGTCATCATTTTTAGATGTTAGTTAAGTTCGATTTATGTCATCTAGCGCGTGTTTGCTATAGTGAAAAAGGATGATTCCACGAACATAGTAAATTTTTACTGGAAGAGGTGTCCACTTAATTTAGTTGATATTACCTCGAAATAATTAATCAGGTTTAAAACATTTATACCTCTATCAATGGGGATTCGAACTTGATTATGTGATCTAGTCTCTTCCACTAAATTAATCTCTTGTTTGTTCATTGTAAATACTAATTAGTAATCTAATCTCAAAGTATGGTCTACATTAAGTCGAACCAAATAAGTATATTAATTAATTAAAATGGTTGAAATTGGTTCCTATGCAAATAACCTCCAATTGCAATTGACACGTGTTGACCTTTTTGCCTACTCAATAGAGATCTGAATTTGATTGTAATACTTACTATATATGGATATTTAAATCAGCTTATGAAGTTTCTCAAACTGTATCCCTCAGCCCAATTGCAATTGCTTGGTAGTTAAGAAATTACTCCTATAAAATCAGGAAAAAAAGATTGTTAATACATTCAAATCCCAAGAAGAAGCTAAAAAAAAGGACAGGAAAAGGATTGTCTTGTTTGAAAACAAGATAATTATGTATGTTGATCTAAAAAAAAAGTGAGGTTGGCCCAATAATATTGGGCCATTGGGCATTAACGTCCAGAGTCTCACCTAATATATTGTAGTATTTGTCTAATTTCATGTTGATTAATTCATATATTCATAAAAACTTTATTTATTTTTTAGGTCATGTTTGGTTTCGTAAATAGA
Organism: Penstemon newberryi var. newberryi; assembly: GCA_030819805.1. Lineage (NCBI taxonomy): Eukaryota > Viridiplantae > Streptophyta > Magnoliopsida > Lamiales > Plantaginaceae > Penstemon > Penstemon newberryi. Next base: position 12,361,877 of record JAUALY010000002.1, on the reverse strand, counting down.
TAATATCATTTATCCGATATTAATAGATGTTTGGTTCTTAAAACGAAGTAATATATATAGCCCTAGATAAATAAGGGTATTTTGAGGATATTCATGGAATCATAAGTAAAATTATGCACGACAAACATGATATTAAGATGCATCCCTCTTGGTTTGACAGTGAAAATTAAAACTGCTTCTTTACTTGACCATTTTCTAAATTCTGCCTCCAGCTATTTTGTCTAGACATTCAAAACATTAATTTAATATAAAATAGTGATTTTACAGTACTGTTAATTATCAGCCATATCTCCCAAGACAAAAATATGAAAAAAGCCACAAAATAAAAATATATATAAGTTTAGATTACTTTTTATGTAGAATTTATTGTCAAATAATCAAGAAGACAAATATAGAAACGTGGTGAGTGAGAAGTAAGAAGTTATTTATTAAAATTGTTATAATTGAGGGGATATACATTAATTATTCTCTGGCATAGTCATATGTTAGAACCGAAAGTCAGTCCTGGTGGGGTCTTACTAATTGAACACCAATACATTCTAATTGACTGCACTTTAGATTCATCAATTAAATGGAGAGTTGACTACTACATAATCATCTTAATTAGTCTTTTCTCAAATGATAATAAAAATATTCATTTCGAATCTTAGCAACTCACGTGCAGCCTATATATCTTTTTCTTTTTTCTTAAAAATTAAATTCCGTTAATCCCTACTTCCTTCTCCTTCACCAACAAAAAAATAATATATATATATGCATTCACAATACCATATCAACTATACAAGACGTGCAATATGTCAATTATTGTTGAAATATTGAGTTGGACTCTCAAATTTGAGAGCTCAAACTAAAAAAAATTAACAAGGTTGCTGGAGCATCATTTTTTCCAAAATTAAACTTATATTAATTCTTCTTAAAATTTGAGTTTTACATGAGCTCAGTCTTAAGAGTGATCGATTTGTAAATAGTATGTTAAAAACTGAATTGGACGGATGGAATGAATCGGGTCGGTCTTGAATTTGTAATTGGTATCTACATGTTCGTTCGATCATAATCTATAGCGTATCAGTTTTCCTGTCTATATGGAACTTTCAATTTCTTTTTGAAGATGGGAGGAGAATTTTGAATTTTTAACTGAGAATCTAAACCCCTCATATCAAAAAATTGCTTTCCCAAGGTCAGTGCGATACTCAACCTCTCATATCGATCGCTTTTCAAAACCTAATTATAATATAGCAGCCATAGGTTAGGCTACATAGAGTTTAGCTAGCTATTCAACTCTTGAAATAGAATTTTCCTATTTAAGAAAATTCACGTGGTCATTGAAATATATATTCCCATCACAAAAAATAATAACTAGAAATTAAATAATTTCAGCGACCCAAACAAAAATAATTTTATACATTTAACTTGTTAATAATTTTTTAAATTATGTTCGGTCGTAAAAGAGTTTGAAGATGCACCATGAACAACAGCTAGAGTTACCGCTATTTCTCATTTGATATCAAGTTTAAATAATATTGTTACAGCTTGATGATAATTTAATGAAATGTTTATCTAATATTTACAGCAAAACTATATTTGTCAAAGGCCGTCAAATTGTGGTATATATCAAATATATATGCTATTTCAGAAGATTAAATGCTAAATGTGTAAATTACAGTAAACTATATTTCTCATTTGATATCAAGGAAGGTTTTGAATTTGATTGGCAGTCTTTTGATAAACTAGATGATATTTTTTACAGTTCTTTAATTTTGAAGGCTATTTTTTTATGCACACTACCTAGTAAATTATTACTCCTATTAGTTTAATTTGTAATAAACAATAAGGGCCTATATGAATTGATTTTGGCTCAATCTTGCTTGATTTTGGTTTTAAAAATGATTAGGATGGTTTTAATGAAATTGACTTTTGAAACATCATTATGTATTAAGTTTTTATTGGAAACTAAATGCCTCACATAAGTTGAAAATCATAGTTAAGTCCACTTTATAAGATATTGGGCAATAATCACCTCTTAAGCTAGCTTTTGAGGTTGAGTTAGACTCAAGTCATGTAAGTGGACTTAGTACAATCTATGTGGTGAATTCTAATGGTTTTGATGTTGGGTTTTGTCGCTTTTACAAAGTTGAGATACTTGAGATATGGATTGGATTGTATTTGGATGTTAGGGTTCGAGGGAAAAAGTAGGTGATAAGTGTCAAATGAATATTTTCATGGAGAAGAAGTATGTGGTATGTGTCAATAAATGTCTTTTATTTTGAAGTTTATTAAATTTAAATATATAATCAAGTTAAAACATAGGTTACACAAAACTTTTGTGCAGACTTCATTTGGAACGGAGTTGATCCAGTTTTACGAAATCACGAAACTGAGCCAAAACCCTTCCGCATAAGCCCAAAGTTACATGTCTAATTAGCCACCTGGAGAGATAGGCACATTCAAAACTAAAATTAATTTTGGTGCACATGAATAATCACTGCCCTTCACGTGTATTATTTGAATTTGAGCAACATATTTCCAAAAGGCGCACAAATTATTATACACCAACCAACATACAACATGAAAAGCATTCATCAAATCTGTATTGTGGAGGATGCCCATATCGGATAATTAGTACATTGTTTGTCTATTTCATCCCCTTTTTATTTGCCTTTTTCTTTAATATTCCACTTTATTGGATAAATATTTGTTTAATGCCTCTTACTTTGTTCAAGAAATTTAACTAAATATAGATACAGATAATATCTGGTCCAGGTCCATTCTTGAATTGTACTGAGAAAATATGTATGGAAGCTCCAAATGTAGGGGAAATTCATCTTGATATATGATTATCGATCTGCATAAAGTCATGTCACAATTATTTTTCACAATCTTAAGCCTTTCTTTAGGCACTTCATCTTGTCTTCCATTAACCACAATCTTATCCAAATCTCCTTTTCTTTGGAGATTGCTATATGTACTGTATTTTGGAGTTAATGGCAATTTACTCCCCTATGATATTCATAATATTCGATTTATTTCCCCGTAATTTGAAAAAGAACACTTTACCTCCTGTAAATTTATAAAAAAATTCACACCGCCTCCCTGATATTTTTATATGTGGCACTTTACCTCCTGTGTTATGATAAATGTGGCAATTAACCCCTTTGTGTTATGATAAAGGTGGCAACTTACCCTCTATGTTACAAAACACTTTTCATGTCCACTCTCAATTCACTACAAAAAATTTAAATTTTAGTGACAAAATAGTAAATGACAAAGTGACAAGAATTTAAATATTGTCACTAAAATGATGTATATAGACACACTAGTGACAAGAAATGTGAAAAAGTTGTCACTATTGACATTTAGTGATACCCCAACAGTGATAATTAAAAAATTGTCACTAAATTATAGTGACAATATTTATTGTCACTAGGTTGTCGCTGAAAGGGTGTCACTAATTGTCAATAGTGACAACTTAAGTTCCATACACTTGTCACTAATAGTCATTAGTGACAACTTTAAAATATATTTTGTCACTATTGCACTTGTCACTATTTTTATTGTGACAAAACTTATATTTTTGTCACTAAATATATGAAAAAAGTGACAATTTCAACAATGTCACTAAAATTCATTTTTCTTGTAGTGATTTTGACAAGTGAGTTACACTCTCCGGCTGAAAGGGGTAAATTGTTGCTTTAATTTTTTTACAGGGGGATAAATTGCTCTTTTTTAAATCACATAATATATGGTAAATTAGACATTATGAATATCACAGGAGAATAAACTGTCACTAACTTCTGTATTTTGATACCCAATGTTTCTTTAAAAAAAATAAAAATAAAAATAAAAACAAAAAGAAAGAAAGAATTGTAATGAAATTAAAAACTCATTTTTTTTCTTCTTAAAAATAATTGCACAATCGAGGATGTGAAAGTTTTTATCTAACATAATATTTGATGAAATTAATTGTTGGTGTCGGATATTATCGGACTGTTTCATGATCAACGTAACATTCGTCATAAAATATATTGTAAATAGAAAAAATAAAAAATAAAAATGTCGAATGAAAAATATGTTCCGGACATGTTAAAATTAAAATGTATAACGCTATCTTCTTTAGAGTAAGATTATGTTTGCCACAGTTTGTACAATCATATGTTTATTCCTAAATACACAAACCACCCAAAATCTTGTAATGTCTAATTCATTATATATAGAAAATTCCACAACTCTAGAAATTAACGATTACTCTCGTACCATTTTAAAGTATGTATGATATTATAATGTCATGGAATAGGTGTTTAGAATTAGTTTTCTTCAAAATGAAGAATGCCCCATATATTATAGACAAATAATTATGCATGGTTAGAATAATCACAACATTGCAAGAATTATGACCCTATAATTATTTATTTACATAATTTTCATTTTAAATCACACTAGTCAAAATAAATACCATAGAGATCATGATTGACCCCGTCTCTTGGTTATATACTTATATGTTATATTTTTAATTTCCATGTGAAGTAATATTAATTAGAGCTCCAAACATCCTCAAAAATGAAAAAATATTGCTCCAAATATCATTATGTTCATTAACTAATTGAGACCACTTTTTATCTTTTCAATAAAACAATCATATATTAGTTCAGGATAATTATTCATATCAACATCGATCGTGTAGCACAGCCATGCAATAGTCATGGTCGTTTCTCCACTTCACATTTTCTTTCAATAAACTATATATTTAATTAGAAGGTGGGAGAAGAACATGAAAAATCAATGTTGAATGTACCCATGGAACAAGGAATATGCTTACTTACAAAAAGCTTCTTCAAACTAATGCGCATACATGTAATTAATGGGTTAATTTCATTTAGTATCGTGATATGTGTCTGAAATTATTTAAAGAATCAATTTAACTCATTGTCGTTGGAGATTGTATGGTTTTTTGCACTTTGCACCCCTGAAACATGAAAAATAGGTACTTTGCACCCTCGAAATTTAAATTTAGCACTTTGCATCCTCTTTTATTTTTCTCAAAAAAGCTAAGGACAAAATAGGTAATTCAATTTTGGATCTTTGGCACTTTGCACCCCCGAAACATGATAAATACGCATTTTGCACCCCCGAAATAGAATTAGAACTTAACACCCTCGAATTAAGAACAACTCAGCAACTTGTTAAGTGCTAATTTTGTGTTTAGGGAGTTCGAAGTGTCCATTTCTCGTGTTTCGGGGTGCAAGTTGATGAGTTGTTCTTAATTCGAGGGTGCTATGTGGTAATTCTATTTCGGGGGTGCAAAATGTCCATTTCTCGTGTTTCGGGGGTGCAAAGTGCCAAAGATCCAAAAAGGAATTACCTGTTTTGTCCCTATGTTTTTTTAGGAAAATAAAAGAGGGTGTAAAATACTTAATTATTCATATTTTGGGGGTGCAAAGTGTCTATTTCCCATGTTTCGGGGTGCAAAGTACAAAAAAACCGAGATTGTAATTCATCGCCCAAAATTGAATGTGGGCGAAAAGTGTTGCGTCATGGATCAAAATTGCCATCTTTTCCGTCGAAAACATCGAAAAGTTTCCGTTTTTGAATCAAGCGAAACGAAAACAAGATGTAATTCCGAAACTAGTTATATGTCTTAAGCTTTGTTATTTTTCTAAATTTAGTAATTTTTTTTACAATTTTTCCTTAGTGTTTCCGAAACATTTCCGAAAAGTCTCGAAAAGTTTCCAATATTTGGCTGACCGAAACATACACTCGAAACGAAATTTTGATCCATGTGTTGCGTAAAAACACAAAACTACCCTTCTCCATGTAAATACAACACATGGGGTATAGTGACACATCGATCTATAATAGCATAGAGGGTAGAATGAAACATATAAAATAGTAATGATGTAAACTGGTCCATATAAAATAACATTGAGGGTGTAAACTGCATTTTTTTTAAGGTTTAAATAGGTCTAGTATATACTCCCTCCGTTTTATTTTATATGTCGCTTTGGCAAAAAAAAATTGTTTACTTTTATTTGTCGTTTTAGAATTTCAATGTAAAATTAATGATCTTTTACCAGTTTTACCCTTCATACTAATACTTATCATTAATGCTAATTAATGCTAAGATTATTTGATTAAAAGGGTATTTTGGAATTTTTGCTTCAAAAAAATGGCTATTTATGGCGTTTCTTAATTCGTGTGCAATCCTCCAAAACGGCAAATAAAAAAACGGAGGGAGTAATATATAATTGAGGATACTTTTGTTAAATATTTTTTTAAGATTTAAAAATATAAGGGAAACATTGTGAGTATTTTAAACATTATGAATATTTTAGGAGGTAAATTACCATTAACTATATCATTAATGTCCAATTATTTATCTTTGAATTAGGTCCACTTGAGATTATGTTTCAACTTTAATTCAAGTGGTTTTGAGAAAGGGATATACATAAAACTATAACATAAATTCTTATCTTATGGTTATGCTGGAACAGGACGCAACAAAATATCTAAAGCAAATCAAACATATCTAAATCGCGCCTTCTCATTATTGGAAAATGATTAGCAACAGAAGGGTAGATGCTATTAAGTAATTAACTCAATTAGTAGATATGACAAGACCTTAAGTTGAGAATTTTTTTTACATAGACTAGGTCTATGAGCTTTTGATCCCATGAATTTCATGTGAGGTTATTTTAATAATTCTTAAATTATTTAATTAATTTGTTTTCTTAATTCTAGCTGGATACAGCTTTATTTTCTTCCTAGAGTGAGATTCGCATGTTCAAAGTTAAGCCACATAAAGTAGGTGCTATTAAAATAAAAGAGAATCGTGGGGAAATTAACTTTACTCTGAAACCTTAATAATAATAATAATAAGGACTATGCTAGCATCACAACCAATTATCTCAGCCCAACATTACAACCCATAATATAAAATTGCAAAAAAAACCCATAATTAATGATCAAACAAAAACAAACCCTATTTATAAAATAATTCATCAATTTCAAACCATATCTACGACTTTTGCCAAGAAAAATTTGAAAATATTATTTTAAAATAAAACCCTAAAACCCTAAACCCTAAAACCCTAAACCCTAAACCCTAAACCCTAAATCAAACCCTAAATTAAACATTATGTAATAAACCCTAAATTATAGGCATTGCAAGTGCTTTTAAATTATGAGTTTATATTTTTATTGTAATTTTTAAGATATTTTATATACAAATATTGATAAATGATAAATTATCATTTGGAAATTAATGAATTATTTTTTATATGAGTAATATTGTATAATTTATGTGCTCTTTTGTAATTTTTGAAAGTTGAGTGGGTTGTTAATAGATTAATATTATTTGAAGAAAAAAACCTGTTAAACAAGTAGTAGGTAACACATTTACCTTCAAAAAAATAAAAAATGGACTGTACAAAGGACTGTGAAGTTTGAGGCTGTGATATAATCATTTTCCTAATAATAATAATAATAATAATAATAAAGAGAAGAGAAAATAACATCTTTCTCGAATGACTGTTCAAATTTATATAACTAATAAAATATTTTAATCGTTTAGATTTTCATCTAATCGAGCATATAGTTCAGCTTCCTACCTTATGAAAGCCAATGTTTTCAGAACCGGACCGGACAGTGAACCGGTGAGCCGACTGGCCACTGGTTTTACTGGTCGAATCGGTCGGACCGCTGGTCGGACAGGATGACGTCATAATAATGTAATAAATATATTTAATTTTAAAGTATATGCAATATGCATAAAATTTAAACATTATCCTACAATTGATTAAAAATATACAAAATCTTATAATATATTTAAATTAAATCATATAATATTTATCTAACTTATATCATAACGTTAATATGATACTAATTTATAAGCTCATATAAATATAATATGATTATATTTTTTTATAAAAATTTAAAAGTGTAAGTTAAAAATACAACAAACTAAGAAATTCATAAATTTTAAAATATGGTTATGTATAAAAGTCTAATATTCAAAATCAAACTTGCATAATATATCGATTTGACTCTTTATCCTAAAAATAATATTGGAAAGAAATATTTAATAGAACAAATTATAATAAAAAATTATTATTTGAGTATTAATTTTCATTGATAATGTGTAAAATGTTAATTTGAGTTAATTATCTAATTTATAAATAGATTTGACTACAAGTTTATATAATTTATAATTTTTTGTACTAAAAGTTCAATAAAAATGATGTAGCTTAAATGGTAAGGAAGTTATTTTTCATGTAAAAGGTTAGGTGTTCAAATCCCACCTTGTACAAAAAATTTTAGTTTATTTTTAACATTAAAAAAATCAAAAAAAAAAGAAAAAAAAAAAAAGAATATTCAAAATCTGGTTGAACCGGTCCATACCGGTTCGCCGGTTCACCGGTTTTGGACCGGTTCAACCCGGTTCAAACTGGTTTTTGAGTCAGGCGGTTTTAGGGGGTAAACCGGACCGGACCAATCTCCGGTTCGCGGTCGTACCGGTCGGACCGGCCGGTCCGGTCCGGTTTTAATAACATTGATGAAAGCACGTAATAGTTAATCGTTTAGATTTTCATCTAATCTAGCAGACTGTTCATCTTCCTTTACAAAAGCAGGTGGGCCCGACACGGGTGGGAGCTTGACTTGGACCCAGCTCGTGTCATGACCCGTCCAATGAATTCTCTCTCTCTCTCTCTCTTTTGACTTTCCTCATTTTGTCGGATTTTTTTGTTAAAGTTATATTTAACTTCATATTAAATGAAATTCATAATCATTTCTTTTAGAATTAAAATCCTATTATCATTTTCTCTTGTAGTTTATTCTAATATTTTGATGGAGGTAGACAAATGGTAATTAAGAGCTATTTTTTTATTTTTTTCCATTAGTGTTAGTTTTTTTTTTAAATGGTGAATACATTGTTATATCAAATATTATATTGAATCGAAACTATTACAATGATATCAAAGTAAATTAATTACTAGTATTAAACTAGAGAAATACTAGTATGAAACTAGAGAAAATTCTCACATTCGTGGGAGTTGAATCCATGACCTCCTAATCATGGAACCTCATCGAGCGGTACTTTAAGAGCAAAATTGTTTTCCGTTAGTGTTAATGAATAAAATAATGCATTCCCAATCATCAATCAACAAAAAGACAAATTATAGCGTGTTTGATTTACTATAATTTGCCAAGTACACGAAATTATATATTCAAGTGGAACACACAAATTTGCCGAACACATGCAAACGTATGCACATTTCGGCTGTTCAACACCTAAGGATGGAAAATCGGGCAATTTGGAAGAGAAGAACAATACATATATGGGGATGGGCGTATGAAAAACTTGGGGAAGAATATAATGACAGGGGATGCGCCGTGACAGCACTTTAGAAGAAATAACTTTATGGACGAAGAAGAAATTTATCAATTTACTTGCAAATTCAACCAAGGGTGGAACGGTAATTCCACGTTCAAATCAAACAAAATAACCGGCTAACACTAACTTGCATGGCCGGCCGGTAAAAGAAAATCAAAATTTTAATGGGCAATTGAATTGTTATACTTATAGAAACCCCCTACTTTCATCTACGCTTTTACTTCTACACTCTCTTTTTATACAAAAATTATATTATTTAGATTTATGCATACAGATGTTGTGAGCTGTACAGTGATGCTGGGATGGTAATTTACCAAGTCAAGTCAATATTCACAAGGAGGCCCAAGTTACGTTACGCACCATTACAGAACAGGAACTGAACTGTTGGCCCATTTACTAAAAGTGAAATAGAAAGCAAATGGCCCAATTTCCCAAACCACACCATTCATTCCCTCTAAGGAAAATTCTCTTGGCAGCCAAAAATGGATAAGAAAACATTACACAAAATTCAATTGATCGTGTTGGTTACCCAAAAATCGTGGACGGCAGGATTCGAACCTGCGCGGGCAGAGCCCACATGATTTCTAGTCATGCCCGATAACCACTCCGGCACGTCCACTGTGTTGCTGAAATTGGAAACTTTATTTATAAATTCATCAATGTTGTTGCAATTCATAATCAGACTTATTTCCCAAATCAAAATAAACCTAATATACATAATTAAAAAATCAAACTTAATTTCGATTTAGGTTACACTATCCTTGTAGTAGTGTTGGTGTCCTCAAGAACACATAATTTCGATTTTGTGACAAATATTTTTAATAATTACCCAGAATTTTTAGTTACAATGTAGCTCAAACACTTAAATACAACACATCTAAAAAATAAGCCTTATAGAGTGGATAACATTTTAATTATCCAGCCTTAAAATTAATACCAAAAAATTATGTTATTGTATTCATCAAACAAAATCCCCAAAATTCACTATTACAAATATTTACTTTCTCGAATTTACAAGCTACCTCGGAATATTTTTTGGAATATTTAAGTTAACATGCAAAATAATCTTTTTACTTTTTTAAGACATTGTAAGACAATCCTATCAATAGAAATCTCAAAATTTTAGTTATTTATTTTCATGTAAATATCTCGTTTTACCATTATGATTGATTTAATGGAATGAACTAGTTACTACAATGTAGCAATTCAAATTTGAAACTATGTTAAAAGAGATTCACACTTAATATATCTAATACGTTTCAAAAAACATTAAATCCTTAAAAAAAAATTATCTCCTTCTCCTTATCCTTCTCAAATAAAAGTCTCCTCTCCTATATGAAGTTGATAGTAGAGCTAAAATCCATAGGAGTATTAAAAAGATTAACCCAAAAGTTAGTGCAGTGTGATGCCACTTGTCACAACGTGATTGGTTGAAACATGTCAATTCCCAATCCCTAATTACCCTAGGACAATTAACACAAATATAGGGACGTCGACGTAATTTTTAGTATTACAAGTCTACCTTATAAAACAAATTTCCAATTTGAGTTTATTTTTACAATAGCGTTTGTGCGTTTCAAATTAGAACTGAATAGAACTGAGAAAAGAGGAGAAAAGATGGGTTGGATCGGAGAACAGATCGATTCAATTAAATCTTTGAACTTTAGACAAGTTCTAACTCAAGCCATCAGCCTTGGTTTGTTATTTTCTACAAAGTGATTTTTTTTGTTTGAATGTTTAGATTTCGATTAATCTTCAATTGTAACGTTTTGACAAATCGGTTGTTATGATATTTATAAGTTTTACGAGATTCAGTTATTTGTCTGCTTGTACTTGTTCAATTTAAGTAAAAAATAAATGGAATTCCTTAGAATTGAAAAAATAGATTTGAGTGAGGTTTGGGTGGAGAGGCGGAGGAGGAAGGGGCAAAGCGTTCAATGTCTATGCGATATGTGAATATGAATATTAGAAAGTGTAAAAGAATTTCTTCATTTTTATTTTAAGTAGTCTTTATTGCATTTGACCATGTATATAGTTATAGCCTTATGAATCATAAAGGCTGCTTAGTAGTATGTTTGTCCATACTGCACCAAACATGAATTTGAATTACATGAAATTTACGAATAATGGAATTAGAGAAAAAGGTTAAATTGAAAAATATTACCACCATTTTTTGCCAATTTTATTGTAGGGGTGTAGCACTATTGTAAATATTTATGGATATACGTTTTCTTTCAGTTTTCCACTATGAACAAGAATGTGCCATAATTCCTGTTCGAATGCCCTCAATCAGCTCTATGTAATGATGATCACATAGGATCTCACTTTTCTGGATATTATACATATTTGTATTTTTTATAAAAGGTATTACTGGTTATTTAGGAATTGAAAACAAAAATTTAAACATTATTCCCTTTAATTACAGCTTTTGTCTCTAGAACTAGAAACATAACACATTCTTTGAAGGGGGGTTTATAGTTGGTACACTGGAGATTTTCTTTCCGTTGACAATTTTCAGTTGCATTGATGCTAAATAATTCCCTGAGCAGTTCATCTGATTTCAAGTGTGGACTTTGGATTCCAGCTTCCTTTATTGTGTTTAAGATGCAAGATTTGTTTTTTTTTGGTCTTTATTTTCTTTTGAAGATTCAGCAAACCTTTTTTTGTTTCATTCTGTAACTCTTTCTAAAAATGAAGTTGTATATGACCAAACAGTCTTATTGTTTATTATCCCCTCTCAGGTTTGATTGTTACATCTGCACTTATTATATGGAAAGGATTAATGTGTATTACTGGTAGTGAATCACCAGTTGTTGTGGTGCTTTCTGGAAGTATGGAGCCTGGATTCCAAAGGGTGAGAACTTTGTGACTTAGATGTGTATAATATTTGGTTTGATATACTTGTTGCCTTTTTGTAGTTTTTCACTGACCTTCATTCTCCAACAGCTTTTTGATATTGCTGATTTACTCTTCTTCAGGGTGACATTCTGTTCTTGCACATGAGTAACACCCCTATTCGCGCTGGAGAAATTGTGGTGTTTAATGTTGATGTACGTGGTCTCAATACCATATTTAGTTTTGTCTAAATTGTTGCATTTCTTACATGCTGGCTTCTCTACGTTGTTCAATTAGTTAATGACCAACTTCTATATGTTGTTGAGCAGCTTTACTAATATGTAGTGTCATTGGTTTGGTATCCAGTCATGAAATAAAGTCAGTGATAATTATTTGTAAGCTTTTTATGAAAATATATTTACTATTTGTTTTGCTTACTGTCAGGGACGTGAAATTCCTATTGTGCACCGAGTTATAAAGGTACGTCTACTGATATTTCCTCTGTCATTTTTCCTGTTCTTTTGTTTGTATCAGCAATGGAACTAGACACGTGTTAGATATGAGTAGTTTTGTATCCCCTTTAGAATAGGGGAAGAGAAGGAAAGAAAGGAATGTGTCAAACGTTTATTGTGCGCTCGTGTATGACCTTTGCTTTTAGTTTAGTTGTCTACCTTTCTAAATTTTTCAAAACTAATTCAGCAGAATTTTTACGGTAAACACCAAATCATTAACACTGACTTTCTGGTTCTCTTCTTGCATTGGGTAATTAGCTTCCAAATTCCAATAAAATAAATTGAACCAGTAGCTGGCTTATATTATTTTCTTAGAAAGTAGATAGTCATTAGAACCATGGAGTCCCTGTGTGAGCAGTTCAGTTTGGTTTAAACGACAAGGTGATGCATCCTTAACACACGCTGTCTCTTTTACCTTTTTGTCTTTCTTATCTAAACTGTAATATTTCTATTTTTCTTAGGTGCATGAGCGCCAAGATACTGGAGAAGTCGATGTCCTGACAAAAGGTATGTTTTTGAATTCTTAAATGATAGTATGCAGTTACAAAATGTTATTTTGATGAAATCTTGGATGTGTAAATCATACCTTCAACGACAATAGTATAACATCTTTACTCCACTTCTAATGGAGTACCTTTAGGGTCTGCGCCCCATTTCCCATGATGAGTATTGAAGGGTTACTTTATTTTTGAATCTAAAGTATTGCAAATTATAGAAAATCATTAGTACTTTTAGGTACTGTTGAAGAATTTACGAGTTTCAAGATTCCGTAGGAGCTGAACTTCCTCCTCATAATTTTGCTGCAACATATTTATATATTTAAAAAAAATGAAATATTGGCATTTATTTTAGTCTCCATTTGCTTTATCAGGAGACAATAATTTTGGAGATGATAGACTTCTGTATGCTCAAGGTCAGATGTGGCTGCAAAGACGCCATATCATGGGAAGAGCTGTAGGGTAAGTTGATACTTGATATTGCAAAGACACCAGTCTCACAGTTCAAACTAAGTCACTTTTTCAGCACATTGCTTTCACATTTTCTGAAATTTGCTTTTAGCAACCTGGAAATGCTTGCTTATTCGTTTCACTTTTTTTTTTTTGTTTTTGAGGGGATTCATCTCACATTTTTTGCTATTATATTATCTCTCTCCATTATGATTGCTAATGAAGACTTCTCTAATGCAACCATCTTAACTTTTATGTTTCTTCTTTGCAGATTTTTGCCATATGTAGGTTGGGTGACTATAATCATGACCGAAAAGCCTATTATCAAGGTTAACCTTCTACCCAAATATTGAAATTATATTTGCTTCAAATTACCTTTGAGAAAAACGTAACCCCACCTCAAATACCTCCACCAATATCACTTCTTTTTTCGGGTCATTGACTCATTAATCACACTTTGTGTTGAACTTGGTTGGTTCTTGCAGTATATACTAATTGGTGCTTTGGGATTGCTGGTGATTACTTCAAAAGAATAGGGGTGAGGTTGCAGGCGATTACCTTTAAGAAAATGATGAATTATTGAGTACATCAGCACAGAGGCTTCATATCTTTGGCACATTTTTTTCTGACTTTGTAGACCAAACTCCTGAGGGGGTAGAAAATATTTTATTTAAAGAAAATTATTATAGTTTTTTGTAATATCATTCTCACATTTGTTGGCCAGATTAAAACCTAATGCTTAGATTGTTCACTAAGCTTAAACAAGGTTGTCTTTCTCATCACTCACCAGTCATGTTTGTTTACAAAACTTAAGCCACTATCAATGGATTGATTTTTAGTTGATTCCAATTCAAACTCAATCTCGGTCAAAAATTGAAAAATTCAAACTAGATCCTCATAAAGTTTGGATCCAATCTTTCCATGGTAAAATTTAGGTAACATTTAGGTACTAAGTAATAAGAATAGAATCTGAATGTGATAAATTTAGGTAAATCTGATGGCAAATTTCTCCTCCTGTTTCTCGAATGCTCGTCCCACTTGGTCCCTAAATAAATGCATTATTTTCATTCCTTTTTTTGCTCAAAACAGTCTTAGAGAATGTTTAAAATCTTAAATTATACAAATCAGATTCTCTTTAGTCTTTATCTTTTGTATTGATAACATTGTTAACTTTTGATTCGTTATGCACAACATCAATTTCTGTGGTCTCAGTTGTTATTGAGATGTGATTCTCCTATTTCCACCCTTCCAGTGTTTTAGTAGGATAATAAACACTACAAAGTGAATCAGACAAAAAGAAACAATTAAATAAATTGTAGATATGACACGTTAATGTTTTTCTATTATATAATGTGAACACATACAAGTAGTTAGTTTTTCTAATGTTTATTTAAATACTTATATTAATGAATTTGATATTTGTGTTATGTCATCACAGATCGAATCTTCTTTACATTTTAAAGGATGATAAAGATGTGTTTACTTTGTGAATAAACATGTCAAAGCAGAAAATACACAATATTTTTTATTCGATTGACTCAAAACATAAACATTTCAGTGTTTTCAACAAAAACGTATCGAAATTTTGATCCACGATGATAACCACCCGAATTAGTTTTGAGATATGAAATGAGAAATGAGAAATGAGCTTGAAAGGTGAGGAACTAAAGTGGAATGGAGGGTATAGTTAGGAGATCAACAAAGATATTGGTAAAAATCCAATATGGTTTATCATCAACGATGAATTAAATGTGATTTTTTTCTATAAGATATTTGATAAATCATAAATCAGACCAGAAATGATGGTTGTGGAAGTTAGAAATATTATAGGAAGAAAAGAGCACCACAAAAAATACATATACCAAGATTATAATGTCGTAAAGAATATATAAAGTTTATAGGAGCCAGGGTATATATAACTACACATCAAGTTTTTGAATGTGATGACAAAGTTTTTCTGAAGGAATCTCTATAGCTGATCTTCATCGTCATGTGCAGGATGTAGGGTCCTGCATAGTAAAGAGACTTCATCTCCATCTCTCATTTGTCTCCACAAATTATTTGCTGGTTCCTATTTTCATCAATAAGAAACGCACGAAAAAAGGGTAAGCAGCCGATTCCATTTCAAACAATGCATTCAAACTTAATCACCAGAACAATGCAATTAAGGAACAGAGTACTCAAAATTATAAGAAGAGAATTTTCTATTGAAAGAGTTTGATGTTGCACCTGTTAATGAAACTACATTACTTAAAACTTCAAAATAAATAAAGAAGTAACAGTTTCTTGTTCTAAAATGGTGTGGGTGGGCACCAAACATGCAAGTTATAATTAAAAATACAGAAAATGGCAAGAAATAGTAATAAAACTTCGATTTATTGTAATGCACTTTTAGGTTCAGCAGGCCTTTTGCCTGCCTTTTAATGAGACTGATATTCTCTCATTTCAAGCAATGGGATGAAAGTCCACTAAATTTCTCAATCACACCATATGGTAAACCTCGAAAAATTTATAATTTTCTTTTTACGTGGCAGACAAATTAGACACTTGCATTAACATAATTCACAACAAATTAAAATTGATACCCAAATGGCACTACTATCCATCTATTCAACCCAGCGGCATCAGTCGGACTACTAAAGATTATGTTAAAGAAACTTCATTACCAGATATAATGTACAAAAATTCCAATAGATGTCTTTAAGACTAGTGAAACTGAGAGTCCTGCTCTTATGGGTAAAATTAGATGGTCTGCATCTCACCTAACTCGATGTTTCTGCAGTAAACTCATTATCTACAGGTAAATTTCAGTAGTAATAAGTCGTCTTAAGCAGCCATAAACTTGATTATAACTTTTTTTTTTTGGGAGAAAACTTGATTATAACATTTAAACAGGAGATCTTATGCGCAAAATTTGACTAAAAAGATATCAACAACATTACACAACGACATGGTCACACATGCTATTACTTCAAAATATGATTAATATGATCTCACACAAAAATATACTGCTGCAGCTTGTACATAGAACATAATATGCAACCAATTATTAAATAAAGTAATGCTTGGGGGTGTAAGGTAAGCTGACAGCCTTGTGACTTTGCAAACTTTCCTTAATTAGTCCACAACTATGAATCTATGATCAATAAAAAATGCAGCAATTTATCATGACACTGGTTATTCTAACCTTTTGTAAAATTACCTCCTCCGCAACAAAACATGGTTTCGAGATTTATATGAGGACAGTAAAACACCCATCCACACAGGAAGAGGCTTAACTACGGGCACCAGTTTGCATATTGACAAGGCCCATATAAAGAACTGAAACTTGAAATACACGCTAACAACAAAATCGACTATCATGTCCAATTAAATACTTTATTTGCATAGAAGCAAGCAAATTTGACAATAATTATCTTCCCAAGTAACAGGAGTCAGGAGACCAAATCACATTTTCAGTGCACTAAAGACAACCAAGTGTCTTATTTTCATAGTGAATATATGCGTGTTAGCAATAAATTTCAAGTGCAAGTGAAGGAGTGTGTGCTCATTCTCAAATGAGATTTGCACATTCTACCTAAGATCTCAAGTATTTGGGCCCACATCACAAAACAAAAGAAAGCATAAATTGATAATTGAACCTTTAATCAAGTGGCCACGGCTTCGAAGCGCTTCAATGCATCACAATTTGGTGTTTCTCGCCTGTAGCCCCAGTGAAGTTGCTGCCACTCAAGCCTACAATTATGCATAAGAACCGAGTGATAATCATCCTCAACCTGTTGTTCAATCGCGACCCTTTCCTGACTATTTGGCGGATATTGTTGCTCAAAGTTTGAGGACTTGACATAAAAATTCACCCCCTTCTGGGTAGTAAATCGATAGTCATACGAATAAGACCTAGAGAGAGAATAAATCGGCTGAGATGATGGCATGAAATTCACCAACAAGATCAGCAACACGGGCAACAACTGGATCAAACTCCTCAGCCTACTAGACCCATGATCAACTCCAACTCCACCTGTCCTCACCCTAACTCCGGGTCCAAACGAGAACCCACCAAAATTACCAGTTGTAGCCGGATGCATTCCCCCAAAAAAGAAATTCCTAAAAATCTCCTCAGCATCAACATCTCTGTCGTAAAAACCATTAAACCCACGCATTCCATTACCACCACCACCACCACCACCACCACCACCCCTCCTCTCATATACAGCTTCATCAGACCCAACAAGATCGTACCTTTTTCGATTCTCCTCATCGCTTAAACACTGGAAAGCCTTAGACACCATCTTAAACGCCTCCTCTGCTCCAGGGGCATTGTTCTTATCAGGATGAACTTTCAAAGACAACTTCCTATATGCCTTACGAACATCATCAGAACTACAACTCTTTTCCAGCCCTAAAATCTCGTAATAATCTTTCTTCCTTTTAATCTCCCTCACCACAGTAACTTGTTCCTCAGTGTACGTGGCTGAAGAGCTCGACGAAGAGGTGGACGAGGGCCCACCAGCAACCGGAACCCTGCGGCGGGCCTCACTCTTTAAGGGATTGAATGGTTTTTCATGTGTTTCAGATTGAGTATCGTTGAGATTGGACAACAAATCGTCAATTTGAATAGATGGATCTAATCTACGAGCTTTGTTAAGAAATTTCAAAGCACGTACTTTGTCGCCCGAATCAATTGAATCTTTCGCGATTTTTAAGCACTTCAAAGCTTCATCTTTGTTTCCATCCATCTTAAATTACTATAGAATAAACGATCGTATGGATCTAGAGATCTAGAAAAATAATTACAGGCAGAGACGATTAAGGAACTTACTTGTACGATCGCAAAATTGTGTGTGTGAATAATACATGGTCAGATGATGGAGTTAGGGTTTGATCTTGTTTCATACGGACTCAGACGGCCTGTTTGGATTGGACACAAAATCTTCGACTCTTCTCTGAAGAATACGTGTTGACCTTTCTTTCAAATTTATCATTTACTTTTTGCCTTTTCCTTTTACCAATTTTTCTCCTTTTATTTACCTTCCCTGGAGTAATTTAGATGGCGCTTATGGCCAAATATTGATTAGATCAAGTTGCTCGGTTAACAATTATATGTTTTTTCGAAATATATATATCACAAAAAAGAAAAAAGAGTATGGGCCTATATGTTTAGTTTTTAAAATTATTGCTTTCGAGAAAATCAAACAAACAATCTCTCAATTTTCAATAATATTATTTTAAAAGAAATTATTTTCTATTTAAAAAAATTCTAAATAAATTATATATTGATTTGACACAAAGTAATTTATTATTACTTTGAATTTCTCCTAAAATTTCTCGATTTACGTAATATTGTTTGTTTGGGTTTTGGGAGAGTGGTTTGAGAAATAAAGTAGGTGTAAGTTTTTTTGGAAGAGTTGGGTTGTAGGTGTAAGACTTTATATCAAATCATGTTGTTATGTGAAATAAATTGTGTAAGAGATATGTTACTTTATGTCAAATCAGAATTGAGTTTGTATAGGGTTTGTTTAGAGATAAGAAAATTGTTGTTTATTTGGCTTTTGAGAAAATAGTTTGAGAAAATTGAGAGGTGGAAAATTTATTTCAGAAAGTAGAAAATATGTTTGTTTGGCATTTCCCGAACACGAAATAATTTTGAGATACGCAATACAATCAGGCCCTACAAATTTCTAAAAAATAAACCTACTATTCATCTCATCTCTAAATGTTTAAACTAATATTTATTTTAGAACTAAATAATAGATAATATCTCATAAAATTTCCAAAATTCTAAAAGTACTCACTGAATATCAAAACAAAGAGGCACTCTCTTTTATACAAACTTTATGTTATTCGAATTTTAGTTATGTACTCGATTAAAGTAATTATAGAAAAACATAGAGATGCTTTAACATTACGTTTGATTAAAATTTGGAATTGAGAATGCTCTGTACACAAATTTTAAGTTGGCCGAATTTGAGTAATCTTATAGTTAGGTAATGATAAAAGATTAAGAAAATTTTTTTTGTCTAAACGTTTTAGATGTTGGAGCATTCTCGTGTTAGGTTTAATTAGGATTTATATGAACCAGATTGATTTAACAACTAAATTAATACCAAATACGAATTGAATGACATACTAATATGCTTTTATCGAACACTAAGTATATAATAGTCCTCAAAGTTTGCAACAGCCAGGGTCTGTTTGGTTGGCATTTGGGAAAGTAGTTTGGGAGAGTAGTGGAGGTTTGTGAAATAATCTCGATTTGCGTAATGTTGTTTGTTTGAGTTTTGAGATAGTGGTTTGAGAAATAAAGTAGGTTTAGGTTTTTTTGGAAGAGTTGGTTTGTAGGTGTAAGATGTGTAAGACTTTTATGTCAAATCATGTTTGTTATGTGAGATAAATTGTGTAAGAGATAGGTTACTTTATATCAAATTAAAGTAGAGTTTGTATAGGTTTTGTTTAGAGATAAGAAAATTGTTGTTTGTTTGGCTTTTGAGAGAGTAGTTTGAGAAAATTAATGGATGAAAAATTTATTTCAGAAAATAGAAAACATGTTTGTTTGACATTTCCCAAACACGAAAAAATTCTGGGAAATGCCAAACAAACAGACCCCCAATTTTTGTGAGTGTGATATTTAGAATGACAATAAAGTAATTTGAACGAGTATTTAAAAAGACGAATTGATTTTTTTAATAAATTTTAGTACTTTCATCCTTTCTAAGTAAGAGAGGCCTTGACAAAAAATAGGACCAAGATGGGCCTATTGTCATTTGTCAAACATAGGGGCTATCAATGGGTCGGACTCGGACCGAATCAGGGTCGATCCGAATCCGAGTCCGATTTCCATTTCTTCTATTCGGATCTTGATTCGCTCGGATCTTGAATATTAGCAACCGGATCCGAATTATGTGGATATCTCGGATCCAGATATATTATCCGGATCCGTTTAGCTCATTTAAAAATAATTTTTTTCCCGTTTTTTCTCCAAATTACTTACAGATTTCACCATCATGGATTAAAAAATGTAACATTTTACTTATTTCATCGAAACTATTGCCTGAAAATTGTAGAAGATGTAATATGGTGGATAAATTTAAACGATAAAAAGTAGAACAAAGGAATAAACAAAAATATAAGTAAAAAAGATATAAACGGGGACAAAGAAGAAGAAAACTCAATATTGAGAAATGAAAGAGAAGACAAAAATTGAAGGATGAATGGTTAGGGTTTTGATTTTTCTTATTAAATAGCATAAATTAATATGTTGTAAGCCCCAATTAGTTATCAGGTCAATCCAACAACATCTCTCGTGCATTTCTTGTTAAGATTATTTTTAATATAGTAAATGATTTTAGTGGAACATAGATAGTTTTATTTTTATTTTGGTTTAAATACATAATATATAAACAACATATATCAATATATATCGGATACGGATTTGTAACGGATCGGATCAACCTAGATCCATATTCGCTCCATATAATTCGGATTATGGATCTTCTTAATCGAATCAGGTCCATCGAATCACTAATCGGACAATTATCCTAATAAATCCGAATTGAAATCCGCCCCATTGACAGCCCTAGTCACACACTACCGAATTGGCCCGATCAAAACCGGTGAGCTCTTGTTATAACTTAAATGAAAATAAAGAAACAAGGTAAATAGAGATTAATTAACTGTGAATTTACATGGTTTTAGCTTCCGAAGCCTAGACTAGACATTTTATTAATATTATTTCATAGGAGTAGTTGAGTTGTGTATATAACCTCTCAATTAGTCTAAACTATTGTCTGATGAGCAACTAAAAAATTAATGAAGTTGTGATACGGAAGAGAGGATTATTTTTTGGGTCATTTTTTCATGAGGCTTGGAATCAATTTATCCAAGGGAAACAGTAAGCTCGTCTGGTCTCGTGTTGTTTGTTTCTTTTTGGTTGTGTTCGGTTCCCTGATTAAGTCCAAATAATGTTTTAGAAATCGGATCGGACATCGAACCGGTAGCCTTACTGGTTACTGGTTAGATCGGTTTAACCGTTTTAACTACTGGTTCAACCGGTGTGACGTCATTACAAAATAATATTTTAATTTAAGTTTTAATGTATGTAATCAACTATTTAAAAAAAAATCATCCATTTTTTCAAGTTTATTTCCATAAACTGAATGTTTATCTCATGACCAATTATTTTTCCTACAAATCTTGAGTTGAGAATGAATGATAGCAACAAAATTACAAGTATGATAACATGTTATCAATGCAATAATTCAAATTATAATAAACACCATATAAAAAAATTTTTATTGCTAATCACCTATGAAAAAGAGAAAATATTAATGAATTTCGTCATCGAATTATATAAAAAAAATGAAAATACTTGAAGTTTGAGAAAAAAAATGACTTTTCTAATGAAATTGATGCTCAAATATATTTATATAACTTATTATATAAAAGATTTTTTGTTTTTTGTTGATTTTGTTTGATTCAAAGTGAAAAATAGAAGAAGAGATGTGAGAGTATTGTTGAAGTTTTAAGGCCACGGAAGAGAAGTAAAAATTCGTAGCGTAAACTTTTTATTTTTATAAGTGAACCAATGGTTCAATCGGGTCACTGGTTCACTGGTTTTACCGGGTTTTTTTTTTTGTTCAACTGGTCAGGAACAAAGTTGGTTTTGGAGGGTTAACGGGACCGAATTGACAACCGATTATCGGTTAAACCAATCGAACCGACCGGTCCGATCCGGTTTTTAAAACACTGGGTGCAAATTAGCTTAATCATGTCACATAATTTGGGCCAGAATTATGTTTGGTTGCACCGATAAAAATATGGGTAGCCCGTAGTTATCGGACAAAACCGTGGACCACCCCCCTTAATTGATGTTAATGCTTTGTTTGTTCATATAATCACTTACATAAAATCTTTTAAATCATTCGTGTACTTCCCCTGCCCAGTAAACATGGACTGATTTTCCAAACCATTTGCATATGCATTCTTCATCTTGAGTTGCCCCTGCCGGTACTTGTAAATCTGCCACTGTTTTTATAGATTTCAAAGTGAGTTGTGCACCTTCTTACGTGGATAAAGTTGGGGGTAGAATTGTAATTTCAAGTTAATCGGGCCAACCGAACCAGAAACTAAATAATTGGACCAAGG
Source organism: Penstemon newberryi var. newberryi (assembly GCA_030819805.1). Lineage (NCBI taxonomy): Eukaryota > Viridiplantae > Streptophyta > Magnoliopsida > Lamiales > Plantaginaceae > Penstemon > Penstemon newberryi. The sequence continues at coordinate 12,339,057 of JAUALY010000002.1, read as the reverse complement.
TCCAATTTAGACTAAATTATCTGCCGAACGGGCCATAAATTAATTGGTTGGAATTTTTTAATAAGCCCAAATTTATTATTGCCCTGATTAAAATCTGGCCAAACGAACACATCCTTAGAATATAATATTTCCAAATTTTATGAGTTGCCAATTAATATTTATAAAGCGTGCTCAATGTGAATACTCTACTCTAGTTCAATAACTATTTAAGAATTGAGCAAAAGACAAAAACACCCCCTGTGCTTTGTCTAACTTCCAAAAATCCCCCTGTGTTATTTTAATTCCCAAAACCCCCCCTGTGTTTGATTTTAAGTACCACACTCGACCCAAGTAGTATATATTTATAATTTTATTTTTGACTTTTGGTGGAATGACAAGATTACCCCTATGTGTTTTTTTTTTTTTTAACTTTATTTATTCTTTTTGAAAAATTAAGTATATACTACTTGGGTCGATCAAACACAGGGGGATTTTGGGGATATAAAATGACACATGGGGTTTTTTTGGGAGTTAGACAAAGCATAGGGGGTGTTTTTATCTTTCGATGTCCGGGGTAAAATTATCACATCAAAAGCAAAATGTGAACAAATACTTGCAATTTTGGCGTTTGAAACACACTCTTTTTTTTTGGGGTGTATTTGGCACTTATTTGAGATCACATGAGGTTTTTTGGGAGTTAAAATAACACATGAGGGTTTTTAGGAGTTAGACAAAATATAGGGAGTGTTTTTGTCTTTTGCTCTAAGAATATTTGGGCATGGAATTTAATAAATAGCATAATACGAGCAATATTCCAAAGCAATTATACCTAGGAAATGTTATTCAAATTTTGTGGAGGCAATAAAAATCATAGTAATATTACAGATTATATTAGAAAAAACAAAAAAGAAACCGACCATCATCAAAAGAAATTGATTATAAAATAGAAATCAAATCCTATATTATTACAATTTGCACTTCCAAGAAATATTAAGAAAAGATTGTTGGAAATAAATCAAATACAATAGATATTCAACCTTATGCTCTAAAACACTTAAATAAAGTATAATCTCAAGAACAACTACATATGAATATCTATAATAACATCACATGTTATTGATTGAATATGATACATCAGGTAGGCTGTCGGTTGTGGCCCTTCACTTCTCCAAGCAAATAACTCTAGTATACTCCATTTCCTATCTTTTTTTTTTTTTTTTTTTTTTGTAACATGTTGACATTGGACAATGTCATTTTATGAAATGTTGTTTGGTTTTATTAATGTGTGTTATTCAATTAACTATTTTATAATATTATGCACTATGTGAATGAAGTTTACGACTTTTGGATTCAAACAAATTTTATCAAAATATTTTATTGTATATTTTCATATTATATTCGATTATATGTTAATTACAAAATGACGTCGTGTCTGATATTGTATATATCTTATAATTACAATCAATTCTCAATCATTACAATATAATAACTCATTATCTCAATCATTACACAATAAAATGTTATACTCCCCCCGGTTCATATTAATTGGCACATTGTTACTTTTCACACAAATTAAGAAACCTCATGATTAATCACTTTTACATGGTAAAATGTCAAAAATACCCTTCCTAGTGACTCTTGAGCTTCCCAACCTAGATGTAATAGAAGGGCAAAATTGAGAAAAATTACATTGGAAACCCAAATGTGCCAATTAATATGAAACAAAAAAAATTGACAAATATGCCTTCTAATATTTCAAATCCTATAAAGTTATTGATTTTGACACATGCTACCTACTTTTCTTCTCCAAACCCGAACAACCAAACAACCATTCAAATCAAGTCTCAAAATTTCAAAACCCACTAACTATTATTTAATAATATTTTACCATCTCAATATTCCATTGAAATCATTATCCAAATCGAGTTTCAACGGTTTCTCCGAAACCACTTTTCCAAACCAAACCGAAATCAAACTCAGTCAAACTACTTTCATATTAACCCTTCATATTCCATTAGTTCACTTAAGTGGGTTTTGTGCCTTAATTAAATAGTTGGTCCATATGTTATAATTAACACATATTAAACCACGAAATAGAAAATTGCTAACAAAGATCTCAAGTTTACACTGATTTGAATGCATTGAAATACTATTTATTTTACAAATCTCAGATATGTATAATCAGTTGTCTTGTGCTGATTTACATAACTCTCAAGTATATATATTATTAATCATTACAAATATTTTAACAATTTGAAAAAAAATTAATTCCGAATAGGAAAAAATAGAATGGAAAAATACAAGAAAAAAGTAACAGAATAAAATAAAATAAAATATCGAGCCACTAAAAGATAGCAAATTATTATATAAAAAATTGAGGGGGTGGTTGGTGAAAAGTTAATCTAGCTAATTAGGTCATGGACTCGTAATTATATTATACCTAATCTTTTTTCGGTTTAGGCCTACTAGTGTTGTATGTTAAAGTTTGCAAAGAAAGATTTTGCATTTCCCTATTTCCGAAATTCCTCCCTTCTCCGCTTAGCTCCGAGAAGGGAAGGGAAGGGAAGAAGAAAGCATAAAAGAGTAACAAGTAACAACATATATATTTATTTATTTATTTAATTATTGGCTTATTTATTCCGCAAAGTTTGAACTGGTAATCTCGACCCTTCTTTATCGTTCCCTTTGCATCAGATTCATATTACATGCCCCTTTTTGTCGCTTCATTAGTTTTATGTGCTATTTTATTTTTTAGGCAGTAAACTGTATACTTATTTGTTACTTGACTTTGTTTTGAAGATAAGTGTGGAGTTGTTGGTTTTTGATTAAGGAACACTTTTTTAGTTAATTTTTCTAATTAGTCATCATGGGTATAAAGAGTTTACAAGGTGTTGGAAACAATGGAGATTTGGGTTTATTCCCAAATTCTGGAATAGGGTTCTTATGGTGTCCACAAGATGAAAATTCCCACTTAGGGGGATTATTTGCTAGTGTAGGGCAAATGGGAATGGGATTTGGTATATCACCAAACACTCCAAATTCTAATGAAAATACCTTAAAGCTTCCTCCTTCGATTTTGGTTGGGAAAAACGTGTTGCCGGAACCCGAGTTGTGTGTTAATGGCTCGCCTGAGTTAGTTGGGGATGAAGCATGGGAGGTGGGAAAGGAAGGAGTGTTGCAGAAGACGAAGAAGAAAAAAGGGGGTCTTAAATTGAAAATCAAGATTGCAAATGCATCTCTTAGGAGGTTGATAAGTGGTGCAATTGCGGGTGCCGTGTCCCGTACAGCGGTTGCTCCTTTGGAAACTATAAGGACTCATTTAATGGTTGGAACTTGCGGCCATTCCTCGACTGAAGTGTTCCAGGATATCATGAAGCACGAAGGATGGCAAGGGTTATTTAGGGGTAATCTTGTTAATGTTATCCGAGTTGCACCAAGCAAGGCGATAGAGGTATCATAAAGTCTTTTCTCTATATTTTCAAGATTTGATCTTGTGTTTCTTGATGAATAGTAACATATTCCATGTCATTAGTGTGTAGATGTGTAAACGGGCTGAGTATTCAAGCTTGGTTTTTAATTCGTATCGAACTTGAAATTGTGTTTGATCTTGGTTTGATTGTTAAAGGAACTGAGCTCAAACTAGAATTATCGAACGAGCTCAAGCCGACTATCGAGTAGCTTGCTTGACATTTTTACATGTATTTTGTCAATTTTCAGCTTATCGAGTCGAGCTTCAACAGTCATCAAACAAAAAATTATGTTCAAGCTTGTTTGATTTGTGTGACAAACCGAGCTATAACGAGCTCGAGTAGAGCATCGAGTAGCTTGGTTTAATTTTCAGTCCTATTAGTTTGTGACATGTTGTGTATCCTTTGTTGTCATAATAAATCTTGTTTTATTATATCATCAGAATCTATTCATTAGTGCTAATTGTTGGCATTTACACTCTTGCTTTGTCTAAAATGCAGTTATTTGCGTATGATACGGTTAAGAAGCACTTGACACCAAAACCAGGGGAACAGCCTAAATTCTCGATACCCGCTTCTCCAATCGCAGGAGCTGTTGCTGGAATCAGCTCTACTCTATGTACTTACCCTCTCGAACTTCTCAAAACTCGACTCACTGTGCAGGTACAAATGATCCATTGAACTATTATTATGCATTCACTTTTTTCTTGGATTGACTTTTATCATATACAGAGAGGTGTGTACAATAACCTCTTAGATGCTTTTGTGAAAATCATACGTGAAGAAGGGCCTGCAGAGCTATATAGAGGCCTTACTCCAAGTCTAATAGGGGTAATCCCGTATGCTGCAACCAATTACTGTGCTTACGACACTTTACGAAAGGCTTACAAGAAAGTTTTCAAGAAGGACGATATTGGAAATATTGCTACCCTTTTGATTGGATCCGCAGCTGGTGCAATTTCAAGCAGCGCGACTTTCCCACTTGAGGTAGCTCGTAAACATATGCAAGCCGGTGCTCTTAATGGGAGAGTTTATAAAAATATGCTTCATGCCCTTATAAGCATACTTGAGCATGAAGGGGTATCGGGTTTATATAGGGGCTTGGGTCCAAGCTGCGTGAAAATTGTCCCTGCAGCCGGAATTTCTTTCATGTGCTATGAAGCATGCAAGAAAATTCTAGTTGAAAACCAAGAAGATGCATAGAATAAAGAAAGGGCATTTTGGGGATTTACTATTCGAGATGTTTCGTTTCTGCAGTTTTTTCTTGATATGTTACATCAATCGGTTTTGCCTTTGGTCTCGTTTTTCGTATTGAATTCTTCTCCTAGGATGTGAGAGCGTTCTTATGTTTTGGTGCTAGAGATAGAGTTATTATCGGATCTTTCGTTTTGGACTGGTGAACTTTAATAAAATTCTACTATAATGCACTACTAAACTAGTGTGTTTGATGTTTTGAGTACATTGGAACATGAGCTAAATCAAGTTTTTGTGAAGTGATATTTACTTGGCTAATTTTTTTGTAACTGTTGAAAAGATGAAGGAGAAGTTGTTGCAGGTTTGTTTCTTGCTCAATTTTACATCTTTGCATTTGGTTCATTGGATCTCTCATGGGTATTCTTTCAGTTTCAAGATGACAACTCCCATATTGATGTTGATCAAATGAAGAATCGCTTAAGATTTTCATTCTTATGTCTGGTTGTGTCCGAGTTGAATTAAAATCAATGATGGTTAAAATTAAATTTGGAAAAAAAAGACAAATAAGATATATTTAATGGTAATATAAGTTAGCTTAACAGGTCCCATCCCATGTTGACTCAACAAAATATTACACACCTTTACCCATTCGACCTAAGCAAAAAATTCAGGTTATAATTAGACTGATTATTTTATTACTATTATAATCTCTAATCACAAACTAATTCATTAAGTAGTAACTCCTCGAAAGCATTTAGAAAAGTCTTCTTGGGAAAAACCACCTTCTGGTTTACTCAAAATCAATAAAGATGCAGCCTTCAACTCGGACTATACCTTCACTACCGGAATCATCCGTAATTCAAAGGCTTTGATATGTCGGCATTTTTCTCAAAAAATATACTTGTCCACAACACTACTTTTTCGTAAGCCTCTGGCATCTTGGAAGCATGCTGATTCCTTCACGAAAATGCCATAGACAAGGCTAACTTTGAAAACAACAACACCAATGCAACCGGCTTCATTCGTACCAACATGGACGTGGATGTGGACCACCATAGTCCTCAGCGATAAATCCAAAGGTACTGGAGCAAATGACCAAAATGAAAGCAATATCTAGAAACGCAGATGGCCAAAATGAAGACTCAAGTCTATTTCAGGAACGCAAATGGTGTCTTGTTAAATGGGCAGAACATCACTTTTGAGTAGGTATTTTCAAATGTAATGTTATTCCTTGTAATGTCTTTTGACATCATTTCACCCAGAAAAAAAAAAAAAAAAGGGAATACACATTCCTCAGAAACAAAATTAAATTATGACAAACAATACAGAAGGTTTTTTAAGCAAAACTGAAGTATGAACCAAGGGAGGCTGTTTTGGAGACTGAGAAAAAGTTCACAACTGCCAACCTCACTGAATAAGAACCCTAGATTGTCTTCATATGCAAGTTCTAACTGGGGAAATGTATTTTAATTATCAACTCAACCTGAAACTCCTAATAAAACAAACATGAAAAACAAGATAAAGTAAAAGACCATTTAACTTTGCTCTTCACCATCTCTAGCTCTCTCCTCTGCAGCAGCTGCCATCAATTCATCAAATTTATCCGTCTTCCCCAGCACTATCTCAATCTAAGTAACAAAAAGTAGCATATAATCAGCAGAAAATATATGCATAAAAGAGTGTAATAGCAACATTCTGAACTCTACCGGTAGGAAAAGTGCAACATGAGCAACACTAGCTCCTCCCAACCAAATAAAAAAGAGATATTTTAAAGAATTACTGTGTATAACAAAAAAATAAAAAAATTTAGGTGAAAGTAAGTTTCAAAAGAAATCGAGTAAAGAGGCACAAGTTTCCCTTGTAGAAGACCATCAAGGATAGCAGAATGTTTTAAGTGCATTTCATCCTCAAACTTTGATGTCATAGCAATTTACCACTTATAATGAACTAACCTTTGCTTTTGAGATAGGTCGACCTCTCGATTCATCTCTGATCTCAACAGTGGATGTCGTGATCTCTGCATAGTGTCACAACATTATTGTTATTACATGAACAATATCATGATAAAACTTTTTATACCGGCCAACAATATGATGCCAGGAAAACAAAGTTATTGCTTAGAGACTTACTCTTCTCAACTGCAAATCCATTATTCTTAAGGATCTCTGCAACACTCACGACTGTGGAAATAGCTGCAAACAAAGGAAAGTTTAAACAATCAACAGTAATAAAATAGAGGATCTTCGGTATATTAGAAATACTCCACTAATTCTATTATACTGTAGTGTAATAGAAGAATGAAAATTCTGGAGAAAAGAACTCTTAACAGTAATTAGAAAGCTTAACCCGATAACAAAAAGTTTGATTTAATTGAAGAAGTAGCTCAAAGGGTACATTGTGATTATGTAGGACACTAAGCTACATTAATTATTATCAATTGAATTTGAATAGCAGGAGTGATGCGAGTCGCTAAAGAGCATCCCCAGCCACAAGTATTGAAACACCCATTTGATACTTTGATACCTACTACAGCTTTTGATACCCCTATGAAGGCTTAACTCCGACCCAAGTCAACAAATTAATAATCACTTTTTAAATTAATTAAAAAAAAGCCATTTAAATTTATTTCAATCAAAATTAAAATTAAAGTAATTTTAAAAAATGCAACTAAAAGTTTTAAATAAAAATAAAATCCAAAAAGTTAAATACAAAATTAAACTTTTCAGTATTAACCACATGGCATATATATCCTTATCTTGTCCATCTGTCGATTCATGACGATTCTGTAGATTTCAGATATTATTTAAACATACTTAAATACATTTAAAAACACAATTAAACTAAAATTCAACCCAAAACTCAAACTAATTACTTAAAAAACCTAATTAGACCCAACTCAAAATACATACACAGCCCATAATTAAAACTCAACTTATAACTAGAAATAAATCTACTGATTTAACCTTAGTTTTCTAATTACTTTTCAATGGTAAGACGATTACTAATAGAAAATGTGAGATAACCTCTTTTCATCTCAAAATTTAAAAGCACAACTCATAAATACTAAGCTGAAAGAAGAGGGGGGAAAGTATACGGACACAATCTTAACTACTACCCAAATAATCGTTCACGAATTGACACATGAAAAATATCGGGAAACAGAAGTGCCACGTGGCTAAAAGTCTGATTTTATAATCAATACTGTCGACATTCTTTAATTCTAATTTACTTTTAACTGTGCAAGTACTCTACTTCCCAAATCAGTTAAGAAAAAGAAGTCACTCTGCTGCGAGAACATTCCAGCTTCTAACTAAGAAAAAAAACAATATGTATCTCAATGCATTTTCAGAATAACCTAGTTTTAGTGTGTCCACATTGTAAAATTGAAGAGAGGCCATATACTTATGCTAATAAATAAGACGTACCAGGTCACCACATCATGCCAATGCATAACCTTCCCCATCGAAAATTCTCATCAACTAAACAGAAATAAAAGGCGATAAAAACATATATATAGTTAAGAATGCGAGAAATACCCATTCCAAGAGCTGAAAGCTCCACCTCTTCGTGCTGCTGCATGTACCTCTGAATATATAAACCAATTTCAGATCCATATAATCAAAACATAAATCATTAATCACATTTAGCAATACATACAAGATTAATATACCTTGGCGAGATTAACGTAGAAGAAGAGGGGCTTTTTGGTGTTGGAGACTTGGATTCGATTCTTCTTCTGTGTGTCTTGAGCAATGTTCATGTTACTCACTCCGTCGGTAATTTCCTCCATCTTTTATCAATTTTAATTCTCAGAAACCGTTAGGTTTTTAGTCTTATCCAATTTGAGAAGTATATCTGTATGTTTATGTTACAGAAGAGTTTTTTTGGAGAGTAAATAGCAAATGAGGGGAGGGGGTAGCTTTGCCTTTTTGAGTTTTTATTTTCTCGTGTAGGGGAGGTGCAGAGAGGGTTTCGGTCATGTGTGAACATCTGTTGTTCCCTTCTTACCCCTCGCCTAGGGTTTCTTTTAATTATTTATAAAATAACTGAGTTAAGTAAAACAATATATTTTATAAACTAAATTTCATTTCATTTCATATCAATTTCAAAATCAGTATATATTTCAGAAGAATCATGATCTAATAGGCTTCTTTTTTGTTAAGAGATGTGATAAGCTTTAATCGAGTCAAATACAAATTGAGCTCGAAAAACTCAAATTGATTTTTAATGTAATAAAAGCAAAAGTATTCAAGTTTAATTTAATATGTAAATAAAAAAAATTCTAAATGCATTTCCTATAGGCAGTAGTTTTGAGTTTAGCCTAAAGCTCAATTCAAGTAGTTAAATATTTAGATGATTCATCTCATTTGTTAGGACAATTTTGAACCAAAACTTAGAATATTATGCTAGTGATTACTCTGATTTGGCTTTTCGCATGGATAATACTTAGAATTCGCTTCTATCCCTAATCCCTATGCTAGTGATTACTCTGAATCTTATGCTTGTATAACAACTTGATATGTAGAAAAAATAAATAAGGTATAACACTCCTATAAAACAAGTGAGCTATTCTTGAATTTTTCTCTTAAAAATATGCCCCAGAAAGCAGTGATAACTTCAAGCAAAAACAACAATTCACAATCATATAGAAGAAAAACATGAAAATAGAGGATTCCATAACATTAATAGCCCCTGAATGTTGAGTACAAAATATTTAACACCAGCACTGCAGCACTCCATATAGTCGAAAAGGAGCAGAAAATATTCATCATCGTGCATAAACAAAAACAGAAAACCTGAAGTTAGAGCGCACTATTTCAGTTATATCTCCATTTTCATTCCTACCAGCATCATGTTAGTCATTCAGCAACATCTTATGATACTTAAAGAAAGTCATACTCTGCATCTGCTAGTCAGGTTATGAACAAAAGACAAGGTGAAGAACTCAATCCCAGCCGCTGGCAACAACAGGACCACAGTTATATCCATACCCGTACGAACTCGAAGCATGTGGGTCAGGAACAGGGTAATTTGCAGCATAAGGGAAATTGTAAGCAATATGACCACCAGATTGATTCAGTATGGGCATATTGGCAGCAGGGTAAAGATCGGCATATGCAGCAGTATCAGCAGGTTGGCTCGAGTAGTCATCATTGCCGTAATCACCATAGGAACCATTTCTATAGTCATGACCACCAAATTCACTGCCTTCATAATGGGATGATCTACCACTCCCACCACCACCGTATGAATTCTTAGCATATTCATCAAGCCAAGTTGGAATTTCTTGATTTGCTTCCTGCATCAATTCGACAAGGGCTTTCGCAATAGGTGCATTCCGTTTGGTGAAAAAAGCAGTTGCTAAACCAGATTGGCCTGCACGTCCAGTTCTTCCTATCCTATGAACATAGTCGTCCACGGACCTTGGCAAGTCAAAATTTATGACATGAGCTACATGAGGAATGTCCAAACCACGTGCAGCAACATCGGTTGCAACAAGAATTGGAGTGCGCCCAGTTCTGAATGATTTCAATGCTCGTTCTCTCTCCTGCAACATTAAAAGATAACGGCTTTTCAAGGAATCTAAAAAGATCAGGTTTAACTAATATTTTAGTTATTTCAGATTTTATGGCAATTTACTAACGAAAATGTACTAACCATTTGTAGTTTATCGCCATGTATGACAGTAGAGGGAAAACCTGCCATGGATAACCAATCTTGCAGGGAATCTGCTCCTCTCTTCGTCTCCACAAAGACTAGGATCAAAGAATTCTGCAAGAGAAACACATATCTTCAAAACAAACTAATTGCAGGTAATCAAGTATAGAGGAAACAACAATGTCAATTTGTACCTTGGCAGGGGCGTCTTGTGAAGAAAGAAGATTCACTAAACGATCTCTTTTGTCCATGTCGGAAACATGTTCAACTTTCTGAGAAATGAGATTAGTACTGGAGCCAACCTTTCCAGCAGTTATAAATATGTAGTTTGTAAGAAAATCTGATGCCAGCCTCTGCAAATAGAATAGTCCAGATAGCCATTTGACAGATCATATTCAGATATAGAAATTTATTTATATTTAAGTAATGAGATTTCATAAAAGAACAAGAAAGGGATCAACTGCTATGAAGAATTAAACCTGTATTTGAGGTGGGAATGTTGCACTGAAAAGCATCGTCTGCCTCGCACCAGGTTGAGGCATACCCATTTGCTGAACAATCTTTCGGACTTGGCGTTCAAAACCCATGTCCAACATCCTATCAGCCTCATCCAATGCCAAATATTTAACATTCTGAAGAGAAACGTTTTCTCTTTCGATCATGTCCATTAACCGACCTGGAGTCGCAACCAATATGTCCACACCTTTTTCAAGAATGCGCAACTACACAATTACCAGAAACAGAGTAAATATTGAACTAAGGCCAACAATAACAGTCTCAATAACTAATCTTAGCTGCCATAATCTCTCACACTATTGATTAAAGAAAATGATAAAAATAAGATGATACATCCAAACCTGTGGGACAATAGGGGCCCCGCCATAAGCAACAGCCACTTTGAGTCCAGTTTGATATGAAAACTTCTTCGCCTCATCATGAATCTACAAATACGCGAAGATATTAATAGGGATGAAAATCAAGCAGATCATTACTATATTCTAGCCGAGCTTGTCATACATATAACAAATAAGATTTCACATTTAATAACCTTTAAAGCTCGATTCTAGAAGCTAAAAGTTGACTAAATATATATATATAAAATATCAAACTACTCGATAATCAACTCGGATCATTTAACAATAAACCAAACTCAAATACAATTTTTAACCTTATCAAACATTCAAACCAAAACTCTTCACTACCTGAGAAGACAGCTCTCGAGTGGGTGCCAGTATGAGAGCCCTAGGACGAGCCAAAGCGCTTCGTTGATGACTCCTATTGTAGTTATTAGCAGTCTTTGGCGGTTTATCAACCAAAATACGACTGATTATGGGGAAGCAGAACGCCGCCGTTTTGCCTGAGCCAGTTTGCGCACACGCCATCAAATCCCTCCCCGCCATAGCCACAGGAATCGCGTGCCTCTGAATGGGCGTAGGCCTCACGTACCTACACCTCCTAATGTTATCGCTCAACGCCGTCGTACAGAACCCCATCTCCTCAAACGACGCCACGGCTGCCGGAATGTCAGTCCCCGTTGCCTCAACCGCCGTCTCACTATACGCATTTTCTATTTCATCTTCCTGGGGAGTAGTCACCTTGAGTTCGTACAATTTCTCGGAGATTTTTTCGACGACGGGGTTGTGGGGGAGACGGCGGAGGTGAGGGGGGCGGTATGAGGGTCGGGTGGGGGGTTGGGTAGAACCGCTGCCGGAATGGGGAAACCAAGGTCGCGACGACATTGTGATGGTGTTGATGAATGATGAGTGAGGGTTTTGCTTTGAAATGAAGGAAGGGGTTTACGTACTGTGTAGTGAAAAAAGCTGTAGATGAGGACAAAAAGGAAAAAACTGATTGATGAGAGAGAAAGAGAGAAGGTGAAGGGTTTATTTGTTTCTGTTCGTATTTATATGTACATGTGTGTATTTAATTTAAATTTGGACTTATTTATATATTTATGAATTAGAATTTCATTTTTTTTAATGTTTCAATTAGCTAAATAATGAAAATTTTTAAACAAAAATCGAAAATGTTTTGGACATTAAAGCCTAGTTAGGTTTTAATATAAAAAAAATTGCCTAGTTAGGTTTTAATATAAAAAAATGAAGAAATTATAACTAAGTTAATTAAAATAAGAAAATTTCAAGCCAAACGAAGAATTTCATAATTATACCTTATTTTTCATCACCATTGATTAAAAACATAAACTTTTCGATATTTATGACATAAACAATGAAAATTTTGATCCATGTATATATTATAGTTGTATTTAATAAACTTTTTATATTATAATTTTGTAATGATATTCAAGTCATGAACCTGATTTGGTGTTCGTGTGTGACAACATCTTCCAGCAAAGATTCGAATATGTATTTGTCTTGGGAATAGTTACTTATATTAGACCAATATGAATTTAAAACTGATTTAATTTTTTTTTATGTAAATATCCAAACAGGGATTTGGACCTCATTTAGTTATTTTTATTGTATATATGTAGAGAGAGAGAGAGAGTTTATATTTGTTTAGGGAATCTGATTCGTACCTTAAAAGAATTGAATAGGAATAATAATGGGTTGGTTGGTTGGGGTATGAGTATGAGTGAAAGAAGAATAGTGAAAAGGAAGTACAGCAGAGCTTACTATTTTTTGGAAATTGCTAATATGGTCTTGGTTTTGCTGTGCAATTATAAAATTAGTATATTTAATTAATACGACTGTTCATCTTCTTATGCAATCTAATAATTATAGGAGTATATATTCTTTCTCTTCTCGAGAAGTCTGATTTATACTGTGATAGAGAAAAAGAGAAGATGGAAAGGCTGCTTTGCTGGGAAGGAACTGGGGATAAATCATAATGTTTTGGAAATTTGACTAGTTTTGTTGGACAAAGTTATCTCTTCAAAATGATTTAAAACAATTGAAGACATAAAACATAAGATAAATTGAGATTTTATATATCCAAAGTTTGTATCATCCAAATTTGTTGGACAAGGTTCAATGTAATCTAATGCATCCTATGTCCTCATATAAATTCTTATTTCCTTGTTAGGATTAAATAAATAAAAAATATTTCGTTCCTTAAATAAAATTATTCTTTTCAAATATTCTCTCACTAAAGATAATGATGTGAAACAAATTATGAACCACTATTTTTAAGGGCATAAATGTTAATGTATCTAAAAAATTACTTCCTCCGTCTCAAATATTTTGCTCCCTTTTCATTTTGCGCAAAAATTTAAATGAGAGTTGCCTGTTTGTTTGGCATTTGGGAAAGTAGTTTGGGAGAGTAGTAGAGGTTTGTGAAATAACCTCGATTTGTGTAATGTTGTTTATTTGGGTTTTGAGAGAGTGGTTTGAGAAATGAAGTAGGTGTATGTTTTTTTGGAAGAGTTAGATTGTAGGTGTAAGATGTGTAAGACTTTATGTCAAATCATGTTTGTTATGTGAGATAAATTGTGCAAGATATAGATTACTTTATGTCAAATCAATGTAGAGTTTGTATAGGTTTTGTTTAGAAATAAGAAAATTGTTGTTTGTTTGACTTTTGATAGAGTAGTTTGACAAATTTAATGGATGAAAATTTCATTTCAGAAAGTAAAAAACTTGTTTGTTTGGCATTTCCCAAACACGAAAAAAATCTGGGAAACACCAAACAAACAGGCCCTTAAACTTTTTGACATCTTTATATTTTTATCCTTAAAGTAATGGTTGTAGTGTCAAATCATTATTTTATAGAAAAGAATATTTTTGAGGGAAAAAAATCATTTTAAGAAAGGGAGTTATATTTTAGAAAATCACAAAAAAAAAAATACAAGTAAAAAAAAATTGGGACATAAGGAGTAATTAGTGGATTGAATCCACCGGGATAGACAAATTATTTCTAAGAAATATGAAATCATACAAATAATAATGTTTGGTCACGGCCATGTATAAACAATTAATAAAATAAGAGATATATATGACGATGCAATTCACAATTTGATACATATAACTAATACACAAGTCAGCTATTTGACAAGGGATTTTTCGTTTTTTTTTTAAGATACCAAACAATGTAATTGGATAATGTTATTATTCAATTCATGACAAAATATCTGATAGCTGAGTTTTTATCAAGAAAAAGATATTACTAAATTATGTATTTTGGCTTTCTAAATTGGTGTCCAATAAAAATCAACACACTAAAATATATACCAAGTAATTAAGTACAATATTAAGAAAATCCAAAATCTTTGGGACCAGGAGTCCAGGACAACACTGTATTAACATAACTAAATCTTCAATTAAAAGAGAAAAGAAAAAGGTTCATCTTCATTCTTCAGTAATCCAGTGCATCACCAAAATCTTATACCTAAGACAACAGACTTACAATGAGTACAATCCTTCAATGAGACTTAGCAATCTTCAAGCCTGAAGAACCTGACAATGAACCACTCTATTCTTATGTCGATTTCCACCGGCAAGATTCGACAAAAAATTCGCCACCAAAGTCTTGAAATGCCCTTTTCCCGATATAGTTTCCCACAAATGCTCCGCACTAACAACCCTCCCATGGTCAGATTTCGAAACATCAACCAATGAAATACTCAAATTATTCCTTACAATACACAATTTACCATTAAGAGGAAGTAAAGCTGCTGCCTCAAAAGCCTTTGAGTTCCCCAAATGCATTTTACTATCAATATGCTTACTCCAAGAACCGGTAGTTTTATCATATATCCTAAGTTTACACCCATCTTTGCATTCCAAAGCATATAAATGCCCATTAATCGTAGTGCAAGGATTTCTCCAACCAGCAACCATTCCATCATAAACAGGGCACCATCTATCATTCTCGGGTTCATAAACCTCACTAAGTACTTGCCTACGTGAACCGAGCCCTTTCAAGAACCACTTTCCTTCGTAAACAACCCCTATAAAAGGCACCATTGCAGTGCTCATATCAGAAATAAAAGACCATCGATTTTTATTCGGATCATAAACCTCAGCCGATCTTAACGACCGGTGGGTCCCCTCGTTTTCCCCACCAGCTACATACAAACAATTGTTAATAACACAGCAACTGAAGAAATGTCGCCTCCGAAGCATATCTGGGGCTCGATGCCATTTATTAGTCCTAGCACTATAGTAAACAACTCTTCTCATCGAACCCTTTACTGGATCTTTGCCCCCAAATAGATAAAGGTGACAGCCGCTTAAAACTGCACATCCGAAATCGAGGGCTTCAGAATATTCTCTAGGTACAGGAGGGAGAGCTTGCCAAAGTTGGTATATTGGGTCAAATGCGTGCCACGATATTTTTCTATCACGGTCTCTTTTCATTATGTATATCCATTCCTCGGCAATTGTGAGATTTTTTCTGAGGGAGTAAAAGAAATTACCAGCTAAGAGACGATACCATCTTTTGCAGACTAGCCTAAGCTTGCAATGTTCGATTCTTGGTACGCGAATTAAGCAAGCGATAGCAAGATCGTCCGGAAGTCCGGGAAGTAGAGGGGATTGGTTCCTGTTTCTATCACGTGGTGGCTTTTGTCTGGTGGGGTGGATGGAGGGTTTGATGTCGGGTTGGAGACAGAGCTTTGCCCCTGGGACGTACTTTTTAGCCCCGGCTACGGTTTTTAGGCCGGCATCTACCCTACAAAGGCATGCTGTTGTATCTACCTGTATATTGTAATCAAGATTATTTTTAGTACTTTGTTAGCAAGAAAAATAATTTAGACATTTCGTGCCACGCCAGGCACGCCAGAGCATTAGCATTGCCCAAAAACCATATACACGTAACTATTTCATCCAAAATTCGAAAGTAACATCATTGGATTCGTTAGCTAATGCCAGTGACCTCTTTTCTTATAAAAAAATCCATGAAAATTCAATGACCTGTCCCCTTACAGCAGTTCAACTACATTAGATGCAGTTAAAAGAAAAAATTCTGTCATTTATTATAGTTTCCGAGAGTATCAAATTAACCTTAAAAAAAAAAAAAAAGAATATGGCCTCACACCTATGGATATCATATCAATGCACCAGCACCTCCCACCTTGTGGTGTTCTTGCACCTCTAAAAACACAGTTTGGACACTAATTGGACCTATAATTTATCCAAAGAAAGTAAAGGCAGGAAAATCAGTGAAAGGAAATTCCGCCACATTTTCACACCTTGTGGTTTCTGAAGTGCTTTCATAACTAAAATCCAAAGTTCTAGTATTATTAAATATGGAGGTTTTTCCCAAAGAAGAGGGGAAACAAAATTGGGGGAGAAGCAGAGAGAGTAAATGAGATTGTCATTATAGTATTCTTCACTATAAAAGGAATAATCACTTGCCAGAAAGACAAGAACAAGTAGGGGGCTGTAACTTGTAACCAAGAAAAAATCATTGGTAAGTCTAATGCACATTTTCTTTTTAGTAGATACATAGTTAGTAATAACTCCAGGCAACGACGACAAGCCTCTTTCATGGGAGTTCTTAGAAATTATTCTAGTTCAATCGTCCAATTATATTGCTTAATTAGCTCTTAAATTTGCAAACATTTATACAATACTCAATACTAATTGACATGCACTAATTTGAGCTATGAGGCATATATAACACCCATTAAGAAAACTTCACAAAGTGTTGTTATGAATATCACTGAGATCTGTGTAAATGACAGAATATTAAAAGAACCAATGTTATTATCAATCTTAATTGACTTACTATGTGGAATAATCATTGCAAATAATTCAATATGAGAAGTATTTTACTGAGAGAATTTTGAAAGGTTAGTATGATACACTCTAAACCTTGTAAAAAACATCTGAAAAACTTTATGTAGTTCTCACAAATAGTATAATGAAGTATGTAGTTGAGCAGTTCCTTTCTATGAATTTACATTAGATTATTTCTTAAAAAAAATTAAGTATTAATCCCATTCTTGTAGGCAAAGACCATGGACCATTTAGTTATGAACCAATAGAATAGAAGTATACTTAATTTAAACTTGATTAGCGTTGGGCCATGAGGGTGCCAATAGTTCATAAATTTCCTATAAGTAGCTTTGCTATCCTTATTCTTCAACAAAAACTTTCATCCTATAAATTGGAACCAGAGCATAAAACACTACTTCAAAAACGAAAAGCACAAGAAAAAAACATTGTATAAATAAACAAGAAGGAAACAATCAAGCATTTACCAGGGGAGGCTGAATTACTCTCTCCATTCTTGAAAGTTTAACCACTCGCCAATTCCAAATATCTCCAATTTAATAGCTCAATAGAAATAGAGAAAGAGCACCCACTCTAATCTGCTAATTCTTAAATCTTGCAAGAGATATGAGAAGCTCCCAAAATGCCCAATAACTATGTAATCACTCAGAATTTGAAATCCACAATACTGATATATCAAAATGAGGAGTAAAACACCAATAATCAACTCACAACATAGAGGAGTAAAGCAATCTTCAGAGCAAAGGCATGTGCGAAATCAATCAAAAACCCACATGGATAAAATGAATTGAAGAGAAAGGAAAACCCAAACCCCACAGAAATGTCTTATCCCACAAAAGGAAACCCTAAAACCCCCAAAAATGCGAGACAGCGAGAAAATGGGTGGGCAAAAAGGGAAGATATTACTCTTTAGATGGAGACCCCTCCTCGAAATTGAAATGAAATTCTCTGATTAATGCTCTTTCACACCATTAACGCCTTCAGTGGAGAATTGGGCCCATTCGAAATAAACTTAACTTACCAAGCACAAGAGTGTTGCTCAACAAAACACCAAAAGGATGAAAGCAAAAGTGTGAAAATAAATCAATAGTAGTATTAGTTATACACTACTAACAAATTGAATTTGAATTATGAAAAGAGTAGAAAAACTGTGGGGTCGTCAAACTCAAAGTAAGTGTATACTATACTATACACTACATACGGTGTTGCATCATTCTTTGGTTTGGTTTGTTTAAAATTTAAAAATTTAGAAATTCAAGTAATGGACAAAGATTCTAATGCGTAGATGAGGGTCCCATTTACAACCTTTTTAACAAAAAAATGTGCCTTAAAGTATGAGAAATTTGTTGTTTTGATTTGGCCTTGATGGATTATTGGATTATACTTGCTTGGACTTGACTTTCTTGATATTCAACAATGGTGGTTAATAGTGTCATCCTTTTATTATTTTTTTATAACAATACAATATATATATATATATAGTAGTAGTAAACGATAAGTTATTTTATTATGCTGTTCTTGCATAAAATGAATCACTAATACTATATTATATCTTCCAGAAGGATTTGATTTTTGATACTAGTTCATTCAAAAAGTAGATGCAGCAGCATTGTATAAAATATTTTCATATTCGATTTTTGGTGTTATTCAACCCAACACCCAACAATTTAGATTTGACTATAAAACTTCAAATCGACTGGGACCAAAGTTATGGGTCGATTCGATTGGTTTGGAGTTAACAATGTTTTTATCCATATTAATTATTGCGTGCACTGCTTTGATTTGGAGTTAGTTCAACAAACAACTCGTACACCACACATACTAGGTTAAATTTATAGGAGCAGAGCATTAGTTGGTGTTATTACAAATCTCACTCTCAATTTACATGAAAGCTTTTAAAGTTTGATCGATCTCGACTAGTGTTCGACTCGATAAAAGTTTAACAATCAAACTAAATCGAATACAACTTTGAGCTCAATAATAAAAAGAATCATAGTATAAAACTTGAACAATGCGTTGTTTTGTATTTTTCTAGTCTTTACCCATGTTCACAACAATGTCCAATCATGATTTTAAGAGTTTCAAATACTCAAAAACACTCACAAAACTTGCTATCTAAACAAACCTAGTAAAACCAAACAAGACATTATCCAAACAAACCTAGTAAACCCATGTATTGAATTTCAAAGACTAGTTTCAGAAACAGAGGAAGTATGAAAAGAATCATGTAATCCAGTAACAAAAAGTTAAAAAACACATCATCTATACAGAACTTTACTGTGAGTAAAACTAATAAGTATCAATTTTGCTAGCTAAAATTTTGTGGAAATATGCATCCTGAAAAGATTTGTAATATCTTGGAAAAAATCATCAATCTGTATTTTGTACATACTGCTTCAACTGAGCAGTCAGTCGAGACATATAACAAAATCTAATCTGTACGAAACAACTCAGTTTGAGGCTTCAATATCCCAAGAACCAAATAAGGAATAATCACCATGCTTGCCATGAACAGAGTGAACTGTAAAACACGCAGGAAACGATTAAGAAAGTTACCTTTCAAAACAAGAATGTAATACATGAACACCAGAAAGAGACGTACCACAAGGGGCAATGTCAAGAAACTCCATATTGGCCACAAAGCAAAACAAAACCTGCATTTAATTGCAATATTACCCGAAAGAAATAGAGTTAACATAACACTGTACTGTAATTGTTGTTCTTACAAGCAGAAGGATATGATCCCAAGCACAGTGAAAAATGGTAGGGCAGATGTACTTGAAATTTCCCAATTCTCAGTGGACTTCCGAATCCCACAAGCAAGTGTACTTGTGTAAAACAAAAAGATAAAAATCAAACTGATGCCTATCATTCCCACATACAATGGTATCCTGCAAAATGTGTATAGAAGAAATATAACTTAGACATATATAGTTCCAATATTAAACGGTATCCCTCAAGAGTAAGAAAATGGAGCAGCAAACAGAAGAACCATCCCATGACCGAGTTATGCGAACCTAAGTCACATAAAATTGGACCTCTGAGCAAAATATTAAAGAGCGTGGTAGCAACTTAGACTGGCTGTTAAATATCAAATAAATATTCTCTTATAGATGTAATTCTGTTGATGTTTTTTTCCAAGTAACACGAGAAGTAGTTCATATAATGTGGAGTTTCAAGTCTATAAGTTAAGAACACTTATTGGACTTAAGTAAAATTAAGATTTCTCTAAGGCCTAGAACGGTTCCTGAGGTAAAAAGTGAAAACCTATGCAAGGCTGAAGCCATTTGTTTTATCTACATAAGTGGCCAATTAATAAACAAACAAAAGGTCAGTCAAATGAGAAAGAAAGAAAGAATAGGAGACTTTTTACATAAGCGATGGCTGTAAGTTAGAGGTATATGCATGTCTGTAAGCAGAGCCCTGCTTCACTTTAGAAATTATTATTTGGAATAAAGAACAGAAACAAGTGATCCCTGTGCACAGAGGATAGCACCATCATCAAATTGCTCTTGGTCATTCTAAATTCTTATGGTCTAATCTGAGAGGAAAAATATTTAGAATCAGATTGGAGACTATAGAATCTGATTTCCTTCTCCTCTTGTATAACTAACATAAAAATATAAAAAAATAAGAGGATTATCGGGAACTATCGACAGGTTAGGAAGATGCTGGAAAGTCATATTAGTCGGTCACTGCATCTTAGAATAATCATGCTCAACAAGAGAGAAACTTCACAGTAAATATGAAAAGGGTAAACTCCTCCAAAAGTTGTTTTTCTTTTACAGAACGGTGGATAAGGCTCTAGAACTCTACAGAGACCAAGGACATAACCTCACAAAATAAAAACAAAAAAAGGTTACGTATACGAGTTTCTCTCACGAGAGAAATGAGATTATGCGACTATAATTCAAACAGTGATTACGGAGTAATTTCATCGTATGAATCTATTTTACAAATAGAATTTATGCTTTCGTGCAAAAATAGAGACAAATATTTATAGTCAAATAGGTTCAAAAAGCATAGATAATGAGCATATCTCAAATAAACATTCATAGATAATATTAGAACCTGTATTGCAGAAAACTCTAGTCAGCACAACCACAAACCAGTCCAGTATTATGACAATTTATTCAAATATATTCAATTGCAACAACTTTCAGTGAACATAAAAATGAAAAATCAATGAAAGTCGACTCAATGCACATAAAACACTTTTCATTCTGTCTCTTTAGGTTCTTTATATTTGCATAATACATTTCCATTGATAAATGAAACTCATAGCATTACCTTCTAATTCGGTCATCGTGCCAGATAATGTATACGAAATTGGAGTGGCTGTCCCCAAAGTATATGATAAATATGGCAGAAGCAATCCAAAGTAAATTCTCCAAAACCTCAATCCACTTTCGGGTTTTTGGAGATGAAGTTGATAAAGAAATTGATCTTGAACATGCATCATCTTCAAGGTCATCCCCACTTGAAGCATATCCTTGACTATGTCTTTGCCTCATGTATCCACCCCCAACAGGTGTACCACCAGACATAGTCACAAATCAATTAAAAAAAGAATTGTTTCTTATACAAACAGAAACTCAATTCTTTCAAAAAGAATGTTCAAAATGTATCATAAAAAAGAACTTTTTTTCAAATGGCCCAATTGAATTCTATGGATTCCAACAGTAAAAACAAAGAAACAATGGGGGAACAGTGGTTACTTCCAAAAAAACAACAAATTCTTAGACCCAAAGAATCATGATAAAAAATCAATCATACTAAATCTCACTAAAACCCACATCAAAGATTTAATTTTTAACAATTCCCACATCATATACTGGCGAAAAAACTCCAACGAAGATTCAAGAAATCTTGGAGGAGTATCCAAAAGCCTGATGTATCAATGAAGCACTCAAATACACACAATCACACAAAATTCACACTGTGTGCGTGAGAGAGAGAGAGAGGGAGAGGGATGGGTTGTGATTTGGTGGAGAGAATTAATGAATGAATTACTGCGGGCGGAGGGGCGAAGCGTGCTGTTGAGATTTACAGTTTTGGAGTCGCTCCATATTCTTTTCTTGTTCTAAACATTTTTTATGATCTTTAAACCTTCACTTATAATCCAAAATATTAAAATAAAAACCCTTCACTTCCTCTTTACCTTTTCCCCCTCTTTTTCGTTTCTTCCTATTTACATACAGATTATTTTTTATTTCAAAATTTGATTTCATTATTTTTTGGGTAATGGGGGTTCTAAGAATAGAAATATCTTTTTTTGGGGGGAGGGGGGAATAAATGGAAATATTAAAAATAGTAAAATTTGTTTTTATATTAGAAATGAAGGAGAAATTTCTTGAATTATCTCTATTATCAAATTTCGTTCAATTTCTTACCTTATCTTTTATTTTTGTACCTAGATAAACATGATTTGCTCAAAATGTTCGAACAAAGTGGTGTGCGTTGCAATTTTACACGATGTATCTTTTTTTTTTTTATAAATATATAGCAACAAAAATAAATCCATCATTCAATATTTTTAGAATTCCTGATGGACGAAAAGCCAAAAAAAATTGAAATAACATTGATATTTTTTTTCACTATACCAAATTAAAAAACAAAATCAAGAATCATGGAGGTATCTACGAGGAAGAATGATTTTCCGGATATTAGCCAAGAATACTATGAAAGTGACGTACCAAATTTTAAATGAAAAATGGACATTGTACCAAACATT
Organism: Penstemon newberryi var. newberryi; assembly: GCA_030819805.1. NCBI lineage: Eukaryota > Viridiplantae > Streptophyta > Magnoliopsida > Lamiales > Plantaginaceae > Penstemon > Penstemon newberryi. The sequence goes on along the minus strand of JAUALY010000002.1, from coordinate 12,316,327 downwards.
TTTGTAAGTCACCGAAGAAAACGTGCATTCCATTTCCTGAAAAAAGTTAATACATTTAACAATAACAAGCAATATGATTCTCAAATCTAATCGTCATTATGTGTAAAATAGTAAAATAATTCTAGACATCCATAATATTCATCGTAGTGGACTAGTGCTAAACCACTCATAAGATTAAAATTTCATGACCTACAATGCAGTACAACTCAGATAATTGAGGTTTTTCCTAATAAATCCAAAAAAAGAAAAAGAGAAAAACTAAAAAAGAAAAAAGAAAAAAAAAACTGTGGATAATGATTGATTTTTCAACAGCTACACAAATTCAAGAAGTCCAACAATGTAGAGTATAACATATCAAGAGACAGGTAACCTAAGAATTTCCTGCTCTCGGATTCACCATTGGATACGTCTGAATGAATTTTGTGTTCTTCGGTGAATCCGTTGTCTAGTATTAACCACCAAGAAATGCATCCTTGAGTATCTTCAGGGTCTACATGAGCCACAAGTTTAGCTATTTCGCCCTGTTCTAGCTCGAACGCCAATGATAAGAAATCTTTGTTTGCTTTAATACCAACTGTTAGAGCTTCCTCGTGCAGCCAATGGATAATTTGGCTAGCAACCTATAATAACATTTCTGCCAATATTAGTTCAAGCATATGTATGTAACATTAATTGTAGTTAGTCCAACAACATAATCACTCAAATAATGTATTCGAAAACACAAGCCAAAACATATAAATAGAGTTTCGTTTCTGAGAATTAAACCACAGATATTTCCCCAGGAGCAAGACTAAAAAGGGCACAAAGACGCATTTCTGGACCATTATCTCATTTGTTTCAAGAGAATTGCACTTTGCACTCTTATCTATGAGCCATTTTGCAATTCAGTCCGCCTCCTCATCTTTAGACTGTTGCAGTTCACGGGGGCGGCAGTTCTTACATATTAGCATTGAATTATCATGGGGACATATGGTCAACACTGGTCAAAGGTCATGAAGTGTAACAATTTACTGAAGTTGAAGGTGGCCAGTGCAAATGCAGTAAAGTGCAAAACGACCTAAAGGTTAGGTGGTAACGTGCAACATTACCTTGTTCTAAAGACAAAAACTGCAAAAGTCAAACTTACCTGCTGCAGGAGTATTATAGGAAGATCTGCCAAGTCACAATCATATCCGTTAATCGAAGAAACGCTCTCAGATTTCCCTTTGAACAGGCTGACAACGTTTGGAGAGCCTTCCCCTTCTACATTAATGGAATCATCAATCACCACTACCTTGGTCCAAAAGTGAGATCTTACATTCTTCACATTGCCAGAGTCAGATGTCTGAATTTGGCTTCCAGCTTGAAGAATGGATTGAGGAATTTTCATTGAAAGTGTCCAGGCAGATGTTCGCGAATGCCAGGTGGGATGAGAAACCAAGTGGACATACGGAGTTCTGTAAACCTTCAAATTTGTACAATACAACTAAGATTTAATATATATGAGCATAAACATATAAACCCGAGTATAATATTTTTGCATTTTCTGACATAGGTATGTCATTTAATTTTGAATTCTGACAAGAAAACTTCTTTTCACATACCAGATTTTCCAGGAGAAATAGAACTTTGTTTGAGAAGATTCTATGAGCAAGAGACATGCAGAAATGGCCTAGAATATTTGAGTTGTCCTTAAGTGGCTGCGGAGGAATTTGACTATTAAAAGAAGACGTTGCTTTATTTTTTGCTTTCACGAAAACATATTCATGAAACAATTGTCGCAAGTAAATTTCAAAACCAACTTGATTTGGGATTCCAAATTTCTTTGCTTTATCTAATCCTTCTCCAAACTTTGATCCATTAAATGATGCCAGAGGTACATACGAAGTTTCCATATGCTTTTTATCTGATTTCCCAACTTTTTGATCATCTTGACTAGATGATTCAAGGGAAATGGAAACAGATGCTCCTTGATTGATACTTAAGCGCAAATAGTTTTCTTTTATTCCAGTCAAATTCACCCCTAATGATGGATTACATGCTTCACGATTTACCAACTCAAACACCTGAAACAATTGTACCAAAACTATGAAAAAATGCATATGCAAGCTCGATTCCAATTCCCCTTCCCCCCCCCCGCGACCCAAATAACTTGATAAATTAGTACCTGCTCATCATGTATCGCTCTATGCACTTCACGTAAGGTTAAATGTATTTCCTTCACAGATTCAACATCATCTGCATGTTCTTTGCCAGTTTCTTTGTAAGAATCCTCAGTCAGTGCATGTGTCTTGGCCTCACCAGATTTTTTCAGGTAATAAGCAGAACTAAAACCAAGAAACTCAAATCGAAGAGAGTGGCATGATTTTGGAGGCAGATTCACTGAGAGCATTCCAGCTGAGTCATGATTAACAATAATTGTAGACATGGAAGATGGACGAAAGGCAGCAGCCGAGTCATACAATGAATTATCAAATAAATCTATGTAGAAGCCTTCATTGCCAGAGGCAGCAGCCACCATTCGGTTTCGTTTCACTTTCCAATTTTGCTGCAATCTGTTAACCATAGGAAACTTCAGCCTTAAATTTAACATTGGAGACAAAGGAGATGCCCAAATAGGTGTTACGTAGTTTATGCACTGATGTTGAAAATACATGACTGAGGCATTCAAAACTTACCTAATGAGGGCACCATAGAATCTACCTTCTCTATCTATCTGCTCTTCCAATCCTTTGGCAGATTGCTTGAAATATTTTCCAAGATGCTGCATATCAACACAAGACCTTAAACAAAATTACGCACTACAAAAACAGAGCTGCCTAAAAAACACATTTACCAAATTGAAAAATTGCCAGAAAGACCAAAATGGACAAAACCTCTATACTGGATAACATAAGAATACCCGGAAACATTGTAGCTTGGTTGCGGTAGACACAGCAAGGTCAGATAAAATCTCGTTAGGTAACTGCTTTGGCCGAGTCATGCCTGCTACTGTTACAGCATCGTTTGCCTCTACCTGAGCGAATCACATCATAAAAATGGAGAACAAATTAAAACTTGACATTTTCTTCAAGTCTTCTTTTATACCACAACAGAAACACATATGAAGAAATGGATTGTTATAATTAAATTTCACTATGTAACGTAGCATACCGTGCTGATGAGATCGAGGATAACGGAGAGCTCTTGCTGAGCCAACTGCAGATTCTCCACTAAGCTCTGCCATTGCCACGACTGCTGAGTGGTGGTTGTATCCTCCTTAGCAGAAGTTGTATTTTCACTCTTCTTCTGCTTCTTACTTGGATCCTCTCTCTCAACCGCCCATGCAAAATCTATTCTCCTTATCAGGTTTACTCTCTTCTCGTCATACCCCAGATCACTGCCCCGCATATATCACATTATGAGATCTATTAATTTATAGTAATCATATAATGTCAAAAAGAAGTAGGTAACACATACGAGGGGAATCGCTCATAGCCATTTTCCTCTAGGGCATCTAGACGTTTTATCGGGAGCTTATCGAGTGAGATTTCAAGATCTGCGTTCATCTTTTCAGTCGAATATTGGAGAAATTTTCCCAGAAGCGTTGGAGACGGAGAGCGAGTGGTCGATCAGCAGGGAAGCCCGTGATTTTCTGATAATATATGATGGCCTTAACATAGAATTGATAGGATAGACAATTTCATGGCAGTCTTTTTTGAAACATTAGTACATGTAAAGACAATTACAAATGCACCAAAAGAGACACAAAGATAAAGAACAAGGGGAGACATGTCGAAAATTAAATTCCAAAAGAAAAAACACTCTCGATTATGTATTATAATGTGCAACAATGTAATAAATCCCTAATACTAATCACTGACCACTTCAGAAATCTCAGTATGCCTTGGACAGCAATAGCAATGCATTGTATTGCAGTTTATTATATTTGAGGTTCTTACTCATCACTTATGTATTCCATAAATAACCGTTTGGGAAACATTAAATCTGTTTAGAGCATATTCGGAATCTCAAATATCTGTTCGGCCATTCAGGATATTAATAAGACAAACAAGTGGTTGTGATCGATTTTTTTTAATGTTAGGTGAAAATAAGAGAAAAACAAAGCATCTGAGATTCCAGTAGAAACTACAATGGTGCAGAAAAGTAGAAAAAATCAGGGTTAGCTAAATGCCTTTAAACCACAATCTTTCAAATATTCTTACTCAGTGGCTCACACAGCTTGCCTGTACCTCTTCTCTCTCCATCTAAACACAGACACATGCACACACAAACAAGAGGGGTATGAAATATTGTAAAATCTTGAAGTTTTTTTAGTACTGCAATTTCTTTCATGTCAAGTGGAAGTGGAGGACAATTGCTTAAATCCTGGAGTTTGGTGAACTGGGACTAAACAAGTTTATATGTGAAAAAAAACCACTCAAATTATCACCAAACAATGCATAAGAGACAGCTCAATCCATTATCTTAGCAAAATAATTAAATTCGACCAGTGGCGGCCCCAAATTAGGGATTAGTCTAAAATCCCCAATTGCAACAGCTTAAAGAGCAACATGTACTGGGTCAGCAGCAAATGATTTTGCGTGGCTGAGGAATAGTGTTTTGTGGGCTGTGAGAAAGTGGAGGGTGGTGGGCAAGAGGTCTGTTGAGGAAACGCTAGAAACAGTGATGGAAGGAATATAGAGCATACAAGAATCACATGAACCTTCCACAATATTTAAAGGCTTCAATTAGAAAAACAAAAAATACAAGTAATACGCACACACACAAATACATGTATCAATTTGCAATCCATGAATAAATGGAACTTAACCATGATGAATCTATAGAATCAAGAACTCATTAGAAAACATAATTTACAGCAAAAACTCCTTACCGTGGAGCAGAAGAGAATAGATAGATTTCACATAGCATTCTTCACAAAATCACAGGGGCATCTTCAGCTTTTCATTTTCTCGTAACTTGGATTTAGCTTTTCCATAAACCTGCTTCGAGAATTCATCCAGTTATTAAGAAGAATGCATATAAATAAATTCAGAATACCTTAATTTAAATACTTACTAACAGAAACCCATAAATAAATAAGTGAAGGAAATACTAATAAAAACCCAAATTGCAAGCCCCTACTTTCTTATAACTGTATGCTCCACGAGGGTTGTGACGTGGACTCCTATTTCCCGATTACAGAGAGATAAAGATATAAAGTAAGAAGGGGCGTGGAGGCGCGATAATGGTTAACGGCTCAACTGGCGGCGGTGTGATGGAACAAACTACAAAGCACAGATCCGGTGGAACAACGGCGGCGTAAGTAGTGGCGAAGACGGGGGGCGACTGAGAGGAGCGGGAACTCTAAGAACGAGTTTAATTCTTAGTCAACATAAACGAGATACACCAACCAATCTCCCATTGGAAGTTCTAGAACTGGGACGTTTTTCCTATTTTTTTTTTAAATGTGAATATGTGATATATCAATTATTATAGTATAAATTTTCAAACTAATATCAAATTACAATTATAAACTAATTTATAAATTAAAATCAATTTCCAAAGTAAATTAAATAAGAATACTAGTAATAAAATTAGAAAAAAAATCACAATAATGAGAATTGGTCTTGGGAGAGCTTGTTTGTTTGGTGTTTGGGATAGTAAAAAAAATCTCGATTTGCGAAATATTGTTTAATTAGATTTTGAGAGAGGGGTTTGACTTAAAATGACGATTGTGCACTTGTTAATATCAAATCATGTTGTAGGTGTAGGTTCTTTTAGAAGAATTAAGTTGTATTTGCAAGATGTGTAAGATTTCATATCAAATCATATTTTTTATGTGAGATAACTTGTGTAAGAGATGATTCACTTTATGCCAAATCAATATAGAGTTTGTATATATTTTTGTTAGATATAAGAAAATTATTGTTTATTTGGCTTTTGGGAGAGTATTTTGAGAAAATTGAAAGTTGATAAATTTATTTCAGAGAGTAGAAAACATGTTTGTTTTGTTTTCCCCTAACACGAAATAATTTTAGGAAAAACCAAACGAACATGCCTTTTGACTTTAAGTTGTTTAGTACTTAACAATTGGCAAATATATAGTTATCGGTAGATGTTTTTAGATAGTTAGGCTGTGTTCGGTTCATCAAATTAGCCCCCAATTGCATTAATTGGCCAAGATAAAACAGGCCAATTTTGCATTCGGTTGAGCCGACTATTTTTCCGGCAGCCCGGAGTTATCGGCCGAAATGGTGGGTCATCCCCCTTAATTGGCCCGATTACAGTATGGGCTCCCCCCAGAAATTAATTAGTTGGGCCAAACTTGAAAAAATTGAGACAAAAATTAATTCGGCCTGATTAATTAGTGAGGCCAAACTAGTAATTGGGCCGATTACGATCGGCCCAAACGAACACAGCCTTAGGGCATGTTTATTTGGTATTTTGAAAAGTAGTTTCAGATAGAAGTGGAAATTTGTGAAATAATCTAAATTTACTTAATGTTGTTTGTTTGAGTTTTAAGAGAGTGAAATAAAGTAGGTGTAGGTTTTTGAAAAAATTAGATTGTAGAGTAAGATGTGTAAAATTTTATGTCAAATTATATTTGTTATGTGAGATAAATTATGTAACAAATTTATGTCAAACTAGAGTAGAGTTTGTATATGTTTTGTTTATAGATAAGAAAATTGGTGTTTGAGAAATTGAGAGGTAAAAAATTTATTTCAAATAGTAGAAAACATGTTTGTTTGATATTTTCCAAGCACGAAATAATTTTGAAAAATGCCAAACAGACAAGCCTTAGTATTTTAATTTTGCAAGATTATAATTTGAGCCGTTTCAAAAGAATAATTTTAGGTGGTGTTTGCGAAAAATTGTGATTATGCTTAAATCCTAGAATCTAAAGAAAAAAAGCTAAAAGTTGTAGAGAAGTAAAAATATGTGGTGTGCAAATTATGCCAAGAATCCCAAAAAAATCACTTTTGTGTATTTACAAAAGAGTCTACAAAATTCACTTTTTTTCTCCCATTGTACTAAAAATGTCAATATTGCCCTTGAATTAGAAGCATTTTATGTGGTGTTTGCAAATTATGCCAAGAATCCCAAAAAAATCACTTTTGTGTATTTACAAGAGAGTCTTTAAAATTCACTTTTTTTCTCCCATTGTACTAAAAATGTCAATATTGCCCTGAATTAAACAAAAATCTAATTATTACAAAGAAGTAGAATCATATAACTTTGGATTGAATTGGTAAAGTGAAATTGGGTGAATAGTAATGAATGTAATTGTGTAGTAGATGAGGGTAACTTTGGAATAAAATAAAAATATTGAGGCTAAAAAGGTTTAATGAAACTTTAAAAAAATAACAATTTTGCCACAAGAAGCTAAAAGCACCTCATTACTTGCTTCAACTTATGGTGTGTTTTCAATTTTAGCTTCTCCATTAAATTCTCTAAAAAAAAGCTAAAAAGGACAGAAAAGCAGCTTTTGGTGGCATTTTTTTTCTCTTAATTTGCAAACACTACCCAATAAAATAATTTTCCTCTTAAACTACAAACACCTACCACTTTTTCTATTCTCAACTACTTTTAAGTGATTTTTCAAAAGGGTAAATTACGAATACCCCCCTCGGGTAAGGCCTAATTACAAAAATCCCCCTCACGTATTGGGTATTACAAAAATTCCCCTCAGGTTTGTCACATTCTTACAATTAACCCCTTGTCCCTAAAATGTTCCAATTTTGCCCTTGGAAGTTATTTGTAATGTTTATAATATGTTATAAATTTTAAAAATTGGGTGTTAATTGTTTTATCTTGTAAATATAAAAATAATAATCATATATTTACCACCAAAATAATTGATATAATTTATAATTTCGCATAAATTTCAATAAATATTTCAATTTATAATACAATATAAACTTTAATAAATTAAAATATCTTATTTATAATACAATATAATTTATTAAATTTACTAATTTAAAAAATAAATTCATTTAACTAGTGTGTAAACAATTCATATTTATAAAATATATTATTAAAATTCTATTTAATTTAATATTTTACAATTCAAATTGCTAATAAATATATAAATACCTTTTCTTTTGCAATATGTATTAAAACTTATGGACAATTATAAATTTTATCAATTATTCTGGTAGTAAATATATATTTATCCCTTTTCTAATTAATAAGATATAATAATTAGATCCCAAGTTTTAACATTTATAAGACATTACAAACAATACAAATAACACCCAAGGGCAAATTTGGAATATTTTATGGGCAAGGGGTTAATTGTAAGAAGGTGACAAACATGAGGGGGATTTTTGTAATATCCAATACGTGAGGGTGATTTTTGTAATTAGAGCTTACCTTAGGGGGGTATTCGTAATTTATCCTTTTCAAAAATCTCTAAATTGAATAAAAGCTCAAGCATTTGAAAACACAACCTTAATATGTACTTTTTGACTTTTTTAAGAGAAGTAGAAGTAAAAGTTCATTATGCAAACACTACTTCAATTTTTTCTTTTGTCCTAAAAGCTGAACATTACTTATTTTAATTTTTGCAAACACCACCTTAAATTGTTTCAAAAGAATTATAATTTTAGAATGTTTACACACAATTTTGGTCGTTCACATGGCATTCACGCAATGTAGAGAATTGTCATTTGTCACTTCAGTCGTCACGTCACTTAAAATAACCAATAATTTTATTTTTTATTTTTTTAAATTTCACTCGAATATGATTTTTGGACATTATGGGTCTATTTGGATAGGTTTTGTTTCGGTTTTGCGGGTCTCGATTTAAAAAAATGGTTTGGGTGGGTTCGATAAAACCTTTGAGACCTTATTTGGATGTGTTTTGGCTGTTGGATTTTGTGGTTTGAATAAGTTGAAACCCGACTTGGATTGAGTTTGCATGTTGGGGTTTAAGGGAAAAAGTAGGTATTTAGTGTCAAATCAATGTTTTTTTCTAGTGAGATTTGAGGGGGAAAAGTAGGTGGTAGATGTCAAATCAATGTTATATAAATTGAGTATGAGTTTCTGAATATGTTTTTGATGGTTTTATGAGTTTGGTGAAAACTCATTTGAAAGGGTTTTGACTCGATCTCACGAAACCTGCGAGACCGAGCCAAAACTCATCCACATATACCCTATGTTCTCAATGGAACAATGTTGGGATACTCTATTATGACTCACCGTCTGTGTGAGTCATGGACCAAATCCAATAAAAAATTGACACATAGGCAAAATACAACACCAGTACGAACCCACTAAATTTGAAAAGAAATAAATTATGACAAAAAAGCCCTTATAGTTTATAAAAAAATAAAAAAAGGAAAATGAAAATATGAGCCTTTACCCCACCTCCCCACCCATTAGGCCATCTCCAATGGTGCCGGGGCGGCCAAGGGGGGCTCAGGGCTCCGGGAAAAAATCATCTCCAATTGTTGGGGGCCAGGGGGGGGGGGGGGGGGGGCTTGCCGGAGGGGGAGCCCGGGGCTTGGGGCAGGGCTCGCTGGAGCCCTGTCCAGAGCCCCGGGCGTGCGTCTGGAAAGCGCCCCAAATAGGGGCGCGTGTTCCAGACGCGCCCCAATTTTTTTTTTTACTTTCTTTAATTAATTTAAAATGTTTTAATAAATTAAAATTAATTATTTTCAAGTAAAAAGTAATGCATATATATGTGTTTCTCTTCATGTTTTATACTATAGTAGTACACTACAACACTTTCTTCAAACCAATGTGGGATAGTTCATTCTTTGTAGATTAAGTTATTATCCCACATTGGTTCGAAGATCAATTTTGAATGAGCTTCTAGTATAAAACTTACATTTCGAAAGAGAAATATTATGTTCATTCCAAAATGTAACATTAACTTTTTTTTAGGAACAAATGTAAGTTTTATAATAAAAATATAAATTTAAATGAACTTAACTTTAATTTTAGAAACTTAACATTAATTTATTATTGTGTGAAATTTATTAGTTTTTAAAAACTTAACTTTAATTTGTTTTAACTTAGAATATTATAATTTAAGAAACTTAACTTAACATTTTATTATAATTTATTTTATTATAATTCCTTTCTTGTTTCCTATGTTGTTTGTTGTATTTCTTTTCTTGTTTATTGTATTTCTTATTTGTATGAATTTTAATTTCGTGATTGTTTACTCTCTTTAATTTTAATATTTAAATATTATTATTAATTTAATTATATTAATAAAATCATTTTTAGTATTATTAATATTAACATTAAAAAAATTAAAATTATAGGTGAGAGTGAGCATTGTTTCAAAGGGAATTAATTCCATTTTGAAGCCCTGCCATTGGAGACGACTAGGCATGGCTCGAGGGAGCCCCTGCCGGAGCCCCTTGTAACCATTGGAGATGGCCTTACCGAACAGAACGGCGGTGCCGCCTCTGTTATGTTTAATATACAAGGATGTTTTTTTCTCATAATTTAAATGTTTTCTACAAAAATTATACATCGTTGAGTATTTACTATTTCAATGCCCATTCCTTAGTTCCTAAAAAATAGATAAAATATTTTTTATATAATTGAATATTTTAATAAAAAAAATGGGTGACTGTTGTGTGAAGCTTTCTTCACCGGCGAAGAACTCTCACCGGTGAAGAAAGCTTCACTCATAATTGAATTATTTTAAAAGAAAGAAAGTTAAAAACAAAAGAATTGGGGCTCTCTTCTTCGCTGGGTGAAGAATTGGGGCTCTCTTTACTCATAACTGAATAATTTAAAGAATTAAATGCTTAATTGTGGGATAAAATATTCAATGAACTTGATGCAAATATTGTGTAGACCGTAGATGTGCTTCTAGATATTACTTTGTGTAATTGGTATTATAGGAGAATTAATACATTTCAGATCTGGTAATATGCACATCTTCAGTTGGAGATGGAAATTTGTTCTTAAAATTTCGTGGAAGCAGGTTTCCGGCGAGCATGAAATAAAAAATTAGAAAAAACATTGGGGCTCTTCATCTTTTCTTGGTGAAGCTTTCTTCACCGGTGAAGGTGACGAACTCTCACCTGTGAAGAAAGCTTCACTCCGTTCTGGTGCCGGCAAAGTGTAAGGTGTCTAAAATGGTGTTGGTTAGGGTTTGGAAAGGATTAGGGGGGAGAAATTGTTGTGTGGGAGAAGTAAGAGACAAAAATTAATTAAAATGACAGGGCAAATCGAAAAATTAAGAAAGTGTGAGGGACATTTTGGTCATTATGGTGTGTACATTGTTTTGGCTGGGTACATACACATGTACAAGACGTACACAATTTTAGGCTAAATAAGTGGTGACTCTTGTACATAAAAGAGTCATAATAAACTGTCCCAACAATGTCGGTCATTCATGTTTTAAATTACTTTCGAATATTTGCAAGTAATTCTTGTTGATTGCTCAAAGAAACTGCTGGAATTTTCCATTTGTCTTTCCAATTCTAGCTCCATATATAAATAAAGACCTGTATATTTGAACAAGTTTTTTGACAATAAAAATTAACAACTCAGTAGTGGGAATTTAGTTTTGGAATATGTATGTGACATTCATAATGGTTTGCTAATATATCCCATAATTGTTGCATTTTAACAATTATCTGAAAGTTATGGTCTTAAGTTTAAAGTAATGACATAATGAAATAAGTGTGTTAGACACAATTTAAGAGTGGCAACAACACTGTATATGCAAAGCCCAAATAACGCCTCAAAATCAAAACAGAAACCAAACGATCTTATACAAAAGATTGTCAACCTCTAAATCCTCTACACTAAAAGTCCATTAAGATTTATCAATCCTGGATTCATGTATATGTTTGAGTAGTTGTAATTGTGAATATCATTCATTTATTGAAATGGATAAGAATATAAAAGAATTGGCAGTTAGAATTTGTAGACCATATTTTCCGTGTATCCAAGTTCCTTCAGTAAGCCAGTAACCTGCCAGAAAAGTTGAAAATTAGAAGGGGATACCGAGAAAATGAAGGGAATCATCAGAAATTACAAACATAAAGAGCAGAAAGAAACGAATTTGTTTTGGTTTTTTAATAAATCTGTTAAAAATATATACCTCTCCTTGAGTCCAATCCTTTGCCTTATCACCAGATACATGTTTCATCATTCCAGGAGGACCACAAACCTAGGTGAAGAACTTCGTTTGCTTTTCAGGGCATGTGATAAATACTATATAGAACTTTCATCCATATATATAACTCAGTATACATGGACTAAGATAGATATAGATTGTGAGTCGTGTGCTTGATTTTCCAATCCCGTAAACAGACTTTTGCTCCAACAAAATGTAATAAAGTTCAAATTTTTTGTTACTGTCGAATATATGCCAATGAGGTTAATTTGTTATCATTAGCTTTAGGGCAGAACTGTATATTTAGTCCCACATAACTGTACCCTCAGCATTTTTGGTCCCATTTAAAAAATAAATCTTTTGCACTTTCCTCATTGCTCCTTTCCATCCGATTTGGGACTAAAAGTGCAGAACTGAGTTAGTCTTAGAGAACCAAAAATGCAAAACAGAGACTACTCTATAGGACCAAAAATGCAAAAGTTGCATAGAGAAATGGGACAAAGAAGTGCAAAATTTGGATGGCAAAGGGGACTCTAGGGCCAAAAGTGTAAAATATTCTAAAAAATTGGGACCAGAAGGACAATTTTGTAAGGCGCAGACTAAAAGATCCAATCATGGGGAACTAAAATACAGTTTCCCCTTACCTTTAGGTGTCATAAAATTTAGCTATATGAATGGGTAAATGTAGTGCCCAATATAACCCTCCCTCTTAAATTATGGTACATCTTACAAAATTTGACGGGAAAAGAATATTCAAGTCCACCTCCATGCAGATCTTTAGGACAACATTTATTACTATTATAAGAGGCCAGGAGAATGGAATCAGTTCTTGTGGCAAAAAAAAACTTACAAGAATGATTGTATCATCACTGGGGCTAGGCAAGCCTTTAACTACCATGTCCTTTGATATGTAACCCGTGCCTCCCTGCCAATCCTCTGTTGGATTATCAACAGTGTAGAATATCTGGAAGTTCATAGAGTTGTAAACATATTTGAATCCAAAAAAATATCAGCAGAAACAAATTCATACAAAGGGGTAAAGATTGTTTTGATTTGAACGTACCTTCAAGTTTGGGTGGGTGGCAGCAAGTACATCAAGCTTCTTTTTGAGAAGTATGTCGTCAGGTGATATATTCGCATAGAGCAGTGAGACCTAAGGAAGAGTGAAAGCTTATCCAAATATCCATAAAGCAAATTGATCAATAGTCATTACCAAGTTGCTACTTCTCAATTAGACATATTTATTATAGGCCGCCTACCTGGGTATTATCGTCAGGGTTCTTAAGGATAGCATCTATTATCTGAAGCATTGGAGTAATTCCAGTTCCTCCTGCAATCTGAACAAAAAGATACAAGAAAGTGTATAACTGCATATTTCGATAAACCTATCCACATCATTCAAAGCTATCATGAAAAAATACAGTAATTAAAGTATATATACTGATCTTACCATGCCAATATGTTTCTTCATATTTGGACTGTACCTGAGTTTTTCAATGGGCCTGGAAGAAACTAAGAAATTAATACGCTTATAGTTGACAAAAACTCCAAACTAGTTGACCTATATTAAATTTTGTACTGAATTACTTACCCTTTCACTTCTACTACATCTCCTGGCTTCAAGCTAGCAAAATGCTGACTCATTTTACCCTCCGGATAGACCTGTAAAATATCCAATAAGTTGAAGGTGCGTTTAGTAAAAATAAAAGCTTTAAGTCTCGAGAAAAAAAAATATACTTTTAGATGAAGGTATCAGAATATCAAATGCATTTATTTTACATAAGAAAATACCTTAATTAATAAATCGAAGTATCCCTTAGAATCTGGATCTGATATAGGAGTGTAACTGCAGATACAACAAGCTTCAGAACTCATAGCTTCTTACGAGTTGAAATGTTAATAATGCATCTTATGTAATACTGATATCCTGAAAACTTGAATTCAACAGGCCTACTTGCTTTATTTCAAGTTTAGATGTCCTTTTTTTTCCAAGAAACGACCATTACTTTAATATCATTACATCAATATCTCCAAATCAGAAATCTATCGAATTACAAAGAATATCAATCACCAAACAAACATGACTAGTATTAGAGAAAAACTCTCATTAGTGGGAGTTGAACCCAAGACCTCTTGGTTCTGGGGCCTCGGCCTTACCAATGAGCTATGGCCTCATTGGCAAGTTTAGATGGTTCTAAGAATGTAAAATTTCAGAATTCTACAATAACAAAAGCTACTGCTATAGCCAGTTAATAAAATTTTTATTGGCAAGAGACATTCAGCGAAAACAAGACCGGAGGTACAATATCGATTATTCAGTAAGTATAAGAAGATATTTTTTTTACAATTAAAACCAACTTGGTAAATACAAGCTGAATATGTAAAATAAGCATCTGCAGCATAACATTCAAATACAAAAACTTACGGGCGAATTATATATTTGGTTTTTCCTTCGGCATCTTGTTCCTTCGGAGCCCTTCACGCAAATCAATGTTCATAGTCAAATAACAGAGACATCTAATTTATTAGCCGGATTAATTGTAAAGCAGCTTCAAAAACTTGCAGAATGAAATAAGTATACAAAAGGCATTCAGTTTCTCTAATGTACCTTGTAATAAGGCAGGATGCAACATCCAGACCTAACTTCAGATTGGGATCAAATGAAAACCTACATTTATAATACGTAATAAGGTTAACTTCATTAAACTATATCTGAAAGCAAAAAGCATTGGACAATACATAACTATTAATCAACATTTCTGACAAAATGGGACTGTATTCAATCTATTGACTCAGATAGTCTTCATGTTCTTAATTCTAGCCATCCCGAGCAGAGTTTATATTATTTTGATATCCTTATGTTCCCATCTTATTCCATTTTGACCCATTCTCTCTTCATATTGTTTAGTGTATAACTATTGCCACCTAAATCCCGATCCATTCTCTCATCTCCTACAAATTAAGCACTAACATCTGCTTCCATTCTAAAAATTATATTTTCTAAGTGGTAAGCAATGGTCCACTTTCCTTGCTCAAGTCAAGAGGCACGCTTATGCACAAATTCATCTAATTACAGAGAAAATAGTTTCGGTTTATGGAAGATATCAAGAATCATGAGAGACATCAGTACTTGAAGATCAACAATGTATGAGTTAAAATGGATATAATGTTAAACTTACCTGAATAACTGGGAATTGTGGCTGGCCTGCAACTTGTCTTCCAGCTTAAATTCAATCCATTTATCAGGATTCAGAGCTGAAAACATTAGACAAGGTTTTTATTTTTTTTTTATTGCAGGTATAAGGAAATCAATCTGGATGTCATATACTAGCTCAAACCTAAAGCAACAAAATTTTGTAATTCTTCATATGGCCAAAAAAAATCGAATCTCAGAGCTGGGTTCATGGGCACACTAGGCATACTTAAAACAAAAGCATTGGTAGGTGTGAAATATTTTAAGCTTGAAAGACAAATTTGCAAAGGTTAATTTCATAGATATATTATTGTTGTGGCGGTACCAAATATGTGATATTTGCCTTAAATACACAAAGTTCCTTGAAAGATAATATTTCTCTGAATGGCACAACATACCTGTTTCCTTGGTCTAACATCTAATGCATGTGAGGCTTTAGGCGTTTGATCTAATAGGATTGGTCAATCATTATTGATCTAAGCTTTATCATTGCAAGAGTTATAAGAATTAGAAGAGAAGCAGTAGATCATAGCCCAAAAGTGAAATCCCACTAACTTCATCGAAGCATTATATATCATGTTCTTTTCTTTTAAACTTTCCAGTGTCGCACCTTTTTTTTTTTTTATCACTTCCAATTTTTCCCTCACAAATCACAATTGGTAGCATGAACGACACCTGACACGTAGATTTCTTGACAGACTGTCAGAACACCCTTTGTGTCAATTGTTACAAATACTTAGCTCTAAAAAGAAAAGTACTGTCAAGTAGCTATATGCAATTCATTGCCCCTTCACTTACAGTGTGCACCAGGTTAAACTTGAAAGCAGCTTCAATCACACAAAAGAAATAAGTAAGACCTGGGCTATGATCTTATCTACTACTAATAGATAAGTGAAGGAAGTAATAAACATACCAACTTTTGGTGTAGCATCTTCATTTAGTTGGTCTGAATAAACCTGAATTAAAAATGATAAGGTCATCTACTAAAAGAACATATTGTAATAATTTATGAAGAAATACTTGTACGCAACGGTTTAAAACAAAAATGCCAAAGGAGAACATATTTTTGCGTATTTTAATAAAAAGGGCAGACTCGCAATCAACAACAAGAAGTTGTCTGAAAATCAACTCAGCATTTGTTCTTTAATGAGTAGGCTGCGACTCATAATTGTTTGGCCAATCTCACATGGATTACCAAGTCAGTATATAAGGCCAACTAAGTTGCTCATTTTAAAGAACCAAACTCGGAAGGATAACTTCCAGAAGTCATGAGAAAGAGAATTTACAAATTTCTGGAATCACACTAACTTGACTTCGACAACCAATCAATAATGATCAATCTGCAATATAAAGCTACTCGTTTATTTGCATATACACGCATGAAAATCAAATCACCACAACCACATTATCCAAACGAACACAAGTAAATCACAGTTTCAGATTCACCTAATAACAGAGCAAACTCCAACTCCACATAATCCAAAAAAATAATCTAAAAGTCATTCAATTTCAAATAAATATTCTCCAGATGAATGAAAATACTCTACATTTATACCCTTGGGGTGAGGGTATACCAAATTTTGCGAGGATAAGTAGTAATAAGAGGAGATTCCACCAGAAATCGCCGCAAAAATTCCAAAGGGGATGCGTGAATTTGAATTTGCTTGAACACCTAAAGCGATCGGTGCAGCCTTTGCCAATCTTCTGAAAAACGTCGCCATTTTCTTGCTAAAATTTCTAAATCTTGTCACAGTCCGGGGTTCAATTAAATTAACCAATGGCAGGAGGGTTTTAGAGCTGTGATTTATTCGTCTCAATCAAATTACTAGTAATTTAGTCCCGTAACTTTCCCCAATGTTCATTTAATCCTGAACTTATAAGCACATTTATAAATTAAGTCCGGGAATTTCTCTTTTGGTCTATATGTGCAAAGTATCATTTTCTCCAAATTTGCCACTTTATTGCAATGTAATTCCATGACTTTCATTGACTGGTATTTAACTCCTTAAAAAAAAAGTATTTAAAAAAAATCAGCAAATGAATTTGTCAAATCACAACTCACAAGATATAATCATTTAATATATACCTCAAAAAAAAAAAAAAATTATAGTTCTAAATTAAATGAAGATTAAACCCTTGACAAACAAAAAAAAAAAAATAATAAAGATCAATATTGTGAGTTTTTTCTATCATAGAAATTCGAGATGTTAATTATTTAATTTTTGATTTCTCAAGGGTGGGAGTTTTTTCTATTTTTGAGAAGATTTGTTAAGATGTTGATTTACTTTTATTTTTATTTATTTCTCAATGAAGGTTGTTCTGACGTAATCTCTTTCAACACGCATACTCATGGGTGCACAACTTCTTATAGTAGATATTGGAACTTAGGTTCACCACTTTGTGGTAGCTAGTCATTTACACAGACCAATCACATGTTGAAAGAAAATGTTTTCTAAAGTTGGGATATAAAAACTAAAAGAAATATTGTCGGGTAATTGGTTGAATTTTCAGAAAATCCAACCAAAGAATCCTTATTTTCTCTTATTTTTCTGTATAAAAATAAATAGTGAAAAATCCATATATTATATTATAATAACAAAAAGGAACTTCAAATTAACCACAAAATAATGAAGAAAATCCCATCAGTCTACACTAATGTAACACCCATCAACAATATACTAATATACTGACTAGTAGGATCAATCAACATAATCTTTCTACCCCTCATATCTACTCCTGCTGCTAATCAATTTATTTGTATGCTCAACATATTTCCAAGTGATCACCATACACAAATCATCACTTTTCCTATGCCTAAACATCCAAATAGTTGCCCAATGTTTATAAGCTTCCAAACCATACTCATGAAAGAAATCCTTCCACCCTTTAATCAGTACATAAACTTTCCCACTCCAAAAACATAACCTCATATCATATCCTTTTCCATCCGGCCCAAAAACCTTAACCGGTACCCCTTCGACTACATTCTCCTTCTTATTCAACATCGGTAAAAGCTTTTGTTTAACCAAATCCTTATTCAAAGCAAGCCTGCACTGATGATCCTTCACATCAGTTGGGGTTAATTGTTTCTCAAAAGGCTCACTGCATTGTCCTATAATCTCCCTCATGACCGGGGGCAATCTCGGTAATTTGGTCCCGTCTATGCTGTACCCGTGTTCCGGGAGCACAGTGGGAGGGGCTGCGGATTTGACGCAGATTTTTGGCTTTAGGGCTTTGCCTTTTGCCTTGTTTAGGCTTTTCAATCTAGCACGAACCTCGGTTTTCATTTGATGCAATTTTGCGGCTGTTTTTTTGTCTAAATTTTCGTGTTTCATTGAAGTAAGAGTTAAAGCCGCGGCAATTGGGTCGTAGGCTAGATCTTTCTCTTCTTCCATGATTGATTTCTTGGAATCTCTGTATTAAACGGAGATTATTAATTAAAGATGATGAAATAGAGTGTTTATATAATGGTAAAGAAGTAGAAGACATTTCTCTATTTATGAAGTGGTAATTCACCAAAAAAAAAAGAAAAAGAAAAAGAAGTAGAAGACATTTAAAACTCTAATACTAATAACTATGTGGAAAATTGACAGACATTAAATCTCTCAAATTGAAGCATACAAGAACTCTATTACAGACTCCAAATTCTTCACGATTTAACAAAACACCAGGCATAAATCGTGATTGATTATTCTTTTCGGTGATTATTAACATTAGTCCTCACATTCTTGTAAAGGAATCTCATTAAAAGAAACACAAAAAAATCAATCAAAATATTAAATTAGAACACATAAAGGATTTAAAAAATATTAACAGAAAGGAGAAATTACATACCTCTTAGAATCAGAAAGAAAGGGAATGGGTAGAATCTTTATTAATTTTGGGCTTTCACCAAAAGGACGTCAATATATTTATACCTAGAGAGAAAAAGAGGGGCGGATTAAACTTTTTTCGCAAGATTCATGCAAATTCAAGAATTCAAGAATGTGAACACTTTCACTTTACTCCCTTTAATAGATTATTTAGATTCTGCATTTAATTATTACCCTTATTAATGACGCTCTTCTTTGTAAACTTACCATATGTGTTTTTGGCAATATGTTTTAATTACACTTCTAATTTTAAATATACTCTTCTAATTAGGGTATTTTTATTTTTCTAGAGCAATAGAATTTTCAGTAATCTGAAAGGGCTTTTCCAAGAAATATAAAATTTAGAGCATGTTCTCTTGGCCGCGCAACTTTCAAGATGATTTTTTAGGAAGTTTTTTATGAGATTGAATTCTTGCAGATTTAAGATGGGAGATTATGTTTTGTTATGATTTTTTTCATAAAGTAATATATATGGTGTAACCACCATACTTTATTTTTGTTTGCGTTTCGAAAATAATTTAAGGTACCAAGCAAAATGAGTATTTAATTGTATCTCGTCACTTGACGAAAAAAACACTGATGTTGGCTGTTCTATTAGATCTTGACTTCAGATGAAATCGAAGAAATTTGAGATATATAAGAATATGATTTGGGAATAGAAGAATAAAATTAAGAAAAGTCTACAATAATTATCTTAAGTAGGTAGAGTTAGTTTCCTTTTTTGTATATTTACTCTTAACAACCTTGATTTTATTAAAAAAATCCAAAAATGTTCAGAATAGAAAAAAAAATATGCCAACAGAGTGAGCTAGTAGATACTAATTTTTCTTCCTGTCGATCTCCAAAATTAAAATCAAGGAAAATATATGGTTATTCTATAGTAGTACAATAAAATATGTTAGCATCTATTTAATTAGAGATCCATATATCTTCATATAATTGAGTTTAACTGGTGTATGATTAACATGCTCTGAAAGATAAGATATATTTCAAAATATTCAGAAAAGTTTTGGTTAAAAAGTAAGGAAATATTTGAGAAATTGAAGTATGTTTCACTCGTTGTAATTGCGATTGTTGTTTATAATTTTCAGGAAAAGTAACTATTATGTCTCACTTTATACATGAAAACACCTATGTTTACTAAAACTGCATTGACAATAGTTTTCCTGTTTATATTAAAATTGACAACGACCTTCTATTGTTTTACGAGGCAAATATTAATTAGCTAACAAAATGTTAACGGCATAGGTGACGTCACCTCTCACCACACAAATAAAATGTGCATTTTACCCCTAGTCAACAATAATTGATTTCAAGTGGACCAACTTAGTTTTAGGGTGAAAAATAACTTAATTAATTTAGCTTTAGTTGGTGGCTAGATTAGCAGTAGCAGGAGCAGGAGATATTCTAAAGCAATTGTTCAATGTCCAAAACCATGAAAAGGATATGAACTATTATGCATGATGGACCACAGAATCTTCAGAAAGTAATTAAAAAGATGGAGTTTAGGGGACAACAACATCAATCATTTTACAATTTACAATGTTACTAGATATATAAATAATACTACTTAAAAGTTCAAGTATCATCTACTCAAAAAAAAAAAAAAAAATTGAATTCCTCATCATTTCTCATTGAATTTAATTTTTCCAAGGTAATAAAAGGATTCAATATCTGATATATTCTGAGCTGAATAGAGTAAGTAAGAATTGAGTCACGCCATACCCAAAAATGCTAGCTGTTCATAAAGGGGGAGCATCTGGTTCTTATCTACTCCAATTATTTACATCTCATTTCAAGTGAGTTGTGATGCTCGATCTTCAAAAGGAATCAATCTTTTGTTGTTTCAAATAAGAACAAAGCTCGAATTGAACTATGAATCTTAATTTCTTCCGAAGCTTTTGATATTTTGTTTCAGGCTAATTCTTGCCAAATCAGATATGGTCGAACAAAAATATTCACATTATCAGTACAATACACTTGCTTTGCGTTATTACACTTAAATTGTGATTGGATTCGTAATTTTCCTTTTGTTTCATTTATATGTTAACTTAAAACCAAGTAATGCTCTAATACGCAAAAATGCAAGATAATCTCATGTGTTATGTGATACTTTGAACGAAATTTCTCATACATACAAAAAATGCTGCCAAAATTTGTACGGATGGATGATTTCATGCTAATTCTTTAATAGTACATGGGCATTCTATGTAATTAATATCTCAAATAGGGAGTTTCGTGCCCAATATGTAAAAGTAAATATTAATTTCGTGCAAGTTTCAATTAACACACGAGAATTTCCTGCATTTTCCCGTTGTAAGATATGCTAGTGTTCATCTGGTAATATATGCACATGAATTTCTTTCAGATCTTTAGTAGAATTAGTAGACATTTTCATTTTCAATTAGTCCCAAAAGTAAGGAATTCTCAAATCTAAACTATGCTAAAGCATGAACATATTCTTGCACAAAAATACTGGTACTGATTGGAAAAAAGTCACAAAATTTTCATTAGCTTCATTCATCCAATGAACATTTTGCACCATACATTAATTGAAAGTAACATACAATCCTTCCAAAGATTAAACTTAGTGAAGAAAAGAAATAGAAGATCGAAGAAAAAGAAAACAAAAGAAGCCTCCTAAAGGGATTGTAATAAAGCTGACTTAATATCCTCACATTGCTCCTCCTGGAAAAAAAAAATACAGAACAGAATGAATCCCTTGAGATTAAACAAATCAATTAAATGTAATATCATTAAATATTTAGTAAACCAAAATGCAAACAAACAGTTAACAACTAACTTACCATAATCTCTTGGTGTCTTGCATTTATAACACTCCATCCTGCTAGCATAATTGTGCATTCCACATCCTAATCTGGTGTACGTTCGACATATAAATTTAGTTCATGTTAGAAATAAATACTATATAATTTCCATACATTAATTTAGATGAAGAAATTAAACCTGTTGCAAATCCAGTCACCAGTTTTCCAACCAGGAATAGCATCATAAGCATAACCAGCAGATGCCATAACTCCAGCTCCGTAACCACAGAAATCCTTTGATGCACTGCATCTATAGCAACTAGTTCGACTAGCATAGTTATGTGCACCGCAATTTAAGGCACAACAATACCAGTCCCCTGCCAAAGTTTCATTCTTTTGCATTGAATATGACGACAGTACTTCTGATCCCGTTGCATATTTAGGACAGCTACATCGTTGGCACGAGTCTCGTTTCTTGAAGTTAAGGTGCTGGCATGCAGGACACATCCAATCCCCTTCCCTGCTCATTGTGTACTTAGTACTAGTATATATCTTCTGACAAAATTGTGAAGATAATAAAAGTGAGAACAAATTTAAGTAAATAAATGCCTCATGAATTTTGTCTCTATTACTACAATTAATTCATTAAGTAGAAACAAAGCATGAAATGTCATATTTAGGCATCTAAAAAGGTCTGGTTTGTGATGCTATATTAAAGATGCATGTTCCATGTTGCATTAAGAAGAGAAAATATTAGTGCATTCTCTAACAATATTGTCTTGAATGAGACAAAAATTAGAGGATAAAAAACCAAAACCAGACAAATATGCACTTATAATGAAGAAAGTCTATATATGCCTTATTACTTGGAATAAAAAAAACGTACAAATCTAATTGTATATTAGAACAAGATCCAACAGACGTCTCACCTCAGGAAAAAAATGAGGCGATGTGTAGAAGCAATAATAATGTAATTGTTTGAAGTTGGAGATTTAGGAGAATGGGGTGATATGGCTTTATATACTACTAATTAGGCCTCATTTTGTGGGACCGTAAACTTTGCTTTAATTTTCTTCGTATGTGAGCTTCAGATGTTTTCCTATAAGATGAGATTCCAAAAGCACAACTCAGAAAGTTTTAGATAGATATTCATACATTAATTTCATATGAAAGTTATGAACAGGTAAAAAACTAACTTTTTCCATTATTCTCTCTGCATTATTGTTGAAAAGAGTTTGAAATGTTAATATTCTATGCCCATTTCTGGCAAGGCCTTATGAGGGGAAGCTCTTATTTGTGCTCGGTAAGTGCATACGTGGACTAGACTTCCACGTTAGCGGCTGCGAGGCTTATATGGTTCCGGTTATTTCTTCATGAAATGAAACCAAAAGGAAAAATCTTTCAAAATGAGAATCAATTCTTTATAATGCACATCCATTGAGAAATTCCATTCTTCCTTGTATCATCAGATTCTTTTTTGTTCTTTGGGCAATAAATTAATTTTCATCTCCAACTCAGTTGTAGGCTCGTTGTAAACTGGCATGTATTCGAAGACAGAACCTTTTTTGAGGTATATAAATTAATCAGAAGCAACAAGTCAAAAAAGTTCCGTTGAAATGAACTAAATTAAGGAAGCCAAATGCCAATTTTGAACACATTTACTGAAACACCAATACCATTCAAAAATAATGTTCTGCTTTAATTTGCTTCATATAGACAGAGAATATTATGAATAGCTACATAAATTGCCATCTACTTTAGACATTATAATACTAAAAAACTTCCCTTTTGAGTTTATACAGGCAAAATGGAATGAAGTCATACTTACAAAGTTGGCATATATGCATGCATCCACGCATAGCCTTTCGACTGTGTGATGATGGGGTAACGAGATTTGCTGACGTGGCGACTTGATATATGCTTACGTGTTGGCCTCTGATTCGATAAGGAAGAATCCTAATCACCAAAACCTTCACCAGACAAAATTAATATTCCACTAACCTTAGAGCTGTGACCATTCTGCAAAAGGGGGCTACTTCTCTCCTCAATAATACGTGCAAGAATCGACATCTTATGCTGTGACGAGGAAAAAAGACATTGATTTTGCATTATTGGGATTTGGAGGTTCCTTATTGAGATATGGAATTGGTTCTATGTATACCACTTTGTTTGAAGTGTGCTAATCATGTTTTGACAAGGATTTCTTCTTCATGACAAGTGTTTGAGTGAAAGAGGATAGAATTAAATTGATGTGAATGTTTCTTTAGATGAATTTAATCAGCTCAGTTTTTACAAGAAAAACATGCTAAACTGCAATCTGCACTTAAAGACAAATAATTTTTACAGATTTAGATATAATTATATATACCATGCATGATATGTTTTTATCCTAATTACATCTAATTAACTATGAGACAAGAAGCAAAAACACTAAAGAATGGCAAGCAAAATGTTCATCATGAAAATAGAAGGCAATAAGAAAAGTAGAAACATGCAAGATAGTATGATTATGAAAATAAAATAATCACTAAGCACTGTGAAAGAGATAAACATACTAAGTATATGAAATAGGAATATCTTACATTGACTACTATGCTCTTTAATGTACAACCTTGTTAGTCATATACAATATCTAGTACAATATAATAGAAATATGCATTAAATATATGAAATATGAATATCTTACATTGGCTACTATCATCTTTAATGTACAATCTTGTTTGTCTTTTTTAATAGTACATATATGAAAAAAAAAAGGTTAAGACAATGTTAAATGTGTACATGAGTTAAACAAAAAGTTTGGACGCTTAGTGTGTTATGTAGGGAGAGTAATAAGGCAGCTCATTCTCTAGCTAAGCTCTCGAGGCGAGATTATATGGTGTATTGAGACTAAATGTCCCACATTGGTTGAAAATCATAGTTAAGTCCACTTTATAAGGTCATAGGCAATCATCACCTTATAAGCTAGCTTGGTTGAGTTAGGCCCAAACAATTTAAGTGGACTTAGCCCAATCCATGTGGCGAATTCTAACATAATGAAATTACGTAGTAGGATTAGTACGAATTAATGTAATTAACAATTTATCTTCTTGATTTAAACTGTTTTTCTCAAACAAAAAAAGAGAAATTGTGTGTTGGATTGCTTTGATATTTAATGGATATAAAGCTTGAACGAGCTTTTGTCAATCCAAATACGATTCGAGCTCGAATGGCTTCATATTTTTACAAACATTATGTCATTTTTATATAGCTTATTGAGTCGAGTTCAACTTGAGCTTCAAAAATTAAACAACTTATTACTATAGCTTGTTTGACATGTATAATGAAGTGAAAACGATCCCGAATCAAATATGGACTCTTTTTTAAATTAATCGAGAATGGTTCAAATGTTCAACTTTGTCCCAAAAATTCCTTTGAATGTACCGAATACTCTATCCAATGCCGATCAATAAATATAAAAATTAATTTTCTTAATAATATAATTTAATTATTATAATCCTAGTTGTTTTAGAATTAAAAAAAAAAAAGATTAGTACTCCTTTCTGATAACTAATGCATATATGAAAATCATGAGTGCACAGAAAATATAATGACATGAAAATACTTGTAGTTTTCTATTTAATTAATATGTCCCAAAGTTATTATATATATAGTGATTAAGAAAAATATATGATACATACAAATTAATTACACTCATTTTTCTTTTACTTTTCTCCATTTGAACTTAAGAAAATTTTATGCATGATAACAACAATCATTTCTATATGTTAATAAAACAATAAAAAAAAAAAAAAAAACTTTCAATAGCCGAAGAACCATGCGCAGTGCGCACTTTACGGCCTTGTTTTGTTTGAATGTATTGTGACACTGTTTGGCTTGAGTGAGAAGTATTTTGATTGAGTATTTTGAAGATTATCTTAAAAATTGTTCAAAACGGTTACAACATGGTCTGAATGTATTTTGGTTAGAATTATTTAAATATGAACTATAAAGTAATACTTATCACTTAAGTAGTGAGTTAAGTTTAAAAAAGTGGACCGTGATTTAAATGAATATTAAATATTTGAGAAAAGGTAGATGGCAAACATCATATCATGTCTTTATTAATTCAATTTATAGATATTATATTGTATGATGATTGATTTCATTAAAAGTATTATTATTTTAAGTTGAACCACTTGTTCCGTGAGTTCGAATTGGTGGAAACGATCCCAAACGATAGTTCAACCAAAATTCGAAAGACTTGAACCATAATTCGGAATCCGAACAGTGCTGCATCACAAATTCCTTTTTTTAGTTGTACATTATTGGACTGTGCGGATGTGATTTTGGCCATGGGGGTCAGCCCATTGTGGCTGTGCTAAAACATATTAGGCCATCTCCGGGGTGGGGGGGGGGGGGGGCTGCGGGGTGGAGGGATTAGTCGTCTCCAGTGGGGCGGGCTCGGGGGCGGGGTGGACTGCGGGGCAGGGCCGGGGATCCGCGGAGCCCTGGCCGCGGCCCGTTCCCACGTGGGAAAAATGAAGAAGAAGACGGGCGCGTGAGATTCACGCGCCCAAATTAAATTAAATTTGTAGAATTAATTATTTAATAAAATTTGTTAGTATATTTATTGTATATTACTAGTATTTAATAAATATATGTAGTCACCAATTTTTAATTGAATTATTTAATATAATAAAATTTATTTTTTTTAAAATTAAAATCATTAATAATTTATTATAATTGTAATTAAATTTATTTATGGACAAATCATTAATAAATAAATTCAACATTTTATTTTAATATCTTTTATTGTAATTAAAAATTTAATCATTTAACTACAATATTGGTGGTGGCTATATATTTTTAAAAATACCGAATTAGTTAAAGATAAAATTAAACACTTATACAAATAATTTAGATTAATACTTAAATAATAAAATTTAATCCTCTTTCTTGTATTTCCTTTCATGTTTGTTGTATTTCCTATTATGTATCAATTTTAATTTTATGATTATTTACTCTCTTAAATTTTAATATTTAAATATAATTAATAATTTAATTATATTAATAAAATAATTATTAGTATTATTAATATTAATATTAAAAATAATTAAAACTATAATTATAGGTGAGAGTGGGCAAAGGAAGAAAATGAAATTAATTCCATTTCGGAGCCCTGCCATTGAAGACGACCAAGCAGGGCTCGGGGTGGGGGCCGGGGCAGCCCCGGGGCTCCGGAACCCCGAGCCCCCCACCATTGGAAATGCCCTTAGTCTACTCCAATATCTGTTCAAAGTTGATTTATTTTTTTCAAAGTAACGTATCCCTCAAATTTAAATAAAACCTACACAATATAATACTTACATATCTTAATGTAACGATCCTAAAATATGAGACTTTCATCTTCAACCTATGACAATAATATATAATAGTGAACACTGCTTCTTCGATAGAGTTTTCTTAAAATCTCAACACTCTATTATGAAAAGAAATATTAATTTGACACTCATAATTTACTTTCATCTCCCAAACCAAACTTCAATATAATTTTCAAATCTCGTAAATTTTAATTTTCAAATATAATCCAAGTCATGTTTCATTTGAACCTATAGAACAAATTTTACAAAATCAGAATCGAGTGACACGTAGCATCTTACTTTTGTCCTCCCAAACTTCAAATACTCAACTCAAATTAAATCTAAATTTTTTGGTGTTTCTAATATTTTGTTCAAACTAGCTAAACCTATTTTCTAAAACGAAAATAAAATGAAATCGAGGAAACACAAATCCAGCGGCATGAACTTTTATGTTGAGAGCAAACCAAAAAAGCTACAAAATTACAAAATAGAAATCGCAAGAGTTTGTTCCGAAACTGTACAAAATCCACCGCTCCATGTTTGATTAAATTCTGCAAATTTCGTGTAGAAATACTCATTTACGTTACACACATTGAAGAATCTGAATTCTAGGTACTGCAATTATAGTTTGGGGATGAATTCACAGCTGGAGATGGCACCAATAGGCGTCGAAGAAGACCCTCAGGATTCCGATCCTCTTCTTCAGGGCACACATTCATCACCATCACTGTTTTCGTCGCTGAATTCAAATTCTGAGATTACAAACGACGACGTTGAAACTGGTTCCTTGCCTTGTTGTAGGATTTGCCTCGAATGCGACGGTGAACGCGGTACGAAACCTTTTTTCCTTTTTAGCGAAATTTCTCACTTTATGCCTCTGGAAAAGCATTTGGTGAACATGCAAGCGGTGTAAAGTATAAATGCTTTTTTCGTGTAGTCATGTTGTTTATGTTTTATTTTACTTTATTTCCCTTTTATGAGCAGACTTTTCTGCGTTTAATTAACTTTACTATTGTTCGACTTGTTTGAAAGTTTCAGATTTAGTAATTCGTTTTCGATTACTTCAATTGGCACATGTAATTGTTTTTCTTCATGATACATATTGAATGACCTTGAGCAAATGCTGTTGTAAAATGATTCCTCTTTATTTCATGGGATATGCTTGCATTTGGCAATGTGAATCACTATTATTTCTGCACGTGCGAATAATTACTGATTTTTATAAACATATATGTTGCCTAATCGAACTTTCCTTAGTAGATGATGAATTGATATCTCCATGCATGTGCAAAGGCACTCAGCAGTTTGTGCATCGCCACTGCCTTGATCACTGGAGATCCGTCAAGGTGAAATATCTACTTCCCATAACTCATCATTCACATAATCATTAACAAATACTGTGACATATTTTCTGGTCAAATGTTTGTTTGTAATGTAGGAAGGATTTGCCTTTTCACACTGCACTACTTGTAGAGCTCAATTTCACCTCCGAGTGGCAGAAGTGAAGGACAACTCTTGGCGTAAAATAAAATTCAGAGTTTTTGTTGCAAGAGATGTTTTCCTTGTATTTATGGCTGTGCAAACTGTAAGTACAACTAATACTTATACTCGAAAGTTTCATTACTTCAGTTATATATTCAGCTTCACTTACTGGCGCAACTCAATTTCTCGGGAGTCTAGTTCATTGCTTCACTCAATCATAAATACTTCTTCTTGTTGTCATAGGTAATATATCCATTGTATGCTTTTGTTTGATGGAGGCTTTTTGGGATGTGACACAGAAGTCACTCATTTTAGTTTACCACTTTTGCTAAATAGAGAGATAATGCAAATGTTATTATACCAATGCTGGTTTGTATAATGTCACTCTTGGCGGGAATAGCTATCCATAATCTTGGAATGCAAGGACTAGTGCTTTGTAGTTGAACTTTTTGTGCTGAAAGTTCAGATCTTCTCTATGCTTTTCTTTCAAATAATTTATGTTAGGTTCATACTTATACTGAAATTGTGGATAGATGACTTGATGAGGAATAGAATGTAGAAGAAGCCCTTCTTAGAAATCAACCGTGTACATGGAATTATGAGCTTTCGTTATCAAGATCTGCCTTTACTGCTCCAACGGAGATTGTAGACCCCAAACTTGGAATGATGCTTGATTGTCTCTTTTGGATTTAATGAAGGCTTTTTGCTAAAAAAGCACAAAGATGAGGATGGTTGAAATCGTTAGAGGATTTGCGAAAGGTGAATGTCACGACTATAACCTATAATGGGAATGGCTAATACTACGGATGCAGTACATATGCCGTTCCGAAATGTGTTTAAGTGCATTTAATAATTCAAATGCCTAAACATCTATTTTTACATATTTTTTTTGGATTTCCAAAGGGTATCCTAAGTATTAGATCTGGTTTAATCCATTCAAAACACGGTCAGCACATTACGTGGGACCTCTCCTTGCTAGGAATCGAACTTGAGTTCGCCACATTGTGGGAACTAGTCCCTTCACTAGACCAAATGCCCGTCGGTTTCTATTTTTACATATTGACTCTTTAAGGTTGCCCTTTTCTATATGATGTATTATAGATTTGGCGATGAACTTTTGAAAAGATCTGAGGAATACACCCGTGCCAAAAGTTATTGCTGCTATTTCCTTTTGGGAAATAAGGCTTTCAATTTTCTAAAATGGATTTTTCCCACTAAAAGTACTCTCTTGGTTAAAGTTATGTTTTCCTTAATCATGAACTTACACTTAACCATAGGTAAATTGAGAATTAGATTGAACTTGAATTCACATATTTCAAACTGACATAATTTGTAGTGATCATACATTTTTGTTCATTGAATCGTAGTTTGAAATGAGAATCAAGTTTCAATTATCAGAAAATATAAGTCATGATCACTACCATAAAGGTGTAAGTTTCTTTTTTCTCTCAACTCAAGTTGATTTTATTTCACCTTTTATCCTCAGTCAGACGATCAAACAATTCTCAATCACGGTCCTTGTGGAGATATGAAAAGAGGTTGTTCCTTTATCAGGGCACACATAGTGGCAATAGCATGTGAAGATGTTCACTTTGCATTTCGCTCTGCTACAATGGGCCGCGATCTCATGAGGGTGAGCTAACTCCAAAAACCCATACTCAGTTCAGGGATCGGGTTTTATAATAGGAAGTCGAGGAGTTGTATCAATGGAAAATCCAATGTATTCGACCTTCTTATTGGGATTGGTTCTTTTGTATACTATATTCTATTGAACACGTGTTTTTATACATATCGTCTGTGTTTAAAACATTGCCCTTTTAACCAACTATCTTCTCGCTCGAATCGTATCTTAGTCTAGGTAACTAAATTCACTCATTATTCACCCATTAAGGGTTTTCATGCATTCTAAACTTGTGGATTGGAGCACACAAGCCGAATTCATTGTTAAAGCATGAATTTTTCATCATATGAAGGGTAACTTTTATATCAAAAGAGCATTTATCTAAGAAAATGAGAACAATATAATGTAACTTCGAGAATTGTGAGAAAATTGCCTACTATTATTACAAGAAGGGTGTAAAACATGATGCAGACACATCTCATGTGAATAGTAAATTTCTAAAAATGTTGCTTTCTCTTGCAATTTACTTCGCGACTCATTTTGCTAGATTTGTTGGAAACACATGAGCCACAAATTATCCATGCGACAAGAAAACAACTTTACTAATTCATTTATCCACTTTCGTTTCACTTTCTCATGGTTAATTCACCGACCCTTCACTTTCATTTTTGCCTTCTAACATGCAAGCAAATCCAAGCTATGGATACCCCGAGCTTAAAGAAGTACGTTCACTATATAACTTAATGTATTTGCCGTTTGTTCGAATTGCAAGCATAAAGGTTGATGTGCAAATTTTCGTAGTGGTTGAAGATGGCGGGGGTGTTGTTTAAAAATAACCCTGGGCTAGCAAAAGTCACAGAGGGAAATCTCGGCTTTTGAATTCCTATCTTGATCAACAATTTGAACTTCCTAGTAAATAGATTCTTGAGTACACGAGCATACAAAGCTTACTAGGAGGCCTCCGGTCAAGGTACTTCGATGCACAAACCAAGTAAATAATGATAAAACTCGAACAACAATGTGTATGGAAAAGTAAATCCGACGTACTTGTTGCGGTAATAATGATGGTACTTATAGGTACTATTCCCAAGCGGATCCGAGTCGGGTCTTACCAGGAGGCCTCTAGTCAAGGCACTCCAATGCTCAATCCATGGTCATGTAGATAATGATAAAACTCGACAACAATGCGATTAGAAATATAAATTATGCATTCTTGTTGTGGTAATAATGAGGGTACTTATGGGTACTATTCACAAGCAGAACCAAGTCGGATCTTGCCTCGGTCTTCAGGTCTACCCGGGTAAAACACACGTGGACCCTTGGAGTGTTTAGGCATAACTCCCGAGGATGGAGGGCTATTTAGTCATAAATATCTTGATATTTATTGAGTGATTAGTCTTTCAATTATATGGTAAGTTGACTAGACATGAGCATAGTTGTTAAAAGCGCCGGAAGCGCTAGGTGATGCGAGGCGAGGCGAGGAGAAAACGCTCTCTTAAGCGCTTGACGACGCGAGTCGAGCCCTCCTCCCTTCGTGTCGCCCAGATCTTCCCATTGCAACTTCGCAAGTGCTTCCGGTGCTTCCAACGCCTTAACAGGGGTGAATACCTCTGCTTAGCGGCGTTATTATGCCAGGGTAAAAAACACGCCTGATCTAGCCCTAATTTTGGCCCAAATACATTTTTGGATATTCTGAATATCTTAGAAATACTTTTGGGATTGAAAATAGATATGGCAACAATTAGCTTCATGGATATGAATGTAACTAACTAGAATATTTCCAAGATAATGGCATTAAAGAGTTGGATCACTTTGATAGGGGTTGCCTTGGCACACTTTGATCGGGTTTGCCTTGGATCACTTTGATTGGGGTTGCCTTGGATCACTTTGATTGGGGTTGCCTTGCAGAAGCACTATTTATTACTTGTCTTTGTTTAGCAGGAACTTCTGATATGAGGGTTCCCTTGCTGGATTTTCTATTCATTACTTGTCTTTGTCACATTTCAATTCATAATGCACCTCATTCTGTTATTTATGGAACATTTTTATTGGAGATTTCTTATTTATATTATTAGTAACAAACTTAGCTTCTTTTATTTATTCAATTGCCCTTTTTAAAAGTCTATTCTCCCTCTCATTGAGGGATGTGTATTCTAGGCTACTTTTGCACCACCTTGTGCAACTTTTCTTCATTCGTTGTCTGATCATTTATCCTCCAACTTCTTTTCTTTGGAAGACCAAAGTGCACTCCACTATAGAAGCTTTCACTTTTTGTGTTTTTGAAGTCAGACACAATTTATCATTTTAGGAGGCTCATTTTGCTGACTTTTGCTTTATTATTCAACAGTGGTGATTAACTTCATTTGACAATGCTCATACAGGGATCTATGGAGTCTGATTGGTGTTATGTGGAGAGTCTTAGGTTTTTCCAGTCTCTTGACCATTGTTTACTTCTAAATAGGGTTTTGGTGGTAGCAAAGATGATTGGTTATGGGATTAGATAGAACGATCTTGCTGCAACTTTGATTAACTGTAATGCTGATGTAGAATTATATATCTTTTTATTGCTAATTTTCTCATTGTTTGGTTAAAGCTACAGTCTTCAACTGCTCTACTTGGTTTGACTTTATCCTTCTTACAGTCTAATATTTATATGTCAAGTTCCCCTCCCATGTAGCCCCTTCTTTTATAGCATCATATGAGAAATTGAAATAGATTTCATGAACTCCTAAGAAACTGAATTAGCAGCATGGTGGTGTGGCCCCTGTAGATCTGTTGTCAGTCAGTTTCAGTTTTGTGTGTTGGCGCATCTCTCTGAAATCTACCACTTGTATGCCTCGTTGCATTCTATTTTTTTTATTCAAGTGAATTTCAGGGAGAGGATTAGTTACAATGAAATTAATATATCAACTGAAGAACTAACTACAATGGTTCTTGAGTTCCATGCCTAAATAGAAATCAAAACTGAGGCCCTTGCCATCCCTCAGCTTGCGCAACTCTGTTTATTTCTGTTATATGAAAGCCTGCTATGCATTAAAACTTTGGATGAGTTTCTTTTATTGTATAAATGTCAAGTAAAGAGTCAAGAAAACTCTCACACTTGCCGATTTTGGGTTGTGCTGTAATTAAGTGTTACAGCTGCTAAACTGGCAAAGTTGGAAAAAAGTTGTGATAATTTATTTTCTG
The DNA here is from genome assembly GCA_030819805.1 of Penstemon newberryi var. newberryi. NCBI lineage: Eukaryota > Viridiplantae > Streptophyta > Magnoliopsida > Lamiales > Plantaginaceae > Penstemon > Penstemon newberryi. Next base: position 12,282,808 of record JAUALY010000002.1, on the reverse strand, counting down.
GCTGCTTGTCATAGGTGATTGCTGTTATTGGTGGTTTTGCATACGTCATGGACAAGGATGGAACTTTTAGGAAATCGTTTAGTGCCAGTTGGGACCACATACTTTCAAGGCATCCCATTCCTTTTTACTATTGTTTGGGTAAATCTCAATACCAATATCTTTATTTTATTGATACTTTGAATGTGTTGTTCTTCTAGTAGTATAGTCCTTCGGGGCTTCTCATTGCTATATTTTAAACTTACATGTAAATTTCCATTTTTAATTGGTGCGTTAGATGATTTTCTCAAATTGCAGTTGCTATTATTTCTTCGGAAGTTGGATTTGCATGCTTTTTAATTATTGCTTTTACAGAATCTTTAGTGGAAATTAACACCCCCCACCACACACACACCAAAAAAAAAAAAAAAGGTGGATCATACTAATGAAGTTTATGGTGTTACCATGTGTGTTCACAAAACCAATCAGGAGTTCTCGGTTTCCTTGTGCTTCTTGGGTTTCTCGGACTCGTAATGCATTGTTCCTTAAATACCAATGACCAAAGGTTAGCTGGGTGTCAGAACTGTTGCTATGGGTGCGGAATCTTGGATTGTTTTCCTGCATCAATGGAAGCATGTTTTATTCTGGCCATCGTTTGTATTGTTCTCTTTACAATCCTTGGCATTGCATATGGATTTCTTGCTGCCACCATGGGAATTCAGAGGATCTGGCAACGACACTATCACATCCTCACAAAGATGGAGCTCACCCAGGTCTAATTTTCATATTTTATCTTTAGAATCAATCATCTTTATATAATTACTACTATCAGGTTTAAATTAAATGAAACTTAGTTTGTTTCTACTACATATGTTTCCCATGATTTTTTTTTTGAATATTAAAGCAGCTAATTAGTGTCCTTGGCTTTTAATTTATATTTAAAGAGATTTCACGGTCAAGTTTGGGTTTGAATATTGCAGGAGTACATAGTGGAGGATCTTGGGGGCAGTTACACCACTCCAGAACTGGATCTTGCACATGAAGCACGTCTGAAAATGCTCAAACTCTTGTAAAGAAACTATGGAGTCAACAAACATCATCATCATCATCGTCACAATGTTTAACTACTTTGTATTGTAAACTGTCTTATAATCGTATGTAATATGTATGTATGTATGCATGTATGTCTGTGTATGTATATAAATTCGCTGTATCAGAATGTTAAGTTAAAGATTTTATGTATATATCTTTTATCTATACACCTCCTCAGGTGACCCTTGTGGTGATCCTGCCGTGAGGTGGTAAGTATACCTTTGTCTTTGTGCAGTTTTCTATATCCTGCTGTGTTTTGTAACTTATTTATTTACTTACATAGATAATTAATCTGGTTTTGTTACAAACTAGAGCAGTCAAGTTAAAGTTCAAAGGATAGCATTTTGGGTTTGATTTGATTATTTCAACTGCAAGTTTGGATTTTGGTCTGAATATCTGAAATATTAATCTCTTATGAAAAACTGAAATTAAGTGTGCTTTTACCAAGTAGAATTGAAATTTTAAATAAAGATTCAAGTACAACAATTTTGTCTAGAATCGTGTTCCGTAGAATTTAAAACCTATAGAAAATAAGTATAAATATTGGGCCTATTTGGAAGGGTTTTGGCCCGTTTCGCTGGTCTCAGTTTAAAAAAAATGGTCTGAATGGTTTCGGTGAAACCTATGAAACCTCATTTGTTTAGGTTTGTTATGTTGGGTTTTGTAGTTTTTAAAAAGTTGAAACCCCATTTGGATTGAGTCTGGATGTTGGGGTTTGGAGATAAAAGTAGGTGGTAGATGTCAAATCAATGTTTTTTTAATAGAGTTTGAGGGGGAAAGTAGGTGATATGTGTCAAATTAATGTTTTATAAGTTTCAAGAGTTTGGATGTGGGTTTCTGGATATGTTTGTGATGAGTTTCATGAGTTTTGATAAACTTCATTTGGAAGAGTTTTGACTCAGTTTCGCTAGACCGGACAAATAGACCCAATATGTTTATTTTATAACTGGATATTATTCTTATAAGAGTGATCAACCACAAACAAATGCACTTGGTTTATTACCAAAAGGGTATACGGTAATCTAGTCTCCCAAAACTTATTCAGTGTGACTTACTATTCCATAGTGCAGGGACGGAACCAAGATTATAGAGTCGGGGGATCAAGTTTATCCATACTAAAACTAATTGACAATGATATTCAATATAATTTATGTGCATAAGAATAGATTATCAATGAGAACTCTATTGAATTCAAAATGCTAAAGTAATTGAATGAAAAAACTATGAAAATTGTATACGACGCTCTTCATATCATAAAAAATTCTTAGCATTTTTATTCTCAATGTTAATAATCAAACAATTCGCAAGGTAGTAATCTTCCATCTCGTTTTTAAGCCTGTTTTTCACCAACTTTATTGTTGATAATTATTGTTTTTGTTGTGGTGATAACATAAAAAACTAATATCGAGCGAACCAAACAATCTACTAGAAGTTACATCATAGACTTTCTTGTACTCTTCAATGGTAAAATTAGAACGAAAACTATTGATAATCATGTCTTCTAAATTAAAACTAAACAGATGTTTTCATTGAATTAAGTAGGTATAGTTGACAATTTAACATGAAAAATTACTTCTCTTTTTATTATAATTATTTTGAGCCCATGAATATACGGAATAAAAGAAACTTGTAAAACTTTAAATTAGATGGGTGGTTGAATAATGTAAATAGTCATACTAATTTCTCAAAAAAAAAAAAAAAAAAAAAATTAGAACTATTTTTTTTTCTAAAATTTTTGGGGGGTCCATCCCTGTCATAGAGCACTTGATTTATTTTGGTCATCCAATTTTTTTTTTTAATCTGAAAAGGACAATCACTGCCTATCTTTCTCAACTAAGTCCCGAATAGAATCAGGTGGTTCTTTCATCCATAGTAGACTTTCTCCCGAAGTGTGGCCAAGTTTGGCCAAAGCATCCGCCACCGAATTAGCCGACCTTCTGATCTGACGGAGAGACACAATCCACGGCTTAGCAAGCAGAATCCTGCAATCCTCTAAGATAAAATCCAGCGGGTGATCCCGGGTATCAGTCTTTTGCAAGAGGGTATAAATAACCTCAGAGTCTATCTCTATCACCAAATTCTCATATCTCCTTTCCCACGTGGCGCTCAAACCATCCCGAAGGGCCAGAAGCTCTGCTTGCTCGATCGAACACAAACCTGCACTTCGGCAAAAACCAAAAACCCACATACCATCATCATTCCTTACCATGCCACCTATTGCTGCGGAGTTCAATCTCGCCAGCCAACTCCCATCCGTGTTCAACTTGACCCAATCCTTGTCGGGGCGCGACCAAACCTGGTACCCAGAAACCCTTCTCTGTCAGATAAGAGCATACGAACTCTGACTGTCGAGTGCAAGTTGCTTGACCCTAAAAATAGTAGCTTGAGTAGCCTCTTCTCTCCCTTCAAAAACTCGAAAGTTCCTAGCCTTCCATATATTCCAAATAGCAGCTAAAAACACCCAACACTATTGGGTTCTAGGTAAAACGAAGTTACTCAGACAAGTCGAATGGCCTTCTTCACTCAATTGTCCCTTCCAAGAGAAGCCAGGACCGAAACGTCCATAGGGGAAATCATTTTGTCCCAAATTTTCCTAGCAAGAGGGCACTCGTAAAACAAGTGATACATATCCTCTCTAGCCAAGCAACCTCTAGAGCAGAGATCCGAGTCTGCAAAGTGTCGATCAGAACGAAGAGCATTCGTCATCAGGCTCCCATGTTCAATTAACCACACAAAAAATTTCAAACGGTGAGGGCATCGCAACTTCCACAACCACGCAAATGTCCCATCCTCCCCTGAACTTTGGGTTTCTTGGGCATTGTAAGCAGATTTGCAAGAGAACTTACCATTCGACGAACCGTACCACCCTGGCGAATCGAATCGATCTCTTCCAAAAGAAACAGGTACTGACAAAATACTGATCCTGATGTTGTCCGGGATGTTTGTTCTAATTATCTCAAGATTCCAAGTTCCATTACTAATAAGATCAGAGATCCCCAACATCAATCGTCGCTTCTAATCTCTCCCTCAATAAGGTCTCAAAAAACACCTTCCTTTAGCCAGCGGTCAAACCAAAATGAAATAAGCTCCCAATTACCAATTCTCCATCTGATACTATTCTCCACCGCCTTTATGCTTCTTACAATCCCTTTCCAAATACTAGAGTCGATGGGCTTTATTCCATACTCTAACAGATCACCCCCCTTCAAGTATTTATTTCTATAGACTTCACTCCAAAAAGCTTCATGATTGTTTAAAATGCGCCAAGCAACATTGGGTTCTAGTTTCCCTCAAGCCTAATCCTCCGTTTGATTTTGGTCTCAAGACTTTTGACCACTTAACCAAGTACACTTTCTTCCAGTTTGAGTCAGTAGTCCACAAAAAACTCCGATTCAATTTATCCAGTTGAGTGCACACCGAGCTTGGAAGCCAAGTTGTCTGCATATTGTAAGTCTTCCTAATGTTTATAATTATAAATAATTAAAAAAAGTGGATTTATACTTTATTAGATTTACACAAAATAAAATCCATTACAAATACTGTCATATGACCGTTCAATACAAAAAATAAAAGAAGAAGAAGAAAGAATAACAAGTTAGAAAAATATTTGTGATGTACCAAAAGAAAAAAGAAAAAAAAGAATTTTTTTTTTTGTGCAAGTCTAAATTAAAAGTTTAACTAAGATTAACACATTTCAATCATGAGAAGTTTGTTTCATCAGCGAATAACCCAACCTCTCTTCTCCATAACCATCATTCGCTCCACAGTTAAACCCTACTGCAATTTCCGTCTTCGAAGCTTTGCTACTATGGCCGATGAGTTCGTGAAAGGAAATGTTCTACCAAACGGCGTCGCTCTCATCACTCTTGATCGCCCCAAAGCCCTCAATGCTATGAACCTAGGTTATTTCACATCCTTAAACCTCTCACTTAATTTTTTTTATCGCTTTAAATTTATCAGTGATCGATTGACATTTTGGTGTAGACATGGATGTCAAATATAAGAGCTTTCTGGATGAATGGGAAACAGATCCGAGGGTGAAGTGTGTGTTGGTTGAAAGTAGCAATCCACGTGCTTTTTCAGCAGGTTATTTCGAAAGCAATTAGTATTACTTTACTACTATCTATGTTGTGTGTTTCTCCTTTTTTATGCTAAATCTCTAAATCATATATTCATATTTGTATAGGGGTTGTATTAGTATATATTTTTCCATATGTGTTTGGGCTAGGTTTTGAGGGTGATCATTCATGGTCAATGCAGGAATGGATATTAAGGGTGTTGTTGCTGAAATTCAAAAGGACAAAACCACTCCACTTGTGCAAAAGGTTTTTCTGTTGACACAGATATTATGAGCTACGAGTACCTGTTGCGTGTTGCTTGTCTGATGGTTGTCAATGTGAATAGAAATGTGGGAATTTGGCATACATTATATCTATTATTTTCTTTTTTTTTTCTAAAGGTTATATAATTAGGTGATGATGTAGTTTTTTGAAAAAAATTGATTGTCTGGGAGCTTTTTTGTTACTAAGACTCTTAGTGGGCTACTTCTTGTGCAGGTGGTGATGTGAAGCAGATTACAACCAAAAAACAAGTGTCAGACATGATTGAGGTCTTGTAGCGTCCAGTAACCAGATGACTTGTGATTAGTAATTAGAAAAACTTTCAAATCTAAGGAAACTCACTGTGCTTTGTACAATAAGAACTCTATTGTTGATGTCTTTAATTGAGTCTGGTTTGGAGTGTTTCATCAATCAAAGATTGATTAAGTTGGTGGTAATTTTGATATTGAATCTAATTCTGATTCTAGTCAGGAGTCAGAGCAGTCAGGGTATCAGTCTGTACCCGTTAATTTTGAACCAGGCTGATTACTAAGAATAGTTGATCTTTGTGTTGTGTTTTTTAGCCTAATCGTTACAGGGATGAAGTACTATTTCTCTCTTTTTTCTTTTGATGCTGATATCCTTCTTTTTCTATGATTCTAGCTCACTAGTTGTTTATTCTCACAAGAGTAAATACATTAAAATTTTTGTACCTTATTAACATTCTGGACGCCATATCTGCTAAGATCGCTGTTTTGATGTACTGGTCATAGTCCAAGAGATTAACTAAATATTGTCCAATAATCATTTCATACCAATAGATAATCAAATCCAGTACACTGTTTGTTTCTTGTGATTTATCATGAACAAGCTATCTGATAATTAGATTGTAAGTTCTAACAGGTATTTACTTTTTTATGTGATAGGGTAATCTGATTTTCTCGAAATGCATGTTTCTGTTACAAAATATTCTGTGTTATTCTGAAAAGAAAAATCTCATAATTTTACTTTCTTAACTAGGTGTTCACTGCTGAATATTCCCTCATATGCAAAATTTGTGAGTACAAAAAGCCTTATATCTCCTTGATGGATGGTATAACAATGGGATTTGGCATTGGTCTATCTGGTCATGGTCGCTACAGACTCATCACTGAGGTAATTAATATGCTAATCCAGTACGATTCTGATGTCACAGATTAGGGAGAACTATGCTTACTATCTGATTTTAATAATCTATGTCAGAAAACTATCCTTGCTATGCCAGAAAATGGTATTGGCTTGTTTCCAGATGTTGGTTTTGCATTCATAGCAGCAAAAAGTCCAGGAGAAGGATCAGTAGGTGAGCCTTTTGCTATTTAGTTGGTGTCTACTTGGGTATGGATATTTGCTATGTTTTACACAGTCTATCTTTTCATTGGAGTGCAGTTGTGCACTATAAAAATGATCCAATTAATGAAGATACAGAATAAATAAGTTATCCCAGTATCCATTATGGTTTTGCATTTAGTCATTTAATTTTTCATTCCCTTTATAATTTTCAGGGGCCTACCTTGGATTGACCGGAAATAGGGTGGCAACGCCAGCTGATGCTCTATATGTTGGTCTGGGAACACATTATGTGCCTTCTGGGAGCTTGGGTGCATTGAAGGGGGATCTCTCGGCGACCAACTTGTATGTTTTAAAAGTCTCCTACACACATGATTTGATAAGATGGGCCTTGTCTGTTGAAAATGAATTTCTATATAATATTTGTGACAAAGTTGAATTGTTTATGTCCATCCTGATTCATGTAAAATATATTCTTCTGCATTCACAGGCTACAATTTCTTAGAATTTAATATTGTATGAAATCTATTCATTTCTTCATTACCAAAAATAAACTTTCTAACTTTTTAGCATGATCAGCAAATGTTACCTGTGTAGTAGTTGGAAATTGTTTTACAATATTGCTAATGCACTTCGGTTTTTCCTGTGTCTTTATAAGGCACACTCCAGTAGACCAAAATCTTACTTGTACTAATTGTATGGAATGTGATAAAAACACTCTTTGTTGAGAATGTTGCTTTCAACTTTCTGTTTATTGTTTCTCAAGATGGATCTTTGATGTAGTTCTGAGGATCCTGATCAGGAAATCAAAGCACTTCTGGAAAGATATAGCAGAAACCCTGATTCTGAACCTCGTTTGAAGTTGCTTTTACCACGGATAATTTCGACTTTTGGAAGCCACATGTCTATAAAAGAGGTAATGGAGGAGCTCGAAAATCATCAGCAAAGTGGCGATACCTTGGGTAAGACATTAATCTTAACTTTATTATTATTATTATTTTTTTTTGGTGGGGTGGGGGGTGTTGATGTTTAACCTGCTTTGTTTTTCATCCTTTATGCTGATTTTCGTCAATTTCTTGGCAGTGGCAGAGTGGGCTAAGGATGCTTTGCAAGGGCTTCGAAAGGGAGCCCCTTTCTCACTTTGCCTCACACAAAAACATTTCTCAAGAGTTGCCTCTGCCCGGGGGAAGAGTGATGATGATTTGTCTAAGGTGATGACTTGTCTTGCTTTTTTCATCTTTTGTTATGCCTCCCCATCTTCTGTCCCCGGTGGGACACAACAAAAGTTATCATTATGTATTCCCACATTAACATTTCTTCCTGAAACATGCTCTGCCCAGCTGACTGGTGTAATGAAATCTGAATATCGGATTGCTCTAAGGTCTTCTCTTCGAAATGATTTTGCCGAAGGTGTTCGGGCTGTCTTGGTTGACAAAGATCAGGTTACTGCTTCCACTATATCTGTTATTTATTGATATTAGTTTTGACTTCAATTTTTCATTAATTAAACTGTTAATATAAAGTTCAAATGAATACAACTTTAGTTTGGTTGGTTTTAAGTTGTACATACAGCTTCCTATTCAGCTTGTTAGATTTTTTTTACTGCTTGTGTTGCTTCTAGTTCTTGAATATTACTAGTTTTATAACCTTATATGTGTCGATCTACTTGGGCTCACTGCTGTTGAATACTATTATTTGCAGAACCCCAAATGGAGTCCATCAAGCTTGGAAGAAGTGAAAACGAGTGAAATCGAAGCTCTTTTTGAACCCTTGGGCACTGAAGTTGGAGAATTGAGTGTTTGATTTGTGCACATCAAGTTTTTTCTTGGCTTATATGGGGACTGCTGCTATATTGCTCCCTGTATAGTAGATAGATTTATGATTCAAGTGAACAATAAATTTCAACTTTCAAACACTCTACATTTGGTCATACTCCTTATGGATGTTGTGTATCTTTTCTAAATTTTGCTCAATTTTTCTTTTCAAGACACGAACAACAGAAGCATAATTTGTCCCTGGGATTGCAGGAGAGGATTATTATTATGAAACGTAGAACTGGTGATGGACACCCACACAATGTCTTTAAAATCAGGACCGGATATAGAACTAGAAGGCTTGTTAATTACTGGTTCAACTGATTTGCAAGTGAGTCAATCGTTATGACCAAAAAAAAAAAAAATGTAATTAATATCTAATTTTAAAACATGATATATGAGGTCAAAGTTTCGACTCTCATTCCCTACAAGTTTTGTTTAGGTATTTTTCTATCATTGTATAAAAATAAAAAAATGAAAATAGAAAAAGGACTGCATTGTCGCTTTACCCGGTTCGCCGACTTCCAATTGGTTCTAGTAAGTTTACCGGGTGTTCGATCTCCAATTTAGTTGGCTACTTTTGGCACGGACAAGTCACCGGTTCACGATTGAATTGGACGGTCATGTATGCAATCATATGACATCATTATTATATAGATGAACTTTCCGTCCTACTTACACAATATAATAGAATATTACAAACATAACAGTAGTAATTTGTTATATCCACCTATTTTTCAAAATATCTCTAGAATACATTTAAATAACATTTCAACTAGTTCTAATGTATATCTAGAAGAAATTTTAGAACACTAACGACTAAATCAAAACTAACCTGTAATGATGGAAAATATAGTTTCTATTGATACATATAACATTAAATTATTTCCTAATATTAATAAAAAATAGTGATACTCAAAATTTTATTCACATAGTATATTTTTAACAATTTAAATTAGCCGCAACAAATTACATGAAGCCATCTCTACACGAAATAATGTTTTGTATTTGTAGTGATGCCCTCTTTATATTAAAATTGTCTCTCACATACGGAATATTATTGTGTCCTTTTGTGGCCACTCCTCTTATGCTCCTACCACTATTTTCCATTTGAAAAAAAGTAACATTAACATTAAACTAATTAATATTTAATACTTAGTAGTAGTATTTTCAACTCCGTGGGCTATCCGTGTTTGGAAACCCTAACATGCTTCATAATCATAGGTTAACTCAACTAACCAACTAATACTCTATTTTAATGTTTCAAGATTAATGTATGAGATAGATTCATTTTCAGTTTGATGTTTCTTCCTAGACCGATAATAAATTATGCATTTATTGCTCTAATTAGTTTGAGGCTAACAACATCAAATTCCCTGTGTGTATGGAACCCTTGTGTTAATTTTATTGCATACTATTTTCTTTGTGTAATATTCTTTTTACATATTTTCTCTTTATGTTAAATATCATTTTACTCTTCATACTTAACCTTATTTACATATATATTAAAATAATTTGATTTTATATAATATTAATAATTTAATATAAAATTTCAAAAAGTGTTATTTAATATTTTTTAATTTATATATTACTAATAAATTAAACAAAACTTTGGTATTATGTTTTATAAATATAAAAAATTTAAAAGTCTTAATAAATACTTATAAAACATTATTAATAATTCTATTAACATTTTATGAAATATCTACAAAACTTATTTAATATTTTTAAACAATATATTCTATGTATTATTAATAATTTTTAAAAAGTAACCTTGTATTTTTTTTTCTTTCAAAAAGTAGCAACCTCGTCGATTTTAGGCCGTCGAGCTTGAGGTCGAAGAACCCTGACCACGACAACCGGTGGCGAAGAAACCAACCCAGGTCGTTGTAGTCTATGTTTCCCGATCCAGTGCCAAGATGACTTGGGATCGAAAAACCTAGGCCGTCAACGGCTTGTGCAGGCTTGCTGTGACTAACCTGGCTCGGGGGGGGGGGGGGGTGTTGGGGTAGGAAACGGGGGTGAGGGGTAAGCTATGAAGCACGGATACTTCAAAAAATTCAAGTATGCAGAGTCGGACTCTTTACGGACTCGGACACGCGTGCGACTCGGCTCGGACACGCGTCGGACTCGCCACGTGGCGAGTCCGAGAAAATACGGGTTTGGACTCGGCGGGGATACGGTCAAGGACTCGGTCAAGGACTCGGACTCGGTCAAGGACTCGGTCAAATGCTCGGTCAAGGACTCGGTCTTGGACACGGCGGGGGTCTTTTTGCAATTTTTATCAAAATTGTGGGTTTAAATTGAAAATTTGAAACTTAATTAACAAAAATCAGAAAATACTTTTGTGAACTAGTCGATTAAACTTCTACAGAGTACTCTTCCTCGACATTCCAAACACAGATTAAACAACTCCTAAACTCCCCAATTTCATTCATTTCATAAACCTTAGTTCGAATTCTCTTCCAATTTATTCAAATTTACAGGTACTTCTCTTCCTCTCTACCTCATTTTTGTGCAATTATGTTTTATTTCCTTGAAATTTGAGTTGGGTTTTTATCAATGTGTACTTCTTTTACAAAAAATATTGACATTATGGCCTAAATTAGAGTTATTTGGAGTTCTTTTATTTAGTATTTCTATTCAGTGTCGGTGCCGCATTGTTAAACTTCATTGCACCTAAACCATACTTTTATCTCTGTTTGACAAGAAATGTATTATCTTTTAACCTCTAGGTAATTGCTATAAAAAAAATCTGAAGCAAAAGAAAAAGAAAAACAAAAGAGGGTGGTATTTCTATCTTGTAATAAAAAAACTAATTTTATTTAAAGATTTTGAACAATTTTACGTGTAATTGACTAATTCTTATGTACTTGGAGTGATTATTTTTCTTATGAGACTTGTTTTGATATTTTTTTTCATGTGAAACTTGTTTTGAATTATTTACGATGTGCTTAGCGTGAATTTCGACATCTTTTGTGATCTTTTCTTTTGATTTTGTTTTTGGGATATTAGAATGTTAATTCATTGACTATGATTATGATGCTAATTTATTTTATTTTTATATAAACTATATAGTTTTTTTTTTGTTTTTTTAATATACGTATCCATGCCGTGTCGTATCTTGAAAAAAATTTAGAAAACGAATCGCCGAATCCGAATCGTGTCGAGTCCGAGTCGCCGAGTCAGTGTCTGTGCAACATAGGGGGTAAGTGTACCTTGGGAAGAAGATCGAATACAATTTAGTTAATTTTACAGGTTAAATTGATGAAAACTGAATTTCAGTCACACAAGATGTGAGTGAAAAACACGTGTGTTTAATTCTTGCCGGCTTTGGTGAAATTTCTATGAAAAACATTTCTATGATTGTGTAAGTTCCCATTATCACGTGGGGGGCTTGTGCTATTAGCCCTCTAGCTTCTACTAGTTAATTTATTTATGTAAAACTTAGTAATAAGACAGTTAATGTAAGGTTTTAAAAGCTCTTCTACAAAGTTACACAACTATTTGTCTAATTTGATGCTAGTTTGTCATAACTATACATATTTTTGCACAATTTGTTATCTTATATAATAAGTAACCATGTTATCATTGTTAAATCGAACAATCCACAAGTGTTGTCACCTCATCCAACCTAGCAAAATTTAACATAGACAACACTGCAAATTGTTCAGCATGACATACAAATACAATGTACCCAAAATTATTGGAACTACATATATTGTCAATCTTGATGTACTGCACGAAACCAAATAGCAATATGTCAACTTTGTAACAATAAGTTATGATAAAAACTAATTAAAGTTGACTTTTTCATTAATTGAAAATACAAAGAATATTTTACTGCAATTATTAGCTTAAGATTCAACTTTCTTGTTTCTTTCAGAAAAGGTAAAACAATAAACAGTACTAACGGCATGACCATCACTTGGAGTTATTCGTTTACTCAGTACGATATCATTTTTAATTGTAATAATTGAGTGATATTGTTGACAATTAGATGTTTTATTTTACTTTTCAAATTAATGCCACCTTCATTGATACTTGTTGCCATCAAGGATTATAAAAATAAAACTGTAAATGTTTTGTTTCCTTGATTAAGTAGTTTGTTATAAGAGGTGAGCGGGTAACACAATATTTAAGTTTATTTGATATTTTGATGAAATTTAAATTATGATTAAAGTTGATTTATCTTAAAATGAACTGAGTTCGAATCGAGGAGAAACGAATCGAATGGTTTAGCATTTTCACACATTTTGCTATTTCTAACTTATATTTCTAGTCGATTTAATGGAGTTCAAAAAAGAAAATTGCCAAATGATAAATAATGTTTAAGTTTAGCTTGATATACATAACTAATCCAACTCTCATAAATTTAATCTCATAAATTTAATCTCATAAGTCTGATAAATAAACTCTTAACGATTACTTACTTGAAAAAAAAAACTCTTTTTGTCTCAAAATTTTATTTATAATTCTGTTTTGAAGTGTCCTAAAATATGATTTTTTTTTCTATAATGAAATTATTTTTATTAAGACTACGCTCACACATTAAATAAGGTTTTGAAACTGTTTTTTTAACATCATAAATATAAAAAGTTCTAAAAGTTAGATTTCTTTTGGGATATCTATATTGACAGCACATTGTGTTTCTGCCATAACAATTAATTTTGAATGATAGTTTCACCCTCTTCCCAATTCCCTCTAGCTACCTCTCTCTTCGTGTAACAGATAACTTATACCCAAACAAATTAACAAAGCTTGGATTTTTAGTAGGAGTAATTACATAATCAAAATATACCATTGGTTCTTGAATTTCATATTAACAATTTATGCCAATATATATTTATATATATATATATATATTTAATACTTTTCCTGAGTTATCGCTTTACGAGTAACCAGCCTTCACAATGAATTTTTTTTTGGATGGAAGCTTTGAAACTTTAAGGTGGGGGGTTAGATAATTTGTTAGAAAAAAGTCTTGAATTCTTGACATATATACCAAGGATACAATACTACTTGTCTTCTGAAAATTGCACGCATGCTTCTGTATAAAATATTGTAACAAATATGTGCAAAATTTGTATTTTGGGGCATAAAGTTGGTTCAAAATTCTTAAGCAAAACCGAAAATATTCTTTTCATTCAATTGTAATCCTCAGGAATCAAAACTAATAGATCTGTTAAAAGAAAAATTGAATTGATTTTTGGAGAGAAAATTTTGTAAAGGACTTGTTTCAGTAAATATTAATTGTTGGGGTAAAATTGTCATTTAAAATTAATTACTCTAGCAAAAACAAAACTTGTTTTGACAATATCTCCAGCCTTTTTTCCCTACTAGTAATATTTACATAAAATTTTGTGCCATAACTAAAAACTAAAGGGCGAGGGAAAAAAAATTGGTTTAAAAATACAAGTGCACATGTTGCTTCGGAATCCCAACAACTCACTTTATTGGGATTTTACATACAGTATTTTATTTGAATTATTTGATGGAGAATCCTAAAGCACACCAATAATACACAATATTTAATTAAAGGATAATAACACCCACCTCCCTTCAGACTAGGTGAATTACAAAAAAATCCTGAAATATCAATAATTACAATCATCTTCCATATTGAACTTTTACTTTATAGATAAACCCTTGCAATTAAGTTTCTAATTGAGAAAATTAATTTTATCATAAAAAATTGATGAAATATCTACTTTCCTGATATAGCATCAATCATCCACCGACTCTGTAACCTGATTTGGATAAAAAATACTAAGGACCAGGGTCTGGATGAGATCCAGCAACGGACAACTCGCCCATATGAGACTGTCTCGCAGCGACTAGGATGATCTCGTACCAATAAACGGTCTCAAGAATACAATAAGGGGACGGTCATTAGCGATCCCAAATTGCTAAGTCAGGAGCTCGCTCTACACGACGGATTTTCACAAGGTTCACTAATCCCCCGTTTTAAGGAACGTGGTCTCTCATTTGGAAAGAGTTGGCATGCATGCAAAATAAATTCCCCAATGAAGGACAATCCTAACAAGAAAAGATCTCCCTCTACGTGTATAAATACCTCTATGGTATGATTAATTTAAGACCTAATACACAATTGATAACCTAATTCTTCTTTGCAAATACTTTATTTAAGTACTCTGCAACTCTTGATGACTTAAGCATCGGATGAGGCTCCACCAGCACCCACTCCAGTGTGTAGTATTTGTTTTGCAGGTCTTGACATATATGTTATCCAATTTCTTGAAGCAGAGTATGCCAGATTCAAAAATTCGATATCTACCCTACATCATTTTCCCATAATCAATTTTGTCAATTTTATGACAAACATACAATTCCTATATATATATATATATATATATATATATATATATATATATATATATATACCATTCGGGTACTCACATAATAAATATAAATATGAAAAAGGGTCATATGTTAATTCTTGATAATTATACATATCTTACTAGATAAACAAGTAGCAAAATTAGATTGATAAATTATGTATATTTATATTTACATATCTAGTTAATGTAATTTATTATATTTGAAATTAATAATTTGAATAAATTTTATAGTAGAATAGTATAATTGAACTAAATAATAAAATAAACTCAAATTGCATTTGTTTTTATCAAATTCAAAATATCATTGAATCTTATTTTTATCATGGTTTGAATATTTGGCCTATTATAATTAGGGTTAATCCATTTTGCTTAGGTTTATTTGTATTTTAGCAAATTTTACTTTTTTTTTAAAAAAAAAAGTCATTATAATGAAGGATTGTGGTAATTAGGAAGATAGACATGTGTATATTTTTTGGGAAAATTCTTGTGTAGACCAGGTCTTTCACAGACCATGAACAAAATTAGTGCATTCACCAAAAATATTTACAAGATTTTGTGCATGGTCTATGAAATATCATGTCTATGAAAGATTTTTTCCTAAAACGAAAAATTCTTACCCAGATCGGGTTTGGCAGAACCTAAAGTAACTACATAGCAAGTGTAATACACTTGCTTTGTGATTGGATGTAACTGTCATGTGAGTGACCAGTCACAAAAGTGCAATACACTTGATTGGTGGTTGAATAGATTCGGCCAAGTCAGACTTGGACAAAAAAAATTCCTAAAACTAATAGAAGGGAGTATATTTATAATTTTCGAAACTTCATGGAAGATGGACGTAATTATCCCTTAATGCGACTTCGGAATGGACAAGTACACTAATATTTTCTTGTTTATTGCACTTGAACCAAATACTATTCCGCATATAAAACAAAACAATTATATACTAAGTTGACTCTGAAGTTGAATACATTATAAATAGGTACCCAGTAGTGGAAGTGCAAATGAACCCACCCAAGAAATTAGTTAACCAGAACCATATACTATCAATTAATGGCGGAAGTACACGTTTCTAGTTCTTCTGATGATGATGATGAGAAAATTGCCAATGCTGGTGGCGCCGCCGCCGCTGCAGAATTAATGAAAGATCGAAAAGTGTCGTGGGCAAGGCTCCGCCGTGTCGACTCCCTCAACTTGGAAGCCGGAAATCTCAAGCCAGCCCATCACGCCTCCTCTAACCAGGTCCGCCGCCGCGCCTCTTAATTATTATATTTCTCTATATAACCTTCCTTCATGCATATGCAATACTATATTGTAATGATCCTATAAATTAAACTGTTAGGGCATATGTTGTGTCTTGCCTTTCAGAAAGCATTTCGATATTTTCTAAAAAGCTAATCAAACAATTTTTTTTACTTTTAAAAATAAATTATTCTTTCAATTTTAAAAATAACTCTATAATATATCTATTAAAAAAAAAATTAAACAAACTCTATTTTGGTTGGACATAAAATAGTGCTATAACTCATCTCTTACACTAGTTATCTCACATAATAAATGCAATTTGATGTAAAGTAATCTATTTTCTTAATTATTTATCTTATTTCCATAATCTCTAAAAAAAATTATCTTTTCAAAAACATATACTTACTATTTATTTCATCTCAAAAAACTCAAACAAATAATATTCCAATACCGAGACATTTTCTAAAACCTTAATTTATTTTTTAAATCAATTTTAGAAACGCGAGACAAACCAGCCCTTAATATTTGTATACAATATTTAGAAAATACATTTAAATAGCTATTATCGAATATAATTTTTTTAGTATAATTACTAAAATTCAAACATTCTATCTGTAAGAATTTAGATCTTTCTCGACTTAGAAATATTTATTCACGAGGATCCGAGTGTATAATCTGGTAGGTTTAAACTTTTAGGAAGGGGTTTTATTAAACCCAAGGATTAGAAGATCTAACATTAACTAATTGTTTAAATGATTAATTAATATGCAATACATGTATAACAAACACGCAGACGTAGCCTTAATTGGGTTACAATAAGAAAGAAAATAATGTTTACATGTATTGGTTTACAAACACGCAGTGTATTGCTTATTAATTAATCATTTACATTATATATAAGTTCTTTTTAGATTTAACTCAGTTATAAGATGAAGCAAATCAATAATATATATTTTTTCTGGAAATTTCGATTTATATTTATATCGTCATCAAATCAAGAAATCTGTTTATACTCAATCGAATTAAGCATGAATAGATATACTAAAATCTCGATTTTAAAACGTGAATATATATAAATCATATATAAAATATAAAATAATCAACTTTGGCTTTCATCAATTGTGCTCTAATATTGCCGTTCAATTTCATTATTTTAAATTTTGTTTAAATCTGACTGCAATTCAAACATGTGATTAGCATTTGAACATTAGTTGGAATCTCAGGTAACCTTTTGATTTCAAACAAACAATTTATAATTGATGGCTTATATATAAATCATTCCTCTAGCAATGATTATTTAAGTCTAAAAGGCATATACATTAATTTTTTTTGAAAACAAAAGATATACTTTCTCAACTATTGAAAATATCTTAAGATGAAATTTTTGCATTTTCCAAGGAATATAATACTATATTTCTTTGTTAATTTTTTTTTTATCAAATGAATAATTATTTATGATAATTTGTCATACGATGAATAAAATTCTTGAAAAATTAACAAATAGCTAATGTGCAAATTTCATGAAAAATAATTAAAAAAATTACTCATAAATTTTTGGTTTTCTAATTCTATATATTATTATCAATACAAAAATAAAAATTCACGTTAGGAAAAAAACTATATTAAGAAACAGAAACTATATGACACTATTTTACCCCAAAAATTCAACTTTTGTAACCTTCTAAATTCTAATCATATTATTGAAGGAAAATCATTTAATTAGCGTAAATACAAAAATACTAAGTGTAGAATAGTCAATACAAAAGTAAAACCTTCAGAACCATATCATAAACCAAAAATAAATTATACACAAATAATTTTCACTAATTATAAACTATATCCAATGCACTCTTCGATCCGAGCTATAAATACACAGTTTTAGTAGATAAAAAAAATTCACTAATTTAGAACTTGCACAAGTGAAGAACCCTATTTTATATATATATATATATATAAATTATTAAAAAAAGTGAAGAACCCTTTTCACCTAGAAAAACATTGGAACAAAAATAGTCTATCTTTAGTGATTCTAAATAGGAAATACGTGAATATTTACATATATTTTTATGTCTCTCAGTCAACCATACATCATGAGTTTATTTTTACATGCTTATGACTTATTATGTATCATAATCTAACTAAACATATATTTTTTGCCATTTGTATTCAATATCTCAATTAAATCAACATAGAGATAGAATATTTTTTATTCCGCCCAAAAAAAGGTACGTACAAAACTTAAACACAATTCATACTTTCCAGGCGGGAAATTGGAGTAGAACCCTCAATCTAGCATTTCAAAGCATTGGAGTGATTTATGGCGACATCGGAACTTCGCCGCTGTATGTATACGCCAGCACATTTCCGGACAAGATTCATCACAAAGACGACATCCTCGGAGTACTTTCTCTCATCATTTACACTCTGATCCTCATTCCTATGATCAAATATGTCTTTCTTGTCTTGAGGGCTAACGACAATGGCGATGGTACATATAGCAAAATAAATAACCATGTCTTAATTAATATCTATTGGATTATGGCGGCCGGTTTAATTAAAATTGATTTTCAGGAGGGACATTTGCACTATATTCCTTGATTTGTCGGTATGCAAAAATCGGTATGATACCAAATGATCAACCTGAGGACAGAGAATTGTCGAATTATAGATTGGACACCCCATCGTACCAGTTGAAACGGGCTCAAAAGATTAAAGATAGGCTCGAGAAGAGTAAAACTGCTAAAATTGTTCTGTTTCTTGCCACAATTCTTGGAACTTCTATGGTGATTGGTGATGGTGTCTTAACTCCATGTATCTCGGGTTAGTTTTTCTTTAAACTCAACTTTTTGTTTATTAATAATCGAGCTAGTCTGTGACAGCGAAGAATTTATCAAATATAAAATCTTTGCATATGCAGTCCTTTCTGCTGTGGGTGGAATCAGGCATCTGAGCGAAGGTAAATACGAGCTCGTTTTCTTTTGATATTTCTAGCTAGCTTGTATAGACTAAGACTTATTTCGACGTATTTCCATAACTGATTATGCAGAAGCCGTTGTCTTCATTTCAATAGCCATATTGATCACTCTCTTCTGTGTCCAAAGATTTGGCACTGATAAAGTCGGGTACTCCTTTGCTCCAGCCATTTGCTTATGGTTTTTATTCATAAGTGGAATTGGTCTCTACAACTTATTTAAACACGATGTGGGCGTTTTACGAGCCTTCAATCCAATGTACATAATTGATTATTTCAAAAGAAACGGTAAACAAGGATGGGTGTCGCTTGGTGGTGTCGTTCTCTGTGTCACAGGTGAGTTCTTATTTGCATTCCAAACTTAATTCTTGATTCTTTCATCTTTCTAACCAGTTTGTCCTACATTCTTCGATTTTTATCAGGAACTGAAGCCATGTTCGCTGATTTAGGCCACTTTAACGTACCTGCTGTTCAAGTAAGTCTCAAATAGTGTGGCGTTTAATTAGCTGAAGAAATTGAAGAAAATATGATAATTGATTTTATTTTGTAACACGACAGATTAGTTTCTCTGGAATCGTGTTTCCTTCTCTACTCATGGCATATATCGGACAAGCTGCGTATCTTTCCAAATTCCCAGATCATGTAGCTAATACATTTTACGACTCA
The DNA here is from genome assembly GCA_030819805.1 of Penstemon newberryi var. newberryi. Lineage (NCBI taxonomy): Eukaryota > Viridiplantae > Streptophyta > Magnoliopsida > Lamiales > Plantaginaceae > Penstemon > Penstemon newberryi. The sequence continues at coordinate 12,263,037 of JAUALY010000002.1, read as the reverse complement.
ATACCTAGTAAGTTTCTCTAAATAGAGGATATGTATTAAAAAACATCATATGAAATAGTCTCTAAACTTGAACTTATGGTATACATATAGGTTCAATATATTGGCCGACGTTTGTGGTGGCTAATGCTGCAGCCATTATCGCCAGTCAAGCTTTGATATCCGGAGCCTTTGCAATTATCTCTCAGTCACTCAGTTTAGGTTGTTTCCCAAGAGTTAAAGTTGTTCACACTTCTGCTAAGTACGAGGGTCAAGTTTATATACCCGAGATTAACTACTTTCTCATGGTCGCTTGCGTTATAGTGACATATGGTTTCAGGACAACCCAAAAGATAGGCAACGCTTATGGTAAGTTCAATTTTCTTTTTTTACAATAGTTAATTTGATACCAGACGAGTCTTTAAACAGGAGCTGATTTCAGGTATTGCTGTTGTTGCTGTAATGTTGATAACTACATGCTTGGTTACTTTAATAATGCTTGTCATATGGAAGACAAAGATTTGGTTGATAGCTTTGTTCTTTATCGTTTTTATGTCGGTAGAGGTCGTATATTTTACGTCTGTTCTCTACAAGTTCACTCAAGGGGGTTACCTTCCATTAGCGTTATCTCTCGTACTCATGATAATGATGGGAATATGGCATTACGTGCACAAACAAAGATACGTGTTCGAGCTTAAAAACAAGGTCTCGGACGCTTATGTAAAGGAATTATCCAAGAACGAGGATATAAAACGACTACCGGGAATCGGGCTTCTCTACTCTGAACTTGTCCAAGGAATCCCGCCAATATTCCCACATTTCATTTCCAATATCCCTTCCATTCATTCAGTGATCGTGTTTGTGTCAATAAAGTCTATACCTATCAGCAAAGTCGCTCTAGAGGAACGCTTTCTTTTCAGACAGGTCGAGCCAAGAGACTATCGCATATTCCGTTGTGTGGTGAGGTACGGATACAAAGATATAATCGAGGAACCAGATAAATTTGAATCTCAATTAGTTGAAAACTTGAAAGAGTTCATTAGGCACGAGAATTTCATACTTGATGCTGTGCATGAGGCGGTACAAGGTGGAATTCATGAGGGTAGAAAATTGAGTTCTTCGGCAGTTCATGTTGAAGAATCATTGGAGCAGTCAAGAATTTCATCGAGGTCGATTCAGTCATTTGGTGAAGCGGGCAGGGTCGGGCAGGAGGGTGGGACCGAAGAAGAGATGCAGTTTGTTGAGAAAGCTATGGATCAAGGTGTGTTTTATCTTATAGGAGAAGCTGAAGTGGTGGCAAAACAAGATTCATCACTGCTTAAGAAGTTTGTGATAAACTTTGCATATAGTTTTCTAAGGAAGAATTTTAGGCAAGGGGAGAAAATGTTGGCTATACCTCAAACTAGGCTTCTCAGAGTTGGAATGACATATGAAATATAAATACTATGAGTTTATTTTCTTTCTTTCCCTTTTTTTTTTTTTTTTTTTTTTTTTTTTTTTAATATACCATGATTTACTTACTTTGTATAGTTGGTGTCAGATTTTGTGCCCTTATTTCTTTGTACAATAATAAAGGTTGACAAGAAACATTGTTTCTATATTATTTTCCTTGTAACCAAGAATGGAATTGTTTTGTGATTACTATATATATTTTTTATTTTACAATTTTACCCTTTATTTGTTTTTTCCACCTGAGTTAATTATATTTAATTACTATTTCCTCAGGTATACCGTATATGGTGTATAATTGTTGGGCTTAGTAGAATATATTCTGTTGTGGGCTGGATTAATGATTATTTCTTCAGGTTAGCCTATAAGGATTTAGGCTAATTGGGCTTGTAAAGCTGTAGAAACAATTGAAATTGAATAGTCATCTTTTTGGCTATTATTATGATATCCGTACTCAGAAATTTTATAAGTAATTGAAGACTATTTGTAAACAATTAAAGTAATAAGTATTACTTAGCTAACACAATAATCTTTTCTTTTTAAAAAAATAAAATATTATTGATGTATTGTGTTGGAAATGTAAGGGATTGTTTGTGGTGGGCTCTCGTACATGAGGAGGAATAATGGCGATTGGAAGATGTTTGTTATTTCACTTTATAGTTATAATTTGTTCTCACATTTTTAAATGCAATAAGAATTGTCTTAATTCAAATTTCATGTGCTCAGTATATACACCTGTGTAATGCATATATGTAAATGTTATTTTATCTATTATTAGCTGCTTCTCTATAATGGGAAAGGGCTTTCAGGAAATGGGTAATTTACATGAAAAATGTGATGGTTACAACAAATATCACAATGCTAAAACAAATTTAAAAATTCACATGATATTTGTATATTTTTATTGGATCAGAAGCATGTAAGAAAACGACAGCTTTATCATATGTCAACATGTTACAAGTTTATAAAAAGATTATATTGAATGATTAATGAAACTTACATATAGATTCATATGAAAACATAGTATATTTAGTTATAAGTTCACATAATCTTATGAAAAAGTTTATAACCCTAGTCAAACTTGATTGGTGAAGGGATTGCACTACAAAAAATTAAGACAAAGTGACAATTTTGAAATTGAGTTAAGGTAAATAAACGGAAAAAATTATCGATTTTATTTTTGTCATGAGGTTAGGATTATTGAGAAAGGGATAAAGACATGGTAAAAGGTTGTTGGTGGGGGGTGGAGGAATACTGAAAGCAAAGTCCTTTTATGGTCCCCGTGTCAAATACTTTATAAGAGTGAATTATTTGTACTAATTTTGAGCATATATATTGAATGATTATTGATAAAGTAATCAATATTATAGCAATTAAAATGCAGTTATATCAAAGTGATTAGATGCTGGCTTTCTAACACTATGAAATTAATGACTTATCACTAATGTTATATTTTATTGTCTACAAAATCTCACAACGTGCGAGTTAATAAGTTTGATTAATCGTATATTTGATTAGCTATTTCAATATAAGGAGTAATGATCAATAGACTGAGGGCAAGAAACATTAATTTATTAAGTTTGGGGTTAACTGGATAAAATTTAAATATGTAGAGGTTAAAGTGTAAATTAATATTCAACCCATTATTGAATATTATATAATTAAGAAGAATAACTTAGAGTTTTTCTCTGGGGCCTAAGGAATTTAAAATCTATAAAACGTCTCATTTATTTTATATATTAAAGAAAATTCCTTTAAGGCTAAAATATCTTTGTGTTTGGCTAGATTCAGAAAGAATTTCTTCACATTATCCCTCTTTCTTTCGTTTTTCTATATTCTCTGCAAATTTGGTCTTGGGCATGTGAAGTTTTATTGCAGAATTTTGTATTGTTTTGTGCTACAAAGTCTATCAATTAATTAATTAAAAAGTAACATCACTAGTAATTAAAGAAAATAAAACACAGTACGTGACAAAAAGAAATCATATCACATAAAAAAATATTTAAATTTGAACTAAAAATTTATAAAAAGAAAGTGCATATTTAAGGATTTATTAGAAAAATTAGAGAAATTCTTACACAGATCGAGTTTGGCCGAAACCAAAGTAACTATATGACATGGTTTGGGATTGGATGTTACTCCTAGAAGAGTGACCAATCATATAGCAAGTACAATACACTTTATTGGTGATTAAATGAGTTTGACCAAATTACTCCCTCCATTTCAAAATAATTGTCGCTTTAGGATTCCAATACATCATTAATAACATATCTTGCAATTTTACCCATATTTACTCCTTATTTCTCTCTCTCTTCTACTTTAACCCATTGTTCTCTCTTTTCTAACCAAATAAATATAGGTATTTTAGGTATGACCCTAACTTTTTTCTAAATTCAAGATTAATTATTAATTTTTTTATTACCTGTGCAAATCTCTAATGCGATTATTATTTTGGAATGAAGGGAGTAAATTTGGACAAGAATTTTTTCGAAAAAATTAAGATGAAAGAGAGTTTAGATTTTGTCTTAATTGAGTCAAAATAGAAACGTATTTTAATAATATTATAATGCATTGAATTGAAATTTAAATTCATGCCACAAACATTAGCCGTACGTTTCGTTTAAATTCACAGTCACATGTTTACATTAAGTACTAATTAATTTTAACATTTAACAATTCAAACTGTAACAATTCACTTACGTCAAAACTCCAAAGTACCCATCCTCCAATGAAAAACAACCATAGATAAATGAATAGGTTAGTGAGTGAGAGATATCCCCATCCATTTGTCTCTATTTTGACTATTCAATTCAATGAAAAACATTTTTGATAGAACATAATCGGGAAAATTGTTTTTTTGGTATCATAGGATAGACTAACTTGTACTTTTGATACCATTGTATACGAAAATGCAAATTTGGTATCATAGGATAGGTTTTCATTGCAATTTTGGTACCAAACCTAAGTTTTCTATAAAGTTAATGGCAATTTAACCCCTACAAAATGCATAATATTCAATTTACCCCTCTATAATTTGGAAAAAAACAATTTACCCCCTGTAAAAATTTTAATAAAGCAATTTGTCCTCTTCAGCTGGAGAGTATAACTCACTTGTCGAAATTGAAAGTAGGCATACAAACTATTTTATAATATAGGGGGATAAATTGCCACATTTATCATAACACAGGGGGTAAAATGCCACATTATCATAATAAAAGTGGATAAAGTGCCACCTATAAAAATATCAAGGAGGCGATGTGAAAGTTTTACAAAATTTCAGGGGGTAAAATGCTCATTTTTTAAACCACGAGGGGGTAAATTGAACATTATGCATTTCATAGGGGTTAAATTATCATTAACTCTGGGGAAAATTTGAGTTTTGTACCAAAGTTACAATGAAAACCTATCATATGGTACCAAATTTATATTTTCGTATTCAATGGTACCAAAATTGTAAGTAGATATATCCTATGGCTAAAAAAAAGCAATTTTTCCGAACAGAATCTATCTACACTATATATATACTATACCTGAAAAATAATGCTCCTAATAAAAACATTTGTCTGAATTCAGAAAACTGCAATATTAATAAAAGTTGAAACAGAAGAAAATGACCAGCCCCGTAAAGTAAAAAACCTCTCTCTCTCTCTCTTCCTCAATGATTTTTCTCATGCACTCGCGTAAAGCTCACCCCACCCCCTCACATTATTATTTGTCAGCGTAAGCAACAAACCAAAGAACAAAACAAAACAATACTATTCTGCTCTTCACTCCCCTTTTTCTTTTCCTTTTCCTTTTCCCTTTCCTTTTCATCACATCACATGGCTCCTCTTCCCCTATGAAACTTAGTAAGTCGTCAGTGTAATTTTGAAAAACAATGGCAGTAGCGATTTCCAAACGCTTGGCTACTGCTTTATCCATCGTGATATTATTATTAGTTCTAATAAGTCTACATCGAGTCCACTCTGAACCAACTCAGGACAAACAAGCGCTCCTATCTTTTCTTTCTCAAGTCCCCCACGAGAATCGACTCCATTGGGATCCCTCACAATCCGCGTGCGAGTGGGTCGGGGTCCAATGCGACCCGACCAATTCCTCCGTATACTACCTCCGCCTTCCTGCGGTTGGACTAGTCGGACAAATTCCCCAAAATACCCTCGGCCGCCTCTCCCAGCTCCGAGTCCTCAGCCTACGCTCCAACCGCATCTCCGCCCCTATCCCCTCCGACCTAGCTAACCTCACGCTCCTCCGCAGCCTCTACCTCCAAAACAACCAATTCTCCGGCGAGTTCCCCACCGCGCTCACTGAGTTGACTCGGCTGACTCGGCTCGACCTCTCCAGTAACAACTTCACCGGCCAAATTCCCTTCTCCGTTGCCAATCTCACGCATCTCACGGGGCTTTTGTTGGAGAACAACGGATTCCAAGGGAGAATCCCGAGCGTTGTTCCTCCCAGCTTAGTTGATTTCAATGTTTCGAATAACAATCTCAACGGCTCAATCCCCGCCGCTCTGGCTAGGTTTCCGGCGTCTGCGTTTGCAAACAACGTTAATTTGTGCGGCGGACCTTTGCCGTCTTGTAATCCGTTTTTCCCGGCGCCGGCGCCTTCCCCTACTCTATCTCCACCGAGCTTAACACCGTCTCAGAGGAGGAATAACAGAGGACTCTCCACCGCTGCTATCGTCGGAATTTCAATCGCCGGAGGAATACTAATTTTGCTTCTCTTGCTCGCAATCATTTTTTTCCTGATTCGGAGGAGAAAACGAAGTAAAACCTCGAAACCGCAGAAACCACTGCCGATCGCAGCGGCGAGGGCGGTAGGAGAGGCCGGGACGTCGTCGTCTAAGGATGATGTGACGGGTGGGTCGGGAGAGGGGGCGGAGAGGAATAAGCTGATTTTTTTGGGGGGCGGGGGTTACAGTTTCGATTTGGAGGATTTGCTGAGGGCTTCAGCGGAGGTTTTGGGGAAGGGGAGTGTAGGTACAAGTTATAAAGCGGTGTTGGAGGAAGGTACAACTGTGGTGGTGAAGAGATTGAAGGACGTTGTGGCTGCGAAGAGAGAATTTGAGCTGCAAATGGAAATTGTGGGAAATGTTAGTAAGCATGAAAATGTTGTGCCGTTGAGAGCTTTTTATTATTCGAGGGATGAGAAATTGTTGGTGACTGATTACATGCCTGCTGGTAGCTTATCTGCACTTCTTCATGGTAATTCTTTCTTCTTCTTCTTCTTCCTCCTCTTCTACTTTTCATGCTGATTAGTTTCTTTTTTCTTTTCCTTTTTTTATTTTACGGTTAGAAATATTATTATAGTCTATTCTGTAAGTTTATTTAATTTAATTTTTGGTGTGCATTTCGTATTGTCTACCATTGCAAATGCAAGTGATTTTGGGTCCTTTCCTACATTTTTGGTAAAAGAAATCAGGACCAGTGCTGCCTGTCACAAGCTTTGGGTATGTGTGGATCAGTGTTGGTGCTAGTTTCGTTTAATTTTTAGTGTAAATTACGGATATTCCTGAGATAATGTCAAATTACAAAAAAAAAAAATCACGTGTTGGATATGACATATTATTATTATTATTATTATTATTATTAAAATTTTAGTTAATTTGTTATTATAAAAATTAAATTTTGAATAATATCTTTTTAAATTTATTGAAACTTATGTGCAGGTTAACAATTTTATCAACTTTTTTGTGATAAATATTTAATTTTTAGTTTTATAATTTATGAGATATTACAAATAGTACTCAAGTTTTAAAATTTTATAAGATATTACTACAAACATTACAAATAAACCTAGGGAATAGATTGGAACTTTTCAAATATAAGAGGTTAATTGCAATATGGTGTCAAACCTGAGGGATTGTAATACCCAATATATTAGGGGGATTTTTTTTAATTTGACCTTACCTCAGGAAGGTATCTGTAATTTACCCTTGTTTTTATTTCGAGAATTTGATTTGGATAAAAACTTTTGAAACATGATTTAGATTACGTCTGGATATCTAGTTTTATGAGTTTTAAAAATTGATTTGAGAAGAAAATTAAGTATGTGTCAAATTAATGACATTTATAGAAGAAGAAAAAAATCAGGTGGTCAGTGTGGGATTAGTGTTCTTCTAGATTTAGATTTTATTAGGTTCGGGGATGTGCCGAAACCAATTAGACATGCATGACATGAGATAAGAATCATTAGACACAAATGAATTTTGATCCTGTGGTTTTAAATCCAATAAAAATGCTAGTTTTATTTCCTGAAATTTGTAAATTGCATTTTTTAAATATTATTATCATTTTGCCAACAAATCATGAAACGATTGATTATATATTTAGTTTCTCTCATCCAGTAAATAAGATCTTTTTTTGGGTTTCATGCCTTTGTTTTTCTCTTTCTGGAAAGAAGAAATTTAAGAATGTGCAACTGATTCCAGAGTCATTACTTATTGCCATTAATAGGTGGAGACTTTAATGAGCATACGTTGAATTTTTTTCAAATAGGTAGGAGTGAGTGCTCAATAATTGAAATTCGCCACCCACCTACCTGTTTCTTTTATTTTGTCTATCTAGCCTTCACCAAATTTAACTCAATTTTCACGTTATTATTATTAATTTTAGTTTAAAAAAATTGTTTGGTGAGAATTTTCTTTTGTGCCGTACCGTACGTGGTAGTATCAAAATTTGGACTATAAGCCTTCAGGAAATTACTCTAGCCCCATTAAGTTGGATAATTTCAACTATTTGTTTCTGATTAAAACGTCAAAATAATTTTATTTTTTTCCTTGAATATGATGGAGAGTTTGTGTGAAAGAGACGGGAAAATATAAGTTGAAATGCAGTTTAGCCCTATGTATTTTTTTTGATAATTAGTTTAGCCAGCCCTATGTAATGTATGTAGTTATTTATAAGTATAAATAATAATACATCTATTATGTGGTTGGGTTATGGGAGTACTGGAAAAGGTGAATATAACTTTGGTATGTACGTACTAGAATTCAAATATATACTAATAAATAATACTACTTTAATATACAGTAGTTAATTTGTATATTCCCTGTTTGATAATAGTAATTAGATAAATCACAATTAATTAATTCTGAATTCCTCAAAGTTGTTAAACAATACTCCTATTGAGTTGCAATGCGTGTGTCTCAGTACTTGTATTGGTTGGTATTGTGCTTTACAATCCAAACCAACAAACTAGCATGTCGGCATGATTTTCCTTCTCTTTAATAATGAAAAAGGTGAGAATAAAAAAATGATGACAACTTACTTATCCTTTTTGCTTTTTAATAATAATAATAATAATAATGTTCCTTAACTTTACCCTTTGTTGACGTTACCAGTGGTCACAAGCCTACTAATCATTAATCTTAACATATTTACTTAACATGCGATTGAGTAGTGTACTGTACCCACCTTTAAATACAAATATTTTATCTTCTACGTAAATGTACATTTGCTAATTGCTGTCTTGGAAGTGTGATGCACATGTAGATACTGTGACATATATTCCATATTCGAATTCATTAAAGAACCATTTTTTCTTTGATGCCAGAAATTTTTTAAATAGTTAAAATTTCTTACCTAGAATAGTCTAATACGCCGTGTTGAACTTAGTTGTGCTATTCATTTTGAAATAATAATCATGGTAAAAGAATTGTTGAACCATATGATTTATGATACTTTTGGTCCTGATCTAGATAAGCATTTCGCATGGCATTCAAAGAGTGCCTTTTTCTTTTCTTTCTTCTTGCATTGTCGTACCTTTGAAGTGTCAAATTCGAGTTTTTACTGCCTTTTTATTCACAACTCTTGCTTCAATTATTTGTGAACATCTTCCAAATGCTTCTGTAAAGTTCTTATTTTCATTGTTTGTGTGATTAGTAAAATCTAGCTGCAGAAGAAAAAAACTTGTAAAATCCTAGATTAATCAGGGCTTATCTACATTGTTGTGTAGGCAGTCGTGGCTCAGGTCGAACCCCACTAGATTGGGAGAACAGGCTAAGAATAGCAACAAGTGCTGCAAGAGGACTTGCCCACCTCCATGTATCCGCCAACCTAGTCCACGGAAACATCAAATCCTCCAACATTCTCCTCAAACAAGACAACCTCGATTCTTGTGTATCAGATTACGGTCTCAATCCCCTCTTCTCCAACTCAACCCCTACAAATCATCGGATCATGGGTTACCGTGCCCCTGAAGTTCTTGAAACCCGAAAAGTCACATTCAAATCCGATGTTTACAGTTTCGGTGTACTACTATTAGAGCTCTTAACCGGCAAATCACCCAATCAGGCTTCACTAGGCGAAGAAGGGATTGATTTGCCGAGATGGGTCCAGAGTGTAGTACGTGAGGAATGGACGGCTGAGGTGTTTGATGTTGAACTAATGAGGTATCATAATGTGGAGGAAGAAATGGTGCAGCTACTTCAAATAGGTATGGCATGTGTTGCTATTGTTCCAGATCAAAGACCGGCAATGCAAGAAGCATTGAGAATGATTGAGGATATGAATAGGGATGATGGGTTGAGGAATTCATCAGATGATGCATTAAGGGGGGGATCGGACAGCCAAACGCCCCCCAAGGAGTCGAGGTCTTCGCCTCCGGGTTTCACACCTTAAACGACAACTTGGGTTGAATATATGGAATATTGAAAATAAATGGAAGGAATCTTGAAATGCAGCGGACCGGGCTGAAGAGGATTGATTCCAAACTGCAGATGACTCAATATTTGGCTGTTTTAGCATTTTTACTTATTCTTTTGTAGAGGTTCTTCCGTATCTCGTTTGATTTTCTGCAATTATTTAAATTTTTTGTGTAGATGGTGATGGTATCAACTAGCAAATTTGAATTGTTTATGGGCGTTGGAAATTCGATGAACTGGTTGGAATTGACAATGTCGTGTAATTAATCGTTGTATTCTTCATTATTTTTTGAGTTGATCCTTAATTAATACTCTTATATGTGAAGTAATTTGCTTCTGGTATTTGGCTTTCCTGATCTTGGCAGTTTATTTTCTTGAGTTTTCTGTTTGGTTATATAATTATTATTTGGAACACGACTTCATTACACACGGAATAATTATGTAATGCAACATTTAAAAGGATTGAATAACTTTGTATTGAGTCTATTGACGTCTAAATATATGTACAGACACACACCCATACCAAACAATTATTCAATTAATATGTTTTACGCAAAGATTAACACTTAAAAAGGAAAATATAATGAATACTTAAAAAGAAGTAGAATACAGGTCGATAAATGAATTGTGTTGCCTCCACCTGCCCCCCTTGGGTCCGAGACGACAACGGCAACAAATAGCATGTGTATAACTTTTTAGTATAGTATGAATACAACTCAAAATTTAAATTACTGATTTTTTTGTGTTGGATAAATCATGTCGACTTAAATCAAGAAAGTACATCTAAATTGTGATTTATGAGCTCAATGTTAAGGAATTTCAATGACTGAATAACATGAAATATGCTCGTCTAGCTGGTTCACTAACTTGAGAAATACTGCACCTTCCCTTTATACAAAATTGGGACCCGAGGACATGTGCAGGAAAGTTATATCATCATGTCATGCTATAATTACTTTATAATGGCATTAAGTCGTCTTCTCATCTAAAGTTACTTTGAAATGATAGACAGATATAGCATCATGTGCACGCTAAAGCCTTCAACTTAACAAAGAAGATACTACTAAAGATGATAATATACAATAGTTCTAGTGTCTACCTACTGAGTTGAGACTACCAAAAGCTCGATGTCTCACCACGAGATAATTATATTTTTAATTAAATGTAAACACTTTTATCAAGTCCAATAAACTTTTGAGAATTTAACGAGACTCAACTCGAATATAGCATAACTCAATTAACACCACCAGATGTTACAGTTTCTGTATTTATTGCATTGAGATAGACATATATGACAATTGTTGACCACAGAGAAACTTCTGGTAACAACATTGATTTATGAAGAAAATTGCAAGTTAACATTGTTGCGACTCAATTTTAGATATAAAAAAAAAAATGCCAATAAGAGTGCAAAGGGAGACAAATGGAAGCATGATTCTGTCATATTACTATACAGGCTGTCTGCTTTATAGATAGTTAAGAACCTTAATCAAAACAAGTGACAAGGATGCTTTAAGATATTCTACAATTCAATCATGGATTTGCAAACAAAATGTTCAATATTAAGACGACGTATCAGCACTTAGAATACGAAAAAGTAAGTAAATTAGGTTTAAAACCTACCTCTCCCTCTGGAACTCCTCCCCCTTCCTCCTCTTCCTCTTCCTCTGCCTCTGAATTCAGCTCTTCCAAAACCACCGACATCATCTCTTTCGAAGTTGAACATACTCATCTTTATATCTTTAGCCTCCACAACATGAGGACCCTTTTGACCCTACGTAAGTCAAAAATAGGTTTAGGTAATATAGGCAAGCCACATGATGAAGGTTAAGAAGCCGGGTAAACAACTAAGTACAATTTGACAAAATGGAGAAACATGAACAATAGATAATAAACTCTCAAGTAAAACAGGTATCATCACTCAAAACATAGACTAGCGACTAAATATGCATCCTTTCAAGTATGATACTTTTAGGATCAAAGAATACTTACTGTTCTAACAGTAATGGTGACTTAATATTAATATCAATTTAACTTGGTGAACTAAGCATAATGAGAACAGTGTACTCCACGACACAATTTGGTAAGAAGATGTTTACATGGATATTTTCCAAATCAAATTGCTCTTGAAGCTGTCTTGCAAGATCCTCATCTTGACTGATATTGGAATGCACGTGTGATGTTGAAAGCTCACGTCCAGTTTTCCTCCTTTCCCATTCATCTAGCGTGAGGAAAGTTGACTCTTCCTCTTTTTCCTTTCCCCTATGCCTCTGGCTTCTGAAATTGCGATGGTTATAATTAGGTTGACTTGTTTTCTGGAGAAGTTTTTGGGCAGCCTCTTGATTTTGGACAGGTACAGATGCAGACACTGTAGCAGAATCAGACGTGTAATTGAATAGTAAGACCCAGCAATGACTACCTTAAGTTTCAGAATTTGTGCATGCAACTAAATGATATGTATATTATGGGGTTAAGCGGTAGCACCAAAATAAAAGTTTTACAAGAGATAACATATATCCTCATCTGGCTGAATGAACTAATTTGATACTGAATAAGGCAGGAACTTGGAAGTTTTCTTTTGGACAATACTTTGATTGTTTTTTTATCTTTCCTTTTATCCCAAAGAGAGAAAAATTAAATTAATTTGCAGAAAGAAAGTTATGATAGGTTAAGTATGTCTTAACTAGAGTCCTATATTGTCAATTCAAGGAAGGGTTGTGTTCCAAAGTCTATAAATCCTCTCTAGTGGACTATTTTGTAGACTTGAAATTAGATATTACTGCTTCTTGAAATTGTGCTTCCTTGAGAACGGGGAAACCTATAAAAACATACCTTAACTTAGTCAAGTTTCTGGCATATTTTCACATAGATTTTGTAGCCCTAGAAACTAATTTCCTTTTAGCATCCTCTAACCATTAAGTCGGTGATCCAAGTTCCCCTACTATCATATCATAAAACCTATTTTGGTCTCTACTAAATTACAGAATATGCTCTTCTTTAATCATTGCTGAGAAACACAAATGAACTTTGCAGCTGAGCTAAATTCAAGCCACACCTATTGGTCTTGTTAAGCGGCTGCTCGGATTCTCCTTATTTTCACCAACATTGCGAACCAACTTCACATCATCTGCCACACTACCCATGGTTGCATTACTGTTCTGGAGCTTGACAGTCTGAATCGAATCGGAGCTTTGACCTTTGTCAGCCTGACTCTGTCCAGTGTCCATTGATGATGACCCAGAGGACCCTGTGATCCAGAAAACCATTACAGGTTGGAAAAAACTTTTATTGTTAAAGAAAATAGCCTTTGTCGGGAGGACCAGTCTTGAAAAACAAGACATTTCCCAGCAAAGGAACATGTCAGTTTCCTAACGATCAAATGTATGAACTAATATATTCAAATTCAAGAGAAATAAATGGATCCCAAGGATCTAGAGCGAATCGCATGCCAAGACCCAAGTATGGAGTAACTCCAATATTACAGAAAACCAATGCCAGAAGAAAGGTTTCATATTTAAAAGTACATGCTAATTGATCAGGTACCTTTGGTCTCTGATAGACAATGAGTGCCTTTAGTTGCAGAATTGTGTAACACAGATGCAGTTCCTCGCGCAGGTGCTCGAATTTGGAGTTTTTCAAAAGGTGGAGGACAACCTGATGCATTTTCATGTGACAGCCTTACACGAGAGACATCCAAAAACTTGCGATTCATGTGCCATTCTTCATAGAGTGACTGAACAGCACCTCCTAAAATGGTGATTACCTTATTGTTCAAACACACGATACTGCTACATATATTAGCTTTATTCTGCAGTCGGACCTGGAAAATGAAGCAAACAAGCAACAAAAGAAATTACAGAAACTTCAACGGGTTATGAGCAGCACTAGCAACCAAGATAATAATCATGACCAAACAAAGATAACAGAAACTAGACAAAAGATCATATTTTGATTCTAAAATGTATATTCACTTATGTTGTACTTAAAAATAAATGCTCCCATGTGCGGCTGGCAGCCCCAAATCACTCAAACTCAAATGTCTAAAAGGTAAATGCCTTTCAAGAAATCGTAAGCTTTAGCACAAGTGTCACTGATGTATAGAACCGCCATAAGAAAATATTTAATCAACAAAATTTGCAGTTCATAAAGGAAACCGCACAGGTTGCTTTTAACCAAAGTAAGAGTGGTGTCAATGTTTGTCTCAAGATTCATCAAGATCACGCTTAAATTTCCAGTTAACAGATTTCCACCACCAACACACACACAGCCCACCACCACCACCACACACACACACACATGGGTCAATCAGTTTCCATGACTTTTTTGCTTCCAAAATAGTTTTCATCAAGGCTTTTATGCAATTAAAGGGTTATTTGGCTTCATAATAGGATTTTCAATTGAGGTCATAAATTGTTCCCTAGTCATCTGACAAAAATCGAGATAATAAAAATACAATAAAAGAAGCAGTTCTCTCAGCAATCATTTAGAGAAAAATTATGATATATATTTTGATTCATCCAAAAATATCGAATGGCTATATTTCAACGAGTTAAGAGCATTCCAGCATACTTCTTAATCAAGATGTAAGTAAACTAATAAAAGTTGTTGCATTTGCAGATGAAAATCTCAAACGACTAATGTGCTCAAGATTTAGCATACATATTCACTCCAAGATGTCAGAACCCAAAACTCCCATTTATCACAACCATCCATTATCGTAGTGTGAAAACTATAGAACCACCTAACCTGCATCTCTTCAGCATATATTAGTATTTTTTACTGACAATTTCATAAATACAAAAAAAAAAAAAAAAAAAAATCCAATGGATCTCTCATGAAAATAAGTGATCTTTCTAATTGTTTTTTAATGTAACGAGAATGTGATTATAAATGTGCACATGACCTTCTAGTATAGAATAAAGTTAATATACACCTCCTAACACATAAGAATTGTTTGAGATCATATTAGCTTCCCCATATTATCCCTTTAAGCTAAATTTTCCGAAAGACACAAAAGACAGGGTCAACTGATTAATTGATTCAGTGAGATACAAGAAGATTTTATTTTTTGTCAAACATGACCCAAACCATAATATACAGAAAATGCAAAAACTGGAACACCTTAGTCCCAGGAATAACATCATCAGGAATTGACGGCACATAAGAGTACTCTACAGCAGTTATTTCAGAATGTCCATCAGTGAGCTTCAACCGTAATAGGCGTCGGTTGCCTGAATTTCCTGAAGCATCAACTATACTACTCCGAGATATATCTCTACTTGAGCAAACCTGTTCATGACATATGCAGTTTAGTTGATAACTGATAAGTAGTAGAAATCTGTTCTGCTATATTCTTTACGAACCAAAAATAAAAAAGTTAATATATGTTTCTTGTTTCTGGCAAGGAGTGGAGGGAATTGTAGATGCTAATATTTTCATAAGAAAGCTAAAAGATACTGCCATCAGAAAAGGCACACACCACTTGTAAAGAAATAACTTGAGCTATTTAGTATCAACGATCAAGATACATTTCAAAAGCACCACATACAAAGCTAAATCTTAAATATGTAAGACTCCAGTATAGACCGAAATTGCCCACAACAAAATCAAATTGAAGGTACAGTAGTTTAGATTTCTACTCTAATAACATGAAACGCAAGTTAATCAGATGAAAATAGTTTGAGAGCACCATCAAAACAACTGACAAAATTAAAAAATTCTGATAACTGCAGATTTTAGACTATAATTTCAAGAACAGCTGTAAGTGAGACAGGCCAAAATTCCATCGAACAAAGATGAAGACGATCGATTCTGCTGAATTCTTATCATAAATCTTGTTTGCTTCATTCTGAGCTGCAGTTGAAAGTATCTACAGTTCAGCTTTTCTCCTTCTCATATCAATCACAAAAAACTATGTATTAAACTTTGATCTCATGTTTTATTAAACCATACAAAATGCAGAAATATAACCGTGTGCATATCCATGTCTTATTGTGCTAAATTACTGAGTGCCTGCAGAAATCTAGCACCTATTTGTTTTTTAACAAAAAATATTTGGTGCTACATCTAGTAACAGGTATTTTTGTCCACGAACACCAAAAGAATGTGAAAAGGAAAGAAAGGCAATCTATATCCACCGACCCCTGAGATCCATGTCGCCCTCACCCCTGAGATCCCATTGTCGCCTCTAAATGTTGTCTAGAATTTGTCTCCAATAAGCAAAAGAAAAATCTTAAAGAGCAAAAAATCTTAATAACAATTATGCGTAATTGCAAAGAAATTTGACACAGCACTAACTTGTCACCAACATGAGTTAAATAATTTTGGCGATTCTGGAGAAAAGAGATAAGACACAGGGTCCATGACTCAATTCCTTTATAAATACTCTTATTCGTTCTTCTTCCATTCACGTCTGACCAGACTTTAATTTAAGAGTGCAACAGGATAATCTATAGGCATGTAGTACAATTAAGTACGAAGCCTATTTCAATAATTAAATTATCCAAAAATTCAAATAGCGCTGTAATGCTAGTTCAAGACCAACAAATATATACATATAGAACTACAATAGTGCGGAAACAAAGTACCTGAAGAACAATAGGGCCTTGAATATGAGGGGTTTTGCTAAGAAGTGAAGGTTGGGGCAAGCATTTCCCGCCGATTGATCGTAGGTCCATGTTGAGAAGCTCTGATTCGATCGAATCGACGGTACAAAAACTGCTGCCATGTGATGAGGATGACAACTGAGCTCCAATTAGCCCTTGGATTTGCTCCGAGTCACGAAAACACCAGCCTCTCGAGATGACAGCTTGCAGTAGAGATTCTGGTGAAGAAGATGAAGAAGAAGCTGTGTTTGATTTCATATTACATTTACAAATTTATGTAAGGGTAGTAGAAATACGAATGAATATTAGGGCAATACCATTCTATAAATGCATTTTCTATTTTTCTCCTAATTTGAATTGTAAACTTGAAACTTGTTGAAAACAAAACATTTTTTCCTAATTTTTAAACATACTGTGTTTATGTTATTTTGTTCACTGCTAGCGGTTATTAACTTATTACAGCCAGTAAATTTACAAAATCTTCTAACTAAATGCATTTTCTGAATATCACTTTTTGTTTTTTGGTTGAAAGGACAAAGGACAAACTCACTTTCAACTTTCAAGCAACAAATGGTCGGACCAAATTAGGATTGGGCTTTGGATTAGCTCGGCTCAGTAACAATGCTGCTCCAAGCCTTCGGCAAACATAGTAACATCCATCCCAACTAAGCCCGATTGTTTGACTGTAAGGCCATCTCCAATGGAGAGGGCCAGCCCCGGGGCTCCGGAGCCCCGAGCCAGCCCTGCCCCTCCCCCCTCCCCCCGAGCACTGCCTGGTTGTCTCCAATGGTAGGGCTCCGGAATGGAATTAATTCCATTTTCTTCCCTTGCCCACTCTCACTTATAATTCTGGTTTTAATTTTGCTTTTAATATTAATATTAATAACCCATGCAATAATTATTAGTACTTGTAATTAAATTATTAATTATATTAAAATGAGGAGTCTATTATGAATGTAAGTTAATGAATGTAATTGTTTAGTACTCGTGCAATAATTGCAAGTTAATGAATGTAATTGTTTGAATTTACTTTTCTTGTCTATTTTAGTATGTATTTAAATATTTAATTTAGATTAAGTATCAATCTAAATTATTTGTATAAGTGTTTAATTTTATTTTTAACTAATTCCGTATTTTTTTAAAAATATAGCCACCACCAATATTGTAGTTAAATGATTAAATTTTTAATTACAATAAAAGATATTAAATAAAATGGGCTATTTATTTATTAATCATTTGTCCATAAATAAATTTAATTACAATTCTAATAAATTATTAATGATTTTAATTTTAAAAAAATTAATTTTATTATATTAAATAATCAAATTAAAAATTGTTGACTACATATATTTATTAAATACTAGTAAATATACAATAAATATACTATATAAACTTTATTAAATAATTCAATTCTACATATTTAATTTAATTTAGTAGGGAAATTTAATTTAATTAATTATTTAAGTATATATATTAATTTTCCTATTTTTATTTATTAAAGAAACAATATTTTTTTTTTAAAAAAAAAAAGGACTATCCAGTCAGGGGACGCCAAGTGGCGTCCCCTGACTTAAAAGGGGCGCGTGCCTTTCTTCCCAGCCCTTCCTCACGCGGGAATGGGCTGGAGCCCTGCGCCCAGCCCGTTCCCGCCCGCATGCCGCCCCGCCTTGGAGCCCTCCTCCACTGGAGACGGCTCCTTCTCCCGACCCCGACCCCGCCCCCGCCCCCGCCCCTGGCCCGGAATGGAGATGGCCTAATAGAGAATTAATTTTATGGATGTTAACGTAGAGAATTTTAATATGAAGTTGACCCGATTTGTAAGAATGTTTTATTGACCAGAGATTCAATGGCTTCAATTCGATTAAGATGATCTATAATTGAATATTAGGTAAAACGAAAATGGGTTAAAGAATTGAATCCGATAATAAATAAAAATAATTGTAGTGGAGTACCCCACAAATTGAATCCAGATAACATTTTTGCAATTTGTTACAGTCGTTTGCAGACCTGTAAAAGTTTTTTTTTTTTTTTTTGGTAAAAGTTTTCACTCCAGCAATAGGCACAAAAAAATAGGAGTCCATTTTAAAATCAATTTAAATCACATTCTTAATTCAAATTAAAGCCTATTTAAAATTATCAACAAAAGAAAATTTAGAATAAATAAAATTCGAAATGCTTGTGAATTTTACGATGATTTTCCAATTGTAGACAATAAACTCATATATTGTGTCGTTAATACTATTTTTTCAATTTTTTATTTATATTTTATATTATCGGTATCATATTATAGAATAATTTGCATTGCTCAATAATTAATATTATGTTTTTACCTTTTTATTTCCCTTCTTTTTGATTTTTTGAAAAGTGAAACTATTGTGTATAAATTGGAAAATATTGTGTGAATTTACAAAGATATTTCTATTGTATAATATAGATAAAATTTTAGATTTGAAAATTATATCCATTGAGCAAGTTACCATTGGAGAATTGTCGGCAAATGAATTTTGGGTTTCCAAATTTTGAGTCATTTGGGCTCAATTAGGGAGGTGGGTATTTTACACATTCGTTTGGTTCCTCCATTGTAACACTTTTTTTGGGTCCCTTATTGAGTACACATTGAAGTTGCTCTAATTAATATACATTGTGCATCTGTTTAAAAAAAAATAAGTTAATAATTCAATTATGATCTCATTTTTATATATATTTCACCTAACAATATAAACAAATGTTGATACATTAATATCATTGTTACTGATTTCCGACATGGTCTATTAAAATAATTTAATTAAGTTGTTAATTGCACTACGGGTTCATGTCTTTTATTGGAGTTTAGTTGATCACGTGATCTAAATTAAATGAATTTGTAAGTTGTAACATGTTGTAAAAAATTAATGTTTATGAGAATTTTAAAAGTTGAGATTATGTGGAATCCGAAAATGAATAATTTTTGGACAAAATTTGGGTCACATTTGAATCTAACCCGAGATAAATGAAGTCAGACACGGGTGATCCAACGTGAATGCGATCCATCGACATCGCTAGTGACTTTATTACTCCATAACATTTAGTAGCTTAATTTTTTACGGTGAATTAAGGCAATAATTTTGAAGTGTTTGGTAATAACAAAAATTATGATTCATATTTGAATATATTGAAAATCGTCAATCACCTAAAATAAGATATGAGTGGTTAATAGCATATTGTGCAATTTAGAAAATAATAGATTAATAAGTATTAAGATTGTTTCCAAAAATTAATAAATTAGAAGTAAGATGCTTCACGATGTAAGTGAAATTTGACAAATTGGCTATGAATGGGCAAGCAGACACCGAGCTAATTAACCAGTTAACTGATTTGAAGCAGAACTGGATTTCTTTCTTAATTTGAATCGAATTATTCGGTTTCACTTTTCGATTTATTTTTTTCAATGAATTGAATTGAATTTGAATTATTGTTCATTTTTAGTGTTTTTCATTTTTTAGTTCCATATTTAAAAAATAAATTTTGTCTCGTAGTTTTATGTTATTCTTATATGACAATGCACGAAACTCTTATGTGTTATGCGATATCTTCACAAAACTATCACTCATTAAGTTTATTACACCAAATCTCTTTGTATTTTATAAACTCTGCACAAAATCATCATTTCGTCCAATTTCTTCATTTTTTTATGAGTGTTTGCTGTTAGTGAGATTGAAGCTTAATTTTATCTATTGAATTAATTTATAATGCATGAAACAACCTTATGTTATGTTAAACTTTCATTAAACTACAATGTATTAAGTTTTATTGCATGAAGTCCCCTTTTATTTCTATAAACTAGCACAAAATCCACTTTTGTATTTAATTTTTTAATTTTCTATTAGTTAATTAATTTTTTAAATATAAATAAATTATTTATATAGTATGAGATATTATAATAAAATTTTATTTAATATGTTAATAAAGTATAAAGATGAATTATTAGTATAAATATAGATAAGATTCTTATTTTTTATATTTCATAGCATATTAATTTTTTGCATAATTTATTGTAATATATATATTTTTTTAATATAAGCAAGATATTTTATAAAATATTATATTATTTTAATTTTTAATAATTAAACTATTTTAATAAATAAGTAAGAATGGATTCCTAAATCTCTTAGTAGAGATTGAAGCCAAATAACTTCACAGATAGCATGGGCAAGAGCTTTGTATTCATCTTTCGTGCTAGAACGAGTGACCATAATATATTTCTTTCTGGAATATCCCCTTGTAGACTTTATGTCATCCGGGCAACCCGTCCAATTTGCATCAGTGTATGCAACCAAAGTAGGATTGTCTGAGTGGTTGAAAGAATAATCAATAATCAATTGTGTGTTTCAAATATCAGAGAATCAGTTTCACACCTAACCAATGAGACTCACAACGTGCATGCATGTATTGACACACCCGATTCACTGAAAAGACATCCGGACGGATGAATACAGTGAATATGTGATATATAGGAGAAGAAATAAATATTTCTGTTAAACGTTCTTATCTAAATCTCTACAAATATCACATTTTTTGCTCCAAATTAAACTCTTGAGATTTTGTGATTTGTACAGATCTTGAGGTGCCCTTTGAGAGGACATCTAATGTGGTTGTAGTCTTGTTAATAAATAGATAAGTCCTTTTTAAATTAGATTTAGGAATAGTAATTAACATCTTATAATTTATAAACATTACGATCAATGAATAGTCAAATAATTATTAGTGTAGAAATAGAGGATGGACGTACAAAAATCAGTTAATTCGTAGTCAAGAATAATTAAATCATCCGGACAAACAAAAAAGTTAATTGTTGAGTACACTGTACACAACGACAATGGTGGAGATCACCATATAGTTCTATAATTTATTTTTCTCCTTTATATAAATAGTACGTCAAACTACCGCTTCAAGAGAAAATCCTAAGTGGATTTGAAATAGTATATAATTTACTCTTAACTAATTTAATAATTCTAGACCAGTTTATTAAAATCAGAAAGTGACAAAACTAGCACAACCTTTTAACAGTAAACATTAACCTCAAACTATAAAAAAAAACAATAATAAGAATATAAACCTTATATTTTAAAACAATTTAAAAAAGGGACAAAATATAATCAATCCGTATTACTAACTTCAAAACAACACCCTGGAAATGAACTTTGCCACCAAAGAAAGATTTGCTATGACAAATGAAAATTCAATTTAGCAGATAATCTCAACTTCTTGGTAAATACAAACTGTATAAATCTTTTTGAGAAACAAACTGCATAAATCCCACTCTTTGTTTTTTCCTCTTCATCACTGGTCCCTTCAGCTGTCTTCCGCAGTTCAGTTCTTTCTCCAGATTTTTGTCTGAAAAAATAAAAAATCTTGTAAATTTGATAAACCGACTCTCATTCGGAAAATCTTCTGAGCAATTTCCCCCGATCGTAAATTTTTCATCGCGATCAATTCTAGTTGTTCTTCAATCTCAAAGCTCATCTGATTATACATGGGGACTGAAAGGGTTTTGGATCGATCATAGTTGATTTCAATAGGGTATCAATTTACCAACATAGGGTTTTCCGATTTGAAGCTCTGGGTGCCAATCAGTCAAGGCAGAGACCTCTGCCTTCATCGTCGGCAGGTGGATTATGGTTTTTTCTACGCCCTAATCCTCCTCAATCATATCTCCAGTATCTACCTGAACCCCAAATGGACTTCGTCAGCCGCAACACCACCTCCGCCGCCCCCAACCACAACCATCCACCGCCACAACCGACCACCTCTTCTTCCGCCGCCCCTCCAGAAGAGCCTGAGTATTTAGCACGGTATATGGTCACGAAACACTCGTGGCGAGGTCGTTACAAAAGAATTCTATGTATTTCCAACTACACCATTATTACATTGGATCCAAACACGCTGTCTGTGACCAATTCGTATGATGTGGGTACTGATTTCGAAAGTGCTTCCCCAATCATTGGGAGGGATGAGAGTTCCAATGAGTTCAATGTTAGTTTGCGGACGGATGGACGTGGGAAATTTAAGTCAATGAAGTTTTCGTCAAATTACAGGGCTAGTATATTAACTGAATTGCACAGAATAAGATGGAGTAGGCTGGCTACCGTGGCGGAGTTTCCAGTTCTTCATTTGAGGAGGAGGACCTCAGATTGGGTTTCTTTGGTAAGTTTTGTGATGATGGACTTGTGTTGCTTGTTTAGCTGTCTTTTGTGTCTATATTTTTTATTTATAAAGTTATTCACTGTTTTTCTTTGCGTTTTGTTTACTTAGTTCATTATGACTAGACCTTAGTGGTTGGTAGAATGAGGATGGTGGATGTTATTGCTAGGTAATAGACTCTTCTGGTTGATTCATCCAAACATGGTGGATTAAGCTGTGGTTAACAGCTTTTGGGAAACAAATAATTTGATATTGTGTACCATCATTGCTTTCATCCATTTGAGCACGACTCAGAAGTGTGAGGAAACGTAAACACAATCAGGCTGCAGGACTCATAGTGACTTAAACACGCATGAAACACAAGAATGTCACAAAGAAACATGTAAAGTGTTTAAATACATGTGGTGCAGCTCAATATTATCAGTTTGAAAGAGCAATCACTAAAAAAGAGGAAGTAAGACACACATGTTAAGTTCAATTCATTTTCCAAAATGTCCTCTTGCTGGTTTATGTCTCATTGGTTTGGATGTTTCTAGTTATTTGATCCTCTCAAAGCTAGATATTCATCAATGGTATAGCATATAGAATATTGAATACACATCTTTTATGGTGATTTCCCAATGATCAGGTAATCTAAGAAGATATATCTTTGACCTGTATGGGAAACTTATTGGTTAGGCAGCTTTATCTGATGAATGGGGTCGCGAGTGGGATGTGGAGTGCCCCTTTTAGGTTTCCGATAGATTGTCATTTCTGAGAAGTAGAGTCATTTGAATATTGGATTTCTTGTACGATTGGACATACTGACTTGTGGCATGAACTTATGAACTTAGTTTTGCTAAGTGAAGGCCTCTTTTCCAGCCTATGCCATTCAATCTCCCCCATAAAATTTCAGCATAAATCTATCTATTATTAAATCTTAATTATATTGTGCAACCTAAATAGCGTCTATTCTTATGCCTCATGGTCGGTCTAGGTAATGGTGCACTGGTCATTCTGGGAGGACCCTAAGAGGGAAGATACTCTCTTTTCCTCATACTTCCGTGTTCATGTTATTGTGTTATTGTTCCTCTTTTCATAGTGCTTGCAAATTTACTTCTTTCGGATTTTTCAAGATCTGTGTTTTGGTACTTCCATTTATTTTGTTGTACACTTTTGGAGTTGTGATAATTGCAGTGAGGCTGAATTTACTTCAATTTTACTATATTTTTGGAAATTTAAGCGGATGTAATTTTTTTTTATATCATTTCTCTCCCCCACCCTAGCAAGTGGAAAATCACTCTTCTCATCTCTAGTAGGCTAGAGTTGGACAAGAACGATATTGACTATCTTAATGCACTCATAATTAAGCTCAAACCAAACCAACCCAGCCAAATTAGTTTTTAAATGCTGACATCCTAGAAAGTTTTTTCTTTTGGAACTATGTTTGTAGCTTAAACATACTTGTAGAAAACTATGGTTGGGAGTGACAAGGAGAGGAAACGTACAAATGGATTTGATGAGGTCAACAAAATAGCGTTAGTATTGTTAAAGACCAACTACTTTAAAAGTTTAGATAGTTAGTGATGGGCACATTTGATACTTATTGTTTTTAACCTCAAGTGTAGGTGGCACTCTTCTTACTCAAGCCTGGCACGTGTTTATCATAAATGAATGGCAGTGATATTCGAACACATAACCTCTTGTGGTGTCCTGAATTTGATATTGTATATAGGTTATCTAAAACATTAAGCTTTAAATTATGAGAAAGAATCATTTAATATTTATTATTTTAATGCACACAACACATTTAGGATTTTTTAGTTAATTTTATTATTAGTTTTTTTGATAACCTGGACGAGGCGTTACTATGGACACTATGTAATAGTAGTTAAAAGCGAGAAAAGCGCTCGCTTTAGCGCACTTTTCGCAATAGGGAGACTTCCTCGCCCGCTGCGCCATGCGCGCTCGCTAACCAGTAAGCGAGCGCCACGTGGCGCTATAGCAAGGATAGCGTGGCGACGCGTATAGCGCGCCTTTCGCGATCTGAAGTAAAAAAAAAAACCCTAATTTTAGGGGGCTCCACATGTCCCCCTTTATTAACCCTAAAGTAAAAAATAAAAAAAACTGACTCCCTCGCCTCTTCCTCCAAAAACTGCACCTCTTCCTCCAAAAACAAACTCGCCTCTCTCGCCTTCTCCCTCTCAATCTGGTTTAGACTTTAGAGCTTAGATATCATACTTTTGGGTTAACTAATTGTTATAAACTTCTAGTACTTTTAGTTTATTTGCTTGTTTTTGGGTATTTGGGACTTAATTTGGTATTAATGAACTAAGATGATTAGATCTTATTGTTTTTATATGTCTTATTCGAGATTTATGATTATTATTTTGAAAAATATATAAAATGTGCTTTATTTTCAAAAAGTCCGCGCTTTAGCGCTGCGCTATGCGCTATAGCCCCAGGAGCCTTTGCGCGTCGCTGCGCTATTCGCCTCTAACTACTATGCAAATATGTATCAGTAAATAAGTGACAGAAGTGGCACCTGCATCAGTTGTTTGGTTTTCTTTGTCTTGCCATCACATTCTACATTTCTTGAGAGATCTACTCTCATAATTTGCACGATAAATCTGATAAATTTGTATTGTGTAGAAAATGAAAGTGACTTATGTCGGAGTCGAGGTGATAGACTTGAAATCTGGAGACCTGCGTTGGTGCCTGGACTTCAGAGATATGGATTCTCCAGCCATAGTTCTTCTCTCTGAAGCTTATGGGAGGAAAAATGTTGACCATGGAGGATTTGTTCTTTGTTCTTTATATGGAAGGAAATCCAAAGCTTTCCAGGCTGCTTCAGGGACTTCAAATGCTGCAATTATCTCAAATTTAGTATGTAAAAAATTGTTTTTGTTCTGTTATATACATTAATAAAACATGTGATATCTTTCAAAAGCTTCACTGGTTTAACAGATCGCAAGTGTGTTAAGTTTGTTGAATAGCTGTTTTTCATTGACTCTTTTGAAGAATTATAATGATGCTGATCATGCATGCATACTAAGATCACTTTTGCTTAAACATTTTGGTCCAGACTAAAACGGCGAATTCCACAGTTGGAGTATCATTATTAGTTGATAGTTCTCAATCAATTACCATCACCGAGTATTTGAAGCTGAGGGGTAAACTGTAACATCAAGATTGCAAATTTCACATTTAGCTTTTTGCCATTTTTATTCACTGACATGCATGTGCACCTTTTCTGTTTCTACACATTTAATTTATAGCCAAGGAGGCTGTTGGGGCGGAAGAAGCTCCTCTTGGTGGATGGTCTGTTACAAGATTACGACCTGCTGCTCATGGTATGCTACATTGCACTGGATTGAGTTTGGCACTTGGACCAAAAGGAGGTCTTGGGGACTCTGGTGATGCTGTCTCTCGTCAACTTATCCTCACCAAAGTCTCACTTGTTGAAAGACGACCAGAAAACTATGAAGTAAGCATGTGATTTTGATATGATAGTTAATGCTCTTTTCACAATAGTAATTTTCCGAGCACGTGTGATGCTTTCTTTTGAAGAGAACTTATCGATGGTTCTGTGAGGAGCCAAGATTACCTTCAAAAGAAAGCAATAATCTTTTTTCCTTAGGACTTTTGTTTGCAATAGTAAAGTTAGTTCTATTTTTCAGGTACCAAATAGTTAATTGAGTTTTCATATATCCTGTGATAAAGAGGTTTAGTTCTTTTGCCATGCTGTTATTTATCATTTATACTATGCTATGTCAATTTTTGTTCACATAGATCATGAATTTCCTTCATGTTTCCACTCCTGTTTATTGTGAATAATGACTTGTAACCTAGCAGTGGGTTTGTATCAGACCCTGCATTCATTATTTATTAGCCATCAAATGCTTGCTTGGATCACGGGTAGGATAATGAAATAATGCCTGAGGCAGAACCTAAGCAGTGGATCTGTGATGCTTAGACGTTATGAATTAATCAACAGAGTTGTGAAATGCCTAACTTTGCTCATTGATAATTATGTCTTTGGCTCGTTTCTTGGATGACGTACACACATAAACGTAGTTTAATATTTTTGGTGGATCTATGAGGTGCCTCCTGGTGCTCATGAATGAAAGATGTACTTTCAACAAAAATGTCAGGAAATGCCACATAGAAGTTCTTGGATCTTGCTATTTCCTATAGTTAACATTTGTGTTGCTTTACCCCAGTTTTTCCTAATGTTGAGTCATGACAATGACGTAGACTTGCTTTGTTGACATCAGGCTCTGGTTATACGTACTTTATGGAATTTTCGTTAGCTAATCAACATTAAGTGTTACATGTTCTTGCTGTATGCTTGTAGGCTGTTATTGTTCGTCCTCTATCCTCCGTTAGTGCTCTTGTTAGATTTGCTGAGGAGCCACAGATGTTTGCTGTTGAATTCAATGATGGATGTCCTATTCACGTGAGTATTTTCTATTGTTAAGTAGGTTTTGAGTTCCTAAAATGTGGTTCACAGGAAATAAGTACAAAAATGTCAATAACATGTGATAATTATTGCAGGTGTATGCTAGCACATCTCGCGATAGCTTACTTGCTGCAGTTCGGGATGTTTTGCAAACTGAAGTAGGTATATGTGCTGTATTGGTCAATTAAGTTTCCATTGGTATCAAAAAAAAAAAAAATTAAGTTTCCATTTGAAAGCTGGTCTGATTTATCCCGCGTGCAAAAATTGTCTGATTATAAAGATTGTATGGCTGATTATGCATGCAAAGTTGGTCTGGCTGATTATGCCTGAATGTTGGTCGAGCTGATTATGCATGCAATGTTGGTCTGACTGATTGTGCATGCAAAGTTGGTCTTATGTTGGTTATTTTGCATTAATGTATCTGCATTTTGTCGTAGATATAAATAGAGTTCTCACAAACAAACTGATTTAAAAAATTATGTTATTTTGCCTGTGTAGGGTCAATGTCCAGTGCCTGTGTTACCAAGGCTAACAATGCCTGGTCATCGGATTGATCCTCCTTGTGGCAGAGTGTATCTGCAACAGCGACATCGCTCTGTTGCTGACATGGAATTGGCAACATTGCATTTGAAACACTTGGCAGCAGCTGCCAAAGATGCTGTGGCTGAAGGAGGCTCCATTCCTGGTTCAAGAGCTAAACTGTGGCGCAGGATAAGAGAATTTAATGCATGTGTTCCATTTAGTGGTGTTCCCCCTAATATTGAAGTACCTGAGGTGACTTTGATGGCCTTGATTACATTGCTTCCTGCTGCTCCCAACCTTCCTCCGGAATCACTGCCCTTACCTCCACCTTCTCCTAAAGCAGCTGCTACAGTGATTGGCTTCATTGCATGCTTGCGCAGGTTGCTGGCTTCAAGAACTGCGGCTTCACACGTGATGTCATTTCCTGCTGCTGTTGGAAGAATCATGGGCCTTCTTAGAAATGGTTCCGAGGGAGTAGCTGCTGAAATGACAGGAGTTGTTGCTATGCTTATTGGTGGTGGTCCTGGGGATACAAATTTATTTTCTGATACAAAAGGAGAACAGCATGCAACAATCATGCATACCAAATCTGTATTATTTGCTGAACAGAATAATCTAATTATCCTCGTAAACAGAGTAAAGCCAATGTCTGTTTCACCATTATTGTCAATGTCTGTTGTTGAAGTTCTTGAAGCAATGATATGTGAACCACACAGTGAGACAACTCAATACACAGTTTTTGTTGAATTATTACGCATTGTAGCTGGATTACGCCGTCGATTATTTGCATTGTTTGGGCATCCAGCAGAAAGTGTCCGAGAAACAGTGGCCGTCATTATGCGTACAATAGCTGAAGAAGATGCTGTGGCAGCAGAATCAATGAGGGATGCTGCTTTACGTGATGGGGCACTTCTGAGGCATTTGTTACATGCATTTTACCTTCCTGCTGGTGAACGACGTGATGTCAGCCAACAACTTGTGGCTCTGTGGGCAGATTCTTATCAGCCTGCACTTGATTTGTTATCTAGAGTTCTTCCACCTGGGCTGGTTGCATATTTGCATACAAGACCCAATGGAGTATCAGCAGAAGATATGTCTAATCAAGAAGGTTCCTTGTTGAGCCGAAGACAGCGGCGTTTACTTCAACAGAGAAGGAATCGTCCAGGGAAAGCTATATCATCATCTCAAGGAAATACCATTGCGTCTGTTAGTGACGTTGAAGCTGGTGATCAAGCACGACAGAGAAGTACTCATGCATTTCGAGGTTCAGAGGGCTTTCAAAACACTGCAGGAGATCCAGCTGGTGGGCAGATTTCGTCCATTCAACCTTCTCCTATCCATGCTGGTGAAAACTTTTATAACGGGCCTGCAGCTGTAGTGGTCCCTCCAAGTGATCAGTCTTTAGCAGTTGCTTCTTCTGATAATCCTGCAGTGAATGCATTCGAGTCAGTTGAAACAAATGCTACAAGCACGATTGACTCTGATGTTGGTGCATTTGGCTCCCAGAGTTTAGGTCTTCCTGCTCCAGCCCAGGTGGTAATGGAGAATGCACATGTGGGATGTGGTAGATTGCTATTAAACTGGACTGACTTTTGGCGAGCTTTTGGTCTTGATCACAACCGTGCTGACTTGATCTGGAATGAGCGTACCAGGCAGGAGTTGAGAGAGGCTTTGCAGGCTGAGGTTCACAAACTGGACCTTGAGAAGGAACGAACTGAAGATATTGTTCCTGGAGGTACATCTAATGAAAAGTTTGGGGAAGAAACTGTGCCTCAAATATCATGGAACTATACGGAATTTTCTGTTAGGTACCCGAGCCTGGCTAAAGAAGTCTGTGTGGGCCAATATTATCTGCGACTGCTCCTTGAGAGTGGCAGTGCGGGAAGGGCACAGGACTTTCCACTGCGTGATCCAGTTGCATTTTTTAGGGCACTCTACCATCGATTCTTGTGTGATGCAGACACTGGGCTGACTGTTGATGGTGCTGTTCCTGATGAACTGGGTCCCTCTGATGATTGGTGTGATATGGGAAGATTGGATGGTTTTGGAGGAGGTGGAGGTTCCTCTGTCAGGGAGCTTTGCGCTAGGGCTATGGCAATTGTATATGAGCAGCATTACAACTCAATAGGGCCATTTGAAGGCACTGCACATGTTACTATACTCTTGGACAGGACAGATGATAGAGCTCTAAGACACCGTCTTCTTCTCCTTTTAAAGGTAAATATGCACACTGCCTCTTTTTTTCTTTCTTGTAGGGAAAGTTCAAAAACAAGTAATAATTAAGAAAAATTAACAAGCAAATGAAGAATGTGCAACAGACAAATCATTGACATGGAAGATCTGTCTGTTGAAGTGATTTGGAATGTTTTGAAATATATTTGTTATTGCGATTACTTGGAAAAGGAGCCCAAAGCTAGAAAAGAAGGGGTTGGATTAGAATATTTGTAAGATGTGAAAGAAGTTTAGCAGTTTACAGCAAATGTGAGACTAGATCTTACACTGTTACGGGGCTAGTGTTGAACTCCAAAATTTAATTCTTTTGTTGCTGAGTGATGGAATTATTGAGGGTCATTGGGATCTAATAAGATCTAATTCATTAACAATTAGGAAAACAAAACTTGACTTGCTTGCTGAGCACCTGGAATTGTTGAGAAACTGAGAAGAAAAGTGAACAAGAGAGGATAACTGTGCTAGGCTGCTAGATGACTTTTGGAGTGGTTAAAGCAATCCTTCTTTGTGATTCAGCCTAAATTGAAAAAATATTGCTCCAAGTTATTTATAGACTTGAAAAGTTTCCATGATGAGAACAAGGATTTGGACATTTAATATGAAATTTTTGATTAAAAACAAATTTAACTGATTATACAAATTCTTACTCGACAGTTGAGCTCCAATGTTACTGCAAATCTGTAAGATTGTCAAAATGATCCTGGTTCTAAAAATTGATGAAATATAAAAACAGAAAAATAGAATATATTGACTTCTGAATTAAAAGTAGACTAGGTTCGGTGAATATTTTCACACGTGCCTTCAATGGAAGAGATTAAACTTAAAACGGTTGGGAAAAATTGTTAATATTGACTTAAAATGGAATGAAATTTTAGGTTAATTATTTTCCTTGTGCAGGTTTTAATGAAAATTCTATCAAATGTGGAGGCATGTGTCTTGGTTGGAGGATCTGTGCTCGCTGTTGATTTACTAACAACGATTCATGAAGCTTCTGAAAGAACTGCTATACCATTGCAGTCTAACTTAATTGCTGCTACTGCTTTTATGGAACCATTAAAGGAGTGGATGTTCATAGACAAGGATAATGTGCAAGTTGGGCCAGTGGAGAAGGACGCAGTAAGAAGATTTTGGTCAATAAATGAAATTGATTGGACAACCAGGTGCCGGGCGTCTGGGATGCCAGACTGGAAGAGACTACGAGACATACGTGAACTCCGATGGGCAATGGCTGTTCGAGTTTCTGTTCTTACTCCGGTTCAGGTAAGAATGCTTCAAGAAATTATTATATCAATAAGAACGCACAATAAATTGAAAACCAAACTTTTCAGTCTTTTTTCACCAATTTTCCCTTCAACAATGTTCTGTTTTTTTTTTGTGTGTACGTGTGTGTGTGTGTTGGGGGGTGTAACACTATAACTGCTGATTGTGGCTGTGACTGTGGTAGATAAATGATGCTCCCCGAAGGGTGTCGGCCTGTGGCACATATCATAATGTGGATGTATTTTGTTATTTGATGCATCTACTCTTGAGTTTGATGCTTATAAAAGGGATGATATTTTGTACAGGTAGGGGAAATCGCGTTGTCCATATTACACAGCATGGTAGCTGCTCATTCAGATATAGATGATGCAGGAGAGATTGTTACACCAACGCCTAGAGTAAAGCGGATCTTATCAAGCCCACGTTGCATTCCTCATATAGCGCAGGTAATTTCTTTCTGTGCTTATACCATACATTGGCTCTCTATAGTTTTTAAATGTGCTTGCAGATTCCCCACATTTAGCTTTTATAGTTATTGCAAAGCTGAGTGAATCATGGTTGCTTTATCATAGGACTTACAGATGGGGCTGAGTTATTTTGGTCTCATGATTGAAATTCATGGAAGCTTGCCTGCTTGCTCTTCTAGATTTTATGCTATTTGCCTAATGAAGAATGTTATGCTTATTTTCTTGTCTTTTTATTCTTATTATAGATCTTAATTAACTGTTAAGCGTGTCCCTTAGTATTGCAATGTTTGTCTTAGAAGTAATATATTTTGCACTTGATAATTTAGAAACTAAGCAGAAGGATTTGTGAGTGGTCCAGACCTTTCGAGAGGGTTTTTACTTAATAACAATATTTTCCTCTGTAATGAACTTATATCTTATATATGGCATATTCTCTGTCAAGAGAATCACAAGAAGATTTTTTTTCTCTGTTTCCCTTAAATTGTCCATTCTTGCCAACTTCTGGTCTTTCATTAGCGGCAGATGGTGTTCCTTTTCATCTTTTTTGATCTATATCATGCTTCTTTTGTTTTGGAGAAACTTTTGGTAAAGAACTTAGGAGAGATAAGGTAAAGTTAGGCATTTTTTCTATATGCAGGCAATACTTTCTCGGGAACCAACCGTAGTTGAGGCTTCTGCTGCTTTGCTGAAAGCTGTTGTTACCAGGAATCCCAAGGCAATGATAAGATTATACAGTACCGGCGCGTTTTATTTTGCTCTGGCATATCCAGGATCTAATCTTCTTTCAATCGCCCAACTCTTCTCAGTGACTCATGTTTATCAAGCTTTTCATGGTGGTGAAGAAGCTGCAGTTTCCTCTTCTCTACCTTTGGCAAAGCGAAGTGTTTTAGGTGGCCTCTTACCAGAGTCGTTGCTCTATGTATTAGAACGTAGTGGGCCAGTTTCTTTTGCAGCAGCAATGATTTCCGATTCTGACACTCCTGAGATTATTTGGACGCATAAGATGCGAGCAGAAAATCTGATCTGTCAGGTAGTCCTGCTCGGCTACTGTACTATAAATAGTTGTTTCTTCTTACTCCAACCCTTGTTCTTCCATATTTGCATCCCAACATGAATAATCCTTATAAATGTTGCAGTTAGCTTGATCACATATTTTGTTTCTTTAGGTTCTTCAGCATCTTGGTGATTTCCCACAGAAATTGTCCCAGCATTGTCATTCGTTATATGATTATGCTCCAATGCCACCAGTAACATATCCAGAGCTGAAAGATGAAATGTGGTGTCACCGTTATTATCTCCGAAACTTGTGCGATGAAATTAGATTTCCTGATTGGCCTATTGTTGAACATGTCGAGTTTTTGCAATCATTGCTAGTAATGTGGCGTGAAGAGTTAACTCGAAGGCCGATGGATCTTTCTGAAGAAGAAGCTTGCAAGATACTAGAGATTTCAATTGAAGATGTTTCCAGAGATGATGCCCCTAAAACACCAAGTTCTCAATCCGTCGAGGAGATTTCTAACATATCAAAGCAGATTGAATATATTGATGAGGAAAAGCTGAAGAGACAGTATAGGAAACTTGCAATGAAGTATCATCCAGACAAAAATCCTGAAGGGAGGGAGAAGTTCCTGGCGGTGCAGAAAGCTTATGAGTGCCTTCAGGTACGCACATCACCTTGATCTTGCGCAAATACCTTGTCTGTTTCTCATGTCAGAATATGAAGAGCATTTTTTTTTTTTTTGCGTAAAAGGAGTCTCATATAAGAGCAAAAATCTCTTAAGCTGTTAGTTCTTATTTCAAATTTAGATGTCAATTTGCTTGGGGATAATGCTGGTTTAGTAATTAAGCTGTTGATGTGGTTGCTGAGAGTGCTCATGAGCTTTTATGCTGTCTAAGTCACCCAAAAAATAATCTACAAGGGGATATCCTAATTTGTTTTAAATATGTGATGAGACAAGAGAGGACATATATTGATATAGATGCCAAAGATGACAATATAGATGCAAAAGATACTAATCTGTAGCCTATATGCATCGATGAGTTTTTTTACATGTTAGCTTCTAATTTGTTTCAAATATGTGTTGAGACAAGAGAGGACATATATCGATATAGATGCCAAAGACAGCAATATAGATGCAAAAGATACTAATATGTAGCCCATATGCATCAATCAGTTTTTTTACATGTTAGCTTCTTATTCTGATCATGCCTAGAAGAATTTCATCTCAGTTAAACTTTCTGATTTTTAAGCTGTTATGACTAGACCTGATTTCTTTCAAAATCGTGCTTTTAGAAACTTCAGAAGTTCTGCAGGTTTAGTATAGGTAGAAGAACTCTACCTTTTAACATATAAAAACAAAAATAGTTGAAGAAAGCTAATGATTTCTTCATGTGAATTAAATGGTTAAAGTCGGTGCATGAAGAAGGATTACTAAAGCCTACTCTGTCGAGTTGTTTCGAGATGTTCTCAAAGAAGTCTTAAGTGTGTTAAAACTTTGACTATAATTTTCCTTTTTAAATCTGCGGACAATACTGTAACTTTCCAGGATATTAAAGACAATTTTTTCGAGCTGTTCTTAAAGAGGTCTAGATGCATCAAAACCTTAAATACCTTTTGCAACATAGTTATCAAAAGCGAGGCGGAAAGTATGAAATTGTTTGACCAGTTTGGTCCATCAGTGTGAGCTGCAGTAAATTATTCACTACTTCTAACCAAATGAATGCTCTTGCAACCATTCAAGAAACCGTGACAATTAGATAAAATTTGTGAAAACTTCCCATTGATGGTAACCAATGATTTCCAAGCAATTCAACTTGCCTAGAGTAGATTAAACCAAAATGGAGTTAAACTTGGAGGAAGAAGTTGGTCTTAAACCACTTGAAATAAAGTGATAAAATTAACTGACAATTCTTTTTGGTGCTTTTAGCATGGACCTATAATCGAGCAGAGTGAAAGAAGATGATCTGTGTAGCAGATTTCATAATTATGGGTTAATAGAGGTTTAAGTAGAGTTGAGTTCGAGTTGAGTTTTGATGCTTGCCTCTGGTGGTAAGATATTTGGTTGGGGGGCAGGGGCGGATCCCTTGCGGGACTGGGGGGGCCATGGTCCCCCCAACTAAAATCCGCCCCAACATAATCTGTTCACTTGACCACCTGGTTATGATATGTATTTGTCGAGCCAAGGTCCCGTGTTCAACCCCTGGCAACAACATTCTTTGTTTTTTATGACTTGTTTTTTTCCCCTTTTAATAATTCAATTTTATTTTACAATATTTTCAATTATTGATTATCTTAACTCTGTATATATAGTATTTATAAGCACAATTTTTTATCCTCTATAACTTATGACAATTGGTAAAGTTGATCAGTGTTCAAATTAGACTATTTTATGAGTTGTAAATGGTAAAGTTAGGTGTTCAAATTATACAATTTTAAGAGTTGTGAAGCTAAAGTGTCTAAATTTTGTTAATGGAACGCTTGGGCTTAAAGTTTTCTAGTCGTAATTTATTTTTATGTGTAATTAGCTTGTTCTTGGATAGACCATTTTTAATCAAATAAACATCGTCTACCATAGTTGAAATGATAGTGCTTTTATCATATGTATTTATGTTTCTACGTTTATGGATAATAATATGACTTAATCTTGACATAATTTTTTGTCACTTTATCAGAATAACGATAAAAATATCAAGTACATTAACAAAGAAAATTCTCACCACTTAATAAAAATCATCTATCTCCGCCTGACTACCGTCTAAAATTTGCACCCCCCGGACACCGAGGGTCTAGGTCGGCCCTTGGTTGGGGGTGTAAGTGGTTCTGATTGTTGGAAAAGTCAATGGTAGTGTAATCTTTCTGTGCTCAAGTGAAATGGATGAAAATGTGTTTTCTTGTGTACAAGGTCCTGAGAGAGGTGGTATTGGAACTGGTTTGCTAAGTGGTCATAAGGGGGTAGGGGTAGACATTTGATCTGGTAAGGACTTAAGGTTTTTTGATGATGGAGTTAGTATGTGAAGGTACTATCAAGAGAATGATCATAATAGTGGAAGTAAAGGTGTTTGATAGTGGGCCCTGGAAGTTCAGAAGAGTATGAAAAATTGGCAAAGTAATATTAAGATTTGCAAGAATAGATTAGCATTGCCCCATACTTCTCTGATAATGGTTTAAGTGAATAGGTAAGCACATGACATCTCACCCGTTCTATGTCAGAGATGTGATGACAGTTGATTAGGTGCACAAAACTGCTCAATTCTGGCCTTTAGGCAACTCTGGGATGTGTGGAAACCACATTAACACTTCATGCATGTGTTTGAAAGGAATTATATAATGTGGCGTGGAAATGCTTTGCCACAAGATTATGTTCCATATTGCTTATGTGCTTTTTCTAGTGACTCGCTGCATTCTGATACTTCTTTGATAGGTGGCCATGCAAGGATTGAAAGGCCCCCAAACTTGGAGGTTGTTGCTTCTATTAAAGGGCCAGTGCATTCTGTATAGGCGATATGGGAATGTATTAATGCCATTTAAATATGCTGGGTACCCAATGCTGTTAAATGCCATTACAGTGGACAAAGATGATAACAATTTTCTCTCCTCTGATCGATCACCTCTTCTTGTTGCAGCATCAGAACTTGTTTGGCTGACGTAAAATCCATCCGCCATTAATGTCCTTTGTTATCTTGATATGTTCTCTCTATATATAAGCTCATGTTATTTGCAATTTTTTACTGCTTCAGGTGTGAGTCCTCTTCCTTGAATGGTGAAGAGCTTGTGAGAGATGGCGGAATACCTCTTCTTGAAACTCTTCTTTCACGTTGCATGTCTGTGGTCCAATTAACAACTCCTGCCACTGAACCGTCTGCCACTATTGTTGCTAATGTAATGCGGACCTTTTCGGTTTTAAGTCAGTTTGAAAGTGCCAGAACGGAGATGCTTGAATTTTCTGGACTGGTTGAGGACATTGTCCATTGTACCGAACTTGAGCTTGTGGATACTGCTGTTGATGCTGCCCTGCAGACTATTGCTCGGGTTTCAGTATCCTCTGAATTTCAAGATGCTCTATTGAAGGCTGGTGTACTGTGGTAAGAAAAGATATTGTATTGTTTGTTAGGCTTTCCATATTTATTGTGCTTCCTTGAATATTCTAAAAATGGAATTTCAGCTTCCTAGAGGAAGTTTTTGGAATGTGAGGTTCTGGAGGAGGTTTTTCTGGTCATGCTATTAGTTCTACATGCCAGCTCTTTGAACATTATTTTCACTTTTGAATCCTCTTTCTGGTAGTAAATGCAACATATAGTTATGTTAATTTGCTTATTAAATGTTTACATCATCTTTTTCCCTTTATTCATTGGTATAATCATAGTGATCATCTTTCTGGTTTCTCTGCTCATTGATTATGGGAATTTTAGTTATGAGCTTGTGTGCTGATGTTTCTTGCTCGACGTCTATAACTTATTTTGTTTTTAAAATGAGCAAACTGAGCAATAACTTTGTAATTGCCATATTTTAAATGTTCGTCAAATGAAAGATTTTTCCTTATTCCATGCAAGGTGAAAGTTTGGGTTTATGAACCATATAAATTTTGAGTCCGTTGCTCCAGCTGCTACATTTGTTTTAATATCTTGTAGAACCACGTTGGGAAAATATTCCTCGACGTTATGGCTGTCTTAAGTGATTGACTGTTATATGAATCCAGCTCTATTCTGAAACTTGTGGTTAACTGATTGTTTAGGTACCTTTTGCCCTTGTTGCTCCAATATGATTCAACTGCAGAAGAATCAGATAAGACAGATACACATGGAGTTGGAATTAGTGTTCAAATAGCAAAAAATTTGCATGCTGTACAAGCATCACATGCATTATCAAGGCTTAGTGGATTGTGCACTAGTGATACCCCGACACCCTATAATAAGGCTGCAGCTGATGCTCTTAGGGCTTTGCTAACTCCTAAACTTGCAAGCATGCTGAAAGATAAATTATCCAAAGACCTCTTGTCCACATTAAATTCAAACTTGGAGTCTCCTGAGGTAAATGCCTGCACATCTTGCATATTTTACAAATTAATATCTTGGGCATGCTAGGTGCCAAAGCATTGTCTCATTTGCTTGCATTAAGATTTAGGCATATTATCCTTGCCACAGGAAAATTTGGGTCATTGGAATGGGTTGTGTACCTAAAATACTTTTCTTTATGTTTTTTGTTTTTTAATTTTCCTTGTGTTGAATGTTAACTATTTATGCTATTTTCTTCAACTTATCTTGTGAATTCTTATAGTGGTACAAAAAGGGGAAATAAATTAAGGATCATCTTAGATATCCTTCATATCTCTGTTATTACATGATCTCATGTATGTTCTCTTGGGCCGTCTAGGATCTGGAACACATGGTATCAAGCTTCAAGCTCGATTTAGTGTTTGTTGGAGCGTATTTTAAGCAATAAGCAACTTAAAAAATAGAAACAACATATTTTTAGCGATTGATTCATCAACTTATTCTTGCACTTTGCTTAAAATAACCAGAAATAAGCGTATAATAATAATCAGGTCATAACCTGCTTATGCCAACTATTTTAAGCTTTTTTTTTTCTTTTTCTTTTGATGATTTACAAACACAACTGGCATATGCCAAATAGCAGCTTATTGTCACTTTTATTAAGTTAAGCATAAGCAAAAATAATAAGATCCAGCAAACACCACC
Organism: Penstemon newberryi var. newberryi; assembly: GCA_030819805.1. Classification (NCBI taxonomy): domain Eukaryota; kingdom Viridiplantae; phylum Streptophyta; class Magnoliopsida; order Lamiales; family Plantaginaceae; genus Penstemon; species Penstemon newberryi. The sequence goes on along the minus strand of JAUALY010000002.1, from coordinate 12,224,568 downwards.
TACTTTACATATTATTTGGAAATCCAATAGTTTAGTGGTAGCGATAATGTTTGTAGCAGTAATATTTTGTGCATTTGGATCAAGGGGACTGCACTATTTTATTTTGTATTGTCTCTTTCATATAGATTTTGGCTTAGCATACTTAACAAACCGTGGGTACTTGATAGAAAAAGTCATGGTTACCCTTAGGTTCTTTGGGAGAAGTATTTGCAATATGCTGAACAGTTGAATGCATTTAAGACGGGACTCGTTTCATCTGTACATGCATCCTTCAATTAATGGAATTTAATTATCAGGGATAGAGCTAGAAAGAATAATGTGAATGATTAAAACTTCTAAGAGAATTGTTAATCTTTGGGGAGTCATATTATTTACTCGGAAGTTCTTCAAGTCAGAATCAAAAAGGGAATTTTTTTTAGTTGAACTTGAAGATGATCAAATTCCCTAATGTTCGGTTATAAAACAAACAGCTGAAAAGAAAACTATCCTGATAATATCTTATACTTTCCTTCTTAAATGATGTACACAAATGTACAAGTACCTTTGAATATACTAGGGAGAGCACCCTCTTGGTGCCAATAAATGGGATATTTACCTTTTTGGAAAAAAAACTCTTTGGTCTGTTATAATATGCATAAACTGTTTGTATATCATGAGAAATGGAAACTTAGAAGCAGATAAGAATGATAAAGAAATGACCAGTTGTGAACATTAATGCAATTCACCATTTTAGATGTGTTTGCAGATAAGCATATTTTTAAATTCATGCGTAAGTAGCAAAGTGTTGTTCTTTTCATAACCTTCAATATTTTGATTATCATCAATGGTTAGTAATGTTGTGGCAAATGCTACAAGCTGATACAGATTGCCACCCTGATACAGGTTTAGTTTCTCATCATAATTAAGTAAACGAGTTAAAATCACACATCCTGCATAAAATTATGTTAAAAACACTAATTGTAGTGCCGAGAACGGGGCATCCTTTGGCATATGTGCTCAGTGGCATAACTGATATGATTGTGAGACCTTCAGTTGAATCATAACATAGTGTCCCCAACTTTTATCTCTGGGTTGCAGATAATTTGGAACTCCTCTACACGAGCAGAACTGCTGAAATTTGTGGAAGATCAGCGTGCAAGTCTTAGTCCTGATGGTTCACATGACTTGCAAGATTCACATTCTTTTGTTTATGAAGCATTATCAAAAGAAGTCTATATTGGCAATGTATACTTGAGGGTCTATAATGATCAACCAGATTTTGAAATAACTGAACCTGAGGTCTTTTGTGTTGCCCTTGTTGATTTTATATCACGTCTAGTACATGATGCACCAGCTGCGGAGTTGGATGTTATTGTTAATGATGGTACAACCTCAGCATCTTCTGTTGAGCAACATCCTTCCAATGATTCGCCAGAATCTAGTGATGGGAAAATTGATGAAAGGGAGGAATTAATTAAGAACCTGCAAAATGGTCTGATATCACTTCAGGTGTGCATCTGCGTCTTTTATATTTTTTTTCTTAACACGCCTACTGACTCTGACACTTTCGTTCTCTAATTTCAGCACTTGTTGACGAGAAATCCAAATTTAGCTTCTGTGGTGTCTTCAAAGGAAAAATTATTACCCCTTTTTGAGTGCTTTTCTCTTCCCGTTGCTTCAGCAAGCAACATTCCTCAGCTGTGTTTGATTGTGTTGTCACGCCTGACGACATATGCTCCATGCCTGGAGGCAATGGTTGCAGATAGCTCTAGCCTACTTCTTCTATTACAGATGCTCCACTCATCGCCCACTTGTCGTGAAGGAGCTCTTCATGTTCTCTATGCCTTGGCAAGCACACCAGAGCTTGCATGGGCTGCTGCGAAGCATGGAGGGGTGGTTTACATTCTTGAACTTCTTCTGCCAGTAAAAGGTATGGTCATCTATTAACATGGCATTTTGTGGGAAAAGCATTGATATTATTTCTAAAATGGAAATTTTGTGTAGAAGAAATTCCCTTGCAGCAAAGAGCAGCAGCTGCTGCATTATTAGGAAAGCTTGTGGGGCAGGCAATGCATGGGCCTAGGGTGGCAATAACTCTGGCGAGATTTCTGCCTGATGGCCTTGTATCTATCATCAGGGATGGTCCTGGTGAAGCGGTTGTCAATATACTTGAACAAACAACAGAAACTCCAGAACTTGTGTGGACTCCAGCAATGGCTGCTTCTCTGTCTGCACAAATTGCGACAATGGCTTCAGATCTATACCAAGAACAGGTTAAAGGACGTGTTGATTGGGATGTGCCTGAACAGGCATCTAACCAACCAGAAATGAGAGATGAACCTCAGGTATACTATGTGTATGTATCACAACTGTGCTGAAGAATGTCTCTATTTTGTTCCCTGACTTGCATTATCTACTGCCTTGTAGGTTGGGGGGATCTACGTTAGGTTATTCCTGAAAGATCCCAAATTTCCACTTAGAAATCCAAAGAGATTTCTTGAGGGATTGTTGGATCAGTACCTTTCATCCATTGCAGCCACACATTATGATGGCCAAGCTGTCGACACAGAACTTCCTCTGCTTCTTTCTGCTGCGCTGGTCTCATTACTCAGGGTTTACCCTGCCCTTGCTGATCATGTTGGGTATCTTGGTTATGTACCAAAACTTGTGTCTGCAATAGCATATGAAGGAAGAAGGGAAACAATGGCTTCTGAAACCTATGAATCTGAGGATGGTTCTTTGCAGCCAGCTTCACAAACTCCGCAAGAGCGAGTGCGCCTTAGTTGTTTGCGTGTTCTACATCAACTTGCAGGTAGCACTACTTGTGCAGAAGCTATGGCTGCAACTAGTGTCGGCACACCCCAGGTATGTGTGTTGGTTCTCAGAATACACGTTGTGCAGGAAATCAGAGTATCTTATTAAAGATATGTCTTAGTTGTCTGATTCTGATGGTCTTAATTATAGGTGGTTCCACTTCTTATGAAAGCTATTGGTTGGCAAGGTGGAAGCATCCTTGCTCTTGAAACCTTGAAGCGAGTCGTTGTTGCAGGAAATAGAGCTAGGGATGCCCTTGTTGCGCAGGGTCTTAAGTGAGTATTTATGTCTTCCTCTGTGCTAATATTATGGAATTATAAACGTAAAATGTGCAAACTGTGGTCAGTAGAACCATTTTGTGCATAAAATCATAGGTGGTTTCAAGTACATTTTCAATTTTTGGTTCCGAGATGTAGATGACTGCATTCAGTAGTGTAGCTAGTAAGTTTCACATGGGACAATTATCAACGAGTACTGAATTGACTGGCGGCTATACTCAATTTTTGGGATTTAACTTTCCTTGGTTTGAGTAACAATAGATGATACTCTTAATGAAACTTCTATTGCATATGATTGGTTAGGGTTGGCCTTGTGGAAGTTCTTCTTGGTCTTCTTGATTGGCGAGCTGGAGGAAGAAATGGTCTCTCTTCACAGATGAATTGGAATGAGTCTGAAGCATCAATAGGTCGGGTTCTTGCAATTGAGGTTGGTACTTAAAATTTTAAATAAAATTGTACTCCACATTTATTTGAAATATTCAGATGCCATCTTTTTGTTTATATCCTCATTAAGAATCAAGTGTACATGTACACTCTCATTTATGAAGCTGAAACTTGGGCTGTCTTTTTTTTGGAATCTATGGAAATCTATATTTTTCCTCTGGAGATATTCTTTTAATTCAGTTGATTTCATCCTGCGTGTGTAGTTTAAGACTGTCTCAGGATTTTTTTTTTTTTTAAAAATTTCATGTGCTGATTTTGTGAGTTAGGGAAGAAAGTTCTTGAATTGTATTTATTTTTTTGGTTGGCAACTTGTGATTTTTCTTAGACTCGTTTATTCATGTGCTATCCGAGAATACATCTATCTCATGGTCGAGATGTTCCTTTAATTTGTGTGGTCGTAAGGTGCCTTCTTAAACTAATCTGTATCTTTAGGTAGTAGCACAGCGAAATAAACGAACTTATAAATAAAATAAAATTTTAAATTTCATATAAATGGGTTGTTCAAGTGTTCTGAACTGGATCTATGTTTTACCTCTCATCATAACCCTTCACTGTGTTCATGTAGGTTTTACATGCATTTGCAACGGAAGGGGCCTATTGTACCAAAGTCCGTGATATACTAAATGCCTCTGATGTAAGTCGTGATTCTTTACCTTCTATGTGCCCACGTAGCTATGGCACTTCTAAACATCTTATCATGATATTCTTTTTCTAAATTTTGAGGGCTTTGCAATTAACAAGGCTATCAGAAAGCCTCGGGATGCCTTGAAAATAAAATGAGTGGTTATTTTGTGCATAAATTGGTGAATGACATCGCGCTTGTGTGGTTGGTGGTTTGGGCCCCTGCCTGTGCTGCTTGAGATCTTTTTTCTTTAGTTTTTTTTTTTAAATATTAACACACTTTTACAAGAAAATATTTACGCACATTGCACTTTATCGTCTCCCAAAAAGACCATAGTAAAGCAACTAAATGATAGCATATGTGGTTAAGAATCTCAGCATTTGTTCCCAAACTTTTGTGATGACTTCATATAACAAGAACTGATTCAATTTAATTGGCAGTAAGCGGAGGTTGAAATGTTTCAATATATTTTGCACAGTTAATTTACATGACATATTGGAATGTGCAGGTTTGGAATGCTTATAAAGATCAGAGGCACGACCTTTTTCTCCCTTCAAATGCCCAAACTTCTGCTGCTGGAGTTGCTGGTCTCATTGAGAGTTCCTCGTCTAGGCTTACTTATGCTCTACCGGCTCCCCCACCGCAAACTGGCCAAACAAAATCCCCTACCTAAGTTGATTCAAATGGAAAGCAAGGGTAAATACATAATTAAAATGTTGTGTTGATCAAATTTACGAAGTAGTTTGCAGAAATCTTGTAACAAGAACTGATAAGAAAAGGCAGCTGAGTTACATAAGCCGTTTTGAATGAATATTTTTTATTTTTTTCACTTGTATATAACAACTTGTACAGATCTCTTCCATCTCTCTATGTAGGAATTTTAATAGATTTTGTTGGCATCTTCGTGTATATATAGTATGGTAGAGAAACGAACCTTCAGATTTTTGTTGTGTGTTGTGACAACATGCTTATAGCCTTGTAGTTGTCCATTTCAAAATTTTCACCTCTTGTTTTTTATATGGTGTATCATGCGAAAATGTATTGTTCTTTGGTTTGTGCTACTAAACATGGCCATGTGGTTTGGTTGCTTTATTTATTTAGGACAAAATACAGTTTTCATATAATATATCCTTTTTCCAATGATGAATGCATTGTCTTGAAATGGTGCATAGTTTTTTGTACGAGGGTTGAAAATGTTATATCCGTAGGTATGTTTATATTATCTTTGGAATTGAGATAATGATGAACATTCAATTATTAGAAAATGAAATATTATATGTAGACCTGTACATGCCATAATATTCCGAGACATCTGCATGTGAGCGGGCTTCAGTTCCAAATTCCCAATACTTTTAACTCGTCGAGGTGAGAATTTCCCGAGAACGAGTTCTGATTCATTTTTTTCCTACTTTCAGACGCTGGAGACATTTTCATTATGTTATGTTTGACCAAACATTTGAAATCAGTTAGAGAAGTTTTTTGAACAAAGTTTGTTACTTACCTACAATATAATATCATTTCAAGAACTATTGACATATATGGTTTTAGACATAATCGGAAATAATGTGCCTAACCTGGTAAATTCAATTCACTGGGGTGCTAGATGAGCGACAAGTGTATATGAGAGGATAATTTTTTGTCTTCTTATGCACATGTGTTTATCATCCAACCCCTATGTATATAATCCACTTGTGTAGGATGAATGTAACCCAGAAATAGAAGTATACTGACATTTTGTTTGGGATGTCGAATCAATTCATCTGTAAGGCAAATAAGAGTGCAATTTGGTGTGCAGAAGTCAAACTTTAGATTTTTGAAGTAAGATTGGGAGATTTTCTTTCAAAATATGGTATTGGTATGGATCAAAATTTCTATCATTTCTATCGAAAACTTGGAAAAGTTTATGCTTTTGGATTAATGGAAACAAAAATAAGGTGCGACTCTGATTTCTGAAGATTTACATTTGCTTTAAGACTTTCTTATTTTTCTTAATTTATTAACTTTTTCAAAAAAATTGATAATGTTTTCGAAACATTTTCAAAAATATTTCAATATTTAATTTACTAAAACATATACTCGAAACGAAATTTTGATCTATGATATTTGGTTTAGAACCTCCAATAAGCCATATATATCAAATATTAGATTCGATTTTGTGAAATGGCTCCTCTATAAAGTAGGTTATAGCATGGATTAAAATTGTCATACATTTCCCTCGAAAGTATCAAAAGGTAATCGAAAATATAGAGTAGATGTTATTTCAAAATGTTTACTTGATTTATACTTATTTCAATAATTTTTTAAGAAATATTAATATTTAACTGATCGAAACATATAAAAAAAACGAAATTTTAATCAATATTTATTTGATTACTTTGTTGATCACATTTCAAGGAATATACGTGGGAGTTGCAACAAAATTGATGATAGACGATGCCAATAATGAAGAAGAGAAGAAATCGGCGGACCACAAAGAAAAACCAACGCAAAAGAAATCAATTTTTTTAACAATGTTCATACTTGAAAATTAAGTTTTGATTTCGACGGAGACACGTGCCAACTCAATGAGATAAAGACGCTTAACAAACAATTTGGACTGAAGTTGATCACCGAAGTCATTTTGACTTCCAGTTTGTGATTGGGAAATTTGATTTAAAAGAATTACGTAAATTTAAAAAAATTCGAACAAAGTTTTTGAAAGTACAAAGAGTCTATGCAATAAATATTTCACATGGTAGTTTCATGCATGTTTAACATAATACATGGAGTATCTTGCATTTACAAACACAACAATCTCAATTAAACATCGAATAATAAAATCTTTTATCATACTACAATAAAAAAAAGTAAATGATTAACAAGTTATTGTTAGTCAAATAATATTTAAATATCGAATAATAAAGTCTTTTATCATACTATAAAAGAAAATAAATAATTAACAAGTTATTGTTAGTCAAATAATATTTAAAATTACTAAATTTTTGGTATTGGTATCCACGTAAAAGTAAAAATAAATTGCATATAAGACTTTAAGAAGAAATAAAATAGCACTCGTGTTACATACCAACTTATTTACTAACTAAATTTAAAAAATGTGAATGACATGCTATTAAAATTCAATTTCGGAATTAATTATTTTAGAATTACACTAAATGATGAGATACTAATTCTTTACAAATCATGAGTTTTTTGGTAGATTAATACATCTAACTAGATTACCTAAATAAAGAGAGTCAAATCATAAATGTCTAAATCATTTTATTTAATTTTGCTAACAGAAAAGGAGGTGTTTAGTAAGGAAGTTGAACTCTCTCAAAAAAAAAAAAAAGTAAGGAAGTTGAACGTGAGGCGGGAGTGCCAGCTAAGCACATACAATTATACCCAAAAAATAAAAAATTATTTGTTCCTTTATACTATATAAAAAGGAACCACTTTTTGCCAAATTACCACCACCCAGATATCCGCTGTCTCCTCTCTCTCTCTCTCTCTCTCTTCGAGAATTTTCCATCTTTTTGAAAAGCTTTGACAAATACAAAAATTGATATAGAAACTTACGGAAAAATCAAATTTGAAATATAAATTGTTGGAAAAATCAAAAGTGAGAAAAAGAAGGGAACACCTCAAACGATCGCAAACCCTAGACATCGTACCCTCGAACGGGTTTGCTGATCAGATAATGATGATTACCCTTAATTGTTGATACACATAATATACAGATATTCATTCTCTCTAGAATTCTATTGAGGTAATACGTCTTTCTAATTATTTGAATTTTCTAAGTTTTTTTTTCTACATTCATTTTGATCTGCAACGTTCGGATGGTTCTATATTACGTATTGTCGGGGTGAGTTTGATTTTTTTTTTTCTCGAATTGGAATGTGATATGGTATGATTAATGGCATCATTTTGTGGTTGATTGTTCAGATCTGGTTTTAATATCGTCTCTTATTTTATTTGTTTGTTAATTGTTCGGTTTGATGTTTATTTCTAGTTTTGGCACAATTGTTGTTTGTTTGTTTGGGCAAAAGGGAACTTGTGTTACTTATAAATGTATCTGTGGTGTTCAGTCGTTTCTGTACATTCATATGGTTGAAAAGCAGGGTAGTTTTCTATGGGGGGAGGGGGGAAGGAATGCTTTTAGTTGTTTAATCTTATGGTGAATTGTTTTCGCTTTTAGTTGTTTATTCTTATGGTGAATTGTTTTCTCTTTCTGGTTGCTTTTATCAGAGATGAATGTTTTTGAAATTCTATGGTTATCACTTTATGGAATATATTACGATGATCTGCAGAGAGGAAGCGGCTTTCCTGGAAGAAGTTTAAATTTGTCGAAATTTAATTAAGTTAATCTCTGCTGTCGTAAACATAGACAGTCCTGGTAAGTTGCGGTAATCAAATCATGGTGACCATGGCTGCGACTTCTGCATTTCTTCCCATAGCTTCTCAAGCTTCAGAATCCTCTGGAAAAACACCTGGAAAGATTGGAGGAAGCATCCCTGCAAGCATCGATGCTCGTGGAAATGGTGCAATGTCAAAATCCTCATTTCCAGGGTTAAAGGTTAAGGCCAGTGCACAAGCCCCTCCCAAGGTTAATGGGACTAAGGTTGGAGTTATGGATGGCTTTAAGACTGACGATAATGTTACCCTTTCACCTCCCCCAAGGACGTTTATCAACCAATTGCCTGACTGGAGCATGCTCCTTGCTGCCATTACAACAGTATTTTTGGCTGCGGAGAAACAATGGATGATGCTTGATTGGAAACCAAAACGACCAGATATGCTTGTTGATCCTTTTGGTTTAGGGAGGATTGTGCAGGATGGTTTGGTATATCGCCAAAACTTCAGCATTAGGTCATATGAAATAGGTGCTGATCGGACTGCTTCCGTGGAGACACTGATGAATCATTTGCAGGTACATAAATTGAATTCATATTAAAGATTCAGTAATGTGTTACTTCACTTTTTCTTTCCTAAAATTGCAAATTATTGAAAATCCAGCCTCCTTTTGGTTGAAATCTTGCCCTTTTCCTCTTTCTACAGGAAACTGCACTTAACCATGTAAAGACTGCAGGATTGCTTGGTGATGGCTTTGGCTCAACACCAGAGATGTGCAAAAGAAATTTGATTTGGGTGGTTACTAAAATGCAGGTTCTTGTGGATCGTTATCCTACATGGTAAGTTTCAATTAATGATATTATTTCTTGGGGAGCCTACAATAGTTTGTGCAGTTAGTTCTGTAAAAATTTATGGCCTGATAATTTGTCTTTCAGGGGTGATGTTGTTCAGGTAGATACTTGGGTAGCTGCATCTGGGAAGAATGGTATGCGCCGAGACTGGCTTGTACGTGATAGCAATACGGGTGACGTATTAACTAGAGCTTCCAGGTTAGAAATTATTTGGTTACTTGGGTGACTCATTTTCGAACCATTAAACTTTTTTGATTGTTCTGGTACTTGATAAAGAAGATATTGTCTTAATGAGGAACTAGATTAATTTGCTTTTGAGTGTGGAGAAGAGGAGCAAATGATACTGGCATTCTGCTTCAGAGTTTCATCTGGGGATAACTTAACTAATTTCCATTTTTGTTTCCTTTTTGGATTATTCAGTCTATGGGTGATGATGAATAAAGAGACTAGGAAATTATCTAAACTTCCAGATGAGGTCCGAGAAGAAATAGGTTGCTATTTTGTGGATTCTCCTCCAGTTGTGGATGATGATAGCAGGAAGTTGCCAAAACTTGATGATAACTCGGCAGACTATATGCGTACTGGTTTGACTGTAAGGACATGCTACGTTATACGAGTTTCTGTTCTGCAGTTATATCTACACATTCCAAATTCTTTCCTTGGTTGACACATTGTATTTTTTCTTGTGCAGCCAAAATGGAGTGATCTAGATGTTAACCAGCATGTGAATAATGTGAAATATGTTGGTTGGATTCTTGAGGTAAACCTTTTCGTTTCCTTCCCTTATACTTTGGCAAATAATTTCTATCCTTTCCCTGTTACAAGTCCTTTAAATTACTTGTTCTATTAATGTAGAGATCTGAACTGTTTGTTTTTCCTTTTTTACTGCTTAAAACTACTGTCTCGTAAGATTTCAATTATGTTCGTATTTTTAGAAGCCATTGAATATGAATGATTATATCGAACTTCATTGTGTTCTCAATTCCTTGGAATTCATTACTTATTCAGCTTATTATTTGTGGAACTAGTCAGTGTTATTGAGCATCTGAAGCTCTGTAAATCTCTTTCACTGTGGTAATACAGAGCATTTTCATTGGAATTCTGTAGTCTACCTTGAAGAAGAGCTATTCTAAGATGAATGGCTATAGCCTAAACCTTTTTGCCCTCCATAAATTATATTTTTGGTCCATCAATTAGAAGAAATTATCAAAAAAAGAAAAAATAGAAAAAAAGAAATTATGTGGAGGCTAAAACCAAAAGATTAATTTCTATCAATTAAATTTGAAATACAATAAATTGTTCGTTTTTCCCTCAAGTGCTACTAGATCGTTTGTCATTGCGAATTGCTTCAATGTGATTTGCATTTATTGTATTTTTTCGACATGCTTTAAAGTAATTTACATACATCTTTTGGGCCTTTTTGTGGTTGTAGGGTGCTCCATTACCATTAGTGGAGACTCATGAGCTTGCGGGTATGACTCTGGAGTACCGAAGGGAATGCATGAGAGACAGTGTGCTGCAGTCCCTCGCTACTGTTTTGGATAATGGCTCTGATGATTCCTCGAACCCTGGTCATGTCGAGTGCCAGCATTTGTTGCGACTGGAGGGTGGTGGTGAAATTGTCAAAGGACGGACCGAATGGAGGCCCAAAAATCCTTATAGGGTTCGGAGCTTTGGCCATCTCCCACCTGAAAGTGGCTAGCTGCAGTGTTTTGTTACTGTGTATGTAGTAGATAATTACTGCTTGTGCTTTGTCCATTTTTATCTTGTCATTAATCCCCTTGTAATATCCAGCCTAAATTATGCTTTTCTTTTCCATATTTTTTTATTATTCTTTGAGAGAGAGACAAAACGTATGAATCTTCGTAAGTACGCCATCCCTTTCTTTTCTTCGCTATCCATTTCTCCTTTTTGCTGCCATTTAATTTCTGGCTGGACGGAATTCTAGAAGGTGCCACCTGCTTATATACATTAGGGAAAAATTATTTTATTGTTTATGGTTAGAAGTTAGGTGATTTTAATACCAACTCGGCATAGGTCAAGAAATATATATGGCCTAACCGGTGTATGTTGCTTTTGTGTGTGGGGGTCTTTTTCTTGTTCTGTTTTTGTCCCTTTTTTCTTGTTATAGATAGATAAAATGATAAATGAACTTAATTATTTTTTAAAAATCAATCGTAATATGTTTTTAAATTGTAACAGTTAATTTTAAAGCTTTTCTTGAAAGAAAAAATAGTATTGTGAATATAATTATATAGTAACGTAAGTTCAACTTTTTAGTTGTTAAAACAATAAATAGGTATAATATAAAAGTGTATTATTATGCTTTCGCAACTATGTTACAAAATGTCCCTTAAAAATAAAAAAAATTATGTTACAAAATGGGCTTCTCAATTTTAGGGAGGGTGTGTTAGTAAAATCGAACCTAGTCGTACCAATTTTTGGTATTTAGACTAGTTAGGTAATTTCAGGATTTGTATCTTATGCCAAACCGAACTGTAGCTTAATCAAAAAAATCAAAAGTGTATTTGAGCCTTTTTTTTGTACATATCCTGTATATTAATTCTTAAAATTTGTAGTTTGATCTAAATTCATTGAATCAAATTATATATCAAACCTTATTTTTTAGAAAATCTCAAATACTGGCACCTCCATACCCATTTAATTCCCCTTGTATGCCTCCATATCCTAAAATCGGTATTATAGGTTCATTTCGTAAATTGACCGCTAATATTGAAATTGAAAAGGAATAAAGTTTGGTATTGGTTTTGATTTCGGAGCGATTCAGTCGATTTATCGAACTGTTTGAACAATCATACTTTTCATGACTGTATACTAAATAATTATACTTAGACTAAAACTCAAATAAAATTAATCAATATTTAATTCAAGTTAAAAGTTAAGATCTATCATTATATCAAGCTCCGACCATGTGCCCGACACAATAAACCAATATATGACGCATTAAGGCCAATAATTGTCTCAACAATACTTGACCAATTAAGTTTAATCCAATAAATTAGCTCAAATTATGCATGAATGTTTCTATGACTGGTTTTTTTTGCTTGTACATGGTTCTAGATTCTCAAAATTCCATGTAGATAATTCTAGTACGCAACTTTAGATATTTCTCCATACACAATTATAGATAGTTCCATACAAATATATAATAAAATTCCATAGTGTTATTTTAGTCATTATATCAAATTTATCTTCACATGGCCATTCGAGAATATGTTTTTAAATTATCCAACTTTGTTAACGATAACATAATTTAAAGTGTTCTTACAACCTTATTCGATTTGTGCAACTTACATATTTAATTCTCTTATAATAATTTATGTTTGACAAAAAATATATAGTGTATCATTATCAAATTTTAAAAAAAACTAATATACATACATACCTATATAAAAAAATTATGGTCTAAGTTGCTTAGCAATAGGGCCAAGTTAATGTGATATGACTCTTTCCTACATTACAATAATGGATTGATGGGTGCAATTGATGAATTGGACTTTCGGGTTCATAAATTGAAAGTTATTGGTACCGAATGTTTAAATGTTAGTTTTGATTGATCTTGGAAAAAAATTCAGAATATATAAAATGATTAGATAGGAATGTTTTCCGAAAAGTTGTATTGTTATTAGATGGGGATTTAAGGTGGTACGTAATAGTGAAAAAATTGGTTGATAAGTATCATTTTTTGTTGAGAAGTCACAATATTATAAATTATTGAAGGAATAATACTACTCGTATTAATAAAGTAGAGTCACAGAGTGAATTGGACTGTTAATTTTTGTGAAATGCAATCATTATCAAATGATTTGAGTTTCACTTTTTTATTTTTGCCAACTCTATCTCCTATTTATTTCACAATATTATAAATTATTGAAGGAATAATACTACTCGTATTTTATTTTTGTTAATTGGAGATGAATAATAAGTTCACATTATAAAGTTTTGGTGTGCGTGTGTGCTCCAAGTCAGGTTGTTCTAGACGAATTCTCAGCCGTCTTTCTACTATAATATTAACATGACATGAGCATACCAATTTGTAATTTGCTGCCTACCTTAACAACTTTCAAGGATCTCTACAAAGAAAGGTACAGTTAACAAACAATCCATTTGAAATCCTCCTTGAGAAATAATTAACTACATACATATATCATATATGGTTTGGCTGCCAGAACCATGTGCTTTGCCCATCATAATACATAATCTGGTCCTTTAATATCTGTCTTCATTAATAGATCCAAATTAAACAACGAGTACTGGATACATATATAGTAATTGTGTTTGATTTTCAAGTATAAGTATAAGAAAACAAATACTTACTAAAATTACAAGTGAATTTATAATGACATCAAACCAACGTAACATCAAAAGTTGTCGGCTTTAGTCTTTTCTTTTACTTAATCATAAAAAGGGACTTAGCCTATATATGTTTTAAAAATTACCTTCATAATTTTATTGTAAAATACATAATAATCTCATATATTTACACGTAATAGATCAGATTATAAATATAAATTTAATTATTTATTTTTCAATTAACGATCACATGTTTCTATGTTTATGGGCTTCTAACTAATGGGGAGCTTAATGGGCTTAACACACTATAGGTTTTTCTTTTTCCTCCCCCTGCAGCTGCAGGAATAATAAGGCCTAAGTCCAAACTTTATCATGGCTGTTTACCCTGTTTTGATAAACAATCACTTCTTTTATACTTGTCAAATATTCATTATAATGTTTATTTTTTTATATAAAAAAAAGATCCATTAAGATAAAAATTAACACATAAACACACAACAAAATTTGTAAAGTTATCATCATAAAGAAATAAATGACTTTAAAATAAACTTTATATTACCATTTAATTGTGTAATGATTTTTATTTCTCTAAATTGATGTTATACATAATTAATTAATTAATAGTTTTAACATATATAATTAATTGTTAGTTTTAATTTAACTAACCAATCTATTCCTAAATAAATTCAGATAATTCGAGGTAAAATGAATTATAATTTACATTGTAAAATTAGTCACCTATTGATGTGTAGGAATAGTGTAAGGAAACTAAAAAATGAATTATATGTAATAAAGTTTATAAATAATAGTTTCATATAATATTTTTCTCTTATAAAACAATTTTATTTTAATAAATTATACCCAGTTTTGTCTGTTGGACTAACTTATGGGATCGCAAGAATACTTCTATTTTAAATGTTCGCTCCATTATGGTTAATTATTTCGACATTTCTAAATCCGATCCTCAAAACTTTATCAATGATGTAGTAAGAAATAAACTTAGTGATTAATAACAAAAATTGAAGTAACAAAAAACACAAGTACAAAGTACAAACTAGGTTCTCATGTCACACATTAAAGGAAAATTCTTGCATAGACCTGGTCTATGAGCTTTTCATAGACCTTGTGATTGTAAATGCACAACATCATACATTGTGAGAGCATGACATCATCAAATTGTATTATGTGGTGCATTTACAACCACAAGGTCTACCACTAAGCTCTTAGACCAGGTCTATGTAAAAATTTTCCCACATTAAACCAAAACAATTTACAACAATATCTCCAAATATAAAAATGTTTCAATACAACAAAAAACAAAAGCTACCTTATCCATTAATAACAAGACACTTCTGAATATGAAACTAAAACCAAACATATTTCAATCTGGTCACCCCAAAATCAACAACCCATCAATATTCTGTCAAGAACCTCAATAAACTGGACATGTCCCGTTAATTGAGGAAAATGACCCTCTGTATCGATTATGTCGATTTCACATGTTTTCTTTATTTTAGTTTGAATGTACTCAGGAACCGAGTCTGGAACAACAATGTCGTGTTTTGATTGAATAATATTGCAAGGTGTCACGACTTGATTGAGAATGTACCTATAGTCACCAAGGAACACTGTTTTGGCCACAGACAGTGCAACTTCTGGTTTCATTCTCTTTAAACAGTTTTGGAACTTTTGTATGGAAAGAGGATCATTTGAATCTACGACAAGAGAAGCAAAATTTGTGGCCCATTCCTCAAAATTTGATTCTATACTTGAAAGGAGCTGCTCAATGTGTGACATTTCAAAACCCCCTTCGTAATCGTCTGTGTTTATTAGCCTGATCGATCGAGTCCATTATATATGTTAAAATTTAAGTGAAATAGTGAAGAATATAAAAAAATATCGTTTTTAATTAAAAAAAAAAAAATAGAAGCACAATTGTCCTATGTAACAAAAAGAACACAAGTAAAAGGGCGGTAAACTACATAATCCTCTCCTATTGTTTTTTTTTTCTTGCGCAAAACCCACTTTCCGTCCATTCGTGTAATTAATTATTTTAACAAGAAATATCCAGTGGTGTAGCCAGAAAATGATTTTACCGAAGTCACTTCGTACCATATATATATATTTCCCATAAAGAATCATTGGTACATATTTGCGAAATTTTTTTGTGTCTTCAAACGTGCTCTTTGTTTTAATGAGACTACATTAAATTTAAATATAAATAATAAAAAAAAAAACTGAAGTCAATCTCATCAATTAATGATCTAGATGTGAGAAGTTTTTTTCAAGTGTCAACGTGCGGATTTTTTATAGATTGAAATTGTTACATGAGTCAGTTATTTGAAATCATTTACACCAATATACATATTCCATGTCTAATGTCCGCACTTAAAAAAAATGAATGGTTTCTGATTTTAATCTCAAAATCAATTTTTTTTATTTTTTATTGTTCACTTGATTCCTTTTTCTTTTGCAGCTCATTTTAGAAGGTTTCTTTTGTTGGAATAGATGTGATAATGAGAGAAAAGTTCGATATGAAATTTGAGTAATTTTTTATATTGAAAAAGTATCTTCTAACCATGAAAAATGTGATTTAACTTTTAGAATATTCAAATTGTAAAGTAAACACCATAGGAGTATATTGAAATTTCAGTTGAAATCATTTTGTGACCTTTGACTTTATTAGATTTCATACATACACACATAAAGTATAACAATGATTTTATTTAAAAGAAATAGATTGATAAAAAAGAAATCCGTTCATATTTTTTAGTGAAAATTATGGATCCCTTTAATATTTATTTTTTTAATTTAATTAGTAGTCTCCATTTGAAAGCAATTCCAAATTATGCCTGGATTTTTAAAACAAAAATTAAGACAAAAAGGACAAAAAATTCGGGGTAGCTCCGTCATTGGACATATCAGACTCTCCTAAAATGAGAACCTTTTTTTATGAATATTGTCTTTTAATTACATATATAAGAGACAAAATAAACATTCCGATCCTTGCATGAATTAAATAATTTCATATGAAACATTACATACTTGTATAAAACTAAAAAATTAAATATTTCTAATCTTTATGTTTCTCAAACAAGATCATTATTTATTCTTTATATTTTTAAAATAAATTGCATGAGTTTCTTTGTTTTTATTATTTGGATTTGTTCCAATAAAAATGCAAATCGCTTTATATAGTTTTATTAATTCTATTTTTGTATTAATAAAATACTACTTTTTGAGTTATCACAATATTTTTTTTTTCTTTTCTTTTCAATCTGATACTTTTGTTAAAGTAACAATTTATTTTTTTATTTCTTATAAGTAGCTAGGTTGACCCATTAAATCAATGAGTCAAACCACTTTTTTTTAAAAAAAAAACTTAAACAAGTAAGATTAAGAATGAAATAGAGAAAATATATTAAAAAATAAACGTTGTTAGTCTCTAACAAAAAAAAAGTATATATATAAAAAGAGGGTATATGTGCAATGAAATCTAAAAGGAGAACTATACAATAACATTAACCAGCACTATAAAAAAATTAAATTTTAGTGATAAAATTTTATATGACAATGTTAAAGTTGGAACTTCTTATATATATTAAGTGAAAAGAACTCAAATATTGTCACTAAAATGGTTTTCATAAACATATTAGTGACAAAAATTTTAAAAAAATTGTCACTGTTGACATTTAGCGACACCCCAAAAGTGACAACCAAATAGTTGTCACTAATTGTAAATATTGTCACTAGGTTATCACTAAAAAGATGTCGCTAATTGTCAATAGTGACGACTTAAGTCATCATATATTTGTCATCAATAGCTATTAGTGACAACTTAAAAACATATTTTGTCACTATTGCACTTGTCACCATTTTTATTATGATGAAATTAATATTTTTATCACTTAATACATACAAAGAGTAACAACTTCCTCATTATCACTTAATTTTTTGTTACTTAAGTTCAATTTTCTTGTAGTGGAGAGAGTTTGTTTATGCAGTTTAATTATCGATCCCAAGTAAAACTACAATCTGCAGATTTAAAGCAAATTTAATTTACCTTGGAGAAGCTGAAACCAATACAAGCCTTTTGAAAAGATCAGGCCTTTTTACAGAAGCAATACATCCAATCATTCCAGACATGGAGTGCCCAACAAAAACACAAGTTTTCAGCTTCAGTTCATCCATAAGAGATATCAAGTCATCAGCAAAATCATCATAACTTGAATACCTACAAAAAACATATATACTTTTAATTAATATAATTACGTGGTCTAGCTAGCTACCCCGCCCCCGGCCGGCCCTTAATTAATTTGATTCCCGTACGTACATACCTCATAGGATCATAGAGGCTCGAGTCTTTGACCGCACCCGAGAAACACCAATCGAAGACGACAACATGGTATCGGGCAGCCAAGTCGGGCAATACTTTGTCCCATATTGATTGGTCTGCACCATATCCATGTGCAAGAACTATAGTTTCTCTGCCCATGATTTTTGTGTTCATGGTTGTAGCTAAATCCTTTTTCATGACCATATGTCTCCTTTTTTTTTTTCTGCAAGAGAATAAGATATATAGTACTTGGACTCACTTATATATATATATAGCTAGAATTCAAGGCAAGGGAATTAAGGCAGATATCTATATCTTATTAATTGATACTGAGCCTAATTAATTAATTAATTACTTGTACATATACTATATATTAAATTGTGAATATTTATCAGGCCAGCCTGTAGTCTGTAGAATGAGACGAGAGAGAGGCAACTAGATCTTTTGATACTTGACAGTGACTACTCCAATAAAATGCCAATTACCATTAATTAATTTTAAAAGTTACCTCATCAATGCATTTACCAAAAAGATATGAATTGTCTTGATTATTAGTATCTGTCCGAGAAAGTACTGGATCAAATTGGTGGTAGTAGTTAGAATCAATAAATGTTATTGACATTTGAATATAAATTGATCAAATTGGTGGTAGTAGTTAGAATCAATAAATGTTATTGACATTTGAATATAAATTTAATAAATACTCTCAAAAGGACCAGCTTTATATAGGCTGCTATTGCCACATGCAAGAAGAATTAAATTCATTTTTTTTAATTTCTATATTTCATTTTTTCCTCAATAAATTCTCTAATGTCATCTTAATTACTTCTTTGTCAAAAATAAGATATGCAACAAGAAAATATTTTATTTCATTCAAACATCGGTATATCTATAAAGAGAGACTAATCTAATAATATTGAGTGAAACATATCTCTTAAGTGCATGTAATTATTAAATGAAAAGAAGTGAGAAAATTTCTAGAATAATCATAATCGAATGTATTCTAATTGATGAGAACAACTATATGATGCAGTCAAATTGGACTCTATTAATTGAATATGTAGGACCTCAAGCGCAACAACTTATGTGAAAATCAATTGATGTTAGAAAAATTACATATATAGTACACATTTACTTACACTAGTGTCCATATATTTGATTGTGACTTGACCCACACTCGTGCCCCCACGACGGGATAATTTATCTCTCAATAATCTTGTGACTTTGAGTACTCTTATAATATTTGTAGGACCTTACAGAGCCGGCCCAAGTTGTAGAACCTGCGACGTTAGTCGCAGTTATTTATATATCTCAAAATCAATCGATGTTAAAAAATAAATATAATATTTTACATTCACAAATAGAGAGTCGATAGTAGGAATAATCGGTTGGGTTAAATGAAATTCCGACCGATTTAAAATCGGTCGAAATTTTAACATCAAATTTCGACCGGATATTTTTCGGTCGAAAATCAAGCAAATTCCAACCGTTTTTTGTTCGGTCGGAATTTAACATTTTTCTAGTAGTGGTCTATGACATTCGGCTATGAGTTAACTCATTACACCACTAGGCTAGGCTATTGATGTGAAACAAGACTTGACAAAAGATAGAATACATGCAGTTCCCATTGGAGGAGGGAAATGATGAATGGGGACTAATATTATTAGTAGGGATGAGAAAACAGAGCCACAGAATAAAGAGAGGTGGACTGGGGAGCCGTTTGGTGATAATATTACAGAAAATTATGTGCAAAAACATTAAACAGGGCCTTTTTTTTTCTGATTCATTTTTCTTGTGTGTGTTTGAACTTGAAGAGCAAAAAGGCACCATTTGTCGTGTTGCCCTTTGATTGATGCAGTTGGGGGATACAGACAGACAACAACCAGCTTTTCTTAATTATGGTCACTTGGGTCCTACCATGTTTCTTTTAGATAAGGACAATATATATTAATTGGCCTGGTAGTATTTAAAGGCCGGCCAGGATTGGTTGGGCTTTTATTAATCTTGCTTCTTTCAATTCCTTTTGAGTTAGGCAAAATATATAGCTAGGTTCAAGAATCTTCAAAAGATTTGTGCTAGATCTGGTCTGCTCTCACTGCCTCCAAATTTGTTTGAATGCTAATATTTTGTGGACTTTTAATCGCTCACATGTGTTCATAATTTTCGAGTTCTATTCCTTTTTTTTATATGAATGATTATATATTTTAATGGAATTTTTGAGAGACCCAAAAAAATTTTGAAAATATAAGTGTCGTGACTTTTTTTTAAAAAAAAATATCGCATACTTGAGGACTATAACAATAATGAAAATATATACGAGTCTGAAGTTTGGATAGCATAAAATTTGAAAACTCAAACCAGCCAAAAAGATCTAAATAAGAGATATATATATAAGTAGAGTTTAGAAACCCCTCCACCCAAAAGGGATTTTTTATATAAATAAAAAAAATAAACTATTACCATGACAAATGTGCTTGAGTAAATAATGTTGCATCAAGATTATTTTATATGGGCTAATGCATAGGAGTACATATGTTATGTATGAACATTGCAAATTTTTTGAATATAAATGTTTGATTTGGGAACGTACGTATATAATTTCAGTCCATAGTCATTGGTTATTTTATTTATAGATGATTTTAATTTAATTGAAAAAATTAAAGTAATTGGGCCTGTTTGTTTGGCGTTTCGGAAAGTAGTTTGGGAGAGTAGTGGAGGTTTGTGAAATAATCTCGATTTGCGTAATGTTGTTTGTTTGGGTTTTGAGAGAATGGTTTGAGAAATAAAGTAGGTATAGGTTTTTTTGGAAGAGTTGGGTTGTAGGTGTAAGATGTGTAAGACTTTATGTCAAATCATGTTTGTTATGTGAGATAAATTGTGTAAGAGATATGTTAATTTATGTCAAATCAAAGTAGAGTTTGTATAGGTTTTGTTTAGAGATAAGAAAAATGTTGTTTGTTTGGCTTTTAAGAGAGTAGTTTGAGAAAATTAATGGATGAAAAATTTATTTCGGAAAATAGAAAACATATTTGTTTGGCATTTCCCAAACACGAAAATATTCTGGGAAACGCCAAACAAACAGGCCCAATTGTGTTTAGCTCAACTTGTAGTATGTCCCGATTTGGCAAGAAAGTTCTCTAATAAATTACTGGCCCATGATATGTGGGTTGGCCCTGGTAAAATGCTCATGTAACATGGCCCATTAGTTACTAAAAGAGTTAATGTAAAATGACCCACCAGACTTTATTTGGCCTGCTAAATAGCTTGTAAAACAGAGATGAGCTTTACTGTAAGGAAAGAGATGAGTAAAATGATTTCTATGAAAAGTCCAGCCCAGCCCAACTCAATCGGTCAGCCCATATCAAGTTCCCTAATTTGACCCGGTCCGTCACACGCTATGTGCATCACCACCAAGATCTTTGAGGCTATAAAGATGTCTTTTTTTCTTTTTTTCACTAAAATGTGTGTTTGAATATATGTTTTTGGAAAATTTGAAGTATAATTGTATTATGTGATGTTTTAATAGAATGACTGATTTTTTTTTTAATATATTTTACTAATTTTGTTATTAGCTTTTAAATTAATTAATAGAGTACAAAGTTTAAAATTTGGTTATGAAATTGTTTTTCTTTTAGTAACTTTTCGAAAAGGGTTGTGCGGATTTGTTTTGTCGTTTCATAACATGAAACCAAATGCCAAAAAATATCAAGCTACATCGAACCGGACCGGCACTCAAACCGGTCAAATTGTTATGTATAAAGTAACGGTCTAAATGTCAAGTACATTCACTTCTGCCCTAAAACCCAAAACCCTCTTCTTCTATGAGCGCAACTTTCAGCGCATTTAGAAGAGTGATGGGTAGCTCTACACAAAACGGCGTCGTAGACAAGGGAGTTGATTTCGCCAATTACTTTTGCACCTATGGCTTCCTTTACCACCAGAAGGAGATGCTCTGCGACCGCGTTCGTATGGACGCTTACTACAATTCCATTTTCAAAAACAAACATCACTTTGAAGGAAAGGTACAAACTTTATTTCAATCAAAGTTTTAGATGCTACCGTATACTGAATAATACTACTATTGTGTTCTTTTTTCCTAGCTTCGGATGTTAAATTTTTCTGATTTATTGCATTGAATATTATGACGGACTCTAAGTTGATTTTTCTTTTTCCACTGTAAATTATTAAATATGTTATTAAATAGCTGTTCTGAAAGTTGAATTTTTATTTATGCTTTTTGGTATTTGTGATTGAAGTATTTATTGAGTTGAACTGTGTTAATTTATCTGTGGAGTAGGTTGTTTTAGATGTAGGAACCGGGAGCGGAATACTAGCTATATGGTCTGCACAGGCAGGTGCAAGAAAAGTTTATGCGGTGGAAGCTACCAAGATGGCAGAACATGCAGCTGAACTTGTTAAGTCGAACGAGCTCCAACACGTGGTTGAGGTGATTGAGGGGACAATGGAAGATATTACTTTGCCTGAAAAAGGTTTGATTTTTTTTGTCATCTCATTTGCATTATCATATTTTTGTTCTTGTTGCAGTTCTCCATCAAGTTAATTGTTTTGCTTATGATTGTTTTTTCTTTTCTTTGGATAGTTGATGTGATTATTTCGGAATGGATGGGATACTTTCTTCTTCGTGAGTCAATGTTGGACTCTGTTCTTTGCGCTCGGGATCGCTGGCTGAAGCCAAATGGAGTCATGTTAGTGCTTTTCTTGTTAGATGTTTTTCATCTTTCTATCAAATTTCTTGCCTTTTCAGGTTCTTATTTGTATAAAAGTTTCAAATATTGGAATATTCCTCAACTAAATGGACTTTGTTGTTTATAATCGTAGATTGTTGCTCATTTATCAGGCTTCAACTTTGCAGGTATCCCAGTCATGCTCGAATGTGGCTTGCACCTATCAAGTCGACATTGGTTGATCAGAAAATGAATGATTTTGAAGGATCAATGGATGATTGGTATTGTTTTATCGATGACACTAAAAATTATTATGGCGTCGACATGAGTGCTTTGACAAGGCCATTTACTCATGAACAAAAAAAATACTATTTGCAGGTTGGTTGCCAAAAATACTATTTGAAGAAATTGACAATAGCTTTAGCATTTCTATATATATTTCCCTTTATTTCATCACCTTAATTCATGATTTCTGAATTGGGATTACGTCTTAGTTGATTACCAAGAATTGTTTGTATTCATTTTGTAAACATCTTTTCTTGGAGTTGATCTGTACTTGGATTATTTTGTTTATAATGTCTCTTTATGCAACTTAAATGACATGCTGTTGAACTTTGTAGACATCAATATGGAACAATCTTCATCCAAACCAAGTTATTGGAACACCTGTGATCATCAAGGAGATAGACTGCCTAACAACTACTGTGGATGATATAAGTAATGTTCGTGCAAGCGTTTCTTCTTCCATCACAGAAGAAAATGCGAGATTAGCTGGGATTGCTGGATGGTTTGACGTCCATTTTAGAGTGAGTTTTTTTTTTTTCGGGTGATTTAAAGCATTTACATGTCTTACTGCAACTTACTTTAATTGATAAACTAGGGAAGCAGTGAGAATCCAGCCCAAAACGAAATCGAGTTGAACACTGGTCCAAATGAAGATTCTGGGACTCACTGGGGTCAACAGGTTGATACCATAAGTACTTGATTTTCTTTTTTCCATTGATATTAGTAATCAATGTTTTTTGAAGGACTTGATAGCAAATTTATTGTGTTGCTGCAGGTGTTCCTACTACATCCACCTCCACGTGTTCAAAGAGGGGATGATTTGAAATTTAATTTCTCAATGATTCGATCCAAGGAGAATCATCGGTTGATGGAAGTTGACCTTGACATTGAGATAAAGCAGTCATCTGGAAAATTGCTACAACAAGTTAGAAACAAGTTTTTTATCGAATGAGTTTTGGTGATCTAACATTCTTGTGCAATAGATTTTGTTCTGTAATGCGAGTATTCTATTTAAATGGTCATTAATATAAGTTTGTGAGTTCTTTATTTGCCCTCTTTAGCTGTGAATGAGTCGATAATCGAAAATGTAGAACTTACCAATGAGGAGAGAGGCTCATCAGATGCAGGATTTTAGTTTATCTATACACATTCAGAACTTGAATTTCAAATTTGTATGGCTGTTTGATCATTGATGTGTTCTCTTTTTCGTAATCCTGTTTTCAGAATTTTTTGAATGAGAGGGTGAATCAATCTTAAATTATTTCCTATTGTCTCATTGCATTTGTTTATATAATAGCAGTATAGCACTAATGAAATGTTTACTAGACACTCTAAAATATTATGTTGGCATGAATTGCTATGAATAATTGATTCTTTTTTTTTTTTCTTTTTTGAGAAAGCTATGAGTTATTGAATTAACATGCACATTATATGCAAACTTTGTATGGAAGGGGCGTTTCTTTTTTCTTTTTTTATTAGGTTCCAGTTTGTTTTACTAATTTTTCTGTTTCAGTTTACTCAATTTTTATTTAAATTTGTAAATGGACTGTATTACTTAACTCGTTAAACTTGGGGTTTTAGACTCAATTGTAAAGATATTTGCCGTTAATTTCTTGAATATTTTGGATTTTTTTAATAGAATTGAAGATCATAATAATATAAATGTTTGTACGACTAGCGGCAAGACTATTATTGCTAAGCTGATGTTTGCAATAGCTCATGTCAAATAAAAATTAATGGTTTTACTTTAAGTTTGGCATATAATATATTTTATAAATTAGGTATATTTGCAAACACATATTTGCACACTTTTTGTTGTATAAATGTTTAAATCAACACTTTTTTAGTTACGAAATTGTCACGAAAAATGTTTTCTATTTATAACTTTCTAAGAATTTATTCTTAGAGAAGCAATAACTGAAACTATCGCAAGTAATAAAAAAACAAATTTTGGGTGTGTTTAGCTATAATTATGGAAATTGCTTTTAGTCAATCGTGATTTTAATGGTATTTGACCTCCAATATCATAAGTACTTTTGGGATTTCCAGAAGCTGAAAGTCAACTTACTTTAGAACCTACTAAAATGTTGCTTTTGCAAAAGCTATCATTGAAAATCAATTATTTTATAATTGAATTTTATCATAATCAATTATTGCCAAAATTCATTTTAGTAAAATTAATTATCCTATAATTGATTTTTGCAAACACCACCTAAATATTTAAGCTAGATGAAATGAACCTGTCATTGTATCTAAATTCAGTCTAATAGTTTCCAAGCACAAATGTCAGGCCATCCAGCAAATACCATCATGTACAACATCAAATCAACAATGAAAACCACCAAATATAGGACCTAAAGTGTATAATATATCGATGCTATATATTAATAAAATTCAGCAAATTCATCAACTCCAAACTAGCACTTTGTGCAGCAGCTCTTCACTATTTTCCTTGGAGCCCCAGTTTTGAAGTTAGCCATGCACAAACTTCGTCCAATTCCTCTGGTACAGTGTGGTGACCGAGCCTGTCATATTGGTTCCATAATGTCAACAAAACTAAGGAGAAAAGCTTTTTAACAGCGAGACATGTTACATACCTAGAATACGATTTAAATGTCATATCTTGAAATCCGGAAGTAGACAATTTCTCTGAAGACTTCTCACCAAATTTATAAGCAACTACATCATCTCCTGCATTAGTATGATCACTATGTAACTTAGCAAGGGTAAATTGTAAATATAGTCCTCGTGTATTCAAGAAGTCGTATAAGAACAACGAATTACTCCTAAAATCCTAAAAAAATGTAACGTTTTATCATCTATTAAACTATTATCTCTGAGATCCGTACCTTTGCCATGACAAAGCAGAATAGGCAATGATGCAGCACGCCCTGCAGCCTCATTTACATGTTCTATTTTGTTACTCAGACTCCTAGAAAAATAATGATAAATTGTTATATAGTTGCATTTGAACAGCTAATTTTTCAAAAAGGAAGAGAATATTGTTCTGTGAGGAATCAAACTTTGCACATGGAAGCCAGCCACTTAATCCAACAACAGCACTCAAATTGGTAGAGTACTGGTTGCCATTCTCGTATTTTCCTGCAACAAAGCAAGTTGCTGAGTAGAGGGAGGTTGCCGCACCCATACTGAAGCCTCCAACACCGAGTTTGACTGTGAAGATGCCAAATGTCAGAAAAAAAATGTTATTGCTAAGTAGTTTGTTCAAACTAAAAGCAAATTCAAATCTATTTCACACATGATATAATAAATGTTAATAACCAACATATTATAGGAGCAAATCTGTTCAAAGACAGCACTAAGTCAAGGCAAGAATCATCAAGTGTTCACAATTAAAACATATGCAGGTATGTATACTACATGAGAACAGAAAAAACAAAAATATACTCTCAATTTGAATAATAATGAATCAAACTTCTTTTTCAAAATTTGATTAAACCAGTTGTCTTGGTTAAATGGTCTAAATAATATCACAAGAAGCAGTGCATAAGTTCACCAAGAGTAATACTCAAACTATGCAGTCAGAATAGTAAACCAATGATTGTCCACAATAGTGTTTTAAGGTGACAGATATATGAGATTTCGAGAAGCTATTCTGATATTCTAATATTCTTTAGTGGCCATTGGCCAATATTGGTTTATAGATACTAGAAGGTTAGCATTTTAGATACAGGAAGGACAAAATTTTGAAGAGATTATGTAAATGTAATTATAATAAAGAACAAAACTCACTGTTAGGGGGTTCATTAGCCAATAAGCTCGCAACATATGCAGCTGAAGCATCCAAACCCTCTATATCATCTTTAACATTTTCCGAAAGGTCATCTACATCAAACCCTTATCAAATAGAACACAAAACCATAAGCTTCAATATTAGCAGGAAGGTGACATATAAGCTAAAGAGTAAAAAATGTGGCATGTTGGGACAGCACCGGGAAACTGAAAAAGAATGGCTTTCAAAGCACATGATCTTACATCATGAGAATCACAAGTGTGGTACGATTACATTGACACAGAAACAAACTTACAAGCAGTAGAAGGAAATCCCCCAAATAAAGTTATTGGTTGTTGAGGAGCAGTTGGGCAGATCCACTTTATCTGCATGCATATTTAACAAAACTTTATGAACTTATCGACATACAAGTGAAAGTTTCCAATCACAAGTTCCAAAATAGTAACAATGCTATCTGAATTCTTATTTAAATTATGTAATATTGTAATCCTTACATTTGGAAGAGGAAGCGTCTCCAAGAGAGTCGACCAGCTGTAAGGAAACATGAAATTCAAAGAAGATTAAATGAGAGAACTCCTAACAAAAAAGTTGTCACAGATCTACTTGATTGAACTGCTTCCCATGTGACACAAAGCATTTTAGGACAAGAATGCAAAACCTTATGACAACACCATATAGTAAAATTATAAGACACATTCAGTTTGAAGACATTAAAAAATTCATACAAATTAACTGCAGTTATCTAATTGTCTTCATATAAAAATCGAAGCAATGGCAAATGACAATTAAAGATACATGGTTAAATTTAGGAAATCTCCCAGGAAAGTTCATCACACATCTTTATGTGGACAAAATTGAAATCTGGCATGCCTCCATCGACAGAAGTAATTGTGAATAGAGTGTATCCATAAACCAAGACTACCCACCCAAAGTAATCTTATATTCGCCGAAATGTACTTGTATCCACAAGGAGCTCGACTCATATGTAGCTGCTATAGTTATACATAAACTCTAAGAGAGTTGTGTGTTGTACATGTGATCCAGAGGGATCTCTACTTAAAGTTTTGGAAGTGTTATCCTATCACACTAAACTATTTGATCTTTTAAAAAAAAAACTTCCAAGATTTCTTTTTGATTCTAGAAAATTGTTCAACTCCACGATTGCTTTAATGTCCATCAACTAACTCCAATTGAACGTGTAAGAGATCTTAAAGTGAAGCCCTTTTCTTACGAGTTCATTTATTTCCTTTGAAATTTTCATCAAATGTCTAAATATCCTAACAATAACAACTTGATATAAGGGTAAATATGTATGGACCACATGAAGTTATCCTCCCGACATATTGAAATATTTTCTAGTGGTCTGAGCTTAAACTAATAACATATTTTAAAATACTGGGAAAGAAAGGATTGAACTTTCAAAACTCCCTAACCAGACTTGTAAAATTCTAAGAACTATGAGTATTATTCACAAAAAATAACATAAGATGTAAAGTATCTTCTTTCATCAAGAACTGGAGGTAAAAAACAATTAAGTTTGAACTTCTTTATGGAATAAATTTAAGTTCTCAACTAAGACAAGTAGCAACGAATTACCTATGGCCATTGTCCCCAATGCCATGTAGCCACACAATGGTAGCCTGGTGTTTACCTTTAGGCCTCACCACATACGTTCGCCCGAACTCAAATGTTCTCCTACCAATTCTAGCAGCTGCATTTATATACCATTTAGTTTAATAAAATGACGAAAAGCTAATCTTATAAGACATATGAAAAAAGATATAGCTTAAATCAATTTCTTAAGACCAATTCCATTGACTAATAAGCATACAAGTAAGACTCAAATTTTGCAACTCTTGAATGCTAACAGTTTTCCTCGTGAAAACCAAATCTCACACAATTACATTACATCATAGATCCAATGCAATTAAATTAGAACAGAATTATAAACTAAACTTTGATTGCTAGGTAAAAGAATTGAATAAATCAAATGTAAAGCAAAAAAGAAAAACCAAGACTAACCAGAACCGGAGGGGCCAGTAAAACTCATACTTCTCGCAACTAATGTATGGTACCTGCAAATGCAATCTACAGTATAATAACTTCATCAACGGAGATGATAATAAGGAATTTCAGACAATAGAATCACTCGATTAAGTGGCTGAATCATGATTTATTAAACGATTTATGGCCACAAATTTTGATTTTTCAGTGATTTGTTAGACGTGATACCTGAAGAGATTGCAAAGGCAAAATGGCGATGCTCTTCGCCCGTCTCTGTCCTAATGTGTAGTTATATTTACAAGATTAGAAATTTACCAACTACATATTGGGACACTTTTATTGGTGAAATGAAACATAATTGGGCAAATTTTTTGACTAATTAATATAATGGTTTTTTTTTTTTAATAAAAATAACTCATGGATGTTTTTGCATTTTGTTTTTTTAAGAAAACATTTCTCTCAAAATAATTTTCTATATGTTCTAAAAAAAAAGGAAATTCTAAGTTTGATTTGGCGTAAAGTTAGTTGTCTTTTGCACTAATTCAGTTCTTTTCACAATATTTAAAAACAAACTAAAATAGCAACTTTGATTTAAAAAAAAAATTTTTTTACTCTTAAACTAATGCTCCTATTTCTATAATATCTAAATAGAAGAATAGTTTTCTATAAACTAAATATACTATTTATGTTATCTAAAAAATCAAACAAACATTTGTTTAAATACACAAAACCGATAATATTTCGAAAAAAAAAAATTAACTTATTTGAAAACAAACTATAAAATTCCAAATAAATAGGCTCAATAACTCTTCAAAATACAATGATTTTTTTTTTCTTATCTTATATAGGCCTCGTCGTTTTAATTAACCCATAAAAAAAAAAAGATAAACGTTTATTTTTTATTTTTTAATGTTAGATATTTGTAAAGTTACTTTATGAACTACAAGGTAGGGGTTATAAAATAAAATTATATACAAATGACAAAGAATTATAAGATAGTTAGTATCAAAAATAAGTTAAGCTCTATAATTGATTTGAGATAGGTAGGTGAAAATTTACTTAATTTGAGTTCAGTAGGTAAATGTAAAGTAATTTTGGTTTTCTACATAAAAATTCAAATAACATTTATAGTTTATAACTTTTATTATTGATTTTGATCCCAACTTTATAAATTTGAAAATAATACTTAAGTCTGATTTTTTGTGCAACTCAATATTAATCTAGTTCAAGCTTAATACGGATTTATGATACAATACTTTACATTTATAAAATAAAAAACAAAAAAAGAAACTCGATGTTTTAATTTTATAAGACAAGAGGGTTTCAATTTAAGATTTTGTGTATGCCTCCAAAAAACACTGTTTTATTCTATTTAACTGGCGTGCTTCTTCATATATAGTCTTAACCATGGATAATATTTTCAACCTTTGTTCATTGTTTATTACTGTTTGTAAAATCTTACTTAATAAGGTCTAAAATTCTTTTATAGACTTTGTGTTATAAAAATATCACATTCTAAGTAACAAATTTTCATTATTGTTTTCGAACCGCAGACACCCCCCGAGTTTATGACCATCATTTTAACCACTTTTTTTTTTTTTGATAATTATCATTTTAACCACTTAAGACGTCTTTATGGAGTAAACCCTCATAGTAATAATACCTTTTGGAACTAGTTTGACCTTAGTTTTCTCTTCAATTAATTGAGTTAAGAAAAAATCACACTTTCTCCCCTAAACTTATAATCAAGTTGCACATTTTTCTCTTTAACTTAAACTTTTTGCATTGTCCACCTTTAACTTATTTTAATGTTACACTATCCCTCTAAACTCTTTTACGAGTCCTTTTGCGGTCAAAGTAAGTCATGTGAGAGCTACATGCCAATTTTATAGGGTCTTTTCGTCATTTAGAATTAGGGTGGAAAGTGCAACATAGAAGTTCAAGATGAAAATTGCAATAAGGGTGTAAGTTCAGGGAAAAAAGTGCAACTCGACTATAAATTCAGGACGGAATGTGCGATTTCTAATTGAAGTATTATTTTGCTTCTTAAATTAACAAGTTTGTCTTTTTATTCTTCAAATGTCAGTTATCAACTATAAAATCTACGTTCTCAGAATGCCAAATAATTTTTTTTTTTTTTTTTTTCAAGCTTGAACATCTTGAAACCTCATTTGAAAAATGTGATACAATATAAAACATGCAAGAATGGATGAACAAACATGATGCCGGGAATGGATGATAGGGGAAGATAACACAAGTGAGAAACATTATGTTCATTGTTTTATGTTATATACAACATATTCTGTCACATATGAATTATTTTGTGTTGCAGTTGTATATGATACAAAATAAGGTTCAATGTCGTATATTATTATGAGCAATTATGTTGATTTAACAAAATTCGGAATTTGAAATGTGTCAGGCAAGCCAAAGAAAGTATTCGACATGCGCTTTCAATTTTTATATTTAATTTAGATTTATGGACATCCAATCCGAAAAGTATACATGTTATAATAGTCTAATATTATGTTTAATATAAAATCGTAGGAATACAAATTGCAAGGGTAGTATACAATTCATGACCAATAGTATCAGGCAAAAGTACATTGTATGTTTCTACCCTTCACATAAAGTACTGTGTCAATCCTGTAAAACATTAGATTTAAATATAGAATTAATTTAGAATTGTGATTTCAATGTTGGGATAAATAATACTCCTAAATATTTAATGAACAATTGTTATTTTGTATATCATAAATACACATTTTTAACATTATACATGCTAAATAAATTTGTCCTTGACTAAGCACCATTGAATTGCATATTTTCTAGCAAAATAATGGATATTTTGCATTAGGGTGCATTTTGTCAAAATGTAATGTCTTAATATTTTAATTACACGGTACAAAATTTTAAATTAGTGCATTTATGAGTGCAAAATACCATTTTTTTTTTTGGCAAAATACCAATTAAACAGCAAAATTAGTTTTTCTGAAAATAAAAGATGCAAAAAATTGATTTCCATGGTTGAAGATTACGGAATCACAGTTGACGGTTAAAACTTAAAACCCTCTTACATTACTTTCAAGTTTCAACAATAGAAAGGCGCTGCGCTGTCTTCTCTCTCTCTCTGTATCTAAATTTCTTACATTCTTCCTAAAGTTGTTAGGATCTACTCTACTGTAATAAAAATTAAAAAAAAAAAAAAAGGATAAACATAGATCCGCCGATTCCAAAAACCAGTGCTTCTGTGATTTAATTTAATGTATGCAATTCCTCCTTCCTCTGCCGATCAGGTTATTCACCAAAATTTACTAATTCAATTCAACTATTTGTTCCATAATATACTAGTAATAAATAGTGTTTTTATAGACAAGTCAACGTAGATGACTCGTATTTACTAGATCTGAAGTGCTCATTGTTTTGATTTATTATGTTAATTTTGATTTTTGTTCCTAAATATGCTTTTGTTTATGTACAGTGAATTGTGAAAGAAGTTCGTAAAATTGGAACTTTAAATGGCGAATCGACTGAAGGAGGATGAAAAGAACGAGAGAATTATAAGGAATCTTCTCAAGATCCCGGAAAATCGCAGGTGTATCAATTGCAATAGTTTGGTATGTTTGCTGCTATAATTATTGGACGAGTTTCTTATATATCTTTGAATTTTAATCAAACAATGAAGGAGAATTTAGGTCTATATAAATTTTTGCAATGGGCTCTAATAATCTAATCTTTGGCAGTGTTTCTTCTTTTCGGGTTTTGAGAATGTGTTATTTGTAAATTCATGGAACTAAATGTTTCTTCTCCTGCCAACCAGGGACCACAATATGTGTGCACTAATTTCTCGACCTTTGTTTGTACAAACTGCAGCGGGATACAGTAAGTTATTATGAATTATATACCAGTCGAGAGTTTACCAGTATATCTTTTTCTTATCTGAAAATTACTTGCAGTCGAGAGTTTACGCACAGAGTGAAGTCAATATCCATGGCTAAATTTACTATGCAAGAAGTTAGTGCTCTTCAAGGAGGAGGGAATGCGGTACTACACAATCAACTATATAAATACTTTTGAATGATTATATATATAAAATTTATTTTCTTTGTTTAAGTGTCTTTCAAAATATTACTAATGTTTTAATCATTTTTCATCCCATCAGAGCGCTAGAGAAATTTATTTAAAAGAATGGGACCCTCAGCGCAATTCTCTCCCTGATGGCAGCAATGTAGAGAGACTACGCAATTTCATCAAGCATGTCTATGTTGATAGAAGATACACCGGTGAAAAAAACTTGGAAAAGCCTCTCAGGGCTAAAACGGTAAATATGGGAATTTTCTAGACAAAGTTTTACAATCATTCAATTGTTGTAATTTTCTAGTAGTTGTGGTGCTTAAACAAAATATTATTCTTATTGCATGTTTACGTAGGGAGAACACAATGACTACAATCGAAGTCCACCATATGAGGATTTCGATCGTCGTAAAAGTGATAGGCCTAGTCCTGGTGGAAGAAGTCCAGGATATGATCAAGAAATTTCACAAAATGGTGATTATAAAAGAAGTGAAGTAGTTAATGATTGGAGAAGAGAGGATAGATTTGGAAATGGTAGGAGGTCCGAGGGTGGAAGTTCAGACGGAGGATCTAAGTTTGAAGGTAGATCGCCTGATAGAGATTCAGACATGTCCAGCCCACCTATGGTTCGTCCTGTTCGAGAAATATTAGGAGACAGCGTATCTCCTCTTAGAGTTATCGAACCTCCAAAAGCCACACGTGTGAAGTCAATGGATAGTTCGACACATACTCAAGTAAATATATTCTTCAATCTGCAAACTACTGTGCCTTTGATTCTAAAGACTAACTATGTTTAGTACTTTAGTTAAAGAAATTGATTGTAGTTCGTTAGTTAATTCCATTTATATACTATATGAGATAATGAGAGAGTAGGAAATAGGAATGGACGCTTTTTCATAAACTACTAAAATACTCTTCTGAAAAAAATCGGTTTGAGCCTCTGTGGTATGATAACAATGGATTTAGCTCCAACATATGTGTATATGACCATTAGTATGAGATTTTTTGTTTGTTAACTGTATTTTAGATCATATTTAGTATGTTAAAAGTGATACGCAAAATATTTGACATAATCTTTTGAATAAAATATAAACCAAAATAATTTTATGATGCATTATGCATTTTTCACAATACTAATTAATGTATATTAAATATGTCAAATGTACATGTTTATAATGTAATCAATATCAAATATAAATGTGTTTTATGGATAAAACTAAGAAATGAATATATACTTGCTTAAACTTATACTCCTATCAAACATATAAATAAATTTTGCAGAGAACTGCATCCTCAAACAGCTTGGCATCCTCCGATGGGAATCTTTCAGAGGTCAAAGTGGAAGCTTCGTTTATTGATTTTGATTCTGATCCCGTTACTACATCAACAACAGTCTCACAAGCACAAGCGGCTACAGATGCATCTTCCGTGCAGCAGCTTGCAGCATTGAGTGGTGACAATTGGGCAAATTTTGATTCAGTGCCTCAGGTCAAAGTAGTAAATACTGCTGCCTCAAACTCCTTGGAATCTGTACTTCTCGATTTGTCAATTCCAGCACCCGTATCTGGCCCCTCTTCTTCTACGAGCATACCACCTTTCCTGTCTAGTAGTGGTTCATCTGGCTCATCCCTTGCTGGAGGACAATGGCCTATTGCAGGATCTCCAAGCAACATGGTATGCCTTCCAATCATAGTTTTTTGGGAAATTGCATTTTTAGTCCCATAGGACTGGACCTTTAACATTTTTGGTCCCAATTTCTTATAAATTTTTTGCACTTTTGATCCAAGCAACTCCTTTGGAACCAAAACTGCAAAACTGAGACAATACTCATGTGGGACCAAAAGTGCTATACAGAGACTATTCTATGACACCAAAAGTGCAGTTTTGTAAAGGGTGGGACCAAAGTGTAAAATATCTTTGAATAGGGATCAAATGTATGATTATATAAAGTACGTGACTACAAATGTTGAGGGTCGAGTCTCGTGGGACTAAAATGCAAGTTTACGTAGTTTTATTTCCCTTTTATTTCTTTTCTTATTTTCTTCCATGTAAATCAACAGCAATGGAATCAAATAGTTGCTCCAAATGCCAATGGGCCTCCTCGCACATCAGTTGAGCAAGTGGGGCAAGTTGGAGCAAAGGTTGCCACGGATAACTCCTTTGGATTTGCCACAGAACCCTCATCGGAAGCGAAATCTAGTGGGAGAAGAGAACTTCCGGAAGATATATTCGCAATGAACTATTCTTATGCTCCACCTCCAGTTTCAGGCTGGTATTCTGGTTCGCCATACGTTGCTCCTGGGGTACCTATGCCATATAACATGCCAGTGGTACCTTGCGTAGAAAACTATTCCTTTTTCTGTTCTTAATTTCCAGATTTGCGGTGTAGTTTAACGTTTGTTTTCATAATTTCAGGCTGCACCTAATCTCCAGCCAGTATCAAGATCGACAAATCCTTTTGATTTTAGCAACGAATCTTCTTCAGTTCAAGCATCAACAGTATGTTACCTTTCTCATAAAATAAATTGACCTTTTATTATTCCCTATTCATGATTTTTTAATTTGCGTTCTGCACTCGAGGTTGGAATTTGTGACTTTGAGATGTTAATGGCCCGTGGAACTTCACCGAGTGACATTGACTTTGGTTAAAAATAAAATAGCATATTATCTTTTTTCACAGTTAATTGCTCATTCCATGTTTTTTGAATATTTGCCATGTGCCTTGGTTAACTTAGGGTCTCGTTATATTTACTTAAGATATCTATATCTGTGATGTAGTTTCCATCAATGCAAGGTGCATTACCCACAATGGGGACGGGCTTAATACGCACTTCAAGTCTTGGAATGTCTCCGTCTCATACACTACCATCATATGCATCTCCAAGTAAAACAACATTTTTATATCTTTTAGTTTGTTGTAGCAGCAAAATGGTTTTTTTATGTTTCACATATTTCATCCCTTATTAATCAGGTCCGTACCTGGGACAAGATATTGCTGGCAACATGGCCCCAAGGTAAAATAGTATACATTTGATCATATATTTACATATATACACATATAGAGGAGTGATATATTCTGAAATTTTGTAGGCCACAAGGACCATCTGGAATCAGCTTTGAGGAGCCGGCTTTCACATCTTTAAACCCAAATCACCAACTGGCTGGAATACATTCAAGTAACTTCACTTCTATGGGCGGAAACCCATTTGGCTGAGACGAAAATATGTAGAGTGCATAATTTGTGATTATATTTGCGGTGAAGTTTGTGCATTAAGATTGGGTAATTTTGGATTTGAGGGCCTGGTAAAAGAGGGCAAGGACATAAAACATGCCCGCTTCTCTCCCAATGTTTGCCTTTTCTAGTTCTATTTTTACTGGGTGAGATTCCTATAGTTTGAGAACCAAATCAGCTTGAAGGGTAGATTTTGCATTTTTTTTTTTTTCTTTCGATATTCTTTGTTTGAATAAAACTACACTTGGTGGTTGTCTTTTGATACCAAATAATTGGATTATCCAAACATTGTGATATGATATTGTTAATTGTTGCTGTAAGAGAAATAAATTAATTACCTGTTATATCATTTTAATTTTAATTCCAGTTGGGTGAGGCTTCGATGTAATCGCGCCTTTGAAGACTGTAACTAAGCATCTTAAGAAAAGAAGAAAAAAAAACAAGAAGAATTAAGATTTGTTCAAATCTAAAATAATAGGGAAGTTGTATTTTCATGCCTTTTTCACCGGCAAAATACTGTCACCCTCATCAGTTTAAGTTTTAGTTCATGGAAAAATTCAATTTTCGCCAAAGATATTATGTACCAAGCCCGTGACGCTCAAAAAATGGAGATTTCAGATTTTGACTCCAAGATTTATACTTTAATTTTGGATGAAAGAACAGTTAAAGTTTCCAAAAAAATAAAATATCTATCTTTATTTATAAAAAATAAATCGACCAAATTCATAATAATATTTGCCTCAAATTTTCTCTTTACATCCAAAAATGTCATTCTCTCTCTCTCTCTCTTTCATTTTTTTTATCAGTAAACATTTGGTCAATTTGATTGTGAATTCGGTCAGTTTATTTTTTTATAAACTAAAATTAGTATTTTAAATCCAAAATTAAAGTGTAAATTTGGGAGTCAGAATCTCAAATCCCCAAATTTTAAGTGTCACATGCTCGAGTTTGGCAAAAAATAAATTTTCCGGTCAAACATGACATAAAATGATGACAGTGACACAATAAATGACATATATTGTCAAGGTACTGCATTAAAAGACCGATTTTGAAACGCAACCACTTTATAGGGCAAAAAATGACATCTTATGATCCCTTTTCGCTTGTGATAATTTGCAATAAGAAATTATCACAAATCTGTCATCAATTATATAACAATTTATACATTCGATCGATATCCTCTTCTTTGGCGCTCAAGAGATTATTCTACCCTTGGTAAGTAGGTATATTTTTATTTCATTTTCTACATGCATCCTAATTAAATACCATTGATGAAGGAAAAGTATCTACAACTGAAAACCAGGAATATAATTGTATACTCTTTTCGCTGTGCAGCTAATTCTAGGCTTCTTAAGGTGGGTGAGAGAGAGAGATTAATTTCATATAACCAGATATATATAATATATATATATATATGTATTACTAGAAATGGGAGGTTAGACATTACGTTCAACCTTGAAAGCAAATAATTATAGTTTTTAATGTTTTAGACTTCAAAAATCTTGAATATATATTAACCCATTTCATCCTTAAAATATATAATGAGTATATATGATCATTTGAAACAGGAGTTGAATCTTTACTTGAACTTCGAAGAAGTTTAGTATATATAGATCTCAAGGAATCAAGGTATATATATAAAACATATTTCAAATTCATTTAAATCATCCAATGAAATGAAATGAATGACCATTTGACAAATAATCAAACTAGCTAATGGTTTCCCATTAATACAGCATGCAGATGAAGTTAATAAATCCAAGACTTGAGGTTATGGAGAAGTTGGTCCTTTCAAAATGCATCGACACGATTGGGAAGGAAAATGTTTTCTTATCAGTTGAAGATGCCATTATATATATTGTTGCCTGCAGATATTCTTTGGAAAGTTCAAAGCAAGATATATAGTAAAGGATGTTTTTAGGATGCAAAAAGGTGTCAAAGAGGGGAAATTAGATCAGTTTGTTGATGGGCTTTATATATGGACTCCCTTTATAAGGATAGTTCCTTCATATGCAAATATATTTGTAAAAAGAAAGTAATTGTTTATATGACCATGTAATTATCAATTATAGATCTATTTTGAAAGAAAATTATTAGTACGTAATATTTGTTTGGTCATATTTAAAAGTTATTATTTTTAACTAGGGAGAATTTGTTGTACTTAAGGAATTTTTAGCAATACACCAAATTGTGTTCATTTAAATTTATTAAAAAGAGAATTGTCGAAAAAACACAGTATTGTGAATCTCAGCTTAAACAACCAACATGATAATCGTTAGGTGTTGCATGCAGTAGAGTATTTAATTGTGTGACACACACAGATTAATATTTTGAAGATGGTACGTACGTGCGACCATAATAATAATTTTATTTTCACAGACGACGTTGGCTCTTAATTATTGCCAAAAAACATTGGCTGTCCTCTTTTCATGTTAAAATCCAACGTATTACCTAATTTAGTTTACGGATGAGAAAGTATATAGTATTGGTTTTTCAAGTCTTCCTTCTTTATAAATATCCTCTTCTTCATTCCACACTTTCTCCCAATTTAACACTCACATCTTCTTTGCAGCTCAAGAGATTAATTATTCTGCCCTTGGTACGTATACCGTACGTAGTACTATTTCTTAATGCATCTTCGTATTTTCTGTCCATTTTGGCTAAATGATTTAATCTCGCAGATTTATAAGCCACGATACACACATACGTAGCGTGGCTTATATGAAGAAAACATATATAGGATATCGGGTACGTAGTACCGCTATATAATTAATAAATATCATTAATTAATTAAGAAGCCATAGCCATGACGGGGGTTAATAATAGTCACCAAGTTAACTTCGGGCCTCCACGCAATTTCGGGACCGTGTTCAAGTCAAAGCTTAAAGAGACTTTCTTTCCCGATGATCCTTTCCGCCAGATAAAAAAGGAACCATTTGGTCGTCGATCAATAAAAACGATCCAATATTTCGTCCCTATTTTTGAATGGCTTCCAAAATATAACTTTGGTTTATTCAAGTATGATCTTCTTGCCGGAATCACTATTGCCAGCCTTGCCATTCCACAGGGAATCAGCTACGCCAATCTTGCTCAACTTCCTCCAATTATTGGCCTATGTAAGTAAGCTATAGCTAGCTCATTAATTAATTAATTTATAGATAGATTTCAAATTATTTAAGTTATATGACACTTTTACGTACGTACGTACTATGTGACAGATTCGAGTTTTGTTCCACCTCTTATTTACGCTATTTTTGGGAGCTCAAAGAATCTTGCAGTTGGAACAGTGGCTGCATGTTCTTTGTTGTTAGCTGAAACCATTGAGGGGGTAGTATCTCCAGAGGAAAACCAAGAATTGTATATAAGCTTAGTCTACACGGCCACTCTTTTCGCTGGTTTACTGCAGTTTATTTTGGGCTTTTTAAGGTGACAAATCTAATTTATCCAACTTAAAATTTTGTTTTAAAATTAGTTAACTAATTACCTTTGAATTGTGTTG
The DNA here is from genome assembly GCA_030819805.1 of Penstemon newberryi var. newberryi. NCBI lineage: Eukaryota > Viridiplantae > Streptophyta > Magnoliopsida > Lamiales > Plantaginaceae > Penstemon > Penstemon newberryi. The sequence continues at coordinate 12,185,065 of JAUALY010000002.1, read as the reverse complement.
CAGACTTGGAATTCTGGTAGATTTTCTATCACATTCAACAATTACAGGCTTCATGGGTGGCACGGCACTGCTTATTATCCTGCAACAAATGAAGGGAATGCTTGGGATGAAGCACTTCACTCACAAAACTGGTTTCGTAGATGTTGTACGAGCAATTTTTCATTACAGAGACGAGGTTTGTACAATATATATATTCATTTAGTATTTGTCTTCATTTTATTCATAATTTTTTAAATAATTGCTATGATGATTTGTGTTTCTTACAGTGGACGTGGCAAGTCTTGCTTATTGGTTTGGCCTTCCTCGTCTTTCTCATTATTACCAGATATGTGGTAAGTTAATTAACTTATTAATCGATCGAGCTTGCATGTATACTACGTATGAAACTTCCATTTATTTGTCTTGCTTATTGGTTTGGCATTTGTTATGGTTCAAATTGTAAAATTTGCAGAAGAAGAGAAATCCAAAGCTTTTCTGGGTTTCAGCCATTGGTCCTATTCTAGTCGTTATTGTTGGTTGCGTTATCTCCTACTTTTTCGCTGAGAAACTTGGCCTCGCAACAGTGAGTGCTCCATCATTTTACAAAACTATTTTAATGTGGTCTTAAAATTATTGACTCTCTTTTTTTATGTACTAAAGGTAGGTAATTTGAGAAAGGGTATTAACGCTCTTTCGATTCAACGTTTAAACTTTGATCCCGCGCTGATATCTGCGCCTCTAAAAGCCGGAGCCATCACTGGAATGATAGCTCTCGTGGTAAGTAGTACAATATATAGAGAATAATAATCTAAGCATACCAAAAATCGAATATGACTATGTAACTATATATTGTTATTTATCTGATTGAAAATTTTGCAGGAAGGGATAGCTATTGGAAGAAGTTTTGGCATAGCAAAAAATGAACAAGTTGATGGTAACAAGGAAATGGTAGCTTATGGCCTGATGAACATTCTGGGATCTTTCACTTCATGCTACTTGACCACTGGTCCATTTTCAAAAACCGCGGTTAATGTTAATTCTGGATGCAAGTCACCAATGTCAAACGTTGTTCAGTCAGTTTGTATGTTGTTTGTTCTGTTGTTCTTGGCTCCTTTGTTCAGATACACTCCTCAAGTAGCGCTTTCAGCCATTATTATCTCTGCAATGTTGGGATTGATCGATTATGAGAACGCGTATCATCTCTTCAAGACAGACAAATTTGATTTCCTCATTTGCATGTCTGCATTCTTTGGTGTTTCTTTCATAAGTATGGATATGGGACTCATGATCTCGGTAAGTCTATATTAATTGCTTGGTAGGTAATAAGAGTCTAAGATACGGGTTTTAGTATAACACGTACATCAATCTTGATCTGATCAGGTAGGACTAGCTTTAGTCAGAGCATTGTTGTATATAGCAAGGCCGGCTACTTGCAAGCTCGGGAACATACCAAACACAAATTTGTACCGCGACATGGAGCAATATCCAATTGCAAATGGGACTCCGGGGATTTTAACTCTACAACTTGGTTCTCCCATATATTTTGCTAATGCCGATTACATGAAAGAAAGGTCTCTTCACAATGCTAATATATATTGATCTGTTTTTTTCTTTCTGTTGTCTATTATATACTTTAATCTCTTTAAACAATTTAATGAGTAGGATTATGAGATGGATCCGAGAAGAACGCGACTATATTAATGGTGACGTTGAATATGTATTGCTAGAAATGGGAGGTTAGACATTTCATTCAACTGTGAAATCAAAGAACGATACTTCTTAATGAATCCTTAAAATAATGAGTTTGATCATTTGGAACAGGTGTGTCGGTTATTGACATAACGGGAGTTGAATCCTTACTTGAACTTCGAAGAAGTTTAGTATCTCAAGGAATCAAGGTATATAAAACGTATTCCAAATTCATTTAAGTCACCTAATCAAACGAATGACCAGTTGACGACAAATCAAGCTAATGGTTTCCCAATAATATCGCAGATGAAGCTAATAAATCCAAGGCTTGAAGTGATGGAGAAGTTGGTCATTTCAAAATGCATCGACACGATTGGGAGGGAAAATGTTTTCTTATCAGTTGACGATGCCATTGTTGCCTGCAGATATTCTTTGGAAAGTTCAAAGCAAGATGAAGAAAGTTTTTAGGGTAGCTGCACATGGGAAAATTCTTACATAGACCAGGTCTAAGAGCTTAGTGGTAGACCTTGTGATTGTAAATGCACCACATAATACATTTTGATGATGTCATGCTCTCACAATGTATGATGTGGTGCATTTACAATCACAAGGTCTATGCAAGAATTTTCCCTGCACATGGGCCTCAAAGTGGAGGAAATGATGGGGTAAATTGACCCCTTGTATAGGGTACTTCACATTAAATTTGTAAACAAAGAGAGAGAGAAAAAAGAAGAAAAAAAAACAATTTTGATATGATTAGGAGTACCGAGTTTTGCAATTAGAGATTTATTTCGAGAGAATTTTTTTGTATTTAATTGGTTGTTATGTAGAAATTATTGTAAATAAGGAGTTAGTAGCAATACTTATACACCACATTGTGTTCATTCAAATTAGTATATGCAATTGTAATATGTTGTCTTTGTTTGTCTCTATTCCTTTATGTTGAAGGTTATGTTTGATAATACTTCTATTAAAGTTTGAACATGCTATGTTAGAACTTCAAATTTATTTAGTTTTGACTTATTTTGAATTTATGATATGTTCTTTTCTTAGTCCATTATAAAAAATAAAAAATAGAAAAAAGTGAATACAATCACTTTATCGAATCTATTTCATTGGTAACAAAATACAAATATGAATTAATTACAGAAGCTAGTATTTTTTTAGTTTAATACTAGCTTCTGTAATTGAACCTCATCGACACGGACGAGCTTATTGATAGTATTTTTGGTGTCTTACTTTCTATTCTTTAGAATGATATCATATAGTATATTTTTTTAAATTAAGTATTAATTATATATCATTATAATTCTACCCAAAAAAATTAATATACGATTATGACGTCAGCCAATTCAACCAGTGACATGACTCATAGCAAGATGAATGTACAATAATAACTTATACATGAGCATGACAGTAGAATTGAAGAGGGTTTAATCGATGGTAGGAGATTTATAAATTTTAAAAAAAAATGAGTTTAATAATTCTAGCATATATGAATCAAATAAAATAAAATAAAAGAATTGTATAATTTTTCAGTTTCAAGATTAAAAAAAATAAAGAAATCATACATTATCAACTTGATCGAGTGATTTATTTGAGCCTATTTACAAGAGTTCTGACAACCAAAATCTTCAAAATGAGTTTGGTACCGTGAAGCTCAACTCAAACCTATTGGCATACATATACTCAAACTCTTGAAAATTTACATCAGTTTAATGCATACCACTTACTTTACCCCTAAACTCTATTAAAAAAATATTATTTAACACCTACCATCTATTTTTTTCCCAAACCCCAACATTCAATCCAAACGAGGTTTCAACTTTTTCAAAACCATAACACTCAAAATTCAAACTCAATCCAAGTAGGATTCCAACTGTTTCACCGAACCATCCAAACTATTTTTTAAACTAAAAGCCACGAAACCGAGTCAAAACTCTCCCATCAAATAGACCCATACTATTTTTTAGAATATAAGTGATATTTGAGTATATGCAATGAACCGATGTGGTAGAGTTGTGTACAAGATGAAGAATAAGAAAGAGTTCAGTTCATTAACAAGTTGAAAGTAAATCCAACCCACATAAATTAATCTCAAAGGAAACGAAGAAAAAGAAAACCTTGAAAATGTCTTCAAATTTGAAGAATTGTTTTTCCAATGACCGTGAGTGGAATTAATTAATTTATGTATGAGACTGATTGATTGTCCCAAAGTTGTGCATTTTTCACTTTTGAAACACTCTCCAATACTTCAAAAGGAGCAATGTCCCCTGTTACCACCACCATCTTTGTTTCCAAGTCTACTTGATAAGATGTCACTCCTACAATATATTAATTAATATTATTTAGATATTAATTTGAAATCGATTTAAATGAAATAAAACTAATGAAGTAATATTTATTACCATCCAACTTTGATATGTGTTTCTCTACTTTTCTTGCACAACCATTGCAGTGCATGGATACTCTCATCACCACCATCTACATATATATATATATATATATATATATATCAAATATATATGGATTGATTACAATCGACAAAGTACTGTAAATCACAATAAATGAATAACTAGCATCTACACTTGAACAACTGACGGTCTTGGGGCCCCTGCTTTTGCGATATATAATGGACGGACATGCATTTAATTTGAAGTATTATTATTATTATTGGAATAGAATAGTATATATATAGTAGTTACCTTTGGCTTTAGATGAAAGGCAAGAGTAGGGACTCCAGCAATTACATCTTTGAGCTTCATTGAATTAGCATCAGCTCGTGTTGGAATTAATATAAGTGGCTTATTTTCTTGGGTTGAAGCATCATAGTTTTTATTTCCGAAGCAGAGACAAGAAGAAGAAGAAGAAGAAATGTCTGCAGTGACAGGGGAAATACACAGACGGCTTAGTGCTCTCCCACACCTTAGCTTTCTCATGGCTACAGTTATTGGTTCAATGTCCTTCCTCTCTCTGTCTCAACAAAAAGGATACTTACTATGATCAACTAACACATTTTTATAAGGGAAAATTTGCATATTTTGTATTACTAGGAAAGTGCACATACGTTGTTGTACGTGTCTAGTTAATTTTATGGGTGTTTTTGATAAATTAGAGTAAAATTAATTTTATTATGTCATAAAATAGAACAAATTAACTCGTTTTCACCTAGTTAATTCATTTTTCACCGGTTTGACCTGTTTTTATCCGATTTTATTCATTTTTACCAATTTAATTTTTCTTATTATTTTACCCATTTTTATCCGTTATAACTTATTTTCACTGTTTTTACTATTTTGTCCTTTTGGTTTTTCTGTTTTAAACCATTCTTTTTCCCAGTTTCACCTTATTTTGTCGATTAAACTTTTTTTAATGATTCACACATTTTTATCATATTAACCCGTTTTCACCTATTTCGCAATTTTTTTCACTGATTTCACACATTCTTTTCACCAATTTCATCTGAATTTTCATTGATTTGACACGTTTTCACCGATTTCATTTGCTTTTCACTGATGTTGTCGTTTCACCCGATTTCATCATTTACACGAATTTTCATCGATTTCACATTTATTTATCGATTCCAGAGACACATTTTTTTTACCGGTTTCACCTAAATTTTCACCAACTTCACTGAATTTTCATCGATTTCACATGTTTTCAATGATTTCATATATATATTTTTTTATTATCGATTTTTTCCCACCAATTTCACCCCTTTTTCGTGAAGAATTCCATGAAAATTTGAGGTTATGCAGTCTTGATTATTGAATATTCTTTATATTTTTTTTTCTAGCCAAAGTAAAATTATGTAATTAGCTAAGTCAAAAGTATTGTTCATTCTTTCATAGTAAGATGCCATTCAATTCTAATTTTTTTTTTTTTATAATAGTAGAGATATAATAGGTCACTTTGTTACTACACATTTAGTGCCATAATTAAAAAATTTGTTGCATCGTTCATACCACCATTAACTAATTGGACGGAATCAGTCATGTGCACCCCACGTGGTCGTTATCTCGTCTTTTCGAGGGAAAAAAACGTTATCAATTTTCCTCCAAAAGACGAGATAACGGTAGCGTGCGGTGCACATGGCTAATCCCGTTCACTTTTGTCCAATTATTTGTCGGTGGTCTGAACATTGCAATCAATATTTGAATTGTGGTACTAAATATGCATTTACGTATCCAATTAGACCAATATTGTAAAATTCCTTACTGTATGATACCAAAGATGCAATTTACCCCCTTTTTTTAGCTTAGTTTCTTATTGTTTGCAAATGCCTAACAAAAATATTTTAAGTTATATATCAAAAATTGGGAAAGTTAGACAAAATTCGTAGTGATTTGAAATTTTCAACTAAACATCGCAAGTACTGATTCCCGTATCTAAGACCATTCAAAGTACACGGTTTTTTTTTTACTTTTCATTTATTATTTTTTAACCCATAACTTTGAAAAACTAACAAAAACACCCCGTGTGTATCCAAAACATGCGGATACTCCAAAAAAAATATTGATACCCGTATCCGAATATTTTTTATTTAATTTAATTAGAATACTCCAGATGACGTACCATACGCGTATCGAACACATATCCGTATCCCCGAAGTACTGGATACTGTACATGACCATTTTTCGGAGTACCCGTGCAACCTAGCTTTTAAGTAATTGGATATCTCCCGTGAGGGTCAAGATCCCACATATAATAAAACAATGCAGCAAATGATCATTTATTTAGAATAAAAAAAGTGTGGCAAAACCATCCATCTCTTGGGTGCAAAATACAATTTAGCAAAACATTAGCTCTGAAAGTCACTTTCTTTTGAGGTTTCTTGTTATTTCACTAGCTACCTGGTACTTGATCATCGTTGAATGACATGAATTTTAAAACAGTACGTACACATATATATCAGTGATGGAGAGCTACCATCCTTCAATTCTTACTTGATGATATCGTACACATACACCCTAATTTATTGGAGTGGTTGGGAACATAATTTTGAATTAAACTCAGTACATCACTTGTACGCGCGTAGGTGTACCCACATATCAATTTTTGGTCTGTGCAATTAAGAAAGGGACCATGGTCCACAAACGTATGCTTGATAATCACAGGGTCGACATAAACAATAATGCTTTGCTCATCATGTCAAAGTAGGACATATAAGAGCTAAGAGCCTAAGATTGATGTATAAGAATTTAATTATATGGTATTTGTGAGTCTGTTCTTTGGAAATTTGTCCTTACCTTTTCTAACTAAAATAGACCAATAATTGCAGGTTTGGAGGGCCTCCTATCCTATGTATAAAAGAATCAATAATTGACATGACATGACATGACGACTATATGATAATTGGAATTTGAGTTTAATTCTTTTTCAAGTGGGTTTATTCTACCCATAGCATCATCATATACTACGTTTTTGTGTGAAATGCACATGCAAATTGCTACCTAATAGTCACTTCTCGTTGTATAATGCACATGTGGTGTACAACTGTACATGAATGTTGATAGCAACCCTGGTTCTCCCAAAAAAAATAAAAGAATGTTGATAGACCCACCCAATTTTCAGTCATGCCTTTTTCTTGTTTGTTTGTTTGTTTTATGAAGGTATAAATGTACTCCAACCAAAGTTCAAGAACTAAACTACGAGCTATTTTGGTTTGGATAAAATGTTGAATTCAGATTGATAGTATGAGGGATACAGTTTTTGAAATGTTATTTGTCTGAGGTAATCAAACAAAACATAATATTTATTAAAACTTATGTTTAGCATGCATATAATAAGTTGAATGAAACAAAAAACTATGAGAAACAAAAGTAAAACAGCACCCGTGGCATAGTTTACTAGTACTTATATCTAACAAGATACAATCGTGGACATATTGCAACTTCATAATAACTCCAGTACATTTCCCAGTATATACATAGCTTATTGAATAGATTATGTTGAAATATAATCCAAATCTCTGAAAGCATCAAATTAGTCGTCACATATACAACACACTGCAATTTCTAGCATCATAAAATAGAGAACAGTTTAGGTGACAAATCCCAAATTCCAAACAATCTGATGATGTGAAGCTTGCACCTTCTGGATCTGGAAAAATAATGAACATGAGAAAGAGATGTAAAAATTTAAGGAATATATATATATATATATATATATTTTGTTTCCCAAGAGTTTAATCCCTTTAGAGGCGCGTCGGACACACATTAAGTGGAAACCTCTCCCAACAGGGATTCGCATCTGGGTTCGCTACTTTATAGTGACTAGTTCCTTCCACTACATAAACAAGTAAGCAAAACATAACTATGTTTTAAGTTCCAACAATACAATATTTAGACTTAATAAAAATCATAGTTGTGGAAAAGAGTAGTGCAGACAAAAATCCGACATCTTTCCCCCCTCTTCCAGCACTACCACTATATGAAACTGGATGGTGAGATAAGCCTGTTATTAAGTGAAATCCCTCTCCAGACAATTCACATGAATAAAAGTGAAAGAAAAAAAACATAAATGCTGGATACTGTTTAATAACAGAATCACAAATTTTGTAGCATTAAATTATGTAAAATCTTAAGAATCAAATGGATTCTCTGAATAATGATACGATTACCATTTAGAAAGATTACATGGTTCAAGTATGTTTATTGGTTATTGAAAAGCCAATGTCTATCATTCAATGCTAGAAAAACATTCTCCAAGTGTTTTACTCACTATCCAAGAACCAAATATAGCCTACGGGAGCAGTACAAACAATGAGGCATGAAATGAAAGGAGTAGTTGACATGTCATTCCACTAACAACCAAAGCCAGAGTTCTCAAATTTGTTTCACTGAATAATGACACAATTTTCTGCCAGGATTCTACAGCGTTAATACATGGTACATGAACGCAAAACTATGCTGCAATTAGCCAACTATTAAAAATAGCTTTATAACCACTAAGTACTAACATCAAGAAATGAACACTTGCAGCTCTTGAAAGGCAGACCACAACTATTTACAATATACAGTGATAACAAAACAAGTATCTCAAGGGGAAAACCCACTAAGCAAGCGAAAAAATATGTGAATAAAAAAACACCATTATGGTTACTTGAAACAAAGAACACAATCTGAAATCTAAGAAAACAATATCAAAACATCCCAATTTAATAGTAATATTCTAAATGTGGAGATCTTTTATCTGATTCATCTCTTAATAGTAAATATTGAATTTTAGAAAAACAAGATAAAAGTGAACCTAAACTCCCTTGAGAGTAATTATAAATTGGCTGTTAGTAAAAGTTCTCCAAGTATATTAGTCCAGGTTAGACCATGGTTATCTTGATATTTATCAGACTTGCGTTAACTTTAATTCATGAGTACCTCAAATCATTTAATCCCTAATCCCATGGGTCAAGTTCTAGAATAATGACTTATTAGTAAAGCATTGTTTTCACTATTAAGTATCTGAGACAAAGGTATTGTAGGAGTACATAGATAATTTTCAGACTTGCAGTAATATTAGTTCATTAATCTTAAGTTTAATATGATATGATCATGAAAATCATTTTTGATTCTAGATATCCTGGGATAACTCAAATAAATTTCTATTTGAATTTCAGAGAAGTCTTCACGATTCTTTTTTTGCATAAGATGATACCATAAAGAACTGATTATGTCAGATGATAATGCCAAAACATGCAATGTTAGAGCCCAGGGTTTTCATAACCGTTTCTTACTGGTCCTGAAGGTTGCTGGTTTTTAAAGGTTGATCGGACCAGACTAATGTCCGGTTAGCGGTTAAACAGGGCGGACCGGTCGGTCCGGTCTGGTTTTGAAAACACTGGTTAGAGCCCTCTCCACTCAGTCATCTTCGTTCTCTTCTCCTCACCACTTCTTCTACTGACATTTGTCCTTTCTTTTCTACAACTTAGGCATTATTAATTCTTTGTCCTAGTTTTTTCATTAAGAGATAGTGTCAACACCTTCTGAAATACAAGGAACCAATAGAACTATTTAACAAAAAAAAAAAAAAAACTATTATCATGTAATATTTTACATCCTGTGAAGTTGAAATTATTCTCCATGATCAATCTGTAGACATTGCCTAAACTTTAACCATTAGTTATGGTGAAAATTACTAGATCTAATTTTCTTAAAGCAGCTGTTAGTGTACACCATTTTCGTATCATGCAGTAATGGACAACCTATCATACAATATATATGATTCTCTTCATTTGATACATTAACTGAAACAAAGCGGACTCTGAAGTTCAACATCCATAACATATTTCTCAATAATGGAAATAAAAAAAGGAAAAAAATTATAGTTCTATGTATGTTGTTTTATTGCTACAGATGGGTGTCGGTAAGCCACTTACTTCAATTTGAGGTGACATAGAAGGTAATTGTAACATTCACCATAAAATTGTGTCATGTGTCAACTTCTTCCTCTAGAAATTTCATGTTTCGAAAGCAAAGTTTACAGTGAAATTGGCTATATGCTATTGATGGAAAAATAGATCACTAAGAAGACGCAACTTTTCTTCAACAAGTACACAGACTTGCTCAAAAAACTCGTATAATATGACTCAAATAAAATTGACGCGTGCAGCGTTGAAACAAGCATGTGTGAAGGTTAAATGTAGGGGAATATTTTGAAGATAGTGTGCCAAAATATGAAGAGCAAAAGTAATTAGACAAATCTTTCCCAAGCACTGGACGTCTGGAACAGCTGATATCATATTCAACTAACTTCAATATCAACTATAATTTCTGAAAATTAATTAGTGACATTTAACAATTGAAATAAACTTTCCCGTATCTCACACCACGAGAGGAGATGGTATCAACTTCAATAGTTGTGTTCAAGACTTCAAAGACCTCTATTTCCTAACACTTATAAATCATGGTTAAAATGCCTCGATCAAGTGTATGTTTAAAGAGGAAAATTTTGAAAAATTCCAAATCAAGACGGAACTTCTTTGAACACACTTTACAACCAACAGTAGCCCAACCAAACCTGGCTACTTTTTTTTTACTTTTACATAAAAACTTGATGCAAGGATCATTTTGGTATTTTTCATGTTCGCAGCCGTTATTGGTACTGCCTCTTATATTGCGACTAATTCATTGCATATCTAGAATTTCACCTCTATTAACTCTTCCTTCCCAATTCCCATCATGAACATGATCCTTGACAACAAATTTAATTTTTGTCCCACAATTAAAATTCAAGTACTATTTTTCTAGTATTGATCTCCAGTTTTCCAAAATCTTATCAATTGAGGTCCGCACATACCCAACTAAAAAATTGGTCGATCATCAATGCGTAATTCTCCGCAATTACTCAATGTAAGTTCAAGAAGTTCTTATCTTTTAGAGTTTGACCTAAAAACATCATCAAAGTCAGGTATGAGACACTAAGCCATCTCTATGGATCGTTCTCTTATCATTCCATAATAAAAATGTATCTTAAACAAGCTAATTCGTATATACTTTTTTAATCAAATAACGACAGTAAAATCAGTCATATAAAAAGTGAAAAAACATCAACCTCTAAGAAGAAGAGCGGCGGCCCTCGCAGTCAGGTGCCTTGTCGAAATTCTTCGAAGGATACTTAGCGGTGACCACGCCGACCTCAAAGGTCAAATCCTGGCTGTTGGATTTGATGCCAGTAATTCCCCACCACTTGAAGAATGCCCAAACGCTGATACCGTCGAGCTCCGCTATGCGATTTTCCACGATTTTGCCCGTGATTTTCTGTGAGTAGGTGGCCAAATAGTTGTCCGGAGGAAGCGTGACGCGACACGCGTCCCCAAGGTTAATTGAGAAGCGGCCGGTGGTGGCGTTGAGGGTGTAGGACTCCACGTCAGAGGGGAGGAGGCCAACGGGGAATCCGTATTTCATCAATTCTTCGTGGGGGCTCCCACTGGAGAAAGCGGCGAGAGAGAGGCAGAGGAGGACGAAGGAAATTAGGGGTTTCGCCATGGAAGATTATTATAGACTTCGATGAGAAATTCAGTAGATTTTAATTGTGGATAGATTATCTTTGAGTTGTGAGGGTGAGATGGAATGGGAATTCAACGTTTGACTTTGACTTTTAGTATATGAAGGGGACACGTGTGTTTAATAGTAAATAAAAATTAATCATATTCCTTTTTGGCAATAAATCACTCTCTTGAAAATGTAACTTAATTTTAATCTTCCGCCATCGAATTCAATGTGTGGGAAATTATTTTTGTAATTTTCATGGCTATTATGTTTTTAGCTATGTCGAACACATTAATATTTATTTTGAATTCCACAATCGTACCCAAAGTCGTTCTAGTTGACCTCAAAAGAACATTAACATGGAGCTCATTTCAATTTCTCCTCCCAATTGACTTCAAAATTAAAGCCAAAGGTTAAAGATCACCAGAAAATTTAGTCAAGCCGATAATCATAAATTTCGAAATTCTCAGTTTCAATAATAAGATATTCTCTAGCGATCATAAAATCAAGAATAGAAAGGGAGATGAGTTTAATTTTTAAACTCACAAGATAAAATCATTCAAAGTACTAGTGGCAAGAGGCAAAAATGATAACCTAATGCATTTATTTTTAATTTAATTTACAATTCATTGTAATTTGAATAGTTAATTTGAAGCTAAATTAATTTAAATATAGGAGTATTTATTTTGAATTAATTTAAAATGATGCCCGACTTTAGTATACCTTGTTGGAGATATTCTTAATTACCGAAAAAATATAAAATCCAAAGTAAAATATAAAGTGTAAATACAATTATTTGTGGTTATGGATGATGTTTTAAGGGCCACCCAACCGGTGGAGCAAATAAGATTCGGACATGAGATTACATGTTCAATTAATAATGACATGAAACGTGAGGCTCCAATTAATTCTTCTTCTAAAGAGAAGAATAGTTTTTCTTTCTCTTCTCTTCCTCAAAGAAGAAAATGCAGCTCCTTCACGCTCCTTGTTCTTCTACTTTAGCATTTCACAGCTCTACATCACACCCAAAAGGAAGTGAGTTTCATCTCAATTCTGTATAGAATAGATATGACTCTATGCTGTTTTGTAAACTAACTAATTTAAACTTCTATGTAGGAAAATTATTTGTTGAACCCATCAACGATACTTCATTTTCATCTCAAAGACATTTAAAGCTTGCTCGGCTTTGGTATAACAATTCCACAATCGTACCCAAAGCCGCCCCATCCCAAGGTACTATTTATATATATATATATATGTCACTCACATTATCATCATCTTACTTGCAGTATAAAGTAAAGGGGTTTTTCTGACAACTGGAAAAATAAAGGGGGTTGTTTTTGCATTTGTGTAAAGTATTCAAAATCATAATCAGTTGTATAAATTTTAATTGCAGCTGTTGTTTCAGAAGTAGCAAGTGAAACAGCTGAGACTGATGTCCTAAAGGCCTTGTCCCAGATAATTGATCCGGATTTCGGTACAGACATCGTCTCGTGTGGATTTGTGAAGGATCTTAATGTCATCAAGGAGTCAGGAGAGGTCTCTCTAGAAAACTAATTGGAATTTGATGAGTTCTTCATTTATATATAGAGAGCAATGCCCTCATTCAACATTGTTATTTTTTGAATCTCAGGTTTCGTTTCGGTTGGAGCTCACAACACCAGCGTGTCCAGTCAAAGATATGGTTGGTAACTTTGCTTAAGAAACTTTTCCGTGATTTATGGATCACACTACAAGTTTTTTCTTCTAGCTAGGTTGAGTTTTGCAATGTCTTTTGAGGAAGATAATTATCATATGTTAAACAAAAATGTCGATTCACAGTTTGAGAAAAAGGCTCATGAGGTGGTGACAGAACTTCCATGGGTCCAAAAGGTTAATGTGACAATGTCCGCCCAACCCGCGCGACCTGTTTTTGCCGGGAATCTTCCAGCAGGTCTTCGAACAATATCAAACGTAGTTGCTGTTTCAAGTTGCAAGGTAGTATTTTATATATTTTATTAATGATAATTTTTCTCTTTATTCAGTAAAATATTTTAGTGCCCGCAATCTGATGTGTCTCTACCAATAAATACTCCATGTAATGCAGGGAGGGGTGGGAAAATCGACAGTAGCCGTAAACCTTGCTTATACGTTGGCGGGTATGGGTGCGAGAGTGGGTATATTTGATGCCGATGTCTATGGTCCTAGTTTGCCTACTATGGTTTCCCCAGAAAACCGGTTGCTTGAAATGGTAAGTCTTCAATTGGCACTATTATATATGCCATTAGATGTATTTGTCACTATATAATTAGTGAATGATGTGTTCTAGAACCCGGAGAAGAGAACTATCATCCCAACTGAATACATGGGTGTTAAACTCGTATCTTTCGGATTTGCTGGACAAGGACGTGCAATAATGCGTGGTCCTATGGTTTCAGGGGTCATCGATCAACTACTGACTACTACTGAATGGTATGACATGTTTCCTTCATGTGCCATTTACTCAACGAATGACATAAGGAGTTGGTCTTTAAGGTCTTATGTGTCAATAATTTCTTGTTGTTCTTGATCGATGGAATTTTTCTTTGTAGGGGTGAACTTGACTACCTTGTTATCGACATGCCCCCTGGAACCGGTGATATCCAACTTACATTATGCCAGGTTTTGCTTTGATGTACTGGTAGTTTATGCTTAATAGAACTACTTACTGTACTGATTTTCTTTTAATGCATTTTACAAATTGATACTCAAAATTAACTGCGGTAGATTAAACTTTCAGGTCGTACCAATGACTGCCGCTGTTATTGTTACCACACCTCAAAAACTAGCATTCATTGACGTAGCAAAAGGCGTTCGCATGTTTTCTAAGCTTAAGGTCTGTCTTTTTTTATATTCTGTCACTTTTTTCAGATCATATCTTTTGTGCTATATTTGATTTGTAAATATGTTCAGGTACCTTGTGTTGCCGTGGTTGAGAACATGTGCCACTTTGATGCTGACGGAAAACGCTATTATCCATTTGGCAGAGGTTCAGGTTCACAGGTTATTCTACTGCCTGCGTATCTTATTTTTGTTTAACCCATTTTTTCGTAGACATGAGAAATTTTAAGTATTATGACTGAGACAGGTATGGAAACATATGCATATATGCAGGTTGTCCAGCAGTTTGGGATTCCCCATCTATTCGAGCTCCCAATCAGACCTACTGTGAGTCCAATCTTATTGTGAACATTTTAGATGTACACATAATTAGGAGATTTCGCACATAATTACCTGTCTTATATTTTCTGTTAGGATATTAACAAGCATGTGTAAATCGAAAGATCAATATACATATGATTTTATAACATTGTTTCACAGCTATCTGCCTCTGGAGATAGTGGAGTACCGGAAGTCGTGTCTGACCCTCAAGGCGAAGTTTCGAGAGCATTCCAAGAGTTGGGTGTCTGTGTGGTACAACAGTGTGCCAAAATCCGCCAAAAAGGTACCTTAAAATCAGAATTCTTGATTTTGATTAAAATTGCTGTAGTGTATATTTCACCTCGCGAAAACTGCATGGATCCATGATTGTCCTCGTCTAAGGCTTATTAAGGTTGTTTGATACAGTTTCAACCGCGGTCACTTACGATAAATCCATGAAGGCAATAAGAGTCAAAGTTCCCGAATCAGATGAAGAGTTCTTTTTGCACCCGGCAACTGTAAGGCGTAATGATCGATCTGCACAAAGTGTGGTATGTGAATAAATATTGGCTTTCGATTTTTCGATATTATGGCGTAGTGATTATTGTACATTCAAATGGTTAATAATACCTTTTTTGTCCTAAACAGGATGAATGGACTGGTGAACAGAAACTGCAGTACACAGATATTCCGGAAGATATTGAACCTGAAGATATTCGGCCTATGGGAAATTATGCTGTATCTATATCATGGCCTGATGGATTTAATCAGGTACTTTCCATCGAACTTTTGTCATTTCTCGAGATTCGATTTTTAAATTATTATTCTCTTGCAGATCGCTCCATACGATCAGCTACAAATGATTGAGCGTTTAGTCGATGTTCCTCAACTTATGCATCCCTAAAATCATTGATCTACGCTATAAAGAACACTCGAAATTGTAGAGTTTGTATGTTCCTGGTTCTGCTGAGGTTTATTGGAACTTGTTCTTTGATTGTTAACATAAACAAACTGCATCAAGTCTATTTAGCATTACAGCAGAAGGTAAATGTTCCATTTTTATGTTTTTTTTCTTCTTCAAGCAAAGGCTTGATTGCAAGTTGTATATAGATAATTTAAAGATGGTTATACAAGTGCTTACTGTGATCCAAGAAAGTGATTTCAAAACAGTCCCAACTTTTTTTTTTCTCTGTTTTCTCTAAAAACAAATCAGAGAAAATTATATTCAAATATATTTTATACTTAACTGCCTTTAAATTGATATTGTTACTTGTATTTATACTTAATTGTAAGTTTGTAACTCAATCCAAGTCATCTAAAATTATTAAATAAAGTATTAAAATATTTTTAAATCAATACAACAATCAATATCATTTGTTTTCATATTTATCAAATACGAGAAGTTTTTATCATTACTAATTTGTAATATGAATGTAACACCAAGTATGATACAATAAAGACATTAGTATGATACAACCATTTGGATGAGTGGTTTTGTACCAGATGGATTTGAGATCTCTATATTTCAAATATCTTTCATTGGTTGACAACCAAATAATAAATCCTATTTTTAATCAAATGAATTTGAGACTATATTTTTTAACTAATATTCATTAGTTTAATTTGTTTTTCACCGGTTTAACTCGTTGTTTTTCCGATTTCATTCAATTTACCTCTTTAATATATTTCATTTACCAATTTATCAATTTTTTTATCGGGTATAATTTATTTTCCTTTTTCTTTTTCGCTTTTCGTTGATTTTTTTTGTATGTTTAAACGATTTTTCTACATGTTTCACCCTATTTTTGTCGGTTGAAGCAACTCTTTCAAATGCAATGCATTTCCTTTTTTTTTTTTTTTCTTTTTTTGTATAAATACATCCAACAAAAATTAAAAAAACCACATGATAACAAACAATTAAGGTCAATTACAAACAACATGAAAAGGAATACGATCAAACATGAATAAATCCTCAATGTGAGGAAAATAAAGTTGCTCAAGAAAGCAAATGAGCCTATGGAGTTGACATGGGAATACTAATATACAAACCGAGAGATAATAATGCTAATCTATATATGACCATCCACGAAAGGTTGTGGATTTTTTTCAGGTTTTTCAGATTAAGAAAGGGTAAGAAAAATGGTGACATGTGAGAAATACTAAACGTAAAGAGTAAATGACGTCGATGTCGAAAATCTGTCAAAAACCAGAAGAAAATGAAATAAAAGTGGCTCAACCTAACATGAACGTGTTAATAAACATAAGATAAGAAATTTAATGTACCTGATTTGTTTGTACTGCATGCGTGTATTAAACACATTTGCATTTGAGATGCTGAAGAATCTCTACCGACTTATGGATACAAATATTATAGTACAGTAATATTTTACACACCATCAAAAATGACTAATTTAGGGTGCATTTCACGTTCTTCCATAAGGATTGTTGCAATTTGTAGTAATTGTGTAAGATTGAATTACTTTAGATTTTGTTGTGAAATTTTGGTTTTACACTAAATTTAAATAAATCGTAGTTTTAAATAAACAACTCATATAATTTTATAATATGATATATGACGTAAAATAATTAAAAATATAAAACGACTGGCCTGATGAGAGTCACGCCACTAGACGCTCGTCCTAAGAAAGTGATTGCCTCCCCTCGTGCAGGTATTGGCGGCTGATCACAATCCCAAAATAAAACCCATATGGCCACGCCGCGTCTTCATCTATGAGCACGTTCACAGGAAGACAAAGAACCAGACCTTATCTTAAGTGCCCCTCGAACAATGTATGAAAATATTTTAGTGGATGCAACTAGTGAGTGTGTGTAATCCCTAAGACCCCTAATACCTATTTATAGTGCGTTCATGAGACCTTAATGGTCAAAATCATTAAGAGCCATATAATGGCACATTAAGGGGAATTATTTCACTTTATTTTCATAGTCAATTTTGACTGTTACAAAATTTATTTTATTTGATGTTTTAAAAACTTAAAATTCCAACAATCCTCCACAAGTTTTTAAAACTTCAAAAGCCTACAAAATAAAGGGCACTAAATACTGTGCAATGGGTGTAGGAGCCTTCCGGGCTTGAACCTACACTTAGTGTTGATGATTTTCATTTGAGGAAGCCATAATGGCGCAAGCGCTTTGAATTAGGTCCCTTGACCAAACTTCAATACATCACACACATAGTATCGACATCGGTCTTAGTTCGCGGGTTAGCGCGTTAACGGCCATGCGCTCGAATCTTGATTCTCATGAGAGTTTCTAGGGTCAGCCCAAACCCACAGCCACGGCCCCATGGCAACTCTCACTTAGGTGAAACCTCCAAGGGTACATGTGACCTATACCCTGCGGGATTCCCGCCTTGATCTCATTAAGGGTTAAACCCAACCGTAATATCACACTATGACAGCACTATCACCATAGGGATGGGGAGGAGATGCACTCCTAAAGTTAGTGCTAACTGAGTCACGCAGTACAGGTTGTTCCTACCCATTGAACCATCTTCATGGGGTCTCCAATCACAAAGGTTGGGTTACTCCTGGAGGTGACTCCCTTACGGGCTTATGCCCATCCCCCTCGATGAAGAATTTAGCCTTTATAGCTATTCCAGAGACAAATTTCCACCTCGTGGAATAATTTACATTGCCTCTTAAAATTTAATTTTCACAATTATTTTTCCATATGCGATATGCGTCGCATGATGGTTCTCTTGATATTCTCCTTTGTCTCTTGTATGTGCACGTGCACCTGTTACAAAATCACCTCCACAAGAGTGGTCAATAAATTAACAACAAAATTAGAAGACGATTATCATCACTTCCTTCTTTATTTTGGAAGTTTTTCATCATGACACCTAGCATAAATTCGCGAGCCTTTAGAATAACTCTCAAGTCTCAACCTCCACTTTCTCACTCAGTTTAAATGTTGAGTTTCATATTTAATATTAATCAAATAGTGAAATCATATGGAATAAAATTTATTCTTCTTAAATTTTATATATCATGTTCAACCCCCACATTTCTTAAGATTAGTTGTAGAAACCAATTGATACAAAATAGTTGCAAGTTTAATTAATGTTTCTACGTGATAAATGAAACCACCTTATTTGGTGTTATTCCTGATTAATATGATCAATTTGGACTATAACAATTCACATACACAATATGCGCTGAAACAAATTTAGCCATATGAACAACTCTTATAAAATCGTTATCTATTGGGAGAAATGATTAAACTAGAAATAAAGCTCAAAATATTAGGAATGTAACCTCCACACTTTTCCACTCAAACAAATAAATTCTTATTTGATTTTATTTTCTTTTGATAAAGAATTTACTTACAAGGTATATATGACCGTAAGCTAACACATCCACATTTTTCATAAAATCATAAAGTCAATCACATGCATAAATTAGCATCCATAATACTATTTCCATCAATACATGTACATTAAGATCTAACCATTAATGATCTTCATCTCAATAGAATATCATACTAGTCAATTATCATTTTATTTCAATCAAGACATAAGATATCCATTGGATGACCACTAAAATTATTGCCCCTCTACCACATGTACAAATTAACACAATAATCAAGCAATTTAGAATGAAAGAATTTTACAAAATATTTATCTTACTTAATAAATGCATTGTTGTTTAGCATGCAAAATGCTTTTATAGCAATTTTAATGATTATACCTCTCTATAAATCATTATAGTCATATATTAGCTCAAAGACCTTAAATATAAGATGACTAGCATTGATAATGCAATAAACCATTACACAATCATGTAACCCCTATGCAATTATGGTCGATATTAATTTTTAGGAAACCATAATTAAGATGCACTAAATTTCATGCCTTTGTTTGTTTTTTTTTTTTTATAAATATATTAAACAACTTATGAAAATATATGTTATAAGCAAAGGAATGTAAACTAAACCATACCTGATAGCACACTTATTTTTAATCGTAGACAACTTCAACCAACAAAACTCCATTTGGTCTAATCTTGTACAAGTTCCATTCTGAACTATTCTTTAACTTTGATATTTATGATACAAGAATCACTTGTAAACTCAATTGTTAAATTATTAGAGATCCAACTCCAATAATTTAACTCAGAAAATTTTCCAGCAATAAATAGAAATAAAACACCATACCTTTTAGGAAAGGAAATGCACCAAACTCACCTGTATTTTGGGAAATCTTCATTTTCCAAAATTCCATATGAAAATTTCATGTAGGAGTATCTCAAATGCTTCAACCTTTATTTGACTTAGAAATTCCCCATTATCGATTCATGAAATACACAAAACATGGATCAGACATTGTAATGAACAATCTCTTTAGATATTAATCATACAATCACTTTCTTAGATTGTTGTGAAATTTTGGTTTTACACTAAATTTAAATAAATCGTAGTTTTAAATAAACAACTCATATAATTTTATAATATGATATATGACGTAAAATAATTAAAAATATAAAACGACTGGCCTGATGAGAGTCACGCCACTAGACGCTCGTCCTAAGAAAGTGATTGCCTCCCCTCGTGCAGGTATTGGCGGCTGATCACAATCCCAAGATAAAACCCATATGGCCACGCCGCGTCTTCATCTATGAGCACGTTCACAGGAAGACAAAGAACCAGACCTTATCTTAAGTGCCCCTCGAACAATGTATGAAAATATTTTAGTGGATGCAACTAGTGAGTGTGTGTAATCCCTAAGACCCCTAATACCTATTTATAGTGCGTTCATGAGACCTTAATGGTCAAAATCATTAAGAGCCATATAATGGCACATTAAGGGGAATTATTTCACTTTATTTTCATAGTCAATTTTGACTGTTACAAAATTTATTTTATTTGATGTTTTAAAAACTTAAAATTCCAACAGATTTAATTCTATTTTTTTTTAGAATGACAAATTAAAAAAAAAAAAAAAAATTAAGACAACTCGTCAACAATGTACGTCATTGTTAATTATCATCTCATAAAGACATATAATTATTTGCTAGATTTTATTTTTTATCATGCCCATTTCATCACCATAGCATAACAATCACTTTATTTAATCAACATTCATGAACTTTTCATAAGTGAGCATTTGTGATGTGGTGAGACTCACGGTGTTGGCTAATAAACCACAATGAAAATGTGCATGGTTTTTGAGTATATGTAAAAAATTACGCTATTAACTATAAGAGGCTTTTAACACATGGACAATCAATCGTATATCTAAAAGCTTTCAAATCCATTAGACACAAACATTTATGGATCATTATCTCAGACAAATACAAGAAGTTAATGGAATTTCCAAAATACTTTATTTAATTTCCGCTCAAGTAAAGATCTTAAACCTGAAAATACTTTAGAGCCAGGGAGAATTATAAATGGGAGTAGCCACAGACTTAACCTGAAGATACATATTAAGTGATTCCAAACCCATATCCCTTCCAAAACCACTCATTTTATAACCTCCGTAAGGAAGATCCTTGTCGAAAGCGAAATAACAATTGATCCAAATAACTCCAGCTCGAATCGACCTCGATACTCTGTTAGCGATGTTCAAATCATTTGTCATGATTCCTGCTGCTAGTCCATACTTCGTCGCATTAGCTCTTTTTATCACCTCTTCTACCGACCTACAAAATATTTTTCATATTTCATAAATTCAACATTGATTGAATCAGAAAACTCCTAAGTCACAATTTGAAAAGAAAACAAAAATTGATGTGCTTACTTGAACTTCAAAACTGACATTACAGGACCAAATATTTCTTCCTTGGCGATAGTCATATCATCCTGGAAACAACAAGAAATGAAATGAAAGATTTAATCATTTATTTCAAGAATTCTTTATGTTTTGAATGTATGAAAACATTCGATTTCAAATTCTTACAGAGACATCGGTGAAAATTGTTGGCTCGATATAGTACCCCTTTCTGTTAGATAGCTTACCACCAGTTAACAAAGTGGCACCTTCCTTCTTTCCAATCTCGATAAATTTAAGTATTCTTTCGTACTGATTCTTATCAACCTGATCGATTAAGTCAAGATTTAATTAGTTAATACTATTCAAAAAAAAAAAAAAAGGAACCAGAATCGGAACCATACTTGTGGTCCTTGATGAACATTTGGATCAAATGGATCCCCAACCACCCATGCTTTTGTTTTCTCTACCAACTTAATAAGAAATTTATCATATATCCCTTCTTGCACAAATACACGAGAACCAGCAACGCAAATTTCTCCCTGGAAGACAAATATTTCCATTGCTATATTAGTCTTTTGATCTAAAAACAAGGTTGAAGAAAAGTGGTTTTACCTTGTTATAAAAAGTACCCTGAAGAGCAAGAGACGCAATTTTATCGACATCCACGTCATCAAAAACAATGAATGGGGATTTGCCTCCAAGTTCTAAGGAAACAGGTTTCAAGTTGCTTAATGCTGCAGCCTGCATTACTAGACGCCCTACTTCGGTTGATCCTGTGAAACTAACCTGAAAAACAAGATGGTTTCAATATTTAAGATAGGTAAAAATACAAATAACTTTAACAAAATTGAAACTTTCACTTTCTCATGTGATTTTGTTTTTTTTTTTTAAAAAAAAACGATATTTTAGACATCATCACCTTGTCAATGTCCATGTGGGAACTAATTGCAGCACCAGCTGTTCTCCCATACCCTGTTACAACATTAAGCACTCCATCTGGGAGACCAGCCTGCAGTTGTATCAATAAAGTATGGAACTTAATACAAATATGTACAAATTGTCATTATAAGCATCCCTAAAGTAGCAAAATTGCTGGTCAATAATTATTAGACCAGTCCTATAACTATGCAACTTAGGTAATTGTCTCGAACGTACCCCCAAAATATATGTGTAGGTTGTTAGCCATTCTATCTCAACAAATTACTTGGAATTTTTTTTTCTATACATATAGCATACTTTTAATGACCGAAATTTTGCAAAATTAAAATTCATTATACCATATTCACATTCAAATACTAACAATTTTTTTGTATAAAACTCAAATGTTCTAGTTTAAAACTTTGTCTAACCCCCAATAAGGGCCTTTTATGTATTGGTTTGGCCCAGATCTCAATGAAATTGGATCAGAAAAACCAATGCGCATCTAGTATCACTCAAAATCAAATCTCTACACAATAAAACATATCATATCTCAAGCCCTATTAAAAACAATTGATTTCACACTTACGACCTTAATTTTTCCCTCCAAACAAAGTTTCAAAACCTATCAAACAAACTACACAAATTCCAATTCAAATAGTGTTTCAAAGGTTCCGTACTTACCAGCTTGGCTAAATGAGCGTAGTAAAGAGCCGAAAGAGGTGTTTGTTCGGCGGGCTTGACGATCATGGTACAACCGGCAGCCAAAGCCGGGCCAACTTTCATTACAAACATTTGAGAAGGGAAATTCCAAGGAATAATGTGGCCCACTACACCTATGGGTTCAAGGAGAGTATAAGCTTGTAGCTCCCTTGACATTTTTAGAGTGGCCCCGTGAATTTTATCGGCCGCGCCCGCATAGTAACGGAAGTTTTCCGCAACGCTAGGGATGTCCACTATCTTTCCGAAGTTGTATAATTTCCCAGCATCAATTGTGTCCAAGGCTGCTATCTCTTCTACATTTTCATTAATCAAGTCTGCAAATTTCAACATTATTTTTCTCCTTTCCTGTCACATGAAACAAATTATGTTATTAAAATTAAAATAATTATCTTAAAATATTTTCAAAAAACTATGTGCACGTGTGTCAATATAAAGCATTTTTTATCATTAGTGTGGGTGTTTATGTAGTTTCGAATCTCACCATAAAAATGTCAAGTGTGGTGTAATTTCATCTTTCTAAGTAATAGAAGCAACTTTTATGTTGCATGTATGTATTCCAATTTATGTTCAATATCCGAACTGTATGGGTGGCAAAATTGTGTTGGATCCATGAATTAATTGGGTCGAGTCCTAATCTAATTGGAGTTTGAATCCTATTAATTAAAGTATAGAAATGAGAGATAGAAATGGACCCATCTCCTATACAGGGCCTTGTATATTATACAAAGCAATCAAACACCATCATAATCATATTCGGCCACACACTACACGTTGAGTATAATATTTTATTTCATTGATTCGTTGTACATATTTTTTTACAAGTACTAATAAATATTTCCTCCTTCCTATTCATTTTTATCTCATAAGTCAACTTGACTAAATTTTAAAAAATTATAATAAATAATATAATTAATATATCTAACTAATAATTTGATAATATCATATATTTAAAAGGTTTAATAAGCCGAAAACGTGAATAATTTAATATAATAAGTACTTAAAATATTGAAAAATTTGATCGAGTATTGTAGCTAATAGAGTAAAAATAATAGAACAGAAGGAGTAGTATTTATTTAGAAATACTAATGAAGCGACTTTTATTCCCTTCAAATTATGAAATAAGTTGCTCTAAATTAATAATCACCCATAAATTACGAATATTTTCATATAGTAGCTTTCATATTGGAAATGATAATTTGGATTGCATGATCATAATAAATTTTGCTCTGTCTTCATTTAAACGTATGGTACGACATCACTATCAAAGTCGATTCAATTTATCAGCTGTACCAAATATAAAATATACGAAAGCTCCAATTTATATTATAATAATAGTTGAATATTTTTAAAACGTCAATTTTCGAACTTGCCAAAAACTCAACGGTGATAAGCTAGTCTACTTGCAGTGGGCCCACTTTTTTGTTAAAATAACAGACAGGATTTGGCATTTTTCATTGCTAATAATTTCAATAATTTGAATTTGATTAAACCAAATAAATAAATTGAACGAATAATATTACTACTTACACTTCCTGGCAAACGAGGCCACGGGCCATGGTCGAAGGCTTGACGTGCAGCTTTGACAGCCAAATCAATATCTTCTTTGTCTCCTTCTGAGATTTTTGCTATTACTTCTCCTGTACGTGGATCTATCGTCTCAAATGTTTTCCCTGTTCATTTTCTTTTTATGTTAAAAACCCCAAAAAAAAAACATATCCTTATTTTATCACTTAATAATTTAAATGTCACATAACGAGCGGAAGAGTCATTTTGTTAAACGTCTTAATTTTATAATAATACAATGAAATATGATGTCTTGTAAAATGGGTAATTGTGGGTCTATTTGGATGGGTTTTGGCTCAGTTTCGTGGGTCTCGGTTTAAAAAAAATGGTTTGGGTGGTTTCGATGAAACCTTTGAGACTTCATTTGGATGAGTTTTGGCTGTTGGATTTTGTGATTTGAATAAGTTGAAACCCCACTTGGATTGGGTTTGGATGTTGGGGTTTAGGGGAAAAAGTAGGTAGTAGGAGTCAAATCTATGTCTTTTTTAGTGAGATTTGGGGGGAAATGTAGGTGGTAGGTGTCAAATCAATATTTTATAGGTTTGAAGAATTTGAGTGCGAGTTTCTGAATGGATTTTTGATGGTTTTATGAGTTTGGCAAAAACTCATTTGAAAGGATTTTGGCTCGGTCTCGCGAAACCCGCGAAACCGGGCCAAAATCCATCCACATACACCCGTATTATCATCTTGTTAGGTAGGTTAATGTACTATAAATATGTAGGGTGATTGTAAGTCCCTCGAATTGAAATGGTTTCTTTTTGGAGGTTAGCTAGGTTTATTTGGTCCTATTGAAACGTGATTAGTGCTTTTAATGATAGCACACAAATTTACATAATCACATCACATTAAAAAGAGTGTGGTCCTGTTTTTCAGTATTGCACGAAGAATTGAACTCCAAGAGTTAATTTTGGTAGAATTATTAGTTGTAAAAGATTTATCATATGAAGTGAAGTTATTATCAAGGTTTTTTCTTTAGAGACAGTTATTATCAAGTTTTAAAGAATTAAATTTTTAAACATTAACTAACACATGTGATCTTATATAATATTATCAGTTATTATTGAAATAATTTAATTATTATAATTTTTTTAAATTATGTTAAATTAACCAGTAAACTACATTAAATTATATATTTTCCTCTGAAACCCCACATTTCAACACTTCGTTAAGAATTCTTCTTCTTCTGTTTTTGGAAATAATATGAAAAAGAAAATCAAAAAGCTGTATAAGACGGAGTTTTTAAAGAAAAAATTAATACGAATAACTGTATTGGTGATGTTTAAACTGTAAATATTTTAAATTTATAAATTAAAGAAATAAATACAGTAGTTGGTAGATTTGGAAGCACATGCTCAACAGTCAATACCTCCAAAAGCAAAGGACATAGTCACAAAATTGAAAAGAAAAAAAAATATCCAACGACTTGTCAAAAGATGCTAATCACGTTTGGAATCCTCAAAACAAAAATCCCAATCAAAAACCAAGAGTTTTGCGCCGTCGACCCGCAGGGCCAAACGGGGCCTTAAATTCAGTCAAAAAGCAAGTGCTCTGTTTTTTCTTTTAATTGTAAAAGAAGAAGCCAAAAAAACGAAAAAGAGGAAAACAAAAGGTAGATTCATCCAATTAACAATTGAATCTGAGAAAATGAATCAAATAGAAAAAGGTAAAAATTAACCTGATAAAGATTCAACGAACTCTCCATTGATGAACAATTTTGTGAATTTGATTTGAGGAATCTTGACGTGAGAAGATTCCACACCGTTTCCATTGCTTTCAGAGCTCATTTTTTGATTTTTTTTTCTTCTCTTCTGAGTTTCTTTCTGTGTTTCCTGATTTTAATGGAGTTCACGTGTAGTTGTACAGGGAAAGGAAGCAACCTTGTTATGTGCTTAAATAGAGGAAATGAGATTATTTTTATTTCATAACGGGGGTGGTCCGACTTAAAAAAATAAAAGAAAAATACGGAAAATTATCAGAAGATTCTAATCTCAACAGGGGCCAGAGCTGTCCTAGCTGTTGGGGTAAATTATAATCGGGTAGTGCAGAAGTAGAATCAATTTGAATTATTGATAAATGAGTTGTACTTGTACACTTATTTTGACTAAAAAGACATTTTTATTCAAATGGAGTATAACTTATTCAACTCAACTAGAAGTATACACGGATTTTTGCTAAAATCTTAAAAAAGTAAAAAACATACATGGGGTTTGCTAACTAGAGATAAACAAGGGTATTTTGATTTTTACTCAAAAATAAACTCAATATAAGAAGCCATTTTTCTACTGACAGTTCAACATTGACAGAACTACCGATAGTTCTCCACTCAAATCTTGTCATGTGGCAGTGAAGGGACCTGAAACGGCAAAGACAATTCCTTCTATCCCTGTACAAATTGTCCAAATTACCCCTTAAATCATTTTTACACTCGACAGACTTTTTCTCTGCCTTACACAATTTCCTTACACCATTTATCACCATTTTTACCCTTGTTAACTTTATTGATTTATCACCATCAACATCACAGCTATGTCTCTGCAAGTTGCTTCAAAAAATGAAAAAAGAAGTTATGCCTCTACAAGAAATGAAAAAGATGAAGATGACATAATATTGGAGTTGGTTTTGAGAGATGACTAAAGATGAAGCTATTTGATAGTGTTCTCAAGGCCGCCATGTTTGTGTGTGGGATTGAGTGAAGAGAATGGGAAATTGAGGCGAAATTGATTCATCTTTCCTAAATCAACATTAATGCACCAGCAAAATTGTATCATGTTCAATTGGATTGTATAATGTTTAATTGGATGTTGGAATAGAATTTTAGGGTTATTAATCAATTCGAAAATCTTGATTAAAACTGCGAAAATATTGATGAAACCAGAAATTGAGCATGAAATCTTATTCTAAATCAAAATTTTCCATGAATGTTGTCTTTCACCCGACCGAAAATGAAGAAATAATGCAGGATTATGTATCCGGGTCGCTCTGACCCGAATTACAGAGAAACGGGTCAGAAACAACCCTGCTGGACTTGATAACGCCGTGAAAACGTCGTTATTACCTATCTCTTTAAGCCCAAAACATCTTGTTTTGATCCGAGTTTTTGTTTGTTCCGCGTGTTTTCGTGTCTTTTGTGCTTTTGGCCCCTTCGTTTGGCCTTTGTTCGGTTTTTGTGTTTTTGTTCGTGTTTTGATCGCTTTCTCCGTGGTTTGTAGGTGTTGACATCTTAGAGTGATTCGGAGTTGCGTATCAATGATGCGAGTCGTTCTACCCACCCCGCGAGTCAAGCTTGAGCTTCAAAGGAAATAGAACCCGAAGCAAATTTTACAAGAATGAAGATAGCTACTCACTCAAGCATGCACAACTTTATAATGGCCGATCCAAATAATCTGAATTTTGGATATGTTATAGATGAGTGAGTTAGCTACGCTACGGACTTTACGGATCCGCATTCGGAGTTCGGAATCAAAAGATATGCTGCTCGGAAGGAAGTGCGGCAGAGCAGGAAACCTACGGCCTGTTTCTCGCGGCCAAGAGGTTTAGTCTCGCGGCCGCGAGACCCCTGCTACCAGCAGATATTTTCTGCGGGAAAGGCAGGGGGTTTTTTGTACAATCCCCCTTTGATCCCACTTGTATTTTTAGACATTTTGGGATTTTTGGTCTTGTTTTCTAGGTTAAGAGGGTCAAGAGGAGCTCACAATTCACACACACACATACTTTGCCTCCCTTTTCCTCTCAAGCTTCCCTAAACTCTCTCTTTACTTTTTCTTTCTTTTTCTTGTATTTGAAGACTCCACCAAGGGGGTGAGTTAATCACCACCCTTGGGGAGTGATTAAGTGGTGATTAAAGGGAGGAGAATCCATCTCTCGACTTTATTCCGATTAGGTGATATCTTTCCATTTCCTAGTTGTTTATGATTAGGAGATGAATATTGTTATTTTCTTTTTGGATGAATGATTGAGGATTTGAATTCTCCGGATTTATATATATTTATGTTATTGTTTGATTAAATGATGTCTTGATGATTAGTATGGTGCTTATATGTGTTCGTTAATCCGATTCCGTCCTTATCGTTCATCTTATGGTTTGACAACCTTTGAGATGAGATTTATTGATTCTTGATTGCTAGACATAGTGATTTTGAGGATTTGATTATGAATTTGGATTGTGATTCGATTTTAGGATAGACATATACCTATGTCGTTTCATATTCGTTTAAGGTTTGAGTTTAATGCATCGATTAGATTTTAATCCACTTAGACATAAATTGGATTAGTTTAACTCGATAGGTTTGTATGCAACTCGGAAGATACATACGAACGTCCTTGAATCCTTGAGTAGCAACACGAGCATAATATATTAATTGTAGAGTCATTGTTATCGTTTGATTAATTATGTTTTGATGTTGGGCTATGTTTGAATTGTTGGATTTATTGTTTTATCGCACTTTTGGCCAATGATTGTAGTAGATTATTGTTTAAGTACTTTGATTTGCCGTAATCATGTAATCGGACTTAATTCTACCTTGAATGCATCCTAGACATAGGACTTTGAAGGTTAGGCGAGTGACGATTTGTGGATTTCTACCTAGGATAGGCATATACCTAGTGTGGTCCGTGTTTGTATAATGAGTTCGTTCGTGAATGCGTCAAATAACTTAGATTCTCTTTATTCGGGGATTTGGGTTGTCTTAGGTCCCGGGTGACAGCGGTACGCCTTTGAGCCCTCTGAGAGCATCGAGTGACAACGATGTTTGTGATTGATCCGGAGATGGAGAGTTTGGGTAGATTGGTAGAGTTAAGTGAGACCGACAGGGAGACTTAACTAATTTAGAACTCACAAACAACAACTAAACCTAGGATTGTTTGCATAGCTAACCTAACAACCGCATGATTTATCTGCTTTAATTGATTGCTTATAAATTCTCCTTACCGCATAATTAACTCCCCAATTTACTTGCTTTCGTAGTTAGATTTACTTTACCGCTCGTAGTTAAATAAAATCACCCTTATCATATATTTGGGTTTGATAATTTTGTGTCAAGCGTTCATAACTGAAATAAGCCGTCGATTGATTCGTTTATTCCCACCTTTTACCCATTCGTGGGGATTCGATACTCGGTATGTACTTACCGTTTTATATTACTTGTAACGACCGTATACTTGCGTAGTTTGCGTATTAGTATTTGGAACGCAACAAGTTTTTGGCGCCGTTGCCGGAGAATGTGGTAACGTGTGGAGTAAATGACGATATTGATGGCTAGTTTTGTATTTGATAGCTTGATACTTCGTGCTAATCTTGATCTTTTTGTTTCTTTGCGAGGTTCGATCGATTTATTGCGAAGAGCTTAAGGATTTTGATGAGCCTATGTTTTGGGGAACCATGGACGATGGGAGTAGTTTTGGTGATGATTGTGCATGACAAAGAAGTAATGGCAAGCATGATTGAGGATTCAAGACGGAAGTTAACCACGGGATGCACGGACTCCATGATCGACAAAAGGGCGTAACTTTTACATTTTTGCATTCCGTTTGGTTTATTTTGCGCTTACAATGCTATATCTATATGTCCGTACTTGATTGGTTTTGATTATCCATGCTTGCTTGGATTGGATAGAGCCGTGCTCGATCATTTACCTTGTTGTTTTCATTGTTTTGTTTTTGTTTTTGTTTGTCTTTCCTCTGTGTGCTTGTTTGGTTGTCGTGTCGACCTTCCTCCTACATTCTCAATTCACACAATGGGGACATTGTGCATTTTAAGTTTGGGGGGAGAGGTTCGCAAGTACTTGCTTACATGCTAGGTCGACCCGCCAATTTTTTTCAAATTCTTATTATTCCTTGAACATGTTCTACAAAATTTGAGCACATTGGCTAAGGTAGGTTGTATTTGAGGTGGATAAAGAACTTTAGTGATAATAGGTTCTAGGACTCCTTTTGTGCAACTTAGATTCTCTCCAAACTTTAGTTTGAAAACTAAGTGTGAAATGAGCAAAATGGCCTAAGTTTGGGGGAGTGAACCATTTTCAATAATGAAAAACCTTTGAACACCTAGCTCTTAAAAGAAATGAGTAGAGAAATTGCTAAAATGTATGCACTTCTATGAGAGAAAAGAAAGGCTAAGCCTTCATTGATGAAATTCATGAATCATTTTTGTAATTACTCTATTTTGTTGTAATTGTGCAAGTTTTGTAATGAAAACTTCAAATGAAATGCACAAAGGAAAGGAATGGTGCTAGTAGCCCAAAAGTTAAATGTATAGAAGCACAAACAATCTTCATCATTAGTGCTAATTTATTGTTGTAACATTATTGTAAAGCACAAGTGCTTTGTTGTCATTGTAAATCAAAAGAAAAAGCAAAGTATGGTGAGAAAGAGCTAGGAACTAAAATCGTCAATAATTCAAGAAAAAGGACAACACTCTTAAATTTCCTATAACTTAGTTTCGTGAAGTGATTTGAGCATTAAGTTTGTAATCTACGGTGAGGAGAGACTCTTTGTCAAACATTAGAAGTCCTTGCAAATAGAACCGATGATTTTGACCTATCGGGACGTATTCACCTAAGATAGAATCTAGCTAAAGCCATCACACACACACATGAGCTTATTTAAAGAATAATTTGAAAGTGTTAAATTTTGGCATTTTGATCTTAAGCATGCTTGATTTGTTCTTGTTTTGTTTTCTTTGCTCGGGGACGAGCAAGTGTTTAAGTCTGGGGGTGTTGATAACGCCGTGAAAACGTCGTTATTACCTATCTCTTTAAGCCCAAAACATCTTGTTTTGAGCCGAGTTTTAATTTGTTCAGCGTGTTTTCGTGTCTTTTGTGCTTTTGGCCCCTTCGTTTGGCCTTTGTTCGGTTTTTGTGTTTTTGTTCGTGTTTTGATCGCTTTCTCCGTGGTTTGTAGGTGTTGACATCTTAGAGTGATTCGGAGTTGCGTATCAATGATGCGAGTCGTTCTACCCACCCCGCGAGTCAAGCTTGAGCTTCAAAGGAAATAGAACCCGAAGCAAATTTTACAAGAATGAAGATAGCTACTCACTCAAGCATGCACAACTTTATAATGGCCGATCCAAATAATCTGAATTTTGGATATGTTATAGATGAGTGAGTTAGCTACGCTACGGACTTTACGGATCCGCATTCGGAGTTCGGAATCAAAAGATATGCTGCTCGGAAGGAAGTGCGGCAGAGCAGGAAACCTACGGCCTGTTTCTCGCGGCCAAGAGGTTCAGTCTCGCGGCCGCGAGACCCCTGCTACCAGCAGATATTTTCTGCGGGAAAGGCAGGGGGTTTTTTGTACAATCCCCCTTTGATCCCACTTGTATTTTTAGACATTTTGGGATTTTTGGTATTGTTTTCTAGGTTAAGAGGGTCAAGAGGAGCTCACAATTCACACACACACATACTTTGCCTCCCTTTTCCTCTCAAGCTTCCCTAAACTCTCTCTTTACTTTTTCTTTCTTTTTCTTGTATTTGAAGACTCCACCAAGGGGGTGAGTTAATCACCACCCTTGGGGAGTGATTAGGTGGTGATTAAAGGGAGGAGAATCCATCTCTCGACTTTATTCCGATTAGGTGATATCTTTCCATTTCCTAGTTGTTTATGATTAGGAGATGAATATTGTTATTTTCTTTTTGGATGAATGATTGAGGATTTGAATTCTCCGGATTTATATATATTTATGTTATTGTTTGATTAAATGATGTCTTGATGATTAGTATGGTGCTTATATGTGTTCGTTAATCCGATTCCGTCCTTATCGTTCATCTTATGGTTTGACAACCTTTGAGATGAGATTTATTGATTCTTGATTGCTAGACATAGTGATTTTGAGGATTTGATTATGAATTTGGATTGTGATTCGATTTTAGGATAGACATATACCTATGTCGTTTCATATTCGTTTAAGGTTTGAGTTTAATGCATCGATTAGATTTTAATCCACTTAGACATAAATTGGATTAGTTTAACTCGATAGGTTTGTATGCAACTCGGAAGATACATACGAACGTCCTTGAATCCTTGAGTAGCAACACGAGCATAATATATTAATTGTCGAGTCATTGTTATCGTTTGATTAATTATGTTTTGATGTTGGGCTATGTTTGAATTGTTGGATTTATTGTTTTATCGCACTTTTGGCCCATGATTGTAGTAGATTATTGTTTAAGTACTTTGATTTGCCGTAATCATGTAATCGGACTTAATTCTACCTTGAATGCATCCTAGACATAGGACTTTGAAGGTTAGGCGAGTGACGATTTGTGGATTTCTACCTAGGATAGGCATATACCTAGTGTGGTCCGTGTTTGTATAATGAGTTCGTTCGTGAATGCGTCAAATAACTTAGATTCTCTTTATTCGGGGATTTGGGTTGTCTTAGGTCCCGGGTGACAGCGGTACGCCTTTGAGCCCTCTGAGAGCATCGAGTGACAACGATGTTTGTGATTGATCCGGAGATGGAGAGTTTGGGTAGATTGGTAGAGTTAAGTGAGACCGACAGGGAGACTTAACTAATTTAGAACTCACAAACAACAACTAAACCTAGGATTGTTTGCATAGCTAACCTAACAACCGCATGATTTATCTGCTTTAATTGATTGCTTATAAATTCTCCTTACCGCATAATTAACTCCCCAATTTACTTGCTTTCGTAGTTAGATTTACTTTACCGCTCGTAGTTAAATAAAATCACCCTTATCATATATTTGGGTTTGATAATTTTGTGTCAAGCGTTCATAACTGAAATAAGCCGTCGATTGATTCGTTTATTCCCACCTTTTACCCATTCGTGGGGATTCGATACTCGGTATGTACTTACCGTTTTATATTACTTGTAACGACCGTATACTTGCGTAGTTTGCGTATTAGTATTTGGAACGCAACAAGTTTTTGGCGCCGTTGCCGGGGAATGTGGTAACGTGTGGAGTAAATGACGATATTGATGGCTAGTTTTGTATTTGATAGCTTGATACTTCGTGCTAATCTTGATCTTTTTGTTTCTTTGCGAGGTTCGATCGATTTATTGCGAAGAGCTTAAGGATTTTGATGAGCCTATGTTTTGGGGAACCATGGACGATGGGAGTAGTTTTGGTGATGATTGTGCATGACAAAGAAGTAATGGGAAGCATGATTGAGGATTCAAGACGGAAGTTAACCACGGGATGCACGGACTCCATGATCGACAAAAGGGCGTAACTTTTACATTTTTGCATTCCGTTTGGTTTATTTTGCGCTTACAATGCTATATCTATATGTCCGTACTTGATTGGTTTTGATTATCCATGCTTGCTTGGATTGGATAGAGCCGTGCTCGATCATTTACCTTGTTGTTTTCATTGTTTTGTTTTTGTTTTTGTTTGTCTTTCCTCTGTGTGCTTGTTTGGTTGTCGTGTCGACCTTCCTCCTACATTCTCAATTCACACAATGGGGACATTGTGCATTTTAAGTTTGGGGGGAGAGGTTCGCAAGTACTTGCTTACATGCTAGGTCGACCCGCCAATTTTTTTCAAATTCTTATTATTCCTTGAACATGTGCTACAAAATTTGAGCACATTGGCTAAGGTAGGTTGTATTTGAGGTGGATAAAGAACTTTAGTGATAATAGGTTCTAGGACTCCTTTTGTGCAACTTAGATTCTCTCCAAACTTTAGTTTGAAAACTAAGTGTGAAATGAGCAAAATGGCCTAAGTTTGGGGGAGTGAACCATTTTCAATAATGAAAAACCTTTGAACACCTAGCTCTTAAAAGAAATGAGTAGAGAAATTGCTAAAATGTATGCACTTCTATGAGAGAAAAGAAAGGCTAAGCCTTCATTGATGAAATTCATGAATCATTTTTGTAATTACTCTATTTTGTTGTAATTGTGCAAGTTTTGTAATGAAAACTTCAAATGAAATGCACAAAGGAAAGGAATGGTGCTAGTAGCCCAAAAGTTAAATGTATAGAAGCACAAACAATCTTCATCATTAGTGCTAATTTATTGTTGTAACATTATTGTAAAGCACAAGTGCTTTGTTGTCATTGTAAATCAAAAGAAAAAGCAAAGTATGGTGAGAAAGAGCTAGGAACTAAAATCGTCAATAATTCAAGAAAAAGGACAACACTCTTAAATTTCCTATAACTTAGTTTCGTGAAGTGATTTGAGCATTAAGTTTGTAATCTACGGTGAGGAGAGACTCTTTGTCAAACATTAGAAGTCCTTGCAAATAGAACCGATGATTTTGACCTATCGGGACGTATTCACCTAAGATAGAATCTAGCTAAAGCCATCACACACACACATGAGCTTATTTAAAGAATAATTTGAAAGTGTTAAATTTTGGCATTTTGATCTTAAGCATGCTTGTTTTGTTCTTGTTTTGTTTTCTTTGCTCGGGGACGAGCAAGTGTTTAAGTCTGGGGGTGTTGATAACGCCGTGAAAACGTCGTTATTACCTATCTCTTTAAGCCCAAAACATCTTGTTTTGAGCTGAGTTTTAATTTGTTCAGCGTGTTTTCGTGTCTTTTGTGCTTTTGGCCCCTTCGTTTGGCCTTTGTTCGGTTTTTGTGTTTTTGTTCGTGTTTTGATCGCTTTCTCCGTGGTTTGTAGGTGTTGACATCTTAGAGTGATTCGGAGTTGCGTATCAATGATGCGAGTCGTTCTACCCACCCCGCGAGTCAAGCTTGAGCTTCAAAGGAAATAGAACCCGAAGCAAATTTTACAAGAATGAAGATAGCTACTCACTCAAGCATGCACAACTTTATAATGGCCGATCCAAATAATCTGAATTTTGGATATGTTATAGATGAGTGAGTTAGCTACGCTACGGACTTTACGGATCCGCATTCGGAGTTCGGAATCAAAAGATATGCTGCTCGGAAGGAAGTGCGGCAGAGCAGGAAACCTACGGCCTGTTTCTCGCGGCCAAGAGGTTCAGTCTCGCGGCCGCGAGACCCCTGCTACCAGCAGATATTTTCTGCGGGAAAGGCAGGGGTTTTTTTGTACAATCCCCCTTTGATCCCACTTGTATTTTTAGACATTTTGGGATTTTTGGTCTTGTTTTCTAGGTTAAGAGGGTCAAGAGGAGCTCACAATTCACACACACACATACTTTGCCTCCCTTTTCCTCTCAAGCTTCCCTAAACTCTCTCTTTACTTTTTCTTTCTTTTTCTTGTATTTGAAGACTCCACCAAGGGGGTGAGTTAATCACCACCCTTGGGGAGTGATTAGGTGGTGATTAAAGGGAGGAGAATCCATCTCTCGACTTTATTCCGATTAGGTGATATCTTTCCATTTCCTAGTTGTTTATGATTAGGAGATGAATATTGTTATTTTCTTTTTGGATGAATGATTGAGGATTTGAATTCTCCGGATTTATATATATTTATGTTATTGTTTGATTAAATGATGTCTTGATGATTAGTATGGTGCTTATATGTGTTCGTTAATCCGATTCCGTCCTTATCGTTCATCTTATGGTTTGACAACCTTTGAGATGAGATTTATTGATTCTTGATTGCTAGACATAGTGATTTTGAGGATTTGATTATGAATTTGGATTGTGATTCGATTTTAGGATAGACATATACCTATGTCGTTTCATATTCGTTTAAGGTTTGAGTTTAATGCATCGATTAGATTTTAATCCACTTAGACATAAATTGGATTAGTTTAACTCGATAGGTTTGTATGCAACTCGGAAGATACATACGAACGTCCTTGAATCCTTGAGTAGCAACACGAGCATAATATATTAATTGTCGAGTCATTGTTATCGTTTGATTAATTATGTTTTGATGTTGGGCTATGTTTGAATTGTTGGATTTATTGTTTTATCGCACTTTTGGCCCATGATTGTAGTAGATTATTGTTTAAGTACTTTGATTTGCCGTAATCATGTAATCGGACTTAATTCTACCTTGAATGCATCCTAGACATAGACTTTGAAGGTTAGGCGAGTGACGATTTGTGGATTTCTACCTAGGATAGGCATATACCTAGTGTGGTCCGTGTTTGTATAATGAGTTCGTTCGTGAATGCGTCAAATAACTTAGATTCTCTTTATTCGGGGATTTGGGTTGTCTTAGGTCTCGGGTGACAGCGGTACGCCTTTGAGCCCTCTGAGAGCATCGAGTGACAACGATGTTTGTGATTGATCCGGAGATGGAGAGTTTGGGTAGATTGGTAGAGTTAAGTGAGACCGACAGGGAGACTTAACTAATTTAGAACTCACAAACAACAACTAAACCTAGGATTGTTTGCATAGCTAACCTAATAACCGCATGATTTATCTGCTTTAATTGATTGCTTATAAATTCTCCTTACCGCATAATTAACTCCCCAATTTACTTGCTTTCGTAGTTAGATTTACTTTACCGCTCGTAGTTAAATAAAATCACCCTTATCATATATTTGGGTTTGATAATTTTGTGTCAAGCGTTCATAACTGAAATAAGCCGTCGATTGATTCGTTTATTCCCACCTTTTACCCATTCGTGGGGATTCGATACTCGGTATGTACTTACCGTTTTATATTACTTGTAACGACCGTATACTTGCGTAGTTTGCGTATTAGTATTTGGAACGCAACAAGTTTTTGGCGCCGTTGCCGGGGAATGTGGTAACGTGTGGAGTAAATGACGATATTGATGGCTAGTTTTGTATTTGATAGCTTGATACTTCGTGCTAATCTTGATCTTTTTGTTTCTTTGCGAGGTTCGATCGATTTATTGCGAAGAGCTTAAGGATTTTGATGAGCCTATGTTTTGGGGAACCATGGACGATGGGAGTAGTTTTGGTGATGATTGTGCATGACAAAGAAGTAATGGCAAGCATTATTGAGGATTCAAGACGGAAGTTAACCACGGGATGCACGGACTCCATGATCGACAAAAGGGCGTAACTTTTACATTTTTGCATTCCGTTTGGTTTATTTTGCGCTTACAATGCTATATCTATATGTCCGTACTTGATTGGTTTTGATTATCCATGCTTGCTTGGATTGGATAGAGCCGTGCTCGATCATTTACCTTGTTGTTTTCATTGTTTTGTTTTTGTTTTTGTTTGTCTTTCCTCTGTGTGCTTGTTTGGTTGTCGTGTCGACCTTCCTCCTACATTCTCAATTCACACAATGGGGACATTGTGCATTTTAAGTTTGGGGGGAGAGGTTCGCAAGTACTTGCTTACATGCTAGGTCGACCCGCCAATTTTTTTCAAATTCTTATTATTCCTTGAACATGTGCTACAAAATTTGAGCACATTGGCTAAGGTAGGTTGTATTTGAGGTGGATAAAGAACTTTAGTGATAATAGGTTCTAGGACTCCTTTTGTGCAACTTAGATTCTCTCCAAACTTTAGTTTGAAAACTAAGTGTGAAATGAGCAAAATGGCCTAAGTTTGGGGGAGTGAACCATTTTCAATAATGAAAAACCTTTGAACACCTAGCTCTTAAAAGAAATGAGTAGAGAAATTGCTAAAATGTATGCACTTCTATGAGAGAAAAGAAAGGCTAAGCCTTCATTGATGAAATTCATGAATCATTTTTGTAATTACTCTATTTTGTTGTAATTGTGCAAGTTTTGTAATGAAAACTTCAAATGAAATGCACAAAGGAAAGGAATGGTGCTAGTAGCCCAAAAGTTAAATGTATAGAAGCACAAACAATCTTCATCATTAGTGCTAATTTATTGTTGTAACATTATTGTAAAGCACAAGTGCTTTGTTGTCATTGTAAATCAAAAGAAAAAGCAAAGTATGGTGAGAAAGAGCTAGGAACTAAAATCGTCAATAATTCAAGAAAAAGGACAACACTCTTAAATTTCCTATAACTTAGTTTCGTGAAGTGATTTGAGCATTAAGTTTGTAATCTACGGTGAGGAGAGACTCTTTGTCAAACATTAGAAGTCCTTGCAAATAGAACCGATGATTTTGACCTATCGGGACGTATTCACCTAAGATAGAATCTAGCTAAAGCCATCACACACACACATGAGCTTATTTAAAGAATAATTTGAAAGTGTTAAATTTTGGCATTTTGATCTTAAGCATGCTTGTTTTGTTCTTGTTTTGTTTTCTTTGCTCGGGGACGAGCAAGTGTTTAAGTCTGGGGGTGTTGATAACGCCGTGAAAACGTCGTTATTACCTATCTCTTTAAGCCCAAAACATCTTGTTTTGAGCCGAGTTTTAATTTGTTCAGCGTGTTTTCGTGTCTTTTGTGCTTTTGGCCCCTTCGTTTGGCCTTTGTTCGGTTTTTGTGTTTTTGTTCGTGTTTTGATCGCTTTCTCCGTGGTTTGTAGGTGTTGACATCTTAGAGTGATTCGGAGTTGCGTATCAATGATGCGAGTCGTTCTACCCACCCCGCGAGTCAAGCTTGAGCTTCAAAGGAAATAGAACCCGAAGCAAATTTTACAAGAATGAAGATAGCTACTCACTCAAGCATGCACAACTTTATAATGGCCGATCCAAATAATCTGAATTTTGGATATGTTATAGATGAGTGAGTTAGCTACGCTACGGACTTTACGGATCCGCATTCGGAGTTCGGAATCAAAAGATATGCTGCTCGGAAGGAAGTGCGGCAGAGCAGGAAACCTACGGCCTGTTTCTCGCGGCCAAGAGGTTCAGTCTCGCGGCCGCGAGACCCCTGCTACCAGCAGATATTTTCTGCGGGAAAGGCAGGGGGTTTTTTGTACAATCCCCCTTTGATCCCACTTGTATTTTTAGACATTTTGGGATTTTTGGTATTGTTTTCTAGGTTAAGAGGGTCAAGAGGAGCTCACAATTCACACACACACATACTTTGCCTCCCTTTTCCTCTCAAGCTTCCCTAAACTCTCTCTTTACTTTTTCTTTCTTTTTCTTGTATTTGAAGACTCCACCAAGGGGGTGAGTTAATCACCACCCTTGGGGAGTGATTAGGTGGTGATTAAAGGGAGGAGAATCCATCTCTCGACTTTATTCCGATTAGGTGATATCTTTCCATTTCCTAGTTGTTTATGATTAGGAGATGAATATTGTTATTTTCTTTTTGGATGAATGATTGAGGATTTGAATTCTCCGGATTTATATATATTTATGTTATTGTTTGATTAAATGATGTCTTGATGATTAGTATGGTGCTTATATGTGTTCGTTAATCCGATTCCGTCCTTATCGTTCATCTTATGGTTTGACAACCTTTGAGATGAGATTTATTGATTCTTGATTGCTAGACATAGTGATTTTAAGGATTTGATTATGAATTTGGATTGTGATTCGATTTTAGGATAGACA
This sequence comes from Penstemon newberryi var. newberryi, assembly GCA_030819805.1. Classification (NCBI taxonomy): domain Eukaryota; kingdom Viridiplantae; phylum Streptophyta; class Magnoliopsida; order Lamiales; family Plantaginaceae; genus Penstemon; species Penstemon newberryi. Next base: position 12,145,064 of record JAUALY010000002.1, on the reverse strand, counting down.
TATACCTATGTCGTTTCATATTCGTTTAAGGTTTGAGTTTAATGCATCGATTAGATTTTAATCCACTTAGACATAAATTGGATTAGTTTAACTCGATAGGTTTGTATGCAACTCGGAAGATACATACGAACGTCCTTGAATCCTTGAGTAGCAACACGAGCATAATATATTAATTGTAGAGTCATTGTTATCGTTTGATTAATTATGTTTTGATGTTGGGCTATGTTTGAATTGTTGGATTTGTTGTTTTATCGCACTTTTGGCCCATGATTGTAGTAGATTATTGTTTAAGTACTTTGATTTGCCGTAATCATGTAATCGGACTTAATTCTACCTTGAATGCATCCTAGACATAGGACTTTGAAGGTTAGGCGAGTGACGATTTGTGGATTTCTACCTAGGATAGGCATATACCTAGTGTGGTCCGTGTTTGTATAATGAGTTCGTTCGTGAATGCGTCAAATAACTTAGATTCTCTTTATTCGGGGATTTGGGTTGTCTTAGGTCCCGGGTGACAGCGGTACGCCTTTGAGCCCTCTGAGAGCATCGAGTGACAACGATGTTTGTGATTGATCCGGAGATGGAGAGTTTGGGTAGATTGGTAGAGTTAAGTGAGACCGACAGGGAGACTTAACTAATTTAGAACTCACAAACAACAACTAAACCTAGGATTGTTTGCATAGCTAACCTAACAACCGCATGATTTATCTGCTTTAATTGATTGCTTATAAATTCTCCTTACCGCATAATTAACTCCCCAATTTACTTGCTTTCGTAGTTAGATTTACTTTACCGCTCGTAGTTAAATAAAATCACCCTTATCATATATTTGGGTTTGATAATTTTGTGTCAAGCGTTCATAACTGAAATAAGCCGTCGATTGATTCGTTTATTCCCACCTTTTACCCATTCGTGGGGATTCGATACTCGGTATGTACTTACCGTTTTATATTACTTGTAACGACCGTATACTTGCGTAGTTTGCGTATTAGTATTTGGAACGCAACCTCGCCCACCGGTCCGGTGAAGCTTTCTTCACCAATGAAGGAACCTTCACCCCCGACCAAAACGGATGCGGCAAACACATATGTATAATCAATTTACCCTCTCCCCATTTGTCAAAATCAAAGCCCATCTCCATATGTGCGGTACTTGTTCTTCCCCAATTTTTTGTACTAAAAAACAACAATTTTTTTCATTTTCTATATTGGACTACTTTTTCCAGATTCAAAGAGTATTTTTTTCGTTTTAAGTACTGCAGAAAAGTTGTTTGGGGAAGAAGACATCCTAATAATTGTTTTCTTTTTTATTATGGCAAAAGGGCATTAAGGTAATTTATGCTAATCAAACTAAAAATGTCACCGGCTAATGTCACCGGTTATCTAGGTAGTGAAAAAATTAAATATATTAAATGAGTGGTTATAAATAGGGCTGAGCATTCGGTAAAAATCGAAACGAACCGGACCGAACTTCGGTATTTTTTCGGTTCGGTAATTTTCAGATCGCGGACCGTTTGCCGAACCGAAAATTTCGGTTCGGTTCGGTAAAAAACCGAACGGTCCGGTTCGGTCCAAAAAAACCGAATGTTTAATTTTTATTTATTTTTAAAAAATCAAAAATTCAATTTATTGCACAATATACAAAAAAAAAATCTTACAACACAAAAACCATACAAAAAAGCCCCCCGTTCTATTTATTCGACAACATTCAATATAACATCAAAATTCATACAAACCATTCAAACATAAAAGTCTCAAACATAAAATAATCTTAATCAAATACAAAGAGGTAAATAGTTTTTGAAAAATAATATTAAGTTTATACAAACCATTCAAACATAAAAGTTATAAATCTCCAAAATTTTAATTGAAAAACACTAATTTAAAAAAAAAAAAAAAAAAAAAAAAAATCGGTCCAATCGGTTCGGTTCGGTAAACCGACCGGTTTTACCGAGAACCGACCACTCCCAAGGATCGGTTCTCGGCCAAGAACCGTTAACCGAACCGAAATTTCGGTTCGGTAAACGGTCCGGATCGAAATTTCGGTTCCGGTGCAGTTCGGTCGGTTTATCGAACCGTACTCAGCCCTAGTTATAAAGCATGAACTAGCAATAGTTCTCATCAGCATGAACTATTCCTAGACATGCCCATATAAGAAATGGTATATCTTCCTTCATTTCTTTAGGGAAATTTTTACTCAGACCGGGTTTGACCTAATCCAAAGTAATGCAAATATGGCAAGTGTAATACACTTGCTTTGGAATTGGATGTAACTCTCAAGAGGGTGACCAATCACAAAGCAAGTGCAATACACTTTCTTGGTGGTTGGATGAGTTTGGCCAATGACAAAAAAATTTAATTTCTCTAATAGCAATCTTTAAATATATTTATGTCAGACGTTTTAATTTGGGTTGGTGATATTGCCAGAGCAATTTTCATAATGCAAGAGCAAATGTAGAAATATTTACATATTTGACCTTTTAAACAAATTCTCTTCTCGCTTTGATGCCGATCTTGTTTCATTTCTTTCTAGTTGCACCTTCTCCTATCTCACCCCAATTCCACTAAACCATACAGAACATCTGTTCAAATTCCAATTTAATCGAACAACTCACCCCATTAATGCACTATTTTTTTTCTCCTCCAAGTTTTTTAATCCATAAATTAATCCCTCAAATTAATAAAACCCCTCTAACAAACTCTAGCAAGTCTTCCATGTGTAGGAATTGAGTTAAGGGAGTAGAATTATTCAAACTTTCAACGGTCTTTCTAAAATAAGATTTTATGGAACATAGGTGTACATGAGATGCCACATCTCAACCACTAAAAAAAGTCAACAACAAATCTGAACCACAATTTTTGGTCAAAATATTCAATGATGACGTGGCACCGGACATTTAGAAAAAATAAACATATATTAAATTACATGGTAACCCTTTAATTAATATGTATAAAATTTCTCCCTTATCTTTAATTAATTTCATCTCTTTCCCAAAAAATAATCTCTCAAGTAATCAAAATTTTATACGAAAAAAAATCTATTAAGTAATTGAATTTTATACGAATTGACAATTAAGACCATCAGTATAACATCATTTGAAATATTTTTAGGGAAAAATGCACTTTACACCCCCTCTCAAAGTTACATATTTTGAATTTTACCACCAAAAAGTATTAAAATAAGCACGTATAAAATCAGTTGCACTTTTTCCCTCAAATGATTTTAAGCCAATTCCGATCACCAAAAAACATAGATATGCGTCTCACTTGTGTATTTTAAGGGTAAATTAGTTCCAACATCGATTTTTCGCCCAAATATTTCACCGATGCACACTTTTCCCTCTCTCTTTACAAATAATTTTTTTTTCTACTTAACTTCAGATTTTTGGTTCACAAGACATGAGTCAGGTATTTGGACAAGTAAGAAGTGATGTGATTAATTTACCCTTTGAAAATTCATGTGAGGGGTACATGTACATTTTTTCGTCAAACAAAAATTGCATAAAATCATGTGAGGGGGTAAAGTACAACTAATTTTATTTTTCAGGGGGTAAAGTGTTTATTTTGTACATATGGGTGGTAAAATGCCAAAACATGTAACTGTGGTGGATAAGACTTTTGTCAAATTTTTGATATGGGATTCATAAATCATATGGAGAATTTTGTCAATTTTTTCAAAAAAAATAAAATAAAAGAATGGTGAGGAGCGGGTGTATTCCCAATTTTTAAAGTTACCAGAGGTTATTGGTAATATTTTAGGTAATAGGGATGTTTTTGCATTGTTTGGTGGGGTAAAATTGTCATTTCGACTTGAGAGGGGGTTTCTTTGTTAATAAAAAAATTACAAGGTTTTGTTGCTCACTTAGACAAAATACAAGGGGTGTTTTGAATTCACTCATTAAAAATGATAAATTTATCTTTAAGAAAACAAATTATTTAAAGTTAAATTTTATCGGGACATGTGTCAGCAAGATAAATGATATCTCATGTGCTCCCATCCCTCAAAATCTCATTTTAGACAGACCCAACTTTCAAGGCAGATAACCTAAATCATGGCAAAAAATCATTTTACATCCTTTAGTTTTTCAGGAACGCGGGAATTAGGACATTTGGTTTTCCGACGAGCAAATTACATCCTATAACTTTTTTTTAACAGCAATATCAGGCCATTTTTCCGCAATTTCAGTCCTTCTTTCGCCGAAAATTACATTCATGTTCTTTCGCCGGAAATTACATTCATGTTCAGAAATTGTCAAATGTGCAAACAATTTGTGTAGATGAGGTTATTGCATCTTTTTCGTAGGGGCAAACAATTGTGCACTTTTTGAACATCGTGATGTATTCAGGCGAATTAAGGATTGAAATTATTGACAAGTGGACTGAAATTTCGGATTAAAAAAAGATATAGGATGTAATTTGCTCGCCTGAAAATACAATGTCATGATCCCGCGAACCTGTCAAAGTTAAAAGACATAAAATGTATTTTTACCCCTAAATCATGATCTCTAGGGAAAAGGGAAAAAAAAAAAGAAAAAAAGGCACGAAAGGGAACAAATACAGAAAATCATATATTCTTTTGAGAAAAATTATTCTTATAATTGACATTTATTTTATGACATAAGTTAATGCCATCAAAACTATGAATTACACAAATGAAAAGTAATTTTTGTATCTGTGAATTGTGTAACACGGGTCCGTCTAAAATGAGATTTTGAGGGATGGGGAGCACATGAGATAGCATTTATCTTGGTGACACGTGTCCTCTTAAAATTTAAGTTAAAATAATTTATTTTCTTAAAAACAAATTTACCCTTTTGTAATGAGTGAAATTCAACAACACCTTATGTTTTGTCTAACTAAAAAATATGTATTATTTTTATTAGCAAAAAAATCCTGTATTTTTTTATTAGCAAAAAATATCCCTCTCAAGTCGAAATGACAATTTTACCCCATCAAATGATGAAAAAACATCCCCTTAACTTAAAAGATTACCAATAGCCCCTGGTAACTTTAAAATTTTGCAATAACCCTCCTGTTTTTTAAAAAAATTTACAAAAACTTCCATATGATTTATGAAGTCCACTTTAAAGAATAGAAAAAAATCTTATCTCCCCAAAGTAACATATTGTGGCACTTTACCACCCATATGTACAAATAAAACACTTTACTGCCTCAAATAATTTTATTTAATTTTTGTTCGACGAAAAATATACATGTGCCCCTCACATGAATTTTCAAAGTTAGTTACAACACTTCTTACAAGTCTAAATACTTCGATCATGTAAAAGAACCAAAAATCCGAAGTGAAGTAAAAAAAATATTTTATTTGTAAAGAGAGGGAAAAATGCACGTCATGTTTTGACTAATTTACTACCCTTAAAATACACATGTGAGTCACATATATGAGTTTTTCGGCTATTAAAATTGGCATAAAATCATTTGATGGGGGAAAGTGCAACGGATTTCATATGTACTTATTTTATACTTTTGGGTGGTAAAATTCAAAATATGTAGCTTTGGGAGGGGGTATAAAGTGCATTTTTCCTTAAAAATGTTTCACATGATCTTACACTGATAGTCTTAATTGTCAATTTCATCCGACCGTTAATTTTTTAATAGAAAAGGTCACGCGTCATACACGTGTCCGTTAAGTCACCATTTTTTTCTCTTTAATGGTATTTGCAATTGAGCAAAAAATACCTAAAAATTGGGAGGGGTAATCGCAATTCCCCAATCCCTCTCTCTTCACCTCCAATACCACAACCACCGCCCAACCCTCCATTCGGCTTGTTGAGCTTTGAAGTTGCGGACCATTCTTCTGCCCAAAAGCACATTATCATGGTCGGTAAAGCAAGCACCAAAAACTATTTTCGGGCCTTAGATTCGTACCAATTGTGCAAGTACCGAACCCAAATCCCAGAAATAATTTATTTTTCACCAAAGACAAAGAACATTGTGTTTGTATACTAATAATTAAGATGTTCACAAATTACAGCAGAGAAATGAGAAGCTAAAGTTTTTTTTTTGAGGGGCACATATATATTTTCCATAAAAATTGAGGGACACATGTATATTTTTCAAGAATATACATGTGCCCCTCAATGTATAAAGTAGGCAAAAGTTTAGTTTGAAAAGTGCAATTCCCTCAAATTTTTTTTGGGAAAGAGATATGAAATTAATTAGAGAATAGAGAGATTTTTTTAAATATATTAATTAAAGGGTTAGTATGTAATTTAACATATGTTTATTTTTTCTTAATGTCCGATGCCACATCATCATTGAACATTTTGACCAAAAATTGTGGTTTAGATTTGTTGTTGACTTTCTTTAGTGGTTGAGATGGGGTATCTTACATACACTTATGTTCCATAAAATCTTATTTTAGAAACACCCATGTTTTATAGGTTTAAAGAGTTTGAATATGAGTTTCTGAATAAATTTGTGATGAGTTTCATAGGTTTCGTCAAACTCCATTTGAAAGAGTTCTGACTCAGTTTCGTGAGACTAGCAAGACCGGGCCAAAACCCAACCAAATAGGCCCATAATGTTGGATGATTTACAAAATATATTTAACCAAGTGAAGATTTAAAATTTTGGGTTTTGAAACGTTAAAATTAAAAAATATGGAAAGGTGTTTCATCATAACCTAATACTTTCTCCATTCTTAGTTTTTTATCCCTTATTTTTTGGCTCAGAGTCTTACGTAAGAAATTAAAAAAGAAATTTTTTGGGATAATTTTATATATGTGCCTTTGAAAGTAATTATGAGTTAATGGCACTTTTTGATATGTATAAAAAAACACTTAGCTTCTTATAATGTTATAAAAGTTTCATATTGGCTCCATGACATTTTTAAACTTTAAAAAAAAATCGAATTGACAAAGTTACCGCTCTTAATTATATACTATATTTTGACTCAGTCAACTTATAAATATGATATTTGACCCCCCATGTCACTATAAATGTGGCATTTTACCTCCTTGTTTTATGATAAGTGTGACATTTTATCCCCCTGTTAAGATAAATGTGACACTTTACCCCATAAGAGTACTTTTGTCTTTTGTGCAACAATCTTCATGTCCACTCTCCATCGGCCAAGTGTGTTACACTCCCATGAAAGGCAAATTTCTCTTATAAAAAATTTCACAGGAAAATAAATTGAACATTATTCATGCACAAGAGTATAAATTAACATTAAAACAAGTAATGATTGAAAATTAGTAATGTCAAATTATTATTTTACTTGAAAAACTGGTTTTGCAGAAGAAAAAAAAAAATCATTTTAATACACGAAGTCTTTGACAAAAAAAACAAAAAAAATATGAGTAGAAATTTAAGAAGAGAGTGTTTATTATCAGGGTGTGACTTAATTATGGAGATGCTTATACCTCAAGTGTACCCTCTGACCCATCCGTCAATATCAACGACTTTTGGATATCTTTAAGAAAATGACATCTAGCTGTATTGAACATAGAAAATCAAGCTATAGGGGCGCATTAAATTCAACTCTAGTGTAGAAAAAATTCATCGAAAAGTTACGTGGATGGGTTTTGGTCCGGTCTCACGAGACTGAGCCAAAACTCTTTCAAATGAATTTTCGTCAAACCCATAAAACCATCAAAAACTTATTCAGAAACTCACATTCAAACTCTTTAAACCTATAAAACATTGATTTGACACATACCAGCTACTTTTTCCCCTAAATCTCACTAAAAAATGTATTGATTTGACACCTACAACCTATTTTTTCCCCTAAACCCCAATATCCCAACTCAATCCAAGTGAAGTTTCAACTTATTCAAACCACAAAACCCAACAGCCAAAATCCATCAAAATGAGGTCTCAAAGGTTTCATCGAAATCACCCAAACTATTTTTTTAAATCGAGGCCCGCGAAACCGAGCCAAAACCCTCCAAATAGACTCTAGGTGTTCAACTGAACTGTCCAATCATTCCATTTGTTTTAACTAATCAAAATCGATTGCAACTTGCATGAAGGTTAAATGAATATTAACTATACATACCTTTTAAATAAATATCTTTAATCCAAAACTAGGCTCGTGTCTTAAACTGTCAACTAATCAGATAAGTTTACATATGGACTCATGTTCATTTACTTTAGTTGGATCTGAATTTTGTAAGATCTGAATTTAAAATCGTCAGGTACTTGAATTTTGGTTGAGTTTCAGATGAAAATTTGAATCCGCTAAAGACTTTACTTTCAAAATCTTTACAAAATCTCAGTTTACAAAAGGTTTTTAATGCTACATAATTATTCAATTTAGTCACGAGTTCAAACTTTCCTCAATTGCGTCGAACTTCAAATAGAAAAATACAACCACCCACTTAACCACCTGATTTGAATACTTGTATATGGAATAAAATTGTTTTTTTTTTTTTTTATAATTTTATGGATTAAAAGTGTTGGTAAGACATTAAAATTAATTCATATTATTACCTAAGAATTCAAGTATCATGAATAAATCAGTATTTGATCATACCTTATTAATTTTTTCTTTTGTTGAGACTCGTGTCTTATTAAATTGATGTTGTATAATGTTTGAGATTGAGAGAATTGCATTTTTGGTACAGAGTTATAGGTCAATTCCCCACTTTTGGTACATAGTTTTATGTGTCCAACACATTTGGTACAGAGCTTTAACAAATTGTGACACATTTGGTACAACCGTTAAAAATTGCCGTTAAAGGGTGACGTGGCAGTTAAGTCTAATTGCAAAGTTGATATCATTACTTATGTTGACTGATAATTTTACCCCATAATATTTCAGGTTACCAAAAAAGCCCCACATCTTCAAATTTAGTGACGCTTTTAGTCCACATTGTTGCCAAATTTCAAAATTGACTCGAATAAGACCACGTGCTGACCAATTTGAAAATTTTACTTAAATAACTAATTTGATTTATCAATAATATTAATATATTAAATAATAATTTAACATAAATATCACCAAAATTAAGAAAACATATTCTTTTTAAATATAAAATTTATATAATAGTATTAATATATTTAATATTTATTAAAATAATAAATTATATAATTAAAAACTATTTAATATTTATTAAAATAATAAATAATTATAATTTAAAAAAAAAATTCCCCACCCAACCCACATACCACCTCCCCATCCCTCCCCCCTACCCCGATTCCCGATCCCAGGCCGCCGCGCCTGGGACCGAGGGAGGGGAGGGGTGGTGGGTTGGGTTGGGTGGGTGGGGTTGGGAATTTTTTTTAAAATTAAAATTATTTATTATTTATTATTTTAATAAATATTAAATAATTTTTAATTATATAATTTATTATTTTAATAAATATTAAATATATTAATACTATTATATAAATCTTATATTTAAAAAGAAAATGTTTTCTTAATTTTGGTGATATTTATGTTAAATTATTATTTAATATATTAATATTATTTATAAATCAAATTAGATATTTAAATAAAATAAGTAAAATTTTCAAATTGGTCCGTACGTGGTCTTATTCGGGTCAATTTTGAAATTTGGCAACAATGTGGACTAAAATCATCACTAAATTTGAAGATGTGGGGCTTTTTTGGTAACTTGAAATATTATGGGTTAAATTATCAGTCAACATAAGTAATGGCATCAACTTTGCAATTAAATTTAACTGCCACGTCACCCCTTAACGGCAATTTTTAACGGTTGTACCAAATGTGTCACAATTTGTTAAAACTCTGTACCAGATGTGTTGGACACATAAAGTTATGTATCAAAAGTGAGAATTGACCTATAGCTCTGTACCAAAAATGCAATTCTTTCGTTTGAGATTATAGGAACTTTTTAATAATGTAGATTCTAGAGTCTCTTATAATTTGGATTTTGGGATGCACACGGACGAAATTGGACTATAAATTGATGGCCCATAATTTGTTTACATTATTCTCTTGGCCTACTTCTCCTTTGACTCTTTGGGCCAAATTGAAAAGAGAATGGACCAGCTTCACGCATTTCGGTCTATCAAGTACGGTTGTCATTAGGAAAATATCAATACGCATTCAATTATCTATTGTTTGGTTGGAAAGTGAAGTAAAATTAGTTTTTTTTTTTTTTTTAACTTGATGTTTGGATAGCATGAAATGACGTTATTATTTTCCTTCAACTTTTTTGTCAGGAAAATTTTGTGAAGAAAAAAATCCCCACCAATTTGATGGGGAAATTCTTGAAAATATTTAGAGTAAATTGCAAAATACCCCTTGTACTTTGTCTTACTATCAAAATATCCTATTTGTGATTTTTTTTACCAAAACCACCTTTATGCTTAGTTATTATTAGCAAAAAAATACTCTCTCAAGTCATAATAGCAATTATACCCCCACAAAATATCGTAAAAACACCAATTTCAGACACAAACAACCCAAAAAAAAATATAATTCTTATCTTGAAACTAGAAAAGTACAAATAGCAAAAAACAATATCAACTAAATTTCACATAAATCCCAACCAAAGAAAAATTTAAAGATTTTAATCATGTATAGATAAAAGATAATGTGTATATATATATATATATGTGTGTGTGTGTGCATATAAATCTTATATAAACGTGTATATAGATGTACTTTATATTTTTAGAGATGATTTGATAATTTTAATTTTGCAATCACTTTTAATATATTTTACAATTTTGAAAGTATTTATGATTAATCGGAGATATTTATTAAAAATATTACTTTTTTTTTCTAAACTTTCTTGACGACCAAATATGTAGAGGAAAATGACTTGGGGGTTGTCTAAAATGAGATTTCGTGGAATGGAGAGCATATAAGATAGCCATTTTCCTATCGACACGTGTCTCATTTTTTATTATCATTAAATAGCTTATATTCATGATGACAAAAATACCCTATTTTTTTTTTTTTTATCACATTATTCATCCCTAATATTAATTTTACATACCCCAATTTCACCATTAAACCTACCTACTCCACCCAACTATCAAAATCCCGACAACTCACTCCCAATTCAAACCACATAGACGACCATCTTCTTCAAATTCCACATCAATTAGTTTTATATAGAATATTCATTTCACACACAATGAGGAATTTTGCTTATTTTATGTGGTTTTGCGTTTTAATCGAAGAAAATAAGAGTTGATTAGTAATTTTTTTACTTCCTCTGCTCACTATTTACTGTATTTATTTTCCTTGAGCACCTAATATGTAAATCCGTCACTTAAATCCCGCCAAACCATTTGCGACCATGTGCAAACAATGGTGCTGCGCTTGGTTGCTGAGGATGGTCTCCATCAAGAGTCGGTTGGTGACTTTAATCCATGATCGGGACTCGGGGTACATCGGTGGGGTTTGCAATTTCTGAAAATTATATATTGACTTTAATCTCTGAAAAATGAAAAAGATACATAATAATGAAAATGTAAAATTTTTTTAAAAAAAAGGTGAGCAGATGAGAATTGGAGAATACTAATTACTGAAATTGCAAGTACCTCTTTTATGTAAATTTGTTAAAAAGGGACGATTTTCTTTGATTTATGATGGTGAAGGTATGGGTTGGAGACCTAGAGATGGAGATCGACGAAGAAAGAAATTTTGGAGAGAGAAAGTGACAGGAATAAATCAGGGGAGGGAGAATTTTTTTCTCATTTTAAACATATTAATTGAAAGGATATTTATGTAATTAACATAATGTTTAATTTTTTCAAATGTCCCATTGCCTTGTCATCATCGGACAATTTGAATTTTTATTTGCGGCCCAGATTTAATTTTGATTTTTTTAATGATTAAGATAGGATATCTCATATACACCCATTTTTGGTGAAATCTCATTTTAGATAGACCCAATTGACTTTCTTTTCCTTTCCTTTCCTTTCCTTTCTTTTTCATTTTCCTACAATGTTCCCTCACTTTCCTTATAACCAAACAAGCTATTTATAGTTTGATTATTTAAGGGTTTTGTCGATTAGAAATTTCATAAACATGATCATATTATGAAGATCGATAATTCGAATTACATGTACCAAATAAGGATCTAAGTTGTTTTGATTTGTTAATATTCTGCATTCGATAATAAATAAAATTATATTTATTATAAAAATAAATAATATTATTTATCATAAGTTTAAGAAGATATTAAAAATTAAATTCTCAATTTACATAAGATTAGAATGAAATACCACAACATCGTTAAGATTGCGTCATTATCGGTTTATTCAGTTTTTTGCAGAACAATAATGAATATATTTTTTTACAGGAAATGACAATATTGAATTCCATCTCAATAAAAGGAAAATGTAACCAAAAAAAAATAGAGGAAAATAAATTACAAAGAATTAACTAAATTCGACCTCCTCCCCCCCTCCCCCCACAAAAAAAAAAGAATATTAGTAAGATTAGTGAACTAAATAAGTAAATAGCTAAGCGCAACAAGTAGAGGACATACGCAACCTCTTGGTCAATCATATACTTGTGACTGCACAAACAGAATAAAAAATAAAAAATCTTAATTAAATGTAAAAAGGGCTAGGGTTCCAATTGAATTCATACAAGAATAACTAAGCTGAGAGAACAAAAAATGAACGATTAAGAAAATTAGAGTGATATACTATATTTTGGGTATTCTTACGTGACACTTAGGCATCTCCAATCGTCCGGAGGTCATCCATCGAACGGTCTTCCACCCATTCCCCAGGCTGCCTCGTCACTAACCATTCGGGAATTATACTCATTAAAAACTTCCCCACTCTCACCTTTCTTCCAATAATAATTATAATAATGATTTTAATGTCAATAATAATAATAATAATAATAATAATAATAATAATACTAATAATAATAACAATAATGATAAATTTGAATAATAACTTCCCACTCCGCCTCCCCCTTCCTACATCATATTCAATAGTTGGGATCATGAAGGTGCTTCGGTACCTCAACTAAAGAAGGCGAAAGATAAATATAAAGAAAATATGGAAGCTCTTACATTCCTCCAAGCCACCGTAACTCAAGAAAACTTCATCGAAATAGTAGCTACGACTACAACCAAAGAAGCATGGAAGATCCTTCGAGAAAAATATCAATGTTTGGAGAGCGTTTCAATTGCGGAATAAAATGAAGAAAAGCGAAGAATTAAGCAGCGAATTAAGAGTGAGGTTGTCTCTCGCCTGCAATATATCAAGCACCAAGCCGATTCATTGATGTTGAATTTTGTGTTGAGACTGTTAGAGACAAATTTGGGGCTTGAGAAATGTGCGTTGGATGCCCACAAGAGATTTATTCGCCTTTACCTAGAAAAACAAATGGATGATGATGATGGTTGTACATCTGAAACTGCAACTGAGAATTTTGACAAAGATGTCCATATAAGTAAACCAGAAACATCAATAATGCCTGATCAACAGGAGACAAAGAAGGGTCCGGAAAAATCCAGCAATAAGAATGAAGAAATGACGGAAGACTCCTCCATGAACACATCACTTGAATCTCCCACAAAATTCAGATCCATTACGGATATATATATGCAAGTTGTCAAATGGCATCTACGGAGTCATGCAATTACAAAGAAACTTCTCAATACGAGAAAAAGAAAGTTGCAATGAATGAGGAGATAATTATGATCAACAATAATCAACATGAAAAATGGAAAGGCCAAGAGCTCAGAAGGTGCTTCGTGCAAAAAAGAGTTATAAGACTAGGGCAAATCGAAATGGCATAGTCAACAAGCATAAGATCAAGCTGATTACCAAAATACATGCACAAAAAACGAGCGTTGTCTACAATGAGCTATTTGCACCTGTGGAACATTATAATACAATCAAACACTTTCAAAATTCAAATTTGAGAAACTTTGATATAAGCTTGGATTATCAAGCGGAAATCTCAAGGAGGAGTGTTAAAATGTGAGATATTTTGCTTGAAAGTTCTAGAAAGTTCATGATTGATCAAGATATATCAAGTATATGCTAGTATTATATGGTAGGAGAATCTAAGATAACACTCAAGTAATCCTATGTATCTAAAATAAAATATGATAAATCTAGAAAGTATTGATTGTACTAGAAACTATGAATGTCCTAGATACTCTAGAAAATTCCCTAGACAAGTGTAAATAAGATTTTGCTACTCAAATGTGATGTAAGTAAAAGGAAATGAAGCAATAAAATAAAACATTTTCCTTCCAAAATATTCACTCTCCTCCAAATAACTACAAAAACAAATAACAAATCGAAAAAATGAGGTTAATATCAATTTTACAATTGATTCAACCCTCATAAACCCAACAATTACATACTAAAAGATTTCAAATCCATTAGGCACAAATATTTATTGATAATTCTCTCAAACAAATACAAGAAGCTATTGGAATTTCCCAAATGCTTTATTAATTTATGCTCATGTAAAGATCTTAAACCTGAAAGTATTTCAGAGCCAGGTAGAATTATAAATGGGTGTAGCTACAGACTTAACCTGAAGATACATATTAAGTGATTCCAAACCCATTTCCCTTCCAAATCCACTCATTTTATAACCACCAAAAGGAAGATCATTGTCGAAAGCGAAATAACAGTTGATCCAAATAACTCCAGCCCGAATCGACCTCGATACTATGTTAGCGATGTTCAAATCATTTGTCATGATTCCTGCTGCTAGTCCATACTTCGTCGCATTAGCTCTTTTTATCACCTCTTCAACCGTCCTATAAAATATTATTTATTTTTTTCTTAAATTCAACATTGATTGAATTAGAAAACCCCTAAGTAACAATCTGAAAAAAAAAATGGATGTGCTTACTTGAACTTTAAAACTGACATTACAGGACCGAATATTTCTTCCTTGGCAATAGTCATATCATCCTGGAAACAACAAGAAATGAATGATTTAATCATTTATTTCAAGAATTCTTTCTGTTTGGAATGTATGAAAATGTTCGATTTCAAATTCTTACAGAGACATCGGTGAAAATTGTTGGTTCGATATAGTACCCCTTTCTGTTAGATAGCTTACTACCAGCTAACAAAGTGGCACCTTCCTTCTTTCCAATCTCGATGAATTTAAGCACTCTTTCATACTGATTCTTATCAACCTGATCGATTAAGTAAATATTTAATTAGTTAATATTATTCAAACAAACAAAAAAACCAAAAGGAACCAGAATCGGAAGCATACTTGTGGTCCTTGATGAACATTTGGATCAAATGGATCCCCAACCACCCATGCTTTTGCTTTCTCTACCAACTTAATAAGAAATTTATCATATATCCCTTCTTGCACAAATACACGAGAACCAGCAATGCAAATTTCTCCCT
Source organism: Penstemon newberryi var. newberryi (assembly GCA_030819805.1). NCBI lineage: Eukaryota > Viridiplantae > Streptophyta > Magnoliopsida > Lamiales > Plantaginaceae > Penstemon > Penstemon newberryi. The sequence goes on along the minus strand of JAUALY010000002.1, from coordinate 12,129,762 downwards.
GGAAGACAATATGTCCATTAGGTGCTACTGCTAAGTCTTTTGATCTAAAAACAAGGTTGAAGAAAAGTGGCTTTACCTTGTTAAGAAAAGTACCCTGAAGAGCAAGAGACGCGATTTGATCGACATCCACGTCATCAAAAACAATGAATGGGGATTTGCCTCCAAGTTCTAAGGAAACAGGTTTCAAGTTGCTTAATGCTGCAGCCTGCATTACTAGACGCCCTACTTCGGTTGACCCTGTGAAACTAACCTGAAAAAAAAAGATGGATATTTAAGATAGGTAAAAATACAAGTAATTTTAACAAAATTGAAGCTTTCACTTTCTCATGTGATTTTGTTTTTTTTTTTTTAAATAAAAAGGTATTTTAGACATCATCACCTTATCAATGTCCATGTGGGAACTAATTGCAGCACCAGCTGTTCTCCCATACCCTGTTACAACATTAAGCACTCCATCTGGGAGACCAGCCTGCAGTTATATCAATAAAGTATGGAACTTAATACAAATATGTACACATTGTCATTATAAGCATCCCTAAAGTAGCAAATTTGCTGGTCAATAATTATTAGACTAGTCCTATAACTATGCAACTTAGGTAATTGTCTCGAAAGTACCTCAAAATATATGTGTAGGTTGTTAGTCATTATATCTCAACAAATGACTTGGAATTTTTTTTCTATACATATAACATACTTCTAATGACAGAAATTTTGCAAAATTAAAATTCATTATACCATATTCATAATCAATACTTATAAAATTTCTATATAAAACTCAAATGTTCTAGTTTAAAATTCCATCTTAAAACTCAAATGTTCTAGTTTAAAATTTCGTCTAACCCCCAAGAAGGGCCTTTTATGTATTGTTTTGGCCCAGGCCTCAACGAAATTGGATCAGAAAATCCAATGCTTATCTAGTATCACTAAAAATAAAATCCCTTGAACTACAACAAAGCCCTACACAATAAAATATTGTATATCATATCTCAAGCCCTACTAAAAACAATTGATTTCACACTTACGACCTTACTTTTTCCCTCCAAACTCGCATATCAAAATTTCAAAACCTATAAAACAAATTACACAAATTCAACCCAAATCTGTTTCAAAGGTTCGTACTTACCAGCTTAGCTAAATGAGCATAGTAAAGAGCCGAAAGTGGTGTTTGTTCGGCAGGCTTGACGACCATGGTACAACCGGCAGCCAAAGCCGGGCTCACTTTCATTGCAAACATATGAGAAGGGGAATTCCAAGGAATAATGTGGCCCACTACACCTATGGGCTCACGGAGAGTATAAGCCTGCAGCTCCCTTGACATCTTTAGAGTGGTCCCGTGAATTTTATCGGCTGCGCCCGCACAGTAACGCAAGTATTCCACAGCGCCAGGGATCTCCACTATCTTTAAGAAGAAGTATAATTTCCCACCATCAATTGCGTCCAATGCTGCTATTTCTTCTACATTTTCATCAATCAAGTCTGCAAATTTCAACATTATTTTTCTCCTTTCCTGTCACATGAAATAAATTATGGTATTAAAATTAAAATAAATATCTTGAAATATTTTCGAAAAACTATGTGCACGTGTGTCAATATATAAAGCATTTTTTTACAATAAAGTTGATGCTTCAAGATTTTGGAGGTTTGGATTCAAATCTCACCATTAGTGTGGGTGTTAATTTAGTTTCATTGCCAGTTATTTCAATAATTTGAATTTGATTAAACCAAATAAATAAATTGAACGAATAATATTAGTTACTTAGACCATCTCCAACAGTCCTCTTAAATTTTGACCTCTTATATTAAAATTTAAGGGGTGAACAGTGTTATACATTCCCACTTTTTACTCTGCACTCCAACAGCTAGTTTATATTTTAAGATTTACACTTTATATTTCTTCAGGAAAGTACAAAAGTAATAGTACTTTCCAACATATAATAATTTTTTCACTTAACTATATGAGAGTTCAAAGTTAAACATATAAGAGTTTCATAAATTTTAAGAGGTCCTTGAAGCTCAATTTTTTGGAAAAACTTATAAACTTTCTTATAATTTGAGTTATAAAAGCTCCCTTGGAGATGGTCTTACACTTCCTGGCAAACGAGGCCACGGGCCATGGTCGAAGGCTTGACGTGCAGCTTTGACAGCCAAATCAATATCTTCTTTGTCTCCTTCTGAGATTTTTGCTATCACTTCTCCTGTACGTGGATCTATCGTCTCAAATGTTTTCCCTGTGCATTTTCTCTCGGTTAAAAACAAACAAAGAAGAAAAGTTTCGCCTTATTTTATCACTTAATTTAAATGACATATACCAAGCAGAAGAATTATTTTGTTCAACGTCTTAATTTTATAATAATACAATGAAATATGATGTTTTCTAAAATGGGTAATTGTATTATCATCTTGTTTGTAGGTGTACGACATATGTAAAGTGATTGTAAGTCCCTGAAATAGAAACGTTGTTAGAGCATCTCTAGCAGACAACATCAAATCACTATTTAATGCCTGCTATAGTGTTTTGATACCTGCATAAATATTTTTTACTCCATCAATAAGCATAAAAAATGGAGAATCATTTTAAATTAATTTTAATTTATTTTTTTAAAATTAGGTTAAATTCAAATTAAATTAAAGCTTACTTAAAAGTAAAGAAAATTAAATTAACATTAAAAAATATTAAATAATCGTACCTTGCGATAAATTATTTAGATAAGATTTCTGACAATAATTGTATCTACATGTTCGTGTCTGATTCAATGTTGAGATATTTGATAAGAATTTTCATCCATAATTTTTGTTTTTATCAACGTGTCAACTTGTGATTCAATGTTAGATATCTAATAAGAATAAGATTTATATCAAGCTGTCAATTTGTGATTCAACATTGAGATATATGATAAGAATTTTTATTGAATAAGATTTTTTTATCGAAAACCAACTTTCTCTGATTTTTTATTTTGCTCGTGATTATTGAACTTGTGTATTTTAATTGAAATTTGTGGCCATTTTAATAGTTGAAATTTTTTGTACCATTGCAAAATTTGAAAATATAAGCCGTTGGTGAGAATTGGGAAAGACAAATAGCCGTTTTTAAATTTCCAGGCAATAAGTAATGCCCGGGCAATGGGCATTACTTTTGATGCCAAAAAGTGTTGGACTTAAATTTAGGTCCAGTAATAGTGCCTTTGCTGGAGCAGATTTTGGCATCATTTTGACCTTGAAGGCACTATATTTGGCTTTGATTCCCATTGTTGGAGTTGCTCTTACTATTTTTTTGGTACTATGAAAATAATAACGACTAAAGGAGGAGTTATCGCTTGCTAAGTTGTTTAATGCTAACAATTACACACACAAATTTAGGAATTATTACATTTTTTGTGCCACAACTATAGTCTATTGGCATTTTTAACCCGTAATTTTCGAGCTGTCACATTTGGTGCCACTTCAGTGGCAATTTTGGTGCCAATTGAGGCCATGTGACATGAAAATTGGGGATTTTGATCATTCAACACCTTTTTCATGAAAAAAAAAAATTCACCCACCAAGAACTAGGCTACTTGGATGTTTTTATTTGGGGAAGAATAAGAAAGCGGGTAACAATTTAATTAAGGGAATGTTCGGTGAATTTTATAGGAAAAGTTAGGATTTTAAATTTTCGTATTTTTTTTATTGAAAAAGACGTTGAATGGTCAATTTTGATATAATACTAAATCATATGGCCCGCATATGTGGGAATTTTTGGTCAATTTTGAAATTGGGCCTCAATTGGCACCAAAATTGCCACTGATGTTGAAGTTGTGGCACCAAATGTGCCAGCCCGAAAAGCTACGGGGTAGAAATGCTGGTGGACTATAGTTGTGGCACCAAAAATGCATTAATCCCCACAAATTTACATAATCACATTAAAAAAAAGATTGTGGTCCTGTTTTTCAGTATTGCACGTGGAATTGAACTCGAAGAATTAATTTTGGTAGAATTGTTTTAAAAGATTAATCATATGAAGTTATTATCAACTTTTTTTTTAGAGACAGTTATTATCAAGTTTTAAAGAATTAATTTTTTAAACATTAACACATGTGATCTTATATAATAGTATCAAGTATTATTGAAATAATTTAATTATATTATTTATTATAATTTTTTTAAATTATGTCAAATTAACCAGTAAACTACATTAAACTATATTTTTCCCTCTGAAACACCACATTTCAATACTTTATTAAGAATTCTTCTTCTTCTGTTTTTGGAAATAATATGAAAAAGAAAATAAAAGAGCTGTATAAAACGGAATTTTTAAAGAAAAAATTAATACGAATAACTGTATTGGATTATTGGTCATGTTTAAACTTTAAATAATTTACTTCATAAATTAAAGAAACAAATAGTAGTTGGTAAATTTGGAAACACATGAACACTCATGACGCTCACACAATCACGTTTGAAATACTCAAAACAAAAATCCCGATCAAAAACCAAAAGTTTGCGCCGTCGAACCGCAGGGCCAAACGGGGCCTTAAATTCAGTCAAAAAGCAAGTGCTCTGTTTTTTCTTTTAATTGAGAAAACAGAAGTCAAAAAACGAAAAAGAGGAAAACAAAAGGCAGATTCATCCAATTAACAATTGAATCTAAGAACATGAATCAAATAGAAAAAGGTAAAAATTAACCTGATAAAGATTCGACGAACTCTCCATTGATGAACAATTTTGTGAATTTGATTTGAGGAATCTTGACGTAAGAAGATTCCACACCGTCTCCATTGCTGTCAGAGCTCATTTTGATTTTTTTTTCTTCTCTTCTGTGTTTCCTGATTTATATGGAGTATAGGAAGCAACCTTGTTATGTGCTTAAATAGCTAGAGGAAATGAGATTATTATTATTTGATAATGGGGGAGGCCTACTTACAAACAATAAAGGAAAATTATCAGAAGATTCTAATCTCCAGAGCAGTCCTAGCTGTTGGGGTAAATTAGAAGTAAATGGATAGTGTAGAAATAGAATCAATTTGAATTATTGATAAATGAGTTACACTTATTTCCAAAATAAAAATATTTTTATTCAAATTAACATATTCGACTAGAAGTATACACGGATTTTTGCTAAAAAAAAAAATACACGGGGTTTGCTAATTAGAGATAACATAAGGGTATTTTGCTTTTTACTCAATGATAAACTCAGTATAAGAAAATGCAAATGGTAAATCTCCCTTCATTTCTCTAATAGCATTATTTAGATGTACTTTTGTCAACGTTTTAATTTCTTAGAGTTTTGTGTAAAGAAGAAAACATTAAAACACATATTCAATGATAAAGAAGGCAAATTTTCAAAAATAATAGTGTAACTTTAGGATCCTTTTTAAATAGTTATGTTAATATACTAAATATATGTTTAGTCATTTAACTTTCACTCAATTTCAATTTTAATCATATGTATAATCAATATTGTCCTCTAACTTTCAATAAGTTTTAATTTTCGTCCTACAATTATAAATTTGATCTTATTACCGGATAAAAAGTTTCTAATTGCAAGATGAAAGCTTTTTTTTTTGCTTATTAAAATCACATAAAAATATTATAGTCCGTACAAAAAAATTAAGAAATATTCACGTTTTTATAATAATAGAGAAGAGATAGAGATAGAGAACATCTATAATTCAAACTAGGTCCGTGTATGAGTTATATTTTTTCTTAGACGGACAACAAATCAAATGAGTTTACACATGGACTCATATTCTTTTTTTTTCTTTTTTTTTTTTTAATCTACTATGACTATGGATTCATATTCAATTGCTTTAGTTGGATCTGAATTTTGTAAGATTCAGATTTCAAATCGCCATGTACTAAAATTTTGGTCGAGTTTCAGATGAAAATTTGAATCCGTTGAAGACTTCACTTTTAAAATCTTTACAAAATCTCAGTTTACAAAAAGTTTTTAATAAGACATAATCATTCAATTTAGTCACGAGTTCAAATTTTTCTCTGTTAGGAAAGGACAACTACCCACCTATATAACCACCTGATTTGCATACTTGAATACATGGAATAAAAGTGTTGGTAATACATCAAAATTAATTCATGTTATTACCTAAGAATTCAAGTATGAAGAATAAATAAGTATTTGCTCATGTCTTGATGTTGTACATTCAAGTATTGGATATAATTTATGGCCCAGGATTTGTTTACCTTATTCTCTTGGCCTATTTCTCCTTTGACTCTTTGGGCCAATTTAAAAAAAATCATGGACCAGATTTACGCAGGTCGGTCTATCAAGTACGGGGAAAATGGAAGATACATCCATCTGTTACGTCAAACCTTTAAAAAATTATCCTATAAAAATTTATTGCGTTAAATTTCTTTTTACTTTTAGAAATTCTATAAAAAAAAACATCCAATTTGTAAAAATAGGTCGTTTTGAATCGAGATAATTCAAGGAATAGTTTTAAAAACCTTCACCGGGGGAAGCGACTGGATTAGCGGGCGGCACAGGCGGTGCTACTAGTTGGTTTACGAATATATCACATTTGAAGTATTTTAAAAATGATTTCTTGATATATCGATCCAAAACGACCAATTTTTTCCAAATTGGATGTTTTTACATGGTTTTTGAAAATATAAAAAATTTTGACGTGATAAATATTTCACATGATAGTTTCTCGCAAGTTTAGCATGACAAGGAGAGTATTTTGCATTTACCCCATCAAGTACGCATTTACCCCATCAAGTACGGTTGCCATTAGGAAAATATCAATAATTCAATTTATATTTAGTTCAAATTATTAAGGTTTTTGTCCGGGTTTTTTGCACTTTGCACCTTTGAAACACGAGAAATAAGCACTTTGTACCCCCGAAACATAGAATTAGCACTTTGTACCCTCGAAGCAGGAACAATTAAGCACTTAGCACCCCTCCCATTTTTCGGCAGAGTTGACTACCGGAGTCAAAAAATCTAGGGACAAGATAGGTAGTTTATTTTTGAATCTTTGGCACATTGCACCCCAGCAACACGAAAAATTGGCACTTTAATTTGCAACCCCGAAACATAATTATCACTTAACACCTTCGAATTAAGAACAACTCAGTAACTTGCAACCTCGAAACATAAAATTAGCACATAGCACCCTCAAATTAAGAAAAACTCAGCAACTAGCACCCCCAAAACATAAAATTAGCACATAGCACCCTCAAATTAAAAAAAACTCAGCAACTAGCACCCCTAAATTTTTTTCTGGCAGAGTTGACCACCGGGGTAAAAAGTCTACGGGCAAAATAGGTAAAAAAATTCCTTCCTTAAAATTTGCAAAATTATGAATACTAGAATACTTATTTCCCTCTCCATCTTTCTTTTCATCAATATATACATATTCATGTTGTAGAGTGTAGACTTTGATTAAAATTTTATTTTTGTGATATGATTCGGTCAATTTTATGTATTCAAACTTTCTAGATTTGGTTATGAAGAAAAAAGGGAGGTGTTTAAGGGATAATGAAAGGATTAGGGCTTTAACTCTACCCAAAAAAATGAGGGTGTACCAATGCTGAGTTTTTCTTAATTTGAGTGTGTAAAATTCTAATTTTTGTGTTTCGAGAATGCCAAATGCCCATTTCTCGTGTTTCGGGGGCATAAGTTGTGGAGTTGTTCTTAATTCAAGGATGTTAAATGCTAAATTTATTTCGAGGATGCATAGTGCTAATTTTTCATGTTACAGAGATGTAAAATGTCAAAGATCCAATGAATTATTTATTTTGCCCTTAGGTTTTTTGACTTCAGTGGTTCACTCTGCCTGAAAATAGGAGGGGTGCTAATTGCTTAATTGTTCATTCTTCGGGATGCAAAGTGCTAATTCTATGTTTCGAGGATGCAAAGTGGAAAAAACCCATTTTTGTCAACTAGAAATTATGAAAATCAATACTTCGAATTACTTGTAATAAATATGAATCAAACTTGTTCTGATTCGTTAATATTATGTATTCCACAATAAATAAATAAATATTATACATGTTATGAAAATAAATAATATTAATAATATTTTATAAATCAGTTTACATGATATTAAAAATTAAATTCACAATATACATAAGATTAAAGGGAAATACCATAACATCGTTATATAAGATGGTTTATTCAGTTTTCTATAGAACAATAATGAATATATTTCTTTAAAGGAAATGCCAGTATTGAATTCCCATCTCAGTAAGAGGAAAATGTAACCCAAAAAACAAAAACAAAAGTAAAAGAAATTACAAAGAATTAACTAAATTTCGACATAAAAAAAAAAAAAAAAAAAAAAAAAAAAATTAGTAAGATTAGTGAACTAAATAAGTAATCGCCAGCGCAACAAGTAGGAGGACATACGCAACCCCTTGGTCAATCATTATACCTGTGCCTGCATCACAGAATGAAAAATAAAAATTATTAATTAAATGTGAAAAAACTAGGGTTCCAATTGAAATTCATACAATAATAAGTAATAACTAAGCTGAGAAAACACAAATTGAACGATTAAGAAAAGGAGAGAGAAACTAACCGTCGCTGGACGGAGCAATTGGCGCAGGTGAAGGCGCCGCCGCCATGCCTTGTGCGTAGCTGTATTGGGAGAGTGCCACCAATATAAAACCGAATACGGTGATAGAGGAACATTTCACGACGGACTTTGAATTCATATTTTCTTTTGAATTTTCGAATCACTGAAAATCGAAAAATAAATTGTTGGAATGAATATGAAGAATTTGGAGGGTCGGGTATATTATATTATATACTTAAAGGTTTGGTGGTAGCTAGCTTTGACGAATGGCGTGTGTGAAGGAAGGATGAATTTTCTTATAAGTGGAAGGCGTGGCGAAACACGTTTTTGAAGGAAAGTTGGTCAAACGTCGAAAAGTATTTTTTACTCGGTCGGGCCGGCTCATGTAGATGTAACTCAGTGATAGGTCGTCCTGTTGAAATGGACAAAGGCCCGATAAGGCTCCTGGACCTTAAAGGAGTTTCTAGAATTCATTACTGTATTTGGTTTCAATTTTTCAAAGATCTCTCTAGTCTAGGTGTCCGATTTTAGATGGACTTGAATTCTAGTAACTATTTTCAAACTTCGAAATGTTCCAACAACTTAGGTGATTTGAAATTTGTCTTCAATTCGAAATGATCCAACTATTATTAAGGAATCATGCACGCTATTATAAATTTATTCAAATTCATAGCTCCAAATCTCAATCTCTGAATTCAAATGAGGCGTCTTGGTGATTTTGATAAATAATATTTAAGTTTTTAACCACAAAAAAAATTATAATAACTAGGAAATATAATAAATGTTGAGCTCAAAATAAATTATACACGTTTAGGATTATTATCAAATACTACTACTATTCTTATTTGAACCTATTAATCTCTATATTTCCCCCAAAAAAAAATTGTTGCTCATCGTTTAATACACAATGCATTTTCCATATGATATATGTCATTTTTTGTTTAAGTTTTTGACAAATAAAAAATTTGTATACTTGTACATTGCTCATCAAATAGCATCCTCACAAATTAAATAAATCCACTATTCCCCTTGTGTATAAGACACTTGAAATTTCGAGAGAAGCCAATTCCAAAATGTAAAGACAAACTATACTACTTTCTGAATTTGCAATGACAATTCAAACTAAAAAATTAGTTTCAACTTTCATGTCGATAGTATTTATATATATAAAAATGAAAACTAAGTAATGTTCAAATTCTTTTAAATCAATCCCCAATAGATGAAGAAGAAAAGAATCTCACTCAAATTTACTTATTTAATTCCTATATCCCCTGCTCTAGATCCAAACCCAATTTATAAAGTTAAACAAGAATCTCAATTCTACTTTCTCTCTCACAACAACAACAATAATAAAATTAAAAAGAGAATAATAAAAGACTGCATTGCATGCTTAATTATAAAAGAAGGAATTAAGGTAGTCAATATAAATTACATGCTTATTATATAAACATCCGCAGCTCTTAATACGATGTTGATAAAAAAAACTAAGTAGATTTATCTGATTTGGGTGAAATAGGTGGAGGCGCAGTTGTACCAGAAGACATTGATTTTGATCTCTTAAACGACGTCGTTGAAGTACCGGAACGATGAAATCTGCACCTGAACGAACCTTCGTGTGTGGTTGGGGAACACAGGCACTGTCCTGATCTTGGTGAAATTACAATATTGACACTAGTTCCATCTTTGGAATCATGAGATATTGATGTAGTAGTAGTAGTAGTAGTAGTTACCACACTCAATCTATTGCTATTGCTATTGCTAGAAGCCATTTTCATCTAATCTATAAAACTAGTTATGAATGAAACCCCAAATTATACATTTGATTTGATTGATAATAGGAAGAGATAAATGTTCTGATTAAAAAATGAATTTCAGATAAGTGAACAAGGCAGAGGGATTATTTTTGCGTGCTTCAGGTGTTTTGGTGCTTCAGATGTATCGACGGCCGTTGAGATTTTGTGGGCCGGGCTTTTCAGTAATCTAATTCTTGATTGGCCCAGTAGATAAGATGTGATGGTTGTTCATTTGGACTGTCCACACAGAATTAAAACTTATCTTCTTCCCATCCTGTTGCCCTCGAATTTCATATCAACGAAAATTACAAAACCCTCGGAACAAATTAAATGGGACCCAACCTTCAACATTATCCTCTCTCTATGGTATAATTGCATCAAGTTCCATTGCAGTTTTCTAGTGCCCAAGATTATTCTATACTTGTTGAGTTTGTTCGATAAAATTTTATTTGAATTAGGTTCTGTTATACAAATTAAACAAGTTTGGATAACGTTTCTCGTTTGATAACATTTGAAGCTCGACTCAATAAGCTATAAAATTGACAGAACATGTGTAAAAATATCAAACTACTCCATTCAAGCTCCGTTTATTTAATAATCAAACCAAATTTATACACAGTTTCAAACTCATACAAAATTCAAATCAATCTTGAACAACTACTTTACTCGTTTACACGGCCTAGATAGAGTTATCCTTTAAACAAAATAGGGTCCCATATTTAATTCGATGTGTAGTTGTGGGTGCATTAGGCAAATACTACAAAATTTGAGTTATTTAAAATGCATAAAAGTTCCACCTCCTAGAAAGCCTTGTCAATTTTAGTAATAATATCATATATAATCACTAGTGGTGTTCATTAACCCGATGGACCCGCCCGACCCGCTCAACCCGACCTGAACCCGACGGTTTTTGTTCTTATAAAACTAGCAACGGGTTAAAATTGTGACCACCCGAAAGTTATGGGTCGGGTTGCGGTTTTAGTGGTTAAAAACCGCCCCTAACCTGACTCATCCATATATTACATGTTTTCTCTACCCAACACCACTTACCAAACAAAACATTGAAAAAGAATTAGGGCTTACTATCTCTTAAGCTTCACGCCTGCTCCACTCTCCAGTTATCTTCTCCATCACGCCTCTCCTCAAAAATCAAGATTCAAAATCAATTCTCAATTTTCATCACTCATAAGTCACACCAAGTCATACGTGTGAGCTAAGGGTAGGAAATTTGAGCGATCAAAAGGAAAGAAGAACATCAAATGTTTCAAAGTTTGAGTTATTCATAGTTATTAACCAAGTACAAAATTCCGTAAAAGATCTTGCAACACCTACCTTATTTTCTGTGCTCTGTAGTTCCCTTTCATTTGCAGTACCCAAAAAGAGTTTGGAGAACATTTGAGTTTAGAATATTTAAATCATTTTTTTTATTTCTATAAATAAAATGAGTACTGTAACTTATGCATCAATTAATTAATTATTTTTTTTGTTATTTTTTGCACTATATGTACGTAGTTTCTTCTTATAAAACAATCGCAGGAATTGATCCTACCCATAAAGATCATTCTACCCGTGATTAATTTTGTTTATCAAACCGGATTAGAGAATTTTCTAACTTGGAATTATAGTTGCGTTTGGCAAAATGGTCCATTAACCATGAGCTTGTCCAATCTTATTTTATTTTTATTCTTTCTAGTCAGATTGAATTTTATGTAGTATAAATTAGTTGAATATACTATATAACAAAAACACTTAAGCATTAAATAAATTCAATGGTTCAACCCGCCAAACCGTCCGCACCCGCCTCACCCGAACCGTACGGTTTATGAACTTAAAAATGCGGGTGCGGTTTAAAATTTTGGCAACCCGCATATGTCAGGTCGGGTTGATTTTTTCATTGTCACCCCTAATAATCACTTTTTGCATTTCCTTTGGCTAGGCAGTAGGGGGTGTATTTCAGTTATATATATTGGCGAACCGCCATTTTTGGCATAGTTTGCGTAGTTAAGAACTTAATTTGGTAACCTGTGTATATTTTCTGTAGAATTGATATTTAAAGGAAACAGGAAAGAATATATTGAAATTAATTAAAATAAATGGTCTTTTTTTAAGTGGAACGACAACATATTACAATTAATGAGCAACTAACAACATATACAATACAACTTCGTTTAACCACAATAAGACTAGTATGAAACTAAAAAAAAACTCTCACACTTATAGGTCAATGTGTATGGTCAACCAAAATTATATTATAGATTCTAAATTTCTAAAATAAAGAAAGCTCTTTGTTTGCATCTAAACACTTAAATGAATTGATATGCTAGGAATGTTTGTGGTGTTTAACCTTATATATAAGTTGAAAAGAATTAGAAAAAATTCAACATTTTCTATTCCAAAATTAATATAAGATAGGAACTATTAGTATAACCTTATAAAATTATAATTGTGCAGAAGCGTGACCTAGGCTTCAGAGTCATGGTCACGCCTGCCTTTAAAGCTAGCACAGAATCTTAGGTAATTCTGATGCAAGTCCACGTATATATTTTTATTTTTGTTTATGATAAAATAAAATAAAAGATGATGTTGTTGAGATATGGCATCATAAAAATCTTTGTTGTTGAACTACTAAAGCATAGCATTGGATGCTCTTTAGTGGGGACTTCATTGAATACCTAAATAATGAAAGACAAATTAAGAAGGTAGGTTCCAAGAATGGTATTGCTCCTATACCTAGTGAAGCATGTAGGAGACCACCTAAAAGATTAGATACCATTATATTATATTGGATGACTCTTTCTTTTAGGCGTTAACAAAAAAAAATGTACACTCTATGAACGAGGTACATCCAAAATGGCAATAGATTTTACTCCATATCCCTGTTTTTACTAGTATTACATTTGAGTCAAGTTGTATGTTTAGGTGCACACAATGTTTAAATTAACACTAAACACCAATGGGTAATCGTTTCCACGATGTGTCGAACCCAAGTCCAAATACCTGATCACTCAATGTGTGGTCATACCTTGACATGATTAAGTCAGGTTGATCTAAGATTTCATCTGAACACCAAAGTTTTTTAATGCCTCTTCTTGATTATTCAACAATTTTGGACATTAAGTGGACATTCAGTTGAAATTATCCAAATACAGTTCTTGAAATTAACAATAAAACTAAAGTACATGCATAAGCTACAAAATCACCAAGATGGAGAAGTAGTACAAGGAGAGCCCGATGATGATGACAAAATACCCTCATTATTGCTGATCGAATCACTACCCGTAGTACAAAGCGAACAAGCATCTCTCAAACAGATCGAGGGCGCCTCAGGCGGAACCAAAAGCCTTTTCATCGGAGTCAATGGAGGTGTGATTACAACTGCAGGCGATGAAGGACTAGAAACCGGTGAATTAGTACCGGTGCTCGAAGAACCAATTGTCTCTAACCGGGAAGGCGATGTGTCTGGCGTTTCAAACGGCGTATTATCCGCAATATTGCCAACTAGCCTAATGGCTTCGTTGTCGTAAATTGGATTGCATATGTACATCAGTTGTTCTCCATCTTGGCGAGAACTTGTACTTGCAGAGGGTAGATAGAGTTGTTCAACCGGCCATGGATCAAACGGAGGAGTCGAGGATTGTGGGAATTGTTTTTCCAAATCGACTACCTTGTTTGTGTCGGAAACGGTTGGGAATAGGAAGTTTCTTGGGGCTTGGAGAACTCCTTGCGAGTAGAAGGTGCGGAGGGATGGAGCATTCGATTGCTGAGGCGAGTTTTCGACAGCATTGTTCGTGGCCGTAGTGGCTTTCTTTCGACTGCTTCTTCGTCGGCCTAATAAGAGAGAGCAATAAAGCTCAGCTAATAGAAATAAAACAAGGCCTAACACAATTGCAAGAATCACAACCATTAACACTGTTGCTCCCATGATTAACTTTGAAGTGCCCTTCATCTCTCTCTCTCTCTCTCTCTCTCTTGTGAAAAGTAATTGGGGAATGTATGCAAGTAAAAGAGAAGTTAAAAAAAGAAGTGTATTTTGGCGGGAAAATTGTACTTCTTGGAAGGGGAAATATGGGGGTGGGGCTTCAGGACAAGTGAAGAACTTTATTAACGTTATTTTTGGCAGATTTCCCCAAAAAAGCATTCTTTTGTTTGCTGGCATTGTGAAACCAGACAAAGTTTTGCATCGATTTAATTAAGACACCAATGACCCTGCGAGTACTAGGTCAAAGGGGAATCAAGCTTTGACTGAATTAAGACAAATTTCTTCAGACCAATGGTGTAGCTAGCTAATAGGATTGTTAGCCAGGGCAGCAATTGTCCCGTAGCCAAAGCGCGAGGTCAAGTCGTAGTTGAATGTCGTGAACGCTCGTGTGTGGAAAAAGCACTTTAAAGCTAGGGTATGCGACTTTTCTAATACCAATTGGTAGCGTATGAAGTCCTACAATGACATTAACATTTATCACAAGCTGTAAAAAACCCATTCCAATTTGTAATTGTAGACAACAATTTGGAGTTGGAGCTATGGGATACATTACACATCCTCCATGAATTATTATACGGTATCTAATACAACTCACACGGTTACAATAAGAATGAAGATAATATAATAATCTTCGGAGCAAGAAACGTCTAAATCTTTTGCTTGAATTTTATCTACCCCTCAGGGCAGCAAATCTGGCAGCTAAATCATCATAGTCGGGTAATTTGGGATGCACGTGTCGTGCCTGATTATCTGCCTGGAAAGTATTCACACGAGTAAAAACCTTTTTGGATTCTTGTGAATCAGTTTGCTCCTTTGGAAGAGAAACAGATCTTGTGGGAGGCGGAGCCACTTCATACTTCACTTTGTGCACATCTCTGATTCGATCACGAGATGATTCACCAGCATTAGTACTTATAATATGTTTCCTCACTTTTTCAGCATCATAGCTTGATGGCTTCTTGCTGTAATGAATCAAAAGTTTATCTATAACCTTTTCGTCTTCATTCTTCCTACCATGCTCCTCGTCAAACCATATCTCCAAGCCTTTTCTAGAAGGTTCCTTTCTCCTACTACTTGAACTACTCCTTTTTGCAGTGCCAACTTTTTCAAAACTATCCTCGACATTATAGTCGGAAGATGATTTATGGTGTTTTTTCCGAACTGAAAGCGGTTTTGGTACCGGAATTTTCTCACCATGATGAGCTTGCTCTTTTTCCAAATGACCATCTAGATAAGAACCAGCTTGCTTAGAAGCTGAAGGTCCTGAACCGGCCAAGTGCTTATCTTCTTTTGGCTTAGTATAAGGAAGGAGAGCGATATTGTCTTTCGCTTTGACATAAGGTGGGGGAAGGGCATATGTAGAACAAGATTTCAACCCATGAGATTCTTCCTCTGGCTCTTTTCTTGTTGAGTTACCTTTGTTATTTTGGTTGGAAGGTTCGCCATTTTCAAATTTTCCCGGATTCTCTGCAAAATTTCGAGCAAATTCTCCTTTTTTACCAAACAATACTTCTGTGCCTTCTAATTTGTTTGGATTGTAGATTCCATTACTATGTCGAACATTATCCAATATTTTCCCATAGGATGATGAACTGTTTGGCTTCAATTCTTTAGGGCCTTTCTCGGTAAAATAAGAATGCTTATCTTCGGTCTGTCTGTGCCTTCTTCCGTGAAATAAAATTTTATCATCTCCACGTGAGCTACTCTTCCCTCTGTACTCCTTCCCCGGCCTTTGTTTGAGTAAATCAGCTTTCTTTACATCTACCTAGAAATCAAGTACCCAGATGAAACCATTATAAAAATCATTAGTGTTGAATTATGGTTCTTAATGTTCTTTTTCGTAACTGACAGAGAATCATAAATGAACCAAAGATGTACCTTTGTCACTAATGAAGGAGCAGTTATCCTCTGTTCAAATCCCCTCGAATCCCACTTTATTGAAAACTCTGAAGCTATATCTTGCAATACCTGGAGTTTCTTTGTTGTTGTATGAGCCTTTGAAGATAGTTTCTCATTGAACTAGCCATCATAATTCAAGCTCGTTGGAGGTGGAAACAAAATGAATAGATTAATAAAACCTTTTCTTGAGAATATATACAGGAATGTTACCTTCTGATTCACATAAACATCCAAACAACTCCCGTATCTCTGTTGAAATGTATCCCGGAGGTCTCGCAGTTCAGGAAGATCAGATAACCTTGCAGCAGCAAACATCAGCGTCGCAATAGCCTCTCTACATTCTTCAGGGCACTCCCTATCAACAAACCAATTGCATATTTCATATAGCATTTTTCTTCAAATTTATCTCTGTTACTACGCTGTAGGGGTGGATTGTTTTCTAACATAATAAATACTCCCTCCATTTACACTCAAATTTCCTTATACGCATTGGCACAAACTTTTAGTTGGGTGTTTAGAAGAGATATTTATGCATATTTACAGAAACAAAATTTCGTGTTTCTGCTGTAGACATTTATGATTTTTCAGTTTAAATCAACAAAGTTGAGACAAAAAATAATCAGTCCACCATAATTACAGAGAAAGATAAAACGTTTGCTAGTGCATAGGTTCAAGATCTACACACACGCATACATATACATGCAACATTTACTAGTAAACAGGATACACACGCACCATGCTAGAAATGAAATAAGGCTGTTTTAGACATGTGAATAGATCATACCCTTGTTTCTCCATTCTTGAAAGCTGCTTTACTATATACTCACATGATTGCTCAAGAAAATCATAGCAGTACAAGAGGTTGATTCCAGCAATATATTCTTCAGTCTGTTCCACACATCAAAACATGATAAGTAGGCGAAGGGCAAAAGTTAGTTTCCGGCCTCTATGAATCACTAAATAAACAGTTATGACAAAAATTCTTGTTTACATGACACTCTTAGTTAGCTAACCACTTAGTTCAGTCACATCATATACTAACAAAGGAACAAGTACCCTCAAGTTCACTTCGACTAATATGTTCACTCAAGCTTCCAAGTATATTACTTATAAGCATGACCTATGAAACACGACACGATACAAACAGGGGTCATCAGAAATTCCAAGTGATCTAGGATGAAGCATTTTATTTGATAAAAGAATGGGTAAATCATAAATACTGCATACATTAAAATTGTGATTTGTTATTGTTGAGGACATCTACTGTAATCCTTATAAGTAGCACAATATTGGATAACTATTGAATGCACATCTTCATTGTGTTCCACAAAAAAAAAATGCTGCTTATATCAAGGCCTAAAAAATTAACCTTAATCCACAAAAAAAAAGCAAACACAAGTTAGAAATAGAAAGACAAGCAAGCAGTATTAGTACTCTGTCATATGCGTTTATATCAAGGCCATCAGAAAGCAGCTTGACCAGATCTTCTTTTAGGAACCTCTGTTTCGCCTCCGCTCTCCTCCTCACTACCTCAATCCTTGCCCTGCTCGCCTTAATCAAAGTTTTGCTGCACACACACACCATATAACTAACAGCAATACAAACTTCAAAAATAAAAATCAAAGACAGACAGACAGATATGTAAAGAGATCAGACCATTTGAAGCTGAACCCACGGCCCAATAAACCGTCCATCATTTTGAATCGGCGGTATGTCCGTTTCTCTTGGAAACCGAGACACAAGTAAAATTATCAAGAAGAAAAAAGAAATAGAGAGACTATCAGGAAACTGGGTCTGCCATTATTGACAGCTTAAACGAAGCTGCTACTATAAATTGCGTATCGTATCATTTGAAGCGTTACTGAGTACACAGCTGCGGGTATTAATTACTTCATTCTATACCTCTATACTGTGTAGATGATTATAACACGACAAATCAGTCAACGTATTTTCAAACTGCCTCTCTTATCCACTATTCGCAATATTTTAATTCAATACTCTTATGTATTTTTGTAATTGATAACTATAATACTTTAAAATTACAAACATTCTTTATTTGAATGATTGTACCTAATTCATAGTATAGTATATTATTTATAAGGTAAGCTTAACGGATTTGTTCGTGATTGGGTAAGTGATATTTTAAATTTTTTGTAAGGTAAATTTAGTAATTTCATTTGTAATAGGTAATAACGTTTTTTAGTATTTATTTATTAGGTAAATATAGTCAATTTGTTCTTTAATTAAGTAATTATTTAGAATAGTTTTCATTCCAAACCTCTCATCGAGCTGTCTATTGACTTTCATGGATCAAACTTCTCATTTTTTTCATTGAAAACATCGAAATGTTTTCGTTTTTGAGTCAACGAAAATAAGGTGTAATTTTTATTTACTTTAAACTCTGTATTTTTTCTTAATTTAGTAACTTTTCCTAGTGTTTCCAGAACATTTCCTAAAAATTCTCATAAAGTTTTCAATATTTAATTAACCAAAACATACACTAAATACAAAATTTTGATCCATGTTGACTCTAGAAATGACAATGCTCAAGTATCTTGCCTATCACAAAATATACGTGCATTTAACTATGTATTTCTATTTTGTTAGAATTATTTTGTATGAAATATTATTTATGTCCCAAAACTATTCATATTTTGTTTTATGATTTATAAAAAGTGTTAAGGGATAAAGCCATTTTGTTGGCATTTCTTCATTACTAAGAAAACCTTCTACACTAAGAAATTGAAGTCAAAATTGGTGACTCTCTTGAAGTTTGTAGAAGAGTTGAGGAGGTGGAATTACTTAGCAAAGAAGTAATCTTCATTGCTAAGTAATTAGAAGTCTACAAAAGTGGCTAAGAAGATAAGGAAGAAGAAAAATTGAAATTGACTTCTTCAATTACTTCCTAGCTAAGAAATCAAAAGAAGAAGACAACTTGAAATTGTCTACTTCTTCACCTCCTCATGACATCTATATATATGTTACATTAGTTGTGACATTGAGAGGGTGGAGAACATAGAATTGAATCCCATTTTGAGAGCAAGATAGGGATTGATTCCCACTTGAGAGAATAACATCGAGAGAGTGTAAGAAAAATATAGAGAGAATAAAAGTGAGGTTTCTCCTAATAATTTGTGTCTCTCCTTTGTTATAGAAAGTGTTGTAATCCTTTTGCTATAATAAAATCCTTCTACGGTTTGCTCGACTCCAATTGGTTTTATCTCATTTTTACAAGTTTTCTCATTTCTACTTTAGTTGTATTGAGGTGTCGGTACCACAACTTCCTAACAGTGGTATCAGAGCATCGGGTTTCTAGCCGATTCTTTGTGCTAAAGTAAGATCCAGTTAGTGGTAAAAGAAGACATCCTCAAAGATGACGGCAAAGTACGAAATAGAGAAGTTCAATGGGAATAATTTCTCATTATGGAAAATGAGAATGAAAGCAGTGTTAAGAAAAGATAATTGCTTGGCGGCAATTGGAGATAAACTCGAGGGGATTACTGACGACAAGTGGAACGAAATGGATGGCAATGCTATTGCTGATTTGCACTTAGCATTAGCTGACGAAGTGTTGTCAAGTGTGGCTGAGAAGAAGACGGCAAAAGAGATTTGGGATACACTAATAAAATTATACGAGGCCAAATCACTACACAACAAAATCTTCTTGAAAAGAAGGCTTTACACCCTTCGGATGATGGAGTCAACCACGGTGACTGACCACATCAATACCCTCAACACTTTATTCTCACAGCTCACAACGATGGGGCATAATATGGAGACGAGTGAACGTGCCGAAATTCTACTTCAAAGTCTTCCGGATTCGTATGATCAACTCATCATCAACATAACAAACAGTTTAGAAGTTCTAGTCTTCGATGATATTGCAGCTGCGGTTCTTGAAGAAGAAAGTCGGCGCAAGAACAAAGAAGATAGAATAGGAAGCTCACAACAAGTTGAAGCTTTGACGATGATGAGAGGGAGATCAACGGAACGTGGCCCCAGTGGGAGCCAAAATCACGGGAGATCGAAATCCAGAAGTAAGAAAAATGTCAAGTGTTATCACTGTGGCAAGAGGGGGCACTATAAAAGTGAGTGCAGGCTTCTCAAGAAAGGAAAAAGTTCTGAGTCATCAAAAGCTCAGGGTTGTGTAGCAAGTACATCGGACGATGGAGAAATTTTATACAGCGAGGCAGCAACAATTACCGAAGGCAGAAAAAGATTCACTGATGTCTGGCTTATGGACTCAGGAGCGACGTGGCATATGACTCCGAGGAGAGAATGGTTTCACCAGTACGAACCAATCTCAGGAGGATCTGTGTTCATGGGAGACGATCATGCCTTGGAGATTGCTGGTATTGGTACCGTCAAATTACAGATGTATGATGGTACAGTTCGCACCATCCGAGAAGTACGACATGTGAAGGGCCTAAAGAAAAATCTTTTGTCTTTGGGACAATTAGATAGTAATGGGTGCAAAACCCATATTCAAGACGGGATTATGAAAATAATCAAAGGCGCGCTTGTAGTGATGAAAGCAGAAAAGATAGCTGCAAATATGTACATGCTTAAAGGAGAAACACATCAAGAAGGAGAAGTGTCTATGGCATCAGCAACTTCAGCAGAATACTTAACGATGATGTGGCACCGTAAACTTGGCCACATGTCGGAACGAGGCTTGAAGATTCTTGCTGAACAAAAGCTTCTTCCAGGGCTCAAAAAGGTATCATTATCATTTTGTGAGCATTGTGTCACAAGTAAGCAGCACAGATTAAAGTTCAACAGTTCAAATGTTAGAAGCAAAGCTATCTTAGAACTGATTCATTCCGATGTTTGGCAAGCACCGGTTATGTCCCTAGGAGGTGCAAAATACTATGTGTCTTTTATTGATGATTACTCCAGGAGATGTTGGGTGTATCCAATCAAGAAGAAATCAGATGTGTTTTCAGTCTTCAAAACATTCAAAGCGCGGGTGGAACTTGAATCTGAAAAGAAGATCAAGTGTCTGAGGACAGACAATGGAGGAGAATATACCAGCAATGAATTTGATAACTTCTGTCAACAAGAAGGAATCAAGAGACAGTTCACAGTGGCATACACTCCACAACAAAACGGAGTAGCAGAGCGGATGAATAGAACCTTGTTAGAAAGAGCAAGAGCTATGTTGAGAACTACAGGGTTGGCCAAATCATTTTGGGCAGAAGCAGTCAAGACCGCCTGTTATGTGATCAATCGGTCGCCATCAACCGCAATTGATCTGAAAACGCCAATGGAGATGTGGACTGGTAAGCCAGCTGATTATTCTCATTTACATACATTTGGAAGTCCTGTGTACGTTATGTACAATGCCCAAGAAAGATCGAAGCTGGATCCAAAATCCAGGAAATGTATTTTCTTGGGGTATGCTGATGGTGTTAAGGGGTACCGCCTGTGGGATCCCACTGCCCACAAGGTGATAATCAGCAGAGATGTGATATTCACAGACGATAAAATACAAGAAAAAGAAAATGATAGCACGTCAAAAGAAAAACCATATACTACTACAGTTGAAGTTGAAGTTGAAGATAGACAAGAACAAGAAGTTCTAGATTCTTCTGAAGCAGCACCAGAACATGAAGAACAAGAGCAAGTTAGGTTGACAACTCCACAAGTTCGACGGTCAACTCGGGAGAGAAGACAACCAGCTTGGCACTCAGATTACATTATGGAGGGAAATGTTGCATACTGTCTACTCACAGAGGATGGAGAGCCGTCAACTTTCCAAGAGGCTACAAAAGGCCAGGAAGCTTCTCTGTGGATGACAGCAATGCAAGAAGAAATTGAAGCTCTCCATAAAAACAAAACATGGGATCTTGTTCCGCTACCACAAGGAAGAAAAGCCATTGGAAACAAATGGGTCTACAAGATCAAACGAGATGGCAATGACCAAGTGGAGCGGTATTGTGCTAGATTGGTGGTGAAAGGATTTGCTCAGAAAGAAGGTATTGACTTCAATGAGATATTTTCTCCTGTTGTTCGACTAACAACAGTCAGAGTAGTACTGGCAATGTGTGCTACATTCGACTTGTATTTAGAGCAGTTAGATGTGAAAACTGCATTTCTTCATGGAAATCTTGAAGAAGAAATATATATGCTCCAACCAGAAGGTTTTGAAGAAAAAGAAAAGGAGAACTTGGTTTGCAGGTTGAACAAATCTCTATACGGTTTAAAACAGGCGCCGAGGTGTTGGTATAAGAGATTTGATTCCTTCATCATGAGCCTTGGATACAACAGACTTAGTTCAGATCCTTGTGCTTACTACAAGAGATTTGGTGATGGTGATTTCATTATTCTGCTGTTGTATGTAGACGACATGTTGGTAGCAGGCCCCAACAAAGATCGTATTAAAGAATTAAAGGCACAACTGGCTAGGGAATTTGAAATGAAGGACTTGGGACCAGCAAACAAGATTCTAGGGATGCAAATTTACCGAGACAGAAATAATAGGAAGATTTGGCTCTCTCAGCAAAATTATCTGAAGAAAATCTTGCGGCGCTTCAACATGCAAGATTGTAAGCCAATTTCTACCCCTATTCCTATTAATTTCAAGTTATCCTCAAGTATGAGTCCTAGCAATGAAGCGGAGAGGATAGAAATGTCTCGAGTACCGTATGCATCAGCAGTGGGTAGCTTAATGTTCGCTATGGTTTGTACTAGACCAGACATTGCACAAGCAGTGGGAGCGGTTAGTCGGTACATGGCGAATCCTGGTAAAGAGCATTGGAGTGCTATGAAGAGGATCTTGAGATATATCAAGGGTACCTCGAGTGCTGCATTATGTTATGGGGGATCAGACTTTACTGTCAGAGGCTATGTTGATTCAGATTTTGCAGGTGATCTTGATAAAAGTAAGTCCACCACAGGTTATGTGTTTACTCTTGCTGGAGGAGCTGTAAGCTGGGTTTCGAAACTGCAGTCTATCGTGGCTACTTCTACGACAGAAGCAGAATACGTAGCAACTACACAAGCTAGCAAAGAGGCAATATGGTTGCAAATGTTACTGGAAGAGCTCGGACACAAACAAGAGAAAGTTGCTCTATTTTGTGATAGTCAGAGCGCTTTGCACTTGGCAAAGAATCCAGCATTTCACCGAAAGACAAAACACATACGAGTTCAGTACCACTTTGTACGAGAGAAGGTGGAAGAAGGAAGTGTGGATTTTCAGAAAATCCATACAGAGGACAACCTAGCAGATGTTCAGACAAAGCCGTTAAATAGAGACAAGTTCATTTGGTGTCAATCCTCTATTGGCCTAGCAGAAATGTAAGCAGCATGGATAGAGCAAAGTAGAAAGGATGAAAGCTACAACAAAAGTGACTTTAAGTGGGAGATTGTTAAGGGATAAAGCCATTTTGTTGGCATTTCTTCATTACTAAGAAAACCTTCTACACTAAGAAATTGAAGTCAAAATTGGTGACTCTCTTGAAGTTTGTAGAAGAGTTGAGGAGGTGGAATTACTTAGCAAAGAAGTAATCTTCATTGCTAAGTAATTAGAAGTCTACAAAAGTGGCTAAGAAGATAAGGAAGAAGAAAAATTGAAATTGACTTCTTCAATTACTTCCTAGCTAAGAAATCAAAAGAAGAAGACAACTTGAAATTGTCTACTTCTTCACCTCCTCATGACATCTATATATATGTTACATTAGTTGTGACATTGAGAGGGTGGAGAACATAGAATTGAATCCCATTTTGAGAGCAAGATAGGGATTGATTCCCACTTGAGAGAATAACATCGAGAGAGTGTAAGAAAAATATAGAGAGAATAAAAGTGAGGTTTCTCCTAATAATTTGTGTCTCTCCTTTGTTATAGAAAGTGTTGTAATCCTTTTGCTATAATAAAATCCTTCTACGGTTTGCTCGACTCCAATTGGTTTTATCTCATTTTTACAAGTTTTCTCATTTCTACTTTAGTTGTATTGAGGTGTCGGTACCACAACTTCCTAACAAAAAGCATCTATTTTTCAGATTACTAATTCTCAACCATTACCCTAAACAAAAACTACAAAAATCACAAATATTTATAAGCATAGTTAAAGAAAAATGGAATTGTTTAGGACATGCAAAGGAAAAGGGAGTAGAACTTTGAGGCGTGAATATTAGTATAACGAACAAAGCGTATATGGATGAACTTCCAATGCAGAAAGGAAAAAGCAAATTCAATAACCAGCCAGCATGACACTAAATAATGTTCCAGAAGAAGAAGAAAAGTGTCAGGATCATAGAGATCAAAGAGCAATACAACGTCTACAATGTAAGTCCAACTAATAATATTGGACTCTTTAAGATCATCAAATCAGCAATCGAAATCGGTGGGAAACTCTCGCCTATCGGATGTTGGATTTCCTCTTCCTTGACAAGCATTTTCGGGTAAGAGACAACTTGGACCTTACAGGTACATTATCATCCTCACTATCTTCACTATCCAACACAATTGTAGCCTCATGTATCGGTGAGCCACCACTGGGTTGTTCAAACTTACAAGTAGACTCTTTATCTCGAACCTCGTTTAATCGAGCATCATTCCTCACATGCATGAATTTGGATTGAGGACTTGAACGATTATCAGAATGCAAGTTCACGTGATTGTTACTGATAGGCAATTGATCCTGAGGTTTCAGGGGCAACTTTTTAGCCACATTCAATGTTTGTTTCCCTATTCTTTGGAAGTTGTGATACATGCCATTTTCTGAAACAATTGGCGATTTTATAGGTGATGCAGCAGATGGGTCAGATGGTTTAAAGAGCAGGCATTGAATTGGAGCCAGGTTCTCTTTTTCATGCTGTGGTTGATGTGATGCTCTCGACCCAACTAAACCTAACTTTTTATGTCTAATACTAGTTAAGCCACTTCTACTTCTGTCAATAGCACAGTTATTAGGATCAGTTCTATCGTGACTAGGCACAGGGTGCAATTTCTCAGTAGAATCCCTACTTCTTTGGCTCGTTTTAACAGATTCTAATGACTGTGTCTCTTGATAGATGCTTATGCTACAACCTCTTTCCATATAATCTATGTCTTGGGTGGGTACTTGCTTATCATTGTTGCTAACCTGCACCGAGGGCAAAGATTCTGGAGAACCCACACAAGGGTTTTCAGTTTCCGACAGAGATGAAAAATGATTCGGCATTTTGGTATTACCAATCGACAGTTTATGTTTAGTGGCTTGTAATTTAACAGGACTCCTGTTGTACTCAGTGACAATTGTTTTAGCATCTTTAACTTGTCCGGCTTCAGTTTGGTTCTTGGAGTGATCGTTATTTGGCACTTTGTAGATCCCCTTACCACTATCACAGTTACTATTGGATCCCAGATACTCCAGTGACAGCTTCTTGCTACTTCCACTAAATCTAGTATTGCATACAGAGTGCTCAGTACTAAAATTTGATGCATCTGATCCTTTTGTATCAGTCTGTGGCAATAAGTTAACAGAAGCATAAGTATATGGAAACTCCCATTGACTTAAACAAACAATGAACTTACTTGTGATGTGCTTGGACATGAATGAGTTTGAATGTCAAAGCTGCTCACAACACTTTTACTTTCTCCAGCTTTGGCGTATTTTTCAGTCATCGACCTTGCCTTCTGATCGAAAGTTTGTCTGTTATACTTGTACTCTCTGCTCTGCACCCAATAATAAAACACCAATATTAAAAATGAACATGTTCATGATTGATTATCTTTTCTTATCGACTCTAGCTTCACTCACCGCATCATGCATAAGACCATCATCGGGGTTAGGTTCGCTTAGTAAGAGCCCAATGCTTGTCAAGACAGTTGAAATGTTCAAAGATGGTTGCCACGAGCCCTGCTTGAATTAAAACCCAAACTTAGGCATAATTGTTTGTAATTGCAAATTATAGACTAGAATTTACACCAAATCAGACACAGGTGCAATTTGCTCTTTTTTCAAAATCACAAGGGACTTTCCAACCCTTACCAATCAGGTTAAGGCTATGTTTGGTTCTTGAATTTAAGTGAGTAAAAAAACGACGAAAATGTAAACTGAACAAATATTAAGCTCAATGCTCTATCATTCAACAAAAAAGAATTGAACCTTAGCATTTTATGACTGAAATTTAAGAACTAGACATAACATAAAACAAACATCAAAATGAAATCATCATCTATATGCAATATTCATGTCAAAGTATCACAAGATACAACACAGCTTCTTCAAACAAACAAATCACCACCTCATCCTTATAACACTACCACAATGTTTTAATCAACAACTGACAATTGCAGCAAATAAACACGAAAACTCATTAGATACTGAAGAGACACACAAACCTTAGGCGGAAGATTGAGGATATCCAGACAAATGCGGCCCCCATTGTCGATATTTGGATGGTATATAGGAGTAGCAAATGTCACTATAGGCGGCTGAAATGGGTATCTATTAAACAAGTCACAGAATAATTGAAAAATTATCTTCATAGAAACCATTGATATTGTAAATGAAAAACAAAAATTACCTTTCGGGTATTTGGAGTTTGATTTTGAACACGCCATTAGCATAGACAGTTCCCTCAGGTCCTTGAAAATCTGTAAAATTGAAATAATTGATTAATATAAAAAACACAATTATTATTGGGTGGGTTTTTTTTTTTTTTTGGAGCGTACCAGCATCAATGGAGGTGAGGGATGAAGAGTCGGAAAGTGAAGGGAAAGATGCGCCGGGGGGTGGGTCGGTGAGTAGGAGCTTTAGTTCCTTCTGCATTCGTAGATTCAGTCTTGCGGCATGTGCCATTTTTTTCTTTCGTCTTCTTTAGATGTGTTTTTGGGCAGGGAAAATGTGAACTGATTGTAATTTCAATTTTGGATTTCAACTACGGGCGCCTTAAATTTTTCGTGGGGCGTAAACGCGGGATTGTTTTATGGTTTTTGTTTGGGGCCACTTTGGAGAATTGAAATAATATGTTGAATTAGCAAATTGCTTATAGAAAAATGACTTTAAAATAATAATATCGATGTTAAGTACTCCAATGGAGGTCCTGGTTCAAAACTCCATGGGTTTTCCTCTAGTTTAATACTAGTGCTTGTTAGTAGTTTATTATCTACAATTATTTATATTTGAGCAGTTATTAAAATAATTTCTGATATAATGATTGGTAATCATGTAGCATGAGTTCAGGGTCCGACCCGACATTGATCCGGTCCACATCTAATGATCCGGGATCCTTTGAAAGGCAGGATCGGGGGTGTTCTCCCACCTTAGGGATGTCTCATCGTACAACCGATTTACTGTAAAAGAGTACATTCCCGTGTGAAGGTCATCCAAAGGCCATCAGCGACCCCGAATCAAGAGCTCGCCAATAACTCCATATCTCCTCCGAATCAAAATCTCCTTGTTTTAAGGAACGTGGACTTTTATTTGAAAAAAGTTACCATGCATGTAAAACAGATCTCCAATCAAGGAGATTCCTAATAAGAAAATATCTCAATACCCAATCATCTGGTATGGTCGTTTTTAACCAAATATACAGTTCACTACATATCTTTTCCTCTGCAAATTCTTTAAACTCTTGTTGACTTAAGCATCGGATGAGGTTCCATTGGCCCTATTCCTGGTGTGTAACCTTTGTTTTGCAAGACTTGGAAACACAAGATAACCAAACATTTTAAGCAAAGTTTACCGAATTCCAAAATTAGGTATTTATCCTGCATCAATGAGGAATGCATTCTCAAAAAAAGAAGTATAAATTTGATTAGGTATTTTGTCTCATTTTTCAGATAATATTATGGGGCTCTCTGAAAAGGCAAACGAATAATATTTTTATTATTAAAATAAATTTATCCTCTATCAATTTTCACAAACAAAGTATTTTGACTTGAGATAAATTAACATATCTCTTACATCACTGTAGCACATTACAAATACTCCTATGATTTAACATAAAGTATTAAAGTAGCATTTCTCTTATTTTTATAATCTCTAAAATAACCTACAAAAATTTATTTCTGGAACCACTTTTACAAAACTTAAATAAACAACATTACGAATTCGAGACATTTTCAGAAATCTCATTTTTTTTATGAACTACTCTAAGAAATGTGAAACAAACAGAGCCACGATTTTTGCGAATATTGAAGTAATGAGAAATTTCTAATAAAAAATGACTTACAAAAAATAATTAATATGCTCAGGAGACCTAGCGTCTTATTATAAGTATGCGTATTTTTCTAGTTTATAATACTACTCTTGTTAGTAATTATATTTTATACTTCTTAATTAGATGACATCTTTGACAATAATCGAACAAATTTAATAATTTAATGATGTAATAGCCGTTCATTCAACAACAACACAACAAATATCATGATTTAATACTCCACAAATCTAGAGGTTTCACTAGTTTTCGTGTTGAATATCAGCATATTAAAAAAAGATAACAATAAAAAGAAGAAAATCTAGTAGATCTTTTAAATTCGAATACCATACTATTGTGTTCAAACGTAGAAGAATAAAACATAATCTTTACGAATAAAAATAGTAAAGTATATATTCTTAATAAGAACAATCCTAAGTCGAGTTTGACAAAATCATTCACAAGAAAAATATAATACAATCTTTCTTTCTGCACAAAACTTTTATAGAAAAGAAAATGATAAATAAAAATTGATACTAAGTATATTTGTTTTATTTTTTTATGCATCCTAGACATACAAATATACTTATTTGAGAAGTAACAAAATTGTGTCTCACTATTGTTGGAATTGGATGTGATCCTAATTCCTAAGACTTGCAATTATTTTTTCTACAAAAAAAAAAAAAAAAAATGGAGGGCCAAAATAGTAACTATTTTCGTGAAAGAAATTGCATGTAAATGTGAAAGAGGGTAACATAGATTATAATCCAAAAAGAAAAATGACAGATAAAAACTAATTTCCCCAAATGTGATAACTTGCATTGTGGGGCACAAGTGAAGTGATAAAGAGCAACCGATTAATTTAGCATTCCACCATAAAAAAAGAAAAGAAATATCAAGCTCTTCTCTTTCACTGCAATCTCAAATCCTCAAAGAAAATGGTCCATAGTTCTATAGCGATAACATACCCAAATCCAACATGCTCATTTTCATCTAATTGTTACTCACATCCTTCCTTAACGAGAAGAAGCCTCAGATTTTCGAGATTCAAAGTTTTGTCGAAGAAATTAGTTGAGAACGATATTGAGTCGGCGGAGAATTTCTTGGGGAACAATTCAATTGCGGATTTCATGAGGTTCAACAAAAATAAAAATTCCCAATTGCAAACTGCTGTTGTTGCTTACCGCAAAAAGTTCCCTTGGTCCCTCCTTCAACCCTTTCTTCAGGTACATATATGATTTCATAATTTTCTGTTTTGTTTGTTTGCTCAGCGATTTTTTCTTGTATTTGTTGTTTAGGTGGATTTGGTCTCAACCATTCACATTGCTGATAAGGAGTAAGTTTCTATTGACCAAAATTAAGCCATCCCTTTTCTTGAATTACAAAATGCTAAAGGTTCTGTTAGAGGGGAACTGACATTTGGTTTTTGTTTGGTATTAATGATGATGATGATGATGATGAGCTAGAAATAGAAAGAACTCACTCATGAAGGCAGTGGTGGTTTTACTCTGTATATGGATTTTGGAGCTATGAATTATTAATTCTATTTATTCACTTTGATTTTGGATGGATTTCAAATCTCTGTCATTTGTAGTTTTGTACTATTCTTTCTTTTTAAGATTATAGACTTGAAATTCACCCAATATTGGACTCACTTGAAATCCTTCCTCGAAATCCCTCCACAAATCCAAATGAAGCCTAATGGTTTTTATCTTGTATTCTCTAATCATGTACAGATCAAGTAATTTGTCACTTACATCATTGTAAGCAAGAGGCATCAAGGATTTTATTTTTTGTGGTGTTTATGTGAAATATTTCTTAGCTCGACGTTTAAGTTCATTCTGAATTGAAATTAAAGACTTTTGAAGTGGGATCGGGAGAGATACGACAGATGTCTTTATTTATATTGAAATCTCTCATCCATTAATCATGAGTCTTTGACTACATTTCCCATCCGTTATATTCTTTTGCGAGTGCACTTGTTTCAATCCATAGCAAAATCCCTCTAAAGGACATTTCTTGTTGTAGGTACTTTAAGACGTTGCAAAAAGCACTCGAGACATATGATTGTGTTCTTTACGAGATGGTTACTAGCAGAGAAACCTTAGAAAACAGGAAAAAACGTGATGCTAAAAAGAAACTTAACGATTCATCCTCACGTGGATTTAATATTCTAGGATTCATTCAACGGCAGATGGCTAATATTCTTATGCTCGATTTTCAACTAGATTGCCTTGACTACGAGGCTGAGAATTGGTATCATGCAGATCTTGACATTGAAACTTTCAAGTTACTTCAGGTACCATCGCATGAGTACATCCTCAAATAGATTATATTGCTCCAAATCTAGTCAATTTACAACAACAATATCATAGCAATGTAAACAACAAGAACAATCAAAACAAAAGCCACTTCTTACAATGACTTATATTTGACCTCTATGTATTCCTAGAATATGTTGTTTGTTTTCTTTCTTCTTCACTAAACCATTGTTGTCGTGTGATGGCATGGTTACCTTTTTATCAGCTCGAGAAAGGTGAGAGCTTCTTTACATTTGCAAGAGATATGACAATTAGATCCACTAAAGCAATAGTGCAATCTACTCCTCCTCGAGAGGATCTTGGTCCTTGGAGATCGAAACTTCTATGGGCTTCCAGATTCGTACCAATGCCTCTTCTTGGTCTTGTCATCATCGGAAGTCTTTGTGCTGATGTGGGAAACCAAAATGCAGACTATCCCGAATTAGAAGCGTTGTCTAGGCTTGATTTTGGTGGGGCAATGAAAGTTTTCCTAGCAAAGAGGCTAACATCCGAGTAAGTATTTCAATCCAAAACTAAACATACTTTTCGGTTTTGTTATACCGAATAAAATTACTTTACTTAAAACCTTTCTACTCTCTGTAGTTTTGCACAGGTGACAGCTGATTTGGAAGAAGAATCGGTTATTATCGGTGAAAGAAACAGAGCAGCTACCGAAGCTCTACGTAGGGCAATCAATGATGGGAATAAAAAGATTGCTATACTATATGGGGGTGGGCATATGCCAGATTTGGGACGAAGGCTGAGGAAGGAATTTGACCTCGTTCCCTCCGAGGTGGAGTGGATAACAGCGTGGTCGATTAGAAACAATAATCTTACGAGTAGTTCTCTTCCGTTTCTGAAAACATTAGCTGAAGCAATTGGGTGGCCGTTAAATCGGTACCAAACTCTTGCATTGCTTATATTTTCTTCAGTTCTTGCATTGGATCTCTGGTTTTGGGAACTGTTTTTTGGTACTACTGTAAATTGGGTTACCAATGTAGCTTCAGACTTGTTTCATTATGTTGATAGCACTCAAGTAATGTGATGAAATGTGCTAATTGCATATGCTTTGTAAATAATTGTAAAATCTTTGATACTTTATTTATTCCAAATTTAGTGAATATTTTGTATTGGAGCATAAATTTGTTAATGTGATTTATTAAATGAGATGCATATTTGGGTTATAGTATCTCCTGTTATTTATCATGTAATTGGATAGGATATTTTAGCCCATATTCAGTTAAAATCTGTCTCGAGTTGAAATCTAAAATATTGTTTTTAAAATACTTGGCCACCTTTATTTTATTTTTCTTGGTCTATTGTTATTATTATTTATCATATTTGGAATTTAAAAATATGATAAGTTTTAAGATGTGGAAACGTAAAAATATTTTTTCGAAAGCTACAAAATAGCTTTTGTGAGTTGCAATTTTATGAAATAGTTTTTAATAAAACCACAAAAAAATATTTTTTTATAAAAATCCATCTCAATCAAATTATTTTTCAATTGTGTACTGACTTATCCCTTAAAATAACAATTTACAATGTAATGTAAGAAGAATTTAGATAAGACACAATATGTAATATATGCCTTCTTGATGAACTATCATCAATAAGATAAAAACTTATTGAAAAAATAAATATTTTTATTGGTTTCTCATAATATTTAGGTTTTATAACTAAGTTAATCCCTTACGAAACGTGTCAAACATATTATAAAAGAATTATTTCCAACGAGAATTCAAACATAGGTTCGCCATTTTATGGTGACTAATCCCTTGCAATGTACTAAAGTAGCAAATATTCTTATTTATTAAACATAAAAATAAAAAAGGTAATGATAAAAATACGAGATAAAATCAAAGGGGAAAAGAGGATATGCACAAGGGTTTGCTCCAACATGAATCACCTAAACGACCTGTGCAAATAAGAGGAGTGGGAGTGGGACTCAACTTCCCTCTGTCCGTGCTTTGACATCTTTAATTAATATGCTAACTACTTCACCTCAACTTCCATTACTGGTAAGTAATTTCCTTCTTTTTATTTGCAGCAATCACACTCTTCTCTTCTCTTCTCTTTGAGAATTATTAATTCACTCTTCAGTTACTTCATAAAGCTTATTTATGTACAATAAATAATTTAATTTATAATTGTAAAAGCATCCGTCGCTTTGGCCGAGTGGTTAAGGCGTGTGCCTGCTAAGTACATGGGGTTTCCCCGCGAGAGTTCGAATCTCTCAGGCGACGTTATAACTTTTTTTTTCATTACCGAATTAGACTTTTCTTTTTATCTTGGTTCTTATTTTTTCTTTTTTTTTTGTGACTTTCATCTGGCAAAATAAAAATGGAAATAGAAATGAATTCAGGAAAAAAAAAAAGAATCATAGACCCTGTCACTAACTATTTCCTAAACTGAAACTTGAAGGTGAAATAATTTTTCACACGTCCAATTTTTTTTATGCGAAGGATTGACGTATATTCAAGATTATGGTAAAATTGATGTGCAGGGAAACAAAGAACCTGTTTGTGGGATATGCCTTCATCACAAGAGGTAACACTACGTCTTAATTATCTCTTTATTAATAGTTAAAAAGCAAAAAAGAACATTTGCAGGCTCATGTATAGTAACAATTTGTATACTAATTAATTTTGACCAATAAATATGATGAAATTTCATAATTAGAAGGATTAAAAACGTGTGCTTCAATCAAGATCGAATGAACATATGTTGATACACTCGTGA
This sequence comes from Penstemon newberryi var. newberryi, assembly GCA_030819805.1. Lineage (NCBI taxonomy): Eukaryota > Viridiplantae > Streptophyta > Magnoliopsida > Lamiales > Plantaginaceae > Penstemon > Penstemon newberryi. The sequence continues at coordinate 12,096,407 of JAUALY010000002.1, read as the reverse complement.
TATCCTTTATGGATGGTGTTGATGAACTCAAAATATCAACTTTAGGTTGAGCATGAGTTTATTGAGGTAGAGCGTTGAACATTAAAGTAAAGCATTGCACTAGGAGAGCAAAAGTACATAGTATTTACTTAGCTTTGTACTTTGCATCCCAAATATATATTTTTTTTTGATATTTTGCATTTTGAAATTAAAATTTTGGAACTATGGAGCCTAGAATTACATATTATTTGACAAAGTATATCCTACTGGAGTGCAAAATGCCCACTATATTGCCGAGGCATTGCGTTTCGAGGGTGCAAAATGTCAGTATTCCAAAATATCAAAATATCAAAACAATGTAGTAGTATAAAATTTTGTGCCCAACTTTAAGGAAGAAATAAAGTTGAAAGGGAGTTAAGGGGTCATTATTTTCTTAGTGAATTAATAAATGCTGAGTTTTAACTAATGGGAGACTCCAATTCCCCGTATAAATAAAGACATTATTCTGAAAATATACTCAAAATGTAACCAAAATATATATCTCAATCCGTGGTCAAAGTGGAGATTTCCAAAGTAGAGATTCAAGTTTGTTTCCAGGAATTTTAATTGGCAGCTCATTTTCTTGCTGAAGAAAAGAAAAAACACAATTTCTAGGTAATAATTTCTTGCCACTCTTTATACCTTTAGCCTGTTTTTACATATGGAATTCTGTATACGACCTTTTTTGTTTTTATTTTAATCTAGGCTGATTTCATATAAAAAAGATTCTTATTTTCGAAAAAAAAAAAATTTGGAACAAAATGTGGCGTTTTGTCTTTAAATACATCCGAGATTTAGCCGGGAAACTTTTACCCTAATCATACTTAGCCACACGTATCCAATTACAAGACAAATGCATTATACATGTCTTGAATGAGTGTGGCCAAGTTCGATTTGAAGAAGAAACTACCCATTTTACCCTTATGCAACTCCCTGAAATCCTCAACCTAATCTCCTTAAAAATCAAACAACTGATTCCCCATACATATTACATTTGTCTGATTCTTATTTATTCAAAGCTACTTTCAGATAATCAGTTAATAATCCATCTTCATTTAATTTCATTGAATCAAGGTTTCATCAACAGGTGGAAATTGAATCTATGGAGTCCCAACAAAAAAAGACTGCCCCTCGCCTCAACAAATACGCCCTCGGTTGTGCCCTTTTAGCTTCAACAAATTCAATTCTCTTGGGTTATGGTAAGTTAATTTACTCAATCCCTTTATTCTTCATTCCAATTAAAATAATTTATTAAGAAATTTAGTTGGTTATGAATAAATTTTTTGTTTATGGTATATTAAAAACTATTCGAAAGCATTGAAATTACTAAATTAGACAAAGGAAGAGTTCCAAATTATATCTTATTTTTCTTTCCATTAATTCAGAATTTATAATATATTTATGTTTAAAATAAAGGTAATTGTGACCGATGGGATTAAATAAAATTTTTGTATTTTTTTTTTAACTAAATATAATTTTAGTTGGGATTGTGTAGATATTGGAGTAATGAGTGGAGCAGTGCTTTTTATCAAAGAAAATCTCAAAATTTCATCAACTCAGGAAGAAATTTTGGTGGGTTCGTTAAATGTTTGTTCCTTGATCGGAGCTCTTGCCTCCGGCAAGACCTCCGACTGGATTGGGCGGCGCTACACCATTGTTCTGGCGGCGACAACCTTTTTAATAGGCGCACTTCTAATGGGCCTCGCCCCTTCATACCCATTTCTCATCGCCGGAAGAGTCATCGCCGGAATAGGAGTCGGTTACTCTCTAATGATCGCCCCTGTTTACACAGCGGAGCTTTCCCCTGCCATCACGCGCGGCTTCCTCACTTCCCTTCCCGAAGTATTCATCAATGTAGGCATTTTACTTGGTTATATTTTTAACTACGCGCTCTCGGGTCTCTCCACGCGCTTCAATTGGAGGCTTATGCTAGGACTCGCCGCCGTCCCGGCCGTCGCAATAGCCGGCGGCGTCATGGCGATGCCGGAGTCCCCTCGGTGGCTCGTCATGAATGGAAAAGTCGCCGAAGCCAAAAGGATTTTAGAAAAGACATCGGAGAGTGAAGAAGAGGCGGAGGCTAGGCTTCAAGAAATAACCACCGCCACGACTGCCGCCGCCGGTAATTGGCATGGGCAGGGGGTTTGGAAGGAATTATTGAAACCCACAAGACCACTTCGACGGATTTTGGTGGCGGCGATAGGAATAAACTTTTTTATGCAAGCTTCCGGCAACGACGCCGTCGTGTACTACACGCCGGAGGTGTTTAAAGCCGCCGGGATTCACAACCGGAGAGGACTCGTCGGCGTAACGGTGATTATGGGTATAGCTAAAACCTCTTTTGTTTTAATATCCGCACTCTTCTTGGACCATTACGGACGAAGGCCTTTATTATTATTGGGCTCAATGGGCCAGGTGGTTTCACTTTTTGGGCTGGGCCTTGGTTCCAAGTTTCTCGAGCATAGGACCCATAAACCTATTTGGGCCATAGCATTATGTGTGGTGGCGGTATGTGCTGACGTGTCGTTCTTTTCAATTGGGCTTGGGCCTATAACTTGGGTGTATTCATGTGAGATTTTTCCGACTAGATTAAGGGCCCAAGGAACAAGTTTGGCTGTGTCTGTGAATAGATTGGTGAGTGGGGTAATGGCAATGACATTTTTAAGTATCTCAAACAAGATTAGTTTTGGGGGTACTTTTTTTGTGCTTTGTGGAATTATGGTTTTGGGGTCTATTTTCTTTTACTTTTTGTTGCCTGAGACAGGAGGGAAGAGTTTAGAGGATATTGGGGTGTTATTTGAGGATAAAGATTCGGAGAGTAAGAAATGAAGTGTAAAAGAACTTGCTGCCTGCTAATTAACTAGTAGTATGCTTTTTGTGCAATGGGTGAAATTTTGTAGAGTGATCTTAATTAAGAAAAAGAAGCATTGTTGATTTAGCTTAATGAATATATGCAAGGTTAGTGCTACTAAAAGTTTTTATTTAGTTTAATGATTAGCCATAGTATCAATTTTGTTTATGGTTTAAACAATATTATTTTGTTTGTGCGTGAATGTAAGTGTATGAATCCAATCCCAATTGCAAGCTAGTGAATTGTTTATGCCCCTTATATTTTATCTAGAGTTAATGACAATTTATCTCACAATGATATTCATAATGTTCAATTTACCTTCCTGTAATTTGAAAAAAAACACTTTACCCTTCCTGTAATTTTATAAAAGTTTCACACTGTCTCCCTGACATTTTTATATGTGGCACTTAACCACCCTGTGTTATGATAAAGTGGTGATTTACCTCCATGTGTTATGAAAAATGTGGCAATTTACCCCCTGTGTTTTGATAAATGTGAAAATTTACCCACTGTGTTACAAAATACTTTTCATGCCCATTCGCAATTTTGGCAAGTGAGTTACGCTTTCCGGCTCAAGGGGTTGGTTCTTTAAAATTTTCACACGAGAGTAAATTGCTCTTTTTTAAATCACAGAGAAATAAATTGAACATTATGAATATCACATGGGTAAACCATTTTATCTACCAGATCTAATGAGGTGAACGTGGTGTGCTACTAAAAGCTAATTTATTCACCTTGGAAACATAAAGATTAGAAACATATTATTGATTTTGAATACTGTACAAAAGACTGTAAATTATACTCTTATGTTGTTGAATGGACTGAGGCATGATCAATTAAGATTAAAAAAAAATGAATACGGTTTACAATCAAGTGAAATCATAAAATAATCAGACCAAGTATGCAAATCGAGTATGGGTGGCCTCAATCATCATACATTATTTGGTTAGTTTAAAATGACATGATTTAATACATGTCGCTTATTTTTTACTTAAAATTCTAATATATAGGAAAATAAGACACAATTCCATTAAAATTATGTTTTTGTTATTTTGCATTTCGTTTCAAGAAATTTCAAAATATTCAACCAAAATCAAAATATTTTTCGTGACAATCACACCGAATCGAGTGATAATACATTCAAAATTAATTAAGACTATATTGTTGATACTTAGTTGATAGATACTTACTGATTAATTAGATTGGTTCTTATCTAAGAATAAGAACCACTTTTAAATTGGGATAAATAAAGCTACATGTGATCTGTGAATGGATGAAGGAAGAGACAAAAAGCAGGAGCATCCAAAAAATGCCTTAATAATAAAGCAAGTCAAGACAACTCCCAAAGCCTCTCTGAACCTTACAGTGGTTGTACACATTCTATACTTGAACACATAGTAATATAAATCATAAAATCAATTTATCATTTCTGGTAATATATACTGTATTTAATTTGATATATATAGAGGTTGGCATCTCCATCGGCCCACCCTAAAGAGTTTATCGAATATATGTGTTGAATTATTGTCGGCCTACTTACCTACCTTATTTTAAATAATAACTAGCATAAATCCGTGCCATGCGCGGAATCATGTTAAATTATTTTATATATTAGTTTGTATAATTAAATTGGTAATAAAAGTATGAAATTTAAGTATTTAAGTTTTTAGAATAGCAAAAAACAAAACATGATTTCTAAAAGAACATGATTTTATCAATAAGGGAAGAAACAACTAAAGATTTACTTGTTCAAATTAATAATTTTGGATCCTGTTAGTATAAATATGTCCAGATTAATCCGAGCCTTTTTAATTTCTTAGTATGTGTATGGGATTGATTTCAAAGAACGTTTCCACTTGTTCAGTTAAATATATTTTTTTTTCCAATCACTACATAATGTAATTAAACATCATTTGACAAATATAGCCATATATATTAATTTACACTCTATAATCTCAACCTCTAATTTCACTCAACAAGACAACAACCATTTTTAGCTATTTAATTTATTTTTGAGGACATTATTAATTCTTTTAAGTCAATCTAATTGGAGTACTTTTTAAAATTTTCTTTTTGATAACATTCATTTAAAATTCAAATAAAACACGAAAATCAAAACATACCCTTCAATTAATCTTGGAATTTTCAACACTGCACTAATCCCTGTGCTTTCTCAGCTGTGGAGCTTAATTTATTAAAATGGCCAATTGACCAATTGACCAATTGACCAATCACCATCAATATTTTCTATCAATGAAAAGTTACTCAGAAATGAATCCTGACTTCACTTTTTTCAGAATCATTATTCAGTTTACTTTCAGCTCATTATTTTTTAATCATCTCATTCCATGGGTTTAATTTACATTTGCACCCTGGAAATATGGCATTTTTTCACTTGGCATCCCATAAATCTTTTAATTCCAGTTTGCACCTTAAAAACCTAGTCAATGTTGCACTTTGCACCCAGATGATTTCCGGCCAAAACTCCTACGATGGTCTTCTTTTTTTGAATGTTTCAAGGGTAAATTTGTCACCCCTCAAAGTCAGCTTTTTCCTTCCACTTTTCTCAAACGTAGATATAAATTCTCATGAACAACAATTTCCCCATTTTTTTCAGTACTAAGACATTATTTCCCTCCAAATCCATATCAAAGAATGACTAATTTTCTCCACACTCAAATCAAATCCATACCATCAAGATTTTCCTCATAAGCATGGATAAAAAATTGGAAGCGTTTTCACAAAAAAAGCACTGAAAAGTTTCTATTTTTCAGTTAACTGAAACAAAAATATAGCGAGTTTCTATTTCAATATTTTCTTTGATTTATAATTTTTCAAATATTTCAAAATAGATTTAATTAAACAAAACATCCTGGATCAAAATTTCCTTTGTTTCCATCGAAGCATCATGAAGTTTCGGTTTGAAATCAATGCAAAAGAAAATAAGGTGTGACTCAAAAACTATTTGTCTTGAAACTCCCTCTTACTTTTCACAATTTAATGAACAAAAAAAAAAAAAAAAAAAAAGGAATCCATCCTCATGAAGTCACCAAAATTATCAAATACTCGAAATGTATAATAATCAAGTTTAGAGATGAGGAACTCATAAAGCCCTAAAATAACTTATGAGAGTGATTTTGCAATGTTTAATTATTACTTCCTCCGCCCCATTTTTCTTTATCCCCTGGTACAGTTGACCAGTCAACTTGACTAAATTTATAAAAAAATTAATTAACATATTTTTCTAATAAGTTGATAATACCATATGATACCATATATATTAATATATAAAATGTTTAATATACCACAAATGTGAATTATTTAACATGATAAATTACTTAAAAGATTGAAAAGTTTGACCCAGTACTGTAACTAATGGAGCAAAAATAATGGGAGGGAGTATTATTTTTTCGCTATATTATTATTTTTCCAAGATTTGTTGCTTTTAACCTTAAATGCACATGTGAGCCACATGAATAACTTTGGGAGGAAAAATGAAAGCTGACTAGGTTGTGATGCCAAAATAGAAAAGAGAAGACCATGGTGGGATTTGGGGTGCAAAGTGCGACATTGACTATGTTCTCAGGGTGCAAATTGAAAAAAGGCTATATTTTCAGGATGCAAACTGAAATTAAGCCCATTCCATGTCTTATTGTACATTCTTAATTTGTTTGGATGCGAATTATCACTATATTTTATCAAATTCTTCATCGATCTTACTAACTCTTTAGGTACATGTGCGTTGTGTTCTGTATATTTACACTATTATTTTACTTCATTTGCAATTAAAATCAACGGAATAGTCTTTAATTTATTGGGTTTGGTTATCATACATTACAAAATGGTTATACCTAACACAATGGCAAATTTGGCTCTTTATTACTCATTTGTCTTTGTGTACCAATAAATTTGTATTGTTGACATAGTTTGTCCTTTGGCATCAATCCCAATCATATGATTGACGAATCATTACTTTTCTTAATTTAATGCTAAGATAATATTGTTAATTAATACAAAATATATGCAAGTTTTTAGATGTACATAGTAAGTTAAGAAAAGGTTACAAATTTATTAATCTTTCATATACTATTATATACAGGGGCGGATCCAGGATTTTTAATCAGGGGGGCTAAAATTATATCAAAAAAAAATCTATCAAACAATTAAATTTAAAGTTTATATTATTCACGAGAAAATATATGACGCAATATAAAAATGGGAAGGTGGAGTTTGACAAAAATAAACCCCACGAGATATTTTAATTACATATGATACCCCGTTATAGTCACAAAAGAACCCAAAATATCTTCATATTTACTTTAATAATTGACCACGACGGTTTTCATCTTTTAAAATCGGTCCATGATAGCATCGTTTGAAATACTACTAAATATGTCTCTCTCTATAACGACAAATAAACTATCATTTAGCCATTGACCTCCCATTAACGTTTGCCGAAACTTAAGGTTGCGTGGTTGACATGGACCTTTGAGCATTTATGCTCTACGAACTCTCTCTCGAATGCTAGAATCATATAAAGTTATATGAAGTCGTAGACCGGGATCACTCGGAAGCTCGGGCAAGTTCATTTCAATATGAAAGTTTGGAAGCTCATGCGGGTCACTTTGAACATGAACGTTACTTGAAGACTCCTCGTGAGGTGTAGGTGTAGCCTTAAAGTATCTCTCCATATTTCTAATACCATAAAATGTACAAAATATAACTATCTCAAGAATAATGACATACTCAAGAAGTAGAAGTTAAATATAATAGAGACATAATAATGACAAGACTTATTTTTCATTCCATTTGATAAAACAAGAGAGGTTAAATCCCAATAGTCCAATAAATACTAATAAAAAACAATTAAGAATATAAGATTAGTGTTTGACATTTCAATAAAAAAAAAACTATTAACCATCTAAGATTAGTGTTTGATATGTAGATGAATATTATTAACTCTATTGCATCGTGATTTAATCATTATATTATTTTAATATAATAGTTATCCTCATATCTTAATCTAATACTTATGAAAATCTTAACAAGTATATAACTTTAAGCACAAAAATGAAACTTGAATCTAAAAATTGATTTTGGGAAGTGAATATAAACATCAATAATGAATATATAACACTATTAGTTTATTACATAAGCACAATTGCACAAACATATATCATAAATATATATAGAAAAAAAATGGACTTTTCATTGGGGCTTAGAAATTGGGTAGAGTGAGTTATTATTAGAGTGGGTTGTGTGATATTAATTGGACTAAGATTATATTTGGGCTGAAAATTTCATATTGGGCTAATTTATTAAACTTTTTTTTTTTCAAAAAAAAATGAGAGAATTTCACTTTTGGTACCACAAGTAACCCTACTTTAAGGTTACGGTACCATAACTTTAAAAACATACACATTTGGTACCACATGTTAACTGCTCTCAACACATTTGGTACTTCCGTCAAATTTTGTACGGAAAATTCAATTTTAGACTGAAAATTGATGAAAAATTTACAGAATTGGTCCTATAGTTATAGATTGTTGACAAACTTTGCCTCACATATTTTATGGCCGACAAATTTACACCACAATTCACAAGTTTGAAGCATTTTAGTCTCAATTGCAAATATAATTAATTATAAATCCTAGTTATAAATTGTATATACTATAATTATTAAATCTCTTACACTAATTAGATTTTATATATAATATATATAAACTAAATAATATTTTATATAAAATCCAAAAAAAAAATATCAATAATTTTTTTTTAAACTAATTATATTTTACATATAACAAATATAAAATAAATAATATTTTATATAAAATTTGAAAAATAAATATCAATTAAACTTATTAATTTTTTTTAAATTGAAAAAAAATCTTTTAAACTAATTAGATAATAATATATACAAATTAAATAGTATTTATTATGAAAGCTGGAAAAAAAATCTTTTTAAAATTATGTAAATAATAATAATTTTAATTAATAAATTTATTATAATTAAAAAAAACCCTAATTTAGTCTAAAAGATTTGTTTTTAATTTTAAAATTTAATAAGTATATTTATTTTTCAGATTAAAATATTATTTAATTTATATATATTATATGTAAAATCTAATTAGTTTGAAAGATTATTTTTCGAAATTAAAAAATTCTAATAAATTTAATTTATATTTATCAGATTTTATATAAAATATTATTTAGTTTATATATATTATATATATAATCTAATTAGATTAAGAAATTTTTATAATAATAATATATAAAATTTGTAAAACTTGTGAACTTTGGGGTAAATTTATCTGCCAGAAAATATGTGGGACAAACCTTGGCAGTAATCTATAACTATAGGACTAATTATGCAAATTTTTCATTAACTTTCCGTCCGAAATTGTATTTTCGGTCCAAAAATTGACGGAAGTACCAAATGTGTCGAGGACAGTTAATATGTGGTACCAAATGTGTATGTTTTTAAAGTTATGGTATCGTAACCTTAAAGTAGGGTTACTTGTGGTACCAAAAGTGAAATTCTCTCAAAAAAAAATACACCACTACTATTTAAAAAAAAAAAAAAGAACATATTTGGAGCATATTTATCTGTTTTCATTTATATCTTATCCTTGATTTTATTATATTTCATATATGAATTAACTATGCTAAAAAATTAAATTATGAACTCGAAATTCAACTCAAGAAAAGTTAAAGATCATTTTAAACTCAAACTTTTCAATTGACAAAATTAATTTGATTCATAAAAATATGTATATTTAAACAATATATTTATCATTAAAATACTTTTAAAATTGATTCAAATTTCACTGAAGATAAATTATATATACAAAGTTACCAAATTAGACGGACTCGCTGAGTATTTAACTAATTTAATTGTTGTTTGGATTTGTTTAAAAAACAAGTCGAACTCAAATAATTTCTCAAACTAAAAAAAAACAGAACTTGTTTGAACATTGTTTAAACATAAATTCTTTCATAATTTCCTCCAATGATGAGAGGAATAAGACAAGTTGTGATTAGGTGACATTAGAGTAATATTGGGTAAAGCTTCTCATCTTTTTCATAATTGCCTTAATTTGTGTTCCTACTTTTGCTAATTAAAATAAAATATTTACACTGTCTTTCGTTGAAATATGCACCTATATTAAATCCGGTATAGCCCATGTAGTCATGTGTCCCTAAAACTAAAAGTACTCCATCCTTCAAATCTCATGACTTTTCAAAACAAACGCCGAATTCTTTCGTCAACTTTTTGACTTTCTGCTTTCAGAATCTTGCACTTTTTTTATATTTTGATAATTAGAATCATGCACTTTACATTTTAATAATTTCTTCTTTTTAATATGGACCAGCCATGTTATTGGTTTCGTAAATGTTTGGTTTGACATAAAATATACTATTTTTTCTGTCTCAAATTATCTGTCATTTTAGATAAAAAAATTATCTCAAATTATTTGTCATTTTAGGATTTCAATAGACTATTAATTACATATTTTAGGTATGTAAATAATTAATGATGAAATAAATAAAGAATAAGGGTATTTTAGGTATATAATTTATTTTTTCCTTAAAACTGAGGCTATTTAGTAGGTACTTTAATATGTGTGAAAATATATCAAACGACAAATAATTTAGGACAGATGGAGTACAAAATAGTATTACGAGTATTTGTTTCAAGTATAATTTTTTTTACATTTTAGGCTGGGCAAAATCAAAATTAGTATATATGAAAAGCTAGATTCGACTTTATTTTATACGAATGATATGAAAAGCTATTTTTTGGTTCCGTTTTAGTTTAGACATTTGAAATGAAGTGAAATAAACCTTAATTACATCATATATACCCTGCATATTTATGTTTGACCAAAATAATATTCCAGTAATAATATTAATATAGTATTAACTATAACAAATAATTTTTAACTAAAATTTATGTTTCAAATACTCAAACGAAGAAGATCTATCAAAATCTAAGAAAATACGACGAGAATCTAAAAACACGGAAATTAACCAGATGAATAATACAGAAAAAGATTAACAAGAACACCAAAGCATTTTAACACCAATGCTTAATCCTAATTAATTAATCAACACAAGGAATTAACTAAAGTTCACGAAGAAGAGCTTGTGAAATTTCGTCGAACACTTGAAGGATGAGGTTATGATAATGACAAGTATTCAAAGCCAAAAAACAACGCAACAAATTGCGAAGATCTTTAGCGGCAAAGATCTGATTCTGCACAATCATTTCCAGCATAGAAACTCTGAAATCGGCGTAAGGATCATTTGAACGCTTCACCACCGCCAAGCTCATAATCTCATCTTCCTCTGCTTTCCTCCGCCGTAAAGCCGACGACGATCGGTTCCGCCGCCTCGCGCCTCGATTTCGCTCATCCTCTTCTTCGAATGCGTCAAAACCACGGTGGTACTTTGTGCTATTAGTTGAGTACAACCGTGAAGGCTTAGAGAGCTTGTTGAGGAGTGTTGATTTGGGGTTGAGAGGTGAAATAATTGGGGAAGCGGGGGGGCATTTTCGTCCATCCGGTTGAAAATAAATTGGGGATGCAGGGGGGCATTTTCGACCATCCGGATGAAAAATATGATCATAGTAGGAGTAGGTTTTGTTGTTCGTGATTATTCTGTGGTTATTATTAATGGTGAAAGGATGAGGAGGTGGAGGAAGCAGTTTTGGGGAGAAAATAGGATTCTCCTCCATTAACTGGTGGTGGTGAGTGTCGAGAACGTCGTCGGTGATGTAATGTTTTGATTTGCATGATCGGAATATGCGGCAGATTCGCATTTTCAAATGGTTTTCCGCCATGTGAGAGTAATGTACAAGGAGAACCCGTGGGCTTTAGTTCCTCTTCTTTTGTAACCTATAAATAAATTTATATGCAACAAACTTACTGTAAGGTGAAGCCATTATTAAATCATTATAGACTTTTGTTTTATTTAGTGAACATATTAATATTCTTTTATAGATTTTTGTTCTCTTGTGGGAGTATTAAATAACACTTTTCGCTTTAATTCTTGTCCCCACTTTATGCAGGGAATTACTCACTCCGTTTCAAAATATCTGTCCTTGCACATGTATGCACATAAATTAAGAAAATCATTGATTATAGCTGAATTTTAAGAGGAAAAAAATGAAAAAGACTAAGATACCCTTTTAATTAATTATCCTCTACTAATGTTTGAGAAAAATTATGAGCATAGAGGGCAAAAATGAAAAAAAAGTAATTAATGCTTTATTGAAAATCTAAAGTAACAGATAATATGGCACAAGAAAACTTTTTAAAGCGACGGATATTATGAAACGGAGGGAGTATTTAATTAATGATAACCTTTCCTTTTCTCTTTTCCTTTTTTGTTATATAATTTGGACATCCTAAATGTATATAATCTTAAACATAATTCATAATATTGTTCAAAGTTATCTTTTCATATATAAGAAAGCAAGCTGTAATAGTAGAATTGTAATGGGTTAATTCGAGTCGAATCAGGTCATGTTTTGACCCACATTAATTAATTTTGGTTGTTTCAAATCTGTAATTGAATTTATGTCTACATGTGATAAGATCTTGATTGTATTTTAAATAGTATAAATTGAAACTTTGCTACAATTTATACCGTCAAATTTCACCCATATGTTTTTTCTACAATATATTTTGAATTCAATATAATCATTCAATTCAATTCATCGGCCTAATTTTTTTCAAAAATCAAGCACCGATTATTTAACTATATGCTTTGAAGTTTATTTATGATGTCATCAGGAAGCAACGATATTGATAATGTTGCAATATTAATTGAAATTTAAGGTATGAAAGTGAAATCGTGAGTGAAAGCACTAACTCATGTTTTATTAAATTGAGAATAGAACACATTCAATATTATCTATATAGAAGTATAATTTTGTAACAATGAAACACTTTTAATGTTATCTATATTATTAAAATATATTCAAATTTTTAACATACCATGATGACATAGTTTCCTAGTTACTTCACTATTTTCAATAATTATGGATATTTTCAATCGAATGTTTAGTGGGTAAAATGTTAACGAATTGGATCAAATCCATTACAATACAAAAACTCTATAAAACATACAGTTTGTATTTTAGGGCCCAATAACTGGCACCGAATTGTTTCACATCATTACATCAAATAAAATACACTATAAAACATACTGTGTGTTTTTAGGGCCCAACAATTTGTAGCCTATCGAGGCACCGGATTTTCCCAAAAACCTTTTTCAAGATAATTTTTCCTTTCCTTTTCTGTGTTAAAGATTGGTGTAATAAATAAAATTTTAAGTTTAAAAATATATTAAACACAAAATAATTGTATAAATTCAAGGTTTAATGATTTAATGGGTATAATTCCTAAGATTCTTCTGATTCTAATCTCCTAAGTAATAATCTTGAAAAATGTTGATTTGATCTCCTTCAAAATAATTCCAGCTTTTGAATAACATTGGCCATGTTTGGATGTATTTTGGTTTAATTTCACCCACTTTCGGTGAAAAATATTTTGGTTGAGAGTTTTCAAGATTCTTTTGAAAGTTGTGTGAAATAATTAAAAATAGACTTGAATGTATTTTGATTGGAATCTTTTGTATGTAAAATAATATTAATTAAATGAATAGTTGGGTTGAAAATTGTGGATTATGGATTGGATGTATTTTGGATGTTGGAGTTTGAGGGGATAATTAGTTAGTAGATGTCAAGTCATGTCTTTTTAATTTAAAATAATTAATTTTATATCGTGTAATAATTAAATAAATAATTAAAAATATAATATTTTATGATGAAATAATTAGTTGGTATGATGATGATATTGGGATGGGACGGTGCTGTCAGTAAACAATTTTGGGCTGTCATTTTTTTGTCCTTCTCCAACTTTGGGCTACAATTTTCAGTCATTTGGGCCGATGAGAAGTGTTCCAACTTGCAGATGATTGGGCGAAAGTTTGAAACACATGAACCAAAATGGTTCCACACAGAGCCGTTAATCCAAGAGCAATTGCGCTTAATATTGGATCAAACGTGAAATAATTTAAATCTCCTTGACGAACATCTCGAACTCCGTCTTGGATACTTCGATTTTTTAAGGAATTTGATCTTCTTTGGACCTTCGTGAATTTCCAATAACGTTAATTTGAGGGTTAAATAGCTTGATCTCAAATTAAACGTTGGACTTTTCTTCAATTTTGGAGGAACACCTTTGAATATCGTGAAAAAACGCCTTGATTAGAAGAACACCTTAAAGAAACGCCTTGATTTTGAAGAACGCTTTGAGAGGATTTTCTTCTTTCTTCTTGAACTTCTTCGTGCTTTTTGAATTGTGTTTTGAGTTGTCCTTTTCTTCTTGGAGATGATCCCTATTTATAGGTGGGATTTGAAGATCTTATAAAATTCTCTCCATGACGTGGCGCGATTTGATTGACTATCAATATCTTTAATGACAAAAAAATATAATTGAATATTTTTTTTTTGCCTTGAACATGGTATTCTATGCAAATATTGCATTGTGTAGAAATTTCCTAGCAAATCTTGTCTTGGATAAAAAAATTCTACACACAATTGCCTTATTTGTGGAGATTTAATGTAATTTGCAATATCTTTCAAATTTGACAATATCAATTTTGGCAATAAAATTTACTCTTCTACAATCGGTCTTGATTTATTTGTGATAGATTAGGGTTTAGGGAGAAAGTTTGGTCAAACTCAAAGTATTGACATATCAAATATAAGAAAATTGTATTTGGATTGAACTTAGATTTCAATAAAATGATTAATTACAAAACAAATATAATATATTAATTTTAATTGGATTAGTGTGGTCAAATCATGTCAGTAAAAAAATATTCTTAACTGAAATGTTATTTTTACCTTAAAAAATTATAAATATTTATTTCATTTAGGAGTCTTCAACTTAAGTAAATCATTTGTATACATCTTAAGTTCTAAAAGTGATATAGAGTATTTGCAAAGGGAACTCAAAAAAAAAAAAAAAAAAAAAGAAGCTGGAAATGACGAAAAAGCATAAAGCAAAATCGTTGCTGCTTCAAACTTTTAATGGTATGGTAGATTTTTCACTCGAAGAACAAACAAACACCATTCATTTTTTTGTACCTAACAAAAATTCAACAAAATAATATTTTCGGTGATGAAGATGGATAAATCCCGGACGCAAGATCACGTGAAAAGAAAAGAGAACAAGAATGCCACGTTTCGACCCATGCGTAAAGATGAGGTTTTTGCTGTAACGTATGGTCATCACACTCTCCTCCTCTCCTCTGATATTTACTTCCAAATCCCTTAATTTTAATATCTCCCCAGATATTTGTTCCTCTTCTACAACTACCATAAAGAAAATAGAACCAAAAACCCAAAAGCTACAATTCCTTAAAGATTGGAACACTTTCCTTTCTAACGAATTAATTAATAATCGCATCCAACAGTTCTATATTCTCCCTAATGACCACGGTTGCAAAGTTACACCTTCCACCTCTTGATTGCTACCATCACTCCTCCGGCCAACCGCCGCCGCCGCGGGAATTCCTCCGTCGTTATGTAAAGGGTCGGGGCAGAATTCGGGTTCGACCATGTCAATCTTTCAGGTCTGAGGAGAAAGAAAAGAAAGGGGGAGAAAATTATGGGGTAGTTAAAGAAAATAGTGTTTTTGGTTCTAGGAAAAGTGTAAATAAATTTGTGGGTGCTATTAGAAATGCTGTGTGGAGAGCTTCGAAGCCTAGTTTGCGATCGGAAAGCAAGTTTAGGGAAGCTATGGAGAAATTGGAAGAAAAAATATCTTCTGTAAGTTCACTAAGTTAAACTGAGTAAGTATTAAATTTGATTCTTGAATTGTTGCTTTTTAGTTAAGATTAAACAAGATATGGAGGGAATTAAATAGAAAATTTTATAAAACCTGTGTGATTTGATGCAATCTATGTGCTGTTAGTGCATTTATTTTATCTTTTGCAATTGACTTCATTATTGTGTATATATATGGCATTAGATATATCTCCAAGTGCACTTAAAGAAGATTTGTATATATCTAGTGTATCTGCTTATTTATGAACCTTGTTTCTCTGTGGACAGTTTTCTATTCACATTGGAAGATATATTGTGACAATGCTAAGCACTGGAGTTATTCTGTTGATTGGGTTTCAGTTGTCAGGTTAGGCATCTATGATATTCATTTGCTCTAACTATCCGCAAAGATGTTGAATTAAAGATTTGCCATTTTGTTATTCACCTATTAAATTTGAGGTTTGAAATTTGTGCATATGTTTTATAGGTGGAGATGAACAAATGAATGCATTAGTATGGTATAGCTGGCTAGGAGGAATCATTATTGGAACGATGATTGGTGCCAACATGGTGTTAGAGGAAGTCAGTCGATCTGGTCCTCGCAATGTTGTTATAACCGGAAGGTATTATTTCTGTTGCAAAAGTTGTAATACCATCGATTTCATGACACCAATATAGGAAATTCAGTTGCATTGTAGTATAAAAAGATGATTGATCCAAGAATCATATGCTAATTTTTTTATTGTTTCTTGGTACAGTACACGAGGACTAGGAAAAGCTTTGGCACGCGAGTTTTTACTTTCTGGAGACAGGGTCGTCATTACTTCACGCGGGTAATTTATAATTTTACAGTTTATATTTTGGAACTTGGTAATAATTTTATATAAAGCCTTTATTTATCTTTAATTCTTCTGGAGACAGCTCCGAATCTGTGGACATGACCATCAAAGAACTTGCAGAGAATTTGGAACAAGTCAAAATAGCTACAGATGACTCATGTGGAACACATTTACGACATGCAAAAGTCGTGGGGATCCCCTGTGATGTCTCTAAACCTCACGAAGTTGAGAATTTGGCGAACTTTGCTGTTAAAGAACTTGGTTCAATCGATATCTGGGTAAGCAATTTACTTTTATCTTCATCCACTCAGCCTCCTAGCAGAAAAAATTATGGTTAAATTTCTAATGACTTCTATGCTATCCCTTTTCCTTTTACAGGTGAACAATGCAGGTACAAATAAAGGATTCAGGCCCTTGCTGGAGTTTAGTGATGATGATATACAACAGGTTTGCCTCCTTGATAGTGTTAGATAGTATCCCAAAATGATAGAAGTGTTTTTCGAAAGTTACAAACATCGTCTATTCCATGTTATATGGACAGATTGTATCTACAAATTTGATTGGATCAATCCTTTGCACTCGTGAAGCTATACATATAATGGGCACCCAGAGAAACGGTGGTCATATTTTTAACATGGATGGTGCGGGATCTGGGGGATCTAGCACACCGCTAACTGCTGTGTAAGTTCAATCCTAGTAACCATTGTCTTTTTTTTTAAGAAAAAAAAGAAAATTGTAAACAAAGAAGTTAAACCGGTAAAATAGGTATGGATCAACAAAATGTGGTCTGAGGCAGCTTCAGTCATCACTTTTGAAGGAGAGCAGACGAACAAAAGTTGGAGTTCACACAGCCTCGCCTGGCATGGTTCTAACAGACTTATTATTAAGGTACGGAATCTCTTTTCTAACTATGGAAATGGAGTTTTTAAATTCTTTGTTTGTTAAAGAAGGGTCGGTATTTACTTGCAGTGGTTCAAGTGTGCAAAACAAGCAGATGTTTAATATTATATGTGAGCTTCCAGAGACAGTTGCTAGAACTTTAGTTCCACGAATGAGGGTTGTAAAGGGTAGTGGAAAAGCCATCAACTATTTGACTCCTCCAAGGATTTTACTTGCTCTTGTCACTGCATGGCTCAGACGTGGTCGTTGGTTTGATGACAAGGTAATCTTAATTTTTCAGATCTATTAGACTATGTTTGGTACTTGAATTCTAGTGAGGAATATCTAATTGAAAAAAAAAAACACACACACACACACACACACACACACGATGTTCTCTCATTTGTTGCAAAAAAGCCATTTTCCTTGGTATTTTACTCACCAAATATGCACAATGCAATTCTGATTTTACATAGTGAAAAAATTCAAGAAAACCCATTAAGCTTTTTATTACATTGAATGTTCAAAAGGGACGTGCACTGTATGCTGCTGAGGCTGATAGACTTCGTAATTGGGCTGAAAGTCGAACCCGTTTTTCATTTACTGATGCAATGGAGATGTACACAGAAAACACATGGGTTTCTGTAGTTTCTCTCTCGGTGGTTTGTGCTTTCATTATCTTATCAAGTACAAGTAGCTCGTTATAACTGCTCCATGCCTAATACACTACAGCATAAATTTAGAGAAACCGAAGTTCCGATAAGAAGCTTTACTACTCAAAACTGTAAAAAACAAGAAACGTATGGACTGCATACTTTTCAATCTGCACCCCGCGTTTACTTAAAATCTTCATTAGACAGTTCAGATTAGATCGCATGGCCTTCTGTATGGTTCTAGATGATTCTTCACCCTTTCTTCCCTTTTTTCATTTTCTTCTATTTCTAACAGCAGCAGCATGTGTATGATATGATGTATCATGTTTGTAATGTTGAAAGGGTTTTAGGAGACTTTGTTCTTTTAATGATGTAATGTTCATTTGTATGTAAATCATATTGGAAGTGTACAACATTATCTATCAAGGTAGTGATAATCTATATTTGTACAGTTTACAGTTTGAACTGGCTAATGAGCAAATTGGGTTGATGAGTTGAAGCAGGTTTATTCTTTCTGTTAAATATAAGTTGTTATATATCTGTTATTTATTTCATAAATAAAATGTGAGTTTTGGAGGAATGGAGAATAAAGTCATAAACTATCAAAATGTTGGACAATTGGCAAACTGGGCCAGTCCAACTACCGAATCCAAACCCAAAATTGGTCCAACTCAACACTAAATTTATAGGGCCTGTTTGTTTGGCGTTTGGGAAAGTAGTTTGGGAGAGTAGTGGAGGTTTGTGAAATAATCTCGATTTGCGTAATGTTGTTTGTTTGGGTTTTGAGAGAGTGGTTTGAGAAATAAAGTAGGTGTAGGTTTTTTTGGAAGAGAGGTTGTAGGTGTAAAATGTGTAAGACATTATGTCAAATCATGTTTGTTATGTGAGATAAATTGTGTAAGAGATGTGTTACTTTATGTTAAATCATAGTAGAGTTTGTATATGTTTTGTTTAGAGATAAGAAAATTGTTGTTTGTTTGGCTTTTGAGAGAGTAATTTGAGAAAATTAATGGATGGAAAATTTATTTCGGAAAATAGAAAACATGTTTGTTTGGCATTTCCCAAACACGAAAAAATTCTGGGAAACGCCAAACAAACAGGCCCATAATGTTTAATTGGATTGTAGTCAAACTTAGGTTTGATCTGATCAATAATCGAACAGAAGTTATGCTTTCAAAATTTATGATGTGATTAATTCCTGGCTACAAGTTCATACAAAAATTTCCCACTAAGGGTGAGTTTGGTCCAGCGGTGGGAGCTCTTAAAAACACTTCTAGACCTCCATTGTTATTTTTGAAGTGTTTGGTCCCAATTATAGAAATTGCTTTTAGTCAATCGTGATTTTAATGGTGTTTGGCCCCTAATATCATAATCACTTTTGGGATCTCCAGAAGCTAAAAATCAACTTATTTCAGAAGCTACTAAAGTGTTACTTTTGTAAAAGCTATTATCCAAAAGCAATTATTTTATAATTGAATTTTATCATAATCAATTATTGCCAAAATCTATTTTAGTAAAATTAATTCTCCTATAATTGATTTTCGAATCGCTAGGCCAAACTCACCCTAAACAATGAACCAAATGACGTTGAAAAGTTTAGAAATTCAATTCACTAGTTGTCTATACTTATTATTTATTATATGTAGCTTTAGAGTTTTGCATATGTATTATGGAATCTAATAAATAGCATAAATATTAGGAAAAAAATTAATATTATAAAATGAAGGTGATAAGGTTAAGATTAATAAATAAGGGTAAACTAGGTAATTAACGTCTCATTGAAATCCTAAAGCAACATGATATTTTGAAACAAAAGAATTTTTCTAAGATGACAAACCAAAAGAAAAGAAGAGGTGATTAAATAATAAATTATGTGATTAAATGACAAAGCACTTGTCATGGCGTTGATTATGATCAGAAGAATAATACTTTTACTTCAATATAGTAGTACGTCACAAATACCAAATCCCATGTGAGATTTCATTGTCCATAACCCCTCACTATCATCAAGTAATGACAAAACTCTGTATAAACATGTAAATTATGACCTATGACTGAGTTATTTTATTACATATGATGATTATATTGTTTAACAAGTTTGGTTTATTAAATGATGATTAATTTTACATTGTAAACAGTTAATTAACCAATCAATAGTCAATTAATGAATTAATCAACTGGTTGTGTTTCATTTAGTTATTAAAGTTTCAAGACACACATGCATGTCTAGGAATTATTTAGAAATATAATCTCAGTATTAAACTTTACTACACTACACATTTTTTTATTAGTCTTACTTTTTGTATAATATTTTTGAAATCTATGAATATAGCTTCAACAATTTCACAATCTTAGCAATGAACTAAGAAAATCAAATCAATTTCCAATTTGTACATATATAGCTCTCTAATTTAGAGGAAAGAATGACACTACAATAATTTAGGATCAGTAATCAATATTTGATAAACAAGTGAAATTATGAATCAAATTAATATAGTTATAAAATGCAATAATCCAATTTCGACCAATTTTCCAAATGTACTACAAATAAAAAAATCAGAATGTTCCTCAATAAATGAATGATAAATTATGAATGAGTCCCATCTGTAGGTGGGGCGGTTGTTCTGTATTGGGTCATGATTGGTTGGTCGAACCAAACATGACCAAGGACCGGCCACCAAAGTAGATAAAATTAAATTACGCAGCTAGGCAAAAAAGAAAATCCGAAAGAGTAAAAGCCGGAGAATTCCGCGGGCCAGCCGCGTGGGTCCCGCTTTTCCAACTCGTATCGTATTGGATGATTTTATTTCAAACCACCGTCTGCCACGCGCTGAATATCTCACGCTTCTATATTCACTGAGATTCACTAAACTTTTTCTTATTTCTTATATAATAAATATTTATATATATCATATCCAAATTTATGGCCAGTGAAAATATATTTATAGTATTAATTATGTTAATAAGTCATTAACTTTTATAAAAAAATTCAGTCATTCTCCACTTACATAGTAAATATAAATTATGTATGACTAACCAAAAATTAATGCTAGAATTTTATCAATACGTGATATTTCTTATTTATGTGTTTCCTCATAAAAAAAAAATATTTCTTATTTATGTAATAATCACCATGACCATATGGATTTAGTCAAACTTAAGCATGATTTCACATAATAAATCTTTATGAATTTAATATGTGAAACTTTAAGTAATACTTTTAGTGTATCTTTATGTAAAATGGGAGTGCAAAACTTTTAATATCTTGTCAATTTGTAATTTAAATTGCTAAATCTTAAAGCCGAATTCGTCTAAAACGAGTTACTCGTTAAGTCTGTTACAGTGTCATTATTAAAAGAAAAATTATGATTCAAATCGGTTTGATCCACTCTAATCCAATCAACCACAATGCAATCACAGTACACTTATTTTATTATTGATTGAGTGTTATCCAATTTCAAAACATGTGTTTTATACTTTGCTATATAATTCTTTTTGAATTCAATCAGATTTGATTTTGACAGAATTATCCTTATTAACCGTAAATATATACTTGAGTTTTTATTTCCCTTAAGACTCGGACGCGTTCAATAATATTAAAGTAATAGTAATTATTAGCTGTATAGCTTTAAACAGAAAAAAGGGTGCTTCCCATAATATCACAAATTAGTATAATAGTATTTAATACCAACTCCGGCAGTTTGCTTGACTTTAAGCTTTTAAACTGAACCAAAAATAAATAAATGAGAAAAGTAGAATAAAAAAAACCAATAGTTGTTTTCGTTCGTTCCCCTTTATCATAACGACTAGAAATCTCTCAGAAAAATTCTGGAGAGAGGAACGAAACATTTGTTGTGAAAAACCAACGGGTTCACACAAATCAAGAAAATTCCGGCACTACTTTTTCAGTACTAGTAGTGTTCAAGAATAATGTCTTCACCTACGCCGGGAGCTTCTCCCACTCCCACCTCTCCGCCATCCAACACCACATCTCCACCTCCCGCCGCCGCAGTTTCACCTCCGCCGCCTGCGACTTCTCCACCGCCAGCCACTCCCACTCCCCCAGCCACTACCCCTCCCCCAACTACCTCCCCGCCTCCGCCACTACCCACTGCTCCACCCCCATCATCTACACCTTCTCCACCATCCTCAACCCCACCTCCGACCACCACCCCATCCCCTCCACCTCCACCATCCACTACCCCTCCATCTGGATCCCCGCCCTCTCCTCCACCACCGTCTCCGACAACAGGAGGTGGTTCTTCGCCGTCACCTCCGGCGCCTTCTGGTCGGGATTCACCAACTCCACCATCGGGTCGGGGTTCTCCGACGGTCCCTTCGGGTGGAAGCGGATCGCCGCCGCCTTCTTCTGGTGGTGGGGTATCTACGGGGCTGGTGGTGGGAGTAGCTGTAGCAGGTGTGATTATAGTTGCGATTTTGAGCCTGTTGTTTATATGCTGTAGGAAGAAAAAAAGAAGAGCCCAATCGGATTACTACACGCCGCCGCCTCCACCGGGGCATAAAGGTAATTAATTTTTAACTCATATTTGCCACTCTATCATTAGATTTCATAGGTTGTGTAATGTTTCCGTTCATAGATACTGAACATAATTACCTCAGTCCTCAATAGTAGATTATCTGCATCACCTCTATCCTTTGATTGTAAGCTAAATGTTTGAAAAAATTGTAAATCAAAGAAACATGTTGAAGCAGGAACTTCTCTGTATTGTTGTTTGGAATGACTGAGAAAACAGAAACTTTTTGGTGGAATCGAGTGGAAATTTTGATCCATGCCTTACCAATTCAATAGCTCATTTTTTCCATATCTTTATTGTGTTTTCCAGCTGACCCCTATGGTGCTCCGATACACAACTGGCAGCATAATGTTCCACCGCCTGCAGATCACGTGGTCCAAATGCCACCTAAACTTACTCCACCGCCTGCTGGTGCATCTAGACCACCACATTCACCAATGCGTGGCCCTTCGCCTCAACCACCCCCTCCTCCTCCTGCTTACATAAGTAGCAGTGGAGGTTCCGGTTCCAATTACTCAGGCGGAACCGAAACTGCATATCCACCGCCTTCACCCGGGATGTCCTTGGGATTTTCTAAAAGCACGTTTACGTATGAAGAACTAGCAATGGCGACGGATGGTTTCTCGGATGCAAACCTTCTTGGACAAGGTGGTTTTGGTTACGTGCACAGGGGAGTCCTTCCAAATGGTAAGGAAGTTGCAGTTAAGCAGCTCAAAGTTGGTAGTGGTCAAGGGGAACGAGAATTCCAAGCTGAGGTTGAGATCATTAGCAGAGTTCATCACAAGCATCTTGTATCATTGGTTGGATATTGCACCACTGGGGCACAGAGAATGCTTGTTTATGATTTTGTTCAAAATAATACCTTGGAGTTCCACTTGCACGGTTAGTTTTATTTCTAATTTAGTTGTTCCTAATATGTTTGAGGATGTACTGTAATTATGCTATTGAGGAACTTACGGTTTTGCTTATTTCAGGAAAGGGGAGACCTGTAATGGATTGGCATACACGGTTGAAGATTGCTTTAGGTGCTGCAAAAGGACTTGCATATTTGCATGAGGATTGTAAGTTCTCTTGATGTATATGCAGTAACTTTTACATAAAAGTACTGATTTCATTTGACGTGATTCTAAATTGATGTATTATGTGTATCAGGTCATCCGAAAATTATTCATAGGGATATCAAGGCTTCTAATATTCTTTTGGACTTTAACTTCGAAGCACAGGTAATGTAGTTAACATAAAACTACAATAGTGTGTCAAAAGGCTACCCACTTGATTTCCTTGTGTGTTCCTTTTCATATGAGATCTCTTCTGATTATTATGAAACCAGACTGATGCAATAAAGAGAGATGGTGTTCTTGGTGATCTAATGTTCATGAATTTGATTTGTTATCTCAGGTTGCAGATTTTGGTCTTGCCAAGTTTACTTCTGACGCCAATACTCACGTCTCTACTCGTGTGATGGGAACCTTTGGGTACGACCAAGTCTTTTTTGGCTTTTATAATAGTCAAGCTTGTATTCATAAAGAAGAATCATGCTAACATTTCTCCATTAACTAGGTACCTAGCACCAGAATATGCTTCCTCTGGAAAACTTACGGAAAAGTCAGATGTATTCTCCTTCGGAGTCATGCTTCTCGAGTTAATTACTGGACGCAAACCTGTTGATTCAGATCAATCTTACATGGATGATAGTTTGGTCGACTGGGTGAGTATTTCATCCAAACTTTCCTTGCTTGAGCTCTTGTATAGATTTTAACAGAAAATATGTGTAACAATACAGGCTAGGCCATTGCTCACTCGAGCTCTTGAAGAAGGAAACTTTGACGCTCTTGTTGATCAAAGAATAAAAAATGACCACAATCACAACGAAATGGCACGTATGGTTGCATGTGCCGCTGCTTGTGTGCGCCATTCTGCTAGGCGTCGCCCACGAATGAGCCAGGTACATTTCTTCCCTTTTACGAGGCCAAAATATGAACTTGATGAATGAGCTATTTTCTGATGTATATAAAAATAAAATTTGAGCAGGTTGTAAGGGCCTTAGAAGGAGATGTATCACTGTCTGATCTGAATGAAGGAATTAGACCCGGACACAGTACGGTATACAGTTCTCATGGAAGCTCAGATTATGACACTGTCCAATACAACGAGGATATGAAAAAGTTTAGGAAAATGGCGTTAGGAACCCAAGAGTACGAAAGCAGTGGGCAGTATAGTAATCCGACTAGTGATTACGGGTTATACCCATCTGGCTCTAGCAGCGAAGCCCAACATACACGAGAAACGGAGATGACGAAGACGAAAAAGGAGAGTAAAGGTTTCAGTGATGAACCTTGACAAACAAAGAATGCCTATTCCTTCCTCTGTGTAAATTCATTCAAACCACCTAATTCTTTAACATCATTTTTATGTTCCAATTAAATTGCTTCTTTTTCTATTTTTTCCTCTCTCTTTTTCAGATTATTATATTGTTTTTCAAAGTGTATTTATATAATGTCATATAGTGCAACACAATTCATATTCTTTTCTATTTTATGCTTGTAATAGTGCTATCCTTCAGCATTTTGGAGCTGTTGAGCTTGAGACCTGAGAGTTGAAATTTTATTAATTTATTGATGTTTTGTCTTTTTGGTTATTGAAAATTGGATTGGGATCTGGTCATAAAGGTAGATGACAATATATTGCAAGTTGTAAATAAAGAATGCTGTATCCAGCTGGGTTATTTGTATTTTGGTTTAGCTATTAGCTTTAGGTCAGAATTTTACATAATTAGTTAGTGGTTAGTAATTGGTCAAATTGGATTTCTTTTTTGGGTTGGGTGATTTAGAATATAATGTATAAATTAGCGAAGAGATTAAATTTTGGTTTCCTATGGAGAGGGAAAATATTTTTATTCTAAATATAAGGTATGAAATTATTAAGTCAATATTTTCATTTTCTTTTTTCCTAAATAGGAAAGAGAAAATAGGGTTTGATTAATTAGAGATGGAACATCACATGGGCATGACTTGGACCAATTTGGAGGGTTATGAATAAGATATTTTTTCCCACATGCAAAAAGTCACATTTTTGTAGTGGGGATATAAAGGCATGATTGATGCACATGGCTCCACCATTTTTTAATTATTACCAAGTAAAATAAATAAGCCCCACAATATTTTTTACCATTATATGAAATTAAGACTTGGAATAAATGTGTGGCTTTGCGCGTGACCAAGAGCACGCGTAGCAAAATTATTGAAGAGTTTACCCGGTTTTGGGTGGGGAGGGGTGTCCAAAATCAGGGGTCGAAGAGGCCAAAACATATTATTATTAATAAAAAAGGTATTTAAATAATGATATTCAATTTATTATAATTAAAGGGAACGAAGACGAATCTCTTATTTTCATAAGATCATATCAAGATAAGTATATTATTTGTATAATTAAATTTTGTAATTGGTCTTTTAAAGAAGACCAATAAAAATTAGTGCAAATAAATAAATTAATTTTTCTTTAAAAAAAATAATAAATAAATAAAATAAAATTAAGTATAGATATATAAATATTTGTATCACTAGACTAAAAAAATAAAAAGCCCGGGAGTCAAGTATCCCCAATGGTTATTATAGATCCAACGCTGGTTCTATGAGTTTAAACGAATCATGCAATAATAATATATTGATTAAATTTAAAATTAATTTGTTTTAACTATGTTAAAATTGAATTGAAATTGTATTTAAATTTGATTGGATTTTCTAATAAAGCAAGCTTGAACGAGTTTTGATTGAGTCGAGCTTAAATAACTTGATATTATTATATAGATTTTGTTATTTTCAATCCATTGATTCTCTAATAGTCCCTTCTAATTCTGTTTTTTTTTTTCTTCTTTGAACTTTTTTGTTTGTTTGATGAAGATATATCCTCCTGACACCATTGATATGGCGGGTGGGCAACAAACAAAAATCGTCATGCGTGAATGTCAACTGTCTTTCAACAATAAAATTAAAACTATTTTTCATAAAAAAAAAAAAAAAATTGAAACTATTATTAATACATCAATCCCTTTATTGGTTTCAAAGTTGAGGTTCAACAGAAAGGATCTTACGTACAATGTATTTTATTGCAAGTACATTACATATCTAATCTAATACATATATATATTTGAAGGGTGTCTTTTGACCTCAATTGAGTGTATTTGACTAAATACTAATTTTCTAGAGTTTTGAATTTTTTTTTAATCCTATAAAATTCTATTATTGGTAATCTCTAAATATTAATGTAATGAAATTTATTATTATATACTTTGTATATATACTCACGTAATTTAAGGATGTAATTAATAATATTTTTTAATATCACTCTTCAAAAAGGAATTATCATTAATTATGCTAGAATTGTTAAAAACGGACCTAATTAAGGTCAAAATATTATTTCAGTTTCAAATTTTAAAATTCCTAAAAATCAGCCTAATAAATTCATTAATTGTTCCCTTAAATTTAGCTATTACTTACCATAAGTCATTGTACTTCTTATATAAGAACTCTTATATATATAAGAACCCTATTTTATACTTTACAATCCATGTTGAATTTCTTATTTCTATCGATTCAATTGTTCAAACTAAAAATCTAACATTGTTTGTTCTACATGATCTTTCTACATGAAATTCCATTTTTATGTTTATAGGTTTGTTTTTATTTATTTATGCTTTTTAATAATTCATTTAACTTAATTTGAATATGATTTTTCCTAACATAACTACTTTATGGTTATTAAATGATGGCCTATTTGGTATATGTTTTATTACATGCCCATATAATTTTTCTATATATTTTTATTCTTTTTTCATATTCTATTAATTTTTTTCTTAGTCTAAATATCTGGCTCATCTTGATTCTTCTTCTTTTTATTTTTTATTTTTTATGTTTAATGTTTTTGGGGGGTTGAGAATTTTATTTGTCTCGCCTAATGATTTGAATAGTTTACTTGGGTGGGGGGGGGGGGGGGGGTTTCAAAATTAATATACTTTGTGTTTATATACTACATATGAATATGCTCTTACTTAAGAATATTAGATTTTCTGTTTTTTTTTTCCATTCATATAATACCTATATAATTTTAAGATTTTTATTTGGGAACATTTTCCTTTTTGTGTTTTGCAATTTCATTAGTTGTTAGGTTTCGATTATACTTATTTCAAATATTTAATTTTTCATTCATCAAAAATCTTAATTTGGTTTAGTTTTATTAATATTTGGTGCTTTTTGCTGTCTACTAATTTTTTTATTCTTTTTTTAGAATTACAATTTTGAAATCATAATTTTCAATTTTATGTTATTACAAAAGCTTTGAATTTATTTATTTTGTCATTGTAACTTTTACAAATTTATTGACTACTTAATTAGATAACAATCTTTGAGATTGAAGTAGGAAAACTCAAAACTTAGAGTTTGTTATTTTTAATTAATTTGAACATGTATCACTATCGTTTAATTCTTATAATCATGATCAAATAAATCAAATTTATATATTTTATGAAATGTTTGGAATTTGAAATACGTAGAGGTTTGTAAAATAAATATTTTATTGTACCTGAAGTGAACCCTCACACAGTGGTGAACCCAAATTCGTATATCCGTAGGAAGAGGTTCTCATATAATATGTCCAACATGTCTCGAAATTTCATGAGTGATATAATATATTGCAATAACTAATACTTTATATGATTAATTTTTAATAGAAAAATTCAATTAAAGAGGTTTTAATTTTTTTTCCCCTCAATTCTATACTTTTGTATTTTTGGTCTTGAGAATTGATTAAAATCTTATTATAGGAGTTTTTTTTTTTTTTGGAGAAATTACCATAGTAGTTTAGAATTTCAAAATAGTGATAACTGATAAATTTATTGTATGGCGTTTTAGTTTATATTTATTGAAGCACTATAGTAGAACTGTTTGAATTTTAAATTTCACCGCATAGAAGTGGTGTTTATGAGGTCACTTGATATCAACCAAGTTTCTATAAATAATGAAATTTGATAATTTTGATATACTTATAGCTCATCAATTTTCTACTTTTATTATGTCCATCGGTGAAAATTTTATATTTAGTTCATGATTAATTAATTATTATTTGATTCCTTTTTAACTTCAAATATTTAAGTTGCTAGCTTAATGTAAAAAAATCAATATAGATTTGCTCATACTTGATCAATGTTCATCAACTTTCATTCAATTTTGAAAGGAAAAATGTAGCATTTTACGCCATTTGTTGGTATGGATTGAGTGTGGTAAATTAACATTAGTTTTTTATATAAATAATAAAAGTCAATAATTTTTTAATAATTACTGTTAAATTGGTTTCAATTAAAATATATTTTAAATTATTGTGTATAAACCGTGCATAGCACGGGGCAAATGCTAGTATATATATATACTAGGGGAATGCACCGCGCAAGGCGCGGTGCTGTGTGCCTATATTATGTGTACAGATTATTTGAGCTTTATTTATGTGTACCTACATTATATTCATATAGATTTAAGTAAATGATTGCTGCAATTATCTGCATAAGTTTGATTCTACATAAGAAGCTTGTCTCCATAAAATATAGTATTAAATTGTATTTTGTTTTGTTAAGTAGTGTGATTGGAGCATAGTATAAAAGTATGATAGTAAATGTAATTTATGTAATATAAGTGTATTTGTTGTTTTATAAGTAAATAAAATCTATTAAATTGGAATAGCGAAAGGAACATTTATTTAGCGTGACAATTGTTGGATTGTCTTGATAAAAAGTATTTTGAAGCTAATTTGAATAAAGACAAGTATGTAAAACTGTGTTAGGAATCAGGATTTATCAGGTTCAAAACTCTTTAGATAATATCGTTCTCTATGCCACTTTTTATTATTTTATGACACTTAAAAAGCCTATTTAAAGTACAATATTTCTTCATTGTAATTTAAAATAATTCTTCAAAATTTAAAAAATTATTAAAATAGTTATACAAACAAAATCAACAACAATTATTCCAACGAAATATGAGAGAAAATACATTTTTTAGAAATTAAATAAAATATTTCCCATAAGCGATATTATAAATATGTGATATAAATAATAACTATTGATTATTGGAAAAATTGCTTTTTTGGTACCATAGGATAGGCTAACTTGCACTTTTGGTACCATTGGATACGGAAATGCAAATTTGGTACCATATGATAGGTTTTCATTGCAATTTTGGTACCACACCCAATTTTTTTACAAAGTTAATGATAATTTACCCCCTAAATGTTCAATTTACCCCTCTATAACTTGGAAAAATATCAATTTACCCCCTGTAAAAATTTTAATGAAGCAATTTACCCCCTTCAGCCTGAGAGTGTAACTCACTTGCCGAAACTGAGAGTAGGCATGCAAACTATTTTATAACATAGGGGGATAAATTGCCACATTTATCATAACACAGGGGGTAAAATGCCACATTATCATAATAAAAATGGATAAAGTGCCGCCTATAAAAATATCAGGGAGGCGATGTGAAACTTTTACAAAATTTCAGGGGGTAAAATGCTCTTTTTTAAACCACGAGGGGATAAATTGAACATTGTGCATTTCATAGGGGTTAAATTATCATTAACTTTGGGGAAAACTTGGGTTTGGTACCAAAGTTGCAATGAAAACATACCCTATAGTACCAAATTTGCATTTTCTTATCCAATGGTACCAAAATTACAAGTAAATCTATCCTAAGGTACCGAAAAAGCAATTTTCCCATTGATTATTTATTTATTTTTGTTGAAATAATACTGCATCAACAAAATGAATCATAATCCTCAGTGTATTGCAAAAACTTAATGAATCTCCCTGTTAAATTTTTACAACAAATCACCACAACCTATGCTTACTCACTAAAATCACAGATTTGTAATCTCAATTGCAATAAACCTATAACATAAGAATGACTAAATATACAACATTTTGATGTACACATACAAAACCTTCCTGGGGATACTGCGCATAGAAATGCTAAATTTGTGAAAAAGACTCCTTTGCAATACTCAGAAAAGTTTTATCACCAAAAATATAAAAATAAACTAAGATAAGTTTTCCATCAGGCTACACCTTATAAAACTTCAATATATTTAAAATTTTAGTTGCTCTATATATATATATATGACCCAATCACCAGCATATACATTATAAAAAAAAAAGAATCTTCAACATAGAACAAACTATACTTACCCTTATCATAAAAGCTTTTCAATCTCTTTAAACATTTACAGCTTTTTAATTCATCCATAATTTATCTAATATGGATCAGTACATCCGATCTTCCACTAATATTTGTTTTCATAACAATGGAAACATGGGTTTGCTTCTTCAAAAAGGCATATTCAATGCCCATGTTATATTTACAGGGACAAGCATTTCTGCTGTGAATATCAAATTTTTGGAACCAACAGATTTATGTTGTATTAGAAGCTATGGCAGCTCATGGAGGGACAATCCAATTTCATTTACTTCTTCTTTGCTGCTTCTAAAAGGCTGATAATTTTCTTAGGAAGATGTGTTAAAATAGTTCCAGAATCAATCGTAATTCGTCCATTAAAAAAACCAAGTATTTTTTATGAATTGGACATATCAAGTCTCTCGCTTCCAACACTTATCCCTTTAAACCTCACAGCATATAATGAATTCTTGAAAATCCTGTAGAAACCACACCGGCATGAGAAACCACAGCTTTACTATAAATATGCATTTTGCTTGATTTGAATTACTATAAGCATTAGAGACTAAGCAATAAGAAAAATTCTCATTTATCAAAGAATTCATTTGGGTTATAAGTGAACCAGGACGGCAGGACCACCCTCTTGGTCGATTACTACAGATGCTTCGTTGTTAAAGTTGCCTAAATTTTCATAAGCACATCCAAAAATCAAGTTCTTTTTTAATATAAGTTCAATTTAACGTGATTGTATCCATGTGTTTTTTTTATTACCAATGAAACCCCTGTGCTAATTTTTTATTAGCAAAAGAAACTCTCCCAAGCCAAAATGACAATTACACACCCACCAAAGTATGCAAAAACACCCTTATTCCCCTAAAAATTGGCAATAATCCCCCTCTTAACTTTGAAAATTGAGAATAACTCTCATGTTCACTTAAAAAATTGACAATAACCTCCCCTGTGATTTATGAAGGCATTTCAAATGGGGTTTTTTGCTAATAAAAAGAAAACAAAAGAGCTTTCA
This sequence comes from Penstemon newberryi var. newberryi, assembly GCA_030819805.1. Classification (NCBI taxonomy): domain Eukaryota; kingdom Viridiplantae; phylum Streptophyta; class Magnoliopsida; order Lamiales; family Plantaginaceae; genus Penstemon; species Penstemon newberryi. The sequence continues at coordinate 12,064,557 of JAUALY010000002.1, read as the reverse complement.
TATGATTGCAAAATATACATGTATGAAATATAGGCCAGTCCATTTGAGGACAAAAAAAGCATTAGATACTGACCTATAATGCTTCACTGCAGTGGTTTTGTTTCCTTTGTTTGATTCCGTCAAATATATGAAAAGCTTATAGCTATGATCCTAAGAGTTAGCAAATATTCAAAATACTTTAAATGTCCCAGAGATGTAAAAGACATTTAACATGTCTCCTATTGCTCCAAAAGTTATGGTCGAGTACGATCTTGGAGTCCCATTGTTGGGATTAATATATATGGGAAGCAAACCATCTGAAGGGAAGGTTTTATTAAGCTCTATAATGACATTTTCCACCTGAAACATCAAGATGGAAGTAGGAATCACTCTCACAATTTTTGTCACTTGGGATCCTGGTATTTCAGATATGGTTCTCCATGTGCAGTATTCACGTTTGCACTATTAATGTTTCTTTGCTTAATATGAATTACTTTCAGTCTAACTTCTTTACCAAAACTGTATCGACTGTAAGAAGTAAATATTCAGAAGAAATACCTTCTGCTGATATTTAGGATCCCCCGTCCTTTGAGAAAGAGAAATAAACTCCAGCTGCTCTGTGCCAGAATCTACCAGGATGCTATCACCCTAAATGGGAAAACCACATACATGCAATAACATAAATATCAACTTGGCAGAAAGTTGTGGCAGAGGAACTGATCACCGAAGAAATTCTTCACATGTGAAGAATGAGGAAGTAATTCATCAATAAAGTCTACTGTAAATAAGAGAAGGGCGAGCCGATTCTCACAAAAAGTGGTATCTGTGATGTCAACTAAACAGAGGGAGAAAATGAAAAATGCATTCTAATAACTGAAGTTAGTTGGTTATACATCAGGTACAAAATTTACACTGATCTGGTCTTTGTTGCTCCCTCACTCATTTTCGTACTTCATATCAAGAATTAGGTAAAAATATCCAAAGGCATAGATCTCCTGGCATATTTTACGAGAATTACACCCCATTTATCTAGGTGATATCAATGTTACGAGCTTGTTTTGGATAAGGAAAAATGGTTAAGATGTTACAGTCTGCAATAAGAAACAAAATGGCTACACATTTTTTAAAGCCATTGTAACCTATGACATCCAGCCGGGGAGTTTAAAAATATGATCCAGGCACTTAGGCACCATAGTGTTAAATTTAAAAACAACTCAGCATTGACTTACCAAGTAATAACGACTGAAAAAAGCAAAATTAAAACGAAGTAGGCAACTCCAGAAATAATGTAAAGCAATGTTTTCTCCTAGATTTACCAAGGTAAACAAGAGATCCAACAGACCAAGCAGGCAAACTTTCAGACATGATTCCAGTTTTGTGAAGAAAGTGAAGCCAAATTTTAATAATGACAACTTACACCCGTCCACCCAGGGTTATGAGGGTTTCCATGAGCCAAATTAATAATATTATATGGGATGCCAGAAGGAGAATTCCATGCTAGCAATATCTTTAGCCTTTTCAAGGAAAACTTTGTCTCCAGAAAGATCATATGTGCTGAGAAGTCCACCAAGAACTCTGTTTAAACATAAGTTAACAATGAGCATACTTTTTGAGATGCTTCCTTTCTTCCATAATTCAAACCATGCAGCCTTATGGTTGTCTGAAAATAAACAAAAAATTTAGATGGGCAAATATATGTCTGAAAATAAACAAAAAATTTAGATGGGCAAATATATAAAGGAATATACAAAATAAACCTTATAAAGTAACCTTATGGTTGTCTCAAAGACACTGGCATCATAACTCTTGTTTAAATCCAAGGAATTTGCAACCCACCTGCCATGAACAACTTCTTAAGCATTAAAAAACAGTTACAAAAACAAATGAGATGATATTTCAACGGAGAAAAATTAGCCATCAGTTATTTTGAGGCTGTAAATCCACTACAATGAGACAAACACATAAAGCTAACCCTTTTATAATCATTCCTTTCTTGCCTAACCATGTTTCAACTTCTGTTTCATGATATTATGATTTTCAAATCCTTACAGTGATGTTACTCTTGCACAATGCAAGGAGAAACAACACTAAATAATAGTAGCTCAAAGGATACTTTGAGGAAGATTTTAAAAAAGATGTTGCATTATCTATAAATAGAAATCTACAAAAACTGTAAACCCATCCCGATCATATCATGTCATGCTATATTCAATGATATTCATTTTATTTTATATCAAACAAATTTGTATAGATAAAGGAACTGGCCAGCCGGATATTGATTGGCAACCTCTAATATCCATATACCCAAATAGTGAAACTCTCAAACCAGAGCTCAGTGACAAACAAATGTAGAAGTATTTACTGCTCAAAGTAGTACAACAAAATCGAAATAAATTTGAAAGAAAAATAAACGGAAAGTAAAAAACCCATAAACAACACCATAGCTTACTCTCTAGCCTTTTGGAACTGCTTATTCAATCCCATATATATAGCGTGTCAATAGCATCAAATAGAGTTGCTCCAACACCACCAAAGCTATCAGCCCCATTCTTCAATTAAGGCTGGCAACCAAAAATTCACATAACTATACATCAAAAATCAATAATAAGGCTATTTTTGCTACACTTTCCAATGTTTAAAACAACTATTAGATAGATGATAGAACAAGCTTATTAGCAGAACATATATAAGGGCCTAAATTGAATGCTTGAGAGCCTACAGTATCAGAATTGAAACAAAAATAAAAGCAACTACAGAGGAAAGCTAATGAAAGATGAATTTTGTTGTCCCTGTGTAGGAATAATAGGGAAAGATAAAACAAGATTACACTTTGGATAATGAGATTTCGATTAGTACATCAGCTATTACTTGCTGAAAAGAAAGAGAGAGTTTGAGCCTCCATAAACAATCCCAAGTACTAAGAGGTATGTGGTTGATGCATACTATCATTCGACAAAAATCAAAGTTGTTTTCATTCCTATCTCCATGAAAAAACCAATGTAAAGATTGAAGACAATAATCAAAGTTGATTTCATTCCTATCTCCATGAAAAAACCGATGTAAAGATTGATTAGATGCAATTTTTTTTATGGAAGCTCTTCCTACATCTAACAAATACATGAATATATCAAGAACTTATAATCTCTAAATCCAAAAACAAAATCACAAGATTTGTGTATAACTCTAGGAACAAACAATATAGAGCACGATAATAGAAAAAAAAAATACCTCCTCACACACAAAACAATGCAAAAAAGGAATAAGGAACAATTTCAAAGAAACAATAATCTTCTTTACCTCTTCAAAATGAAAATAGCATCCGTTGTAAAAAGTTGAAAGCTGCAATTCACAACTCCTGCACAATAAAACTATTAGAAGAATTACATCAAAATACAAAACTGAAAATAAATTTCGAACCCAATCATAATCTATAAACAAAACTATAGGAAGAATTAAATAAAAAATATACCACAAACAAAATCGATTGAAGAACTCACCACCATGGCGGGAGCCCTAGTTCCGAAACTCTCTCAGGCCGTCTCTCACTTCTCTCTTTAGCCGTATCTCTTTCTGACGGCATCTGCTCACATTCCCTCACACCCTCTGGATTGATGTCAGATGGGAAGCAATGACTAAATTGGTTCTGTAGAAGAGATAAAAATCGAGAATTGAGAAAGAAGGGTTATTGAAGAAGAGAGAGTAGAAAAAGAGGAATTAAAAAAAATAACTAAAAATTGAGCCCTAATTATGTATAAATCAGTCATGGCAGCTGTGTATATATCGATATGATAGGATAGGGTTGTAATGAAAAGAAGTATAACTGATTCACCCCCTTTGTGAATAAGAAAAAGAAGGAATTGGAAGAATGCATCAGAAAACACTCGATGGGCCGTTGCAAAACCAGAAATTCGTCAGAAGGTAGGGTAATATGTTAGAGAAATAGGGAACAAGATTGGTTCCGTGGAAGAAGAGGGTGATGAGTACTCCTAACAGAATTCTGAACAGAGAGGAAACTAATTGCTACAAAATAGTAATAGACTGAATATAGAAAGTAAAATAAGGAAGCGGGCCCACAGAGGAGTTGAACACGGTAAATACTCGGCCAAAAATAAATGGATATGAAATTTCTGGGTAGTTGAAATTGAAAGAAATAACCCCAAAACGACGTCGTTTTGGGGTTAGATGGGCAAAAAAAAAAAAAGGAAAAAAAATGAGTAGTACTGTTCCCACTAGCAATACGATCTTGAATTCTGAACAGAGAGGAAACTAATTTCTACAAAATAGTAATAGACTGAAAATAGAAAGTAAAATAAGGAAGCGGGCCCACAGAGGAGTGGAACACGGTAAATACTCGGCCAAAAATAAATGGATATGAAATTTCTGGGTAGTTGAAATTGAAAGAAATAACCCCAAAACGACGTCGTTTTGAGGTTAAATGGGCAAAAAAAAAAGGAAAAAAAATGAGTAGTACTGTTCCCACTAGCAGTACGATCTAAATTAGAGTAATATATTTTTGGTTACATCCATCATACATTTCATTTGTCTTCCTCAATGTGTTTTCTTGATGGGCTATCCAAAATTAAATTAAATCACATTTAATTTGATATATGAATGGGGAATACAAGCCTTTACTACCTTAATTACTAAATTTGTCGTGATGAAAATGAATTGAGATATAAATTAAATATAGGCAATCTTTAGTGACAGTACTAACTGTGAATGAGCTGTTAGTCCATTAAAGATCAATTTCAGTTAATCTAAAAATAGAAAATATGCTTTCACCCCCACAAGAAAGTTATTGTTAGAAAACACTCACTATATTATCTCCAAATCAAAATTGATGAATGAAGGTTCTGCACCACAGATCTTAACATTTAATATAATGCACAAGGAGAAAAAAATACAACTGTATATTATCATCACCAGTACAAAATTTTCCTATATCATACAAAGTCGAAAAATTTAAGGGTAAGCCGAACGGAAAGAACCGGATCCTTTTCTCCTCCGCCTTCGTTTCTGCCTAATTTTCCAAAAACTCCAAAGGAGCACAAGACCTGGAGCAACAAAACACATTAACCAATTAAACACTGCACAAAAACTGAGTAAACCAATTTTAATCACACAAGCAAAGATGGTCTCTTACCAGAAACAGCAACAATGGCGGGTATAAGCCAATGACTAGCAACTAATTCCGGAAAGTCCATCTGCAATAACATCAAATCAATTTTAGACAACTAAATGATACAAGTAATCAATCAATCATGTTCAAAGAATTTGGTTCTTACATCGTCTCTATAAAAGTATCCCAAGTATTTGTTCTTCTCAACTGGTTTGTGTCTTTTAACAGGAACCTCGACAATAGAAGAGTTTAAACCTGTACCCAAATCAATGGCAGCATAGCCAGGCAATCTACGATTTCTTCCCCTAACATGCAAATCGTAGCCCTTTGTCCCCCATACTTCAAACCTCGAGTCACTCCTACAAATCAGTTCCTCACCGACAACTGAAGAGTATGCTGAGAAATTGACATCTGTTCTTCGAGATGGTAGTTGGTTGTCGTCTAAATGCAATTTTTTGTCTTGTTTACTTGAATCTGAGAAAAGCACAGGATCTCTAATATTCCTAGAGGTAAAATCTAATATTTTCTTCAGGAGCCAATAACAATTAGTAACCATATGGCTGCTGTCCAAACAGTTTGAATCTCCATAAACTCCAATGCGCCCACCACCAACCTCTAAAAGACCAAGAATCGGAGAATCTGCCTGCGTTTATTTGGAACCCAACATTAAGAAAATCACAGCTAAACTTTTTATTGGTTGCTTGCTTGGCAATAAAATACAAGGGCAAAAATGCTTTTTTATTCCCACAGGATTGGACAACTATCACTTTTAATTCCGCTCTACAAAAGTCAGCACTTTTGGTCCCAGCTTCTTTTCACACAGTTTTGTCGTTTCACCCCTTTCTTATTTGGGACCAAAGTGGAAAACAGAGACAGTCTTAGAGGACCAAAAGTGCAAATCAGAGATTGTTTTATTTTTAAAAGTGCAGGACTAAAAGTGTTCACTTTTTAGTCTTGTGGGACTAAAAGCACCCAGTTTTCAGTCTTGCGGTAAAAGTGCTCAGCTTTCAATCTTGTGGGACTAAAAATGCAATTTTCAAAATAGAGTTAATAAGCCGCATGAACTCACCTTGCTCATACCAGAAAATAGGACATTCTGAGTGGCACCACTCTCTGAGCTATCAAGAAAAGGGAAGCCGTGCAAGTACCCACCTTCCGGAAACTTCACAATATCAGTTCCGGAAGCATATCGACTCTGCTCGCCATTGATAACAAAATCACCATTTAAAATCTTGTCCCCAAAAGCAATCCCAAAGGGTGCCATAAGGTCATTAAGAGCAGGCACATTTGAGCCTCCAGTGACAGGAGTCCACCAGCTTCTCGTATTATCATCAAAAAACTTCATCTTCAACATCGAGTCCACATTGTACCAATCGGCAAACACTGCTAGCCCCAGTCCAGTATTAATGACATCATCTTTTATCTTGTTAATTTCTTCATCAAAGTATTCATCTTCAGGATCCACAAGCAGAAGCGTCCCATATTGGTTAGCATCAAAACAAGTAAATGGAGAACCGAGAGTTTCCACATAATATCCTGAATCCCTTAACATGTTAAACATGATGTGGAAATTCGTATGCAAGTGGTCCCCATGCCAGTCGAGGATATCGTTTCTAACGTCCAAGGAATCTCTTGGAATATAACCAGGTGGGTATTTGATGCTATGGAACTGATCCCATAAAACCCTCATTGATCTTTCAGGAGTAGGAACAACTTTAAGTTTCAAGTGAAGGACACAAGTACTTCTTCTAGGATTTTTCTCGCCTTGACCTGGTGGGCTATAGACTTTAACAGTTACATTACCTTCGATTTCACCGTGAAATTGTGCACCTTCCTCTTTGATTTGCATGTGTATTGCCAGATAACCAGTCCATGGCCAAATAACTTTCGAGTAGGTAAAGTGAATGCTGAGAATGTTCCCTTCTTCATTGGAAGGATGCCATGCTGGAGGACTTTCGACATAACCTATCACACCCATTCCATTTAAAATGGTGGTATTAAAGATCACAGGCATGGCCCCTGCATATAATGGTTGACGGCAAAAAGGCCAAGAGTAGGGGCAATCCGTGTAATCAAGGACACTCGGAAATATGCTTGCTCGAGGTTCGTAGCTCTTCAAAGTCTCGTAAGATTCAAGTCTGGTGTAATAGTACAATATTAGAATCAATGATATGTTCTGAAGTGATTTGACGTTAAAAGAAAAACAAAGAATACTACTCACAGGTCAACCCTCCCTGCTCCTTGCTCGTACATGTTAGGACCAGAAAGCTTTGAAGCACCTTCAACCAGTGCTTGTTTCATACTAGCTGGATTTAGAATGTCTTTTCTCTTGTTTTCAGGAATGACACTAACAAGAAGACAAACTATTCCAGCAACCACTGGACTTGCCACACTGGTACCTGATAAGCTTTTACAACCTCTACTAATCTTCGATCCCATAATCTCCCGTCCATAAGCAACAACATCAGGCTTCACACGACCATACCTGTTAAATAAAGTTATCAAGCACTCCACATAGATATGATCAAATGAATGTAAAAAAGAAAAGAAAAAATTGAGCAAAAAATTAAGATAAAAATGAAAAAGAACAAGAGAAAAGAAAAGAAAAAATTGATGAGCATAGACAAAACCAGAAGAAAAGAACAATATGCTACCCATGAGGAATCTCCCAAGTACTCATGCCACGCGATGAAAATGATGCTATGTGATCATTGTAATCAATGCCGCCCACACCAATAACATCACTTTGATCTGCAGGGTTGTTAAGAGTTCCATAAAGTGGTCCATCGTTTCCGATTGCTGATACCATGATTATATTATTAGCTGTTATTTCCCAAACCTAGTAAAAAGAACAAATGCAAGAAAAACCATTTTGATCAGTGGAACTCCACAAGTTATTGGTCACTAAAAATAATTTATAGGAACTGTTTAGTAAAAACCTGAAGAACAAAGACTGACCTTCTCTACAAATGGGAGATCCAAGTAATCAGGTCCACCGATGCTTAAATTCAACACGTCCATCTTGGTCGCAATCGCATAGTTGAAGGCATCAAGGAACCATGATGTGTATGAAACCTGCAATGAGCTGAAGAGAAGTTTCTCATAAACTTTTTAAATATATTTTCAAGTAACATTAACTTTTTAAAATGTGATACTGAACTTAATGCGTACAATAGCAGTCTAGCTCTAATACTATGATCATCAATGTAAGCCAATAGGTAACAGTGAGCGAAAAAAATGTACAGTATGCATTACCTGTGCATCAGTAAACACCCTAAAGGCATAGATCTCAGTGTCTGGGGCAAAACCAAGACACTGTGCATCTTGACCAGCAATAACACCAGCCACAAATGTTCCATGTCCAAGATTGTCATTTAGTGTATCCTCATTGGTCCAATTGGTGCGTTCCTGATAATTGTTCAGCCAAAAAAACTTAAAACAAGAAGAAAAAGAAAATATAATAAAAAGAAGGCACGAACAAGCCTTGCATGAAGAAAAAGAAAATAAAAAGTGAACTGCCTTATGAAAGCATATTCTCTCAGCAAACATGTACCTTGATATTACGAAAATGAGGGTGATTTGCACGAATGCCAGTGTCAAAAATAGCCATTTTTACTTTTGCACCAGTATACCCTTTCGACCAGAGTGCATCTGCTCCAAATAAGGATGTAACTTGAGATTTCTGCACCAACACAGTATAATTATGTTAGAGGATAGGTTCACAAGAAAATCAGAGGCGCAAAGGAAATCATGTGAAGGTCTCAACTATGTATTGCATCACAGAAATAGGAAAACATATAAGAAGCTAAGCATTGCAGGAGATTTCTCACCATGAAATTATAAGAACTTTAATGGACTGTGACCCAAAAGCATGCCCACTACCCAGTCAGAACTCTAATATCACTAAAGGACATCAACATTCACAACCAACATCTAGATCAGACATATCTCACAGCATTTAACACATAAGAACTGGGATTTTTTTAAAACATTGTAGAGTGTAAAAATCTGATGAGAAACAAGTTGAGTTTCTTTAACACCACATGACAATAATTTTACAAACACTTGAGAACAAGTTTTAAAATTTATAGAGGGTGCCAAGCCTAGGGTTCAATCACGCACTCTTCGTAAGAGAAAGAGTTAATAGATAATCTACTCATAGCCTTGTTTTGATTGTATAGTCCAAGGGAATACTAGTGCAGTTCAAAAGGCTGGCTTTTAGCTTATCATATCTATGAAATGAAAGAGAAGTCTTGGTTGAAAAGAAATGGTCCTTAGTAGATTTCATCTCTCCTGGGGATAGAATTACTTCAATTATTCAGAATCTTTTTATTTCATTGATTATTACTATTCCAACAATCCTTCTCCATTACCATATCCAGATTTGGGACTTCTATCCCACACTTACTTCCTGAAGTGCAGTCGCTCCAATTGGGAAATCACCTTGGAATTTCATCATTTTCCATATTGTAGCCAGTACTTTCACAAATACTTTTCCAAGTGGTTTTGCTTATTTTCAAAACACAGGTCTCAGTAACAATGAGTTGCAGGCTGAAATTTAGAGCATCGATATCATTGTTGAAGGGTTCTTTATATGCCATGATTGCTCAATAAGTAAATAGCAAACAAAAGAAGTTCGAAACAAAAAGGATGTCCAGTCAATATAAAACGCAAAAGAATGTAAATAATAGTAACATTATAATCTGATTTCAAGTTCAATTCTTGCTAACTGATTCTTCTCGGTAAAGGTAAAATAAAATTTATTAACATATTGTAAAAAAAACCAGCTCAACATACACAACTTAGACAACAAGTACTCAATAATACCCAAAATCTCTCTCCCTTAAACACACACAATCATCACAGATTCAAAAAAAATAAAACAAAAATCCTCACCTGCATCATGAGATTCCTCCTCGAACCAGTAACATTGGCGTCGGATTCATCAAAAGACATAGCAGTGAAAATCTTACCGGGCCTCTTCTTTCCATCAAGAAAAGCCCCAACTTTCTCATCAAGGACCCCTCTTTGGTAACTTAAATCCAAGTACACATCCTTGACTAAATCCAATTTCCCAAACTCCCCAATCAATAAGTCTTCCAAGTGGTCTTCGATTTCTACTAGGGCGAAATCCGTCGGGAAATTCATAGCTGGGTTTTTCCTTTCGACCCATTTCCAGCCTTTGGATTTGACGTGACGCTCGAGATAATTTCTGTATTCTTCGGCTTTCTTGTACTGGAGGAATCGGATTATGTGATTTTTGGGAGTGGAGGAGGTTTGGTGTTTTGGGTAGAAGAAATGGTAGGGAAAGAGTGAAAGGAGAAGGAAAATGGAAGAAAGGGCGAAGATGGATGTACGGCCCCGCATGGGGGAAAACTGGAGAGTTTTCTCGATTCAATTCTTTTTGGTTGAATTCTTGCTTTGATTGATTGAATTATTGGTTTAATTTCTTTGGTTGGATTCTTGATTGATGCTTCAATCGATCAACTTGTTTATCTTCTAGGATTTTGTAGATTCAGAATGATGAATGACGAAATTTAGCTTAGAAATTCTCACTCACACTAGTTAGCCTTTGTTTCTGCTACCTTCTGATTTTTTAATACTCCAAATCCATGTAAGTATTTCCTAATTAGGTTAACATCGGTGTAAACTAGTGGATTATTTGTTATGTTTGGTATAAACTTTATATTAAATTTGAAATTATGTTTGAAAATTATCAAATTGTTAAATAGATCGAGCTCATATCGAATAATTTAATATTTTTATATGTCAAAGTTTAGTTTATAGAGTAAAATTGAACTTCAAAAAGTATCAAATAAAAATATTGTTTGAGTTTGTTTTGATTTGTACTATAAGTTCAAATGATTTTTTTATCAAATAAGTTCGCATCGAATATTGAATAGTTGCTCTGGACCTGTTTGTTTGGCGTTTGGGAAAGTAATTTGGGAGAGTAGTGGAGGTTTGTGAAATAATCTCGATTTGCGTAATGTTGTTTGTTTGAGTTTTGAGAGAGTGGTTTCAGAAATAAAGTAGGTGTAGGTTTTTTTGGAAGAGTTGGGTTGTAAGTGTAAGTTGTGTAAGACTTTATGTCAAATCATGTTTGTTATGTGAGATAAATTGTGTAAGAGATAGGTTACTTTATGTCAAATCAATGTAGAGTTTGTATAGGTTTTGTTTCGAGATAAAAAAATTGTTGTTTGTTTGGCTTTTGAGAGAGTAGTTTGAGAAAATTAATTAAATGAAAATTTTATTTCAAAAAATAGAAAACATGTTTGTTTGGCATTTCCCAAACATGAAAAAATTCTGGGAAACGCCAAGCAAACAGGCCCTCTGATTTTCATCCTTACATAAGATACATAATTTTCTTTAGACTTTTATGTGTCCATACTATATTAATCAATAGATTTATCTCTTTCAAAGCAACTCCAACAATGAGAATCAAAGCCAAATATAGTGCCTTAAAGGTCAAAATGATGCCAAAATCTGCTCCAGCAGAGGCACTATCACTGGACCTAAATTTAAGTCCAACACTTTTTGGCATCAAAAGTAATGCCCGGGCAAGGGGCATTATTTTTCGCCTGAAAATTTAAAAACGTCTATTTGTCCCTCCCATTTCTCCCAAACGGCTTATATTTTCAAATTTTGCAATGGTACAAAAAATTTCAACTATTAAAATAGCTACAATCTCAATTAAAATACACATGTTCAATAATCACGGGCAAAATAAAAAATCAGATAAATTAATTTTCTATAAAAAAATATTATCGATAAAAATCCTTATCATATATCTCAATGTTAAATCATAAATTGACACCTTGATATAAAATCTTATCCTTATCAGATATATAACGCTGAATCACAAGTTGACACGTTGATAAAAACAAAAAGTATAGATAAAAATCTTTATCAAATATCTCAACATTGAATCAGACACTGACATGTAGATAAACTTATTGTCATAAATCTTATCTAAATAATTTAACGCAAGGTACGATTATTTAATATTTTTTAATTTTAATTTAATTTTCTTAATTTTAAGTAAGCTTTAATTTAATTTGAATTTAACCTAATTTAAATAAATTAAATTTTAAATTAATTTAAAATGATGCTCCATTTTTTATGCTTATTGCTGGAGTAAAAAACTTTTATGCAGGTATCAAAACACTGTAACAGGCATTAAAGAGTGATTTGATGCTGTTTTTTGATGTTGTCTGCTGGAGATGCTCTCATACTTCTAAACCATGGTAATCAAATTTTCAAAAAACTACTTACCAAAAAAAACTACTTTAAATTTTTGAAATATTTAAATTAAAAAAAAACTCGAAATATTTTTGTTTTTCAATGTATGAAATATTTAAAATATAAAAAATGTATGGCATGTGCCTCGTTTTTTAAAGAGCACCAAAATGTTATTTGAAAAGTACAAATAATTTTTTATACAGTATTTGTTATTTTGGTTTTTCAATTTATGAAATACTTAAATTACAAAAAACTACTTACCAAAAAAAAATTACAAAAATTTATGGCATGTGTCTTGTTTTTTAAAGAGCACAAAAATGTTATTTGAAAATTTTAAAAAATAATTTTTTTTCTTTTAAAAAATAAACCTATTATATCTCAAATTTTAAAAGATAATCTTATCTTAAAAATAAACTATCTTATCTTTAAAAAAAACCTGAGATACTCCAACTTCTGTTTATCTCTCAATATTTTAACATAAAGTAACATATTCATTGGAGTACTATTTTTGTTATTTTCATAAACTTCAAAGAAAACTTGTGTTTTTCTAAAAAATGTACATATTATTTATTTCATTTCAAAAAACTCAACAAATAAAATTTAAAACACCAAGAAATTTTCTAAAAGACTGAGAATTTACCTGAAACATGCCCTTAAATAAGTTTATTTCTGAAACAGTCCCTCAAATTTCATAGGTTCTGTTCCACCACCCAGTGAGTGCTGGAAGAAAAAGAAGATTTAGAAGGAAAACTAAGAGGGTGCTCTGCTCTGTATCTCATCTCATTAAATCAAATGATAACTCTACAGCTAAAACCAATCTCTCCACTACCTTGCTTTCAAAACCCTAATTTCAATTTTCCCCACTTCTTTAACCCCACCCCCAATTTCTACCCTTCATCCCAATTCAAAAACCCCACACATTCCAAACCCACCACCAAATTCCTATCTTTCAAACATAAAACAACTCAAGCTCTTACCTTTCATTGCAATAGCTCCAACAAAGATACAACTAAAACCACAGCTTTGAAAGAAAGCGGCGGAGGAGGAGGCGGCGATGGTGGTGGAGATGATGGGGAGACGGATAAGAGTAATGGCTTGTTGCCCGAATGGTTGAATGTCACTTCGGACGATGCAAAAACTGTTTTTGCCGCGTTGGCTATATCGCTTGCCTTTAGGTCATTTGTAGCTGAGCCTAGATATATTCCTTCTTTGTCTATGTATCCCACATTTGATGTTGGAGATAGGCTTGTAGCTGAAAAGGTTATACAATTACTATCTTTTAACAATATTCTTCTCGAAAAGTTATGCGAGCATTAGTTTGTTGTGGTCTTGTGGTCATGGATTCAAATTTTGGTTTTTGGTATGATTTGATCTGTTAAATATTGGTAAACGGAAATATTTCGGTGTTGGAAACTTTTTGATAAGAAATATGGGAAACTTTTTAGTAAAAAAGTTTGGAAACATTTGGAAAAATGTTGAATTGAAATTAGTCTGTAGTTTTGTTTCAATTGACCCAAAAACTAAAATGTTAAGGTATGGTTTGCATTAGACAGAGTTTGTAAAGATAATATCTTTAACCTTGAGCACTAGTTTGTTGTGGTATTGCATTAGACGGAGTTTGATTCAATTTTATGCAACTAGCATTCAGCTACATGAGTCTCGAACTTGATTATAATTTTTCAAGTTTATAACTTGGTTCTGCATATTAGGAATATGTCCTGATTTGATAATAATAACTTTGTTTGCTTCACTCCTATTATATTATTGAGTTCCTTCTGATTTTATGTTTCCAAATTGAACTATTACTATGATTGCCCTTCATTTTTGCTGATGTTTGTCTCCATGACCAGGTCTCGTATTATTTCCGGAAACCATGTCCTAATGATATTATTATATTTAAAAGTCCACCTGTGCTTCAAGAAGTTGGCTACACAGATGAAGATGTTTTTATTAAGCGGATAGTTGCAAAAGCAGGTGATATTGTGGAGGTGAGATTTAAAAAAAACTCCTCTTTTGTTGTTATATTTGTAATACCGTTTCCTGGAATCCCTTTACATATGAATGATAGGCTCATGACAATCTACTGGGCAATGAAAATATCATGAGAAAGAGAAAATTGAGCTTCCGTTGTTTTTTTCTGGAACGTCTGCAGTTGTAATTGTGCTCTGCTATTTTTTATGTACACTGAACTTGGGATAAAATTGACCGCAGTGTAATTTGTTTGATTGTATGTATTTCATGGTTATTTTACTATCTTTTGCTTCTGTATAGTTTATAACAATGTTTACAATGTTAAGTATACCGATCATTGCTTTCGACATCTAAAATTGGTGTTTCATCTTCTTACTTTTTGCTTCAAACTCTATGTATAGTAATTAGTTGGTAATACATTTATCCATGCTTTTTAAATGCTTGTCTTCTATTAATCTAATTTCTGTTCATTTTGAGGGCATTCATCTTTATCTTCTACATCACAGATGTGTTCTTTTTCACTGACAGATTTTGTATCCGCTCTTGTGTTCAATCGTTCTCTGTCATGATTATCATGAAGACAATGAATAGGCAAAGGGACAAAATTTCATATAATGGTTGATTAAATTAACCTAGTTCTTTTTTCCTTTGGCGGTCTTAAGTTTTGGGTGCATTCCACATAAATAAACTTTCATCATCAGAGAATTGTTTGTGGCATTACAAATGTTATGTGACTTAGTTATTCTTCCTAATGCAGGTTCATGATGGGAAACTGATAGTAAATGGGGTTGTCCGAAACGAAGACTATATCCTTGAAGCACCCAAATATGAAATGACACAAATTGTAAGTTCACTTTTCACTTATAAGTTGTTGCTCGTTTTCCACTGGTTGGCTGTTGAAATCAGGCAACACAAATAAGAATTTGTACTATACTTAATCTTTATACAGAATATAGCTCAAAAGGTATGTTTATAATGGATATGAGTACGTGAAGTAGCCAATGAAAACAACTAAATACAAGGAAAAAGCAATTCGAATTTAGACCTAAAGACCGGGAATATCATAAGTTCTATGGCATGATATAGTAGATTGCAAAATGGATTTCTTCTTATAGCTCCTCAACTTTATTTTTAATGGGTATTTTGGTGCAGCGTGTACCAGAAAACTCTGTTTTTGTGATGGGAGATAATCGAAACAACAGTTATGACTCACATGTCTGGTAATATTTTCTTGCATTTAGCTAGCTAAAATACTCCATCTCCTGATAATCGTCTGTGAGTTCTTATTTCAAAACTTTGTGTTTGTTAGGGGTCCACTTCCTGCAAAGAATATAATAGGGAGATCTGTGTTTCGATATTGGCCTCCTGGTAGAGTTGGCGGCACAGTTTTGCCAGAGAGTTGTGCTGTTGACAAGCAGGAGACGACGACTACTACTAATACTACTACTACTACTAGTGTAGCTGCTCAATGATAAAATTCACATCATCCAGGAAATGCAGAGAGAGAGGGTGCAGTTTTGGATTTTCTTTCAACATTTTGAATCTAACATTGTATTCCTTCTGTTTATAATCTCAATCGAGTATATTCATTCATTCACCTCTATCAAATCCCAAATAAGATCCTTCTACTTGGGTGATTTTTGAATGATGTTATGGACATAAAGAAAATGCCTATTTCTGTATGTGGAGAAATGTAATGTGTTAGGAACGACTGCTCTAAATTGTTGTGCATTGATAATGCACATTTTGTTTGAAAAGCTGATAACATGACATCAATCAAGCAATACTTGGTACACTAAACCAAGTTGGTTAAATATTTCTAGCAGTATGAGACATTAAATCAATAAAAGTTGTTTACTTAAAATAGATAAAATAAGATAAAAAAAGGGAAGACATTAATAAAAGTGAAATATAATTTTGGATTAAAGTTTCGTTATAGAGACTTTTTCCTTCTCAAAAACTTTTCGATATTTTCCAAAAAAAATCGGAAAAGTATTTGAAAAAATTGTAATAAACAAATATGTTATTTTCATTACAATTGACTCAAAAACAAATTATTCAATGTTTATGACAAAATTGAAATGAAGTTTTGATCCATAATAATAACATAACTTTCTAGTTGAACACTCCCAATAATCCTGACCATGACGGGAAAAATATTGCAAATATTCAGCATGGATTAAAATTTTTACTAAAAAATATTACATGCTAAATTTTCATATTTAATTTTCTCAATTGGCCCATTGCAACTCAATTAAGAGTGGATGATAATTAACAGGAGGAATTTGATTACCAGTAGAAAAAAGAAATAAAACAAAACAGGAAGGATGATCTCCCAAATTCACAAACCCTAATAAAGAGAGAAGATCCAAGTTATTTTAACATATGTGAAACTTGTCATAGAAAAAGGATGCGCCATCACTACTCTAAAATCGTGTACATGATTAGAGAATTATCTATAGCTTCCATTCATGATTTGAGCTAATTTATTGGGTCAAACTTAATTGATCAAATATTGTTGGAACAATTATTTACCTTAAGATATGTCGGACATGCATGATCGGAGCGTGATATTAAATTATATATAACAAATTAACATGAATCAAATACTGGGTAATTTTATTTGAGTTTTAGTCTAAGCATTGTTGTCTATTTTATGGTCATGAGGAGTATGAATGTGCACACAATTAATCAACCAAATCGTATTAAAATAGAACGTTTGATTCATATTGAATACTGAATCTTAGTGTCAATTCGATATTTGGGACAAAACCATTACAAAACCTTATTTCTTTTCGATTTCAGTATTACCAGTAGATTTACGAATTGATCCAGTAACACCAAAGTTATGAATTTTATTTTACTTATAATTAGTACCCATTAAAAAGTCTCTCACTGAACATTTTGAATATCCTTGTACTCCAAAAAAAGAGTTTTATTTATCCATCATTGCCCCCGTTCTCTAATTTCTCTCGCCTGCGCTGAAGTTTGGACAAAGCCCGTGTCACCCGTCTGCCTCTTCCAATTCTCCTTGCAACGAGCGTTCATTTAATCTCTTGGCAGTTAAGGATTCGATTCTTCATCTCTTTTCTTATTTTCCTTATGGAGGTGCCAATTTCTTTTTTCTTTTTCTTATTTTAGCATATAGGATCAACTTAAAAATTATGATTCAATGAGTTTGAGTCAAACTACAAATTTCAACAAATTGATATTACAAATTAATCCAAAATCTGGACTTTTTAGTTTGGTACCAAACCAAGCCGGCACAAATTGTTCTATTTGGCACACGGTATCAATTTTGAAATTAACGAACCAATCTGGATATCGAAAATTAATACGGGTCGATTCGATTTTAATGAAGAGTCCTCTTGTAACATAGTTTCGAAAACATAAACATTCTACTTTTATGTTTTATCTATTTATTAATTTTGACAAGGAAATATTTTTTTTCTTTTTTATAATTAAAAATTTAATCATTAAGAGAAGAAGAAAAGTTTGTTACAATGGAATTAAAAGAACTAGAATCAATCAAAACACCATGGGGGATATGGAAAAGGGGAACAACACCACTCCAATTGCAAGAAAGACCCCATTTTGATAGACTGTGAGCCGCTTTGTTACAAAAAACGTAGGATCTTTTTAACTTTCCAAAAAGGCCATTTGAGAAGCATACGTCTATCATGATTATGCATATGTAAAGCTGGTCCATTCAAAAGATGGAGAAACACATTCAATAATAATTTTCTCATAATCGGCTTGATCAGCAAATTGAAGAACAATTTTGATGGCTGAAGTTTCAGCAGCGGTTGGATCCGCAAACAAATTTCTAGTGATTGGGGCAAAGATGAAAGAACCATTGTTGTTGCAGACGACAATAGAGAGAGCTGAGCAATCACTATGGAAAGCAACATCAACATTAATTTTAATCCAACCTGGTGGTGGTGGGGTGGGGGGGAAACCATTCAGCACTAAGGGATGAGCAAGATGCAATGATAATCTTCCTTGTGCAGCACCTGTTTGAGAGAAATGAGGCTTTAAGGGCAACTTTGTAGTGTTGAACATCATTTCTTGTATTCCATAATTGGTACAAAACAATGCAGCAGAAATTAAGGAATTCAAGAGAGAATTCCGGTTCCGGAAATAAGAATGGGTCATGTACCAAAAGAGATGAAATCCACTTATTTATATTGTTGAAGGGATATAATCTGAAATTCCACTTGGAATTGAGGAAATTCGCTTCTACTAGGGGACATGATAAAAACAAATGTTCAAGATTCTCAAGGGGATGATCACAAAAAACACATGATTTATCCTCAACTAAAAATAATGTAGATTGTTTTCCGAGTAGGAATCATATCATTCAAAATTTTCCACACAAAGAATTTGACACAATCATGAATCCGAGCCTTGCAAAGAACATTCCAAATATTAGCACAACCATCGGTAGTAACATGAGATAGGTTAAGTAAAACACTCTTAACCAAAAAAATCACCCTTTTTGGAGTGAGCTCATAAAAGCTTTTTTGGTCCCGAAGAAAACGGAACTTTGATTTTGAGGATCTCTTTGATGGAATTTGGACAGAAAATGGATTCAAGAATATCAAGGTTCCAAGTGAGGGAGGATTGGTTTAAAGTGTCAGATGTGTGTAGTTTGGAGTGTGGTGAGTAGGAGGAAGAGGGTCGGGGTTCGATTTGAAAGTGGGGAGAGTAGGAATCCAACGATCGCAAATATCAATGACCGAGCAAGACGAGCCTTGGAAGCAAGTGCCTTTTTGGATTAAAGGAAGACAAGAGAAAATGTCTTTCCATATCTAAGAGGCGTTACTTTTTGAGGAGTTGAGGATTGGAGGTATTTAGAGGTGAGAAGGGAAACCCACATTTCGTCAGAAGATGAAGCGTTGAAGGGAAACCCACATTTCGTCAGAAGATGAAGCGTTGAGCCAACTAAGTTTAGAAATGAGGACTTTATTCATATTAAGAGACCTACGAAGGCCAATACCACAGTTCCACTTAGGTGTGCAAATTTGGTCCCAATATTTAAGAGCAAGAAAGTGTTGCTTATCATTAGCTTACCACCAACATTTCCAAATCAAGAAATCGAGTTTATAGCAAATTCTTTTCGACAGGAGGAAGGTGGACATACGATAAAGAGGGGATGGCTTGGGCAATCAATTTAGCTAGGACGTTTGGTCCCGCATGGGAGAGGAGACGGGCTTTCCAACCACTAAGTTTTCTTTCTAGCTTCTCAATTACATCATTAAAACAATTCTTAGTACCCGAGGTCGAACAAAAGGGAAGACCGAGATGCTTGGTCTTATGATTGCATTTTTTCATACCAATGATATCAAGAATTTTGTTACGAAGGGAAGCACGAGAGTTGGACTAAAATGCACAAAAGATTTTTCCTTAATGACTTGGTCCATCCATGTTTCAAAATTAGAAAGAACCTTTTTTTATTTCAATGGCATTAGATTCATTAGCCTTGCAAAAATGGTGATACCATCGACAAAGAGGTGAGTAACCGGGGGACAATTGCGACTTATTTTTATACCTTCAATGACACCTTCAGATTCGGCCCTATTAATCAAAATTCAATGAGACTTATTTTACATCTCGCCTAGAGCCCCCAAATACGTTGGGCCAGCCCTATCCGCATTCAGACCGCGATCAAGCCACGTGGAACTAAAGAATTGAACCTGACAATATATTTGATTTCTAACAAATCAGTTACTAAAACTGATTCTATTTCAAGAAACTAAATACCAAAAAGTGCACTAGCTGGTTTGGCAAAATCTTGACAGAGCAAAGTATTCATCATCATGTAATGAAATAATGTGGTTCCCCAACGTCCAAATGTACTATAGAAGAAGTATCACTGGATAGCGAGGGGAACAAGATTTAGCTTCACTTGCAACAATGCCACACATTCAATTGATAGGCATAACATGATAAATCAACAAGTGAAGCAAAAAATAGTGAAATTAATATTAATAATCAACAGCAGATGGAAAAAGATTTAAAAAACAAAAGTAATATAAAATGGAAACATACAACTCAGTCCCTTAGATGTTCAAAATAATTGCGATCATTTCCTCAATCATTACAGGTCTGTAGAACTCATCATAGTTGTATAATGTCCAATCAATTTTAACAAGAAATTACAAAAAAACTCAATAATATGAAGTGTAGCTGCCCCAGTATTCTCCAAAACACAAAAAATTATGGAGTGATGATAAATAAAGAGCAGCACACTTAATTTTGCTTCTAGGGAACGAGTTAACAAGAAACAAATACATATTCTGTCAACCAGATAGCGAAGCTTCTTCAAATAACATCATTCAAAAACATGTACATATATTTTATACAACAATCAAATCTTTAAACATCTAATTAATGAAAGACGTGTCCTTATGCTTACTAGACCAGCTTCAAGGTAATACTCAGCAAGTCTGAAGAGCATAAGTTGATTATGTATGAGCATATTAACACCACCCTTCCTAATTTTTTCAACAGAAGGTGGTTGCCTGAAATTCCACTCAATACATCTAAACAAGGAACTAAAAAACTGAAGCTGGAAAAAAAATTTACAGAGCAAAGGCCTCATTGAGAAGATTAGGCTGTCCACATAATATGTTCGGACATATGCTTGTCTTTAAAAATATATAATCATTGGCCAATAAGTAGAAAAAATCTATTTGACAGCAAAGAACAGTTGACAAATACAATAGCAATACAAAGTTTAAATCTGTCTTTCAGGTGTTGATAAAGGGATTCAGTTTACAATGAATGAAAAGATAATGGAAGACATCAGATAGGAGCGAAAGACTATCAAATTTTATAATCACAATTACTTCATTTGAACTATGATTGAGATCATTACTTGACCGGACCCCCACCTTTCTCCGGACCTAAAAACATGGAGTAAAGCATAACTAGTAATATTAAAAACCCATCAATTTTCATTTCAACTAATTGAATCCTTAAACTTGATTACAAGATCTGACAGAAACCAAAACATTAGCCTCATAGTGAAGATTATGGACACAAGGTAATTCGACATATGCTTGTCAATAAATTAGATCATAAAACAAATAAACGGGAGAAAAAGCATATTCATACACCCTAAAAAAAGATACCTAATTTAAAAACTAGAGAAATTGGGGACTCAGTTTATGGGTGGTGATATATCAGGATGGTCGGCAAGGCTGTAATTGCCATTACGACGAACGAGACCTATCACAAAGATTCATCATTGCCCACGTATCTTCTATTCATTAATTTAATACAAAAAAAAATGAATTTGGAGTTATAGAACTTGAAAGTGGAGAAGAAGAAGACGCTCAGGGTTTGAGATTATGCAAGTGATGGTTGTACTTATAAAGAGGCGCTGATACCTGACGGGGCTAGGGTTTCGAGTTCTACTCTTATTTACTGTTGGATGGCGGCGTATGTTATCAGAAGCCCCACAATTTTGTTGATTTATTGCCCTTTTATTTATTTAAAATACCCTTTTGACTGAATGGTTAAGGAATTGTCTTTTTACTAATATTATTAATATAAAGTGATTTTTTGAGGAAAAGATCCATTGTTTTACTATTTCATAGTGTTTTGACTTTTGAGTATAACATTCATATATTTCATTGTTCATTCTTCTATAATATTTAATTTTTTTACTATCTTATTATTTATAGTGTAAATTATGAATACTCCTAAGGTAAGGCTTAATTACAAAAAAATTCCTCACGTATTGAGTATTACAAACCTCCCTATCAGATTCGTTTCATTCTTACAATTAACCCTTTATTCCAATTTTGCCCTTGGGTGTTATTTGTAATGTTTGCAATATCTACTAAATGTTAAAACTTGGGTGGTAATTGTTATATCTTATAAATTAGAAAAGTGATAATTATATATTTACTACCAAAATAATTGATAAAATTTATAATTGCCATAAGTTTTAATAAATATTGCCAAAAAAAGGTATTTAAATATTTATTAGCAATTTAAATTGTATACTAATAAATTAAATAGAATTTTAATAATAATATTTTATAAATATGAACAAATTGTTTACACATTTAGTTAAATGAATTTATTTTCTAAATTAGGAAATTTAATAAAATTATATTGTATAAATAAGAAATTTTAATTTAATAAAGTTTATATTGTATTATAAATTGCAATATTTATTGGAATTTTATGGGCAATTATAGATTATATTAATTATTTTGGTAGTAAATATATTATTATCATTTTTATAATTTATAAGATATAACAATTAACACACAAATTTTAAAATTTATAAGATATTAAAACATTACAAATAACCTCGAAATGCAAAATTAAAACATCTTAGGGGCAAATGGTTAATTGTAAGAAGATAACAAACCTGAAGGGGATTTTTGTAATATTCAATGCGTGAGGGGAATTTTTATAATTAGGCCTTATCTTAGGAGGTATTCGTAATTTACCCCATATTATATTTTAGCAATTTCAGTATTACAAAATCTTTCAAATTTAACATGCCAATATACTGTTCAGATTTTCTCAATAATTTAAGGTAAGTTAGGCCTCGCAATGAAAACCATATTCGCAATTTTGAAGATATTATTTGATCCCTTTCATAATAATATACTCCATATCCGGTGGCCTCTAATATTTTACCTAGTTCTATAATAGATATTATCTCTTTGGATATTGACGCTTAATGCAATCAGTTCCTTTCTTAGATAAAAGATAATGGATTTTACAATTGTCCGGTTCCGGTACAGTTCTTTTTTTACATAAGAACAGTCGAATTGTTTGACCAATATCACCAAATAGGCCCTTCATCTGGACATGTTATAACAACTATCATTTCTAATAAAAATCATTATCAAAGAGCACATAAACAACAAAGGTTGTAGAAAATAAAAATACTTTATAACGAAACTGATGCCTTCGTTACAGAGTGAATTTCAAAGAACACTGGTTAAATTAAAACTTAAGAGCCAAACTTAAAGGATGAGAACCAAACAAATTTACTTCAAACTTGACTACTCTTTTTTCATACGAGATAAAAGCCGCTATATTACGCATAATAGACGGAAATTTTTTCATAGTAAAGGTAAGAATTCTATTCATAATAGACTTACTCACATGTTAAATTAATTCCAAATTATAAGTCTGAAAGTGACTGGGCCAAATCTAGTTCTAGCTTCTATTCGGTCTAATTCTATCTCCTTGAACAATTCCTGGATCCAAGGTAGACAAGATCTGGGGCATTGACATGCCAACAGAAACAACAATTTCTGCACAAAACAAACAAACAAGCAGTATTAGGACCAAATATATGTCATCATCTGAAACTAATCAACATCAAACATTATTCCCAGTTTTGTTACTTTTTAGGCCTCTTGAGCTTTATTTTTCTCGTTAAATTTGTAACAAAACAAACAAAGGTGGGGATGGATTGGGTTAGTGAGAGAGAGGATGAGGGGCGAAGGAGGGAGGTACAGGGTAATCATCAAATTTCCATCTTTTATTTAAACGTAAATCAAATTGACAGAATTACTTTCGAGTGGATACAGGATTAGACAAAATTTATCCATAAATGCCATTTTGACGATATATAGGGTATGAATCCAAGATTAACAGAAACAGAGTAATCAAATAGACAATTAATATTCTTTTTTAGGTTATTAGATGTTTTACATTTTTCATAAAGCAAACAGCCAAGGAAGGCCAAAGAAATTTAATTGTCCAGTAGAACACAAAAGACTCATGGCAAAGTCATCTTACCAATCCCTTCTCTGACAGATAAGTTTGGCCTGATAACATCTTTAGCATTGACAAGGAATATGTCACCAACGTAGAGATGGTTTGTTGGGACATATACACAGCATAGTTCTTCATCACCCAAATAGTTCTGGAATATGAAAAGGATTTTTTGTGAATAATAGTTAAAACAAAAAAAGAAAATATGTTGGCAGACTTTTGTTGACTAAGGGACTAATCAAACTATCAGATGCTCATTGCATATTCTCATGTAGAGAGTTAAGAGTGAAAGAGTGATACAAAATCAGAGCTCCATTGTTACATCAGTAGAGATGCTTGTGTGATGGACATTTTTCAAACAGAACGTGGAAGTCAGGGTATAATTCTTAGAATCAATAAGTGTTGAAATTCAGATGGTCCAATTCTAAACCAATGTATCAATTAATAATCATCTCAATATTGTCATTTTTCATTGCGAAGTTCTTTGTGCATCTGGAGGGTGAGTAAGTGGTACATAAGGAATGCCCTATAAGACAACATAAGAATTAACTCATACAAGATATTCTAATTGATGCTTGCAGATACAGTAAAACTTCAATTTCAAAAAGTTAAAAAGCCTGCGGCAAGCAATGAAGAACTGGAAGATCTCGCCGCCATAATTGTAACTAGCTTTCCATTTATCTGACTCTTTATCCCTCTTTAAATATTTCTATGAAAATTAAGCTATATATAACAAGTTCACTAGCTTAATAAGCTAGAAAATTGGAAGTAAACAAAAAGACATAAAAAAATTAACACAAGAACAAGTTCAAAGAAAAAGCATTAATAACCTAAAATGTGCAAGTAGAAAACCTGGAGGGTCACAGATGAAGTTATGAACCCAAATGCATATTCACCAATGCGTGGATGTCTTATAATAGCCACTTCCTTGAAAGCCTGTGTGTTCTGATCTGCAATAGTAATGGCAAAAGAATTCATGATCCCTTTCTAACCAAACGTCTCTAATAAAGGGAAGTGAAACAAGAAAAATAAAGCTCACCTGGAGATATGGCAGAACTAATTTGCTTTGAGGCATTATAAATATGACGAACAAATGGCATACGTTTAATGAACCACTCCCCAAGGCTCAGAATAGAAGTCCCTAACCATGATGACATAAATACTCCAACCAAGAAAATGAAAGTGATGGAGGTAACAAATCCTAGACCTGAATCAAGAAAATTTGGCAGGAATGTGAAGGCCATAAAAACGAAATACCTAGATGCTAACTATAACGATCTGATGCAACAGTTAAAACGTGCTCCTAGAAATTTAAAGAGTTAGGACCAGTTGGAAAAGAGTAACAAAATTCATAATTTCCACATAATAATTATTTAATTGATTTTGTCTAATTTATTCAGCAAGATAGTCATTTAATCTCTACGTGGATGATGAAACTGTACAGTCTAGAGTGAGCACTATAAGTCATTCTCTCTGTAGCATGAATACAGATTCCTACTATGAATCATCATGCGAAAGAGGAAATGCTTACCAAATACGTTAATTCCAAGTTGAGCATATATAGGAGAGAAGAACCCATCCACAAAATGAATGAACCACCATGTTATGTAGAATGTAATAGCTATTGGAAAGAGGATCACACTGCAAAAAGGGACAGAGTAAGTGACAGCAGCAATAACGCAATAACGAGAAAAATAAGGACTACTCAGATGAACAAGTAGGCAGGCTTCAAGAGGGACTCTTGTATCTAACAATTCAGCCTTCTGAATTTAGAATCACCAGAAAATTATCATTTTCATTTTAAGCCATCAAAAGGTTAGGTCTCAAAGAAAGTTATATGGTCAAATTGAACCAGAACCCAAAAATGCAGGTTTTTAACATATTATGCCTAGAATTCCAAAGGTCTTCAGGCTATAAATGACAATCACTGTGCTTACCATCCAGTCATAAACTTCTTTGAAGCCCAGCTTCTCACAACTTTGTAAAAGGTCTGCAAGTTAACCAAGATGAACAATTATATTTTAATCTCTGATAAAGAATAGTAAGACATTAACCAGCACTAATTAGTAGACCATTCAAGAATTATGAAACCAATCTGTTAAAAAAAATTAGATTATGTATACCACATAAAAGGCAAACTTCCCAAATACAAAACTGAAAATCCAGGTATATTTATCAATTATTATCAGTCCAGAGGACCAAGATAATCCAGCAAAACAGTAAAGGCTCGTTAATCGAAAAATTAGGGGACAGATAATAATCAAAACATCATTGAGTACCTCTTTCCTTGTATTCCGAAAATTCACCATTAGTCCCCTCGAAAGAAGTGAAAAAAGTTCCAATTACGATAATTTTGTTAATACGGCGTCTCGAGGGCAACTATCGAACCATAAGTCTTACTGTAAATGCTAAGTACACACTTACCAATTTTAGCTACGAAATTAGAAAAAAAATAAAAAAAATCGTGTTTCCAGAAACAAGTCATCCAAATGAAAACAGATTGCCACTGATGTCGCTAGCTAAAACCCTAAAGAGAAAAATTGATAGCAAACAAGACATAGTCAATAAATAGGCAACCTCGCGGCCTGAATGATGGTGAGAAGAGGAAGCAGAGGAGGAGGAGGAGGCGCCGCCGTCATTGTCGCGGTGGTCAACGGAATCGGCTACCGGTATTAGAAGCTCACGATCTCTTTCTCTGCTGGTGCTGTTCATTATCGCGCCCAAAGATTTCTCATCGCCCATTATTAAGAATAAAACAAATATTCTCCATTTGTGTTGAAGAAGTGATGCTGTTATAGCTCTTAATTACTCTATAATTAAGACTCTGTATCTATTATCAATTTTTTTTCTTTTTTTAGATGGGTATCTATTATCAATTTGGTTGAAAATAAAATATGACTAGTATATAGTCCGTGTTATGAACGGAATCATTTTAAATATATTAAAAAGTTTAATCTCCATACATGAGAGGAAAATCTTAATTCACCTTGTTGTACATTAATTACTAATTATATACATGTTGTACATCAATTACTAATTATATATGTAATAATAAAAAAAAACTGATTATGTTAATTCTAAAAAAACAATAAATGGGTTAATTTAAACAACATTTGAACCTAAAATAATAAAACATACATGGAAAAATAAGTTATTTAATCTCGAGTTGTTTGTTGATTCAACTAAAAATTATTCAAAATTGATACACGAAACTCGCATGAAATTATTACGTGAAAAATATTTATTGCATAATTAAGGTGCACGTGGTACAATATTGCAGTTTTATTAGTTAAATTCTACCGTACCAATTGTTGAGGTTTTTAAATGTTCGATACCAAACTGAACTTCAGAATATTGTACAACGTTACGATTTTACGGTTCCAAATATATTTTTTATGACAAATTGACATAGTATTTTTCTTTTATAATCGATTGATTGTTGAAACCAAAATTAATCAGTTTTTCTAACGGAATTAATTGATGATTCTCTTTTTTCTTTTTACAAAATATTTATTAAATAAAAGTGTAACATAATGATATCATACACGTGATTGACCCTCAAATTTGGTAACTCTTTCACCATGAATCAAATTGTAACAATTTCATTGAAAGCAAGAATGATGATGATAGTTCACTTGTTTTTTCTTTTTTTAATTTATGATAGAATAACTTACTATTTAGTTTTATGTTCTGAAAAATTACTTTTTAGACTTTTTGTAAATAAATAATTTGAATCGAACATGATTATATGTTCTACTTTAATAGTTGAGTATAATTATTTTGAGTTATATTTATTAATAATGGACTATGTCCTAGTTTATGTTGGAAGATAATAAATTTTAAATGCAAGTGGATAAAATTAGCAAATAAATGATTTATCAATTTTTTTTACTAATTATGCTACGGTATGGTTTTTGTGGTATCCAAAATTTATAACATGTACATACCAAAAATATTGGTACGGTTTTCATACATTACGATTTGGAGAAAAAAAACATGAACTTCTATAAGGTTTGATACGGTACGGTCTAGAAAACCATGTGCAACCCTATCGCATAGATCTGCTATGTGCTTTAAATTATTCTACACGAAACCCCGTCCATAGAAATTTTGACAGCCTATTCTGTATGTACGAGAGAATTTGAGCTAAATATTTAATACTCGGATTTTATGCAATAAACATTAAGTGGTTAGTTTCATGCATGACACAGGAAATTTACTCATTACAATACACTATAAAATGCATGAAAAATGGTGTTGCAGAGAAAAGAAGAAACTCAATGTATCTTGAAGGGTTGCTTAAAATCACAAGGAGCTTAGAACTGCAGTAGTTTGATAAGTTATGATACTGCGTTTACCCAAAAAAATAGAAATATTTCTATTTTATCTCAGTTGAACGTATAATTTTAGGTTATGTGAATCAAGCAATTATTTACCGAAAACACCAAAATATGTACAAATTACCATAATATAAATTCTCTCACAACATCATCCACTATTTCACTCAAGAACAGCTTCTCCAAATCATTCACAACCTCATCAACTTCATCCATAGTGAATCCATACCTCCAGCCCAAATCCCAAGCCCCTGTCACCTCTCCCTTCCTCCGTAAATCTCTTTCTAGCATCGCAGAAACACTATCCACGAGAATAATATTACTATAACTTATCAAATCCTCAATCCCATCACAGATTTCATGTATCAATTGGTCAAGAGATAGATGACATCTAGGCTTTTTAAAGAGATTTTGAGATAACGGGTATATTTCCCTTGTGTCGAGTAGGCTTTTACGCTCCAGTATTTCTTTCGCACACTCTAGTAAAAGGAAAGAATTCGGAAACTCATGACAAGGTAACCAGGTAGTTGGAGAGGCTGCTACGTCATCAAACAGCTTGTTCACAAGCCCGAGGAATGACGCACTTTGCAAAAGTAAATATTTTGTACTGGTTATGCTTTTGCAACCTTTCATTTCATCTAAATTATGAATTTCGATGCAGCTTTCATCATCGATATATTTGACACCTTCTTTGATTGTTGGCTCAGAAGACTCACAAGGATAACTTGGTACGTGTCTAGAACAATCTGCAATTAGAAAGGTTAATTTGTATGCGACATTTTGAACATTATATTTGTGTGATTCTATCATTATGCAAATAAACTATGTATATGTCAACTACTTTCATATGCAATTTAAACTACAGTTACGTCTCGACAGAACAGAGTTACCATGTGTCAACACAATGATCTAAAAATAATCATCCAAAGTATTTGGAAAAATTACCTTATGAACACTACCTGACAATTAGCTATTAGAAACAAATATAAAATTGGTTATCAGACCGCAAGAGAAATCATTTGATTGTTGACAATATTAAAAAAAGCATTGATTAAATCAAAGCTTACTAGATATAGGATTATGAGAAGCATTTGTCACTTCCACATGAACTTGTTCTGATGTTGTGCTCTTCATTAATGATACTTGAGCCTCTTTTGCAAGGTTGATTGACAAATTATCTCCGGTTGGAATACTTTCAACCTGCATTTGTATGTTAACTTAGTATTTCAAGGAAGATCCTCATTCCAGAAATGAGAAAACATAAATATTTGTTCCCACTCCAAATAATGTATGAATAACACTATCTTGAAGCAATACTAAGTGATCATATTGAATGATGTAACCAAAACTGTAGGGGGGAGACGGGGTGTGAGAGAGAAAAAGGACTCACTGAATCCGCTATGTGCTTGCTTTCAGCTTTGTCTTTTTTCAACTTCTTCTTCGAAATGCTGGATTTCAGAGAATTCGGTGAGGTCACATGTTTATCGGTGACTGTAACCTTTCCTTGTATATTCTGACATTTTGAATCATTAGGTCCTTTTCCAGGTTTGCTGTGCTTCAAAACAGTACTTTTGAATGGATCTTGAGTTTTGGTAGACTCTTGAAGCTTGGCGACTTTTATTTCTGCCTTTTTCCTTGTATTAGAAGCCATTCTTGATACATTGTCAGTCGTTTTAACAATTGGTTCTTTCTTCTGCACCTTTGTACTCAGAGGCTTCAAATGTTTTATCTTCTCAGAAGACGGTTTATCTTGAATGTCTGTAGTTTTCTTGACCATTCTCACAGGTAATTCTCCATAACTTTTACCTTCCTTATCCCTATTAAGCTTCTGATTTGGAGTTCTTCCTGCTGGAAATTTCTCGTTTATCTCTGTGAACTCCTCCCTCGTTTTTCTAGGCACTCGTATATTTTGAACGGGTATTTCTTCATTGATGTAGTATTTTGAATGAAGCTCTTTAGCCCGACGTTCTAAAACTTGCTGAGGCCTCATAATCACGATAGGTGGATTCTCAACGGCTAATCTTTTTCTCAAATACGAAATATCACAATATTTTTTGCCATCAACGGATCCATGGACCAGCACTTTTTCAAGAAGTCCCTTAAACTGCATTGTCTCTATCGTTTCTTCTAATGTTCTTCTTTGTTGAGCTGGTTTCTGAACCATGATTTGAGGCTTCCTTGGCCTAGGCAGATCAATATCAAGTAAATGTCTTGAAAGCTTTTCATTCTCCATCAGCTTATAAATCGTAGAATTCACACGTTTTGTGGATACTTCCTCCAAACCCATTAGCTTGGCTATTAAATTAGGCCCTTTAGGCTTCTCATGTTGAATTTTCGAGGGTGAACAATCTGAAGAACGGGAGTAAATTAACGAGGATTGGCTCGAACTAGATGAGGGAACATCCATACAGAAATCTACACCGTTTCTTTCAACAAAATCTTTTTCTTTTGGCAACAGATTTTGCCTAGCAAAGCTTTCCCTTATAATTTCCCGAAGTTCCTCATAACAATCTCTAGAAGACGACCCCACAGAACGTCTTGGTTTTTGGAAGTCCATGGCCTGATCATAGTCTCCAAATTGATTCGATCTCATAAGTTCAGTGCCTAAATCGACTCTTTCTCCCACACTCCTTTCCTTCTGCTTTTTCTTCGACTTGGAAATGTGCCGTGAAGCTTCTTGTAACTTCCCAAGCATTACAAGAGACTCCTGTAAATCAAGAGCACCTTTCAAAAGGTCTTTTGCAATATACTTACTCCGAGGATCAAAACTTTTTTCGTTAGACCAAGAATCAATCACTTCATTCAGTTTAGTTGCTCCTTTAGATACCTCCATTATCTGAAAGGAGGACAAGTTTTGTAACTCCTCTGTGGACCCTTTACAATCTTTCCTCTCTTCCTCATATGACGAAGACGTATTAGAATCATGCTCTATACTCTGATTTTTTATTTTTTCTTTCATTTTCTGAGAGCTACTCTTGGATTTCCTAATTGGCTTACATTCAACAACGCCTTTAGGATCATCGCATGTGACGAATGATCTATAAACAACAGATCTGAAACTGTCTTGAGGCATATTCTATTACACACAAAAGTATAACTGAAAAAGTCAAATATATTTCAACAACAATGAAAAGATGATTGCCAAATGTACTACTTACATGATTTTTTCTTATATATATACTCCGAGCAGAATTGAAGAATAGACTTGAGGACAAAATATTAGCTATGAACCACTGAAAAGGCAATAAGAATGATACTTAAATTAGTTGCCGTCCAGAGTGAATGACATCAAATTATTAGTATAAATTATCATCCATATTGACATATTCAAATGATTTTAATGAAAACACACTACATAGTTAAATACAGTTTGCTTTTCGTACAAGAATATCTTTACTCGAAAAAACAAATTGTTTACACTGATGACCTCAAAAAAAAAAAAAAAAAAATTATCTTCTTGATTGGTACCTGAAGTTAGTGAAAAGACTTTTCTGATCATAAACCAAACTCTGTCCCCTCAACATCACTGTGAAACCCATAAGAAATGAAGAAAAAAAACATCGTCAAAATGGAGAGAAAATGAGTGTATGATTTTTGAAATACTGAAATCACAGAAAAAAGTTGGGAATTGAAAAAGACTCTTCAACTGTTTCAGTTAATACTCACCGGCACTTTGTAGCTTGACCCGAGATCCACGCAAAGAAGAAAGATGGCAATTTGTATTTAGTTTTATTAAATTTGTATTTTCACGCAGAATCTGCACCGATTGAATGAGAGTGGTGGAAAATTTGTTTGGTTATATTAAAAAGATAATTCATATCATAAACAAGGTTCGAGTCAATGATTGCTGCCATAAAACGATGCTTTAGTCATATTTGGGATTCAGCGCACCAAATCCAAATCTATTCAAAACATATAAGAGGGTTTGGGCCCTATCAGCGATTATTTGGTGTATCGGTTGTACAAATGATTTTACAATTTATCCTTTGATTTTATTTGTCGTTGCATACAAATACGTGATGGAGATAAAATTATAGAGAAGAACTAAATTCGATCTCAATCATTTGTTACAGCGCATCATCAATGCAACGAGTGCACCAAATTATTTTTCCCTTTGGGGGTCCATTGGGAGAGAAATACTAATGATTTAGGATGAAAAAAGGCAATGCTTGGATTTATGACGACAAACAAACTATTATGGAGATGCTAATGACCCCATGAATTTATTATTATTATTATTAAAAAAATACTAGTAATTTTAATTTATTTCTCCTTGAGGTGTGTTTGGTATGCGGACGAACAAAAATAATAATATTGCTCAACTTAAGCGGGATAAGATATGCTAAAGTGGAAGGAGGCTAGGACTAAATTAATGATGATTATTTGAATTTGTGAAAAGGGATTTTTAATTAATCTTAAAAAAAAGATTTTTTGATCAATTTTTCCTATTTTAATCCATTATGACGTTAGATTAATTTAAAGGTATAAGAACTTGCTTCATTTGGCTATATGTTAATTTAGACTACCTACCTACCTAATTAATTGAGACATTTTTTGTATCTTAATTTATAATTTCTGAAAATCAATTTAGAGAAGCAATTCAAACGGTCGTTAATTAATTAATGTTCACTGTTGAGAAAGCATTTTAATTGTACATGATGCATCATAGTACTATTTTCATCAACAGGACAAGCTTTTAATGCGATCACAGAGTTCTTGTCATTTTGATGCCCACCGTCAAAACTGCCTACATTTTTCTGTTGGCAGGCAACTGTGTGGTGTGTGTGTGTATCACATTCACATATATACAGATTCAAATTTTAAATTGTGGTCAAGGGTTGTTCATTATTTTTTACCCTTTTCAAAAATAATAATATTGCTTTCTACAGTACCCTGTATCCAATTTGTGATTTAATTTTAATTAATTCTCTGGTAACCATATCCATATAGAAAATTTTGGAATATGATTAATATTTAGTACTCCCTATCACATGTGTCAAGAAATTAATATATAGTTTCGAGTTTAGACAACGCAGCCAAATTAAAATCGAAAAGGACTTTGTCTTTGATGGAATACAACATATCATAGGATGACAAAATTCACCAAAAAATTAGATACCCTCCTCCTCCTCATTATTAAACACAAGTGGCGATTAATGGGCTATATGTAGTATTGGGTTACATAACTTAAATTTGAATTAAATTACGCTTTCTTAAAGTCCAACATTTTAAACGAAAAAGAAAAGATCCAAACTTTGACCCACTGTCAAGAATAGGCCTACCGGTCATCTTCAGGCCCTTCACATTTAAGCCCCCGGAAAGACAAATTGGGCCACAAAATCTTTTAGACATGTATAATTTAGAGCACATGAATAATCCATATTCAATATTTTTGAAGAAATTTATGTATAAACGTAAATTCATTTGGATTTGGACTATTCTAAGCTAAATCAGACTATTCGGATTGGATTGGACTGAATCCATACGACTCTTAAATTTATCAAAAATAGTGTTCAATTGAACTTTGGAATTCGAATTGTACCTAGTTACCCTATCAATTCACATTTTACATTGGAACCATTATTGATACACATTTGGATCTATGTTGGACATACACATTGGATCTATTATCATAAATTAGAAAGTGATCCAGTTATTTGTTAAAAAGATTTTAAGTTTTTTATAATATGTATTTATTAATAATCCACCATATTCATTCATGGGTCCATTATAGATATATAAAGAGGAGATCTAATAGTGGTCCAACTTCTAAGTGAATGTACTTTGGATCATAGTAACTGTCGAGTTTGGACTTTTTAGTATTGAATGTGAGGTCCAATTATTTGAATGTCCGGTGAATGTGAATCCCTTTTTATTTGTTTCCCCAAGAGTTTAATTATATTCGAGGCGTGTTGAATACATAAAGTGGGAATCTCTCTCAACAGAGATTTGAACATGAGTCTACTACTTTGTAGTGACTAGTTCATTCCACTAGACAATCACCAGTTTGTATGTCTGGTGAATCCAATCGACCTATGTATTGTCATAATACATAATAGAAAGTACAATTAAACTCATAACTAAATTGACCATGTTTGTATTAATATTCGTATATAGACCCACAAAAAATTCAATTAAGCACTTACGTACATATATAAATATGATACCAAAATCGTACCCTAAAAGAATTCTCTTCTCTATATTTAACATGTGAAGTGAATAATAATTGTAGTATAAGAAAGCAAGAGAAATCCAAAATAAGAGTTGGTTGTTAGTTGACCATGTATGATTTCCCGGGCTTTTTGCCAGCGTTGAAAAGAAGAGCCATTCATTAATTCATTTCCACAAAAACAAAAACGAAGTCCAAATGTCCACTTCTACTAATCCCTTTCTCTTTCTTTCTTTATTCTTTCTTTCTTTTACCAACCTCTCCTTTGTATGATCAATCATGCACCCCACGTTCCATTACAGCTACAACACAAACTACAAACAACAAAAGAACAACTTCAACAACAAAATTCAACTAGGGAATATCAGAAAAACCCCCCCTTTTCTCCGTTGCTTGATTCTTCTCCGGAAGGGGTTTTTCCTTTTTGCATTTCCCTACCGTTGAAAAAAGAAAAGATCTTGATCAATCCTTCAATGGTGGTTAAAGAACAGAAATCCAGGTGTTCCCACTTTTTTTCAAAAAGTTCGATATCAATCCAGCACAACAGGCTCACATTTTTGTAGATGAAAGTAGGAGCCAACAAAACAAATAGGTAGAGTTATGGAAAGATCACTTAGTAGAAGCCCTGTTTCAAGATTAAGTAAAGACAAAGATGGGGCTACATCAGATAGTAACAAAAAAGGAAGACAAGTTTCAGGTATATACATTCATACATCAAACCATTTCATTCAAATAATTGATTTTTTTTTTGGTTTCCCGAGGGTATTCAGATCTTAGACCAGACTTAATCCCTTTCGGGACTCATCAGACACATTACGTAGGAACCTCTCCCATTAGGGATTTGAACCTGAGTTCGCACATTGTGGAGACTAGTCCCTTCCAATGGTTATGTTTTAATGTGAAATATTTTATTTGTTTTAGATATGGATTTGATGAAGGAAAGATTTTCTAAGCTACTTGTTGGGGAGGACATGTCAGGTGGCGGGAAAGGCGTTTCTTCGGCTCTCGCCCTCTCGAACGCCATCACAAATCTTGCCGGTAAGCAGCCTAATTTTAAATGACCATGTTCTTGTTGCGCTCATAGAAATGAATTTTATTGTGTTTGATTGAATTCTTGCAGCTTCTGTATTTGGAGAACAATCAAAATTAGAGCCAATGTCTCCAGAGAGAAAAGCAAGGTGGAAAAAGGAAATTGACTGGCTTTTATCAGTTACAGATTACATAGTTGAATTAGTCCCTTCTGTACAGAAATCAAAGGACGGAACAAATATGGAGGTAAAGTCTCGACTCAGTTGCTTAAAGAACATCATTAGTTAAAAATCTTTACATAGTAAAAAATGAAAGAAAATTCTTGTTTTTGATAGATAATGGTAACACAACAAAGGAAAGATCTTGTTATGAACATACCGGCTTTACGCAAGCTTGACGCAATGCTCCTTGTAAGAATCTACTTAACTCTTCTCCTTGTTCAACCATTCCTGATGTAAAAAGATTTTGATTCCTATGTAACGGAAATGAACAGGGTATTTTAGATAACTTCGAATATCAGCACGAGTTCTGGTATGTCTCTAAAGATGCTGAGGAATCTGAAAAAGGAGCCCAAAGAAACGACAAATGGTGGCTACCTACTGTAAAGGTACCCCCAACTGGATTATCAGAAGAATCTCGACAGTTTCTGCAAAAGCAAAAGGAACCGGTAAATCAAGTCTTGAAAGCATCCATGGCTATAAATGCTCAAGTACTCTCCGATATGGAGATCCCCGATAACTACATTGAATCCCTTCCCAAGGTATGAAAAACAACAACAACAAAAAAAAGTTCACAATGATCTCTCGTTTTCTTGATTGTGACTGTGTGTTTTTGTAGAACGGTAGAGCGAGCTTGGGTGATTCAATCTATAAAAGCATTACGGTGGAGTTCTTCGATCCAACGCAGTTTCTCTCGACTATGGACTTGTCATCCGAGCACAAAGTTCTTGACCTGAAGAACAGAATCGAAGCATCTATCGTAATATGGAGAAGGAAAATGCACCACAAAGATGGTAAATCTGGTTGGAGCTCAGCCGTGAGCTCGGAGAAACGAGAGCTTTTTGAAGAACGAGCAGAGACAATATTACTTCTACTCAAACAAAAGTTCCCAGGACTTCCTCAATCCTCACTTGACATTAGCAAAATCCAATACAACAAAGTGCGTAAACTAGTACACGTTCTTCATTGAAACTTCATTACAACACACACACACACACACACACACACACATATATATATATATATATGTTTTTTTGTTTTGTTTCTTAAGGGTATTCAGGTCTTAAACTTGACTTAATGTGGGACTAGTCCCTTCCACTAGACCAATTACTTATGGTGCAAACATATATATATGTTGACTTACATTTATTTTTCGATTCTTAAGGATGTAGGATTGTCTATCCTGGAGAGCTATTCAAGAGTACTTGAGAGTTTGGCCAACACGGTGATGTCTCGTATTGATGATGTTTTGTATGCTGATTCATTGGCTCTAGAATCAGTGTCACCAGAGACTACATCAAAGGAGTCGATGGATTCAACACCATCACCAATAGGCGAAGAAGAGGTAGATAAGTTGAAATCTGCTCCAGGGACACCTAGTTCAATGACACTGTTTGATTTTATGGGATGGAATTTAGATCCACAAGAGACAGATAACAAGAAGAGTTATTCAGACAATATCTTAGAAGAGGAAAAGATTATGACCAAACCTATTCACATTAAAAAGTTTTCGTATATTGATAAGATTGAGATGAGTGGTTTGAGAAGTCCAACTGCTCGTCATTAAACGTCAGGTAACGAAGATACATACAGATGTAACAATGAAACAATATTAAGATATGAAAGAGTAGAGAGATTTTACCTTTAATTGTATAGATGCTCAGAAACTTTGAGGAGTCAGTTGAGTTAGCTTAAATCCGATTCCTCTTCCTCCCCGATTTGTGGATAGACAAGTCTGAGTTTACCTTTATTTTGTGTAATTTTAGATGGTGTAATTTTGTTCATTTGATATTTTCTTTTGTTTCTTTGGTAAGATGACTATTTCATCTTTTTTACATGTACTTTGTTTATTCTGTTCTATTCTTATCTAACATGGTTTGAAACTCTTGAATACCAGAAAAGACAATTTAAGTTGGCAGCATAGTTTAACTGCAAATCAAGGTCATTCTGACACAACCCTTGCAGTTTTAGTCCAATAGGATTGGAGCATCAGCACTTTTAGTTTCACGTTTTATAAAAATTTCACTTCTGATCCTATTTATCTGAAGTATTTTACACTTTTGGTCCTATCGCACCATTTGCATCTAATATAGTACCAAAAGTACAATGTTGGAACAGTAATATGGAACAAAACATGCTAAATTATGGTGGAAGTAGGACCAAAAGTGCAATTTTGTAAAACACATGACTGAAAGTGCTGAGCAGGAGCTAAAAATGAAACTTTTCCCAAAAAAGATATGAGGTACTTTCAGAATGTGATACTAATTCTGAAATCCTATGTATAGAAGAAAATATATCTGGCATGTAACAATAGAATCCATAGGCTAAAGCAAGACAAAGAACATTCATTATATCAAAATCAGTATTTAGCTCATCGGAAAAACAAATTTCACAAAAACTCTGCCAGTTCAACGATAAATCGCCAATTCATACAATTTCCATCTCAACTGATTCTACCAAAAAACACTAATGCATTGTGAAGAGTGTATATTTTAGCTTGCTTGGCGATCATTAAGTGAGTGATCTACGCAACATTGGAGACAGCAGCATGTATGGCTTCCGTAAGATGAGGAACCGTCTTAGAACTCAGACCCGCCATGCTAATCCTCCTGCAACAAAGAACAAAAGAACTCAGGCATCAGTTAATTGAACATAATTTTATCAATACCTAAATTTCCTTTACCCATCAGATGTCATGTAAATGTGATACTCCTTAGCCATGAATTCAACTTGTTTGGAATTCAACCCTGTAAACGTAAACATCCCTATTTGCTTTACAATATGACTCCAATCACCAGGTGTTCTTTTATCTTTCAAAGCATAGAAAAGTTGTTGGCGCATGCGGATAATCCTATCAGCCATAGCTTTCAGCTCAACTGTCCATTCTCTATACATTTCCTCATTTTTCAGTATAGTAGCCACAATTGATGCCCCATGAATAGGTGGACTAGAGTACATTGGCCTGATCACCTGCTTCAATTGGCTTTCGACCCTTGCTGCTACATCTGCACTTTTGCATACCTGTAAATCGAAATTGATTTATTATACTCTAAATGCTCCAAAGCATTTAAAAAATTATTTATTTTCATCATAAATGTTTAATCTTTATGGGTATTCTGTATAGTTTCCTTAAAGATCAATCAAGAACTACCACATGGTATTAATTAAATGGTTACTTGTAACCAAAGGAATGATCAAATCTAAAATGGCGACAAGACTCACAATGCTAAGTGCCCCAACTCTTTCACCATAAAGTCCCATGTTTTTAGCATAACTCTGCGCAGCAAGGCATTCTCCCCCATCGGCAACAAACTTTCGAACTGCATCTGCATCTGCGTCAAGGCTCCCACTAGCAAAGCCCTATAATATATCAAACATCAAATTCATGGCAGAATTTGAGAACATAATTTTTTTTTAAATCAGAAAACAATATATTATTATTACTGTTATTTGAATAAATGTAGCTCCAAGTACGTACCTGATAGGCACTGTCGAAAAACGGAAGCAATGCCTTTGATCTCATCAATTGCCTGATTTGATCCCACTGATGTGGAGTAGGATCGACACCCGTTGGGTTATGAGCACAAGCATGAAGAAGAACTATTGCCCCATTTGGTGCATTGCCAAGATCTTCCAATAGCCCTATTTACAGAAGATAGGTGTCATGATCTACGAAGTTTCTAACTTAAAGAGTTTTAATTGAGACTAGAGTCTAGACCTTGGAAATCAAGGCCTCGGGTACTTGGATTATAATATCGATAACTCTTTACCGATAATCCAGCTATAGTAAAAACCTTGGGATGATTTCCCCATGTTGGCAGTGGAATGTATATAATTTTCTGGTAAGCAAATAATAACAAAACAACTTTGATGAACATGCTTATAAATTTTAGAGGGCAGTATAAAGTGGAGAAGCTAGTCCTCACTTACTTCATGATAATGCCGTCCGAGAAACGAGGCTCCGACCTTTAACGAGCCTGTACCAGACAAGCACTGCACAGTAGCCACCCTATTCTCCGAAACGGCAGGGCTGCATTCATAGTTCAATTCACAATACTAAATAATTTCAGTATATGACAGGTCTCTGCATGTATAACCAAGAGTTTTTACTGAAATTAATTAATAATCCATGTGCTTTTATAATTCTAGACAAAAACCGTGTTTCATTTTTATCCTAGATTGGGTTTTATTTTTTTGTCTATGATCACAGCGCACCCAAATGCAGTTTAATCGTTGACTGAAATGACAGTATATATATATCGGCCTTAGACTAAAATGACCATATATACAAAGGGAGGATATTGTCAATTTCTTTAAAGAACAGGGATCGTTGCCAATTGATTGACTAAGCAAGGGTTAATGATAATTGTTTACAGTGACTGAATGTTTAATGCCTAATATAGTTATGAGGGGTATAATTGTTATTTACCATGTGACTGTGAACAATATTTGAATATGTTGCCAAGTATGTATATCAATAAATAAAGATAGAATCTAATCTAAAATTTTTCATCAGAGTAAAAATGCTGATTTTTATACCTGTTAGCTCCAAAAATGAGCTTGGCACTCAATTTGTTAAAATCGGCAAGTCCAGTAATTGGCAGATACTCTTTCACCCGAGAACTGTATAATTAATAACAAGAAAATATATCGTCACAAAATTTGATATCTCTCAGTACCACCCTGACCCAATCAAATTTTTATTATTTGCATCAACAAACAAACTTACTTATCATCTACAAGCAATCTCTCTGCTTTTCTCACTACATTGAGGACAAGTGGTTTTCCTTCCTGTCATTTATCAAATACAGATCAAACATTTCATTAACAGATCTTTTGATTTTGAAGAGGGGGGAAAAGAACAGACACCTCAGTTCGATAAGCTCCAACGCCTAAATTCAATTTAACTGGGCTCTGATCCTTGTTATAAGCAACAGTAACCTGTTTCATTTAAAAATAATGAAAAATACATCAATTAAACAAAATCATGGTTTTAATTAATATAGGATCGGTAAAACAAGGATGACAGGAAATAATAATATTGTTGAGTTACCTACCCCTAAGATTGGATCTTCAGGAGCTTGGGCAATATGGGAGAAAACAGAATCGTTGGCGATCGACATTATTCAGATTTCAGATTTTATTTTGGAATTAGAGATTGATTTGGATTTATAGTAATTATGGGAATACAATGGAAGTGTGCAAAATGCAACTAAAGTTGTGAGTGAATCTGTGAGTGACGTGAAACTGTGGGCAGTTAATATTACAGCGGGAGGATAAATTACTTACTGCAATCGTTGTGCCACGTGGTGGAGTCCACTAATGCATTTGTGACATGTAGAT
Organism: Penstemon newberryi var. newberryi; assembly: GCA_030819805.1. Lineage (NCBI taxonomy): Eukaryota > Viridiplantae > Streptophyta > Magnoliopsida > Lamiales > Plantaginaceae > Penstemon > Penstemon newberryi. Next base: position 12,023,397 of record JAUALY010000002.1, on the reverse strand, counting down.
AATCCACATAACTCTATGTTCCAAATAAATAGGATTTTAAAAAATGTGTTCACAATTACACATTGTCAGAACATGGAGTGACGTGGATTATTACTCCACATGTCACAAGTGCATTGGTGGGCTGCACCACGTATACTTGATGACGTGGCGCAGCGATTGCACTAAATAATCTCTCATATTGGAGAGGAAAATTTACATTAGTTGATTTTTTTACAATCAATTTAATTCCATAAAATATGTCCACTGAACAATTCATTAGGCATATCTCCGTTAAAAATCGAATAATCTTGTGATAAATTTTTCTTAGAATTTTTTTGCATGTGAAATTATTCTCATTTTCTTTAGAACGAAATATTGTCATTCATCATCATTAATCTAACGGTTTGACTGTTGAAAGAGGACGTGCTTGAAAAACTCTCATTCAAGAATGATGAATTTTTGGTAATAGTTCAAGAGTGCAATTGAATTTAAATTATACATGGAATTATTTGTATAATAATAATATAACCCTCAAATTTCAGGCTCAACCTCTACTCTCTTGAGTTAAAAGAGCAACAAGGCCTAAGAAAATACATTTCTATCTTCGTTTAAAGCTTTATGACAGATCAAATTAAAACGAAATAATGCAAATTGTAGTTCAATAATTTGGCAAAGAAGCAAATCTAAAGTAGGAACGTATGATACATTTTGTCTTTGAGTTGGAAAAACATTTCTAAACTTCGACTTATTCCAAGCAATTCTAATTCTTTTTTTTTAAATAATTCCAAGTTTATTAATTGTCAATGGTTCCAAAAGAATTGCCTATGATAGAGTACTAAGTCTCGTTTGTATTGTTTAGTGAAAGAGACTAGTCACTACAAAGTAGCGAACCCATGTTTGAATCCCTGTTGTGAGAGATTCTAATTGAATGAGTCCGACGCGCCTCAAAAGGGATTAAACCCTTGGGAAACAAAAAAAAGAAAAATCTCGTTTGTATCGTCTTAGGTAAATGCTGCACAAAATTAATTTTTCTTCAAAAATTGTGAGAAAACTACACGATACTCAATGTTATAAATACCTTCAAATTAAACTAAGCTACTCGATATTCGATTTGAGCTCATTTTAATAAAATCTTGTTTGAACTCGATTCGTCATGCAAATCAAACAAGCTTAAACAAAAACTTTTATTTGATAACTTTTAAAGCTCGGTTCGAACTCGACTTGATAAACAAAAATTGACAAAACATTTATCATAATATCTAGTTGGTTTGACCTTGGTTCATTTAACAATAAAATCGAGCTACTTCTATCGACTCTAGCTTCTTGGATAAATGCTCTTTTGACCTCGATCAATCTCGACACAAAATTAAAACCATGTTTGAACAATGTACGAAGGGGTTTTATGCAATAAACATTTAATATGATAGTTTCGTACAGATTTTGCAGAACACTCGAAAGTTTCTTGATCTATTTTGGTCATAAACTTAGCAAATCCTTCATTCAAGCCCACCTCCTACTTGATCAAATACATGTAAAATGATTCATCACCAGTTCATATATACTTGAGCAATTACAAATTAAAATAATACACATCTCTCATAGATATATTACAAGTTAATTATGTCCTTAAATGCAGTCAGTCACTCCGGATTTGTTGCAGTGAGACTCCAACACATCAAACTCAGTACTTAATTGAATGAAACATTTACAGTCTCAATTAATTATGTAAGAATTCGTTTACCACGCCGAATGATTGATGCAATGTCTTTGTTATGAATCATTTTCCAATTTATGGTGCTACGTTTTAGCTTTTGAGCCTCCTGCAGTCAGGAAAAAACATAAAACATAAATACAACAACATTTATTATGTGCATTTCAATTTTCAATTGACAAGCAATTGGGAAGCCAACCTGAAACCGGAAACTTGAATGGCCGGTTTTTGGTAATATCGATAGGCTATCAATCACTGGAACCACTATTAAGTATAAACAAAAGGGATTCAAATAATTTAGAGATCAGAAGTATATAAATTGTTTCTGAAACATTAATGTTTGGTTTGTTTCAAAATCTGATTTGTTCTCTGTTTTGGGTTACCTGGAGTTGAAAATCCATTCTTTTTATCCATGTCCTTGGTTGAATTCTTGTACAGATTTGGCTTGTAATTGTAGGTGTACAAAAACAGTGGCTCCTCGGTCTCGAATTGATTGTCTTTTTCACTCTTGGCATCAGTACCAGAAATCCTGTTTATCATTTATGTTACAACCTCTACATCAATAGTTTTTTTTTTATTAATCCAAAGTTTCAATATAAAATTACCTGGAATTCATAATCATAGCTGAATCTTTTAAAGCTGATGAACAAAAGAAGGCATCAGAAAATTCGAAAAAAATGATTTTTGAGTAAAGAAGAGACTTGAAGATGTAAGAAATATTACGCGGCATTATATAACGACGGTGAAATCTTGAAAACTCGGGACTCCAGTGAAATCTGGCAAGGGCAAGTTTGTGAGAGTTGTGTTGGCATGTCAAAATTCTGTGTTTGAGGGTGTCAATCTTATGTTCTGTTTCAGGAACAGAGTTGCTCTTCAGAACATGAAGTTCAAGATTAGCAGATATGCTTCCTAAATGATCAACAACTGTAACAATAGCTCGTGATATGTATTCCTTTGTGTTCTCCACAACACTGCAAACATGCACATATATATATACATATATTAGGAGATTCAACATATGTGTTGTTCAAATTCATGACCAAATTCAATACAATATCAATTCTCTCCAATTTACACTATTAAAATTTGTAAGTACTTATAAGCATGTTAAGTCGATAATGTGAACACTCGAGAAAACATGATAAATGCAAGACATTCGCCCGTGTTATATGAACCTGCAAAGAACTAAATGTGTATTGCATGGTACCCACTGGTACTATAAAATTATTGGCACCCCCACATCCCTATAAATTTCGGTTTATTCCGTTATAAACATCTCACAAGTTGATTTCGTGCAGATTTCGCATAACACAACAGATAATGAAATGGTAGAGAAAAAGAGTTACAGTGTCTTGTCTTCGGCATTCAAGAAAGTTGTTTCACAATAATCAGCAGCATGGTAAAGCTGTGAACTGAAGTTCCTCAGCTCCTGCAATTTACAGACCGGAAATAATCATCAAAGAAGAAAGGAAAAAATTACAACATTGAAACTAATACTGAGAGTTATTAGCATGTAAATTTAACTCACTTTCAGAGATTTGTCGAAATCTATTGCATTCTCCTGCATTTTCTTGAAACTGAAACAAAGTTACTCCAATTTCTCCTTCCTCTGTATTTCTTCAAATATAGGAATGGGACATGTGCTCTTTTTATGCATTACCTCCCAAGAATTCCCCCCATACTCATAAATAGATAAATAAATAAATAAATAAAAAGTCGGTGATTGGCGTCTCGTGATTATTTTGTACTTTTTTTCCCTATCCCAATGCTCATGGAATGATATTATTATTATTATTATTATTATTATTATTTTGATACAAGTGAGAAACAGCCATATAATTTAATAATATATATACATATTAAACAGAGATTCTTCAGTTTATGAATTTTGTCAGGTTACAAGAAACACGACAAACAAATATTAATTTCATAGAGGCCCGTGATCTTTTCTTTGTTTCTTTTCATTAATTACCAAATCATTCACATACAGTACATACAACTCAATACTTTTGGTTATTTTTTTCCTTCTAAGTTTGCATGTGGGAATTCAGACAACTTTTCTTGGTTTTGTTTTTAAGGTCAGATTGTCGGAGTTTCAAATTCAACATTTTGATTAAGGGCATAGAAAGGCCCCAATGTTTTGATCGGTGTCAATTGTGCAACTTTTATTTTATATCATATAATATAAATAAATATGTGGTAGTCCTTGTAATTCAGAATAATATGACGGAAAAATGCAAGATACTCTTTTGTTTATGTGAAATTTGTTCGAAATTACTTGTGAAATGTATATTACATAAAATCTCTTTGTACTTTTAAATATTGAGCACAAAATCCCTCATATACAAAATAGGCTGCCAAAGACTGATTGGAGATTTCGTACTGAATATATAATAGTATAAAGGGATTCTGTATAATAAATCCAATAGAGGTTTCGACTTTCGTGCCAAGTACTTAAAAGTACAAAGAAGTTTTCTGCAATAAACATTTTACACAGTAATTTCGCACGTGTTTCGTCTCATACAGAAGAGTATCTTGCATTACTCCAAAATGATCGAACTCTGTGTTTAGTTCCACTTTTATTTGATCCAGCTAGGTTATTAAAAAAAAAAGATGTTACATAGCTTTTGATTAAAGTTCTCCTTGAAAATTGATTTAGTCAATCTATTCTTTTACCTCAAAACTCCAAATCGGAAATGTAGAATAGATTTGGTCTCACTATCTTAATTGGCAGCTAACCTGCAGATTGCAAAGTTAAACAATATCCACCACTTATATTTGGAAGTCAATTAGACAGGCTCCAAGCTTCTCGGCTGCCTCGAGTTCTCGAACGAGTGAATGACGATTCTCCAAGACGGGTGATGGTGATGATACATCCGATTTGATATTTGAGTGTAATTCTTCAATTTCTTGTTTACTTCGGCCATTGTTCCCATACTTTGCCAATTTTTGCTCTATTGATTTTTTCGCTCGAGCAACTGGTCTCGATTCTCCCTTCTCCTGGTGTGATTCTGTGGATAAAGGAAAAGTGTTAAATATATTGAAACTATTTGGAAAAAAGGCAGTAAATGGGAAACTAAAGGAAAAAGATTCATCAAACGCAACATTAATTCTACAAGTCACAATCAGTTACCTTTCTGTAAAACTGCATAGTCTTTTTGTGCCAAGCTTGAGTTTGCACGAGTACAGCATAACCATAATCTTTGATCCTCGTGTTCGAGTTCGGATACGATTGGAATATGCCAGTGGCCTTTCTCTGACTCCTATCATGTTAAAAAATCAAAAAGAGCTTTTCAAAAACGATGAAGCCTAAATGTATTTCTTCAGATTAATGCCATTTCGGATTAAAAAGTCTTTTTTTGTGAATCATATGAACACTGACCAGCAGAAATACAAGAAAATACTGAGAACGTGAAAATACTATTTTACCCTCATGCATTTTGTCTGTAAAAATTCATAAACAAGGCTCCATTTGGGCCAGAGCTAGACTCAGTCGGTTTTCATTAAAATGACTTGTCTAAATTACTCCAAATATTCATTTATAAGAATCAGGATGCTAAATGCAAGAATTAAGGGCTTAAATTTAAGCAAGACTAACCTGTATTACAACAGAACATGGAGGCGGCATGCGAAATTCAGGACCCATTTCCGTAAAGCTGAAACGCACCTTCCAGTAAGAAAAAAAATTAAGTCATTACAATTTTGTAGATAAAATTAATATACGTGCATAATAGTAGCATATGAGTCTCTTACATAACAAAAAACGGACACCACTTGACTAACTAACCATAAATTACAACCCACTAGCATATTTCAAGAAACAAAATAGTCCATTAAATTTCACTTTCCTCTGCCTTCCTCCAAAAACAAAACTTGAACAACAAGGATTAAGCATTTTGAATCTTTTAAGTTATTTAATTGGTGAAAATTATTATTACGAAGGTTCTACATAATCGAAACATGAACATAATAGCTCACCTGATGCCTTTCTTTCCATTTAGGGAAAAAATCATTTCCCAAAAGTTGAAACAGATGATCTCTCATCTCGTCATTAGTCACAAGTAAGCACTTACACTTTATAGCTGCATACAACCAATACCTGTAAAAAAGAGTTAGAGTTATATTATCATGAAGAATAAAATAAAACAAGTCACCTAAAACTCTTAACATATGATTTTTACCAATCATCATTTGATCCTGTGGGTGTTGCATAGAGAGCATCAGCATTTTTCCACTTGTCAATTATCGTCTGATTAAAAGGCTCATCCATCTTCTCCCCACTGATACGCCTATTATGCAAGATAATCAGTGGCCATTTCCTCGAAGGAAGCATCTGGCGAATCCCGTTCACTACAGCATTGACCTAGAGAGATGCCTAAAATTAATTGTAAAAAAATACACGTACAAAAGTGTGTTATCATATATCAGGGAAAATGCAAGATACTCCCATGTGTTAAGTGAAACCTGCACGAAACTACCCCGTGAAATGTTTATTGCACTAAATTCCCTTGTACTATTAAATATTGGGCACCAAATCTCCCATACATACAAAATAGGGTGTCAAAATTTGTAGGGATGGGGGGTTTCATGCCGAATATTGAATAGTACAAGAGGATTCTATGCAATAAACATTTCAATAGGGGGTTATGCAATAAACATATCACAAAGTAGTTTCGTGCAGGTTTTCGTATAACACAAGGAGTATCTTGCATTTATTGGATGAAACAGAGAACTTGCCTTAGATGGTTTAAAATTTCTTTGGCTATAAAGACCAACATTTGCACCATCCACCACTGCTTCAAATGGTCCATAGTAGTCGAGCCATTTCTGCAAGAAAGTATACATTTTCACTTCATCACACGTTCATACGATTAATGAAGGGGAAAAAATACGTAACTTACATACTTGAAATTTTTGAAAGCTCGAATTTTTCTCTCTTTGTGCAGCTATAGATGCTACTGACTTTGCAAAATTTTCAGTTTCTTCTGGATCAAGGTCAATCGTAACTAATTTTTCACCACAACATTTGCAGAAGCCATCAGAACCAATAGGAGAACGGGAGACAGTCCATTTTCCGGTACCCAACCAACCCATTCCATGCCAGCCACCTCCTCCATTTTCCATAGCTTTGGTGATCAATTCCTGATTCCATTTCCTTTTACCCACTCTCGAAGCTACATTGTTCGTAAACCACCCCTCGATTAAATCTGCCGTAGCTGGTGAGACCTGCCTCACACTAGTTCTAAGTTTATGCAAAATGTAATACACTTTATCGCTCTTTCCAGCTCCTATACTTACTTTTAAAAGCGTTTCAAGTTCAGGCTCCTCTGGATAGACACCATTTTCCAACATGTGTTTCTCGACAACAAATGCTTTCTCAACATCTCCATTGTTACAGAAAGTAGCTAGAGCAGGGCCATAGGATCGTAGTCTAGGATTTATTCCGTAATCTTTCATTTCTTTTACGATATCGAATGCCATGTCACCATCACCAAAAGCCATAGCCATTCTTGCCACGGATGTAAATGTTGCCTCATTCATTGGAACATTTCCCATACGCATCTCGTTATATATTTCAAATCCCTTTTGGAGCGCAAGTCTCTTTACATCTTCACTCACCTGGATTTCATTAACCTCATCACCACCTTCTTTAATTTTTACACGATCAGTATTTTCCTTCATCAGTTGAACTAAACCATCTAAAGTTTGAGAGTCATTCAGATAATCTCTAAGCACCTCCTCTCCTATAGAACTACTACTACTAATACTACTACCATAACTCTTTTTTCCCATTTCATCAAATTCACCAACAAAAGTATTCTCCTTAAACGAGTCTCCGGGACTCAAAACCCGGACGCTGTTCCCACTTTTTGCCGGCTGGACCACACCCGTAGCTGCAGAGGAACAAAGATATAGAAGAACAGCAAGATGGTATTGCCCCAACTTAACCCCTTCCCTCTTAGCCAATTCATAGAGTGCAATTGCACCCAATACATCACCCCTTATCGAGCAAGAATCCAATCCAACCCTCAAAGTAACTACCGATGAATCATCTTTAGCTTTCTTATTCCTCCTTTCTCTCTTACTTTCACTAACTAAATGATTTCTACTTCTACCCTTATCCTTGTTAACATCTTTCCAAGAATTAATCTTTTTTTCATTATTTTTCTTATCCGAGCCCAGTTCTTGTCTTCCTTTAGAATTCAACTTCAACCCATTTTTTGAATGTCTGTCTCTTAGTACAACTTTTCTTTTCTCAACGGGTTCAGGATTTTTTTTATTAATTGAAGGAACCATGGAAGACCAACGATTATAATCGCCATTGGGACCAGAATTAATGTCGTCTTTAGATAAACCAGTCTCCAAGCTAGAGGCAACGCGTGCTCTAACTGGAAGATGGAGTTCGGGTTTTTTTGCGGGTGAAATACTGAGAATGTGAAACGAAAGGTGGAATTTGAAGGTGCTCAAAGCGGGAGAGTACTTACAGTGAGGGAAGGAGGAGAGTTGGAGTTGAGAGTGTTGCAGAGGTTTGAAGGTAAAAGACGCCATCCATATCTCTATTATGTCTGGCTTCAGCTTCGTTTTCTTTGATTATTAGGATTAGGCTGATACCAGACCAGTTAGTTTAAATGACATTAATACCCATGCTCAGGATTTATAAATTATTGTGAATTTTCAATTTTACTCTAAACCCCATTTTTCAAAATAAAATTTTAATTATAAAAATAAGAAAATTGCATGAAACACCCCTATCTTACTTTTATTTTGCATAAAACTTATCTCTGTTGTATGCAAATAAGCCCATATTCGTTTCAAGATTTTACAGCATAAAATACTTTAAAATTTAATTACGAGTGAAACTCATTCTCGAAAAAATTTAAATGGAGAAAATACAATAATAAAGTTTGTATTGAAAAAATAAATAAATAACAGAAAAAAAAAAGTCAGATCTTGCAAAACATAAGGGGGTTTTATACCTTTTTACATATTCATTTTTTAATAAAGAAGAGTAAATGGAAATTTTCACTCAAATCAACATTTCTTTCCAAACACTTCAAATTTTTTTGCAAGTTTTGCAGGTAAGGCGTCTATCTTGAAAAATTAATTTGGGAGATGCAAGTATATACCTAAAACGGGGAATCAATCAAATTCAGAGGGGAAAACAGGCCCCGTTCCTTGTTTCGAGATAAAGAGGCTGCATTTGACACAAATAATTTAGTAATTAAGGCATGGATAATGTTCTTCTTGTGCTTGAAAAAAAAGGGTTTTTGTTCCCTTCTTTTCTTTAAGCCATTGAGCTGAATCGCAACATTGATTCCAGTGAAAAATGATGAGAGGATGTTTGACGTCTAGCTAGCAGCCATCAGTACAGTTAACACTATTTGTTTCTAAAGCACTGATTATCCCGTCTCCAATAAATCTGTATTAAGTCGTTCTGAAGTCATTAACAATAACACCATAATTTTCATCAGTCTTTTCAAATTCCATAATTCCCGGCAACGACTACTCAACTTTTGGACTTCAAAGAAGCATATAACAAACAGAAATAAATGAATAGCAAGAGTGCAACTAACGGAGGAGATGATCAATCCTCCACCAGGTGGGTGTTCACTGAAAGAACCAATAACAATTTTGCTTTCTGATGCAATATTAAGTTAGAAAAGAGTGAAACCATAATGCTATTCATCAGGAGATAGGGCTTGCCTCCAAGTGCGTCATAAAGGCATTGAGATGCCTGCAACATACATGAAATGGAAGCATTAGTTTTTAAACACAGGATATTGCAACAAACCATCTCAGCGTTTTTTATTTTCATGGAGTATCTAAAAGTTAGTTCAATGCCTTCAGTCACTTCTAGTTATTGCAACCAAAAGCCGACCCTGTGTCAATTTCGAATTATTAAGATCTTCGACAATGGGAAAGAGAGAAGCATATATTTTTTCTATTCTAAGACAGATATTGTATATCCAAACGATAATGATTTTAGGAAGGACTGGATTCATAAACATGATTGATGTTTCCTCCAAAAAAGAGTTTTTGTGCTTACCACTCCTGATTGTGACCATATATAACAATCATCAGACTTCACTACTATGAAAAATGTTGTCATACATAATCGCAACCGCAAGTGACATTCATCATGAGTCAAAAATAATTATATTTCCTATAATAGTTTATTTGCAAGAAGATAAATCCCTTCCCTCAAAGCTAATTTCTGCCAAAAGGCTTGATAACTCAATTAAAAGAGTTCTCTACTATTGAGACATCATGAAGGAGCCTCTTTTCTAAGTATAGAAGCTGATTTTTTTAAATTTTGACAATGGTATCAGTTTAGAAAGATATTCTTACCACTTATTATACGTAGGAGGCCATTTCATAGGGGGGAAATGAATCTTATGTTCCATAAAAGCACCACGTAATAGTATAAAGACGACAAAACAAAAAAAGAAGTATATCTTATCACTAATACCCACTAGATTGAGTATCCCTTCACACCAAAAACAAACACAAATTAATGCAATAGGTTGAAGTCCCATAGAAAGGGTCTTACTTTGGAATAGAGGGTCGATCTCAAAAAATATCAACATCAACTTTTTTTTTTTTTTTTTGCAATATTATTCGTGCCTAATATATCCTGAGTAGAAAAAGGCTGTCGTATAACTTTAATCTCAGCTGAGAAAAACCACCATAGCAATTGAGAGACACGAAACAGCCCAAATTCTCGATCCGTTGGTAAGGAGTATCAAGAAAATGTATCAATTGCATCACACAATTCTAAAAATGCACGACAAAAAAACAAGGTATTAACATTCTAATAGATCTCATAAAGTTTAGACGTCAATCACACGGCCAAGCCCAGACCCAGACACAGAAAAGAGTAATGAAATCACAACAAACATTTCATATAAGCATGTTCACTCCTAAGATAAATAATCATCACTTAGCTTCCCTATGTTCCCATTAACTCAACCTTTTCAAATGCACTAGAGTATATACAATGAACTCCGAAAAAATAAAATTACTAGATTTTACAAGGAAGAGACTCAGTCAATAGGCATGATTGGATTCAAATTAGAACAATAAAAGAAATGCACAGACCTTGAGGAACTAAACCCCATGACTGCGACTCCACCGACAACCCTGACTTCAATCGAGCTGACGCAATCGCACTGTGCAGCGGAAGCATCGTCTCCAATCCACTCAATTCCACCGGTAACCTAAAACCATCAAATAATTACATAAAAGGATCAATAAATACGCACATTACATCATATTCCTGAACAGGAAAAAAAATTCAACAAAAAAAAAACGCAACTCGTCAATTGTGTGTAAATGCACCGACTTAGAAAGGAATTATTGTTTCTAACCGTGAGAGGAGGGAAAAGCGTCTGTTATTGGCGGATTTAAGGAGAGAAGATGCATTACATGAGAACGAAGCGTTTTGGCTGTTGAGCTTGATACCGAGGGTTTGTAATTGTAATCGAGACGATAATCTAGATACGATTCTTGAAGACGCCATTTTTTGGTTGTTGCAAGTAGAAAAGAAGCTTTTGCTGTAGAGAGATAGGAGAGGGTTTACAAATGACGAGCAACACTGAACGACGCCGTCTGAAATTGAGAAAAATTGCAAAGTTTTCTTTTACTTTCTATCTAGTACAAATATCTCAACAAAAAAAAAAATTCTAGTATAAATATAAAATAGGGCTAAATACATTTTACCCCCTAAACTATGGAGGTGTGCAATGCTGACCCCCTAATGTTTAAAATATGACAGTTACCCCCCTAAAGTATCAAAGGTAACATTCACCTCGAGCCCTTTCATTTTTCGAATAAAATACAAAAGAGATATTCCATTTTTATCAGCATATACATGTATGAACAAGGCGAGTAATTTCAAACGACATATTTGGTTTCAGGGGCGGACCTAGACCATTTATGTTGGGGGGGGGCGAAGATTTCTTTTATCCAAAACTCGATATTTTTTCGATGTTTTGATAAAATGACAAAAATCAAATTAAGATAAACTAATTCTATAATTTTATCAAACAAAGGTGAAAAAAATATACTGATTTTTTTTAAGAATACGAATTTTTAAACACTCAATACATAATATTTAACACACAATTTAGTTAGTCAAAAATAAATATATGTTGCTTAGGTAAGACATGAAAATCGAATATGTCACTGATATGTATAATATGAAGATAAATTATATTTTCTACTGCTATAATTATAGTATAATTTTGATCTCATAAATTCCACACAAAATCATATTTAACATATATTAATAATTTGAAGCTTGCGTAAACGACAAGTTCATGAGAAACGTCGATTATCGAAAATTGCAAAAAAGAAGAGCTAAATAAACTTGATGGTGAAATAGAGAAAAGAAGAAAAAACTCAATTTTTGAACTGGAGAAAGAACTTTAAAATAAATTTCAACTTTTTTTCAAGAAAATCACGCACTAAAATTCAACTACAAAATAAATGGTTCAAAAATTTGAAGAATTGATAAAAACATAGAAATATTTTACTACATAAAGCCTAGTTCCATAAGGAAAATAAGGCTATAAAGTTGAATGCTCCACGTATTTTATAATAAATTAAAATATATATATTTATCATTTAAAAATATATATTTAGTAACAAAAATATAGTATGATTATTTTTTGGTTTCAAATACATTTAAAAATAGCATTATAAAGGTGTGCATAACACACCACTATCCTAATATTATTAATGCATATTAGATTTATTATTTGATAATTAATTAAAGATTAATTTGAATTTGTCAATCACTATAGTTTATCTTTTTCTGTTGTGCTTGGCCATTAACAGGCAATTTGGCTCCCATAGTCCCATGCAAAAGTAAAAAGAAAAGTTACTGCCATAGTGGCATATATAGGATTAGAACACGGGACGTTGATTAGCTGTGGAAGAAACTTTACCAGTAAGAAAATATTTTTTCTGGGGGCCATGGCTCCTTATGGTCCAACCCTGTTTGGTTTGAATTTTATATCGATCTTTAAAATTTGTTTGAGTTTGTTTTGATTTTTAAACAAACCGAGCTCTAACGAGCTTTTATCGAACGAGTTCTAGTCATATTTGATAATTTATCGAACGAGCTCGAACGGAGTAACTTAATAAATGAAGGAGACGTAATAAGACAGAGGGAGGAATAAATGTACATCACATATGGAAAGGCTTTGTAATGTTGCGTTGATGGGATAATTGCATGAGTTATCCCTAAATTTTAAGTTAATTGCTGCCCCAAAATCAAATTTTGCTGCCAAAATCGTGACATTGACTACTTGTAGGGCCTCAAGTGCAATCACTTGGCCCCAAACCAATTGGTGTTAGTAAATGTGCATATCCCTACCTTATAGTGTATTCACAACACAAACTCCCACCACATTCAACTGTGACATGACCCTGCATTTGCCACAAGAGAATTATTGTCAAAACCCTGGCCAACTATAGCTATGTTCTCTTTCATTCATAAGTCCTTATTAAGGTAAAAAAAACGATGCAAATAATTCAAGATTCAGTGGACGCAAATAACTCGAAATTCAGTAGAACCCTGACTGCACTAACTTTTTGTTGCCAGTTTTAAAAGCAAATCATGAACAGTTATGCATAAGAAACCAATTTCAAACAAACCAATTAGGAAATCAAGGAATGCACGATTAGATAAAGTAAATAAACCTATCTTACAATTCTGTATAGTCACATAATTGACTCATAATTCTTTATGCTTGCCTTGAAGAAATTATCGACCCACCTTTGGTGCAATTTGACAACTCGAAACTCCTTCCAGGATAACTTGGCTCCATAAACTATTTCACTGCACAGTGCTAGGAGTTTCACCTCGAAAAAAACTCAAAACAAATCCATAATTTTATGAATTATGCAGAGAGAATACTGAATTTTTTTTTTTCCGTGTGTCTTTGTTACATTTTCAGAATTGCAGCACACACATATATATAGTTGTTGGGGTTAGACATTTGAAACTAAAAAAGTTTCAAACGTTTTAAATTCAAATTTCCTCCAAAAAGATAAGTTTGAGACAATTCGCCCAAACACCCTAGCCGAGCCGAGCCGAGCCGAGCATGCGGTAGCGCGCTTGTGGTTTATCCATATGACCATCTTTGTAAACACTTATACCAAATATCTACACATAAGTTCATATATACTAGTACACACTATTTTATACATCCATTGTGGGACAAGTGAAGAGTTTATAACTCTTCATTTCCCTTACAAGGCTTTTATAACTTGCACTTGTCAATTTATCTTAGTCTTAAAGTAATGTGTGACAAACTCACACACAACTTATCTCTTTGAACTTTGTCTTTTCCCCACTGCACACATTCAAATATTGCACACATTCAAATATCTATGGATTCCAGCCAAGAAATTTGGCATCCATCCAAAATAAATTAACTTTCATGACATGTAATTACAAAACTTTTTCCCTATAATTGGTAAATATGAATTGGAGTTTTTTTAAATAATTAATAATGACTACATCGTAAATAAAAAATTATTACCTCCTAAAATGTATGTATGTCTATCTTGAAAAAAGTATTGTGTGCACTAAGTACGTGAATTACGTGCATATATGGGTGGGCATTGGTTTCAGGTTACCCGAACCCGTCCCATCCCGTGTTTTTATAAGCCAGAACGGGACAAATATTTCGGATTTGGATACCTGGATTTAAAAAATCTGTATTTTATTATGAAAATACGGGATGGATTGGGACTGAACTCTACAGTCCCGAATACCCGAACCCACCTATATCTATATTTTTTTTTAATTACTTATAAATTAGACTTATTAGTTAATAATGCTAATTAATTAGATGATCTATCTAGTTAATTATTTAAGTGTAAATTACGATTACCCCCTGAGCTAATGCCTAATTACAAAAATCTCCCTCACGTATTAAGTATTACAAAAATCCCCTTCAGGTTTGTCACCTTCTTACAATTAATTCTTTGCCCCTGAAATGTTCCAATTTTTGCCCTTGAGGGTTATTTGTAATGTTTATGATATCTTATAAATTTTAATATTTAGGTGTTAATTTTTATATCTTATAAATTATAAAAATGATAATCAATTTCATTAGAAACAGTAACACAAAACCCCCAAATCAGAAATACTCCTTAGAAACTCTCTCCTGGCGGAACGGTTGAATGTAGCTCCGCTTGCTCAAAACTACATTGGCAATTTCAGGCAAGGATTACTTATTTGCGAGAGACAAGGGTTTTGATATCCTTTCGTTCCTTATTGAAGAACCCAATCCTAATGGTTTCAATAACCATTACCTGCTTCTGCGTAAAGTAATGACTGCTAATGTTTGATATCCTTTCGTTCCTTATTGAAGAACCCAATCCTAATGGTTTCAATAACCATTACCTGCTTCTGCGTAAAGTAATTGTTACGTTCCAAATACGAGTACGTAATCGCGCAAGTATACGGTCGTTACAAGTAATAAAGTGATAAATGAGTGTCGAACCCACGAGGACTTGTACGATTAATTACCAACTAATGTCTTGTTACTTCTACTTAGATTTGTAAGTTGAGTTGGTAAAGTGATGGTGGTTATGATAATAAAACGACGGTAAGGTGATTATGAATGAGCTAAACACTTAACTAACACTTGACTTAACAATATGTAAAGGCTTCTAGGATTTTACGTCACCTAGTTCAATTCAAGATAAATGACTCCACAATTGATAATTACACTTATGTTTGTTGTTCAAGGTTTCAAAAATTATTCATACGTATCCTCCGAATTGCGTACGAACCTATCAAAGTAGACTAATCCAATTTATGTCTAAAAGGATTAAACCTAAATGATGCATTAATCACAAACCTTGTTAGAACATGAAATGACCTAGGTATATTCCTATCCTAAAATCAAATCACAATCTAGTTTTATAATCTAATCTTTAATCCACTATGTCTAGCAATTAAAGGTCAATCCATTTCATCTTATGGTTGGCCTAACAGCAAGATGGAAAAAGCTCAAACTAGATTAACAAACACATCCAAGCATAACATCAACTATTAATTCATCTTCTAATCAAGAATCAAACATAAGATCAATAAAACCCAAGAAAAGAAGGATTAGCTACTCATAGCATTAAATAAATCATCCAATACATTAATCAAAGTTATAAATGTAAAGAACAAAGTATTAAGAGTTAGAGATAGCTTAGTGGTTGAAATCTTCAACAACTTCTCCCTCAAGCCTTTTTATCTTCATTGGAGAGTAGTTAAGTGAAAGTGAGAGTGGAGGCTAAAAGTGAAGTGAAGAAGTTGAGATGATTTCACCTTTAACCCTCTAACCTAGCAAAAACTACAAGCCCTCATGCCTAAGTTACCCTCCAAACAATGGCAACTAAGGCCAAAAAGTCCCCCAAGATGCCTAAAAATACAAGTGGGATCAAAGGGGGATTATACAAAAAAACCCCTGCCTTTCCCGCAGAAAATATCTGCTGGTAGCAGGGGTCTCGCGGCCGCGAGAATGAACCTCGCGGCCGCGAGAAACAGGCCGTAGGTTTCCTGCTCTGCCGCACTTCCTTCCGAGCAGCATATCTTTTGATTCCGAACTCCGAATACGGATCCGTAAAGTCCGTAGCGTAGCTAACTCACTCATCTATAACATATCCAAAATTCAGCTTATTTGGATCGGCCATGATGAAGTTGTGCATGCTTGAGTGAGTAGCTATCTTCATTCTTGTAAAATTTGCTTCGGGTTCTATTTCCTTTGAAGCTCAAGCTTGACTCGCGGGGTCGGTAGAACGACTCGCATCATTGATACGCAACTCCGAATCACTCTAAGATGTCAATACCTACAAACCACGGAGAAAGCGATCAAAACACGAACAAAAACACAAAAACCGAACAAAGGCCAAACGAAGGGGCCAAAAGCACAAAAGACACGAAAACACGCGGAACAGACATAAACTCGGATCAAAACAAGATGTTTTGGGCTTAAAGAGATAGGTAATAACGACGTTTTCACGGCGTTATCAACACCCCCAGACTTAAACACTTGCTCGTCCCCGAGCAAAGAAAACAAAACAAAAACAAAACAAGCATGCTTAAGATCAAAATGCCAAAATTTAACACTTTCAAATTATTCTTTAAACAAGCTCATGTGTGTGTGTGATGGCTTTAGCTAGATTCTATCTTAGGTGAATACGTCCCGATAGGTCAAAATCATCGGTTCTATTTGCAAGGACTTCTAATGTTTGACAAAGAGTCTCTCCTCACCGTAGATTACAAACTTAATGCTCAAATCACTTCACGAAACTAAGTTATAGGCAATTTAAGAGTGTTATCCCCATTCTTGGATTAATTGACGATTTTAGTCCCTAGCTCTTTCTCACCATACTTTGCTTTTTCTTTTGATTTACAATGATAACATAGCCCTTGTGCTTTACAATGATTTTACAATAACAAACTAGCACTAATGATGAAGATTGTTTGTGCTTCTAAACATTTAACTTTATGGGCTACTAGCACCATTCTTTTTCTTTGTGCATTTCATTTGAACCTCTCATTACAAAACTTGCACTATGGCAATGAAATAGAGTGATTACAAAAATGATTCATGAATTTCATCAATGAAGGCTTAGCCTTTCTTTTCTCTCATAGAAGTGCATACATTTTAGCAACTTCTCTACTCATTTCTTTTAAGAGCTAGGTGTTCAAAGGTTTTTCATTATTGAAAATGGTTCACTCCCCCAAACTTAGACCATTTTGCTCATTTCACACTTAGTTTTCAAACTAAAGTTTGGAGAGCATCTAAGTTACACAAAAGGAGTCCTAGAACCTATTATCACTAAAGTTCTTTATCCACCTCAAATACAACCTACCTTAGCCAATGTGCTCAAATTTTGTAGAACATGTTCAAGGAATAATAAGAATTTGAAAAAATTTGGCGGGTCTACCTAGCATGTAAGCAAGTACTTGCGAACCTCTCCCCCCAAACTTAAAATGCACAATGTCCCCATTGTGTGAATTGAGAATGTAGGAGGAAGGTCGACACGACAACCACACAAGCACACAGAGGAAAGACAAACAAAATCAAAAACAAAACAATGAAAACAACAAGGTAAATGATCGAGCACGGCTCTATCCAATCCAAGCAAGCATGGATAATCAAAATCAATCAAGTACGGACATATAGATATAGCATTATAAGTACAAAATAAACCAAACGGAATGCAAAAATGTAAAGGTTACGCCCCTTTGTCGATCATGGAGTCCGTGCATCCCATGGTTAACTTTCGTCTCGAATCCTCAATCATGCTTGCCATTACTTCTTCTTCTTTTTCGCGCACAATCATCACCTACAACAAGACACACAAAAAAAACAAGAATCAAACGACACGACACGACAACAACAAAAACAACACAAAGGACAAAGAAAAGTAAAACAAAAGGCTTGGGTTGCCTCCCAAGAAGCGCTTGTTTATAGTCGGTAGCTCGACTTGAAACTTCTCTTTTCTTTTAGGGTGGCCAATAATCGAATAGGATCCCATCGGGATCAAGTATAAGCCCCGGCCTCTTTGCTTTTAAATTCGTCCCACGCTTTAATCTTTTCATTGTACGGTCTTTTGGGACGGATTTGAACCACATATAAAATCGAAAACTTTTATCTCCCGGTTCAAATCTCTTGTAATCTTTACCCATAATTATCCATGTTGCTTTGCTCGGGTGGATCCACTTGTCTTCTTTGGGAATAACCAAGTCCACGTAAGAATATTTGATGACCTTTTGATCAAACCCTTCATCCATGAAGAATTTATCTTCCTTTGCAACCTCTTTCGATCCACCTTGTTCTTCATCTCTAGTAGGAAGCCCATTTGTTTCTTGTTTGGGTGATTCGGTTGTACTCGGCAAAGTTCCCGGGGGTCTTATGCTTAAAGCTTGTGAGATTTGCTCCATTTGTGTTTGAAGATTTCTCAATACAACCGAATGTTCTTGTTGGAGTTGGAAGACTTCTTGCAATTTTGCATCATTGTTAGCCATGTATTTGGTGGTGTGCTCCATGAACTTAGTGAATGCATCTTCCAAAGATGGTTGTGCCTCTACCGGAGGTTGAGAATATTCATGATAGTTCGGTTTGATGAATGGGGTAGTCATCATCATATCCGGGTGTGGTCCACCTCTCCACTCATTGTTCCTTGGATAATACGGGTCATTTCCCCATCCGGTATTGTAGCTATTGTAAGTGGGACTTGGCTCATAATGATTACCCATGTATGAATTCTCATATTGCAAATAATTTGGACTTATTGGGCAACCGGCGATTGTGCTCTCCCCCATGCAACGCATACAATAACAAAGTGATGTTCCCTCGGTTGACCTTGGATAGCAATCATTGTAGGCCATCGTACCTAGGAAGACAAATATCACAACGTAAATAACAAATCCAAGCTAAGATATACAAGAATATAAATCGGCAAATAATCGTTACAAATCCCCGGCAACGGCGCCAAAAACTTGTTACGTTCCAAATACGAGTACGTAATCGCGCAAGTATACGGTCGTTACAAGTAATAAAGTGATAAATGAGTGTCGAACCCACGAGGACTTGTACGATTAATTACCAACTAATGTCTTGTTACTTCTGCTTAGATTTGTAAGTTGAGTTGGTAAAGTGATGGTGGTTATGATAATAAAACGACGGTAAGGTGATTATGAATGAGCTAAACACTTAACTAACACTTGACTTAACAATATGTAAAGGCTTCTAGGATTTTACGTCACCTAGTTCAATTCAAGATAAATGACTCCACAATTGATAATTACACTTATGTTTGTTGTTCAAGGTTTCAAAAATTATTCATACGTATCTTCCGAATTGCGTACGAACCTATCAAAGTAGACTAATCCAATTTATGTCTAAAAGGATTAAACCTAAATGATGCATTAATCACAAACCTTGTTAGAACATGAAATGACCTAGGTATATTCCTATCCTAAAATCAAATCACAATCTAGTTTTATAATCTAATCTTTAATCCACTATGTCTAGCAATTAAAGGTCAATCCATTTCATCTTATGGTTGGCCTAACAGCAAGATGGAAAAAGCTCAAACTAGATTAACAAACACATCCAAGCATAACATCAACTATTAATTCATCTTCTAATCAAGAATCAAACATAAGATCAATAAAACCCAAGAAAAGAAGGATTAGCTACTCATAGCATTAAATAAATCATCCAATACATTAATCAAAGTTATAAATGTAAAGAACAAAGTATTAAGAGTTAGAGATAGCTTAGTGGTTGAAATCTTCAACAACTTCTCCCTCAAGCCTTTTTATCTTCATTGGAGAGTAGTCAAGTGAAAGTGAGAGTGGAGGCTAAAAGTGAAGTGAAGAAGTTGAGATGATTTCACCTTTAACCCTCTAACCTAGCAAAAACTACAAGCCCTCATGCCTAAGTTACCCTCCAAACAATGGCAACTAAGGCCAAAAAGTCCCCCAAGATGCCTAAAAATACAAGTGGGATCAAAGGGGGATTATACAAAAAACCCCCTGCCTTTCCCGCAGAAAATATCTGCTGGTAGCAGGGGTCTCGCGGCCGCGAGACTGAACCTCGTGGCCGCGAGAAACAGGCCGTAGGTTTCCTGCTCTGCCGCACTTCCTTCCGAGCAGCATATCTTTTGATTCCGAACTCCGAATGCGGATCAGTAAAGTCCGTAGCGTAGCTAACTCACTCATCTATAACATATCCAAAATTCAGCTTATTTGGATCGGCCATGATAAAGTTGTGCATGCTTGAGTGAGTAGCTATCTTCATTCTTGTAAAATTTGCTTCGGGTTCTATTTCCTTTGAAGCTCAAGCTTGACTCGCGGGGTCGGTAGAACGACTCGCATCATTGATACGCAACTCCGAATCACTCTAAGATGTCAATACCTACAAACCACGGAGAAAGCGATCAAAACACGAACAAAAACACAAAAACCGAACAAAGGCCAAACGAAGGGGCCAAAAGCACAAAATACACGAAAACACACGGAACAGACTGAAACTCGGATCAAAACAAGATGTTTTGGGCTTAAAGAGATAGGTAATAACGACGTTTTCACGGCGTTATCAGTAATGACTGCTAATGTTCGTATGGGTCCTTTTCATCATGGACTTACTCGCACTTATTGTGCATGCAACCAACAACTTGGTTGGTTTCTACGGACCTGTGGACTTTATATCATTCATGTTCAACATGATTGGGTCAGTCATCTACCCGTAATGCAGCAGAACGTATATAAGAGCATATTGTTCTTTTGTGGGGTCCTCATTAGAGGCATATTGGTCATTTACTGAAGAGTACATTCCGTTGAAAATTTCAGATAAACCGATGTTTTTTTGTTTTTGCAATATCCTTTGAAACTTATGGGCAATTGTAATTTTTATCAATTTTGTTAGTCATATAAGGTTGTAAAAACTTTTGAGATTAAGTCAACCTAATTCTTGAGAAAGTAAGAATGTGATTTGTGAAAAATTTGGATAGTTTACAAATGAGGTCTTGTCCTTATTTATAATAACCACCTCCTCGAACGGGCGGTGGAGATCAACTTAATACAATAGCTAAGAATGATCATCTAGAGAATTTTATTAGATAATAATTACATGATATTTTATGAACTTATCTAAAAATTTAGAAATTAGAATTTTGTAAATAAGCTGGGAAGTATCTAAAACTACAAAAAAAAGTGTAATTATTATTATTTTTTGTTTCGGTATTACTGATAGGTTTATCAAATCGAAACGATAATACCAAAATTATATATGTGATATTTAATTTTTACTTTTATTTCTATTGAAGTAGTTAACGACTTCTTTTAACCATTGAAAAAAATGTAACCCACTTCAAATCAAGTTGCATTTCTCCTCCTCACTAAAAGCCTAGCCCCGTTATATGATTTCTCACTTCGTTGAAGTCCTTAAGTCCGTCCGCCGTTCATTTCTCGACAAGGATTCCTCATGCCTAAAACTAGGAAAATCACATTTTTTAATTCTATTAATTTACATGAAATTTACAAAAGGCCAAAAACTACATTGTTCGTTTTTCTTTTTGCACCAAACCAACTAAATTGTTCGGTAAAATACTGAACGTAACGTTGATTTGTCATTTTATATGTCCGTAATAAATGTCAAGAGAAAAATCAGGTAGATATTTAATAAACACATTTACATTTTCAAAAGTTATAAAAATTCATTTTAATAATATATATTTTATTTGTTAAAATAAATGGGACCCCTTTTTTAAATTTCGCCTCTGCCCCTAATATATTGGACCGGCATTGCTTGCAGCAGCAACATACTCAATAATTTACTGTAGCAAAATGTTACACATCTTTACAAATAACCAAGCTGTGATTGAGAACTGTGGTGGAGTTCAAAATACTACATCCACAAGACAACATATGCTCTAAAGTTAGCTGCACTAAATCCATCATCTGGAAACCATGTCATATCTTTAAGACAATAGATCTTCTTAAGTTAGCTGCACCCAATATTGAACTCCTTTAAGCCAGATACTGAATTCACTAAACTACTTCTTTCGATCTTTTGATTCCACCTCCTTGACAGTGTCTACAACTTTCTGAATCTTTTTTGACAAGGACTCATTGTGTTCTTCAATGTGCTCCAAAATCATATCCAACTGCCTCTTGTAAGTAGCCGCTTCCCTTTCAGAAGCTTCGGCTCGATTTTTTGTAATTGCCAGTTGTAAGGATAGTTCCCTAATTTTATCATGTTCCCCCTACACGAGACATAGAAGATGGAAAGAATCTTAAAATTTATTATATTCAAATGGGATATGTCTAACAATTACCACATTCGCAAACTTGAAACAGCATAAAATTTACATTTTAACTAATTGAAAACATACATAGAACAATAAATATTTTATAAACTAATGACGTACCACTTATCATCAACAACAATTTCTTTTTTATCACTCACATCCCTTTGACTAGAAATGCAGGTCTTATTGCAATTACAAGGTCAAACAGTGATGCTTCAATCAGTCAAACCATTTATAAAAAAAAAAAAAGTCAAACCTATTGCTAAACTTACTGAGACCTGCTAAATAAAGAAATGTAGCTAGTAGCAAAGTATTGCCAGATTTTTTTTTTATAGACAGAGTAAGGCTCCACAAGAAATTAGGAAATACCTTCTTATTTCAATTCTCTAAGGAACATAAATTAACTACCCTAAGGAAGCATAACATGCAACTTTCAGCCATATTCAAGGTAAAGCTCATCTAGAGCACTTGGTCTTACAGCAATTTGTAATATTGCTCAGACAAGGTTTCAGATGGTGCAATTTCCTGAGATGGTATACAACCATCACTTTACATTTCACAAAGTAGCCAAATCCTCCACTCAGTACAGCTCTCCAAGCTCCGCGATGTGCTCCAAAGAATTGGAGATGAATTAGTGAAAGTTTCATGAAAATGAACCTTCTTACATAAGTATCACATATTGCTATTAAATAGTTACAAACAAAGATAACATGATTTATTTTTGTTAAAGTTACTTGTTGCATATTATATATACAATTAAATATTAATTATATCGTATATTATAGACATTTTGTTTGTTGTAACTTAGATTTTGTAAGCCTTTCATGCTCAAGAACTCGCTCTTCTCCAGCTCATGAATTGGTTGCTTAGGCATTCCATGCATTTTGTTATAATTTTTAAGTGAGCCGCAACTATAAGACCCGCATTTAACATTTAAGACTGAATCATAGTTCAATTCAACTAAAATACAGTTATTCAAGATGAATGTATGAGTCAAAAACATACTACTCACCATTGGTTCTAATGCACCACCATTTCCATAAACATTTGCAGCTAGAATTGCTTGACCAGACTTCACCAAGGGCTTTACGTATTGTGGGGCCAATTCATGATTGTGGTCCTTTACGAATCTTGTGACCTTCCACTCACAGTTATCATCGCATGCAAAAGATATCATCGCTTTGCATCCTGTTCTTGTTTCCGGTTTTTTATAACCAACACCACCATTGGCCTCTGCTTTTTCATCCTTAACCCCTTCCTTCGAACAACAGTAAGTTTTCGATCTCACCCTTTTAGTCCCCATGAAATAGTATTGCTTTCCCCTTCGGACATTAAAACCCAGGGCTTGTGCATAATCACAATACATCATGTATGCCTCCTCCTCACTGTACACAACTTGCTCCAACAATTTCTTTTCTAACTCCTGAACATGAGCTTCATCTGGCCCCTCATTCACATCTACCACTTCTCCACCAGAACGTAGACGCACAGCTCCTTCTTCATCACTATCTCCAGAAACAGGTTCATGGAGTTTAAGCTCGAGCCCACAATTTTCCATCTCTGTCAAATTCATCAAATCAACATTTTCTGATAAGAAAACACAAAATTCTATAGATTAATAAATTTTTCGAAAATCAAAGAAAGTCTTACAACTGATAGTGAGGGGAGGTTCTGTATTGAAAATGCCAAATATCCCAACATGAAACAAAACCAGAATATAAACACATAATAGTGCTGGTAACAAAGGCACCATATTTTGTAACCAAACCTTTCATGAACATTTAAATTAAACCACTCAAAATTAAATCAGACGATTATAGCATACAAAAAGGATTTGCATAAACATTTTTAACGCCAAAAACAAAATTACACCAGCATCAGAATCTGAGCCCTAACGTTATAGGATCAAATAAAATTAAAACTTCAGAACTGATCTCGCAATTAATCGTCTCCCATCAACACAGAAATATTCCAGAGGAAAGAGATTAACCTGTACGGTGAATTGGAATTTCACTCGCGGTGGAGGAGGTACCGGCGGCGGTGGAATTACAGAAGTTATTTTCTGACATGATGTGGCGTTTTCCCCTAATCTGCATAATCTAATATAGTGGGGCTATGTAGACCGGGTCTATCTAATTAGTCTAATTGCGTAGTTTTCTTTTTCCTATTCTTCCTCTCATTTTTCTATATATATTTTTAGTTCAGTTTTCTTCTTCCTATATGTATTATTTTCACATTCTACTAATAGGTGCAACCGGTCTAGGTGAACCACCTCATAATGGAGATGGGAAATAACTGGTCGAGCAATCCAACTTTACAAATTTTCGTGGGAAAGTAACAATGTAACATAGTTGCAGTGACCTTATAACTTAATTCATTATCACAAAAACTCAGGGCCTGTTTGTTTGGCGTTTTCCAGAATTTTTTCGTGTTTGGAAAATGCCAAATAAACATATTTTCTATTTTCCAAAATAAATTTTTCATCCATTAATTTTCTCAAACTACTCTCTCAAAAGCCAAACAAACAACAATTTTCTTATCTCTAAACAAAACATATACAAACTCTACTTTGATTTGACATAAAGTAACATATCTCTTACACAATTTATCTCACATAACAAACATGATTTGACATAAAGTCACATCTTACACCTACAACCCAACTCTTCCAAAAAAACCTACACCTACTTTATTTCTTAAACCACTCTCTCAAAATCCAAACAAACAATATTAAGCAAATCGAGATTATTTTACAAACCTCCACTACTCTCCCAAACTACTTTCCCAAACGCCAAACAAACAGGCCCTCAATTTTTTTGTAGTGCCCGTTGAAATGTAAGGGTCGTAATATTCTTTTTAAATAATTAAAATTAATATTTAAAAAAAACTATTGTTTTATTATGAAATTAAATCAATTAGTTTTATAAATATATCATTATTATTTATATAAAATAATAATTAAAAGTAATTTCTTAAAATATAAACAAGTTGTTGGAGTGAAGTGGTGTGGTTGTTAAAAAATAGTCTCTTAAAATATAAACTAGTTGTTGGAGTGCAGAGTAAAGAGTGGAAGTGTATAATAATGTTCATTAGTTATATTTTAGGATGAGAGGCTGAAATTTAAGAGAGATGTTGAAGATGGCCTAACAGTGAATTTTATCTGAGCTACTCAATATTTAAAATTCACAAATTTTTGAAATGTAAAATTATTCAAAATGAAAATCGTTGAAAATGTTAACACGAAACTCTTTGTTTAATAATGTCAATTAATTCGCATTAATTCATATTTTACTATTAAGTAGGCAATATAAAATACGATTGAACTTTTAATATTGGAACAATTAATTATCGGAAAAATAATTCCAAATAAAAATTATTAATGAAAAATTATATCGAATCAATTAAAATCAAGGGCATATAAACATAAGAACTTGAATCGAATGAAAGCGTTAGTAGTTTTATAATGGCATCCGTTTTAAAGTAAATGTTAATTTTGGTTTTCGTCTCAAACTATATCACCTCGACGAATCGCCGTTAAATTTTGATGGAAAGTACCATCAAGCATCATGTTGGTGGCGTTAGACAAATAGGTGAAACTATGGAATTCGTCCAAACTAATTATCTATTGTTGTTTTCGTCCTAATCTATATTACCTCGTCAATTTTCGTCTAGTGCTTTAGTATTTATCCAAATCTCATCGTGTAATTTTTCTTTTCATGGAGGAGGGATGAATTGGAATGCACGAAAATAAACTGACAAAAAATTGAATGAAAAAAAAAATACGGAATCTAATCGAGATTATGTCTCTTTGTTATCAAAATGTGAAATAAGACGGAAATTTACGCTATACTAGAAAAATATTGGTTTATCACCCCGAAAAAAAAAATTCACTCAAAAAGTACACTATATTAACTTGTAATTGTCTCAGTTGATAAACCATTATTTTCTTTCCAATGTTTATAAGACTAGTCATACTTTTAGTCACGCGCTTTAAAACTTACACTTTGATTCTTAGCAAAGGGACGAAATTCAATTAGCTAATATAGTTATCAAAATCAATAATTAGTCTGGGATGAATTTTGCAATTTTATCTTTTATAATTGGCAATTAAATTTTACATTTTGGGTCTACAAAAAATAATTTGTATTCCTCGTAATTAACTAGGGGCGTTAAACTATGTACTTATCCTAGTTGAAGTATATGAGACATTGTCTCGTATTGGTAGAATGTGATAATAATTTAAATTTATATGTTTTGGCTTCTCACGTTTCAAATGATAGCTTTTGGGGTTGGTCTCTCACAAGGTCATAACAGTTCGAATCGAAATAGAGCAACCTAAGAAATGTTATTGCAAAGACGAACAATTAGAGTGGGCCAACGCGAATATTGACATTTGAAGCGTTCATGTGATAAAAATAAATCTACACAAAACTCCCATTTATAAATACAAATTTTATTGCATGTAACCTTTTTGTGCAAAACCTCTACTTTATTCATTTTGTTTCGTTTTTAAACCCGAGTGTATCACACTCTCCTCAAATGAGAGTAGTTTATACATATTGTATTAATGTATATTTTTTCTTTTGGTTATTATTCATTTTTGGGATATTTGGCTCAATGACCTTATCAAATGTTCAATTTGTAAAACTAGCCTTTCCTTTTTTCTTGATTTTAATAATAATTAAATTTAATTAAACTCAATTAAGTCTAATTAATCAATTAACCTAAAAATAATAATACAAAACATCCATAAAAATTCATTTTCACTCTCAATTCAAATTTCTCTCACTACAAAAAACTCTCCAAATATTCCATCCCAAATTTTTTGTCACTTGTCACTTGGGCGCCCAAGTGACAAGCGGCATTGCCGCTGGGTCGCTTGGGCGCTCAAATTACCCGGCGACATTGCCGCCCGGAGTGATCCGGCAACAACAATGCCGCCGGGTCACTTGGGTGCCCAAGTGACCCGGCGGCATTTTCGGGTTCTTTTTTGTAATTTTTCATTTAATTTAAAGTTAATTAATGGGTTATTTGGCTCAATAGCCTTAGTCCAAATATTTTTTTGCAAAACTAGCTCTCCCTTTTTTTTTTCTTTTTTCTTGGTTTTAATAACAATTAAATCTAATTAATCAATTAACCTAATAATAATAATACAAAACATTCATAAAAATTCATTTTCACTCCCAATTCAAATATCTTTCACTACAAAAAACTCTCCAAAAATTTCATCCCAATTTTTTGTCACTTGGGCACCCAAGTGACCCGACGGCATTGCCGATGTGTCACTTGGGCTCCCAAGTGACAAGCGACATTGCCGCCGGGTCACTTGGGCGTCCAAGTGACATGGCGGCGTTGTTGCCACTTGTCACTTGGGCGTCCAAGTGACCCGACGACATTGTTGCCGTTGTGCCACTTGGGCGTCCAAGTGACACGGCGGCATTGTTGCCGCTTGTCACTTGGGCGTCCAAGTGACTAGACGGCATTGTTGCCGCCGTCACTTGGGCTCCCAAGTGACCCGGCGGCATTGTTGCCGCTGTGTCACTTGTTGCCGCCGGGTCACTTGGGCACCCAAGTGACACGGTGGCATTTTCGGATTTTTTTTTTATAATTTTTTATTTAATTTAAAGTTATTTAATAACCTAATCTAAGTAAGGCTAGTTTTGCAAATAAAAATATGAAAAAACTAGTTTTACAAATTAAACTTTCCATAAGGCCATATATGCAAATGACTCATTAATTAATAGCCCAATCTAAGTAAGACTAGTTTTGCAAATAAAAATTTGAAAAAGCTAGTTTTACAAATTAAACTTTCCATAAGGCCATATACGCAAATGACTCTTCATTTTTTTATATATAATGTACGTTGTTTAAGGCATTAATGAATCAATTTTTTTCATATAACTATATTGAAAACATTAAAAAAAATGAGTAGTTTTTATTTAATTTTTTTCCTTAATTTATAAATATGTTTTTTTTCCGGCCAAAAAAGAACCATTTATTGATAATTTTGTGTATCCTTTACAGGTACATATAACAGATGGTAACTTTGCTAATGTTGTACAGAAATCTCATCAAACCTCTATCACTACCAATTCCTCCGCAACAAGAGTTCCAAGTAATGAAACTCTGTAGGCACTTCATATATATCATGATATTATAATCCAATCATGCAATGTTTCAAGTTTTATTTTCTTAGATAATCAATTGAAACAATTTAAATTTTATATTTCTAGGATTGTTCTAAATTCATTATCATTAAAAAAATATTTTGCTAACCTCAAGTTAACTCTTTTATTTCTTACTGGTTATCATCGGCACTCGATCAAACATGCAATACATTTTTTAATCACAAAAAATAAGACTTTCTTTCTCGAGGAAAAGCAAAAGTTAAGTTCTATTTAAAGGATTCAAGGCCAAACCCAATGAATGGGGTTGGTGGGGGGAGGGCTGGGCATGCGCCCAACTAGCAATCAGGGGCGCCACGTGGCGCCCCCCGATTTAAATATATTTTTTGTTTTTTAATTTATATTATTAAGCATATTTATATGTTTTCGGATGTAATTCATTGGTTAAATTTTTTTGTTCAATTTTTTTGTTTATATTTTCTTTGACATTTTTAATTATTAAATTAAAATTAAAATTTTAATTTTAATTTCTTTTGAAAAATGGCAATCAAAACTAAATCATTTAATTAGAATATAGGGGTCTATTTATATGGGTTCTGACTCGATTTCGTGGGTCTTGGTTTTTAAAAAAAGGGTTTCGGTGAAACCTTTGAAACCCCATTTGGTTATGTTTTGAATGTTGGATTTTGTGGTTCTTAAAAAGTTGAAACCCTACTTTGATTGGTTTTGAATGTTGGGGTTTGAGGAAAAATGTAGGTAATAGGTGTCAAATCAATGTCTTTTAATTTTTAGAGAGTTTTGGGAAAAAAATAGATGGTAGATGTCAAATAAATTTTTATAGGTTTGAAGAGTTTGGAGATAGATTTGTGAATATGTTTGTCATGAGTTTCATAGGTTTTGCGAAAACTCATTTGGAAGGGTTTTGGCCCGATCTCGCCACGAGGCTGTGCCAAAACCCATCCACATACATCGTAGGTGTTTATATATTTGAACAATATGATTTTTCAACTTAATTGAAAGTATAATTTAAACACTTAGACAAAAAAATTCAAATTCATTTTTTTAATTTATATATGGAATTTATTTATAATATTTTTGTAACATGTTTTTGTGTTGAAATTTTTGTAAATATATTTATCACATTAAATCACCAACATGAATTTTAATAAATTGCCAGAAAAATAATCAGAACAATACAATTTAATTTGAGTCAATGATGTATTTTTGTGTTGTACTCCGGATAATGAATGTTTTTTTTATTATTATTCTTAATTTAAAGATTTCAATGTTATTATTAATTTAACTATTATATTATTATTATTATTATTATTATTATTATTATTATTATTATTATTATTATTATTATTATTATTATTATTATTATTATATAATTATTATAATGGTGAGAGTAGGGAATAATTAAATTGAGATTAAATGGAGTAAATAGCCCCATGATTGAATTTGGATAGGCATGAGCTGGGGGCGGGGGCGGGGGCGGGGCGGGGGCGGGGGCAGGGGTAGCGACAGCTGGGGAGCTCCGGAGCTCTGCATCCTCCTGGGTTTGCCCTACTGAGATTAATAAAAAAATTACATAGTTAAGTTAATGTAAATATTAAGGGCAAAATAGGAATATCCACATTGGCTTTTTCTTTTTATTTGAGGAACACGAATGTTATAATATAGGTACTTAACTATAATGTATAATAATTCTTTTTCATTATCCATCACGGGAAACAAACTTAAAAACTGGAACTGAAAAAAAATATGTTTTATATGTAGATAATGTTTGAAAAAAATTTATTATAGAAACTAAATATTCTGTGTACTAATAGTCTATCTAATATAGAAAAATTTGATGTCAAGAATATTAAAATATAATTGATGATGAAGATATAATGGGCCTGTTTGTTTAATGTTTGAGAAAGAAGTTTGGTAGAATAGTGAATGTTTGTGAAATAATCTCGATTTGCGTAATGTTATTTGTTTGAGTTTTGAGAGAGTTGTTTGACAAATAAAGTAGGTGTATATTTTTTTGAAAGAGTTAGTTCGAAGTTGTAAGATGCGTAAGATTTTATACCAAATCATGTTTGTTATATGATTGAATTGTGTTAGAGATATGTTACTTTATGTCAAATCAGAGTAGAATTTGTATAAATTTTGTTTAAAGATAAAAACAAATTGTTGTTTGTTTGACTTTTGAGAGAGTAGTTTGAGAAAATTGAAAGATGAAAAATTTATTTGAGAGAGTAAAAAACATGTTTTTTGAACATTTCTCAAACATAAAATAATTTTGAGAAACGTCAAACAAACAGGCGCAATATGTGTTTGGTAAAAAGAATAAGATTCAAAATTTCAGACATGTTTTTCGCATTTCAATAGTGCAAAGTAAACTCTTTTTTTTTTTTTTTGAGAAACAGTGCAAAAGGAAACTTATAACTTTATTAGTGAAACGTCCACTCGGGCTCAGAAGCAGTCTTAATCACTAGAGTCTGCCAACTTCGATTGACCTAAACATTGTTTAGTCATTTCCCCATCATTTCCCCCATTTTATTTGCACCTAATTTCAGTTGAGAAACCAAACCACCTCCAATTGGAATATTGTCTTCTCTCTTTATTGATTCGTCAAGAAATACTACCAAAAAAAGAAATGAAGCAGCCTAGTGTAACTATGGAGGTCGGAAACGACGGCGTTGCGATAATCACCATCTCTAATCCTCCAGTCAATGCTCTCGCCCTTGCGAGTAAGCTTCCCTAAACTTACATCACAAAATATTTGTATATGCATATTTGTGTGTGTTTAGATGGACTTACTTTCTGAATTTTGGTCTGTAGTTTTTGATGGAATTGAGGAGAAGCTTACTGAGGCTATGAGAAGAGATGAAGTTAGAGCTATTGTTTTTATCGGTATTTCTCATATTTAAAACTTTGCTGCATATTCTTTCCCCATTTTTCGTTGGTTATAGCCTATATAGTTAAGAAGCACAGATTGTTAACTAGTGTTTCACTAGATGTACTAGATTGTTAACTAGTGAATCCTAGATCTGTTGATTTGATGATCGTGTGCGCAAGAAGTTTTTCCTTCTGATAAGTTCTATAAAATGTAATTGCAATTTGAAAAAGAAAAAAAATTATGTTAAGTTCATAGAAATAAAGTAGAATACTCTAAATTCATGGTGGCAACTGATATTTTAATTGGAGATTCATGTTTCACTGTGGTTAATAGCAAAAGATATTCGTAAATAGGTACATTGAATCTCTGTGGAGAATCATTGACTTTAAGTATTCTAGTAGGAAATTGCATATCATGGGGTAATGAGGTTGTTTCTGTTAACATTGACTAGATTTAATGTTATGTGTGAATTCTTTATATCAGCATAGTTTTTTTCTGTTCCCAATTTGATTTATATTGTGATATTGTTGAACTCCTCTGTGTTTTATGCTTGACAATTTTTGCTGCTTCTGGAAGGATAATTGATTTTGCTACTGTATTCAACTTAAAGGTAGTGGTGGAAAATTCTCTGGTGGCTTTGATATCAATGTCTTTGCAAGGGTACATCAAACTGGTATAAGTAGTATACTTCTTTTGTCGTGTGTTTCATTTTACCCTCGGCCTAGAACCTTTACCAAAAGCTGGAGGACTAATTAAATTTGTAAATTTGCAGGAAGTAATTCTGTATTACCTGATGTATCTGTCGATCTCTTTGTCAACATACTGGAAGGTCCATGACTAATTTGATATTTCATGTTATTTCAAGTGTTCTATTCAGATTTTCTGAAGTTCGGCTAAATTTGATTGCTGTTTGATCTTTTTCTTCTTCAGATGCAAAGAAGCCTGTTGTTGCTGCCATAGAGGGACTTGCCCTTGGAGGTGGCTTGGAACTGGCCCTGGTTTGTGATCTCTGCACATATACCTAATATTGTCCGAAGTTTACTCTTGGTTCATTGAACTCATATTCATGCAGGCATGCCATGCACGCATTGCTTCACCGAAAGCCCAACTTGGTCTGCCAGAACTCACCCTTGGAGTTATTCCTGGCTCAGGAGGTAGGACTGCTATTTAATGATGCTGATCAACGATCACTAGGACTGAAGCAGACAAAAAGCATTCGATTTCTACCTAAATAATTGATATACTAATCATGGATGTTTTAAAGGTACACAACGTCTCCCAAGGCTTATAGGATTGCCAAAAGCTATTGAGATGATGCTGGTATGTTTCTTCTTTGACCCTTGCTACTTGATAATAGAGCTAAAATCCTGATACATTATTTATATGATAAACTTGTGCATATATATGATAAACATCCAAGCAGATTATATTATTATTTTATCTCATCCCTTTGTTATATGCAGTAGTTCCCACGGTTTTCTCAGTTTTAAAACTAGACATCCTCTGATGAATATCTGAAAATTATCTCTTGAACTGATGTTATTTTGTATGATGCTCGTTCATGTAAATAATGTGCATTTGTTAATGACATTGTGTTCATAATGTTTGCTGAGCTTTAATGTTTATATGACAATTTATAATGTCTCCAGTCTTCTAAATCTATAACGTCAGAAGAAGGAAAAAAGCTAGGTCTTGTTGATGCTGTAGTGCGTTCAGAAGAATTGCTGAAAGTATCTAGACAATGGGCATTAGACATTGCAGGGGGACGTAAACCTTGGATACGATGTCTTCACAGTACAGACAAACTTGGTTCCCTGTCCGAAGTACATGATATAATACAAAGGGCACGGCAACAGGCCAAACAGACTGCTAAAAATATGCCTCAGCACCAGGCATGTCTGGACGTGGTTGAAGAAGGAATCATTCGTGGAGGATATAGTGGAGTTTTAAAGGTAATTTTATGTTCGAGACGTGGTTCTCTTCAAAATTATCTCAACTTGTTCCGTTAGGGAGGAGATACATCCTTGAGAAGTTGTACTTTAGTTAGAATAAATTTAAGTGGTTGGTCATTGGTTCTGGAAAGATATATAATGGCTTGTCACTTTTTCAACAACTTCATGGAAAAGTCAAGGTTGCCCAAGTCTTGGTTTCTTTGGATAAGATCTATAGTACAGAGTATATATCTTCAATCATAGTTGATAATAGTTATGTGTGATCAACTCATAGGCAAGAAGTTTGAGTGGAAAATTTCCTAGAATGGAACTAAAGATTTCTGAGTATAGTTCATTACCTTTTTTGCCAGTCATTAATATTTTGATACAATGATAAAAAAAATATTTTAATTTAAATTTGGGGGGGATAAGTGGAACCTTAAAGCAACTTAATATTTTTAAATGTTGTTCCAGGAATCAAAAGTTTTTAAAGAGCTAGTCTTAACAGACACGTCGAAGGGTCTGGTCCATGCATTTTTTTCTCAAAGGACAACAACAAAGGTACAAGTGATTTATCAACTGCTTATGCTTTGTTTTGCCATTAGCAACAATTCAAATTGACATCAATTATTAAGTGTTCCCATGTTGAAGCTCTGTCAAAAAGATATTAACTGTACAAATGGTGAACTAATGCTATGAATATATCTATATTTGTTTGCATGATTGGGTGGGATGTATGAGTATGCTTGCTCTGCCATTAGCAACAATTTAAACTGACATCAATAATTAGAAGTGTTCCCATGTTGAATCTCTGTCAAAAAGATATTAACTGGACAAATTGTGAATGCTATGAATATATTTATATTTGTTTGCACGATTGCATTTTTTCTTGTAATATATCTTGAAAAACAACTTTTTTATATTCTGGATGGATATTCATATTCATAAGCGTACAGGTTCCTAGTGTTACTGATATTGGACTTAAACCAAGACCGATAAAGAAAGTTGCTGTAATTGGTGGAGGCCTCATGGGTTCTGGGATAGCTACAACTTTTATTTTGAGTGATATTTTCGTCCTTCTCAAAGAAATCAATTCTGAGTATCTTCTCAAGGGAATAAAAGCAATAGAGGGTTAGTTGAGATTTCTTTTGACCTAAATCTTT
The DNA here is from genome assembly GCA_030819805.1 of Penstemon newberryi var. newberryi. Taxonomy (NCBI): domain Eukaryota; kingdom Viridiplantae; phylum Streptophyta; class Magnoliopsida; order Lamiales; family Plantaginaceae; genus Penstemon; species Penstemon newberryi. The sequence continues at coordinate 11,988,757 of JAUALY010000002.1, read as the reverse complement.
GATTTTAGTTCTCCAGTCCAATCAACACTAGTTGATGCTGACTTACCAAATAAAATGATGAATGATGAACTATCAGTGGAAGAATATTAATAAATTACAGTTCTTGCTTAGATATTCCTTACTAATTAATTATGTATGACCTCATAAGCTCATTTCCTTGTGTGGCAGCGAATGTTCGAGGCCTGGTGTCAAGAAAAAAACTGGCACATGATAAAGCAGAGAAAGCCCTATTGATGCTTAAAGGCGTTTTGAACTACTCTGAATTCAAGGATGCGGATATGGTCATAGAGGTAGGTTAGAAATATAGTGCATTTGGAACATATCTCCTATTTGATGAGACTTAAGTACTTAACTTATGACTCCTAACAAGGCTCCTAGAAACATTTAACTTGGAATAAGATTTTCTACTTAATCGTAAAAAACACTCTGCAATCCTAAACTCCCAAAACCACCATTGACTTGATTTAATTACTAAAAACCATACTCTAAGACTATTAGTTTAACCGTCATTTAAGTCAATTGCATTCCTATATACACTAACCTTTTATTCTTTGCGTTTCCTGTATCCTTTCATCACTTTCATCATCAGATCCATTCTGTACTCTCTAAAGACCCTAAATTTGTACCAAATGTTTATTCAAGGCAATTGCACTCCTGTGGAAACTAACCTATTTTATTTGCTTTTTCATGTATCAATCATCGCCTTAAAAAAAATCCACTTTTCCCCTTTGCTCATCTGTTAATCTATATTCTAAAAATTAGTCCACTCTTGACATCTACCTCTCTCTTGAGCCTGTAGTTCTCTATGGTAAATCTGCTCCATAATTTGATCCTGTAATTCTCTACAACAAAATCATTTCCATAATTAAGTCATTATCGTAATGTGAATTGACTACAACTCTAAATCAAGAAATATCGGGCCCAAAGTTGTTTCACATCATGGTATTTGTTGCCCCGGCTGAAAAGTTTAGCGGTACTTTAGTTGTCTGCATTTTTTTGTGTAAGCTTTCTGATATGCCTATTTTCTCAACTGCAGGCTGTTATTGAAAATATTTCATTAAAACAGAAAATTTTTGCTGATATTGAGAAGGAATGCCCTCCTCACTGTATTTTGGCTACAAATACATCTACAATTGATCTCAATATTATTGGTGAAAAGACCAAAGCACAAGACCGGATCGTGGGTGCACATTTTTTCAGGTTTACTTCTCCTCGATAAATTCAGAATGCATATCACAAATAATGTTGTAGGTGAAAACATTACTCTTCTCCTTCTCGGAGCATAGAAGTTTGACAAGGAGTTGGTAGTGATTTAGAGAGGAGTCTCTTAATTAATGGAAATTTGAACTTTATGACCCTTTCCTTGGGATGAGAATGGGTGTGAAGAAGGAAAAGGTGGGGGGATAATATTTTGGAATTTCCTCTTAAAAGTGATATTGAATGTGATTGAGGATGCATTTTATTTGGGGTATCAGGTAGGACAAGGGTGTGAGGTTCATACTGTGTTTGGTCCGCATTATAAGATATGGAAAATAATACTCGCATACCATTTTGCCAAAGCTTTGGAAAACACAGTGTGGTCAAGAGGGTACGGTGGTGTTAATGGTAAGGAGATAAGATTCGTTTTGGATTAAAATTCTTCACCAAATACACCCGGTTTCTGATTTTTTTTTTGGTTTCCCAAGGGTTTAATCCCTTTCGAGGCGCGTCGGGCACATAAAGTGGGAACCTTTTCCAATAGGGATTCAAACATGAGTCCGCTACTTTGTAGTGATTAGTCCCTTCCACTAGACCAATCACCTGTTGGTTTCCGGTTTCTGATTTTAGACTACCAAACTACGTTTAAGTATACAAAGAATATCTTATTTCTGAACAAAATAAACCCTGGTAGTACTTTGGATTAGTGAAACTTATCTGAAATAACTTAAAAAGAAAAGATATCTGCATCTGGTAGCCACAAATTAGAATGGTCCTTCTCTCATGCAGTTCTTCACTTCATTTCCCTTTTTGAGGTCTTACCAAGTACATACATTTTTTTTTTTATTGGAAAGTTTACTTACTGCTTAAAGGTGATATCCTTCCTGTCACTTAAAAATTCTTCACTCATTTTCGATACCCCTCCATTGGTATCAAAGTATTGATTGTATTGAAAAATTCGTGCGTTTCTGTGCTTATACTGTAAAATATGGCTAGAGCTTAGTAGAATAGGTTGTAAACTTGGAACTGAGTTTTGTAAAATGCTGTAAGCTTTTCTATTCAGAATTGGCTTTATATTGCTTCTGTTGCTAATTGAGATGTAACCTTTTACAGTCCTGCCCATATAATGCCTCTCCTGGAGATTGTGCGAACAGAGAAGACTTCTCCTCAAGTAACTCTTGATCTACTGACTGTTGGGAAGGCCATAAAGAAAGTTCCTGTCGTAGTAGGAAATTGCACTGGCTTTGCTGTCAATAGAACCTTCTTTCCATACTCCCAAAGTGCACATCTTTTGGTTAACTTGGGGGTTGATGTCTTCAGAATTGACCAACTTATTAGCGACTTTGGCCTTCCGATGGGCCCATTTCAGTAATTTTCTTTCCTTTGATTGTATATGTATGCTACCAAGTCTTTACATTACTATTGTTTCTTTCCTGATTATCCCTATGATACATTTTCTGGTGACTAATAATATTATTATTTCACGTCTAAAGTCAATGCCTGTTCCCATGAGCCTTTTGGTTGACGCTTAACAGTTCTTGGTGGTAGAAATTTGTTTCTAATTGTTGTGCTCATGGTCCTCCTTTTATCTGGAATATGTTCGGCAAGAAATGATTGAGATTCTTGGTTCTTCTACAGGCTTCAGGATCTAGCAGGATATGGTGTAGCTGTTGCGACAACAAAAGAATTTTCTTCTTCATTTCCTGATCGAACATTTGCATCTCCTTTGGTTGAGCTTCTTATAAAAAATGGAAGAAATGGTGAAATGATTTATTTTCTTACTTAATTTTAAGGTTATTTATAATACTAACTGTCATCACCTTTTTTTTGCAGGTAAAAATAATGGAAAAGGATACTATATCTATGAGAAAGGAAGCAAGCCAAAACCTGATCCTTCAGTGCTCCCAATCATAGAGGAATCTAGGAGGCTTACCAATATTATGCCTGATGGGAAGGTATGTAATAGATTATACTTTTTAATTTGAAAACTTAATCTATATACACATTTAATTGTTTATAGGTCTTGAATCATATTTTCTGATTTTTTTCCTTAGTGCATAAATATGCATTTGAAAAAAATAGGAACTATATTCTTTTGGATTTTTCCTGCAGTCTATATCTATTACTGATGAAGAAATTGTCGAGATGATACTCTTTCCAGTTGTAAATGAGGCGTGTCGCGTTTTGGATGATGGAGTAGTTGTGCGAGCATCAGATCTTGATGTTGCATCTGTTCTTGGCATGAGTTTCCCATCTTATCGGTCAGTTTTTCCATGATATTATTCTGTTCTTGGCATGAGTTTCCTTGCCTTAATAAAAAACTTTAAACAAGATCATATGCTTATTTGGATCGAAAAATCTCTAATTTGAAGCTTATTGGAGATATGTGGATAAACATGCAGCGCACAAACAACTATGTAATCAAGTATTCTATGAAAAATTGCACCACAAACGATTCTTCACCAGGATGCCATTTAACTGAATTAAAAAAGGAAATATTTGCCTTAAAGAGAAAAGTTTTAACTTCCAACCAAGGCCACAAGTTTAACTAAATAAGTATAATATTCATTTGGTTATGCCAATAATATATAACATTTTACTAGGAAAATAAATAATAACTGAGATGTTTGTCTTTTGTTGCAGTGGTGGTATCGTTTTCTGGGCCGACACCATTGGGGCAAATCGTGTATATAAAAGTCTCCAGAAGTGGTCTGAAGTATATGGCAGTTTCTTCAAACCATCAAAATATTTGGAGGAAAGAGCCGCAAGAGGGATCTCATTGGTAAATATTCTTGTAAATCTTTAAATTACGGCATTTTACTTCCGGTTCAGTCAGATAGTTTATGTATGTTTTTAATGGTTGTCCTGTTTTCTGCAGAGTGCTCCAGCTTCAATATCTTCGGGAGCAAGGCCACGCTTGTAGCATACTACTATCTGTATATCTAGCTCAATATGCAGGGTGATAATAAAATTTATAATAATATTTATTTGGAATCAATAAAGAGAAACTATTATGTTTAGTCGCACTTAGGTTTCTAAATCGAACAAATGGAACCAACCAATAATGAAAAGAATTGCTGGAGTGTTAACAAGTCAATTAATGTGTTCAGTTGTGTCCGAAAGGTGCTGACTTTCTATTATCTTTTCACCAAATAGTCGTTAACTATGCTTAGTATGAATCCATATGATATTTCGGAATTTAACACTTTTCAATTAATGATCGTTCTGAAGCATCTCATATCGGGCCGGGCCAATGACTTTTCTTCGTAATGGTACTTGGAGTTTTTGTTAACGAGTCTGAGATTGAATATCGATTCTCTGGTTTTTAATACTTTGTAGTTTAACTACAAAACATCATTTTCCAGTAAGGCTAAGACATTCCTTGGCACTTCATCCCAAATTTTATGCTCTTCATGACCCATACGTGCTAATGCATCGGCACACTTATTTCCGTCTCTTCGCGTGTGAGTAATCCGGCTCTCCCACGGTCTTCCCAACAAACTTCTACAATCTTCAGTTACACGTCCAAGGGGGTGGCAATCTGAATCTGCTTCTCGGATCAGATTGATAACCACCTCAGAATCCGTTTCCAGAATGACTTTTTGGAACCCCCTTTCCCAAGCAATAGCCAAACCCTCTCTAGCTGCCAAGAGTTCCTCTACCGTAATAGATACATCCCCAAGTGGTCTCGCAAAACCCGTGATCCAGTCCCCATTTTCATCTCTAATAAATCCTCCTGCTGATGCACATTTCTTCTCCACAAACACACTGCCGTCCGTGTTGATCTTGACCCAACCGCTCTCCGGTTTAAGCCATCGAGTATGTTGAACCTCAACTCTATGTAAAGCTCCCTGTTTGTTTTTAATTTGCACAAGTTCCTTGGCTAATCTCTTTGCTGCAAAAACACCACTCTAATCGGCTCTCTAGTGTTTTGAAACACTTCTTTATTCATTGACTTCCAAATACACCAAAATAAAGCGACAAACATAATACACCAAGGAACCTCCGGTAATAAAATGTTTGTAAACTTTGCTTTCGTTATGTTTTCCTTAATCCAAGAATCTGGGCAAATTTGACAGGATTTAAAAAATTGAGTCGGACAAATCGCAAATTCTCAAATATTTCTTGCTACAAAACAGTCACGTAGTGCATGTACTATTGATTCGGGCCCGCTGTTGCAACGAAGGCATAGGTTGGACTCCACAATCTTTCGATCGGACCTCATTTTATTAGTTACCAAACTGTTATGGAGACATGTCCAAATGAAGAAGCGAATTCTCTCTGAACATTTAAATTTCCAAAGCCAACCCCATCCATCCATCAATCTTTTCTCCACCCGAGAAAGACTTTTATAAGCAGATTTACACAAAAACTTACCATTTGGTGTCCCTTTCCAAATACGCTTGTCTTGTTGGTTTAAATCCATAGAAAGTGGGATCTCACAAATTTCCTTCCAAATTTCTTCCGGTAAGTTCGTACCCAAACTATTTTTGTCCCAGCCTCCCCTTACATTAATAATATTGGCCACTTTCATATTCCTCTCCTTATCAAGAACCTCTCCTTCCATTCTTTCCCTTAAAGAGCTAGAGCCCACCCAACAGTCATCCCAAAGAGATATATTCTTACCATCTCCCAATCTCCACCCAATACAAGCTCTAACTTCTTTAAGACTACGTACTACCCCTTTCCATGTAGAGGAGTCGCTCACTTTAGTTTCGTACACAAGAAGATCTGTCTTCTTGAGATATTTATTTCTAAATGTGTGCCCCCAAAGTCCGTTGTCCCCATTCAAAGTCCTCCATTCCCACCTTAGCGAGAAGGGCAACATTAGCCTTCCGAGCCGGCCTAATACCTAAACCCCCTTCTCTCTAGATTTCGTCACTTTATGCCATCCCACAAGGTGAATCTTGCTTTGTGACACATCCGAAGACCAAAGAAATTTGTGGTTCAAGCAGTCAAGATGTTCACAAGTAGAACTCGGGAGCCAATGAGATTGCATAACATGGTTCGGGATAGCCGAAGTCACCGATTGAATGAGGGTAGTATGACTGGCAAGAGAAAGAAGTTTAGCTTTCCAAGCCGATAGACGGTTTGCTACCTGATCCACCGTATCTCTAAAAGCCCTCGAAGAGACCCTACCATGTATAATAGGAACCCCCAAGTACTTTCCAAGATTGTTTGTACGACCAATGTTAAGTATAGATATAATCTCCCGGTTCGTACGCCCGTTCCCTCCACTATCAAAAAATACCTTAGATTTGTGGTAGCTAATCTTTAAACCCGACGACTCACAAAAGGTGTTCAAAACCCTCCTTATACACCTCGCATTTTTAGTAGTAGCTTTTGCCATTAACATGAGGTCGTCGGCAAAAAAAAGATGAGATATATTCGGTCCCCCCTACACGAACTTAAACATTTCCATTTCTTCCTTACAACCATTTCAGTTATCAAATAAGATAGACGTTCCATACACAAAACAAACAAGAGTATTTGGTTATGTTATTATGAGCTTATCCTTGAAAAAGCTTCAATAATTCATGGTAAACTTATATTTTTTAATCTACAACTTTTTAATATTTTTTATCCTGCATTTTAAATAATTGCACTTTTGATCATGTTATATTTTTTATTTTTTATTTCAATTTTGAGACCAAAGTGCAAGTAGAATATTATATGTGACCAAAAGTCCTTGAATGAATCATAAGGCGATACTAAAAGTGCAAATTATTCTAAAAGAATTGAAACGAGATGTGCAGTTTTCTAAAGAGCAGGTCAAAACATGCTGAGGGTCTAATATTGTATGATTAAAAATGCAATTTCACCAATAATTAATCTATGAAGTGATCTTCATCTTAGCTTGATCACTAAAAGCTTGATCCCTATGACAAGGACAAGTACAACAATACAACTTAGAACACAGAAGTCCTTTCACACAGAAAATTTGATAGTCAGATTTAGAAGTTATCTTGTAATGCTGTCAAGTTTAAAAAGAAAGAATATCTTTCTTGAAGAATGATGAATCATTATAATCTGGAAATCATGTTACAGTTAGGCTATCTAGCAATTTTGACATTAAATCAATAACACAAATGAATACATATAAATTTTGTATTAGGCTAAATCAGTTCTAAACAATGGCCTCTATGTATAATTGTTGCTGCTACAGTCGAAGAAAAGCCGAAGTCAACAATGGCCTAATGTTACAGAGATGAAGCAGCATAATTTGGGCGTGTCTACTCCTAAACATCATCTTTTTATAATTGTCTTTCAGTTTTTGTTCTTACATCCCATTTTCAAGATGTTTTGTTGTTTTCAAATGGTTGACATTATTGACAGCAGCAGCTGGAGCAACAACCGGAAAAGTCCTCTCTGGAGGAAAAGCAATTTTGGCTACTCCATTGCTTATGAACTGTTGATTACTATTTTCACTTCTCACGTTTGATGTCCCGTTTCTGTATAGTTCTTTCTCATTACCTGATCCTGTTCGAGCCAACGAAGAATATTTTCTTTCTGCAGAAAGAGAGCAGATTGGTCAGTAGCCCTTAAAGTTAGAAAATATAAATATAATCGTATCTCAAGCTGAGAATCTAAAATAGGAGTTCTAAAAATGGAAATCAGTGAGGACGAAACTTTGCCTTTTATTTCTCCTAAAGTGACAAGCTTGTTAAGACAATCTCGGAACTTTGTTAAAACAATTCTTTCTTGCTCTTCATAAGCTTCTGTCAGTCCTTTCTCATGAAGCATATGGTACGACACATTATTGTTATGCGCTGCTAAACCATTAGAGGAAGTGGTAGTAGAGAACATTGTATCTTGTTCATCGCACATTAGAGCTAATGTACTGGGAGACATTGGCCTTCCTTTTGATACATCAGCTCCGTCTGCATGCTTTTTGGTTTGAATCCGATCTTGAGTTGAAGCTACTGAGGTTTCGCTAGAATCTTGGGCTCCCTTATCTGTTGCATTTCTTTCCTCTGAAAGCACTACAAATTAGAGATTAGATTCATAAGCTGAAAGCGAACATGGAGTTCATTCATTTTTAAGTAATCCAAACTATAGTGCTAACTTCAAAGATTGAGAATATGCTTTGGACGTGTCTTACTTATTACTTAAGTAGTGCTTTGTGGGAAGCTAAGTTACATCTGTTTCAGAATGCTTTCGACATGTCTTAATACACAATTACTACTTAAAAATCAACAACTTAAGTGATCCTCTTTTAAACTGACTCTCCCAGATGATCTTAATACTATAACTTGACCATTTTTCTTTGAAAAATTGCCTAAGCTTAACCGACGGGCTGTCTATGGGAAAGGAAACCAATAAAGCGACATATATAAACACTACGGACAGAGATATTTATATAAGTTAGGTACTTGCGAAACTTTACAAACTCATGTATACACCTGCAAGCATCTTGGCAGCTTCTGCGGAGTATACCACAAGCACAGAGCAGAGTTCCTTGAGGTCCTGGGGCTGAATGATGTCATCTAACAGAGACCTTTAAATGCAGTGCACTAATTAGTTGTCTGAAGAATAAATAAGAGTGATTCTTTACAAGAAATGTATGTATACCTGTAAGTAAACTTTGAATGGGCCAAAGCTGACGTATTGCCAGGGTGAGCACCAGGAATTGAAGACAACGAAGTGTAAGGTGAAGAATCCTTAATTTGGTTAGCCTGTTGACAGAGAAAGTACTCTATCAGATGCACAATAATACAAGTAAAAGGCGATCAATAATAAAAGAATTGGTTTAGTCAAAGTAAATAGGATTTTACCAAACTAATGATGCAAATAAGTTTTAACCCTTCATACACATTCAAATTATTCAACTAGTAGATAAAATCATTCAGTTATCCAAATTTATATATGTCAACAACAATATAAAGCTGAGTATGGATTGGCTCAAGCTCATACATCTCTTTGATTGAGCTTTAGTCCAAGTCACACACTCAATTCAACAAAATCCTATATGCTCAAACTTAGACCATCAGTTCTTTTGAACACCCACTTTCTGCAATCTCACACAATTCATATTACAATCTTTTCTCATTAAACATCCCTAGAAAAATTACATGTCATTCTTCACCTTTCATTACAGCATAAATATAATATATTGTATGATTATCATAATATGTACTCATTCCATCCCTTATATACACAAGATTGAACTAAGTTCTGCTACTTGGAATTAATAAACTTTTAATTTACTAGTTTCTGTTATCAAGAAATGTGATGAATATCGATCATTGGCCACAAAATTTTTGTGCGAACTACACATCTCATTTGATTTAAAATGTCAAATATTTTATCAAAATTTAGATATTATGATCATAGTGTTAGTTCTAATTTGAGCAGGCTAACCTTAACTGAGACTGAAAAAGTTACAAAACTAAAGCTCAGATCACACTTTATTTGGATGTGCTAAAGCTTAAATTCAGCCCAGCTAAACCCACTTTATCTCAGATCCAACTTAAATGCATGGACCAGGGATTGGCTTTCGCCAGCTCAGCTTTACTCAAAACCTATTGCTATTATCTGGCTGCACGTTTGACACTTTATTGAAGTTAAGAACATAAACGACCTGTTGTGAATGTGCAAGCCTTTGCAAAGGATCTGTCATTGTTGATCCAAATAAGATTTGTTGACCTTTCCGTTTCTTGTTGAATGGGGGAGAACCAAAACCAGATGATCCGATAGCACCTGTGATTGCAGCATTTGCTGCCTGCTGAATAAACACCATGTTGTTTGCATCTCCATGAAAGAGAGACTGCCTCTCTTCACCTCCTTCATAATTTTTGCAGTCCATGCATTTACAATTATCAGAACAAAGAATGTTAGCTTGGAAGCACTCACAGTACTTCTTAAGGCATCCTGATTTTTTGCAGTGGCATCCTTTGTTATGCCGTCCTGAAACTAATGCTTCCTCCTGCATGAATATAAAAACAATAATCACATTATCATAGGTAACAAAAACTAATAAAGGGGCTGCAAGTTTAGGAAACACTAAAATGTATAGAAATGTTGGTACATGCACAAAGCGCAATGGTTCCCAGCTTTTTATGCTTGAAAATGTAATAAGAAAGTGGCATTTAAAATTTTGACAGTACCCTCCTATCTCGAGCTCCATGTGGACTGCTAGCAATTTTAGGCCTGAAAGCATTCGGATTGCGCTCCAAGGTAGCCTCAACTGCTTCTCGTCTAGCAGGTTCGTTTTCGACATTGTTATGGCAATTCACACAGTTGCAACCATCACAATAGGTTCCAGATGCAAAACATTCACAGTACCTGACCATAAAGTTGTTAGGTTATGCTTTATACTTCATTCTGGTAACTGATATGTGGTTCAGAAATAAAATCCAGAGAAAGAATTAAAAACATAGTACACTAGACAAATGAAATATCTTAACATTATTCAACAATATAAATGGTATGAAAGATGAATACATGAGCACAATAATCCAATTTGTCTCAGTTGCACTAATGATACAAAATAAGAAAATAAAGGGCATAACAAATATCTTTAGAGGGACCATAGGATAGTTTTATCCCTTGCCCATACGCCTACCAGGTTTGACATTTTCAGTAAATAATACAATTAATTTATCTTTGATACTTGCTTTATTAGTGTTCTTAAACACCCTTGTATTAAAATAGTGTTCTGAAACCAGCATCTTCCCATAAAGTTGTCTAGCCACTATTTGCATAAATTATAATATATGAACTGTTACATTTCTTATTTTTTTGAATGTTCCTAAGGCATTCAATCTACTAACTGGAATTACGAAAAATAATTCTCTCCTTTTGTGGTAATTTAGGAGTAAAACTTTACTATATACGAAAACTTATGCTCTTTCTTCTGCGCATTCATGGTAAGCAAAATGTAGCATGCTTTCAAAAGTATGTCAAGGCCAACCAGGATACTGCCAAAATCTTCCACATTTGGTTGACTAGTAATGAATTTAAGGGGCGACTAAATAGGAAAGAGATGACATATCAGTCAAGTATATAAATTCCCTCAGTTACTCATATTTATGTCAATTTTTATAGGCAATAAAAATGACTAGTAATTTTATCTTAACCTATGCTTATATAATAAAAAAAATTATGTCAAAAAAATTACTATGGTTAGACTCATGACATTTCTGCACATGCATAGAGTGATGATGGCTAGACAAGTGACCATAAATTATTACATTTAAAGTGAGAAACTAAGTATAATTTTAGGACTATTTTTTCGTTTGCGTACAGTTTTATTACCAGTAATTTGCAAGGAGGGTAGATGCAGTTAAATGTGGAAGAAAGTAAACAAAGGCAATTCTTATCCTTTATCGAGGCAAGAAATGAATGTGGCAAGGAAAGAAGCAAATATGTTCTTCAAATATACTATATGTTGACATTGTTTATATAGTAAATAACTTGCTCTGATACTCCATCCTTCAAGCTCCTAATTTTACTAGTGACTGGCCATTGCTTGATATTCAGAAATGCTTCACATTTTCTCAGAACAATGTCAGAATGTGAATGAATTTTTACTGAATCAGTCATTTTCCATACAACAAAAAGATGAGAAACAGCATGTACTTACAACTTCAAACATCGCGAATGTTTGCAATTACACTGCTTTTGCTTCTTTGGAGTAACATCTTTTACTTCATTTACATTTTGTCTTGGCCTCACTTTTGGAGATTCAGGCTTCCTGGGAAAGGAAACAAATTAATTTTATTATAATACGGAGTACATCAGGAAGGGTATCAAACTGCACAGTATAATGCTCATCGATAAATCAATTACTTGTATAATATAAGCAAATACAAATAACAAGTCTGTCAACCGGTGCACGGTGGGTCACAGGCTAATACAGGAATAACCATTTAACATATCAGAATATATACGAATGTGATTTAGATGAAAAGTATTCAAGAATAAGACGATCTAACAATAGATTTTATTGTAGTGCAGACTTGAGAGAGCAGCCATATAGTCTTATTTTGAATGAGTTCCGTTAAATGCTCAAACAATATCAGTATATATGAAAGAAAGATCAAAACTTTGTATTACAAGATAAAGGATAGACAAAAAAAAAACTAAAATTTGGATAAATTGACTATCCTCAGCTCCAAAAACTCAGATCTTTCGCTTAACGTTCATAAAACATATACACTGAGAATTGCAAAAGAGACTCACGCAAGAGAACGTAGGGGAGGATGAATAGGTGGCTCAGCCGACTGTGTAGCCTGTTGCTTCGTCGTAACCAACATCTGCGGCGGCGGCGGCGGCGGCTTCATTTGCTTCACTATCTGTCGAGAAGGAGGAGATAACTGTTGCTGCTCCAGACTGTGTGAAACGCCACCGTTTATGCCAGTAAAATCGAGCTGCCTGACCAGCTTCCTCGCTGGCACATCCACAGCTCCCGTTGAAGAAGCCTCCGATTGTGGCGGCGACTGATTTTTTGGAGGGAAATCTCGTCCCTCTATTTGCCCCATTCAATATAAAAATCCGAGAAATACAGCAAAAATTAAAAGACTCGATTTCGAATAAATTAAATTACTCCTTTTCATTAAAAATTTAAGAAAGGAAAAACAATTTCGGAATTGAAGAGTCTATCGTCATCCGCACAATCGGAAACATACATATGGATTTTTATATACGTACAGAAATTTGAACTTCAACTTTCAACAATGTATTCGATTGTATTGTATTGTATTGTATAGGTGAAGACGGAAAATAGAGCCCCTCCCTCTCTAGCATAAGCTTTTCAAATTCAATTTTTCTAAGATATGGACGGTCAGATTAGCATTCTTATCTAATCGTACGGTCTTAACTGGGGGGGTTCTGATCCAATGGTCGAACTTCATAGAAAAATCGTAGGTGGGTTTGCTGCCGTAAATCTCAGACTCCTAGGGAATTTTTTGTTAGTGTGCGTCGAATAATTTTTGTATTAAAAAACTGTTGCTAATAAGACACGTCGTCATCTCATGTACCGGATACACTGAAGTTTATCATGTGGTTGAGCTTATGGAATTATTTTTTTCCGGAAAAAAGTGTTTAATTGGATTCTGTTTCGAGAAAGGAAAATACTACTTCTACTACATATAAATAATATAAAATAATAATTGTTTATTATGAATGGCGCTAAAGAGCCTGCGATGCTGCTTTCAACAACATTAGATTGGATTTACAAATTTCTTTCAATTTCTTTTCTTCTTGGGTTGTGCTATTATTATATTATTAACGTGTTTAGCAGTGATACCGATCTAACTGAAATTCAATTCGCATACTATCTAATCATTTTTCATTTTATTTAGATTTACAATCCAAAATATATATGTAAAATTTTATTAGTATATCTAGGATCTGATAAATACTTCAATGCAAGAGATTGAATTTGTTCCTTCTTTTTTTCAAAGGGAAGATTGGATTTGTTCAAAGATACATATTTTCTACATTCAAGTTTTAGCACAGAAATAAATCTATTGAAGGTTCATTCTGTTATAACTGCCAAACTAACATGTCAATTAATTACTTCATGGAATTTAACACAAAACCAAATACACACAAGTAAAGACTACATCACTCACTTCTTCAAGAAGCCGACTTAAATTTGCACAAGTACCTGGACCAATACAAGAAAGAAGAAATATAAAGTTCAATTTCCTTGTCAATACAAAGAATACTCATGAAATGAGCATCATGCAACAATACAAAAACACAACTCTCATCCATCACAGAGTATATGTAATTCCATAGTGTAGGATGAATCTTCCACCAGAGAAAAGTTTCTTACACTAGTGCTAAAACGAGTCCCGTCCAACAACACCACGCCGTTCATCTCGTCCCTGTCCCCGGTTAATGTATACATCTCTTTGATAGTCTTTAGGTTGTGCCGGTGCAGGTGGTCCACCTCTAACTGGAGATCGGCTCCTTTCCCTAGCCCAGTCACGAGAAGGAGCTACTTCTTGCCCTGGATGTGGAGACAAACTTCTCCTACCATAACCCCCTCTCCTGTCGTGAAAATGGTTATCCCTTCCGCGATCTCTATGGCCCCAGTCCTGGTGCACTGGTCTATCGTACCTGAACCTGTCCCTAGATTCTTCTTCAGCAAAATTTTGTCGATCCCCGCGTGGAGGAGGATCAGGGAATCTGCGATTGTGTCTTAGTGGTGGTCCGGCAGGTGCTCTGGGACCATCTCTGGGCCAAACACGAGGTGGGGACCTTTGGTTGCCATTCATGATCCTTCCAGGAGGAGAATGATCGAGTGGAGGATGCCTTGGAGGAAAAGGGGGGTCGCGATAACCCCTCCTTGGGCTCCCAGATGGGGCATAACGGGACCTGTTGCAGTTGTTGCAATGCTCTCGTCTTGCAAAATTCAAGTTTTTACATCTGACAGATGGCAGAAACCATATTACAATTAAGAAACACGTGGATTGCCAAGCCAAACTACGTTAAAAATGAATACTGTAGCCCAATATAAATCATGCCTCAAACACCACAAGATAAAAGGAAAGAAAACTAGTTGTGGGACAAACACGTGACTGGGAAATAAAAAACTTCCAAATTCCGGTAATGATCAGACAGCAGAAATATGAACATTAGCAACATGATCAGATTAGAGGGTTTGTATAAATTTTAGTAGATTGTGCAGCTACAGCAGGTAGCGAGCTTGCTCATGGGAAAACGTACTTATTAGCTTATATGTATTTGGCATTGGTGAGCTTTTGGCCTATTCTAATGTGCCCCTTAAACAAAAGGGAAGTTGAAGGTGGAATGTATTTACAGCAAAACCTTGCTTAAGGTAAATCTAAAAGAAATGGTTTGTATGATTGGGGATAGATCTTAATACGTCACAAAAATATATAATGATATGGAAGTTTAGCTAAGGGTGAAACATCACATATACATGATGTACCGACACATTTTTGAAGAATAATTATATACAATGATCATACATAATAATACTGTTCTTTTTTTTGATAAATAATAACAATACTCTGTTGACTCAAAGACAATCAGATAGATCAGTAGAAACTGGAAAGTAATCACACAATAAGCAACCCAATCAACAAACCTGCCACGACCCGACATATATATCAATAGAGACACTAAAAAAGAGAACTTACGAAGGATCTTTGCAGATCCAATCTCCGTCTCTTGGCTGCACATTAGGATTATTTCGAGGCAAACCGTCAACTCTGAGGGGTCCAGGACCATGTGTGAACCGATCATAACCTTTACCACCAAACCTGCCAGCAAACCTGCCCCGACCATACGGTGGTGAGTAATCACGGTGTCTAGCAGGACCTCTCCCTCTACCAAATCCACGACCCCGCGGTGCACCACCAGAGCGTTCAAAACCTGGACTAAAGCGATGACGTTCATCCCTATTGCGAACTGGAGAAACAGAACCTGCACGCATTCTATATCCTGAAAAAAGCCAGTGAAGCCCAAAAGTATAAGCACTCAATATGTAGAAGTCACCAAGAGTAGTGTCCAATTTAAGCCAATTTTGCAACCCCAGAAATGCCAAGAACAAATTTCAATTATATCAAGACACAATACCATTCTTGTAGCATCTCCTTGCCAAGAATACAAATAAATAAGAGAGAGTGAAAAGGAGTTTAAAACCCAGTAAATCACTCCCCTTGATATAGCTTCTCAACTAATTGGATGATATTACCAGTAAATAAACTGAGGAAAAAGCAAGGCATACTGTACTTGTCCACGTGTCAGTGGATAGGAATTCAATATCTTTATGACAAACCGCTTAAGTTTTATGGAATGGGATAGCAGCCATCAACCATTACACGTTAAAAATAAGTTACCCTATGTACCCAGCCAAATAAACCCAATGATCATTATCAAGTTGGCAACCAACCCAGTACTCAGACAATGCACCATGTGGTTTTAGATACACACTTTCTGCACAGTTCCAAATGAGTGCAGAAGTGTCCCTGGAGCTCAGAGATGCTCATCTGAAGAGACTACTGACAGTTCCAAAATGATAATCGTTTGAATTCTGGTGGCACAAAACAAAACAATATGGGCAGGAGGTCGGATATGCAAAAACAGGCAACCAATTTCCCACCAGATCACTAACGAAGTGATCACTACAAACCATCCAATACCTCCCACATCTGCAAAACCACATTACCGAAAAAGTTCAAGAAATTTCCATATACCCATTCTTTGAGACAGCAATTTCGCGATTGGGCTATAATAAAATTTAGATAGGCTGATCCAGGGTCATCCCTTGCAAAAAAAAAATGTGATCCCAGGAGCCCTACAGACCCCAAAAACCATTCAAGCATTCAGCTTTGTTTTACTTTGACTGCAAAATTCATCAGACTAGAGCCTTATCGATTAACTGAAATTGGAATATGGGCATTTCTGAGTTATGGGTCCCTCTGAAACCAGATGCTAAATGTTCAGCCCAATACCAGCTTTGCAGTGCACTTGCAATCCTCACCCGTCACCTCCTTCTGAGTTACCAGTGAACCTAACAACTTTCAGGTGTAATGTTAAATTAACCTTGAATTCCACCAACATGGAGCACATCTTCAGATAAACTCTAAACGCTCCACATCAAAAACTTCCTAAATGAGTATTATTATTTGATGATCAGCAGTTTTCTTGATGACATAACACACCCACACCACTTTCAGTAGAACCATCAGATCGTTTAAAACAAAAAAACCATGACTTGGAAATGATTTGAAGCCTTTAGTTCAGAAATCTTGTAATATTAATCAAAGTAACTTGCCACATAAATATCTGGTATCTTGAAAACCAAAAGACAAACAAAATCCAAACAGCACTCAGACCAACATGCCTTCATCAAGACCCAAGTTCTTGCACCAGGCAATGTTCACAGCTGTAGAAAACAACAGCAAAATTCATTCACCATTCAACAGTCCATAAGTGGCACCGCTTGACATATAACAAAGCCAAAGAGGCTGGACAATAACTGTGAAATAGTGTCCAAACTCAACCCATGAGCAGAATGCTAGCTAAAGTGTATTATATTAAATTTGAAAATTGATTGTCAAGGCATGAAGGCATGTCTGTCTATTTGAAGAGCTTATCGAAAGAAACTTATATTTCCTCCTAATATAGTAGGTACTGCATACATTCACCTACCCCATCAACAAAGCTTAATCTCCAATAATTTCTATTCATTGTAATGTACAAAAGCAGCATACATGCTATTTATTTCAGAAACATATGAAAATGAGGATCAAAATAGAAAATTTCCTAATATTTTAATAGAATCCAGTAGAATGAAACAACAAAAAAAAGGGACGGCGGTGTTTCAAGAAAAAGTATTTCATGAGTTGTCATGTGGCTCAAACTTGGAACTTCCATACATCAAATCACTGGAACAATGTCTGCTAAAAGCACCTGGAAGGACACTGTGTTTCCATTAATCTACTAGAAGTTTCTTCTACATATGTATGTGAAACACCACATAATTGGCAAAAATACCTTAACAGATATCTACACAAGCTTCTTAACATGTAGAGAAAAAACAAACCTCACCTTAACAAAGAAAACCAAAGCAATCTAATCCAGCATCAATAATTACCCAGACATTTCAATACTTCAACTCTTTTACATAGCCTCCTTATCTTCATCTTATGAATGCAAATTGAATAAGAAAGATCACAGAACAGGGTAGCTGAACAAATGGAGCTCAATTAAAGAATACAAAATTTTACTTATCTATGTTGTTAAGCCACGCTTTATCTTGCTTGTTACTTCTAAACAAAACAGGTATAGCTTTGCACAAGCAGGATCCCAATTTGCTTATCTTTTGCAGGACCGAAAACGAAACAAAATAAACTCAATAACCATTGTCTCTTGAGACAACTGAGCATTTATCATCAATATTTGAAGGTAAAAGTTGAATCATTAAATATGAATCAACTTGGAAGACAACAATCTTATGCTACTAGCCAATGTTCAAGAACCAAACATTGAACTCAAGCTTCTTTTTATATCAAGGACAAGCTGTAAATCATGAAAATATCGCTAGCCCTTGTTATACAAAGATTTAATTTCACTTTGAGCTCGAGCTCAAGTTCATTTCTATATCAGCAAAATTAACAGTAACTTGACTTGGATCAATTTTTACCAGCTCACGATGAATAACCAAGTAGTGAATAAGGCAACAAGAAAACAGGCAACTATTCTGTTTCTTTCAAGTAAGAATAAAATCCCCAATCTACACATAGGGTAACTGCACATCACCATATAAACTACTATTAGCGACTTATTAAGCAAATAAATTAACAACTAGGGCTCGGGTTCTGAAAAATTATGCAATTAAGAAATGATTAGGAAAGAAAACGCAACCAGAAATGAAAATCATGGTAAGGAGAATAGAGACAAACCACGGTCGTCTTGTCGATCTGAACGAAAGTACGGAGGCGGATCACGACGAACTTCGCCGGGTTCATAGTCGCTTCCAGCACCTCCACCACCGCCTCCGCCACCGCTGTCGGTGGGGCGCACGACAAGGCTGCTCAACAGTGGTTGGTGCGGCGTCGCATGGTCCTTGTCTCGCGAACCCATATTTCTGTCAGCGTATATAAAATGGGATTTCTGTGAGTAAGAAAGGACAATTATGTTTAGAGGATGGACAGAACCCTAATAATGGGGTTACGGCATTTTGGGACTGAGTGGAAATAGCGATCTCGGCCCCAGGTTTTGCTACGGACACGCTAATAATTAGGTGGGGAGAGGAGATTTGCGAAATAATTTCAAATAGTAAGGAGTACAATTATGTTTAATCTATTGAAACAAATGTGTTTGCTTTACTTACTTGAATTAGGTAAGTTCGAGGTAACGATTATAAAAATTATTCTACGAGAATTAGTTATATTAAAAGTAATTCTAATTATCAACTGATTATTAAAAATAGATTATAAAAGAATTGCATTTATACAATTATTTTTGTCAATAGCACCACTTTAATAACTTATCAAATAAATTGATTTTTTAAACTTGAGGGGTCAAACGTCTCTGAAATCGTTATAGAGATCCATAAGTACTATGAGATCTCCCACGATAACAATGATATAATTTTAAAATTAATTTATATAATATTGATTTACCTAATTTAAAATTGAAAGAAACAAACGTGATAATTGTAAACCCAAAGAGAATAATATACACAAGTCCAATTCACCAATTTCATAATCACACGAGTCCAAGATTAATTCACTATACAAATTGCAAAGAGGTTGGTAATTATCACGTTTTTCTGAAGGCGGTTTCAAACATATAATGAGATTTTAATTTTTTTTCGATTTTTATATTGTTGGTTGTTCGAATTTCTTGAATTGAAATAATAGTAAATATATGATTTAAAAATGAGTAACTTTCTTTTAGAAATTATGAAAATAAAAGAAATAGTGTACATATGTCTTACTTTATGCCAAATTATTTTAGAGATGAAAGAATTTTTAAAATTATATTATTTTTGAAAACTAAGAAATAATAAATTTATTTCTGAAAGAGAAAAAATATTGTTTTTTTTACTTTTCTGAAAAACGAGAAAAGCAGACACAAAATTTTCACCTTTTTCTCGATCTGTCATATGCATATAAATATTTGGAGTAGTTGACATTTTGCACCTTAAAAGTACATTATTTTGACACTTTGCACTCTCGAATTGCAATTATTTGACAATATAGTGGACATTTTGCAAACCAATTAAGGTGTGCTTAATCAAAGAATATGCAATTCTTGGATGAAATTTCCCAAATTTTAATTTCATGATGCAAAATGCCAAAAGTGAATATCCTGGGAGTCAATTATTCAAATATTTGCCACTGTTTCAACCGGATTCCTATCTAAAAGAGAAAAGAAAACAAATAAAATACAACTTCATTGATTCATCAGAGGAATAATCCTCATCTTGACTACCATGATCCTCAATTCAGACAATGATACCGGTAAAGGTTCTTAAAATCCTGACGAATGTAAAATTGAATATAGTAGAAGGTTTTGAATAAAGAAGCAAGTCCATTGAATTGAATCAAAGAAGAAAAAAATCATTCAATTTATCGACGAGTGATTGGTTTAGTTCACATAATATGACAAATCAATGTTCAAGTTCCCGCTTAGGAGATTTCTACGTAATGTTCCTGAGACGCACATCGAAATTGATTAAGTTAATTCTAAAACCTTGTATCATTGGGAAAACAAACAAAAAAATATTGTTGAAAAATATTCAAACAAGAACTAATATTAATAAAAAATAAAAAATATACATTAGATTCAATACCTCAAATACAACATCTCCTATTTCTGAGTTTATCTTAAACTATACAAAGGAGAAAAAAATCTGTTTCCCTAAATCAATATTTTGACGAATTGAACTAATGAATGAAAACCAATACGGCATACAACTTAATTTTGAAATCCTAAGTGGTAAATTAAATCAATCTAACAAACCTCATCTATTTAACAGCATTAATTATTACAAACTGTCGAAGGTGCACAACATTAATAAATGAATACAACAATTAAACATGTACTATGAATCTAGAAGAAATCTTTCAGCAACATTTAAGAATTAAGCACTTGCCAAAACTGATTTAAATAAATCAATCTCCAGATATTTGCTAATTAAGCAACACAACCACCACAAACAATACTCCTCCTGCATCATACAAAAACAAATGAAACAAAATTAAGAATATAGCTTGAAGATCAAATGTATTATCAAAGAAAAACCGCACAAGCAAAAACAAAAGGTGAAACACACTTAGAGTCGGAGCCTAATTCATCGGTTAAGTTTCATAACAAAACAATACTAATTATGAAATCGGGTACTCACGCAATCGAGCAGCCACTACTCATGTGTCTTTTCTTCCTTGGCATTTCCGACCTCCTAGGTGGTTGAAGCACAACCTTAATCGCAGTATCAAAAACAGCTTTTACATTCTGGCAAACAATTCAATAAATATAAGCTTCATATTTTAATTATGATTAGTATGAAGTAAGCGATAATTAAAAAAAAAACAAAAAAAAAAGGCCTCAACCTACCTGTTGAGTCTTTGAGCTACACTCGATATAAGCTGATGCACCAATTTGTTTCCTCAGTTCCTCTCCCTATATCAAAGACATTACTTAGTTGTTAACAAGAAGAACTCATAAGTAACAAATACTCGAGTAGGAAAGAAAAATATATGCAAGTACATACTTGGGCAGTAGTAATGATGTTAGATGATCCCATATGAGTATGATCAGCTAGATTATACACTCTGTCCTCGCGAATATCTATAAACGGAAGAAAAACAAGATAGTAAAAAAAGCCTAATATATATGCAGAAAGTGAATTACTAGTTATAAATTGTACCTAGCTTTGTTCCAACAAGTACAATTGGAACGTTGGGCGCAAACCGACCAAGTTCAGGCATCCACTGAGAGATGGTAAGAAAGATCCAAAGATTGTTTACTGTTATGTTACTTACGAATTTCGATTAAAGAACAACTCTAGAGATTTTACCTTCTTAACAACATTTTCATAGCTGGCTCTACTGATTAAAGAGAAAGCCAATACAAATATGTCTGCACCTCTGTAACTTAGTGGCCTCAATCTGCTGTAATCTTCTTGACCTTTTAATTTAAAACAAACAAATCAATACAATTATAGTATATGGAATTTGAAGTAATTAATCAATACAATTACAGGTAAATATATCACAAATTCACAATTAATTAACAACAAACAAATATACTACTCCTATAAATTAAGTTTACCTGCAGTATCCCACAGTCCTAAGTTCACAATGTTGCCATCTACAGCCACATTAGCACTAAAATTGTCAAACACTGTAGGAACATAATCCTGCCATATTAAAAAAAAAAAAAAGAACAAAGGCCTTAGAAAGGAATTTATAAAAATAAATATTATTACAATTATAAAAAGAAAAAACACAGCAAATGAAAATCAAGAATAAGAGACTAACAGTAGGAAACTTGTTGCTTGTGTAGCATATGAGCATACAGGTTTTGCCAACAGCTCCATCTCCAACAGTCACACATTTTATGAACTTTGAAGCACTCATTTTCATTAGATCTTTTACAGTGAATCCCTTTTGTGCCTTATTTTAAAAGCCCTGAAAATTTTAAAAAGGGAAAGAAGAAAAAGGGTACTTAAATTTTTATAGGAAACCACGAAAACAGAGTTGGATATAGAAAGAGAGGCCCTTATTGCAATTGCAAACTTGGGATTTTCAGGAATGACATTAAAAAAACAAAGCTACAGACAATGGTGCGCATTATTTATAAGGGTCTTTTTGTCTCACTGTCACTTAGCAATTTGCGTCCCTCTCAATAAATTTCAAATCTAACAGAAATTTTTTTCTTTTTGAAATGAAGAAAGCTTGAATCTTTGATGGGACCCTGTTCTTGAACGGCTCTAAGCGACTTTAATGCTTAGATTATTTACTTGTTTTGTGAGATTTTTTATTTATTACTGTAGTTAATGATATTGTTTGCAATTGCTTCTCCATCTGGAAAAGCAATTGCTTTTGCTTAAAGTAATTAAATAGTACTTTTAGAAAAAAGCATGGAGTGTTTGCAAAATAAGATAAAAAACAGTTTAAAATAATTATGTAGGTGTTTGCAATTTCTGAAAAGCAGAATATAGTAAATCTTTTGTTTTATATGAATTTTATTACAAGCCCTATTTTACCCTTGACTTGGCATGTTCATACATTAATTTTATTTTAGATGAATTTTATTACAAGCCCTATTTTACTTACTTGACATGTTCATAAATTAATTTTGTTTAATTTTTGAAAACTTCTTTTTGTAAGACACATCTTTTAGCAACTAGGATCAAAACAAACAATGTTATAATTATATATATAAATCATTGGCTAAACTTTGTCAAATCAAATGGATCAAACAATATTATTATAAATCATCAAGTAAGTTTATATTTAATTATAATGAATCAAACAAAACTACCTAAATATTAACTAAGTTTTTGTCAAATAAAAATAAAGAAATCAAGATTATTTAAATCATTAACTAAGTTTAAATCCAATCAGAATGAATACTTTAGTAAAATAGAAACAAATCAAACTAACAATAAGATATTAGTGAAATCAAAATAAACAAACAATAAAAAAATAAACAAACAAGTTGAGCATAAAAGATTAACTAATTTCAAGTTACCACTATAAAAAAACTTATAATTTACGAACAAACAAAAATAATAAATCCCTACATAAAATTGAAAATGGCTACAACAATGCACAAAGCTAAACTAGAAATTAAAAAAAAAACATACGGACAACATGTTCTGAATCGAATTGACATACAAACACAAGTAATTCTTTTGTTGTAAAAAATGAATATCATATTTTTTTATACTCATTATCTGCAAGAATATAAATAAAATTGTGAAAAATAAAAATAATGCATCAATTACATAAAATAGATAATGAGGGTATTGTTGGAATTAAGAGAAAACATTAAGGATATAAATGTCATAAAACTGTTTCTATTTTATTACAAGAATGCCATCAGCCCCAAAAGCAGCTTCTAAATGCTTTTTGTTGAGAAGAAAAAACAGAAACATAGTTTACAAACACTAAAAAATCGCTTTTCAAGAAAAAAAAGCTGAAAAGCACTTCCTAGAAGCATTTGCAAACACCACCTAAATACTTCAATATGCTAAATAGGCATGTTTATTTTAAATTTAGTTTGCTTTTAATTTAAAACGAAAACAAATTGTTTATTTCAAATTTCAACATTAAACTACTAAAAGAAATTCATTTTTTTAGTTTAAATTATAACATTAACAACATTAATTAATTTGACATTGTTAACAACCAAAAACATTATATTTCTTCTTGATTTAATATCGATTACTATTATGAAGTAATACTAAATTCTTATTGATTTGAAACCACTAATAATTTAAAAAATATTAGTACTTGTCTTTATCATGTGATGCGACAGTGACACTACGAGTGTTTGACATTTTGTACCTCAGAAATATATTATTTTAATATTTTTTACATTGAAATTGAAACTTTGCACTTTCAAATTGCAAATTATTTGGCAAAATACACTGTTAGAGTGCAAAATTTCCCTTGTTTTGTAAAAAAAAACAAATGCAATTCGAGGGTGTAAAGTGTCAAAATGATATATTGCACCCTCGATTTGCAAATTCTTTGACAAAATGCACCGTGTTAGTGTGCTAAATTCCCATTGGTTTGTCATAAATATATAATTTGAGGGTACAATGCGTAAAACTTTAAATTTAAAAGGTACAAAATATCAAAATGATGTATTTATGAGATGCAAATGTTGATTACTCGTGACACTACTGATTTAAAACTAACTCAACATACTTTATCGAGTACAAACCTATAAAATTAAACCCAACGTATATTTTCATCTTTTCAACCACACTAACCGAATTATTAGTTATAAAATACATTTTATCCATTAAACATGTTGGTGCAAATTCAGAATCAATTCAAACACTTTTAAATTTTTTTATACACTTCACACGATGTAATTTTTTAAACATAACAAACCAAACTAAAACCCTCAAAACAAAGTCAAAAGCCATTCAAATAGGCCCTTCAAAACTCCCAAAGTTTGTAAATATTTGAATTTTGTCTTAATTTCTTATAATCTGAAGGTGTTAATTAATATCACCCATATGTCTTTTGAGTATAATATCGTAGCCAACAACAAGACTACTAGTGAAAGTGTCTATCAAGTCAATAGATTCTTCCTTTTTATAAATTAAAACTATTGGGCAATTATTCCTTTTTGACTAAATTTTAATATTTCTATTTATTTAGTCTAACTCAGTCGAACCCGTAAATTGAACACATAGTCTAACCCAAAATGATTTGGTTAAGTGGTAGTGACTTGCGATTTCCAGAGGCGAAACTCAAGTTCGAATTCTACTGATGACACCACACTGAAAAGAACCTATATCCTTTGCAATCTTCTATCCGAATTGTAAATACAATCTAATAGATAAAAAAATCCACATAGTTTTACTGCGTCTTCAATACTATAATACTTAAGTTGTGTACTTATGTTTAAGGGCAAATCATTATTATCTAACAAAATTTGGATGTGTCTTTTTGTTTGGTAGAAGTATGCTTAACCAAAACATGGTCGGGTTACATTTCATGATTTTAATAAATTTGGACCAAATTTTATTATTTTTGAGTTTATTAAAATTGGTATCTGCCTGCCCATTATAATGTTCGGTTTCTTTGATATTGACCGTGGTCCGTGAGGCAAACCTTACAACCATTTTTAAGTTTTCAATTAGTTTTTCTTTTTCTTAGAAAATTGTAAAGAATTTAGATATTGTTAGGAAGTTGTGGTACCGACACCTCAATACAACTAAAGTAGAAATGAGAAAACTTGTGAAAATGATATAAACAATTGGAGTCGAGCAAACCATAAAATGATTTTATTATAGCAAAAAGATTACAACACTTTGTATAACAAAGGAGAGACACAAAATATTAGGAGAAACCTCACTTTTATTCTCTCTATATTTTCTCACACTCTCTCAATGTTATTCTCTCAAGTGGGAATCAATCCCTATTTTGCTCTCAAAATGGGATTCAATTTGTACTCTCCACTCTCGTCATCGTCAAAGCTTCAACTTGTAGTGAACTTCCTATTCTATCTTCTTCTTGCGCCGACTTTCTTCTTCAAGAACCGCAGCTGCAATATCATCGAAGGCTAGAACTTCTAAACTGTTTGTTATGTTGATGATGAGTTGATCCTACGAATCAGGAAGACTTTGAAATAGAATTTCGGCACGTTCACTCGTCTCCATATTATGCCCCATCGTTGTGAGCTGTGAAAATAAAGTGTTGAGGGTATTGATGTGGTCAGTCACCGTGGTTAACTCCATCATCCGAAGGGTGTAAAGCCTTCTTTTCAAGAAGATTTTGTTGTGTAGTGATTTGGCCTCGTATAGGTTTATTAGATATAAAACTATTTATGTACACAAACTTGAAATTCATTCGGAAGATTCATTCAATAAATTGTTTCTTTAATTTTGAAATTTATTTTGATTGCTAACACTAATTTCGTCAATAGAAAATTTTAGCTCGAATCATATGACCACATCAACCCAATTTTAATACTAACATATTTATATTTTGATTTAATACTTTCCTAAGAATTTTATTGAAATCACAAATTATGAATTGCTATTTTAAAAAAAGTTCAGGAGATTATATCTATCTTATTAATACTTTGCATTTGCAATTGCATGCGAGCAACCAAACTCGGTCTAAACTAAAATGATCTCAAATCTTACAACTAGGGCTGTCAATGGGGTGGATTTCAATTCGGATCTGTCCGAATCCGGTCCGATTTATTAGGATAATTGTCTGATTCGAGATTCGATAGATCTGATCCGATTATAAAGATCTGTAATCCGAAAAACATGGAGCGAATATAGATTTAGGTCGATCCAATCCGTTAAAGATCCGTATCCGATTAAAAATAAAAAGAACGATATATATATATATATATATATATATATATATATATATATATATATTACTATCAATTTAAGAAGAAATTAATTTATAACTCGTTTATAAATTTATTTAAATCAATATTTTCATCTAAAAATATGAATATTAGTAAATGATGTTTGAACACGTGAGCTAAAATTAAATAAAATTGTAAAGTTAAACTTGTTTAGAAAAAAATATTAATGTAATAATTTAAATGAAAATTTTATTGGATCCGAAAAATATTCGATATCCTGCCAAAATCCATTGGATTAAAAAAATCCAGATTTGAGCACAATCCGAACAAGATCCGAATCCAACATGTTACAATCTGATATAAATGGAGCCGGATCTGGACGAACCTGATCCGACCATTGACATCCCTACTTACAACTAAATTTAAATTGCAAAAACTGAAAAATTAGAAGTCATAACATTGTGATATAGAAAATTTTAGTGAGTGAATTTTATAAATAACCTTTTTCGAAGTTTATATTTTAAAAATAACCCGCTTAAATTTTTAATTTTAAAAATGATCCAATTTTTGCTCCTGTGCTCCTTGAAGGGCCCAGGCGCACACCACGAGTTGCGCCCATGCACCCGGGCCCTTCCAGGAGCACAGAAGCAAGAACACTGATCGGGAATGGGAAAGAAAAAAAATAATACGACTCAGAAATTCCACCGGATCTTCTTGTTGTGATTCATTTGTTGAAGTCCTATGTCATGATTCCGGCTCCTCACGACCCCTAGGCTCATTATTTGGGTAGGAATTTGAATAATTTTGGGACATTTTGATAGAGATTAGGGTGGAGGTCGCGCGATGGTGGTGGTGATGGAGATAGCTTGAAGAAAAAGATGGAGTTAGAATATTCACTCAAATGGTGAAGACTGAAGAGAATGGAGAAGAGGAAGAGAGAAGGAAGATATAATTATAAGATTTTTTTTTAAAAAGAAAAAAAGAAAAATAATTTGGGTCATTTTTAAAAATATAACTAGTTGAAAGGTCATTTCCATGAATTAACCAATTTTGAGTGGCCAACTAAAAAATAAAATAAATAAAAAGACATGTATCACTTAAACAAGGTCAACATCAAAATTTCCATCATGTGCATATTTCTCTAATTCTAGTTAATGAGCTTTTTTAGCTTAACAGACTTAGGGGGTGTTTGCAATAGCTTCTCTATCTGGAAAAGCAGTTGTTTTTGCTTAAAGTAATTAAAAAGTACTTTTACAAAAAAGCATGGGGTGTTTGCAAAATAAGATAAAAAACAGCTTAAAGCAATTATGTAGGTGTTTGCAATTTCTGAAAAGCAGAATATAGTGAGTCTTTTGTTTTATATGAATTTTATTACAAGTCATATTTTACCCTTAACTTGGTATGTTCATACATTAATTTTATTTTAAATGAATTTTATTACAAGCCCTATTTTACTCTTTACTTGGCATGTTCATAAATTAATTTTGTTTAATTTTTGAAAACGTCTTTCTGTAAGACACACGTAAAGCAACTAAGATCAAAACAAACAATGTTATAATTATATATGTAAACCATTGGCTAAACTTTATCAAATCAAATGAATCAAACAAAATTATTATAAATCATCAATTAAGTTTATATTTAATTATAATGAATCAAACAAAATCAACTAAATATTAACTAAGTTTAAATCAAATCAGAATGAATCCTTTAGTAAAATAGAAATAAATCAAACTAACAATAAGCTATTAGTGAAATCAAAATAAACAAACAATAAAAAAATAAACAAACAAGTTGAGCATAAAAAACTAACTAATTCAAGTTACCATTATAAAAAACTTATAATTAGCGAACAAACAAAAATAATAAAACCCTACATAAAATTAAAAATGGCTACAACAATGCACAAAGCTAAACTAGAAATTTAAAAAAATAAAATATATATATATATATATGAACATCATATTCTGAATCGAAGACGAAACACAAACAAAAATAATTATTTTGTTGTAAAAAATGAATATAATATTTTTTATAGTCATTATCCGCAAGAATATAAATAAAATTGTGAAAAGTAAAACTTACATAAAATAGAAAATGAGGGTATTGTTGGAATTAAGAGAAAATATTAAGGATATAAATGTCACAAAACTGCTTCTATTTTATTACAAGAATGCCATCAGCCACAAAAGCAGGTCATGACATGCTTTTTCAAAACCAGCTTCTAACTGCTTTTTTGTTGAGAAGCAAAAGCAAAAGCAGAGTTTGCAAACACTGAAAAACCGCTTTTCTAGGAAAAAAAGCTGAAAAGTACTTCCTAGAAGCATTTGCAAACACCCCCTTATCCTGTCGACTTGGTTTGGGAAAGTTCCAGTCAAGATCCTACTAGTGGTGTATACACCAAATCAAAAAACAAATTAATTCAGGATCCCAATTCTAAGTACCCACTTAATCATACAAACAAAATATTTTCATATATATTTTTTGTGATTGGCCATTTTTCTAAGAATGTCATACAACCACAATATTGTATTGGTAAATGATTAAGTAGGACCAAAACCTGTTTAAGAAAATTCATATATTTGTCCAAAACAATTGCATAGATTGGTAGAACCCTGTTTTAGCATACATATTTTCAGTGTCGAAACCTATTTTTGCATGTTCACAATTATCATTAACACAGGAGTAATATAAATCTGAACATGTAAGCAACAACATTTTAATTTCCATTAGTTGTAACCAACATAAAAGTAGCAAAGAGTATGCATTTTATGACGAGCAAAGGTGAAGTTTAAACAAAAAGGAAATAACAAATTCAAGTGACACAATAAATCACCAATAATATACTCTTAATTATGAAGGCAATGTAGCAATTACAGAGCCTTTAAGATATCTTCAGCACCGGAGACAGTGAACTCCCCACCAGCTTCGATGTTAGCAACTTTAACCTTGAGGTCCTCAACCAACAAAGCAAACCTCTTAGACCGGATGCCAAGGCCTTTGTCCGTGAGGTCGAGTTCAAGGCCAAGTGCACGAGTATAAGTACCAGACCCATCGGCCAGAAACTTCACGTGCTTGTTGTCCGGGAAAGTCTTAGCCCATGCCTTCATCACAAATGGATCATTTACTGCAAATACGAAATGATTACATGAGTCTCACATAGTAGTTCAAAGAATGAAATGTTACATAGAAAAGTAGCCATATGTGATGCAACGAGTTAAAATGGCTGCATCAAATGACTACAAAATGCCAAAGAGAATCATTGCCTTCCAAGCTCTTTTTATTCAACAAGCAGACACTTCACAGAAGTTATTCATAGAAGATGCTGGAACAGTGAATCCCAGTTTCATTATGTCCGGCTAATAGGCAGAACATTCTAACAAAAATAAAATGTAATAAATAATAATCCCTTTTAAAAAATCAAACATAGTCCATTACAATAATCAATGCTGCCAAATCAATATCTATTTGAAAGTAAATTCCAAGCATGTGTTCAAAATTTATATCCACCATAATAAATAAATCAACGAACAGATTATGAAAGCTCAATTTCACTTGCAACATTGAGCCATCTAACCCTTCGTAAGTCGAAATCTGAATCAAGTATAATCCAAAGCAGCACCATTGTACATAAAAAACACTCAACCAAAATATTTAATAACATATGAAAAATTATCCATGCGACAGTATTTAACTAATCAACTAATAGGATAGATGATTCCTGTAACGATAGATCAATCAACATGTACATATGGAGCTAACAAAGAGAAATCAATATATAAATCCA
Organism: Penstemon newberryi var. newberryi; assembly: GCA_030819805.1. NCBI lineage: Eukaryota > Viridiplantae > Streptophyta > Magnoliopsida > Lamiales > Plantaginaceae > Penstemon > Penstemon newberryi. Next base: position 11,958,264 of record JAUALY010000002.1, on the reverse strand, counting down.
CTGTTAGAAATAAATATCTCCTTTAGAATATTACAACAAATTGTTTGAAATTGGGGCAATAAATATTTTATTAGCACACTAAGCAAAAAGCACTAAAAATCCAAATTTCAAAATTAAGAACTAAAAGACATTACTTACCACTAATACACAAGATTTCATCCACACCCTTCGATTTAAGCTCATCCGCCTTCTCAACGAACCCAGGCACGTGCTTCAAGCTTTATAAAAAAACAAAATAAACAAACAAAAATAAATTTAAAGCGTCGATTGATGAACGACGGAGGGAAATACCTGCAGGTAGGGGTAAAGGCACCGGGAACGGCGAAGAGAACGGCCTTTTTACCGGCGGTAAGGGAGTGAATTGAAACGCTTTGGAGTTGATCCTGTTCGTCAAAGAACGCTAGGGTTCCGTCGGGGATAGAGTCACCTACAGCAATCGGAGCCATTGATTCTTCAGCGGTTTCTTATTGTTTTTGTTGGAGGAAAAATGTTGGTGGTTAGTATCGACGAGAGTGACCTGTACATTTATATAGAGGAGTTGAAGACGGATATGAAACGAGATTTCTGAAGTGAATTTGAGAATCTTTTCAAGTCCGGCCCCACGTTTGGGAGTAATTATTGCGCAAATCTGATTTAACCAAACCCACAATATTTACAGCAATACTCCTAATTAGTCCTAAACAAGTTTGAGTTAAATTTTCATGAGTGAAGATTACTTGTGGCCTGTTTGTTTGGCGTTTGGGAAAGTAGTTTGGGAGAGTAGTGGATGTTTGTGAAATAATCTCGATTTGCGTAATGTTGTTTGTTTGTGTTTTGAGAGAGTGGTTTGAGAAATAAAGTAGGTATATGTTTTTTTGGAAGAGTTGGGTTGTAGGTGTAAGATGTGTAAGACTTTATGTCAAATCATGTTTGTTATGTGAGATAAATTGTGTAAGAGATAGGTTACTTTATGTCAAATCAAAGTAGAGTTTGTAAAGATTTTGTTTATAGATAAAAAAATTGTTGTTTGTTTGGCTTTTAAGAGAGTAGTTTGAGAAAATTAATAGATGAAAAATTTATTTTTGAAAGTAGAAAACATGTTTGTTTGGTATTTCCCAAACATGAAAAAAATTTGGGAAACGCCAAACAAACAGGCCCTTGGTGTTTACGAGTATATATGCTAAACTATGGATGATGTGCTGTAATTATGTTAAGTTGTTACTACAACGTACGGATGAAATCTTTAACCTAATTACATTTTTTAACAATTATTTTTATCCATATGTGTATCACATGAATATGTCACATATGTACAAAATAATTTTTTATACTTGAGAGAAAAGTTACGAAAATTGGTCCTTAATACTTAGAACCAACAACAAATGGAATGCCGACATGTCATGGTGGTCTTCTTAGAAATATGAGTATTTAGCCAAAAATACTAATTTATAATTGGTCGCACTGATTTAATGGAAGTAAATGAATATAATTGTTCATTTTATTAAAAATATTATTCATTCACAAAATAAATATATTGCATTATCATGTAAACTATGTATAATCCAAAATCAACTAATCAGATTTAAAACATTGACAATTTAAATTCATTAGGCATTCATTGATTTCGGCAAGGCGAATTTTTTTATTTTGGAAATCTTTTAGCTAAAGAAAAGTAAAAAAAAGAGTCCTGATTTAGGGAAACAGATAGATCAGTAGGAAACTTTCATTTAAATTTTTGCAGTGTTTTAAGGCCTTCGATTGGTAATTTGGTTACCCTACCATAATTTGATAATTTAGACCTAGCACCTTGACCATGTTGGTTGTTAAATGTAAAAAGGTTTAAATATATATGTTATCAAGTAAAAAGATGAATCTATTCATGAAAAAAAAAAAGTAAAAATGACGCATAAAGTAAGTGCAAATAGTCAGACCAACGTCAAAGCTATGAGATAAATCTCTCAAAACCAGAGAAAAACTAATATATTGAAATATAAGAGTACAAAAGTTATTTTCAGCCTTTGGACTTAGAGGACTTTAAATAGACACAAACCCTAAAATACCAAAATTATTAAAGAGAATAAAATTCCTAATCTAATTTTCTAATAAGCTAGTAGAATCCTAACAAAAATAATATTTCTAATAAAAGTAATAAGCACCCTAACAATTACCAAACATGATCTTAAGTCACAAATCCAACATATCCCGGACTAATATAAATTATCTCAAAATAATATTCACTTTTCCTACATAAAAAAAGATGAAAATATATCGTGACAATAAATCGTTGATAAATAGGTATAAAATTATTACATCGCAACTACTATGTACGTATTTAGATTTTACAAAACAACTAGGGAGTTTATAATATCACCACATTGTTTACTTAACGAGAATGCAATACCTCTATGGGTACCTAAACTTCTACCAGCTGTGAACCAAATAATTTGAGTTCAACTCCAACAAACTACGGGGACATTGATTTATTTAATTATTAAAATGTATAGAAATTCTTATAATAATAATATGTGATTGATCTAGTGAAAAATAGTAGTCCTCATAATGTACCGAGCTCAAGTTCGAATCCCTGCTACGAGAGATTTTCACTTAATATGTCTGACACGCTAAAAAATTAATTAAATCATGTTTAAAACCTGAATATACATGAGAAGAAGAAAAGAAATGAGAAATCATAATATAATACAATTAATCCAACTACTAGATAACGATGTATATCAGTCAAGTCCTTCTAAATTTGCTAAATTTATAAGTTTTTGTCATATTCAAAGTCATTTGATGAATTGACCTCACGACCACTAATTTTTTCACTGGACTTATATACTGAAATCCATTTGTCACTGGACTATTATGCGAAATGTTTATTGCATAAAATCTTCATTTATTACAAAATATTAAAAACCACAAGGTCTGGAAAAATCTCCTAGACCTGGTCTAGTCAAGAATGTCCCGTCGCTAAGGGTAATTTTATGTTCTTTCAACAATGCAAATAGTTGAAACTTTCACTGCCTGCATGTCGATCAACGAGACCATGCTATGCCAACTCGATAGCATTGGAAAATGCAAGAGAAAAAATCAACACAAAATGAGATGAGAAGATTAACAAAAAGAAAATATAACAAGTCCCAAAAATCATAAACTATGTATATTAGGCCGAAAATCACAAAAGAAAAAATATGTTCACTATGCAGAAAAGTACATGGAAGTGGAAGAATCTTTAGAATTGCCGGTCATATCAACCATTGCAGCTTCTCCACTAACAACCCCCCTTGTTTTTTCTTCTTCATCTCCAATACCCTCATCCCAAACTTTCTCTTGTTCACAACATTTGTAACCTCGACTACATAAAACAAAGTAAAACAAGTTCACCACACTCAAACAAGTGAGAATCCAGTAATAATAATCATAATGTCCCTTGTTCAAGTTACTCGATACCCAACTCTCTTTTCCACCCCTTTTCGAAACATAATCCACAATATTCACTATAAGACTCCCACACAAGTTTGCAATGGCCAGACCCAAGGCGAAAAGAGCCACCGCAATGCTAGCCATGCTTTTGGGAAACTGAGAATAGTAAAGCTCGATTTGGCCGATGGCGTTGAACGCCTCGGCCAATCCAGTAAGGCAGTGCTGAGGTATTAGCCACATGGCCGACATATTCACCTGCATCGATTAAAATTTTGTTTCCTTAGTATGTTTCAAGTCAAACTTTTGTAAAACCTTTCGCAACACACCAAAATTATGGTTAGCGACATTATGTTAGTGACATTATAAAATAACTGTCACAAAATTAATATAACTATATATTTGAAAACTATTATTAGCGACAATATGTTTAGTGGCATTACAAAAAATGACACAAATAAGTTAATATAATCATAACTTTTAGAAATATATTTAAATGACATATTCACCTGCATCGATTAAAATTTCGTTTCCTTAGTATGTTTCAGTCAAACTTTTTTATAACTATATAATTTTTTGTAAAATTTTTGTAGAAGTGTCGTAAAAATTGGCGACATTAAAAACGATTTTTATTGTAACGTTGGAGACATTTAAAATAAAAATACTGAATAGAAAGTACTTTATAGGTTCATTGGGGTTGATTCGAAAACAAACAAATTTTATTATTTTCAGTATGTAAATTTTGATTCATGTTCACCTGCGCTTTGGGAGTATCCGCCAGTCCCTCGTGCAGAGCTCTGGCCCGACGGGTCCTTTCAACCAACGCGGCTGCTGCAGTGGCAAGACAAGAAATGAAAAGCCCGATTCCTATTCGGGTTTTGACCGGTATCCCTTGGAGTTTAGTAGGGTGTTTGGAGAGGCGAGGGACGATGATTCTATCGTAAACGGCTACCCAAATGGTTAGAGTAAGGATTCCGAATAGGCCGAACGAGGCGGGTGGGATTTTGAAGTTGGAAAAGAGGCCTCTGTTTAAGGTGTTGGCTTGGAGAACTGGGAAAGAATGTTGGCTTATGGTTACTCCAATCATGATTCCGGTGGACCACATTGGAATGAGTTTTATTAGTGATTTTAATACTTCTACTTGCAAGACACTGCAAAGGGTCCATGGATTTGAAGATGAACCGTCTGGGTTTAGGTCCTTTTCCGAGTTTCTTATGATGCAAGCTTTATTCAAGTACCTATGAAATCAATGCCAACAATGATAAATTTTACTCCTATATTTGCATATAAAATTTGAAGTACATAGTCCCAATTCAATAATCTTGTGTCACTTGTTATGAATCGTTAATTTCACATATTTATTTGTTTTAAATTATAATTGAAATATATTTATGTAAAGAAATTTTAAAATGTAGTGTTATTATTCCACATATAAGAGGAAAAAAATAGTGCAGGGCTTAGGACCGAATCAAATCACACACACTTAAAAGAATCCAATTAGTATGTTAAATGGAACCGATTGATGTACAATAAACAATGGATATATATATATATAATATATGACCGATTGACCTAGTTTGGCACATCTTATTATTTGTTCTTGAGTGATCACATCAATGTGTGAAAATGAAAGCAAAAGGAAACATATTATAAAATGACCCTTAGAATTTAGAAAGACACTTTGTGCATAAATAAATCGCAGTATTTGAATTTTTTTTGCATAGAAATGAGTCAAATTGTATAATGAATGACGCGTTTCATATATAGAATACTAGATATCTAGATAAGTCCTACTACAAAAATATATTTACTATACCATTCAATTGTCTAAACAATAAATAGTTAATTAAACATGATAACGGTTTTAATAATATTCGTTCGCTTACCTCACTTCATCCGTTGGAGCGACGAGTTTGGAACGTTTCTCGTAATGAAAACGTTGTCTATCTGGTTCGAGACCAATGTGCCTGTTCTTCCAAGAAGCCACTAAAACCTGAACCATACCCGTGAGCAAACTCTTGTTTGGTTTCACCTTAACGTAAAGTTTAGTACCCAAGAAGAACATAATTGCAGACACAAACATAAGGCCAACAGGAACTCCAAAACCAATAATCCATCCATACTCAGTTTGAATGTAAACAACAACTGTGACTGCAATTATGAGTGATATTCCCAAAGATGCATAGTACCAATTGAAAAAGCTCTGTAAAATCCTCTGGTTCTTCGGATTTGTTGGGTTGTCGAATTGGTCTGCACCAAATGCAATGGAACATGGCCTAATGCCACCTGTACCAATGGACATAAGCGCGAATGCTGTGAAAAGAAGCGCGATTTGGCTTGGTTTGGGATCCACACAATTGCTTGAATGTCGAGCACATGATGGCGATCTTGATTCTTGAATTATTGATGTTAACCACAATAAAACCAACCCCTATTGTTTAAAAAATAAAACTATTTCAGTAGAAATAGAGATAAGTTCAAGACACTTCCATGTGGAATGTTTATTGCGAAATAACGGGAGAAAAACATTAATCTTACGTACCATAAGTGAAATAGTTGTTGCGACAGAAATAACGAGAAATCGACCAAAGTAAGAATCGGAAAGAAAAGCTCCCAAGATAGGCATGAAGTTGGAAATGGCTCCCCAAATGAACAAAGTGCTTGTACCACTTGCAACTTCAAAATGATACACAGTTATGAGGTACAATATCATGTTTGGCTGAAGCCCGTAGCTAGCGATCTTCTCAAATGCTTCATTTGCTGCATTAATAAAATGAAACTAATTAAAATTACGGAAGTGATTTGATCAAACTTCTTAACTTGAGTATATGAAGATGAAGATTTTGCCTATGACAAAAGGCATGGTCTTAAGGCCTCCTTTACGCCTCACGGGCTGGTCTGAATTCTCCATCTTTTCGGATGCAAAACTAAGAAAAAATGGTTTTGGAGATGTATATATTTTCTTGACTCAGTTGTGAACCGGAGGAAACTAGAGTAATGTCTTGAGTACAACTAAGTTTTTGTTTGGTCCATTTGAATTTATCAGGTCCAGAATGGCCTTGTCTTTACTCTTTAACTTGACCGTAAATTCTAGCTCAAGTCCAACATTGTCACATCCAATCAATCGAGATACGGTATTCACATTACATATGCTTTCACTGTCAAGACTCCCATATTCATGAGTAGATCGATTTTTGTTAAAAACAAAACAGAAGCTGTAAACTGGAATATCAAGTGCTGATTAACAATTAGTAGTACAAATGTTCAATGGAATAGGAGGCTTATTGTCATACAATTAGTAACAATCATAATAAAACTCTTTAGAAGAGAGACATTAAGTTAGCATATTGTAATTATACTTAGCTTTTGATTGTCATTATGATTCAATACAAGGTAATATGTGTCCCATGATAAAGATACATGTAAATTTTGGAAATATATTTCAATTTGGTTTATCACTTTATCTCTACAGATTTTGACTTTTTATTTCACTTTTTTCTGATATGCATAGCTTCAACTCCCTTTTGGAAGTTCTTGAGAGTTTTTGCCATCAATTTATGAACTTAGAACTGCAGAACCAATCATAAATATAGAATAAAAATAAACGCGTTACATTTTCATTTTAAATAGCAAACCAAAAGCTTATTACTACTTACAATATTGAATCTGTGTAAAATACTACAATGAACTTATTATAAATTGACTAGTTATATATACATTTTTTATAGAAAAAATAGCTCTAGCATGCATATGCTTATTCCAATGAATTCTTCTCAACATTGAATTTCCAATTTTACAAGTCTCCTTTAGCTCAGTCCCCAAATCTGCAAGAAAGGCAAAAAATAGTCCCCTCTGTCAATACAAAAACAATAATGCAGAAGAGTTCATAATTTCATATCAATTTTCGTTTATTCGAGTGATTCTTTCTACTGAATTCCTTAAATCGATGAATTTTTAAACTCTACCTGAATTTTGCCATCAGATGTACCAATGACCAACACATCTTCATTAGTATCAAGAGCCATGCAAAGAATCTTGCCTGTGGAATTAGTTTGAAGTGTTTCTACTCTATTATATTTCTTTCTGCACCAGACTTCAATCAAACCTCCTTTACAACCTAAATATATTAGCTCCGAGCTCACAACCATTGTCCGTATTTCCAAAGTTGACGGCAGTGATCCAACCGTGGCATAGTTTGAAGTGCTCCATATCTAACACAAACAATTTCTTCCTTAATTCTTATGATTCTAGTTATTGTGAAATAATGTTGAGGAAGTTAATTTTCGGTACCTTTACGTTAGCTCCATCTAACGAAGGGGCTGCTGCATATATTAGTCCATCATGAACTTGAAGTGCATAAATAGGATATGCTTTTGCAAGCAATTTCTTGGAGCCACTCTGTATGTTTCCGAGTGTTCCTGTCACCAAATCGATTTCCTGCAAGAAAATCAAAACTTTACCTTATATCTACTTTACGAGTATTCATATAGAACAAATGAGTCGTATTCTAGTACGTACCTGAATGCTATTATCTTGACACCCACAATATAGTTTTCCTTGTACAAGAGCCAGGCATTTAACATACTTGTTTTGATTCAGTAATTTGGAAGAGGATCCATTCCACGAGTGTACCTAAAACAAAAGAATCATCAGAAATTCGCCTAAAAGAAAGGCTAAAGAAGACGGTATATAATATGTTTTTACCTTGGTGCCGGCTCCTTGAGGAATGTAGCAAGCCAAGTTATTAGAAACTACCAAGGCGTTAACGTGATCCTTCATCTCGTAAACTTGTTCGCAATAAATTCCTTCCTCGGTTAAGGACCAGATCTGCAAATAATTTTGTGAAATCTTATATATAAAACTTAAATTTTAACTCTTAAGGGGCTGATGAAGCGGAAAAGAATAGCGTATATACCCTTATAGTCCTATCAAGTGATCCACTGTAAAGTTTCTCTGATGAATGTAGAATCGCCAAGCTAGTAACTGGTTTCGTGTGTTCTCGTATTTCTTGTACAAGATGTAGCTCGGAAACTCCACTACGCCACACCTTTATAGTACCATCGGAATGGCCAGAAAAAACTTTGGCTTTGAAGCAAGTTATCGCGAGGACTTCTCCGTTTATGCTGCAATCTTCTTGACTTATTTCCTTATGGTTCCAAATATCCTGCAAAGCTTACAAAAATTAATGCGTATACCTCTTTGAGAAAAAAGGGAAAAAAAAACACAACTTACGGCACTATTATCGTGCTCTTCGGAGAAAACTTTTAGCATCTGAAATGCAAGTGCAGAGGACTTCTTAAGCTCCCTCAGGTCTTTAAGTATATCCTTCATGTGTGGTGTTAGATCATGCAATCCTTCTGAAATTTAGAGTACAAATATTGTTTGAGAACCACATTTAAGATTAGAAGCAAAGTGTGTATATAAATTGCCAAAAAACCGACCAGGATCACGAATGAAAGTGTTGAGTGCAAGCAAGGAGAGGGCTCGATTGTCGGTGTTCTTTTCAGATCGGAAAATGATCACGAAATGCTTGAGTAAACATACACGTGCTGCTCCTCGTATCCCTGTGTCTGGAAGAATCGAAAGCATGTATACGAGCCAAGTGGAAGCCATAAAGCATATGGAATGTAACTCCTCGTATTTACTTTTTAATCCTTCGGCTAAAGCCTCAAATAGTAAGCCAAATTCATGGCTAACAAGAACAAAAGCCACTTTTTTCTCCCACTCTTCAGAAGCCTTCTCTTCTTCCTAATGTGAGCAAAAACTAACCAAAGTCAAATTCTTAGTAATTTGTATCTTAATATGGAGTAAAATATGTTGATACAAAAGAAGCTAACCATAGTGTCTTGAGCATCAGCAGATATCTTTTGGCGACGCTGATCCTTCCGCATAAAGGCTTTGTAATTACGGTCGAGCCCTGCACGTTTAAGTAGAATCGCCCTGGCGAGAGATTTTCCCGAGTATGAGAACCTTCCTTGTAGGGACAGAATAGTCTCAGCAGCCGAAATCTGAGCGACTGGAAACTCCGAATTTCTCAGACATGATATAAGCGTATCTATTGCCTCTTCTCTGTATATACTCATCTTTCTTGGTTCATCCTATAAATTTTTTATCAATAGTTAAACTATTAGTACACATACATATTAAATGTCCAACTCATCTAAAAGTTTAAGCCGTCATAGAGGAGAGACATTTAATATTTATACTTAACACACACCCTCATGTGTAGGCGGTATGCATTTTACTAAAGCCTAACACATGGAATATCAGGATCTATTTTGGACCCTGATTCTGATAGAGAAATTTACTATTTATACTTAACAATACACATGACCTCATAACACACGCACGCACGAGATAAGGAGAGAGAGACGTACAAGAAGATCGAGTTGAAGAAGTAGGCCAGCCACGATCGGAGACTGATCGTGGAGGGAATTTTGTAGATATATAAGAAGTGTATGCATTGTACTAAAAGTACCCTCATCCTTCAAGAAATGCAAGATTTGTTCATTTAAATTCCTCCTACAGAATTTTGACATAATAAGTAAGATTTGTTTAAAACTATGTACAAGTTACTAAAACTAAAAAGGATAATTAAGCTTCAATACCAGTTTAATTTAACTAGTTCCGAAAGAAAGTGAACTATCTCGAACTGTTCTCCATCGTTTACTTCAGCAAAGCTCTCCAAAACAAAAGCTAATTCAGCTTTATCCGCAACTATATTCCTACACTTACCATCCTCCAAAATACATCTCAACAAAATACTCACAGCAGCAATCCTTTCGTTGACCTGTTTAGCCTTCAAACTAGCTACAATTTTATCAATTGTTTTCGTAGAAACAATGCTTCTCACGATTACTAATAAACTTTCCTCGCTTGAATTCCGAAGAATATCTCCTAGAAGAATCAATGCAGCGGTTTTTGGATTTATACACATCATGGGAAAATCATCATCTTCTCTATTACTAAGCATTACCAAAAGATAATCCACAATGCCCATTTCTACGAGACTAACTACCGTAGGCCTTAAGAGATAAACTAACACCACCGCTTCCAATAAACCTTTCTTGAAAAGCTCTATAACGCACTCCACATCCGAGTCAACTCTGGTCAACATTTGAATTACGTTTTCATCTCTTGATGCAAGCTCACTCAGTAGCAAAACAGTCGATTTCAAAACTTGTGTATCCACGGAATTGAACAGTATCTCTACAAGACCATTAATCACAGGAGGTTTCGAGAGCAACGATTGCATTTCAAACTCGATATTAGCTTGGTTCCAAAACCGTTCGATTTTGAGGACTGACATTTCAGCCTCCTTTAAAATTTCTGAAGTACAAAGGTTAGTGATCGAAACTCTTAGCTCGCTCATGGTTCCATCGACCGTAGCTTGGCTTATGACACTATTAGGTGAAACAGAAAGAATCTTTTCCGGCTTGAACTTAGGTGAACTTGGATTCTTTTCTAGCCAACTTGCGATAAGTCGTTTAAGGACGTAATTTGTTTTAGGCAGATGAGTACTAATCAGATTCTGACGAGTAATGGGACAACTTGAATTTCCTCTGTCAATCCATTCTTGTATCGCTCGTCTTTCATATGTTTGACCTGTCTCTAGAGTTACAGGATCATTGAATATATGTGTAGTTATGGGGCATACAAAATCCTTAGGGGGCGTAAGCGATTTATTTACGTCTTCCATTGAAGAATCGGGAGACCTGATACAGTAAGAAGGTGAGAAAATAGGGTATTAAAATCACATAAAAGCATTGAAAATCACCTACATGTAGCTTGATTCTTCAGCCGAAAAAGGTTGCTTTTGTTTAAAGTCAAACAATGCCGTTGTTTTTATCTTTTCCTAGAAGACAAATAAGTAAATGAAAGAATTAGCTTTGGTATGTCAGACCATGAGGAATTATATGTGATTTGTTGTTAATATCGATTACCTCTTGTTCGGCTTCAGAATCCGAGGAAGAATACTCACTCAAACTCAAGTTGTCATTGGTATTATGTGTCGACGTTTCTGAATTTTTCGAGGATCTTTGATTTGTGAGGAATTTTGGAGATACTCTTTCAGGAAAGAATGATGGAAACTTGGATAGGCTTTTGGACTTGTTGCTGATGAATTCAACTGTTCCATCTCCTTCAGTCCATATTGGCTGCACCAAGTTTACTATTAAGTATAATTTTGCAAATTAAAATACAAGGCATAGAAAAAGGTAGTTTAAAAACAATTGATGTGAAGTTGAAAAGTTGTATAAAACATTCGGAAGTTTTCGACAAGTAAGAGCTTCGTTTTTTTTTTTATGAAAAGACTTGTTCTTTTCTTGACATAGTCAAAGAACTATTTTCAATAAGTCAAGAAGATATAAACAACATAGAGTATTTCTTTATATCAATAAATTTATAGACCCAAAAATTAAGTATCAAGAAAAATACAACAAGAGAAGGTAATAAAACATTACATTATACCGTCTATTAGTCGACCCGAATTCCTGGGTTTTAATCTTCACTTCATCACTAAAAGCAACCTTATCATCATCATCATCATCATCATGATCTCCTTCACTCGGTTTTCTCAGTAGTATTAATGGAGGAACAATCACATCCTCTGCATCATTATTCCGCAGAACTTGTTTAAAATACTCAACAAATATCCTACAATTAAAATCAAGCAAATCCTCATGATCCCTCTCCAAATCCTTAAGTCCTATAGCTTGATCACCACTTATCTTCGACAAACATGTCGTAGTAGAAACAATCGATCGTTCATCATCGCTATTATAACCATAACTCAACGATAACGAAGACAAAATCTTCAATCTTTCCTCGTTGTACCAATCGAGAATCGGATTAAAATGAATGAGAAACAACTCTTGGAACAAAAATGGTGCGATTTCTAGCCTAGCTAGAGGAGGGTCTATATAGAATACGTCGAGGAGGTTAAGTGAAGCATCGAATGTGCGGTTGCAAAGAGAGTAAATTAAGGATAGAAGAAATGAAGAGAAGGAGTTGTTTGAGTTGGAGAGGAGGAGCTTTTCAGCGAGGCGGAGGGATGAGGAACGAATGGAGGGGATGGTGGTGGAGATTGCGTTTTCGACTGTTTGTGAGGCGAAGTTTAGGGGTTTGGTGAGTTTGGAAGGAAGTGTTTGGAGGAAGGTGGAGAAAAGGTGGTGGCGGAGTTCGGGTTGAGATAGTGTTTCCGAGAGGAAGGCGGTCGTGTGGTGGAGGATTTGGGATGACGTGGAGGCGGTGGCGGACATGGTGGTGGTGGTTGGAGAGAGTGATAGTTTTTTCTTTTTCTTTGTTGTTTAGAGTATAGGGGGAAGGAGTTTGAGATTTGGAGATGGGAATTGGTAATCGCAAGGCATCTAACTGTTTTTTGTATTGGCGCCAAATTATGTATAGGACGGCCTACAAAGTGACAATTTTGCCCCCACATTAGTAGTAGTAAATAGTAATATCTTGATTAAGATAACTCATTTAATCATATAATATAAGTGTTAAGTCACTTAGTTTGAAGCATGAAGCAAATGTATGCCAAATGTATTAATAATTGAATGGCTTTGTACAATCAAACAAGTTATTTTGAAAACTTTGAATAAGGTTGGTGCAATCTTTGCCGCCCGGAGCCGGCCTTTATGTTAATATTAATTAATGAAGGTGTTCCTTAATAAAATATAGTGTAAAGAAGTGGAAATTCTTTGTTCCTCCTTTTTATAAATTGATTTAGTCATGTGCAACTGCAAACAAGTCTACCATTTCTCATCTATTGTCAACTCGATCTTAATTTAAATTATCAAAACAAATACCCTAAGAATTATTAAAAGAAAAGCGATTAACACAATACACATTTGATGTATATATGTATTTTATGATTGAATGAATTGATCAAAAAATGTTCGACCGCATGTTTTATAAAAAGCACCAACTAACGTAACTATGCATATTTAATTTAATTGTTCCGAAATTTGAATAATAGTAAAACTAGAATTCTTCAATTTTTTGGATTATTGACGTGTACGTGCTGTACATTTTTTTGAGTATCGTCAATAGCACAATACATAAGTTGCATGAAACATCATTTGAAGTCCAATTTTGTGATGTGTTCAAACCATTGTGAATGTTTACATTATGACAATAAATCATGGTGAATATTTCTATTCACAACTTTTAAATGAAGCAGTTGTAGAACATGCCATAACGGGAAAATGACTAGTGCAATTTTCCTATATTTATTTACCGTAAAAAAATTCAATTTTTATGTAATTAAAGTTGAACTTATTTATTTATGGATATGGTATGCACTTTGGGCTGTTGTGAAGGCTTTATTGGATTGGGCTGCCCATGTATCAACCAGCAAATTAAGCGGCCCAGAATATAGTTTATTCCTACGCGAGTGATTTATTAATCTTTTTTTTTTTTGATAAACATTGATTTATTAACTTGTGTTATGCATAATTAATTATGATATACATAAAATAACAGGAATTTCTGGTTCAACTACCGATAATAACTACTAGTAATGGCTATAAATAATTAACTGAAAAAGCTCACTAATTTCTCATACTGAAGAGATTAATCATGATCATATAAATGACTTCACGAAAAGATTAATTTACTGAAATAAAGAAAATAATAGTAAGTTCTAATTAAGTAATTAATTATATAGCTAGAACATATATGCACCTAGCTAGCTAATTAACAAAATGGATAGCATCATAAGCAGTCAGGCTATGATATCATATTTCAGCAGACTGACTGCTAATGATGTTAATGTCATTTCATAAACTAATTAACTTGTTGCATTTTTTCTGCATACTATTAATTAATTAATTCATGATTTACTAATTACTACTAAATACTAGTAATTAATTAAAAATAATTTCCAGGAGCCCAATAATCAGCTCCATTGTCACTCCCAACATGAAGCGTGCACGAAATCGGAACAAGGCACAATCCTCTACTCCTTAAATCCAGCTTCTTTTTTGGTACTTGTACTTGTACTTGATCATCACATGATTCCTGCTGCTCAGATATTGTTAATCCTTTCCTCTTTATGAATTTCTTATTCAGTAGCTACGTACACAAATTAATTAAAAAAGCATTACTATATATTTATTTATTTTCATATATGTGGCTGCAGGGGTAATGGACGATCCAATGAAATGCATAATTAATTAATTAATTAGTACCTGCCCAGGGTCCTCTGGAAATAGAGAATTCCGCTCTCGTTGAACCTAATTAATTATAAAAGAATAATTTAGCATAATAACTAGTATTATTCACTTGCACATGTCACCTGTACTCTTCTCTCAGATACCCACATGCACAAACTGCACACAGAAAGATGATGTAATATATATATATACTCCTACATTCCATATGATATTTTTCCTCTAAAATTTTGGTTACCAAAAAAAAAAAAATGAAACTTATATTTAGATATTTTTTTTCACATATAAATGTATTGATTACTTTATGTCAAAAGATAGTTAAAGAAGTAACAATTCTACTTGAGGAAAATAAAGTCATCATCATAAAAAGAAAATAAAAGTAAAAAGTTTTGGAGTAGAGAGAGTATATGGCCTTGTTTGGATGTATTTTGGTCCAGATTTAGTTGATTTTGATGAAGATATTATTTTGAGAATTCTCTTGAAACTTGTGTGCCCTATGGATATAATCCATCGGTGTAGGATGAATGTCACCGCTAGACACATATATATAATAATAATAATAATTAAAGTTGTAGTCTTACAGGATGTTGATGGGTCAAGTTTCTTGATCCAGTGCCCAAGTAGGGTACGCTAAGGGCCTGCATTATTCAAGGGGGAAAAATATTTAAAAATGTTTATTAGTATTTCGAAACAAAACAATATATTAGCACTGAAATCTAAACAGTTTAAAGTCATCTCTGAGTTTGCAATTAGGTTAGTAGGATAGAAACATCACCTCAATTTGACTCTGAAGGAATCTAATGTACCCAATTGCTTCTAACAACACAGAAGCTGTGTCAGTCTGCATAAAAATAAAAATAAAATTCCATGTTCAAATAATTTTCTAAACCAAACCCTAAGCCTGGATTATTTGCATACATGTTTAGCCGGATTAAATTTTAATTAATTAATTACCTTGCCAAATGGGGAAACTAGCTGGTGAAGGGCAGTAACTCTGTCTCCCAGTTTTTCTTTCCTCACCTGTTTTCAAAGTTTAATTATATACTAGTATATATTATATTACAAGCTCAACTTAAAATACTTGTAATTAATGTACGTAATGATATAGCTAGATATGATCTCTTTCTTGTGTGTGGACTAGATAAGAGATAGCAAAAGAATAAGCTTGTAAGGAAAAAACGACAATCAAGAGAGAACAACAATTACATTCCAAAAATAAAAAGAAAAGTTAAGAAACAAAAGCAACCTACAAGTTTGAAACAAAGAAATAGTGACGAATTGACTTCAAACACATGGATATGGTATATATTAAGTCCACCTAAATAAGCAAACCCTAACTTAATTAATTATACCCTAAATGTGAAAGATTGTCGAAAATATAATTATATTTATAAGTATATATATATATACCTTGAATGTAGGAGAGTGGGCTGAAGTAGGTTGAATCCTGGCCTTCTTGGCTGCCCCACCAGTGCCCGTGCTGTTGCACTTTACATAAAGTAAACATTCTTAGAATTCATCTTTAATTACGGGCAAATTTGTTAATTGATTTTTAATTAATGCTAAAAAATCCAATCAAGATTATATACAATAAACTGATGAGTTCATCAATAAGCAAATTAAATGATCATTTTATGGGTTATTAATTTAATATATATGCATATTTCGTATGTATATATAGTATTATACCTCATGAGATGAAGGATCTGGCCGGTGGCGAATAGGTTTTCCAGATGATGATTTGTGAGCAAAATCCAACATGTTAGTGCTCAAAGTAGTAACACATGATTTTGGAGAAGAAGCAGATATCATCTCATGAGACCAATTAGAACTTGTCGGTAATTTCGGCCCCCGGAACTCAAGATCATTTCCCGTAGGACCATAATCGTAACAGTTTTCTTGTTTTATCACATCAGCCCCACAACTGTTAGCATAACTCTGATGATTCATAAATTGTTCCTCCCAATTCTCCAACTTTCTTGCCTGCATATCACTAGTCTTATCTTCTTCACCAACCAACCCTCCTCTGCACATGTACAATCAAATGAAAATAAACAAATATTGCATGAATTAATGTATGGAAGCTTATTGTCACGGACTTAACTTTGCTGTCTGACACATATTAAATTTCAGAGGCGTGACTACTCTATACACATGCATAAAATAAAATGGATCTAGCTAGCAAGGAGAGATGAAAATATACAAGAGTAGCTGACTCCAAGATTCGGGAAGATCTTGGCTATCATCCCAAGAAGAAGAGGAGCCAATTAGAGGCGGATGGGGGAAGTGATGATGTGGCGGCAAAGGGTGGTGTTGGTGGTGGGGAGGAGGCTTTGTGTTGTTGATGCTCCACCAGTTGGGGCTGCCGGCGGCGACCATCTGTTGCACCGGTGAGCTATGCACGACCCCTTGATTCATGCCTTTCAACTAACAGTACTCGAAAAATTAAAGAGATCGATAATTATGGCTCTTCTTTCACTTTCTCACTTGACTTTTTGTTTTGTCTTTCACTTTCACTTTACTTTTATTTCTTGGAAGGAAGATGGCTTTGTAGAAACTTTTTAAGGGTCTCTACTGCACTTGATTGAGTAGGGGAATTAAAGAAGGAAAGAGAGATGTGAATTATGTATCATGAGAGAGCCTTTTGTCTTTGTGTCTTCTTTTTTTTTTTTGCTTTTCTTTTATGTTGTTTCCTATTTTTTGCTTTTCTTCTCTTGCTTTTGCTTTTATCACCAAAATGGGGAAAAGGTGGAACCATTTTAAAAAAAATCAAAATAATGGAAATTATATAAACAAGAGTGAAAAATTGATGAGGCCTAAACGTATTAATTATTGACGGAACTTTATGCAATGATATTAATTCTAACTTATTTGCATAAACTTGTGCTTATAAAAGTACAATAGAGCTAATTGTCAATAAAAGAATGCCAAGAAAATGTATTTGATGTGTTACTATATTAGTTATACACATTTACCACGTACGTAATTGATATGATCTAATTATTGTTTCAATTTCCAATTTAGAGAAAGAAAAAATTACGCACTATAACAAGTAAAATTAATTTTTTAAACAATTACAAAATAACTAAACTAATACTTGGAGTGATTCTTTCTTTTTAGAAACCACGAGGGTAATAGCTAGCATAAATAATCAATATTGTCGATTACAAAATCGCGAATAAATTAAGCTAGGTAATTCAATAATAAGAGGAAAAATACTAAGCATTATTTTAGATTTGAGGGAAAAACACTTTTGATACCAAACTTTATTTCAAAAAACATATTTGGTACCAAGCTTTTTCAAAAAATACATTTCATACCATGATTCACAAAATCTTGACACATTTAGTTTTGCCGTCAATTTTCGGACGAAATTCAGCACGTGCCGCTCATATACCCGTTAAATTGACAATGGGGTGGAGAATATGCACGGATTTTAAAGACCCACACATGAACGACACGTGCTAAATTTCGTCTGAAAATTGACGGTAAAACTAAATGTGTCAAGATTGTGTGAATTATGATATATAATGTGTTTTTTGAAAAAGCTTGGTACCAAATGTGTTTTTTGGACTAATGTTTGGTATCAAAAGTATTTTTTCCTCTTTTAGATTTTAGCTAATGCATGAACAACCAAATTATTCTTCCAGAATACATGTAAGCATGAAGTTCTTTAAACTTCTAACCATACTTCAAAGATTGGTCCGGAAGTCGGTGAATATGTATTTCCCTCAATCATTAACTAATTAATGCAATCCTCTTCAATAGTATGCATCATGAGCAACCAAATTATTCTTTCGAAATACTTGCATGCAAGCATTTTAGATATTTGGATTGGATTTATATTTAAATTTAAGCACAACAAACTGTAATGCAACATATAATAAAGTAAAGAAGATTTACAATTGAACAAAAATAATTTGTAGACAAGTTAATTGTTTCACGATGAAGAAAAATGTGCTATGGATTTTTTCTATTTTTATATTTGTACGTTCAAATAAAAAATCTTAATCAACAGTAAATCAAAAAAATTGAATTTGACTTTGAATTAATAACCAATAAAAATTAATTAATACAATAAACAAAATACAAAATATATATCAAATACAATTAATTAGGAATAAAACCAAAAAGAAAAAAACTTGGCGGGGCTAAGGCCCCAAATTTTGATTAGTGTCTTTCTTCTTTAGGTGATACGGATCAGTCATAAGACTAGTAATTAATTACTTCAATATATAATTAGACTAAGTTTGTACTAAATTAAAAGATCCGAAAAAAGCTAATCTCACCAGTTGTGTATAATTATTTATGATCACGCCTGACCTGGTCGAAGTTAATAGTGAGTTTAGCCTCTTTATATATATTTTATATATAGGCTTCATTTCATGTACTAACATAAAATTGAACTAATACATAATAATTTTTTTTTTTTGATCTACTACTAATATATAATAAATAAATAGCTATGATTGATGCAGGAAATGAAGATCTGCAACTCAAATTAATATTCCATTTGGCCGCTAAAAATTGTCAGAGTACGTGTTTATTTTATTTTTTTAGCTTGAGTTAGGTTGTTGTATGTATATCTTTGTTTTTCTCCTTTTATTGAATCTCAATTTTTTTTTTATTTCATACGAACTATACACATGCTATTCTGCTGACCTTAATCAAATCAACTGAGGATAAAGAATGTTTTTGTACTTTAGAAATAACCTCTTCTCCAAATTTATGCATTTGTAGTTTTGTACTACGATAAACTAATAGAGTTTGTCCTCATATATATACTTAAGACATATATAGAAGTGCACTAAGATTAATATTAACTAGAATCTAACACTATGTTGTTAAATACTGTATATTAATCCATGTATGTGAAAATTATCACCATTTCAATTTAATCATAATTACTAAATATTTATTTATATAGACGTATATATGATGAGGTAGAAAATAATTTTAAACCACATGACATGCTAAAATTAATTATGCTGAATCTTATCTAATCGAGTATCTTGAGTTCAATAACTTTGTACATGGTACAAGCTTTAAGCCACACCCACCGGCCATACTAGATTAACGTGCATGATAAAAATAAAATAAAATAAAATGATGTGAATAAAACAGATATCCTTATCAAAATTATATTCTCCTAATAGAAGAAGGTTGCAAATTGTTCAATCACACTCATCAATTTAAGTAGATGTATATATATATATATATATATATATATATAAATTAAAATACAAAACATCTTCACAAAATCAATAAATGTGGAAGAACTTTAGCTAGCTGCGTACAAATTTTCAAAGTAGTCAAAATCTAGGACTCCTCAATATTCCTAAACCTTCAGGGAATGATCACAAGTACCAAGGATTTTTGTCTTATATCACCAATATCTCTATGTAAATACAAATCAAGAAAATTAAATTGTAGTATTTTTATACCCCAAATTCACTTAAGTCTGAATCTCATATATATCATTCTCCATAAGGATTTGGGTTTTATCATATCCAATTAACTTCCAAATACAAGGAATGTTACGTGGAATTGAATATAACAAGAAGAATGTTTCAACATTAAATTATTATTTTGTAGTATATAGTTCAATGAACTTAAACTATCATGCTACAAATATATTATTAATTAAATAGTGTATTTATTTATGGAAATTAGTGAGAGAGTATATTAAGGAATGGGATGTCTGGTCCGTACTGCTAAAATCTTTGTCGGGGGGCTTCTTGTCTTTTCTTGGTCACACCCTTTATATTCCTTCATCAATTCTTTTATGGTTCCACCTTTCTTGTCCTCATTCGATTCCATAACCAAGAAAACTTAAACCTATCCCATTTGTCCTCATTCCTTTCTCATATTCCCTACGCTTTTAATATGGTAACTTTTAATTAAAATATGGCAGTACCAACACCTACCTTGTTATATTATATTGAAAACCTATTAAGGAAAAAATATATAATTCATAGTAGTACTATTGAGATTATTTAAGAAGAAGAGACTGTGGATTTCATTGGGTTATAACGTAATTGATTTGAGCCTAGTTATAATTAAAATTAAGTCCATTTTAAAAAGAAGAAAAAAATCTTCATCCCACATGGAGTGAGAATGAAGAGGTTTAGCTATTTATTAAGCTAAAATTTGGTGTAGGGGTTCGGTTCATTGAGAGTATCAAGTTTTATAAGGAGAGAGGACTTAGACGACTATGGATTCTTCAGACGTGTCGTTCGACTGGCTGTCTCAGGCTCAAGTTTCAAAAGAAAATTTTATTATACTTTTGGCCTAAGACTAATAGCCTAATAATAAATCCATACAATAGGATCTGAAACAATCGAAAAGGGTTCGCATGTCGACCCATTTGACCGAACCAGTGCGTGTTCGTTCGTTTGAATTTTTGAATCGAATGGGTGACACCTGTTCAATTCAGACCAAATCTATTATATTGGTTAAACCCGAACATTTATGTCCCTTCAGAAATATCCCTTCTGTTGCTATAAATAGGAGAATAATTAATTTTTCTCATTAATTTGGGGAAGGATGAAATAGAGATCAATAGAAGATTGCTCTGGTATTAGTAAAAATTTTGTGGCTATATGAACAATCATTTTCTTAATTTTAGTCCTAATTAAATTTTTGTTATGATCAATTGTAACTTGACAAGTAGGAGTCTACAAAAGCTTTCTGCAAGTGTTTATAATTTTTTGGTATTTGAAAAAATAAATTGTTAATATGTACATCAGCTTGTGAATTACAGTGAAGTTTGATCAGATTATCAAAAAAAAAAAAAAAAAAAAAATAATAATAAACTCACATGTCAGAAATTATAAGAGCACTTCTTCTAATTAGCGGATGTTACTTCTTTTCTATTTATTTTTTTAGAAAAAGCGGATGTTACTTCAAACGAAAAGTGATTGGGAGATGTCATATTCATGGATTAAAGTTTTGTTTTTGAACTATGTTTTGATCAATTGAATATTGGAAGCGTTTCAGAAAAACTAGAAAAAATCATGAAAAATATTACCAAATGAAGAAAAAGAGAAATTTTCAAGGCAAATCTAGAATTTTGGAAATACACCTTATTTCGTTTTCGTTGATAATAAGAAAATTTGATCCATAGTCATATTTGTCACGTGTCTGAAAATAAAAGATTACAATAACACCTCCAAGGTTTGGATAAATTACCAAAAATCCTTTCAGCTATAAAAAATTAAACCAACACCCCATCAATTTTATCTAACCTTACAAATCTTACATTTCACAGTTGATGTTGCTTTTTTTGTTTTAACATGCATGTTGCAAATGATGTCAAGTCCAAGACATTTGAGCTTCATATGGAATGGTTTTGAAACTGGATCGAAACCTTTCTAGATGAGGTTTGAGCGAAACTTAAGTGAAATCCAAGTCACTTCTTGATACCACCTATATTTTCTTTATAAAAGATAATTTTTGGATACACTGTATAAAAAATACCCATCACCTATTTCTTTTCCCTCTAAGCCCCTACATTCAAACCCATTCCAAATGATGTTTCAACCTTTTTGAAACCATAAAATCCAACATTCAAACTCAATCCAAATGAAGTTTTAAAAATTTCACCGAAACTACTTTTTCAAAATCAAAATAAAGTGAAATCGAGCCAAAACTCTTTCTTTTAGTGCCTTGTAGTTTAGCTAGGTCTAACAAACGATAAGATAAGACCCTACCCAAATCCAGATCTAATGGTCCCAAGAAGAATACAGGCACAATCCTGGTTCCTTGGTTAGGACTTAGTCGACGGGACTGAAATGCTAAGATTATTTTCTTCCCTTCTCGTTTTTTACCGTTCTTTTGAGTATTTTATTTCTATTTATATCTAATGTTAATTTAAATTTATATTTATAACCTATCAAATTCAAACCCGCTAATCATGGATCAAAATTTTCACCTTTTTCATTGAAAATATTGAAAAATTTCTCATTTTAAATAGATGGAAACAAAAATATTTTCGAAATTTTTTCAATATTTAGATGATCGAAACATACACTCGAAACTAAATTTTAATATATGCCGCAAACCAGTTACTTCTACACTTTATCCAAATTAGTTAGATAACTTTTTATTTTGGTTATTTGACATTAAACTCTGTTTTTCAAAAAAACTTTGAACTTCAAATAACCGTATTAGTTTATATAATTTTCTTTGTAGTCTACAAATAACAAACTTAATTTTGCATGTATGAAACTATTTTATAGGCTAACAAACTAAAATACTACACACAAATTATAAATTATAGTATTAAACTTGAGATATTAATTAATTTTTAAGTTTTAACTTTCATGAATATTGAACAAGCTCAAATATTTTTGACCAACGAAACAGCATTTTCTTTGCAAAATTAAAATTCTTTTATTATAATATACTTATTTGGGGTTATATTAGTACATAATTGTGCAACAAATCTTATGGTTATTTACAATTCAATCCACGTACTATACAAAACATTATAAAGACGAGTATATACTCAAGCTCAAGGAATAACTTTTTATTTTTATGAATTAATGATGACTCGTCAATTTCTGTGAAGGTTTAATGTTGTAAGGGTAAAATTGTAAGGTTACATAAAACTGAGGGGTGTTCTTGTAGTATTTTATACCCGAGGAATTTGGGTAATTTGTTGTAATTTACCCTTTTAACTTTTACAATATATTTTTATTTTTTATGTGAGGGCTTTAACCAAAACCCATTTCTCTATTTGCGTATCACTTAAACTGTCCCCAAATTGAAGATGAAGCTGAAACAGCTAGAGGGTCTTCTGGGGTCTCTCCAACAATTCGAAAACCCTAAGGTACTTAATCTCTCCTCGAATCCATACCTGTATATGAATATTCCGTAATTATAATTGATTATCATATATTGAAGAATCATTTGATAATGCAAACAGATCGAATTAGAACAATACCCAACTGGAGCCCATATTGCTTCTCGGTTGCTATATATCGTAAATTTTCTATACCCTCTTTCTTTTTTGAATACTTTCTAGGATACCCTTCTCCTCATATGCTAAATTTTTTTTATGTACTTACTGGAATAATATATATGTATATGTTATCATTTTTATTCGTGGACATACATGTAGGCAGAAAATTCGTATGGGGATGTGAGTGACAAAGTGGTGGCTGATTTTGGTTGTGGATGTGGTACATTAGGAATTGCTGCTGCTCTTTTGGGTGCAGAGTAAGTAAAATAGTTTCTCTTCACTCTGCTTTGTTTATTATCTTGTTTCATCTGATCGAATTCGTTAAATATTTTTTTTGTATTGGGGTTGTTTTGTTTGACCAGTCATGTTATTGGGCTTGATGTTGATGACGAGTCTATTGAAATTGCGACCTCGAACGCGGAGGAGCTTGAGGTATTTAATTTCTTTATATTCTGGTGGTAGTATGGGTTATGCCGTTAATGCTATTGATTTTTGTTGCCTACTTTGTGAAGATATGACAACTTAGATGGATTCATTTGGGTGGATAATACTTCTGACATGGATCAAAATTTCCATTTAATTTTTATTTTATTTTTCGGGGTCAATTGAAACAAAAATATAGATTAGTTTCTACTTCAATATGTTTCTATAATTTTCAGTTTTTTCAAATGATTCCAGAAAACTCTAAAAAAACCGAAATATACCAAGAAACCAAAAATTTAATACATGCTTCTGATTGCCCTTGTTTTTTAGTTTAGTATTTCTTTGAAAAGGCTTTACTTAGTAATCAACATCTATAGTACGTTGGTGTTGTAATGAATAAGAAATTTGAGTTTAGTATGATTTATTTCTGTTCCTGATCTATTGCACTTGCAGATAGACGTGGATTTCATTCAATGTGATATCAGGCAATTAAGATGGCAAGGTAAACTACAAAATATCTTAATTATTATCTTGTTGAAATTTGATTCAGTTGAATGCATTCGGGATATTGAATGATTTTCTTAAGTTATTAAATGGCAAAGAATGTCGCAGTTCCATTAGAAATAATAATAATAATAATAATAATAGCCCTTCGGTCTCAGTTGTAGTTGTATACCTGGATGAGATATCTTTAAAAATGTTAACCATTGCTCGACTCTTGCATAGACCGCATTGTTGATACTGTTGTAATGAATCCTCCATTTGGAACGAGGAAGAAAGGAGCTGACATGGATTTTCTATCTTTGGCTTTGAAGGTACTAATTGAGAAGCACATACATCATTGTTACGATTCCTCAGTCTGCTATTTTTGTTCTTGATGCGGAAATTATAAATATGCAGGTTGCTTCTCAAGCAGTGTATTCCTTGCACAAGACCACGACAAGAGATGTAAGTCAGCATTTCTTTTCGAGATTTGACTAATTTAAATGATAAAGATTGAGGCCTGCAATTTATTTGAAGCTGGATTTTGACTGAAATTTAGTTTTAATCAGTTAACTAGCATTCGGTCAACCAAGTTTTTCTTAACTTTCCTTGATTAATTGGTGACATCAGCATGTGAAAAGAACAGCTTTGCGAGAATATAATGCTATCAGTGCTGAGGTTCTTTGCGAGGTACATCATCTTGACTTACGTCTTTTCTCTTATTTACTTCTAGTTTTCCTGCTGCTGTACAAAGGCCAATCATAGTTTCTTATAAAACCTCCTCCTACAAAATGAATCAAATGATTGTTTATCGTAACACAATATTATGGAAAATGTCGATTCACTGTGCCAAAAGTGCTAGGATATGATATTTCCATGACGAAGAATTTTCTCTTATTGTAGCTTCGATTTGATGTGCCACAAATGTACAAATTTCACAAGAAAAAGGAAGTTGATGTGGCTGTGGACCTGTGGCGCTTTGTTCCAAAAACACATTGAGGATTGCTGTTGTACTTGTATTAGGCACTGTTTTTGCAGCCTCACAAATACATTTAATAGCCAAATTATTGGTGGGTTGCTCTTGTACTAGCATAATTATATTCCAATTATTGGATGGTTTTTAACCAGGATTTGACCCAGAATCGAATCTGATTCAGAAAGATATCCATTAGATTTGATCCAATCAGAATATCTATATTCAAAGTATATTTTCTTTTTTGGTTTTCATGGGTTTATTTCCTTTCGAGGTGCGTTGGACACATAAAGTGGGAACTTCTCTCAACAGTGATTCGAACTTGGATTCGTTACCTTACAGTTACTAGTCCCTTCAACTAGACCAATCACTTATTGATTATTCGAAGTATATTGATAAGTACATAGTCATAGCAATTTATGAATTTTTTCTGCATGTAAATAGTACTAGTATTGTGATTTTTTTTCTTCATAAAAATAAATAAATGAATGCTCGTTTTTACTGAATCCGAATTTGAATGATAAATTTTAACAAGACTTCATATTAGATTTGAATATAACTTTGGATAATTAAATCCAAATTTAAGCAGATCTAGTCCAATCAGACCCGTAGACAACATTGGGTGTTTCTAGTCTTAGATAAAGATATACTGTACATTTTTCTTTCGAGTTATCCAATTGTGCTCCACATTCATCTTATAAACAAACACATACACCCAATTACATTTCAACATTGAATTAGGAACTCAACTTCTTCATACTATGCTATTCGATATGGAACCAAAAAGTTATATTGCAAACAAGGAAACTCTACAAAATTTGTTTTACTTTCACAAGACATTTCGCCTTAAATCTCTCAAATGTCATGACATCTAAAGCAACTTACAAACAAAACTGTATGTTGGAAAAAACGATATCGAGTAATACTCCAGTCTATTACCTCCACCCTCGTCCCCAAACTAAAATGTAGACTTAGAATGGCCTTACTCAAACGAATCTCAAGCTTCGTTTTCCACGTTTGCAGTCTCACCAAGAGTAA
Source organism: Penstemon newberryi var. newberryi (assembly GCA_030819805.1). Taxonomy (NCBI): domain Eukaryota; kingdom Viridiplantae; phylum Streptophyta; class Magnoliopsida; order Lamiales; family Plantaginaceae; genus Penstemon; species Penstemon newberryi. The sequence continues at coordinate 11,931,809 of JAUALY010000002.1, read as the reverse complement.
ACCGAACAAACCTCCTGACTTTAATGTTCTCTCCAAGACCAGCAACAGTTTGCTTTACCAAGTCTTTCACAAACAAACTATCATCCTTAATAAAAGGCTGTTCTAAAAGAGCAAGCTCTCCGAGCCTCTTTGCGATTCTCCCTTCAACAATCTTCTCTCTTATATTCTCAGGCTTCGACTTCAAATCTTCTCTCTGCATCTCCAATTGCTTCTCTTGGTTAACAATGCTTTCTGGGATATCTTCAATCGATACATACTGCACTTGCGGACAAGCCACGACTTGCATAGCTAGATCATCAACCAATTGTTTGAAGTTTTCATTTCTACCCACAAAGTCAGTTTCACAGTTAACTTCAATTAGAACTCCAATACGAGAATCGTGGATGTAGGACCCGATTCTGCCTTCAGCAGCAAGTCGACTGGATTTTTTGTCAGCGGCTGAAAGACCCTTCTTTCTGAGATACTCCTGTGCCTTCTCAAGGTCTCCTCCAGTTTCTGAAAGTGCTTTCTTGCAGTCCATCATTCCAGCTCCAGTTTCCTCTCTCAATTGTTTAACCAATGCTGCAGAAACTGTTGGTTTTGGAGGCCTATATTATGGAATTAAACATATCAACTCATGGCCAAAATAGGAAGTCACATAACAAGAACATTAGAATAGAATGAAGACAATAGGAATTGAACTCGTTTGATAGCAGCTATAGAGTAATGTAGAAATACTAAACAGGGTCATTCAGGCAAAATTTCATTTTTGGCCCTCTTAAGTGGTTGCATTTAAAAAATGACCCTTTATTGTGGTACCTAAACAATATTTGTCCTTTTTTGTGTCACAGTCATTAATTTCATTCCTTATCGCTGGAAATTTTAATTATAGCCGAAAATCATCAATTTATGTCTTATTTGACCGGAAAATTTATTTCTTTGCCGAAATCCCGAAATCATCAATTTATGTCCTTTCTGACCTGAAAATTTAATTTTCGCCAAAAATATTATGCGTCGAATGACACTTAGAAGTTGGGGATTTCAAATTCTGACCCAAAATTTTGCAAGTTCAAGGCAATTGATGGGTCTATAACTTCAATTTTTGATGAAAAAAGGTTAAAGTTCACCTAGAAATCGAAGATTCCTATTTTTTCTTTATAAAGAAATAAATAAGTCAAATTCAAAATCACATTTGGCTCAAATTTTCTCTATACATCCAAAATTGTCATCCTCTTCTACGGAATGTATTATTCTACACACTCAATTCGAATTTCACCATGTAATGAAACTAATATATGTATTGCTAAATTCATATAGTATATTAGTTTATAAATAAAAATAGGCATCGCTGATTTTTGGGGGAACTTTAACGTTTTTCATCAAAAATTGAAGTTATAGACCCACCACGTGACTTGGACTTGCAAATTTTGGAGTAAGAATCTAAAATTCCCAATTTTTAAGACACATGATATGTTTGAGAAAATTAAATTTTATGGTCAGATAGGACATAAATTGATGATTTTCACCAAAAAAATAAATTTTTCGGTCCAACAAGACATAAATTGATGATTTCCGGAGATAATTCAAAAATTCGGCGATAAGGACTGAAATTGATGACTGTGACACAATAAAGAACAGATTTTGTCAAGGTACCACAATAAAGGGCCAATTTTGAAACGCAACCACTTTAGAGGGCCAAAAATAAAATCTTGCCCGCTCAGACCCCCTAAGGTAAACCCTAATTACCAAAAAAAACCCTATTACTTGAGGGGTAATGAACGTAAATTAACCTATAAATTATGCCACGACGAATAAGTTATTATAATTTTTGGTCTTGTTCATTAACAGTATCTAAGTGTCTAAAATCGAAAGCATAAATTAGTGGCCAGTCAGTAAAATGAGGGAACCTTCACCATATATTTGTTGTTGGTCTATATTATGATAAGGTTGGGACTGTGATAGTGCCTAAAAGTGACGGGTAATCACTTGTATATGGGTTGGTTTGTTTTTCTCTTTTTCAACACTACCAACTATGAGACAAATGTTCATAGGTTGGTACCAGACGAGTTCATTATTGATAGATCTATCTCAAAGGGAATCGACGAGCAAATAAATTGTGTACTTACTTCTCTACGGTTTCAGTAGCAGCAGGCTCTGGTTCTACCGATGTGGGAGTTGGTTTAGCCGCAGTTTGAGCAGCAACCTCTGCAGCAAAATCTTGGCTTTTCTTTTCCAAACCTTCTCCTAGGTTGTATCTGACAAATCTCTTGACTTTTATGTTCTCCCCAATAGTTGAAATGGTTTGTTTAACCCAGTCTTTAACCACTACCTTATCATCCTTAATAAATGGCTGCTCCAATAAGGCAAGATCCTCCAGTCTCTTCCTTATACGCCCTTCAACAATCTTGGATCTAATCTGCTCTGGCTTTGACAATAGATCTTCTTTCTGCATTTCCAACTCTTTTTCCTTATCAACGTATTCTTTTGGAACATCTTCAGTAGTAAGGTACTGTATTTGAGGGCATGCAGCCACTTGCATGGCTAAGTCCTCGACTAATTCTTTGAAAATGTCACCTCGAGCAACAAAATCTGTCTCGCAATTGACCTCTATTAGGACACCGATTCTGCTATCATGGATGTATGAACCAACTCTTCCTTCGGCTGTGGCCCTACTGGCTTTCTTATCTGCACTTGCTAAGCCTTTCTTTCGGAGGTATTCTTGAGCTTTAACAATGTCTCCTCCGGTTTCTGATAGAGCTTTCTTGCAATCCATCATTCCTGCTCCTGTTTCATCACGTAATTGCTTCACAAGAGCTGGTGATATAGCAGCTGCAATCAAGCAATACTTTATCTTAGCATGGCAGGAATTATTTTAGAAAGGAATTGACAGAGCGAAGTTATAATTGCATTTCTAGTCACACAAGACTGGATCTTTTGTCCAATACTTTATAAAATTGCACTTTTGGTCCCAATGAGTTTAAAAATATTTTGCTCTTTTGGTCCTTTGGCCTCCTTTCCATCCAATTTGAGACCAAAAGTGCAAAACTGAAACTGTCCTACCAGACCAAAAGTGCAAAACCATACTGTCATATGGAACCAAAAGTACAAAAAATGGTTGGAAAAGGGGGCAACAAGACCAAAAGTGCAAACATTTAAAAAACTTGGGATCAATAGTGATAAGCGCGGGACTAAAAGTGCTGAGGATCTAATACTGTTGAACTAACAAAGCAATTTTGCGTAAACAATGGTTTCAGTAAAAAATAAACATGCGGGTGTTTTTCATTTCCTTCATTTTTAATACTATGAACACAAATAAAATGAATGGTTCCAAGGAAAGACAATACAATATTAAAGAAACTTTTCCTTTTGACAATTTTGATTTGAATAAAATTCCTCAGCAATGTTTCTAATGATTTCACTTTAGTTTCATTTGATATCAAAATGTCAGCTAGTTCCTGTTCTTTAGTTAAAGATACTTCACCTCCCATAGTTTTGCCACGAAAGTCATAACCTGTTCGACCAGATCTAGCGTAGTACATATGCACTTTCATCAGTTTATCTACACTACAGTCATTATGACCAAGATCCAATGGGATTTCTTATCTTAGGAATAGAAACATTGTTGAGGCTGTTTGGCGGACTTGGTGATGGTGTATTGCTTTACATTTACATGTGAAAAGAAATTTCAGTTCAAATTTACACACAATATCTATTGAATCACAATGATATTAATGGTATGTATGAAATAGGAAGGAGATAAAACCTTTGGTTGAGGTTTCTTTTGGAGAAGCATCAGTAATTTGTTCAGTTGGAGTTGAGACATTTTCCTTTGGCTGAGAGTCAGCAGAAGTTTGTGTTTCCACTTCATTCACGGCTATACCATTTCCCGGATTATCACCAACTTCTTCACTAACCTGAGTTTCTGCATCGAAATGATGATTTTTTTTTTTCAGAGATAAAACCTTCTAGTGCGTTTTGATAATTCTCAAATAAACATTCTGTCAGACACTTAGAATATCATCATTTTTTCATTGTTCAAATCACGTAATGAAATCATAATCCATGGTTTTGTTCGCCTATTTGAATTGTCGCAGATTTTTCTTGTTAAGAAAAGGGGAAATTTATTCCATCAAGTCGAAAGTACAAGAGGCGGGATATGGCCCAACCTCTATACAAGAAACAAATGAGAAACAGAACTCACTAACTATCACTAGAGTCATAGGCTATACTAAAAGAAAAACCGAACAAGGGTTAATCTGTCAAAATAACAAATGTTGCAGATGATATTGAATAGTTGTGATCGATTTGGGTTTTCTTTGAATAGAAATATCTGGAGCAAGGGGTTTAATCACAAACCTGTGGATGTGGTCTCATGATCCAAAGAATCAATTTGTGCACTTGAGCTTTCAATACTGCCATTTTCCTCAGGGTTAGGTGCATCAGTTTCTTCTTCACCTTGGGTGGCCACAGGGTCAGTGCTATCTGCTTTTTCACTTTGATTTTCATCTTTTGCTATTACATCTTCAGTCGTCTTCTCCTTAACCTCTTCAGCAACTGCCTCCTCTGTAGCTTCTACCACTATCTCTGACGAAATATCAGCTTCTTCACTTGGAGAAGGTTCATCATCGCTCGGTATAACAGTGCTGGCCTCTACTTCTTTACTACTTTTAATCTCAACATCATTACTTTGAGAATTCTCAGGAATTGTGACTACATCCTCTTCCTTATCCGGAATTTCAGACGAAGTCTCATCTATCACAGTGACCTCTCCAACAGTATCCTTTGCATCTTCCTCGACTTTTTCAACAAGTTGATTCTCATTTTCCCTTTCATCCAAAAAGGCAGATATATCTTTATTACTACGGAAAGCTAGCACGAAGGGGTTTGTTGCAGTATGTAACACACCCTGGGTAAGCTTAGCATCCAACTCCCCACCAGCTTCTTCCTTTTTCATTGTTAATGTTACCTGTCCTCTAGTGATTCTCAGTACCCGAACATTAACTTCTTGACCAATTTCCAATGAAGAACCGCCCATCATATTTACAAACCCCTCATCAGCTTCCTCTGATGTAGGCAAGAATCCTTCCTCGCCTTCAGGAAGCGAAATAAAAGCACCAGCTCTAATTATATTTTTGACAGTTCCTGCAAGATCTTGCCCCTTAACAAACTTTGAGCTTTTTGTATCCTCTTTCTTCTGATTATAATTTTGACCTGTTTTTCGGGGAGGTCTAGATTTCTCACCACTTGGAGCTTCATTTAAGCGCATGGTTAAAGATATACGCCCTGTCTCCATGTTTGCTTCTACTAATTTTACGGTCACTTCTTGTCCAATAGTAACTACGCTAGACACATCCTTAACAAAGCTATCACTCAACTGAGAAACATGAACAAGCCCATCCGTAAAAGCTCCAAAATCAACAAAAGCACCAAATGGCTGGATGGATCTGACTTTTCCAGTAAAAGTTGCTCCAGCAATAAGTTCTTCATTCTTCACAGGAGGAAAGTCACTTTTCCTAACAGATCTTGGAGGTTTAGTTCGATTTGTATTGACATCGGTTTTGGGAGCCGATTCTTCAGTAGTTTCTGCAGCATCTGTCACAGTAACTGAAGCTTTAGCTTCAGCTTCAGCTTCAGCTTCTGCTTCCTCCACGGCAACATCAGTCCCAGCGGCAGATGCTATATGAGTTCTTAGCTTGGGTTTTAAGCTGCACCCTATCCGGAACTGGGGAAACAATCGAACAGATGTTGATAAGGGTAATATATATTTTTGGGCTGGTAATGGTAGTTTGTTAAGCTTTCGTGGGAAGCTGCATCTTGATAAGAGGTTGCTCTTCTTTGATATGAGGGCAACTTCTGGGGTAAATGAAATGTTATTGATCGAACTCGGGATTGCAGGAGCCATGTTGAGGAGTAGATAACAAAATCACCAACTACGATACTTCACACATCAATTTGACTACCTGAAGAAAGTGTGATAAAGAACATCAATGCCCAATTCATCTTACAAAATGGGGGAAATGCAAGATACTCCCGTGTGTTATGTGAAACCTGCAAGAAACTACCCTATGAAATGTTTATTGCACAAAATACCCTAATACTATTTAAAATTCAGCACAAAACCCCCATTTGTTCAACATAGGTTGTTTTGGGTCTGCATATTTCAAGAATTAGTTCACGTGAAGTTGTAAGGACAAACATGAAGTATTTAAAAAATGATTTCTTGAAATATGCTGATCCAAAACGACTTATTTTGTACAGATGGTGGGTTTCGGTGCTGTATTTTTAATAGTACAAGGGAATTCTACACAATAAACATTAGGGTAGTTTCGTGTAGGTTTCACACAACACGGGGGAGTATCTTGCATTTATCCAGACAAAATGACTTAGATGATAATCAAACCTTTAAACCAACAAACAGCTTAAATTAACCACGAATAATAAGCTTAACTGCATTATATATATATATATATATATATTGGTTACACTGGCGTAAAATCTCAAAAGAAACATTATTAGTGATGAGGTGCTTATTTTGATGAATATTAATGTACCTAAAGTATTTGTGTTTTGGTTTCAACCAAAATTCCATTGATTAACAGCAAAGCATACTCAATACCAATTTAAGCATATGTATATCCGAATTCCTAAATTGAGCCACTTGACACAAATTATTACAACAACCAGTGTCCAGAAATAAAAAGAACCAAAATATACAGCATAATTAAAAGAATCCACTATGAATAACATGTAAGAAGATAATACTGAATTGAAACCATGAGCAGTACCTCAATTGAAGCTGAAAAATCAAACCTTGAGGTAAACAAATAAATGTATCAAAACGTTAATTATGATAATTTAGTTAAAGGGAAAGGTTTCACTTCCTCATCAGTATCTTTTGCGGGTAATGAAGAAATATAGAGAGGGAAATGAAAGGTGAGGGTTTAAATCCTTATCTCATGTTATCATCGCTTCTCTTATAAAATAAATAAATACAGTTATTACAGCGGTGCGGCTCAATCTTTTTTTTTTTCTTTTAATTTTTGTGGCAAGCAAGTTAAATTGTTGATATATCTTTTTTGCCCTTTTTTCCTTTTGCGAATATTTGGAAATTATTTGACCTAATTTGATATGTAACATAATAAAACTTATAATTAGTATTTGTAAATTATTATTCAGATTGGTGCTTACTGTATATAAAATTGGCATACACATAAATTTGGGCTTTCATTGGTTTTGGGTACATCACTAACCAATACTAAATATATTATCAAATTTAGACAATTAAAGTATTTTGAGGCTCACTAGATTGGGCCTAGGCCTGTCAATGGGTGGGCTTTTACCATTTCAGTCTTCCTCTCGTGGCATTTTATTTAATACAGAGAATTAATTGTTCATCTTTCTTCAAATAGATGGATATCGGGTTCGATTTAATTAATTCTTATTTTTTACATGATTCATACCGACTCGAACTTCATCATAATAGTCTCAAATTTATCTTCTAATTATTTGTTTGATGTATATTAAGCTATAATTGTTCTACTAATAAAAGTTTAGCTTGGTGCAATAACTTTTACAATATCATTTTCAGGTTTCCATTTTACCACATTTATTGTTATGCAACTCCATTAATTTTTTAGCTCACTTAAAAGTTTTTCAATTCCAAAACTGAATTAATTAATTCACTATTTGTATTATGGTAAAGATTTTAACCATTATATGTAATATGCAAAATCAATGCAGAATGTATGATATGCCCAGTGCACAATATATAGAAAATGCGATGGTGTCCATGCACAAGGAGTTGTATTAATTTTGGCGATGGTTCAATTCTTGTTTGTCTTGTCGGGTGGCTAGATCAAATTCGGGAGAGTGTTCATGTATTGGTTAATTGGCTAGATCAAATAATAATACTTTAAATAATTAAATATTTTGCCCATCCGATCCGTTGCATTCTGAAAAAGTAAATTAACAAGAACTCGGAAACTTCCTCAAACCTTTTCTATTCCACAACTTTTACAACTTGCCACATGATCAAATTTTTTTAACAATCCAAACATTATATATATAGTACTTAATTTCACTTGTTTTCTTTACCATTACTACTTTTCATGAGACAACCGTAAATTGCATTTAATGTGATATTAAATTATAGTCTATCCACAAATTTTTGAAAAGGAAAGGAAAGTTTGTCTATTACAAAGTCTTTTCTAGTTTATATATAATCTACACGATTTTTTGCAAGTTTATTCTTAATTATTTAAGTACGAATGAAAACCATGTTGGTCAAACATTCATATGATATGAGCCTTGTTTTTCTTATTCTTTTTGAACAATTGATCAATCGATATCTTTAAATCATTTTATAGATGCAATATTCCAAATAGTAATAATCCGAACTTCACTATATTATTTTTATAGATATAGATAATTAGTAGGTTATAAGTGGATCGAGTTGTCAATCAAGTTCAACAATATAATTCAAAATCCATATCCAAGATAGATCTTCAAGGCAATGGGCGCGCATCTTGTTGCTGTTGTTGGTTTTTTTTTTTCCTTTCTTTTTTATCTCCTTCTTTCTTTGAAGAAGTAGGAGCTAGACAATGGGAAAACAAATAAACTTGCTCAATAATTAGTCCAAGTGGGAATCCATTTTAGGTTTTTTTCCAGCAAATTACTCCATGACATGTCTAATGGACAATTTACTCTCGTATGAAATGAAAATAGATTATCCACCTTGTGAAGTATAACAATATGCGCTTTGTATTCTTCCTAATGGAGTTGTTATACATGCGCTCTATAATATGACTGAAACTTAATTTTGATGTTAGAAATAATCAATTTAACCCTTTATTGATAACACACTAGAAGAAAATTAAGCTTATGTGACAAAAAATTAAGTGATAATATGGAAGTTGTCACTCTTTGTATGTATTTAGTGATAAAAATATTAATTTTGTCATAATAATTATGGTGACAAGTGCAATAGTGACAAAATATCTTTTTAAGTTGTCACTAATAGCTATTAATGACAAATATATGGTGACTTAAGTTGTCACTATTGACAATTAGCGACACCCTTTTAGTGACAACCTAGTGACAATAAATATTGTCACTGTGGTTTAGTGACAACTTTCTGGTTGTTACTTTTGGGATATCGCTAAATATCAATAGTGACAAATTTTTTACAATTTTTGTCACTAGTATGTTTATGAAAATCATTTTAGTGACAATATTTGAGTTCTCGTCACTTAATATATACAAGAAGTGACAATTTTAACATTGTCACATAAAATTTTATCACTAAAATTTAATTTTTTTGTAGTGACATATTCCCTTCAATTTACACCATATGATATGCATAATAGACAATTTACTCCATTGTGATACAGCCTACCGAGAACCTTACCCCCTTATAAAAATGTAGAAATCAAGAGGGTGACGATGTGCTTATTTTACAAAAACATAAGGGAATATCCTCCCATGTTTATTTTTATGGGGGTAAACTACCTTCTAAAAAAACACATAGGGTAATTTGCTATTAACTCCATTTTAGGATTATGGACTTCAAATTAAAAAAATAAAAATAGTAAAGTTTTGTAGCAATAATAGTATCTTTACATGTGGGTCTAGACTTCAATTGTAGTTCAAGTTGTAATTTATTAGCGGTACAATAATTATTTCTGATCCCCTCCAGGTTAGTTAGGAAGAGAATCTTTGCATGGATTCACATGAATATTTTATCTCCTTTTGTTACAACCCAAAGTGATGAAAAATCCATAAGGCTATCATATTGACTTAATCATGCACAATAAAGAATATTCCAACTCTTGGTATTGAATTTCAATAATATAATTACACCAAAAAAATTCTCTATACCAATTTTCACATTCACTTATTCAAATCGATCTTAAAGCAAATCAATTAATTCCAAAAGATCTTTTTCATGTCATAACTTATTGGGTCTTGGCAAAGGTAGGTTATCACTTGATTGAATATATATATATAGAGAGAGAGAGAGACATTTTTTAAAATTATATATAATAAAAATATAGTTCATCTTTTAAGATTTTAAAATTTTAAAAATTATTTTGTAGGATTTAAACTTGCATCGCCACTTTGACAGTAATATTATTAGTTCATTCCACTATTGTACTTATCAAACTTTAATGTTGGTTGAGACTTAGGCATGAGTAGTATAATATGTACTTAATTAAGGAGATTATTAATACAAGAATCTCATATCATATATTATTAGCGTAGATTGATTTGATGTCTAATATAATTATCCAAAAAAAGATTTGATGTCTAATAATATGATTGACTTGGAAGTTGAAGTGCCTTAATAGGCATACGTACATATGCCCATACTATATTATGTATATTTAAACGAGGGAAAAATACTTTTGATATTAAACTTTAGTCCGAAAAACACATTTGATATCAAACTTTTCGAAAAAATATATTTCATACCATGATTCACACCATCTTGATACATTTAGTTTTCATGATCAATTTTCGGACGGAATTCAACACTTGCATGTTAAGTTAACAATAATGGGTCTTTAAAACGCGTGCCTGTTTTCCCTCCCATTGTTAATTAACGGGCACGTGAGCGGCACGTGCTGAATTCTGTCCGAAAATTGACGAAAAAATTAAATGTGTCAAGAGGGTGTGAATCATGGTATGAAATGTATTTTTTCGAAAAGTTTGGTATATACCAAATGTGTTTTTTGAACTAAAGTTTAGTATCAAAAGTGTTTTTCCCTCATATTTAAATAGAAAAATTCTAGTTTAGACCTGTCTAAAATCAAGTTAATAATAGAACAATTACAATAATTATATTTAGCTATATGGTCAATTGATATCATTTATTAACAATGTGCATATAAATATGAAGGAAAATCAAGCATATATATAGTAGTATAGTACTATTATTCTTTTTGATACGTAATTAAACAAGAATTATTCTGCGAAACTTCATCACCAGCAATTAGGACTAAGTCTATGTGCATAGAATTTTTAGTCAAATCGAATATAAACTCATATTTTGTACTCAAATTCAATATGAACTTATTTTTTCTATTTATCTATATAGGCAACATTATCTAGAGGCCGGGAATTAGTTTTCTAGTCGATCTCCCAAAAAAAAAAAAAAAAAAAAATGAAAGAAGAAATTTAGTTTTCTAGTCGTCTGAGATAACCCCAAAACCCGGCACTTTAACATGTGCCCAAAATCTATAATAGATATTCTCTCAAGTTATATATGGAATATAGTAGAGATTATTAATCCAAGGTAACAAAACATAATCCCGTGTTTCCTTCTCCACCTTTCTTCTCTTTATAATTAAATTATTACTATCTGATTGCTTAGAATTAAAAGCAAAACCTCGGTCTTGTAAAAAAAGTTAAAGTTTCATATATCTTCATGTTGTACTACTTTTATGCATACGCGTTTATAGTTTATTTATACCTGACTGATACAACTATTAATTTCATATTCATTACTCTTATAATTAGTAGAAAAATGTTACTTAAAATGGTGTGATGTAGAAGTTCCATCTAAAAAATAAATAGATACCTTTTTGTTCTTAGTGTTTTACTTCATTTGTCTCAAAAAAATTCATTTTATTTTATACACGAAGATGATGTTAGACGGATCGAACCCAAATTCATATGACAAGTGTACGATATGTGTGTGTTATGTGTTGAGTCAACCCGATCATGGTGCATTTTGAGACTAAATGTCTCACATAGATTGTAAATCAATAACAAGTTCACCTTATTTGGATAATCCTCAACCCTTGAGCTAACTTTCGAGATGAGTTAGGCTCAAACTACGTAATTTGGACTAAGCCAAATCCATGTGGTGAAACCTAAGATGGTACTAGAGCATCGGGTTCATGTGGACCACCTCTTTCCGCGATGGGCTCTTCCTTGTTCACATGATGAGATTATTCTTCACCCACACACTACGCCCATGTAACAAAGATATATGTTGTCATTATTCGTCTAGTTAACAAAGGTATGGACTGCCATTATTCGTGTGTTGGGCATTTATCCAATTGTCGCAAGTCCGCAAGGTTGGGCTTCATAGTAGTGTCACGTGATGGGCTTGCTTCCCCACACATTCGACCCGCCCACACGTGAAGGGGGAGTGTTGAGACTAAATATCTCACATGAATTGGAAATCAATAATAATAAGATCACTTTATACGGTCTTGGACAATCCTCAACTCTTAAGCTTGTTTTTGAGACGAGTTAAGCCCAAATAACTTAATGTGAATTTAGCCCAATCCATATGGTGAAATCTAAGAATGCGATCGAAGCAAACCCAATTTGTCTCCTATCAACCAATATCTTATCTTTTTACCTAATCCATCTTCGGACAATCCAAATTAATCCGGCTAAACCCGTCAGTTGCATCCCTACAATAATGAAAGTGTAATTAGATCTTTTTTTTAAAAATAAAATAAAATTGAGGTTCATACTTTAAAAAATACAACTGAAAACTTTCTATTTTAAGTACAGGGATTGTGAGAATTAAACAGCCTAAATACTTGGTATTATATTTAATTTGGGCATGAATAACGTACGTGATGTTAACATCACAATGTAGTTGCTCAATACATTCCACATGGGACTAAATGATAAACAATATGCAAATATAGCATCTTTCATTGATTTATTAAAGAGCATAAATCACGAGAGTTGTTAATGTTAATTTCTTATTGTTTTGTTTTTCAGGTAAGACCCTTGAAATAATCCGCAATAATGCTTTGCGTGTGATGAGTGATGACACAACTTTATTTGCTACTATTTCAGAAATTAAGTAAAAACTAGAATAACTTAAACTTCAAATTGTTTATCATTATTTCTAGAAATAGTAAAAAAAATTGGTCACATGACACTAATTAATATTTATTTTATTACTAAATACTCCCTGCATTCGATTTATTTTGCTTCCTAGGTACGATCAACTGGTCAACTTGACTAAATTTATAAAAATTATAATAAATAATTTAATTAGTATATTTCACTAATAAGTTGATAATATCATATGACACCATTTATATTAATATGTAAAATGTTTAATACACCACAAATATGAATAATTTAATATGATAAGTCGCTTAAAAGACTGAAAAATTTGATCGGATTATATTGCAAATGGAGCAGAATAAATGGGACGAAGGGAGTATTATTATTATTTTTTTTTTAAGATTGTAAATATATCATCATTACATCATAACTTATCCAACAAGGTAACAACACATCATAATGAATTTAAATATGTCAAAGTGCAACAAATAACTAACAATAAGACTAATAATAAAATTAGAAGAAAAACCACATTTATGGGAATTGATGATAACAAAATTCATGTCTTGATTTTGGAATATATACTGTCCAGGATCTATCTTACCTTTCAGAGGTGCTAGTCGTAATTTAAAATTGGAACTTTATGCCTTAGAAAAATTATACTTCACCTTACATTAGATTTCTTTTTCCTTTTTTGGGATTATTGCATTTTTGGTGTCACAACTATAATTCATTGGCATTTCTACCCCGTAACTTTTTGAGCTGGCACATTTGGTGCCACAACTTCAGCATCAGTGGTAATTTTGGTGTCAATCGAGGCCCAATTCCAAAATTGGCCCGAAATTATCTCATGTGCGGGTCATGTGACATAAAATATTTTGACCATTCAACATCTTTTTCATTAAAAAAAATCAAAATTCAAAATCCTAACTTTTCCTATAAAATTCACCAATCTTCGCCAAATAAAAACATCCAAGTAGTCTAGTTCTTGGTGGATGAAAATATATATGTTTGTTTTAATGAAAATGGCGTTATATTGTCACAATCTCCAATTTTCATGTCACATGGCACGCACATGGGGGGAATTTTGGCCTAATTTTGAAATTGGGCCTCAATTGGCACCAAAATTGCCACTGATGTTGAAGTTGTGGCACCAAATATGTCAGCCTGAAAAGTTACGGGGTAGAAATGCTAGTGGGCTATAGTTGTGGCACCAAAAATGTAATAATCCCTTTTTTTTTTCTTGCTACAATTGAACAAAATTATTGGATTAAATTCTCTATTAAAAATGACTAAATCATTTAATCTTTCATGGGACATGCCCGATCTATCATAAATATGTTTTTATGAATGATTTTAATTTTGAAATTTTTTCTTACAATAAATACTTGCTAAAGAATAACGAATATTATTTCGTAACAAAGTTTAATCAATAAAGAAATTAATGATAAGCTTCTAATAATTATGTATGCTATAAAAAAAGCTCAAAAATCCGGATCAAAATTTTCATATATTTAATTTTTCATAATTGGGACTATACAAATTCCGGGGTCTCTCTAAGTTGAGGGCCCGGTGCAATGGCCTAACATGCCTATAAACATTTTAATTTTGTCAGCCTAGTATGATATAAACTTGACACAAAAAATACAATGACATAGACGATCAAATTACTTTGTATATATCACAAAAAGAAAAAAACATGCACTAAAACAAAAATTATTGTTGTAGAACTTGGTTGCACATTATTAATTCATCTTGTATAACAGCCATACATAGTTGCTTAAAACTAACGAGCAGAAGACAAAAACACTCCCCATGCTTTGTTTAATTCCCAAAAACCCCCTTGTGTTATTTTAACTCTCATAAATTTCCCTGTGTTTGGTTTTAAATACCACACTCAACTCAAGTATGATTTTACTTTTGATTTTTGGTGGAATGACAAGATTACCCCTATGTGTTTATTTTTTTAAACTTTATTTATTCTTTTTTTGAATAATTAAGTGTATACTACTTGGGTTGAGTGTGGTATTTAAAACCAAACACAGGGGGGTTCTGGGGATTTAAAATGACATATGAGGGGGTTTTTTGGGAGTTAGACAAAACATATGGGGTGTTTTTATCTTTCGATGTCAGGGGTAAAATTGTCATATCAAAAGCAAAATGTGAACAAATACTTGCAATTTTGGTGATTAAAACACTCTCTTTTCTGGGGGTGTATTTGGCATTTTCTTGAGATCATAGGAAGATTTTTAAGATTTAAAATAAAGAGTTTTTGGGAGTTAGACAAAGCATAAAGGGTGTTTTTATCTTTCGCTCTAAAACGAATAGGCAACATGTGAGACGACAAGTTTGGTAACAACCTAGCTAGGTGCGCGCATTCATGACTGGCTATGGCAGATATTTATGTCAAAATTTAGTAAAAGCTAAAATTGTTTATCATTAGATATATAAGGTAGATTACGACTACCCCGCGTATTACTAAAAAGTTTATCACCATCTTACAATTAGCCTCTTATCCATGAAAAGTTTCAATTTTGCCTCTAGGGGGTTATTTATAATGTTTGTAATATCTTAATAAAATATAAATTTTATAATTGGCCCTAAGTTTCAAAAAATATTAAAAAAAAATCTTATTTGTACATATTTATTAACAACTTAATTTTTATAAAAATAAATTAAACAAAATTTTATAAATATAAGAAAATTATTTATACAAATTATTTATATTGTATTAATAAATTTAATATTATACGGATAACAAGAAAATTTAAAATTACAATACATTTTTTTATGTTTATAATAACAATTTTTTTAGATTATTATATAATACTAAAAAATAATTTATTATTATAAAGATTAAATTGTTAATAAATATGTAGAAATAAAATTTATTTTAATATTTTTTGAAACTTATGGGCAATTATACAAATATATCAATTTTTTTATATAATTATCAATTGTATAATTAATGAGATATTACAGTTAATATCCAAGTTTAATATTTTTTAAGATATAACAAACATTATAAATAACCCCTTAAGGGTAAACTTGAAACTTTTCAGATGTAAGGGTTAATTGTAAGATGAGGACAAACCCTGAAAGAATTTTCGTAATACTCAATATATCAAGAGGATTTTTTAAATAGGCTTTATAATCTTAATTTACCCGACATATAAATAGTCAATTTTATATTGGTTAACAGAAGCATGGTCTATTCATACGGATGCAATGGCCGGTGTGGTACATAAAATTAAAATAAAAGTCATTTACTGCATGACAAGATTTTTTTTTTGGTCAAATCATGAGAAGATTTCTACTTAATTCATTTGTTTGATATCGAGTGTCACACTTTTTTTAGATGGTAATTATATCAATAAATTATTATTATATTCGAATTTATTCAATAATACATCAACAATAATATATCAATATTACATCAAGAATCAATCCAATAAAGCCAAATTATAAAGAAAACTAACAACACCACTAATAATAAGTTAGAGAAAAACCCACCAAAGAAGGAAATTGAACTGCTTTAACCTTACCACTAGACTATGATCTTATTGACCAATTCATATAACACTCAAACAAACATATTGTAAGTATATTTAATCGACTAACCTATTTAAAAAATATAATTATATATACAGAAAAAAACCTATTTAAAATATAATTTTGTTTTAGTAAAATGTAAATGCATCGTTACATTAATCATTATATTCATTAAATTTATTCGATTATTAATAAAATACAAAAATAAATAAACTACCAAAATTAGTATTAAATTAAATAAATACTCACAATAGTGGTATCCAAATTCAAAATCTTTAGGATCTCAACTTTTGTAACTAAATCATTTTTGCGTCTTTGGGTTATTTTCTTTAACACCCACAAAACAACTCATAAAATAATGTGGGACCCACAAATCATGCGTGGAACTTGGAACAGCTAGCTCGATTAGATTTGGTGCATGTGAACCCACTTTTTTAATAATGTTAATTCTTTGAATTAATGCCTGTTTATGTTCTGGAGAAAAAAATAAGAACAAGAAGTAAAATATATATGGGAGCTAATTAAGAAATATATCCTGTACAGATTACAGATTGCATGTCATTACTAAGTAATGGTATATATATTTAGTATTCATAAATTTGTTCTGATCTATAATGTTTCAAAGCAAATCTTTCCACAGCAATTGATATCCATGTTTATTAGGCCAAGAGATCTTTTTACCCTTGGGCCAATCCCAATATATTTCCTGCAGGATTTCTGCAATCCAAATATATTAAATATGTGGGATCTAATATTATATTTTTCCTTATTTATAAGATACTTCCAAAATATATTAAAAATGGTATTAACATTTAAAGGGTGTAATTTAAATTGGATATCTGCATTGATATGATAAATTTTATTGACTTTGTATTGCAGAAATCCTTCAGTACTTTTCAACTTTGAGAACTATATATAAGTAAAAATATAAATAGAATTAATAGCAATTTACCTTCATGTGAATGTGATATTTGAAGTACACAATTCACCAATAAAAAAAGACACCCCTTGATATTAAAAAAAAAAAAAAAAAATTCACCGCCTCACTTCACCTTTTGAAACAGTGATTTTTTGTTTTTTAACTAAAATATCCTTATATAATATTATTGATATTAAAAAAAAAAAATTACCGCCTCACTTCACTTTTTGAAACAGTGATCTTTTTTGTTTTAACTAAAATATCCTTATATAATGGAATTAATGCATTTTTGGTGCCACAACTATAGCCCACTGGCGTTTTTACCCCGTAACTTTTCGGGCTGGCACATTTGGTGCCACAACTTCAATATCAGTGGGAATTTTGGTGCCAATTGAGGCCCAATTTCAAAATTGGCCCTAAAGTCGCCCATATGCGGGCCATGTGACACGAAAAATGGGGATTTTGACCATTCAACGTCTTTTTCATTAAAAAAAATACCAAAATTCAAAATCCTAACTTGTCCTACAAAATTCACCAACATTCCCTTAATTAAATTGTTACCCACTTTCTTATTCTTCCCCAAATAAAAACATCCAAATAGCCTAATTCTTGGTGGGTAGAATTTTTTTTTTCATGAAAAATGTGTTGAATGGTCAAAATCCCCAATTTTCATGTCACATGTCCCGTACATGGGGGAATTTCGGGCCAATTTCAAAATTGGACCTCAATTGGCACCAAAATTGCCATTGATGTTGAAGTTGTGGCACCAAATGTGCCAGCCCGAAAAGTTATGGGGTAAAAATGTCAGTGGGCTATAGTTGTGGCACCAAAAATGCAATAATCCCTTATATAATATTACAATAAAAATAACTTATATAATATTATATTAAATAGGGAGGTAGATTGCCATTTGAACATATTTCAGGGAGGGCATTATTTACTAAAAAAAATATGAATTTAATTAATTGAGGTTTAAATTATCTTTTCATTATAAAAATAGATTTCATATTTTTACGCGCGTGAATATGTACTCCCCATGCGAAGAATAATCTGCATATTTTTGAAGGAGGTATATTGCTAAAATTCAAAGAAAAAATGGAAGAATTAAAGGCGCGTGGGTTAGGTTAGAAATCTTGAGAGCAAAATATTAAATATTACATATTAAATGAGTTAAAATCCGAGACAATCACTTTCAAGTGGTCCTTAATTACTATTTAAAATGAATGATCAATGACCAAAGGCAAGACTATAATTGCAAGGGATTTCATGGAAGTTGTCAAAACGAGCTAGGACACCAATTTAATTATTTTAATTAAAAAAATATGAATCAAATAAAATCTACACACAATCTGATTTCCAGCGATGCAATTATTAGTGTGTGCAAAGTGTTGACAGCTTAAAAGGTTAGTAGAAGATCTCTTTGATTCCATCCATGATATATCCATTGATCATTTTAATTTCATCCAAA
Organism: Penstemon newberryi var. newberryi; assembly: GCA_030819805.1. Classification (NCBI taxonomy): domain Eukaryota; kingdom Viridiplantae; phylum Streptophyta; class Magnoliopsida; order Lamiales; family Plantaginaceae; genus Penstemon; species Penstemon newberryi. The sequence continues at coordinate 11,913,072 of JAUALY010000002.1, read as the reverse complement.
AAAAGAAAAACACGCACCAACACACAGTATATAGTACTAGCTAGCTATACTTTTCAGAATTAAGGAATTTAATTAAAGAAAAATGGGGAGCAATTATTTTGGTCATGACGCAAAACAAAGAAATGAAAGAGGTGGTACAGTATTGTCATCTTCTTCATCTTCATCACAGTCTTCGTCATCAAGAAAGGGTAAAAAGGGTAATTCAGATAAGCCTAAACAACCACAAAGAGGACTTGGGGTTGCTCAACTTGAAAAGATTAGGTTGCATAGTCAATTGGGCTCCAATAACTATCTCCCTTCTGTTCATAACCCTTATGTACCTAATCTTATTAGCCAGGTACTTTTAAATATTTTGTTTTTCTGAAACATTTGAAAAAATTGTAAATGATCAAAGAAACGCTACATCTTTGTTAGTTTCCATGTCTTCGGTGAAAACTTATGAAAAAAATTAATTTAAGATTATTGTTGGTTTGGTGATTGAAATTGTAGGAGGATATGAGGTTACAAACGGCCTATTCTTCGTCGACGCCTTCATCTTTCGCATATTCTTCATCTACATCTCCTACTTATGGCTTTCAGGGACCCCAAGGTGTCATGGTATGAGACTTAGGTTTATTTTTAATATTCCAATCTGAGATGAAATGGGGTTTTCCTTGATATATGTCATGATCACATTTAAATTATAGCTAGCTTTGAGTATTTTTTGTGAATTTAATGAACATTTTAAGTAGTACTATTTGAGACTGGCCGATAGAGCTATAGATAAATTGAGATGTGATCATGGCTTAATTTTGTGGTCCTTGTTATTTTTAACAATTAATCACTGTCTCATTTTACTTTTAAATTGAAAAGATATATATATATATATATCATGAGCCTGAAACCCTAGCTTGAAATGAAAATTTGGATTTCTATCCCAGATTCAAACATGATTATACCTGAATTCTATTTTTAAATTTTTCTCTTTTTTCTTCATCTGTAAAGTAGTTGTTTAGCAAACTGTAATTTACTTGCACATATGCATGCATTCACATTAAATATAGGACCATGAAACATGGCTTTTAAAACAATGATTTGCAATTAATTATGAGAAATTTATTTGGTTACATTGTAATACTTAGTCAAATAATTCAAGGATGTCCTACACACATAAACGAAGAAACAATTCCGTACGTGTGTATTGTCTTTAATCAGGTTCATGTCCTATGGGTGTATGTGGATGGGTTTTGACCCGGTCTCGCGAGATCGAGCCAAAACCCTTTTGAATGAGTTTTCGCCAAACTCATAAAACCATTAAAAACTTATTCAGAAATTCGCACTCAAACTCTTCAAACCTATAATACATTGATTTGACAGCTACCACATACTTTTTCCCCCAAATCTCACCAAAAAAGACATTGATTTGACACCTACCACCTATTTTTTTCCCTAAACCCCAACATCCAAACCCAATCTAAGTGGGGTTTCAACTTATTCAAACCACAAAACCCAACAGTCAAAACTCATCCAAATGAGGTATCAAAGGTTTCATCGAAATCACCCAAACCATTTTTTTTAAACCGAGACCCGCGAAATCGAGCCAAAACTCATCCAAATAGGCACTATGTAATCTATTCATTTGAAATAAGTCAATTTCCTAGCTAGCTAAGAGATTTTGTAGGTGTTGCAACTCTACAATTTGTAAATATTTACGAGGGAAAAACACTTTTGATACTAAACTTTAGTTTAAAAAATACATTTGATACCAAAATTTTCCAAAAAAACACATTTCATACATGATTCACACCCTCTTGACACATTTAGTTTTGCAGTCAATTTTCGGACGGAATTCAGCACGTGCCGTTCACGTGCCCGTTAAGTTGACAATGGTGAGTCTTTAAAACCCGTGCCTGTTTTTCCTCCCATTGTCAACTTAACCAGCACATGCTGAATAACGACCGAAAATTGACGGTAAAATTAAATGTGTCAAGAAGGTGTGAATTATATATGGTATGAAATGTATTTTATTCGGAAAATATGGTATAAAATGTGTTTTTTTTACTAAAGTTTGATATAAAAAATGTTTTTCCCTCAAATCTTTATTCACCGAAAACTTTCACACCTGTTCTTGTTTTTGTGTGCTTTATTACTAAATTGTGTGTCCATGCCATTACACTCTATGTCTCTAACTTGCAACAGTTATTCTTCGAAACATGGCCTTGTTTCAGATTGGCTTGCAAGATTTGGATAGAGCAAATATAAGATATGGAGATTCCCAACCTACAAATGTAGCAAGGTTTGTATATGAAAAGATTCTTGTGTCTTATTAATTCTTCTTTTGGTTTTCCAAGAATATATATATTTCAGGTCTTAGACCTGACTTAATCACTTTTGAGGCGTGTCTGATATCTTATGCGGGTACCTCTTCCAGTGGGGATTGTAGATTCAAAACCGGATTTGCCACATTGTGGGGGTCTAGTCTCTTTTACTAGACCAATCAAGCTACCTTTTAATTAACAATTTCAATAATTCTTACGCGTACTGCAATTGCTTAAGTTCTGACGAAATTAATTTGTTGGCTTGAATCAGATGGCATCCGGGCAATGCAGGCTTTGGAAGTCAACATTTCGAGGAGCCAAACATGACTAGATCCTTTTTAGAACCCGGAGTCGAGGTAACAATTTCATAATAACAATTGAATAAGCTGTACGTAATTAACTTTATAGTTGTTATAATTAAAATTTAAAACCTTTGATTTGTGCAGGGATCATTGAGTAAGAAGAAAAAGAAAGACTCGTTGGGGTCGAGTAGTCAAAATTCTGAATCTAGTAGCACACAAGATATAGATTTGGAGCTCAGACTTTCACTTTAAATTAAACCTCAATCATAATCTTAAGCATGGGGCTTAGATAATAAGTATGTGGATTTCCTGCTTAATTATACTTGTTGATTAGTTGAGCATTGCTCATTAAAAGTGATCAAATTAATTAGCAAATCTGCACAAGTTTGAGAAAGAAAGGTTATGAGCTAGCTAGCTTGTGTTATTAATTGCTGTTTAATTTGGAAATATTGGGACTGTGATTGAAGTTACATGACCTAGCTAGATGATGCAATGAATGTTAATAATTTTTTATGTAGCTTATGTTTCAGATTAATTTAAAATTTTGTTCAACTAGCTGTGATTGTATGGATGGATGATTGATTCTATGCTAACTATTAGTAACTATACTTGTTCACAAAAGTAAAATAAGCATGAATTTTTTATTTGAAAAGATCATATATTGTCATTGTATTGTTACAATTGAAGGATCTAATGGATTATTGAATATATGAGAAAAATTTAAGGGAGTAAACTTTATGTTATATTAGTCTTAGGGGGTAAAATAATATTTTACCTTGACCACCATTCGTAAGCAATAATCAAAACAAACAAAAAAAGTCTTAAAAAAATAAAAATATTTCATACCCACATCCACAGATTCTATAATTTTCATATAATTAAATATTGGATGACGTATATATTTATCTATGTGATATATTACGAAATGTTTGAGCCACATAAGAATTTTATCATCAATTAGATCAACTTTAATTAATTCTATAAATAAAATATAAATAATTCAAATGAATTGCATGAGATGCATATGGGTAGGCCCGTGGCCCAAATCCACAACTTCTAAATTTAGTATCTTTCCACGTTTTAGAAAAAAAATTATCCAAGTCTGGGTTGATCAAACCCATTCAACCATCAAGCAAGTGTATTGCACTTACTTTGTGATTGATTACTCTCCTGGGAGTTACATCCAATCCCAAAGATAGTGTATTGCACTTGCCTTGTAGTTACTTTGAGTTCGGTCAAACCTGGTGTGACACTTTTATATGTGGCACTTTACCCTTTTGTGTCATTATAATATGACAGTTTACACTTATGTGTTATGGTAAATATGACAATTTATCCTTCTGTGTTATGATAAATGTGACAATTCGTCCTCCTATGTTGCAAAAACACTTTTCATGTCCTGTCTCAATTTCTAAATTGCTTCTTTAAAATTTTCATAGGAAGATAAAATGCTCTTTTTAAAATGACGGGAGGGTAAAATGACATTAACTCTTGTAGTTTCCGATAAAAAGAGAGATAACTTTGTAATGGTAGGTGAAGATTATATTGTATCGTGTTTGGTTGCTAAAGATTACTTTTGTGACAGTATCGAATAATATTTTGCCTTTTGACATGTATGCCCTATTGATTTCAAGGTTTTCCAATTTTAATAGAGTAACTTTTTTTGTTCGATCTCAAGGTGAATTTGTTTGAAATTTATCAAAAACGAAAAAGCTAAATTTGTTTGAATTTATTAAAAAAAAAAAAAGGAGGTGAATTTGTTTGAGTGGAATTTGGTGCATTTTGTTTACAGTTCGTCATGCCTTCAATAGCTTCTATTAATTCTTCCACACAGGCTGCAAAACTCGATTTTAAACCATAAACACGATTTGTGCTACTCTTTTTATATGTATAAATTTGAAAAGAGACTTTTGGAGGAGCTAGGTTCAAATTAATGACATACTAATTATTGTTGGTGAAATGGGAAGACAACACGTAAGTTTAGTTTTGCATGACCATAAGTTTCACTTGCAACTTTCTATAATAAGATTGATGCTTAATTAATATTGTATGGCACAACCGTTAATAGGAATGTTTTGCAAGTCCAAAGTTGTGTGTAATAATATTCTGATAGAGATGCCTCAGTACCTTTTTACTTAATTTGTCAAGAAACACAAACTAGTATTTTTTTACTTGTCAGAATTTTATATATACTAGAAAGGTACACGTGCGTTGCACGTGATTAACTAATTTTCTATATTAGTAATTGAATCATATAATTGTTTTTCATCATATTATGATCTTAATGACATACTACATTATTTTTTGACTAAATCAATTTAATTATTTCTATATTGTTACGAAGAATTTAAAATTATTATCATAAATACCTAAAACCGAAACTTTAAAATAAAATATGAACTATAATTACTAAGTATTTTTAATCTAAATTTACATGTCTACATAATTATTATTCTAAAACAACCATTTGAACAACTGAACAATATCAAATTTTTTCTTCCTTACCTTGATATTTTCATCTAAACCAGTTTTCACAGGTTTAACAACCCCCCACCCCCCTTTTTGTTTTATCGATTTAAACAGTCTTGTCTGTTATATCTATCTTTTACTAAATTCATAAATTTTCAATTACATGCCTAATCAATTTTTCAACTAATCTGACCCGGATTTACCTATTTTCCTCAATTTTGTCAAGTAAACCTGCTTTTACACTAAGTTTACCATTTTTTTTTTTTTGTTATTTTAACATGTTCTTTCATCGATTTCATTCTCTTTTACATTGAGTTTACCATTTGTTTTTGTGTTATTTTAATCCGTTCTTTCACAGATTTCACCCATTTTTGCGGTTTATCTCATTTGTTAATCAATTCACTCATTTTCTCCGCTTTAACCAAATTTTAGTTGATTTTATCTATTCTTTTGCTGATTCCACCAATTTTCTCACATAGTTCACATTTTTTTGCAAATTTAACTCATTTTTTGTTTTTGTATCTATTTGATCCCCCCATTTTTTTGCTTTAACTCGTTTTTCTTTTATGTAACCCATTTTTCTATTGATTTTACCATTTTTTATCATACATATTTTTAATAGATTTTTACCCGTTTTCATCAATTTTAATCCTTCTATGTTTTGCCTTATTTTGGCTTATGCTAATTATAAGTTTTTCAGTTAAGTACATAGTACCTTTTTCTAATTCATAAAGCCCGAAAGTGGCCTTTTATTTTTAGGTTATTTAATATGTGATATTTTCTTAAGAACTTTCAAAAGAAATATCGATTTTACCTGCTTTTACGCTGAGTTAATTATTTCTTTTTTGTTATTTTAGCCCGTTCTTTTATAGATTTCACCCTTTTTTGTGTGGTTTATCCCATTTGTTAATCAATCCATCAATTCTCTATAATTTAACCCAAATTTAGTCAATTTTCACATTTGTTAATCAATTCACTTATTCTCTTCGGTTTAACCAAATTTTAGTATGATTTTACTTATTTAACCTATTTTCTCACATATTTAACCTTTTTTTTTTGCCAATTAACTCATTTTTGTTCTTGTTTTTTTATCGATGTGTTCCTTTTTTTGCCATCCAACGTTTAGTTGATGTCATTCATTCTTTTTTACCGATTTTACCTATTTTTTTGTCGGGTAACCTTTTTTTTTTTTTTTTTTTTATCAATGGCACCATTTTTTTTTTTATTGCGCTAGCTCGCTTTTATTTCAATCTAATCCATTTTTCCATAGATATATTTTACCATTATTATCATATATTTTTAATCGAAATTTACCTGTTTTTGCCGGTTTTAACAATTGTTTAGCCGATGTCATCCATTTCTATTACCCATTTTTTTTTGTCGGTTAACCTTGTTGTTTATCAATGAGACAATTTTTTTTGGCTTCAACTTGCTTTTCTTTCATCTAACCCATTTTTCCATTGATTTTACCAATGAACAACATCAATTTTTTTCTTTCTTGACCTTGCATCTAAACCATTTTCTCAGGTTTAACCCCCTTTTTATTTATCGATTTCACCAGTTTTACATGTTATACTTGTCTTTTTTTGAGTTCATCCATTTTTAATTACATGCTTAATCCATTTTTTAAACAATTTGACATGTTGCTACCAATTTTCCTCAATTTTATCGAGTGAACCTATTTTATCGATTTAACCTGCTTTTACATTGAGTTATATTCTTTTTTTGTTATTTTAACATATTCTTTCACCGATTTCATCCGTTTTTACATTGAACTTACCATTTTTTTTGTTAAACTGAATCATTCATTCACCGATTTCACCCATTTTTGTGGTTAATCTCATTTGATAATCAATTAACGCATTCTCTCCGGTTTAACTAAATTTTAGTCGATTTTACTTATTCTTTTGCTTATTAACCTATTTTCTCACATATTTCACCTTTTTTGTTGTCTATTTAATTCATTTTGTTTATCTTGTTCATTCATCGAGTTGACCCTTTTTTATCTCGTGTTTAGCCGATATCTTTCACTTCTATCTATTCATCCGGCTTTTGTCGGGTTACCATGTTGTTTTATCGATTGCACCATTTTTTATTGCTTTAACTTGTTTTTCTTCGATCTAAACCATTTTCCATTGATTTTACTATTTTTTTATCATATATTAATTAATCGAATTTTACCTATTTTCAACGGTTTTAACCATTTCTATGTTTTGACTTTTTATTGGTTCAAGTCCATTAATAAGTTTTTCAGTTAAGTAAATAATATTTTTTTATTCATATAGCACGAAGGTGACATAATTTTATTTTTTGATGAGGTTATTAATTTTTTAAGAAGTTTTCAAAGAAATATCGATTTCACCCGCTTTTACACTTAATTTACCTTTTCATTTTTTTATATTAACCCGTTCTTTCACCAATTTTACCCTTCTGTGGTTTATCCCATTTATAAATCAATTCACCCATTCTCTTCGGTTTAACCCAAAATTAGTTGATTTTATCACATTTGTTAATCAATTCCTCCATTCTCTCTGGTTTATCCGAATCTTAGTCGATCTTACTTATTCTATTGATAATTTAACCTATTTTCTCACATATTTCACCTTCGTTTTTTGCCAATTTAACTCATTTTTGTTCTTGTTCTTTTATCGATTTGATCCCCCTCCCCTTTGTTTTTTTTTTAAATCATGTTTAGCCAATATCATTCATTTTTAACAAGTTACCCATTTTTTGTCCGTCACCATTTTTTTTCTTTAACTCGTTTTTCTTCCATCTAACCTACATCCCCATTGATTTTATCATTTTTATCATATAATTTTTAGTCGACTTTTACCCCTTTTTACCAATTTTAACCATTCTATGTTTTTGACATATTTTGGCTTAAGCCAATTATATGTTTTCCAGTTACTAAATAATATTTTTTTTATTTAACTAACCCGAAGGTGTCCTTTGGTTTCTAGGTTCTTTAATTTTTTTGAGGTTCTTTGATAAGTGATAATTTTTTACGAATTTTTCAAAGAAATATCTATTTTACTTGATTTTACACTAAGTTTATCATTTCTTTTTATTTATTTTAGCCAGTTCTTTCATTGATTTCACTCGTTTTTTATGGTTCATCATATATCTTAATCAATCCATCCATTCTCTCTAGTTTAACCTAATTTTATTCGATTTTATCATACTTGTTAATCAATTCACTCATTCTCTCTGGTTTAACACAAGTTTAGTCTGATTATAGTTATTATTTTGCTGATTTAACATATTTTCTCACATATTTCACCTTTTTGCCAATTTACTCATTTTTTTTGTTTTTGTTTCTTTTATCGATTTGATAATTTCTTTGTTATCCCGTGTTTAGCCGATGTTATTCATTTTTTTTATCGATTTTACCAATTTTTTGCGGATTTACCTTGTTGTTTTATCAATTGTACCATATTTTATACTTTAACTCGCTTTCTTTCTTTCTATCAAACCCATTTTTCAACTGATTTATTATTTTTTATCATATATTTTTTAATTGAGTTTACCCGTTTTTACCAATTTGAACCATTTCTATGTTTTGACTCTTTTTGGCTTAAGCCAATAATATATTTTTTTAGTTAAACTAAATAGTGTTTTTCCATGCAGGACAAATGTGGCATTTTTTTTTTCTTCTGTGGATCTTTAATAAGTGATAAATTTTTAGGAACTTTCCCAAGTAAATGTCGAAAAATATAGAGAAATAGTTTTTTTAGAATTTTATTTTTATTTTTTTTACTATAAATATTTTAATAAGTTGTAAAACCTTAAAAGATAATTATAATAAGGTTGATGTAGAAGAGATTTATTGTCTAGTTATACTTCTAGGATTCTTTTATTTTACCTTTTTGCCATAAAATTAAATATTATAATATAATTTAAATAGGGGTATATTAGTCTTCACAAAAAAGGGAAGAAATTTTATTCGTCAAACTCGTACTTTTATATGTATACTAGAAAGGTACACGTGCGTTGCACGTGATTAACTAATTTTCTATGTTAGTAATTGAATCATATAATTGTTTTTCATCATATTATGATCTTAATGACATACTACATTATTTTTTGACTAAATCAATTTAATTATTTCTATATTGTTACGAAGAATTTAAAATTATTATCATAAATACCTAAAACCGAAACTTTAAAATAAAATATGAACTATAATTACTAAGTATTTTTAATCTAAATTTACATGTCTACATAATTATTATTCTAAAACAACCATTTGAACAACTGAACAATATCAAATTTTTTCTTCCTTACCTTGATATTTCCATCTAAACCAGTTTTCACAGGTTTAACAACCCCCCACCCCCCTTTTTGTTTTATCAACTCGTACTTTTATATGTATACTAGAAAGGTACACGTGCGTTGCACGTGATTAACTAATTTTCTATGTTAGTAATTGAATCATATAATTGTTTTTCATCATATTATGATCTTAATGACATACTACATTATTTTTTGACTAAATCAATTTAATTATTTCTATATTGTTACGAAGAATTTAAAATTATTATCATAAATACCTAAAACCGAAACTTTAAAATAAAATATGAACTATAATTACTAAGTATTTTTAATCTAAATTTACATGTCTACATAATTATTATTCTAAAACAACCATTTGAACAACTGAACAATATCAAATTTTTTCTTCCTTACCTTGATATTTCCATCTAAACCAGTTTTCACAGGTTTAACAACCCCCCACCCCCCTTTTTGTTTTATCGATTTAAACAGTCTTGTCTGTTATATCTATCTTTTACTAAATTCATAAATTTTCAATTACATGCCTAATCAATTTTTCAACTAATCTGACCCGGATTTACCTATTTTCCTCAATTTTGTCAAGTAAACCTGCATTTACACTAAGTTTACCATTTTTTTTTTTGTTATTTTAACATGTTCTTTCATCGATTTCATTCTCTTTTACATTGAGTTTACCATTTGTTTTTGTGTTATTTTAATCCGTTCTTTCACAGATTTCACCCATTTTTGCGGTTTATCTCATTTGTTAATCAATTCACTCATTTTCTCCGCTTTAACCAAATTTTAGTTGATTTTATCTATTCTTTTGCTGATTCCACCAATTTTCTCACATAGTTCACATTTTTTTGCAAATTTAACTCATTTTTTGTTTTTGTATCTATTTGATCCCCCCATTTTTTTGCTTTAACTCGTTTTTCTTTTATGTAACCCATTTTTCTATTGATTTTACCATTTTTTATCATACATATTTTTAATAGATTTTTACCCGTTTTCATCAATTTTAGTCCTTCTATGTTTTGCCTTATTTTGGCTTATGCTAATTATAAGTTTTTCAGTTAAGTACATAGTACCTTTTTCTAATTCATAAAGCCCGAAAGTGGCCTTTTATTTTTAGGTTATTTAATAAGTGATATTTTCTTAAGAACTTTCAAAAGAAATATCGATTTTACCTGCTTTTACGCTGAGTTAATTATTTCTTTTTTGTTATTTTAGCCCGTTCTTTTATAGATTTCACCCTTTTTTGTGTGGTTTATCCCATTTGTTAATCAATCCATCCATTCTCTATAATTTAACCCAAATTTAGTCAATTTTCACATTTGTTAATCAATTCACTTATTCTCTTCGGTTTAACCAAATTTTAGTATTATTTTACTTATTTAACCTATTTTCTCACATATTTAACCTTTTTTTTTTGCCAATTAACTCATTTTTGTTCTTGTTTTTTTATCGATGTGTTCCTTTTTTTGCCATCCAACGTTTAGTTGATGTCATTCATTCTTTTTTACCGATTTTACCTATTTTTTTGTCGGGTAACCTTTTTTTTTTTTTTTTTTTTTTATCAATGGCACCATTTTTTTTTTTTGCGCTAGCTCGCTTTTATTTCAATCTAATCCATTTTTCCATAGATATATTTTACCATTATTATCATATATTTTTAATCGAAATTTACCTGTTTTTGCCGGTTTTAACAATTGTTTAGCCGATGTCATCCATTTCTATTACCCTTTTTTTTTTGTCGGTTAACCTTGTTGTTTATCAATGACACAATTTTTTTTGGCTTCAACTTGCTTTTCTTTCATCTAACCCATTTTTCCATTGATTTTACCAATGAACAACATCAATTTTTTTCTTTCTTGACCTTGCATCTAAACCATTTTCTCAGGTTTAACCCCCTTTTTATTTATCGATTTCACCAGTTTTACATGTTATACTTGTCTTTTTTTGAGTTCATCCATTTTTAATTACATGCTTAATCCATTTTTTAAACAATTTGACATGTTGCTACCAATTTTCCTCAATTTTATCGAGTGAACCTATTTTATCGATTTAACCTGCTTTTACATTGAGTTATATTCTTTTTTTGTTATTTTAACATATTCTTTCACCGATTTCATCCGTTTTTACATTGAACTTACCATTTTTTTTGTTAAACTGAATCATTCATAGACCGATTTCACCCATTTTTGTGGTTAATCTCATTTGATAATCAATTAACGCATTCTCTCCGGTTTAACTAAATTTTAGTCGATTTTACTTATTCTTTTGCTTATTAACCTATTTTCTCACATATTTCACCTTTTTTGTTGTCTATTTAATTCATTTTGTTTATCTTGTTCATTCATCGAGTTGACCCTTTTTTATCTCGTGTTTAGCCGATATCTTTCACTTCTATCTATTCATCCGGCTTTTGTCGGGTTACCATGTTGTTTTATCGATTGCACCATTTTTTATTGCTTTAACTTGTTTTTCTTCGATCTAAACCATTTTCCATTGATTTTACTATTTTTTTATCATATATTTATTAATCGAATTTTACCTATTTTCAACGGTTTTAACCATTTCTATGTTTTGACTTTTTATTGGTTCAAGTCCATTAATAAGTTTTTCAGTTAAGTAAATAATATTTTTTTATTCATATAGCACGAAGGTGACATAATTTTATTTTTTGATGAGGTTATTAATTTTTTAAGAAGTTTTCAAAGAAATATCGATTTCACCCGCTTTTACACTTAATTTACCTTTTCATTTTTTTATATTAACCCGTTCTTTCACCAATTTTACCCTTCTGTGGTTTATCCCATTTATAAATCAATTCACCCATTCTCTTCGGTTTAACCCAAAATTAGTTGATTTTATCACATTTGTTAATCAATTCCTCCATTCTCTCTGGTTTATCCGAATCTTAGTCGATCTTACTTATTCTATTGATAATTTAACCTATTTTCTCACATATTTCACCTTCGTTTTTTGCCAATTTAACTCATTTTTGTTCTTGTTCTTTTATCGATTTGATCCCCCTCCCCTTTGTTTTTTTTTTTAAATCATGTTTAGCCAATATCATTCATTTTTAACAAGTTACCCATTTTTTGTCCGTCACCATTTTTTTTCTTTAACTCGTTTTTCTTCCATCTAACCTACATCCCCATTGATTTTATCATTTTTATCATATAATTTTTAGTCGACTTTTACCCCTTTTTACCAATTTTAACCATTCTATGTTTTTGACATATTTTGGCTTAAGCCAATTATATGTTTTCCAGTTACTAAATAATATTTTTTTTATTTAACTAACCCGAAGGTGTCCTTTGGTTTCTAGGTTCTTTAATTTTTTTGAGGTTCTTTGATAAGTGATAATTTTTTACGAATTTTTCAAAGAAATATCTATTTTACTTGATTTTACACTAAGTTTATCATTTCTTTTTATTTATTTTAGCCAGTTCTTTCATTGATTTCACTCGTTTTTTATGGTTCATCATATATCTTAATCAATCCATCCATTCTCTCTAGTTTAACCTAATTTTATTCGATTTTATCATACTTGTTAATCAATTCACTCATTCTCTCTGGTTTAACACAAGTTTAGTCTGATTATAGTTATTATTTTGCTGATTTAACATATTTTCTCACATATTTCACCTTTTTGCCAATTTACTCATTTTTTTTGTTTTTGTTTCTTTTATCGATTTGATAATTTCTTTGTTATCCCGTGTTTAGCCGATGTTATTCATTTTTTTTATCGATTTTACCAATTTTTTGCGGATTTACCTTGTTGTTTTATCAATTGTACCATATTTTATACTTTAACTCGCTTTCTTTCTTTCTATCAAACCCATTTTTCAACTGATTTATTATTTTTTATCATATATTTTTTAATTGAGTTTACCCGTTTTTACCAATTTGAACCATTTCTATGTTTTGACTCTTTTTGGCTTAAGCCAATAATATATTTTTTTAGTTAAACTAAATAGTGTTTTTCCATGCAGGACAAATGTGGCATTTTTTTTTTCTTCTGTGGATCTTTAATAAGTGATAAATTTTTAGGAACTTTCCCAAGTAAATGTCGAAAAATATAGAGAAATAGTTTTTTTAGAATTTTATTTTTATTTTTTTTACTATAAATATTTTAATAAGTTGTAAAACCTTAAAAGATAATTATAATAAGGTTGATGTAAAAGAGATTTATTGTCTAGTTATACTTCTAGGATTCTTTTATTTTACCTTTTTGCCATAAAATTAAATATTATAATATAATTTAAATAGGGGTATATTAGTCTTCACAAAAAAGGGAAGAAATTTTATTCGTCAAACTCGTACTTTTATATGTATACTAGAAAGGTACACGTGCGTTGCACGTGATTAACTAATTTTCTATGTTAGTAATTGAATCATATAATTGTTTTTCATCATATTATGATCTTAATGACATACTACATTATTTTTTGACTAAATCAATTTAATTATTTCTATATTGTTACGAAGAATTTAAAATTATTATCATAAATACCTAAAACCGAAACTTTAAAATAAAATATGAACTATAATTACTAAGTATTTTTAATCTAAATTTACATGTCTACATAATTATTATTCTAAAACAACCATTTGAACAACTGAACAATATCAAATTTTTTCTTCCTTACCTTGATATTTCCATCTAAACCAGTTTTCACAGGTTTAACAACCCCCCACCCCCCTTTTTGTTTTATCGATTTAAACAGTCTTGTCTGTTATATCTATCTTTTACTAAATTCATAAATTTTCAATTACATGCCTAATCAATTTTTCAACTAATCTGACCCGGATTTACCTATTTTCCTCAATTTTGTCAAGTAAACCTGCTTTTACACTAAGTTTACCATTTTTTTTTTTTGTTATTTTAACATGTTCTTTCATCGATTTCATTCTCTTTTACATTGAGTTTACCATTTGTTTTTGTGTTATTTTAATCCGTTCTTTCACAGATTTCACCCATTTTTGCGGTTTATCTCATTTGTTAATCAATTCACTCATTTTCTCCGCTTTAACCAAATTTTAGTTGATTTTATCTATTCTTTTGCTGATTCCACCAATTTTCTCACATAGTTCACATTTTTTTGCAAATTTAACTCATTTTTTGTTTTTGTATCTATTTGATCCCCCCATTTTTTTGCTTTAACTCGTTTTTCTTTTATGTAACCCATTTTTCTATTGATTTTACCATTTTTTATCATACATATTTTTAATAGATTTTTACCCGTTTTCATCAATTTTAATCCTTCTATGTTTTGCCTTATTTTGGCTTATGCTAATTATAAGTTTTTCAGTTAAGTACATAGTACCTTTTTCTAATTCATAAAGCCCGAAAGTGGCCTTTTATTTTTAGGTTATTTAATAAGTGATATTTTCTTAAGAACTTTCAAAAGAAATATCGATTTTACCTGCTTTTACGCTGAGTTAATTATTTCTTTTTTGTTATTTTAGCCCGTTCTTTTATAGATTTCACCCTTTTTTGTGTGGTTTATCCCATTTGTTAATCAATCCATCCATTCTCTATAATTTAACCCAAATTTAGTCAATTTTCACATTTGTTAATCAATTCACTTATTCTCTTCGGTTTAACCAAATTTTAGTATGATTTTACTTATTTAACCTATTTTCTCACATATTTAACCTTTTTTTTTTGCCAATTAACTCATTTTTGTTCTTGTTTTTTTATCGATGTGTTCCTTTTTTTGCCATCCAACGTTTAGTTGATGTCATTCATTCTTTTTTACCGATTTTACCTATTTTTTTGTCGGGTAACCTTTTTTTTTTTTTTTTTTTTTTTATCAATGGCACCATTTTTTTTTTTTTTTTTGCGCTAGCTCGCTTTTATTTCAATCTAATCCATTTTTCCATAGATATATTTTACCATTATTATCATATATTTTTAATCGAAATTTACCTGTTTTTGCCGGTTTTAACAATTGTTTAGCCGATGTCATCCATTTCTATTACCCATTTTTTTTTGTCGGTTAACCTTGTTGTTTATCAATGACACAATTTTTTTTGGCTTCAACTTGCTTTTCTTTCATCTAACCCATTTTTCCATTGATTTTACCAATGAACAACATCAATTTTTTTCTTTCTTGACCTTGCATCTAAACCATTTTCTCAGGTTTAACCCCCTTTTTATTTATCGATTTCACCAGTTTTACATGTTATACTTGTCTTTTTTTGAGTTCATCCATTTTTAATTACATGCTTAATCCATTTTTTAAACAATTTGACATGTTGCTACCAATTTTCCTCAATTTTATCGAGTGAACCTATTTTATCGATTTAACCTGCTTTTACATTGAGTTATATTCTTTTTTTGTTATTTTAACATATTCTTTCACCGATTTCATCCGTTTTTACATTGAACTTACCATTTTTTTTGTTAAACTGAATCATTCATTCACCGATTTCACCCATTTTTGTGGTTAATCTCATTTGATAATCAATTAACGCATTCTCTCCGGTTTAACTAAATTTTAGTCGATTTTACTTATTCTTTTGCTTATTAACCTATTTTCTCACATATTTCACCTTTTTTGTTGTCTATTTAATTCATTTTGTTTATCTTGTTCATTCATCGAGTTGACCCTTTTTTATCTCGTGTTTAGCCGATATCTTTCACTTCTATCTATTCATCCGGCTTTTGTCGGGTTACCATGTTGTTTTATCGATTGCACCATTTTTTATTGCTTTAACTTGTTTTTCTTCGATCTAAACCATTTTCCATTGATTTTACTATTTTTTTATCATATATTAATTAATCGAATTTTACCTATTTTCAACGGTTTTAACCATTTCTATGTTTTGACTTTTTATTGGTTCAAGTCCATTAATAAGTTTTTCAGTTAAGTAAATAATATTTTTTTATTCATATAGCACGAAGGTGACATAATTTTATTTTTTGATGAGGTTATTAATTTTTTAAGAAGTTTTCAAAGAAATATCGATTTCACCCGCTTTTACACTTAATTTACCTTTTCATTTTTTTATATTAACCCGTTCTTTCACCAATTTTACCCTTCTGTGGTTTATCCCATTTATAAATCAATTCACCCATTCTCTTCGGTTTAACCCAAAATTAGTTGATTTTATCACATTTGTTAATCAATTCCTCCATTCTCTCTGGTTTATCCGAATCTTAGTCGATCTTACTTATTCTATTGATAATTTAACCTATTTTCTCACATATTTCACCTTCGTTTTTTGCCAATTTAACTCATTTTTGTTCTTGTTCTTTTATCGATTTGATCCCCCTCCCCTTTGTTTTTTTTTTTAAATCATGTTTAGCCAATATCATTCATTTTTAACAAGTTACCCATTTTTTGTCCGTCACCATTTTTTTTCTTTAACTCGTTTTTCTTCCATCTAACCTACATCCCCATTGATTTTATCATTTTTATCATATAATTTTTAGTCGACTTTTACCCCTTTTTACCAATTTTAACCATTCTATGTTTTTGACATATTTTGGCTTAAGCCAATTATATGTTTTCCAGTTACTAAATAATATTTTTTTTATTTAACTAACCCGAAGGTGTCCTTTGGTTTCTAGGTTTTTTAATTTTTTTGAGGTTCTTTGATAAGTGATAATTTTTTACGAATTTTTCAAAGAAATATCTATTTTACTTGATTTTACACTAAGTTTATCATTTCTTTTTATTTATTTTAGCCAGTTCTTTCATTGATTTCACTCGTTTTTTATGGTTCATCATATATCTTAATCAATCCATCCATTCTCTCTAGTTTAACCTAATTTTATTCGATTTTATCATACTTGTTAATCAATTCACTCATTCTCTCTGGTTTAACACAAGTTTAGTCTGATTATAGTTATTATTTTGCTGATTTAACATATTTTCTCACATATTTCACCTTTTTGCCAATTTACTCATTTTTTTTGTTTTTGTTTCTTTTATCGATTTGATAATTTCTTTGTTATCCCGTGTTTAGCCGATGTTATTCATTTTTTTTATCGATTTTACCAATTTTTTGCGGATTTACCTTGTTGTTTTATCAATTGTACCATATTTTATACTTTAACTCGCTTTCTTTCTTTCTATCAAACCCATTTTTCAACTGATTTATTATTTTTTATCATATATTTTTTAATTGAGTTTACCCGTTTTTACCAATTTGAACCATTTCTATGTTTTGACTCTTTTTGGCTTAAGCCAATAATATATTTTTTTAGTTAAACTAAATAGTGTTTTTCCATGCAGGACAAATGTGGCATTTTTTTTTTCTTCTGTGGATCTTTAATAAGTGATAAATTTTTAGGAACTTTCCCAAGTAAATGTCGAAAAATATAGAGAAATAGTTTTTTTAGAATTTTATTTTTATTTTTTTTACTATAAATATTTTAATAAGTTGTAAAACCTTAAAAGATAATTATAATAAGGTTGATGTAGAAGAGATTTATTGTCTAGTTATACTTCTAGGATTCTTTTATTTTACCTTTTTGCCATAAAATTAAATATTATAATATAATTTAAATAGGGGTATATTAGTCTTCACAAAAAAGGGAAGAAATTTTATTCGTCAAACTCGTACTTTTATATGTATACTAGAAAGGTACACGTGCGTTGCACGTGATTAACTAATTTTCTATGTTAGTAATTGAATCATATAATTGTTTTTCATCATATTATGATCTTAATGACATACTACATTATTTTTTGACTAAATCAATTTAATTATTTCTATATTGTTACGAAGAATTTAAAATTATTATCATAAATACCTAAAACCGAAACTTTAAAATAAAATATGAACTATAATTACTAAGTATTTTTAATCTAAATTTACATGTCTACATAATTATTATTCTAAAACAACCATTTGAACAACTGAACAATATCAAATTTTTTCTTCCTTACCTTGATATTTCCATCTAAACCAGTTTTCACAGGTTTAACAACCCCCCACCCCCCTTTTTGTTTTATCGATTTAAACAGTCTTGTCTGTTATATCTATCTTTTACTAAATTCATAAATTTTCAATTACATGCCTAATCAATTTTTCAACTAATCTGACCCGGATTTACCTATTTTCCTCAATTTTGTCAAGTAAACCTGCTTTTACACTAAGTTTACCATTTTTTTTTTTTGTTATTTTAACATGTTCTTTCATCGATTTCATTCTCTTTTACATTGAGTTTACCATTTGTTTTTGTGTTATTTTAATCCGTTCTTTCACAGATTTCACCCATTTTTGCGGTTTATCTCATTTGTTAATCAATTCACTCATTTTCTCCGCTTTAACCAAATTTTAGTTGATTTTATCTATTCTTTTGCTGATTCCACCAATTTTCTCACATAGTTCACATTTTTTTGCAAATTTAACTCATTTTTTGTTTTTGTATCTATTTGATCCCCCCATTTTTTTGCTTTAACTCGTTTTTCTTTTATGTAACCCATTTTTCTATTGATTTTACCATTTTTTATCATACATATTTTTAATAGATTTTTACCCGTTTTCATCAATTTTAATCCTTCTATGTTTTGCCTTATTTTGGCTTATGCTAATTATAAGTTTTTCAGTTAAGTACATAGTACCTTTTTCTAATTCATAAAGCCCGAAAGTGGCCTTTTATTTTTAGGTTATTTAATAAGTGATATTTTCTTAAGAACTTTCAAAAGAAATATCGATTTTACCTGCTTTTACGCTGAGTTAATTATTTCTTTTTTGTTATTTTAGCCCGTTCTTTTATAGATTTCACCCTTTTTTGTGTGGTTTATCCCATTTGTTAATCAATCCATCCATTCTCTATAATTTAACCCAAATTTAGTCAATTTTCACATTTGTTAATCAATTCACTTATTCTCTTCGGTTTAACCAAATTTTAGTATGATTTTACTTATTTAACCTATTTTCTCACATATTTAACCTTTTTTTTTTGCCAATTAACTCATTTTTGTTCTTGTTTTTTTATCGATGTGTTCCTTTTTTTGCCATCCAACGTTTAGTTGATGTCATTCATTCTTTTTTACCGATTTTACCTATTTTTTTGTCGGGTAACCTTTTTTTTTTTTTTTTTTTTTTATCAATGGCACCATTTTTTTTTTTTTTTTGCGCTAGCTCGCTTTTATTTCAATCTAATCCATTTTTCCATAGATATATTTTACCATTATTATCATATATTTTTAATCGAAATTTACCTGTTTTTGCCGGTTTTAACAATTGTTTAGCCGATGTCATCCATTTCTATTACCCATTTTTTTTTGTCGGTTAACCTTGTTGTTTATCAATGACACA
Source organism: Penstemon newberryi var. newberryi (assembly GCA_030819805.1). NCBI lineage: Eukaryota > Viridiplantae > Streptophyta > Magnoliopsida > Lamiales > Plantaginaceae > Penstemon > Penstemon newberryi. The sequence goes on along the minus strand of JAUALY010000002.1, from coordinate 11,893,439 downwards.
ATTTTTTTTGGCTTCAACTTGCTTTTCTTTCATCTAACCCATTTTTCCATTGATTTTACCAATGAACAACATCAATTTTTTTCTTTCTTGACCTTGCATCTAAACCATTTTCTCAGGTTTAACCCCCTTTTTATTTATCGATTTCACCAGTTTTACATGTTATACTTGTCTTTTTTTGAGTTCATCCATTTTTAATTACATGCTTAATCCATTTTTTAAACAATTTGACATGTTGCTACCAATTTTCCTCAATTTTATCGAGTGAACCTATTTTATCGATTTAACCTGCTTTTACATTGAGTTATATTCTTTTTTTGTTATTTTAACATATTCTTTCACCGATTTCATCCGTTTTTACATTGAACTTACCATTTTTTTTGTTAAACTGAATCATTCATAGACCGATTTCACCCATTTTTGTGGTTAATCTCATTTGATAATCAATTAACGCATTCTCTCCGGTTTAACTAAATTTTAGTCGATTTTACTTATTCTTTTGCTTATTAACCTATTTTCTCACATATTTCACCTTTTTTGTTGTCTATTTAATTCATTTTGTTTATCTTGTTCATTCATCGAGTTGACCCTTTTTTATCTCGTGTTTAGCCGATATCTTTCACTTCTATCTATTCATCCGGCTTTTGTCGGGTTACCATGTTGTTTTATCGATTGCACCATTTTTTATTGCTTTAACTTGTTTTTCTTCGATCTAAACCATTTTCCATTGATTTTACTATTTTTTTATCATATATTAATTAATCGAATTTTACCTATTTTCAACGGTTTTAACCATTTCTATGTTTTGACTTTTTATTGGTTCAAGTCCATTAATAAGTTTTTCAGTTAAGTAAATAATATTTTTTTATTCATATAGCACGAAGGTGACATAATTTTATTTTTTGATGAGGTTATTAATTTTTTAAGAAGTTTTCAAAGAAATATCGATTTCACCCGCTTTTACACTTAATTTACCTTTTCATTTTTTTATATTAACCCGTTCTTTCACCAATTTTACCCTTCTGTGGTTTATCCCATTTATAAATCAATTCACCCATTCTCTTCGGTTTAACCCAAAATTAGTTGATTTTATCACATTTGTTAATCAATTCCTCCATTCTCTCGGGTTTATCCGAATCTTAGTCGATCTTACTTATTCTATTGATAATTTAACCTATTTTCTCACATATTTCACCTTCGTTTTTTGCCAATTTAACTCATTTTTGTTCTTGTTCTTTTATCGATTTGATCCCCCTCCCCTTTGTTTTTTTTTTTAAATCATGTTTAGCCAATATCATTCATTTTTAACAAGTTACCCATTTTTTGTCCGTCACCATTTTTTTTCTTTAACTCGTTTTTCTTCCATCTAACCTACATCCCCATTGATTTTATCATTTTTATCATATAATTTTTAGTCGACTTTTACCCCTTTTTACCAATTTTAACCATTCTATGTTTTTGACATATTTTGGCTTAAGCCAATTATATGTTTTCCAGTTACTAAATAATATTTTTTTTATTTAACTAACCCGAAGGTGTCCTTTGGTTTCTAGGTTTTTTAATTTTTTTGAGGTTCTTTGATAAGTGATAATTTTTTACGAATTTTTCAAAGAAATATCTATTTTACTTGATTTTACACTAAGTTTATCATTTCTTTTTATTTATTTTAGCCAGTTCTTTCATTGATTTCACTCGTTTTTTATGGTTCATCATATATCTTAATCAATCCATCCATTCTCTCTAGTTTAACCTAATTTTATTCGATTTTATCATACTTGTTAATCAATTCACTCATTCTCTCTGGTTTAACACAAGTTTAGTCTGATTATAGTTATTATTTTGCTGATTTAACATATTTTCTCACATATTTCACCTTTTTGCCAATTTACTCATTTTTTTTGTTTTTGTTTCTTTTATCGATTTGATAATTTCTTTGTTATCCCGTGTTTAGCCGATGTTATTCATTTTTTTTATCGATTTTACCAATTTTTTGCGGATTTACCTTGTTGTTTTATCAATTGTACCATATTTTATACTTTAACTCGCTTTCTTTCTTTCTATCAAACCCATTTTTCAACTGATTTATTATTTTTTATCATATATTTTTTAATTGAGTTTACCCGTTTTTACCAATTTGAACCATTTCTATGTTTTGACTCTTTTTGGCTTAAGCCAATAATATATTTTTTTAGTTAAACTAAATAGTGTTTTTCCATGCAGGACAAATGTGGCATTTTTTTTTTCTTCTGTGGATCTTTAATAAGTGATAAATTTTTAGGAACTTTCCCAAGTAAATGTCGAAAAATATAGAGAAATAGTTTTTTTAGAATTTTATTTTTATTTTTTTTACTATAAATATTTTAATAAGTTGTAAAACCTTAAAAGATAATTATAATAAGGTTGATGTAGAAGAGATTTATTGTCTAGTTATACTTCTAGGATTCTTTTATTTTACCTTTTTGCCATAAAATTAAATATTATAATATAATTTAAATAGGGGTATATTAGTCTTCACAAAAAAGGGAAGAAATTTTATTCGTCAAACTCGTACTTTTATATGTATACTAGAAAGGTACACGTGCGTTGCACGTGATTAACTAATTTTCTATGTTAGTAATTGAATCATATAATTGTTTTTCATCATATTATGATCTTAATGACATACTACATTATTTTTTGACTAAATCAATTTAATTATTTCTATATTGTTACGAAGAATTTAAAATTATTATCATAAATACCTAAAACCGAAACTTTAAAATAAAATATGAACTATAATTACTAAGTATTTTTAATCTAAATTTACATGTCTACATAATTATTATTCTAAAACAACCATTTGAACAACTGAACAATATCAAATTTTTTCTTCCTTACCTTGATATTTCCATCTAAACCAGTTTTCACAGGTTTAACAACCCCCCACCCCCCTTTTTGTTTTATCAACTCGTACTTTTATATGTATACTAGAAAGGTACACGTGCGTTGCACGTGATTAACTAATTTTCTATGTTAGTAATTGAATCATATAATTGTTTTTCATCATATTATGATCTTAATGACATACTACATTATTTTTTGACTAAATCAATTTAATTATTTCTATATTGTTACGAAGAATTTAAAATTATTATCATAAATACCTAAAACCGAAACTTTAAAATAAAATATGAACTATAATTACTAAGTATTTTTAATCTAAATTTACATGTCTACATAATTATTATTCTAAAACAACCATTTGAACAACTGAACAATATCAAATTTTTTCTTCCTTACCTTGATATTTCCATCTAAACCAGTTTTCACAGGTTTAACAACCCCCCACCCCCCTTTTTGTTTTATCGATTTAAACAGTCTTGTCTGTTATATCTATCTTTTACTAAATTCATAAATTTTCAATTACATGCCTAATCAATTTTTCAACTAATCTGACCCGGATTTACCTATTTTCCTCAATTTTGTCAAGTAAACCTGCTTTTACACTAAGTTTACCATTTTTTTTTTTGTTATTTTAACATGTTCTTTCATCGATTTCATTCTCTTTTACATTGAGTTTACCATTTGTTTTTGTGTTATTTTAATCCGTTCTTTCACAGATTTCACCCATTTTTGCGGTTTATCTCATTTGTTAATCAATTCACTCATTTTCTCCGCTTTAACCAAATTTTAGTTGATTTTATCTATTCTTTTGCTGATTCCACCAATTTTCTCACATAGTTCACATTTTTTTGCAAATTTAACTCATTTTTTGTTTTTGTATCTATTTGATCCCCCCATTTTTTTGCTTTAACTCGTTTTTCTTTTATGTAACCCATTTTTCTATTGATTTTACCATTTTTTATCATACATATTTTTAATAGATTTTTACCCGTTTTCATCAATTTTAGTCCTTCTATGTTTTGCCTTATTTTGGCTTATGCTAATTATAAGTTTTTCAGTTAAGTACATAGTACCTTTTTCTAATTCATAAAGCCCGAAAGTGGCCTTTTATTTTTAGGTTATTTAATAAGTGATATTTTCTTAAGAACTTTCAAAAGAAATATCGATTTTACCTGCTTTTACGCTGAGTTAATTATTTCTTTTTTGTTATTTTAGCCCGTTCTTTTATAGATTTCACCCTTTTTTGTGTGGTTTATCCCATTTGTTAATCAATCCATCCATTCTCTATAATTTAACCCAAATTTAGTCAATTTTCACATTTGTTAATCAATTCACTTATTCTCTTCGGTTTAACCAAATTTTAGTATTATTTTACTTATTTAACCTATTTTCTCACATATTTAACCTTTTTTTTTTGCCAATTAACTCATTTTTGTTCTTGTTTTTTTATCGATGTGTTCCTTTTTTTGCCATCCAACGTTTAGTTGATGTCATTCATTCTTTTTTACCGATTTTACCTATTTTTTTGTCGGGTAACCTTTTTTTTTTTTTTTTTTTTTTATCAATGGCACCATTTTTTTTTTTTGCGCTAGCTCGCTTTTATTTCAATCTAATCCATTTTTCCATAGATATATTTTACCATTATTATCATATATTTTTAATCGAAATTTACCTGTTTTTGCCGGTTTTAACAATTGTTTAGCCGATGTCATCCATTTCTATTACCCATTTTTTTTTGTCGGTTAACCTTGTTGTTTATCAATGACACAATTTTTTTTGGCTTCAACTTGCTTTTCTTTCATCTAACCCATTTTTCCATTGATTTTACCAATGAACAACATCAATTTTTTTCTTTCTTGACCTTGCATCTAAACCATTTTCTCAGGTTTAACCCCCTTTTTATTTATCGATTTCACCAGTTTTACATGTTATACTTGTCTTTTTTTGAGTTCATCCATTTTTAATTACATGCTTAATCCATTTTTTAAACAATTTGACATGTTGCTACCAATTTTCCTCAATTTTATCGAGTGAACCTATTTTATCGATTTAACCTGCTTTTACATTGAGTTATATTCTTTTTTTGTTATTTTAACATATTCTTTCACCGATTTCATCCGTTTTTACATTGAACTTACCATTTTTTTTGTTAAACTGAATCATTCATAGACCGATTTCACCCATTTTTGTGGTTAATCTCATTTGATAATCAATTAACGCATTCTCTCCGGTTTAACTAAATTTTAGTCGATTTTACTTATTCTTTTGCTTATTAACCTATTTTCTCACATATTTCACCTTTTTTGTTGTCTATTTAATTCATTTTGTTTATCTTGTTCATTCATCGAGTTGACCCTTTTTTATCTCGTGTTTAGCCGATATCTTTCACTTCTATCTATTCATCCGGCTTTTGTCGGGTTACCATGTTGTTTTATCGATTGCACCATTTTTTATTGCTTTAACTTGTTTTTCTTCGATCTAAACCATTTTCCATTGATTTTACTATTTTTTTATCATATATTTATTAATCGAATTTTACCTATTTTCAACGGTTTTAACCATTTCTATGTTTTGACTTTTTATTGGTTCAAGTCCATTAATAAGTTTTTCAGTTAAGTAAATAATATTTTTTTATTCATATAGCACGAAGGTGACATAATTTTATTTTTTGATGAGGTTATTAATTTTTTAAGAAGTTTTCAAAGAAATATCGATTTCACCCGCTTTTACACTTAATTTACCTTTTCATTTTTTTATATTAACCCGTTCTTTCACCAATTTTACCCTTCTGTGGTTTATCCCATTTATAAATCAATTCACCCATTCTCTTCGGTTTAACCCAAAATTAGTTGATTTTATCACATTTGTTAATCAATTCCTCCATTCTCTCTGGTTTATCCGAATCTTAGTCGATCTTACTTATTCTATTGATAATTTAACCTATTTTCTCACATATTTCACCTTCGTTTTTTGCCAATTTAACTCATTTTTGTTCTTGTTCTTTTATCGATTTGATCCCCCTCCCCTTTGTTTTTTTTTTTTAAATCATGTTTAGCCAATATCATTCATTTTTAACAAGTTACCCATTTTTTGTCCGTCACCATTTTTTTTCTTTAACTCGTTTTTCTTCCATCTAACCTACATCCCCATTGATTTTATCATTTTTATCATATAATTTTTAGTCGACTTTTACCCCTTTTTACCAATTTTAACCATTCTATGTTTTTGACATATTTTGGCTTAAGCCAATTATATGTTTTCCAGTTACTAAATAATATTTTTTTTATTTAACTAACCCGAAGGTGTCCTTTGGTTTCTAGGTTCTTTAATTTTTTTGAGGTTCTTTGATAAGTGATAATTTTTTACGAATTTTTCAAAGAAATATCTATTTTACTTGATTTTACACTAAGTTTATCATTTCTTTTTATTTATTTTAGCCAGTTCTTTCATTGATTTCACTCGTTTTTTATGGTTCATCATATATCTTAATCAATCCATCCATTCTCTCTAGTTTAACCTAATTTTATTCGATTTTATCATACTTGTTAATCAATTCACTCATTCTCTCTGGTTTAACACAAGTTTAGTCTGATTATAGTTATTATTTTGCTGATTTAACATATTTTCTCACATATTTCACCTTTTTGCCAATTTACTCATTTTTTTTGTTTTTGTTTCTTTTATCGATTTGATAATTTCTTTGTTATCCCGTGTTTAGCCGATGTTATTCATTTTTTTTATCGATTTTACCAATTTTTTGCGGATTTACCTTGTTGTTTTATCAATTGTACCATATTTTATACTTTAACTCGCTTTCTTTCTTTCTATCAAACCCATTTTTCAACTGATTTATTATTTTTTATCATATATTTTTTAATTGAGTTTACCCGTTTTTACCAATTTGAACCATTTCTATGTTTTGACTCTTTTTGGCTTAAGCCAATAATATATTTTTTTAGTTAAACTAAATAGTGTTTTTCCATGCAGGACAAATGTGGCATTTTTTTTTTCTTCTGTGGATCTTTAATAAGTGATAAATTTTTAGGAACTTTCCCAAGTAAATGTCGAAAAATATAGAGAAATAGTTTTTTTAGAATTTTATTTTTATTTTTTTTACTATAAATATTTTAATAAGTTGTAAAACCTTAAAAGATAATTATAATAAGGTTGATGTAGAAGAGATTTATTGTCTAGTTATACTTCTAGGATTCTTTTATTTTACCTTTTTGCCATAAAATTAAATATTATAATATAATTTAAATAGGGGTATATTAGTCTTCACAAAAAAGGGAAGAAATTTTATTCGTCAAACTCGTACTTTTATATGTATACTAGAAAGGTACACGTGCGTTGCACGTGATTAACTAATTTTCTATGTTAGTAATTGAATCATATAATTGTTTTTCATCATATTATGATCTTAATGACATACTACATTATTTTTTGACTAAATCAATTTAATTATTTCTATATTGTTACGAAGAATTTAAAATTATTATCATAAATACCTAAAACCGAAACTTTAAAATAAAATATGAACTATAATTACTAAGTATTTTTAATCTAAATTTACATGTCTACATAATTATTATTCTAAAACAACCATTTGAACAACTGAACAATATCAAATTTTTTCTTCCTTACCTTGATATTTCCATCTAAACCAGTTTTCACAGGTTTAACAACCCCCCACCCCCCTTTTTGTTTTATCAACTCGTACTTTTATATGTATACTAGAAAGGTACACGTGCGTTGCACGTGATTAACTAATTTTCTATGTTAGTAATTGAATCATATAATTGTTTTTCATCATATTATGATCTTAATGACATACTACATTATTTTTTGACTAAATCAATTTAATTATTTCTATATTGTTACGAAGAATTTAAAATTATTATCATAAATACCTAAAACCGAAACTTTAAAATAAAATATGAACTATAATTACTAAGTATTTTTAATCTAAATTTACATGTCTACATAATTATTATTCTAAAACAACCATTTGAACAACTGAACAATATCAAATTTTTTCTTCCTTACCTTGATATTTCCATCTAAACCAGTTTTCACAGGTTTAACAACCCCCCACCCCCCTTTTTGTTTTATCGATTTAAACAGTCTTGTCTGTTATATCTATCTTTTACTAAATTCATAAATTTTCAATTACATGCCTAATCAATTTTTCAACTAATCTGACCCGGATTTACCTATTTTCCTCAATTTTGTCAAGTAAACCTGCTTTTACACTAAGTTTACCATTTTTTTTTTTTTGTTATTTTAACATGTTCTTTCATCGATTTCATTCTCTTTTACATTGAGTTTACCATTTGTTTTTGTGTTATTTTAATCCGTTCTTTCACAGATTTCACCCATTTTTGCGGTTTATCTCATTTGTTAATCAATTCACTCATTTTCTCCGCTTTAACCAAATTTTAGTTGATTTTATCTATTCTTTTGCTGATTCCACCAATTTTCTCACATAGTTCACATTTTTTTGCAAATTTAACTCATTTTTTGTTTTTGTATCTATTTGATCCCCCCATTTTTTTGCTTTAACTCGTTTTTCTTTTATGTAACCCATTTTTCTATTGATTTTACCATTTTTTATCATACATATTTTTAATAGATTTTTACCCGTTTTCATCAATTTTAGTCCTTCTATGTTTTGCCTTATTTTGGCTTATGCTAATTATAAGTTTTTCAGTTAAGTACATAGTACCTTTTTCTAATTCATAAAGCCCGAAAGTGGCCTTTTATTTTTAGGTTATTTAATAAGTGATATTTTCTTAAGAACTTTCAAAAGAAATATCGATTTTACCTGCTTTTACGCTGAGTTAATTATTTCTTTTTTGTTATTTTAGCCCGTTCTTTTATAGATTTCACCCTTTTTTGTGTGGTTTATCCCATTTGTTAATCAATCCATCCATTCTCTATAATTTAACCCAAATTTAGTCAATTTTCACATTTGTTAATCAATTCACTTATTCTCTTCGGTTTAACCAAATTTTAGTATTATTTTACTTATTTAACCTATTTTCTCACATATTTAACCTTTTTTTTTTGCCAATTAACTCATTTTTGTTCTTGTTTTTTTATCGATGTGTTCCTTTTTTTGCCATCCAACGTTTAGTTGATGTCATTCATTCTTTTTTACCGATTTTACCTATTTTTTTGTCGGGTAACCTTTTTTTTTTTTTTTTTTTTTTATCAATGGCACCATTTTTTTTTTTTGCGCTAGCTCGCTTTTATTTCAATCTAATCCATTTTTCCATAGATATATTTTACCATTATTATCATATATTTTTAATCGAAATTTACCTGTTTTTGCCGGTTTTAACAATTGTTTAGCCGATGTCATCCATTTCTATTACCCATTTTTTTTTGTCGGTTAACCTTGTTGTTTATCAATGACACAATTTTTTTTGGCTTCAACTTGCTTTTCTTTCATCTAACCCATTTTTCCATTGATTTTACCAATGAACAACATCAATTTTTTTCTTTCTTGACCTTGCATCTAAACCATTTTCTCAGGTTTAACCCCCTTTTTATTTATCGATTTCACCAGTTTTACATGTTATACTTGTCTTTTTTTGAGTTCATCCATTTTTAATTACATGCTTAATCCATTTTTTAAACAATTTGACATGTTGCTACCAATTTTCCTCAATTTTATCGAGTGAACCTATTTTATCGATTTAACCTGCTTTTACATTGAGTTATATTCTTTTTTTGTTATTTTAACATATTCTTTCACCGATTTCATCCGTTTTTACATTGAACTTACCATTTTTTTTGTTAAACTGAATCATTCATAGACCGATTTCACCCATTTTTGTGGTTAATCTCATTTGATAATCAATTAACGCATTCTCTCCGGTTTAACTAAATTTTAGTCGATTTTACTTATTCTTTTGCTTATTAACCTATTTTCTCACATATTTCACCTTTTTTGTTGTCTATTTAATTCATTTTGTTTATCTTGTTCATTCATCGAGTTGACCCTTTTTTATCTCGTGTTTAGCCGATATCTTTCACTTCTATCTATTCATCCGGCTTTTGTCGGGTTACCATGTTGTTTTATCGATTGCACCATTTTTTATTGCTTTAACTTGTTTTTCTTCGATCTAAACCATTTTCCATTGATTTTACTATTTTTTTATCATATATTTATTAATCGAATTTTACCTATTTTCAACGGTTTTAACCATTTCTATGTTTTGACTTTTTATTGGTTCAAGTCCATTAATAAGTTTTTCAGTTAAGTAAATAATATTTTTTTATTCATATAGCACGAAGGTGACATAATTTTATTTTTTGATGAGGTTATTAATTTTTTAAGAAGTTTTCAAAGAAATATCGATTTCACCCGCTTTTACACTTAATTTACCTTTTCATTTTTTTATATTAACCCGTTCTTTCACCAATTTTACCCTTCTGTGGTTTATCCCATTTATAAATCAATTCACCCATTCTCTTCGGTTTAACCCAAAATTAGTTGATTTTATCACATTTGTTAATCAATTCCTCCATTCTCTCTGGTTTATCCGAATCTTAGTCGATCTTACTTATTCTATTGATAATTTAACCTATTTTCTCACATATTTCACCTTCGTTTTTTGCCAATTTAACTCATTTTTGTTCTTGTTCTTTTATCGATTTGATCCCCCTCCCCTTTGTTTTTTTTTTTAAATCATGTTTAGCCAATATCATTCATTTTTAACAAGTTACCCATTTTTTGTCCGTCACCATTTTTTTTCTTTAACTCGTTTTTCTTCCATCTAACCTACATCCCCATTGATTTTATCATTTTTATCATATAATTTTTAGTCGACTTTTACCCCTTTTTACCAATTTTAACCATTCTATGTTTTTGACATATTTTGGCTTAAGCCAATTATATGTTTTCCAGTTACTAAATAATATTTTTTTTATTTAACTAACCCGAAGGTGTCCTTTGGTTTCTAGGTTTTTTAATTTTTTTGAGGTTCTTTGATAAGTGATAATTTTTTACGAATTTTTCAAAGAAATATCTATTTTACTTGATTTTACACTAAGTTTATCATTTCTTTTTATTTATTTTAGCCAGTTCTTTCATTGATTTCACTCGTTTTTTATGGTTCATCATATATCTTAATCAATCCATCCATTCTCTCTAGTTTAACCTAATTTTATTCGATTTTATCATACTTGTTAATCAATTCACTCATTCTCTCTGGTTTAACACAAGTTTAGTCTGATTATAGTTATTATTTTGCTGATTTAACATATTTTCTCACATATTTCACCTTTTTGCCAATTTACTCATTTTTTTTGTTTTTGTTTCTTTTATCGATTTGATAATTTCTTTGTTATCCCGTGTTTAGCCGATGTTATTCATTTTTTTTATCGATTTTACCAATTTTTTGCGGATTTACCTTGTTGTTTTATCAATTGTACCATATTTTATACTTTAACTCGCTTTCTTTCTTTCTATCAAACCCATTTTTCAACTGATTTATTATTTTTTATCATATATTTTTTAATTGAGTTTACCCGTTTTTACCAATTTGAACCATTTCTATGTTTTGACTCTTTTTGGCTTAAGCCAATAATATATTTTTTTAGTTAAACTAAATAGTGTTTTTCCATGCAGGACAAATGTGGCATTTTTTTTTTCTTCTGTGGATCTTTAATAAGTGATAAATTTTTAGGAACTTTCCCAAGTAAATGTCGAAAAATATAGAGAAATAGTTTTTTTAGAATTTTATTTTTATTTTTTTTACTATAAATATTTTAATAAGTTGTAAAACCTTAAAAGATAATTATAATAAGGTTGATGTAGAAGAGATTTATTGTCTAGTTATACTTCTAGGATTCTTTTATTTTACCTTTTTGCCATAAAATTAAATATTATAATATAATTTAAATAGGGGTATATTAGTCTTCACAAAAAAGGGAAGAAATTTTATTCGTCAAACTCTTACTTTTATATGTATATAGATAGATAGATAGATAGATATATGAGGAGGTGCTGATAATTTGACAGAGTTACCCCAATATCTATTGAACGGATGGTTCTGCCGCCATGGAGGAATAATTGGTATAACACAACCGAGACGCGTTGCTGCTGTAACTGTTGCAAAAGGGTTGCTGAGGAATGTGGTGTTACTTTGGGGCAAAAGATGAGAATGGCATGGAATTGGTAAAAGAGAATGATAATATTCTCAAGCACTGTCGAGGTACTAAGTTATCCCCATTGAAGCTAATTAATAATCATGTCTGCGAGTCTAGATGCAAAAGGTTTTTCTGATTATTTTGGTGGTGTAAGAGCTGTGCACGTCGTCCAGGGGCGACAATATCCTGTTGATATATATACTATATACTTATCAACCTGAGACTGATTACGTTGATGCAGCCTTGATTACTATATTTCAGGTTCTTACTGTAATGCTGATTCAATGCATTCTTATTGCCTCAACCATGCATTCTTGAACTATTTTCGGGACATCTATCTAATTAATGCTAAGTATTAATATTTCTGGGAAAAGCCAAGTGTGTTACATATTTATATTCTTCTTGAGCCTGATGTCTCCCTACATTGTTTTTTTCATCTCTTATCTTCTAGCTCTTTTCCTCGTGGTGGTTGATAAATAGGATTTTGTTTTATGTTGATTCTTGCGCAAGATGCAGTTAAATAATTTCCAATGTTTTGCTGTGTCTAAGATTTGAATGGCTGCAAACTTCTTAGTGTTCGCTTGGTGAGAAAGGGTGCTTGGGAATAGTGAAAGGACACGGTCGTCATATTTTTTTCCTTTTAAGAATAAAAGAAGGGGCTTATTGCAAAAATCTACATTAGAGTGACAATCTCTTGCAAATTTGTTTGCAGTGGACGTGCGGGTTGTGAAGGACCTGGGAAATGCTACCGGCTGTATCCAGAGAATGAATTTGACAAGCTCAAAGATTCCACAACAGCAGAAATCAAAAGATGCAATCTTTCAAATGTTGTTTTGCAGCTTAAAGCTCTAGGCATTGATGATATTGTTGGGTTCGACTTCATTGAAAAACCAGACAGGATGGCCGTCATCAAGTCAATGGAGCCGTTATTCTTGTTAGGTGCTCTTACAGAAGAAAGTAAAGTATCCGAACCCGTTGGTCATCAAAAGGCCAGACTTCCACTGGATCCTATTTATTCGAAAGCTCTCATTGTTGCCAATCAGTTCAATTGCTTGGAAGAAATGTTAATAATTGTTCATTGTTGCAATGCTCTCGGTCGAATGTATCTTTTACGCTCCTCGTGAGAAGTTGGAAGAGTCGAGAAGTGCTTTGAAAAGCTTCTCGAGTTCTGATGGGAATCATTTGACATTGCTGAATGTATATCGCGCACTGAGCTCAATGCAAAAGCAGTAAATAACTGCGTTTATTATATATATATATAGATCATAGATATATCAGAAGGCAGGGTCATTTGAGCATGTTCTTTAATCCTATGACTTGTCCTGGCTGTAACTGTAATTCAAACTCTTTCCTTTCTCCAGATTATCTTCTTATTATGTCGTTACGTAGACTTGGGAACCTCGAGCATGATATATATTCTTGTACGAAGTCGTATTCTTGAGGATTTGAGGTCATTTTTATTTCTGATATTTTTTGTAACATGAGATGAGCCTGGTTCGGATTTCAGAAGTCAATACTTTGATGTTGTAATGGCATCAGTAGTTAACAGTGACTTCATTTTATGTTATAGATGCGATGGGAAATGGAAAAAAATGTAATGTTTTATGAAATTCAAATAATTGTAACAAACGATAAATTTGTAAGCTTGTTTCAATTTTTAAAATTTATTACTATTGATTGTTTAGATTATTTATATTTTCAGTTATTACTCTATTTGTTCAACATCTTTGTTCCTTTTAGACCTTGGGAAACAATTTTATATACAGTCGATATGATGAAATTAATTTGTTAGTATCTTTACATTTTGTTTCTAAAAGTGACAGATTAATTAATAGTGTCATTTTATTATTTTGTGTGACATTATAATATAGAAAATTTCATTCAACGAAATCCCTTATTCTGAGGGGAAAATGTGGCATACATGTACTAAAATGTGATATAATAATAAGATTGCGAAAGCACTTGTGAATATGAATGAAATGTGGCGTTAAAAGTGCAGAAATTAAATGTGTATATTGTTGAACCAAACAAATGGGTACGTGATTGTTAAGTACTCAATAATATCGTCCTGCGGTGTAAAACCAAAAGTGGATGATGTATCCTATGGACCGTAGGATGAGACATCAGAATTTACAGTTTTACCCCTGACCACCTTAAATTGGTACTATAAAAGCAAGGCATGCATGCGATGACGAAAAGAAGCAGCACGTAGAATAAAAACAAGGCTCCCCATTGAAGAAATTCTTCTTCAATGGCCAACTTGTTGAAATCTCTTGTTCTTCTCTCCCTCCTCTTTGGCTGCGCCACCGCCAGGCTCTCCACCGTCAATCGCTACGGTACCTACAAAGGTGGTGGCTCCCCACCCTTAAGGGATGAACAAGACCCACCGAAGCCCAAAGATAAAAGACAACCTCCTCCGGCCCCAAAAGTCGAACAAGAACAAGAAACACCACCACTAGAAAATACCGATTTCCTAGGATCGTGGAAGATCCATTCCGAAAATGCTGGAGTTTCAGCCATGCACATACAATTGATGCCCAACAACAATAAAGCTGTTTGGTATGATTCCACCAACAACGGTTTATCTGAAATCGAGTCCAATCCTCGTATTTGCACAAAAACAATCGGTGGTCACCCCAAAGGTCCACAGGAGGATTGCACTGCTCATGCAATTGAATATGACATAGATACCGCTGAAATAAGAACTCTTCAGGTTTGATATATATCTATATTAATGCATGCTCCATCACCCAAGATCTTTTATCACATTCTATGTGTGTCATATTTTGGTGTCAAGCCTATATACATAGGCCCACATAAATTATCAATAGATCCACAAATGTGACACACACGTGTGTATATATATATATATATTTTGGTTTCCCAATGTTTAATCCCTTTTGAGGGCGTCGGGCATATTATATGCATATGTGATAGAAATTCACCTCGTTCGTGATGATCCGCGTATGTATGTATGTACTTAGATAGATTAATGTAAAATAATGAATATTAGTGCGAGTTATTTCCTCCCATTGATCCATTTCAATTTCGTGATCATCAGATTACACAAAATCCATGGTGCTCATCAGGAGGCCTATCATCAAATGGAGCCCTCGTCTCTACTGGAGGTGTTTTCACAGGTTTCAAAAGTGTGAGAATATTGCAGCCATGCGAAAACTGCGATTTCCAGGAAAAGCAAAATGCACTTCATTCCAATAGATGGTATGCAACACAACACCCATTGGAGAATGGTAGCTTAGTTGTGCTAGGCGGAAGTCACTCTCTAAATTACGAAATCATCGCCGCGGAATCGCTTGATTTTAAGCCCAAATTGTTCGCATTGCCGTTCCTAGATGAAACTGATGAAGCCCCCGGAGAGAACAATTTGTACCCATTCGTAAATCTCCTTCCCGATGGCAATCTTTTCGTGTTCGCAAATGATAAGTCCATAGTTCTCGACCCCTACACTGGAAAAGAAGTTCACCGCTTCCCTAATTTGCTAGGAGGCGTTCGCAACTATCCTCCGTCCGCTATGTCGGCCCTCCTCCCCATCGACCTCACCATGGACAATGAAGACACGGTGAACGTTGAGGTGCTTATTTGCGGAGGCAACACCCATGAATCATACTACTACTCGGAGAAGAAGAGACCAAGAGAGTTCTTACCGGCTTTACACGATTGTGGGAGGTTGAGCCTCACCAAGAGAGGAGAGCAATGGGACAAAGAGGACATGCCATCGCCTCGAGTGATGGGTGATTTGCTTGTGCTTCCCACAGGAGACATGCTCATGATCAATGGTGCCAAGGCAGGTACTTCCGCATGGAACGCTGCCGATATACCTAACCTCACTCCGGTACTCTACAGTCCCGATAAGCCAAAAGGACAGCGATTCAAGGTGCTAGCCGCGTCCACCATTCCCCGAATGTACCACTCAGTTTCTGCCGTTCTTCCCGACGGCCAAATCTTGGTGGCGGGGAGCAACACCAACGAGTGGTACATGCGAGAAAAGCCAAAAGATGTAGAAAGGGACTTCAGCTTTCCTACTGAATTACGAGTGGAGAAATTCTCGCCACCGTACTTGGCTCCAGAGCTACAGGATAACCGCTTGGAGATACTAGAAGAAGAGTCGGACAACAAGTGGAATTATGGAGGTGTATTCAACCTACGAGTAAGATCCAGTGGAGCAAGTGATATTGATACGCTCGATATGAAGGTCACCATGTACTCGCCGCCCTTTACCACACACGGTTACTCTATGAACCAGAGATTGTTGATTCTGAAGGTGAAGAGAATCACCAAACACGGTAAGATCCGGGTGGTTGCACCGCCCTCGGGAAGGCTTGCTCCTCCTGGTTACTACCTTGTGTTTGTCGTTCACCGTGAGGTTCCAAGCCGTGGAATGTGGGTGCAAATCCAATAGAAAACAGAGGAAGGTGTCATTATTATATAGATTTGTGTTTATGTAAGGAAAAAGTGCATGTATGTTCTTGTATCATGCATGATGATTAATGTGATATTCTGGATTGTTGTACTAGCATTTATTTTGGTCATAAACAGAGGAAGGTGTCATTATTTTCAAGTATTCATATGATCATGCATGCTCTTCTCTTTTGTAGTTCTGATTTTCTATCCCAAACCATGCCCATAAGTATGTATGTATGTATGTATGTAAGATTATTGAGTTCAATCTTGCAAATGCTTCACGAAATCTCAAATAAGATCAAAATATTTAAAATTGCCTAATGATAGTTATATTATATATGCAGCATTGAATTGATCTCCATTACAACCATGTTCTCTATTTTATTTTGGACTTATGAACTTTGAATTGCAATATTACTATTGCTTTCATTTTCAGTTTCTTTAGGTAAAGCTGATTGAACCTAAGGCTGATTGAACGTTAGCTGAAGTAAATATAAATTTTGTGGTTTTATAATTTTTACTGATGAAGCTTTTGTAAAAATTTGTAAGAGTTAATATTGTTGATTAAAATTTCAAATTTTAACTTCCTTTAGGAACTTCAGTTGACTGTCCAAAATAATTAAGCTGGCAATATCTCTTTCTTAGTTAAAATTACTACTTCATTATGAAAGAGATGCTAGTGATTAAAGGAAAATTACTCAATCAGTTTAGACTTTAGAGTAATCAAATCTGTGAAAGCTGGCAAAAATGTGTGAAAAAAAAAAAATTAGAAAATTACTCAAATCTGTTAAAGGCTTAAATCTGTCACTAAGTTTATGAAAGGGAAATTAAAGTAATCGGTAGCGATTAAAGGCTATGTTTAGAGTACTAAAAGAATTTGGTAAAGAAGAATATTAATTAAGGACGAAACTGAATTAACTAGTTTAATTGTACCTTAAAGAAAACTGAGTTTGGTCCTTCAAATTTAGTGAGTAAAATTTCATGGGAGATATTTCTTTTACATCAAATGATAAAACACTAAGTTGAGTGGTATTTAAGGGTGTACATAAACCTTTTCTCAAAAAATAAAAAAAGGGTGTACATAAACCCATTAAAACCAACCCACCCGATACAACTCTCCTGCAATCCGCTAGTGTTTATTTTTAAAATAATCAATTGCATGTTGATAACTTGTAAATCCGTATGATATAGATCGGGTGACGAGTTTGATAGTTACAAAAAAAAACGACCCACCCGCACAAATCATCATTGATGTATTTTGTTATAAATTCTTGTTTTAATAAGAGTGTGAAATAAATCACATTTATTAGCAAGTGAACTTTAATTCTTCAACTTGATCATATTTGTGTTCATGGTATGGATATGTTGGTACATGAATTGGTAATTACATTTTATATTCCAATTTATCTCTAAATTATAATCATCGACACATAAGTTAATAAGAATAGACATTATTGCAAAGATAAATAGTTAATATTTAACCTTTTTTTTAAGTGCGATATTGGAAATATGTATATTTCTTTTAGTCGATTCAATGTTAGCAATAATGGTGTGCTTGGTTTTACATTTATTTTGATATAATTACTCATAAAAATTATCAACCTACTTGCCAATCCATCCACACCTGACCAACGTGAATAGTAGGTTTGAAACGTAAGTCACATAATAAATACATTGTGGTTTGCTAATTAAGCAACCCCTTGTGTTGGGCCATGTTGTTAAATCTGGAGGAATTGATTTGAAATTGAAGAACAGTGTGAAAACAAGAAAGGAAAATCAAGAGAAAAAGGAAAAATCTTTCATTGAGAGCAAATTTGAATTACAATAAAAGGGAAAAAAGTGTTTTGAACAAACAACAGGCAACCTATACTTATAAGCAACTAAGACGGCTTAACAAGAAAAATATCAGAATTAATCCGTATACTAATAACAAATACAAAAATGTCCAATATACAAACTATAATGTCTAATACAGGTTAATTTCTCTTGCAAAACCCTTCCAAACTCGTCCGTGTTCACCCCAGTGATATTTGACCTGTGAAAGTGGTTGGTCACATCTGGAGTCCCTTTTTTGTGTTTTAAGATAAATTATCTTACTAAAGTATTTTATACACTTGGCTCATCGTTCCACCAATTAAACCTAATTCATACAGCTATTTTAACTCATCTCAAATTAGGAAGACAAAAAAAAAAGTTAAATTGCACCAGGCCGGATCCACTCATGGATCGTACCAGTTTTATAAGCACTGCTCAAGTTTCACCCCAGTAATTAAAAATTTACTATACATGAATTAAGAAATGTCATAAATGACTACTTTTTTAAAATAAAAATTTCAAAATATTCTTTTAATCAAATTATTTTAGCATTAATGACAAGTATTAGTAAGAAGGGTAAATATGGTAAAAAAACATTAATATTACATTGAAATCCTTAAACAACAAGTAAAAGTAAACAAAATATTTTTGCCAAAGCGACTAATAAATTAACGGAGGGAGTGAATTCTTCCATCAGTCCCAAGACAATTCACTGACTCTTATAATAAATGTAATGAGAATCAAATATGCGTTGTCTGAGGCAATAATAAATATCTAATTTAGAAGCTTCACTGTCATTAATTATCTTAGGATAAAAAAATTACCCATATTTATCGCCCAATCAATATTGTTTAGTAGAATTCACTCTTTCTCCAGCAATTTGCTATCGATCTCTGTGTCATATAGGTACCATATTTATGATATCCTGTTAATTAATATTCTTAATTTCTTTATTACTATTAGCATCCCTCGAGGGTCAAGCACAGAATAGAAAGGAAAGCTCCGTCAAATTTTTGAAGCAAAACTTCCGGACCCAATCTTATCTAGATTTACGTAATTATTGCTACTCCCGCCGTTTCTTATTATTTGGCACATTTGTTGTTTTCACACATATTAAAAAACTTTATCATTACATATATTTTTATGATAAAATATCTCAAATATCCTTTATAATGATGATTACTTTTTAATTTTTTTTAGTGAGTGGTGACCATTGAGCTTCCAACTTAAATGTGAAAAATGAACAAAATTGGAAAAAAAATACTTTGAAAACCCAAACATGTCAATTAATTCAAAACAAAAAAATTGACAAATATGCCAATTAATATGAAACGGAGAGAGTATAATTACTAAAATACTTTGAAATGCATTCAAACTTCTACAATTCGTGATGTTAACCAAACTAATTCAACTTTTTGTAAACAAATGTAGTAATTTGCACTTTGCACTAAAAAATATGTCATTTGACACTTTGTACTTCGAAATTGGAACTTTAATACTTTAAACCCTCGAATTGAATGCACCCTTATGAGGTACAAAATATTCATTCTTTTTTCAAAGAATATACAGCACCATGGTGCAAAATGAAAAAACATCAATTCCAGAATACATAAAAGAGTGTCAAAATTGGTGAATTCCAGAATACATAAAAAAAATATCAAAATTGGTATATTTATGGGGTGCAAAATATCAATTACTCTCCAAAATGCTTCGCCACATTTGGATCGGACAATTAAATACAGATCTAAGGCCATCTCCAATGGAGATGGCCGGGGTCGGGGCAAGGTTGGGGCTGGGTGGAGAAGCCGTCTCCAGTGTTGGGTGCTTGGGGGCGGGGTGGGGAACGGGGCGGGAACGGGCTGGGCGCAGGGCTCGGCGGAGCCCTGCGCCCAGCCCTTTCCCGCGTGGGTTTTTTGAGGAAGAAGAATTACACGCACCCCTCTTTAAGTCAGGTGCCGCCAAGTGGCGGCACCTGACTGGTTCCTATTTTTTTATTTCTTTTTTTTTGTTATTTAGGATTTTTATATATGCAAAATTAATTATTTAAAGTATTTTTTAATAAAATTAAAATTTTCTCATAAATAAATTAAATTTGTAGAATTGAATTATTTAATAAAATATTTATTGTATATTTACTAGTATTTAATAAATATATGTAGTCACCAATTTTTAATTGAATTATTTAATATAATAAAATTTGATTTTTTTTAAATTAAAATTATTAATAATTTATTATAATTGTAATGAAATTTATTTATGGACAAATCATTAATATTAGATTCAACATTTTATGTTAATTTCTTTTATTGCAATTAAAAAATTAATCATTTAATTACAATATTGGTGGTGGCTATATATTTTTAAAAATATCGAATTAGTTAAAAATATAATTAAACACTTATACATACAATTTAAATTAATACTTAAATAATAAAATATTTAAATACATACTAAAATTAACAAGATAAGTAAATTCAAACAATTACATGACGCGTTAACCGTATTTTGCATACACATGGGCTATTAAATCTTTCTGAAGTCGACGGTTGGTTTCTTTGGAGCGTATTGCTTCATGACGCATGATATGAATATTTACTCTCTTTAATTTTAATATTTAAATATTATTAATAATTTAATTATATTAATAAAATAATTATTAGTATTATTAATATTAATATTAAAAACAAAATTAAAACTAGAATTATAGGTGAGAGTGGGTAAAGGAAGAAAATGGAATTAATTCCATTCCGGAGCCCTGTCATTGGAGACGACCAGGCAGGGCTCGGGGTGGGGGCAGGGGCAGCCCCGGGGCTTCGGAGCCCGGAGCCCCCACCATTGGAGATGCTCTAAGTTCATGATTTTTGAATAGGCCAAACATTGAGCAAAATACATCCATAGGGATCTTAATTTTCATTGGTCCTCGTGCTATTTATTTGACAATTAATTTCTAATCATGTAAATTAGGTCCGCACGTCTACCTAGTATGAATCTTGATATGAATCACACTCCCGAGGCCAAAGGCAATCAATTAGTCTCATGCACGTCCTCCTACCAGAAATCATGTATTTTATATATATGATAAATTATCCATTAAAATCAACATATATAAGATTCGAAATAATCACAAGATAAGTGTTTATTTATACAATTATTGTTAAGAATGCTAATCATTTACTAATAAGTATATTATTCGATTGGACCGAATCGGGTCTGACACGTTAGCTAAGGTCATAATGTAACATTGGAATATGAACGTTATATTAAACTCACGAGACATAGTCAACATAAGATTCTGAAAGCATAATATCATACAACACCCTAATAATTACTATCCATTTGGAACAGGTGTTATTTGCAGGCCAAGAATTATATATTAGCTCTAAATCCTTAGGAGTATAACAATAAGAGCATTCCTTTTCAAAATTAAGCATAAGAATTATTAAAAGATAGAATTCGTCTGAGTTTAGTTTTTTCAGCTGGAAATGGCAAAATTTCATTTAGTATACCTGGTATTAATGTTTATCTCTGTAATGGCATCGCATTCGAGTTTTGTCGAGGGAAACTTTGCTAGGAGCATGTACTCTCTCTGGGGTGCTGAACATTCTGCATTTCTGGGCAACGACGATGTGGAACTAGTCCTGGATCAGTATTCGGGTACGTAAAAATCAATCCATCTACTAGGACATAAACATGTATGTAATGCAAATTGCAGTTAATTATGATTTTATATATCTTGATTTATGGAATTTTTTTATAGGATTTGAACCATTTTACGTATAAACAATCATAAGTATTTTACTTGTTTTGGAATTTGGAATCCTTATCAGAAAAAAGATTTCTGATTCTTGGCCTGGTGGGTTTATCAGGTTCTGGGATTCAATCCAAGGAAACATTTCTATTTGGAAGCGTTGAAATGCTAATCAAACTTGTACCTGGAAACTCTGCAGGAACAGTTACAGCATACTATGTGAGTCCAAACTATAGGCCTTGTTTGTTTGTTTGTTTGGATTTTTGAGAATTTTCAGGGTTATCCGAAATACCAAACAAACGCACATCAATTTTTGAAAATTTTAGATTCATCATTTTCATATTTCAAACCTTACAGTTCAAACATCATTTTTTAAAACATAAATCAAACACATTTATTTTTGAAAAAAACATCATCGTTAATATCTATACCTTATTAGTCAAACTTTTCAAAAACTAATCCAAACATATTACATGTACACTTTGCTATATTATGAAAAAACCTCTCATTTTTTAAAATGCTCTATGAAAAGATAACCAAATGAGCCCATAGATTTTCCTCTTCCAGTCTCCTCTTCGTAAAAATTCATCCTAATAAATTCCGGGAAATTCATGCCTCGTTATTTTTGTATCCGGCAGCTATATTCAACGGGTGACAAGCACGACGAAATTGACTTTGAGTTTCTAGGCAACATATCAGGACAACCATATGTGATCCACACAAACATATTTACTAGAGGAGAAGGAGGCAGAGAACAACAGTTCTACCCGTGGTTCGACCCAACCGCCGATTACCACAACTACACCATACACTGGAACCCATCTGAAGTTGTGTAAGTTAAAAAAGAATTCACACGATATACATATACGTTTTAGAATCATTGATTTATTTGTATCTTGAACTCGTTCATATTTCATTTTCAGGTGGTATGTTGATGGTATTCCAATAAGAGTTTACAAGAACTACGAGAGCGAAGGAATTCCTTACCCCAAACAGCAACCAATGAGGGTGTATACGAGCATTTGGAATGCTGATAGCTGGGCAACTAGAAATGGCCTTGACAAGATTGACTGGACTAAAGCCCCTTTCGTTGCCAAATTACGACGTTTTAGGGCAAGGGCTTGCAGTTATCATGGGCCACTTAGTATTAGCCAATGTGGTGCACCTTCACCTGGGAATTGGTGGAACTCTCCTGTATATAGCAAACTGAGTAATGCTAAACAGGAGGAAATAAATTGGGTAAGGGATAACTACATGATTTATGACTACTGCAAGAATATCACAAGGTACAACGGATACTTGCCGGGTGAATGTTTAAGGGCTCAATACTGATGATCATATCAAAATCTCAAGCAGATATTTCGTTTTATGATCATTTCTATTTGATTTATTCTTTTACAAGAACAATGATATTCTAATCTTGTGTCCCATATTTCAATGTAGCTAGTGTTCTTGTGTTGTATATTGTTTCTAAAAATAAAAAACTCTCAAGCACAACTCTTATTAGTCGAAATAACTCATAATAGTACAATCAAACTTACATACGGTAAACAACTCTTAAACAATCAGGCAAAACATCTTCGATGTTTAGATTTCATGTGATACTCCAAAGAATACAACTAAAAGAAGTTTATTTCAATGTTTGTGTGAAGAAAGTTAGAGAATTATGTTTTAAGTAACAAGTCAAACCACCATATCTAATTCCACCTCTAGTTCAATAAATTGCTGGTAGTTCATCTCATACTGAAAGGATTTGAAATCTATAATTCAAGGCCAGGTATAACAATTCTGTCAACTCACTAACGATCATTTGAGAAATGTAGATCACCCAGTCAATAGACGGCAATGTACACACGCAAATTCACAATATATTAGATGATTTATAGCTTTCAAACTCTGTTTATTTTCGAAAATTTGACAGGGGCATTTCATCAACCACATTACATTCAACAAAAATCCAGAAGGTTTCCAATCTAACAATCAGGATCGACATTAATATGACCAATCCTAATATGATTAACTGGTGAAAAAATTACACAAAAAAGTACGACAATTACCAAACAGCGCGCGGGTTTCCTCTCCACGATTCATCCAAAAGAGGCAGAGCTAATGCAGTGCGAGAGTATCACTTAAGGGTAAGTGTCGCTATTTCGTTTTGTAAACTAAAACTAATATCGGAATTTTAAGGTGCTTTTACTTTACTACATTAAGAATTTTAAGAGCATGAGTTATTTTTTACTACTCCTATTATACTTGTTATTTTTATTTTTTTTCTCCAAATAATTGGTTATAAACTTATAATATATATTAATAAATTATTTTCCATTCTAATATACATAAAATATAAAAAGTTAAAAATTAATAAAAATAGTTTATAGTATAATATTTTAATTCTTTTATAACTTATTATGTTTAAAAACTTTATATTAAAATTCCAATGGTTATTTAATAGTTGTGTATTTTGTTAATTACTTGTTTTTGTTCTTTTTTTTTGCTGCAACTTCGATTTTACGATTGAAAAAATATTGAGGGACAATTGTTAAAAGTTGTGTGATTATTTTTCTCTCACATCGACGGTACACATCATGAATTAAGAAGAAGGACGACCTTCTCATTCTTCCTCTTAGAAAGAGACATTGACCTACTTCTCTCGGAAGATAAATCGGCTTCAACATTAATGAGAATTGAACTCAGACCTAATAATATTTTAACAATATTGTAATTAGGGCTATCAATGGGTTGGATTCAGGCCATATCATGCTCGACCCAGGTCCAACTCCATTTATGTCGGATTGGATTCGGGTCATATTCAGATCTCGCTCGGCTATAAATTTCTTGAGTCCAACATATCTTGATTGGATATCGAATCTTTTTCAGATCAAATAATCATCACTGTCAAAATTTACATTAGTTATTTTTTTCCTATAACAAATTTGTTAACTTTACAATTTAATTTACTTTAGCTCACATGTTTTAACTTTCTTAACTATTGTTCATGTTTTAGATGAAAATATGCATAAAAATAAAACTATGAATGAATTATTAACTAATATTATCTTACACTAATGGTAAAATAATGGTAATGTTACATTAAAAAAAAAACATATGTATAAAAATTTATTTATTTATTGTCAAATACATATCTCAAATGGATCGAATCGACCTAGATTCATATTCGAATGTATTTTGAATTACAAATAGTTATAATCGGGTCGGATTCGAATCGGATTTGGATTGAAAGTTGCCTCATTGGCAACCATAATTAGTATTTAGGGATGTCAATGGGACGGATCATGCTCATCCAAATCATGATCATACTCCATTTATATCGGACCGGAGCCTGTCGGATTCCAATCTTGCTCGGATCTAGATTTTTTTAATCCAATGGATCTTGGTCATATTTGACCGGATATCGGATCTTTTCGGATCTAATAAAATTTTCATTTTAAAAATTATATTAATATTTTTTCTTAAAACAAGTTTATTAACTTTACAATTTTATTTAATTTTAGCTCACATGTTTAAACTTTCTTTACTAATATTCATATTTTTAGATGAAAATATCCGTCTAAATAAATTTACAAACGAGTTATAAATTACTATATTCTTAAATTGACAGTGAAATATTATTAATATGACTTACTTTTATAAAACATTATGTATAAATATATCATTCTTTTTATTTATTGTCGGATACGGATCTTTAACGGATTGGATCGACCTAAATCCATATTCGCTCCATTTGTTTCAAATTAAGAATCTTTATAATCGGATCATGTGCATCAAATTTCTAATCAGACAATTATCCTAATAAATCAGACTGGATTCAAATCGAATCCAGATTGAAATCCATCCCATTGAAAATAGGGCTCTGTTCTTTTCATCATCATATCAAAAGAAGAAAAAAAAGGATTTCACCAGTGTACACAGAATAAACTTTAGACCGAACCACCTAATGATAACATTTTTCCCTATGATAAATTTGATATGGGTATTTGGCCATCCAAACCTAAAAGTATTTGGCCATGGGTATTTGGCCATCCAAACCTATAAATTTTAATAATACATAAATTATACATGTGCTCTTGGAGAGTAATTTTTGTGATAATTTTAACAAAACTATTATAATTTAACTTATACATGGGCGGTTGAAAATGGCCTAACCCATGTAGTAAGGACATATGTGGTGTCAGGTTATTTTACATTTGTATCATTTTGGGTTACAAATCCATTATAAGTTTATAACTCTAGCTATCAGACATTATCTTATGCTATCTTATTTATTAAATTAGTTTACAGTATATGAATATTTTTCTCCCTTACATTTACACAACACTGAATTTTTTTTCTTGCAATTACAAAGTCACGCACCAGAATCTTTTTGGAAAGATAAATTTGATATGCTAAAATAATTAGTATGCCGTATATTTCATGGAATAGCAAATGATAGATGAACAGCTAGACAATTTTGGTCTTTGGACAAAGAGAGGCGGAACATTATAAACATGTTAGAAAATAATACAATTATTGGACCGCAGTCTATTCATGTGGTATGGACCGTGTCATATATTGTGATATGGTGGGTGCAAAATTTCAACTACTTATTCATCCTAGTAGTTAATGCCAAATTCAAGAACATCTTCAATAAACTTATTCAGGGAATTCCTCTTGATTTACATTTTTACAATCGGATAAAATGTCCATTATGCAATATCACAGGAAGGTAAAATATTTAATTATACATATCACAGGGAGGTAAATTTCCATTTACTCATATCTCAGGGAGGTAAAGTGAAGTGAGTATCTTGTCAAGATAGGGTTAAATTGGTCATTTTCACATGAAAGTGAAGTTTCAGTCGCATTATAAAACGTGTGTGTAACACCTCCACGTGTAAAGAGTTAAATTGCTAATTATTTCATATCACGGGGAGGTAAATTGTCTATTTTCATATCGCATGAAGTTAAATTGTTCGTTAAATATATAACAGAGAGTTAAGTTGCGAAAAGCCATTTTTTTTAGTATTTCCATCACAATTAATGTCAAACCATTTCAAACTAAATTAAACAAGAATCATTATAGGCCGTACAAAGAATTTTCATATATATTTGGTTTTTCAAGGGTTTAATCCCTCTCGAGGCGCGTCGGTCACATTATGTAGAATCTCTCCCAACAGGGATTCAAATTTGTGCTCGTTACTTAGTAGTAACTAGTCATTTTCACTAAACCAATTTCCTAGAATATTTCCAATTTTAGTTAAATTAAACTCATTCCTGATCGTCTATATAAGGAAGAGGTGCACAAGCAGTACCTATCTGCACCTTTGAATTGTAAAGAGAAAGTAATAGCTAGAGACTAGAGAAATGGGATTACATGGGAAGTTGGTTGCTGCAGTAGAGTTCAAGGCAGGAGGAGACTTGTACCATGAACTCTTTAGGTACAACCCAAACAAAGTTGCCGATATTACCCCTGAAAAAATCCAAGGCTGTGATTTGCACGAAGGTGAATTTGGGAAAGTAGGTTCTATCGTCATCTGGAGGTACACCCACGGTAAGTACATGATACACCAATCTCTAGCTCAACAATGCCAATATCAGATTTTCATTCATAGTATGATCCAATTCTTTTTCAAATTGACCCACTATATATATATTAGACCCATTTCCGACTCACATATATAGAATAATAGTTCTTGTTTGCTCAACCTAATTTGCAAGAAAGAAAAAAACTGTATTAACTTTGTTTATGTTCCTCCCAAGTTGCAATGTGTTTCCCTCGCTATACGCGTGAATGTTCTTCATGATTTGCAAGTGAAGTGACAATCATATCCTCAAATAATGTTTTTCTTTTTTCTTTCAAATCAAATTAAATACAGAACATTTTGATCATGTTCACTTAAAAACTTGACAGTAACCCCTTATTAACCATGAGGATTGACAATAACCATCACGATCTTTTAAAAATACTTTAAAAATACAACAATAATATATTATATTGCATGTTCACTTTTGGCGGTGACCCTCTAAACTGTCCAATTAATAAAGTATAATTGACCTACATGCACATCTAGTGAACACATATATATATGATGAAATTAATAAAGTCTTTGTAATTGATTTGTGAGCACAGAGGGTAAAGCAAAGTTCGCGAGGAATTTGATTGAAGCCGCAGACGAAGAGAAAAAGACGATTAAGTATAAGGTTCTTGAAGGAGATCTTATGGAGGAGTATAAAGAATTTGTTGCAACATTTCACGTTGAAACAAAAGGTGGAATTGATTTGGTCACATGGACTTTTGAGTATGAAACTCGTAATGATGATGGTGAACCTCCAATTTCATTGTTGGCTTACTTCATTGCCTTCACTAAAGATATCGAAAATCATCATGCGGTCAATAATTGAATCAAATAATTATTAGCTTTATCCAATATGTACTATTATGAATGATAATAAATGTATGAAGAATAATTTATTCGTGCATATGTGCGTGAATAAGTGATCAGATGGGTCGAGTTTGGTTAAAGTTGTATGGCATATCCGTATGTATTAATTTGTTTGTAATTAATATGTGTGAAATTAATATAAACTATCTTACTACTTTTTATATCTACTCGTACTTATTAATGTGTGTGTTTCAAAAAAAAATGTTTCTAGATTAATGTGTTTAGTAAAGTTGTAGGAAGTGTTTGATAACTTGAATATAAAATATAATTCAAATTTTAACCTAAATTTGTAGGAGTCCTTCATTACTCTTTGTACACTTTACATATTAAAATAATGAAATTAAGGGTAATGGTTTCTTGAAATATGTCGATCCAAAATGACCTATTTTTCACAAATTGGGTATTTTTTGCAGGATTTTGAAAATACAAGAAAATTTGGCGCAATAAAAATTTCACAGGATAGTTTCTTGCAGATTCAACATAACACATGTGAGTATCTTGCATTTTTTCCTAATAAAATTAATAATACGACATTTCACTGAATAGTAAATGAGAGATGAACAAACAATTTGCAGTTTGGACAGTGAGTTGCACAACATTGAAAAATGAAAACGTGTTTGAAAATATTCCCTCATTCCCAATATTTTTACTGTAATAGGTATAATACCCGGTCAAATTTTTCAATCTTGTAAGTGACTTATCTTGTTAAATTATTCATATTTGTGGCGTATTAAACCTTTTAAATATTATTATATATTGTGTCATATAATATTATTAAATTATTAGTGAAATATATTAATTAAATTATTTATGTATGATTTTTTAAAATTCAATCAAATTAACTAGTCAACCGTACCAAAAGATAAAGAATTATGGGATGAAAGAAGTACGTTATTTGACCGCGCGCGTCTAATGTGTCCTACTTAACTAATAGATCTATTTTAATATGGTGTGAATCATGTGGTAATTGATTACCCCCCAAAAACAAAAAAAAGTCATCTAGTAAGGATTGTGAAAAATTCAAAAAGAAATAAATGTTGTCAGCATTCTTATCTACAAGTTCAGAATTGAATTGGTTGTCGGCTAACCATCATATTTTAATTTTAAACCACCATTATTGGAATGATTTGTCTTGCACATTCCAGGACATAATAATAATAATAATAATAATGATAACTAACATAAAAAGATCCATTCAATCTTTCAATTGCAACCTCACTCCCGGGCCAATCTTTAATTTTGATACCCCAAGTCCTAATTTTTTAACTTTCTCTGAAAACTCTTCAATTCTTTCTCACTAACACTCACGATTTCATTCTCATTTTAAACATTTTTTTGAGGTCGTAGCCCGTTGGTAAAGCACTAAGCATGTGAGGTTGATCATGTGTCGGTTCAATTATAATTAATGTGAGTTTTCCTTTAACTTTAATGCTAGTTGTTTGGTAGTTGTGCAAATTTTGGAGTTGAAATATGATATACGCAATTTCTAAGTGTTACGTGCTTGGTATATAACATTTTTTAGCAAGAATTAATTTTGACGCTAGTGACGCACTAAATGATGTAAATTTACATGATACCATAATAAATGACCAATTTTGTATAAATGAAATCTTGCCAACTCTTGATGGTCGGAGTAATGTTTGGCATGATTGATATATTTTTCTGTATTTAAAATATTTCTCTGTCTTTAAAATATATTATCCATTACCCTAAAAAAAAGAATTATCCATTGCTCCAAAAGTCGCCGGACGCGACGCGAGGGACTCCAAGAGTTTTTTAGTTTTCCCATCACAATCAATACATATATCAAACCATTTAAACTAAAAAATTAACAGAAACATTATAGGCCGCACACATAATTTTCATAATGATTGAAGATCTGAATAATTAATTAATTACTACAATTACCACCTAGCTACTTGGTAGTATTTTATTTCCATTAATTAATTTTAGTTAAATAAAATTAAACTAATTAAGTAGTCATGATCATTTGCATCGTCTATATAAGGAAAAGGCGCACAATTAAGCACCTATCCTTTAATTTGAATTGTAAAGAGAATTTGTAGAGAGATGGGATTAAGTGGGAAGTTGGTTGTTGCAGTTGAGTTCAAGGCAGGAGGAGACTTGTTCCATGAACTCTTAGGGTACAAGCCAGACCAATTTGCCGTCATTACCCCTGAAAAAGTGCAGGGCTGTGATTTGCACGAGGGTGAATATGGAAAAGTAGGTTCTATCATCAATTGGAGGTACACCCACGGTAAGTACATGATAACCATATATATATATATATATATAATAACTACAATTTAATTATGTGTCACTATCGATCTACCGATTTGATTTGATGAAACTACTTACTTAAATTGTAGCTAGTAATTAATTTGTGAATTAATTAAGCACAGATGGGAAAGCCAAGACCGGAAAGGAATTGATCCAAGCCATAGACGAAGAGAATAAGATGATCGTGTTTAAGTTGTTGGAAGGAGATTTAATGGAGGAGTATAAGGAATTTGTTATAACATTTCACGTTGAAACAAAAGGTGGAATTGATTTGGTCACATGGACTTTCGAGTATGAGACTCTCAATGATGATGGAGAACATCCAATTTCATTGTTGGCTTACTTCATTGCCATGACAAAAGATATCGAAAATCATCATGCGGCCAATAATTGAATCAAATTATTATATATTCCTATTAGCTTTCTCCAATGTACTATTATGAATTTATGATAATATATAATTGTATGAAGAATATATAATTTATTCATACATATGTACCTGAATAATTTGTGAGATTGCTCGAGTTTGGTTATATAAAGCTGTATGGCAGATGTATGTATTAATTTGAACTATATATCTTATTACTTTTTATTTCTGTAATGTGTTTTAGTTTTAGTTATTTCTTAATTTTTTCTTTAGTGTGGTGTTGTATGTTTTTTAATTGAAATAGTTTTAGTTAAATACACCTGCCAAAATTGAAGAATTATTAGTTAATATTTTGGATCAAGATTTAGATTTAAGTATTCAATGAAAAATAGTTCAATTTTAGGTTCATAGAATATTTTGGCAAGAGATTTGAAATGGACACCACTCGCATAACAGCCGAGCGTCACAGCCCTTTTGTACAGCCGCTGGAATCTCAAAAGTCACTGAAAATGGACTCTAAAATATAAAATTGCAAAAAAAGTCCATAATTAATCATCAAGTAAAAATAAGCCCTAATTATATGTCAATTAACACAAGCTCATTATTAACATAAGCTCTAATTATATGACAATCAACACAACGCCTCTTCCCTGCCAAGAAAAGTAGGAAAAAGATTATTAACATCTATCAACAAAAAGTTGGATTTCTTTGAAAGGTATTATATATTATTAAAGTATATACTATTATATTCTTGTAATTTTTTACTCATATATTGTTCAATAGTCTTTTGAATTTAAAGATCAGTTTAGATTAAATTTTATTTTTTACTGCAAAATTTATGAATGGATTTTAATTTCCTCTCAGATGGAAGACATATCTCTTAACAATTCATCTACCGAGATAGAAGACAATAATATTTTAACTCCAACAAAGACAATACCAGTTCCACCTTGTGTAGGTATGTCGTTCGACTGTTATGGTGATGCATCTGATTTCTATAACGTTTACGCAAAGAATGTGGGTTTTGGTATTAGAGTGAGAAATTCATATTAGACTTGCCGTGGTAAAATTCTATTAGTTCAGATATCAATTATAAAGAGAAGTGAGTTAAATATCATTGCGGTCATTTGTATTTTTACTATTTCATTCACTATTTCTTAGTACAAATTTCTCAAGAATATAATTCTACTCAATGATATTTACCAATATGGTTTGCTGTAACATTTAAATCTTCTTTTTTGTGTTTAGTGAATCACACGAGGTGGATCAGAGTAAATTGGATTAAGACTACACAAGTGGATCATGGAATGTATTCTAGAAAAGGCCAATGAAAAATCTAGTCATTGTAATGCTTTTTAATTATGAGTTTATATTTTTTATTGTAATTTTCGAGATATTTATATTCAAATATTGTTGAATGATAAATTATCATTTAGAAAGTATTGAACTTTTGTAATTTTTGAAAGTCGAGTGGATTGTTAATAGATTTCAAAAATTATTCGAAGAAAATACCTGTTACACAAGCAGTAGGTAGCACAATAAACTTTAAAATCATAAAATATGAATTGTACAAAGGGCTGTGAAATTTGGGGCTGTGATATAAGGCCATCTCCAATGGAAAGGGCCAGCCCCGGGGCTCCGGAGCCCCGAGCCAGCCCTGCCCTCCCCCCGAGCCATGCCTGGTCGTCTCCAATGGCAGGGCTCCGAAATGGAATTAATTCCATTTGAAGACTTGCCCACTCTCACCTATATTTTTAGTTTTAATTTTGTTTTTAATATTAATATTAATAATAGTAATAATTATTAGTATTTGTAATTAAATTATTAATTATATTAAAATATTAAAATTAAAGAGAGTAAATAATTAAGTAAATTAAAATTAATACATAATACGAAATACAACAAATAAGTAAGTTAAAATTATTTGTATAAGTGTTTAATTTTATTTTTAACTAATTCCGTATTTTTAAGAAAATATAGCCATCACAAATATTGTAGTTAAATGATTAAATTTTTAATTACAATAAAAAATATTAAAATAAAATGGGCTATTTATTTATTAATGATTTGTCCATAAATAAATTTAATTACAATTCTAATAAATTATTAATGATTTTAATTTTTTAAAAATTAATTTTATTATATTAAATAATCAAATTAAAAATTGATGACTACATATATTTATTAAATATGTACAATAAATATACAATAAATATACTAACACATTTTATTAAATAATTCAATTCTGCAAATTTAATTTAATTAGGAGGAAATTTTAATTTTATTAAAAATTACTTTATATAATTAATTTTACATATATTAAACCCTAAATAACAAAAGAAATAAAAGAAATAAAAGAAATAAAAAAAAAAAGAGGAACCAATCAGGTGCAGCCACTTGGCGGCACCCGCCCCTCTTCTTCCCCGACTTGCCCACGCGACCCCGGGGCTGGGCGCAGGGCTCCGTCGAACCCTGCGCCCAGCCCGTTCCAGCCCGTCGTCCGCCCCGCCCCGCGCCCCTGCACCGTTGGAGACGGCTTCTCCTCCTCAGCCCGACCCCGCCCCCAGCCTGGCCATCTCCATTGGAGATGGCCTAATTTTCATTTGAAATAGACCATTTTTTCTTGTGGAGTTGAACCAACTTACTGGTTTCTTTACTGAATTTAAGGTATATATATAATATTTTCATGGATTCGTCATCAAATACATATATGCATGAAATCAATTACATTATACGTGATGCAGAATTCAAGTCATACCATAATATTTTCGTTTATGTGAGAAATAATTTTCAAAATTCACATAACATAGAATATGATTGAATTGACTATTAAGTCTTCATTTCTTATTCAAATGTAAGGACCTTAATATTCTTTAGAATATTGTTAGTTCTTTTTCTTTTGACCTATGAAGCACGGATACTTCAAAAAATTTCACTATGCAGAGTCGGACTCTTTACAGACTCGGACACGCGTGCGACCCGGCTCGGACACACGTCGGACTTGCCACGTGGCGAGTCCGAGAAAATACGGTCTTGGACTCGGTGGGGATACGGTCAAGGACTCGGTCTTGGACACGGCGGGGGTCTTTGTGCAATTTTTATCAAAATTGTTGGTTAAAATTGAAAATTTGAAACTTAATTTAAAAAAAATCAGAAAATACTTTTGTGAACTAATCGATTAAACTTCTACATAGTACTCTTCCTCTTCATTCCAAACACAAATTAAAACAACTCATGAACTCCCCAATTTCATTCATTTCATAAACCTTAGTTCAAGAATTCTCTTCCAATTTATTCAAATTTACAGGTACTTCTCTTCCTCTCTACCTCATTTTTGTGCAATTATGTTTTATTTCCTTGAAATTTGAGTTGGGTTTTTATTTTTTCTTCTTTTTCCATCAACTATGTGTACTTCTTTTACAAAAATTATTGATATTATGGCCTAAATTAGAGTTATTTGGAGTTCTTTTATCTGGTGTTTCTATTCAGTGTCGGTGCCGCATTGTTAAACTCCATTGCACCTATACCATACTCTTTCTCTCTGTGTGACAAGAAATGTATTATCTTTTAACCTCTAGGTAATTGCTATAAAAAAAAATCTGAAGCAAAAGAAGGGAAAAAAAGGGTGGTATTTCTATCTTGTAATAAAAAAAACTAATTTTATTTAAAGATTTCGAACAATTTTTCGTGTAATTAACTAATTGTTATGTACTTGGAGTGATTATTTTTCTTATGAGACTTGTTTTGATATTTTTTTTCATATGAGACTTCTTTTGAATCACTTACGATGTGCTTAGAGTGAATTTATACAACTTTTGTGATATTTTCTTTTGATTTTGTGTTTGGAATATTAGAATGGATGTTAATTCATTGACTATGATGCTAATTTATTTTATTTTTATAGAAACTATATAATTTTTTTATTTTTTAATATACGTATCCATGCCGTGTCGTACCCTGAATTTTTTTTGAAAAACGAGTCGCCGAATCCGAATCGTGTCGAGTCCGAGTCAGTGTGGGTGCAACATAGCTTTTGACTTATTGTAATTTCGTGCGTGTGCTATATGTAATTCGAATAAATAAATTGTTCTCTAATTTCATGGCTACTAAACTATTATAATTAATCGCAACATTGTTTCGGTTCGAAGTTTTCAAGATCCCAACTTCCCAAGAAATGGCAAACAAACTCAAGAAAGTTACCTTTTTGTCTGTTTTCTCAAATTTCGTTGTTATGACGATAGGCTAAGCAAGTGTTTGTACTGAATCAGAATCAAGAAAACTACCCATTACAAATCAATGTGAAGGTCTGCAGATGCAAGTAGATAAGTGATTGTTAGTTACCTTGACATCAGTTGCAGACTTCTACAGAACCCATGGACCAGGGAGTAGTACCACTTCAATGTCTGTTCTTTAGTAAAAGGAAAAATTACATTCTATTGCATCAGAACATCAATTGGTCATACAAATAACAAGTAAAATTTCGTTATGAAACTAGAGAAATACTCACGCGACTCAAACTCACTTTTAAGTG
The DNA here is from genome assembly GCA_030819805.1 of Penstemon newberryi var. newberryi. Classification (NCBI taxonomy): domain Eukaryota; kingdom Viridiplantae; phylum Streptophyta; class Magnoliopsida; order Lamiales; family Plantaginaceae; genus Penstemon; species Penstemon newberryi. The sequence goes on along the minus strand of JAUALY010000002.1, from coordinate 11,857,797 downwards.
TTGGAGCCAATCCCATCACCTTTCATCTGTTCTCTTAGACAAAAAATCTTATACTTACGCAGAACTACATGACATAAATTTACAATTGCATTACTTATAATAGCTTCTTTGTTCATAGACAAAGGAGATTCAGAATTGTCTTTCATTCCAAGGCATAAATTGTATCCATGCGCTTCATAAATTTGCTCGGAGTTCGTCCCAAAAATATGGCTGGATATGGAGTAGCATCTTCACATGTCTTGACCCCAAAAATTGATATTCAATCAAAAATGATCATTTCCAAAAAGCCAAGATAGGTCTATCGAATCCAGATTTGGTGCCAGATAACCTGGATGTCAGATTATCTACCCTTCGAAATCCAATCTGCCATTAAAATGACTCGTTCAATACTTAGAAGATATTTTTTTCCCTATCTAATTCAGAAGGCATAAAAATCAAGCATTACCTTGTCTAAAAGTACATCCTGAAAATCTTCTGGAGGTATTTCAATCTTCTTATAATTAGCGGCAGTAATCTGCAAAATAATTTAGCCTCTCAACAATCACTGAAAATGATGCATCCCAACAATTTTAAATGTCCAGTAGCAGTTTCTTATTTATTTCATAACCTAAGAGGGGGGAAGAGAAGATACCTCAGACACAAGACGGTTATTATAATACGAGCTCCATGGTTGGGGTTCCAAAATGAAAACGCCACCCTGCCACGAGATTAAATTAGTTCTCGTATAATTATTTAGAAAATACACGAATAGAAAGTGGTCAACAATGTCAAAAAAACTAAAAATACCGGTTGAAGAAGTGTCCAGACCCTCCAAAATAAAGTAATTAATCCCTCGTCACCCCAGTTCAAATGTATCCATTTTGACACGCTTAAACTGAAAAGTAAGTACACAACAAAATTAGAGGACAGTGTATTCAAAAGTTGATGTAAATCAAGAACAGATATTGCAAGTAGCTCCTTCAAATATCTAACTATTATAAAGAAAATAAATTATTACCAAAGTATTGCATGGTAATGTGTATTTGATGGTGTACGCCAACCCTGAACAAAGTTTCCTTTCTGAAAAGAGACTATTTTGAGCAGATCTTTTGTCTCTTCAGGAGGAGAATCAAATTCCCCAGTCACTTCAACTAATGAACGATTTTTGTGGTTCTCCGAGCTATTGCTTAATTTTGCATCAGCTGATCCCTGGGTAGTCTTTGAAGTCGTTTTATGGGTACTCATTTTCATGACTTTCCTGAGAGTCCAATGCGCGTCCTCAATTCTTGCTGGAATATGATGAACAATTAATTATCAACAAGAATACTTAATTTTTTTTTCAGGAAATGTGGCTTAATGAAGCTCTGAAGTTTATATAGGCTAACAAGTTGCAACTTTTCCTGAGATTTCATCAAGAATTCCGGTGTTAACATTTAGATTGGTACTCTGCTTAATGGGTTTGTAAGCAAAACTTCAATAACTACCATCCTCGTGCATTTGACACCTTTCAAAATCTAAATATAGATTAGTTTAAAGACAACTTACCTCCATCAATGTCAACTCCAAGAATGCTACGACAACCAAACTTCTTGGCTGTAGAAGAGAAAGAATATAAAATATGTGAACTTCCTAGACGCCCTAATATGTAGCATGTAAGTAAATAATAAAAATTAAACACCGAAAATTATAGCCAAGCTCTGAATAAAAACAGACATTAAGGAAATTTTATAGTTTTATAAGAATGATTTACCAATGGAAATAGTGATCAATCCACTATTGCAGCCAATGTCAAGGCAATCCTTGCCCTCAAACCATTCCCTCTTCATAACCTTAAGTCTAGGATCTTCGTCCAAGTCCTGACCAACCTAATAAAACAAAATACAAAAAACCTCCAACTTCAGTATAATAATCATTCACACATAAAGAACAGTTTTGAATGTAATCCTTCTACATATCACAAGTTAAAAACATTGTCATTTACAAGAGACACTTGTTTGAAACTTCAATAAATTCCTGTATTTTCATGATAAAATGTTTTAATAAATTCTTAAACACAAATACAATCAAATACTCCATTGAGCTAAAAGAGAGCAACATCTTACAATACATCATAAGTAAAGGACAATAATCTATAGTATGTATGTATCACTACAACAAAAACTAAAAATACAAAAAAGATTACATTTTTATTATCTTAGAATAGATAAACTGAAAATTGTATTAACATATCGATTAGTATGAAATAGCAAGGAAAAGGAATTACTCTATAACCGTAGTAATTTCTGTAATTTCCAAAAACAGCGACTTCTTTTCGATTCTTTTTCTTGGAAGGTTGCTGTTCATTAACTTTGGCCGGCTCTCTTTTCTTATTGTCGTCGTTTCTTCTACCCTTGTTATTACTTTCATTATTTCTATCTTCTTCAACCATTCTCACCAAGAATTTAGAAAATATGGCGGTCAAGAAGTTTAAAGGTGATTAGGGTTTAGGGATTTGAAGCGAAAGGGTTTGAGGATTTATGATTTCGCGTCGATACAATACACGGAGTAGGATCTTCTCCCTTTTTTTTCTTTCTATTTTTTTTTTTTTTTTTTTGAGAAACACGGAGTAGGAAATAAGGTAGTACAATAAAAAAATATCAATGTTTAAGTTTAACTATATAAGGTGTAAATTATATATATAAATAAATTAAAAGAAAAAAAGACATATAAGGTATTAATTATAAATATATAATTTACGAAAAAATCATATAAGGGATTTTGTTTATTATATGTAAAGAAAATGCAGTAACTTAATATTGTTCATTGTACAAACAAGGTGGATAGATAATACACTATATATTTTTTGCCGAAAAGAATTCGGTATACTTTTTTGTTGGAAAAAGTTAAATTTATATGTGTGTGCGGATGTATATATTATTAGAATTTACAAAAGTCTTCGCGAACATTTACAAGCATAGTATTACAATTTACAACACAAATAGCAAATGACTAGTGATTTTTTTTATTAAAGTCGCAAGCTTGTCATAGAATAGAAAAAGAAGAGTAGACCCTAGAATATGGTGAAGTCATTATCAATGAATTCCAAAGGGTCTGTTTGTTTGGCGTTTGGAAAAGTAGTTTGGGAGAGTAGTTTGGAAAAGTAGTTTGGGAGAGTAGTTGAGGTTTGTGAAATAATCTCGATTTGCATAATGTTGTTTGTTTGGATTTTGAGAGAGTGGTTTGAGAAATAAAGTAGGTGTAGGTTTTTTTGGAAGAGTTGGGTTGTAGGTGTAAGATGTGTAAGACTTTATGTTAAATCATGTTTGTTATGTGAGATAAATTGTGTAAGAGATAGGTTACTTTATGTCAAATCAAAGTAGAGTTTGTATAGGTTTTGTTTAAAGATAAGAAAATTGTTGTTTGTTTGGCTTTTGAGATAATAGTTTGAGAAAATTAATGGATGAAAAATTTATTTTGGAAAATAGAGAACATGTTTGTTTGGCATTTCCCAAACACGAAAAAATTCTGGGAAACGCCAAACAAACAGGCCCTTATGCAATTCATTCCCGTAAAGATATGGAAGACTTCGTACCATAGGAGCGAGATGAGTTATACATCCAAAGAGCGCTGGTGAAAATTCACGTCGTGATAAAAAGAAAGTTTCTATGAGTCTCTTTAACACTCAATATCAGGTCGGCTTTTCTCCCTATAGTCAAGGATATTACCAAGTGTTTGCAATTCATGCATGGCGGAGCAAGATCGGTACACTGTGGGGTATAGATTTCCTTGCTTTCATCCATTGTGGCGAACTAGACCACTATTTTGTATATAAAGAAAGACATAGTTTTCCCTTTTTCCAAAATGAAGCTAGAGTAAAAAAGACAGTCTTCCCTTTTATTAAAAAGAAGAGTCACGCTCTTTAAAAGTCTCTATTCGATGATACTTCAATCGGAACTGAGCCTTACGTGCCACACCAACCCTTCACCTTTACTTATGCCTTCACATCTGATCTTTTTTACGATCAACCACCATTTTTTGCTTGTCTTTGTTCTTTTTTCATTAGTGTAATATCGATTCTTACACCATCTCTAACTGAATTCATATAGGGTTAAAAGTGATTTGTTTACAGTACTGACTATGTTACACGACTAAACACAAAGTTGAGTTTTAGAAGACAAAATGGTACAACTTTGTAATTTATAGGGCTATTTTGGAGAAGTTGGTTTGCCCCCGTTCTAGGCTTACTAACCCCTACTTAATAATGGACTTGGGCAGGTCTCGGGTCAGGTCTAGACCTTTTTTTTCCCTTTCATTTTTAAGGATCTGTCTAAATCTACTTGTGACCTAAAAAAATATTGATTTAATACATATCACCTAATTTTCTTCATCAAATCCCAACAACCAGATTCAATATAAATTATATTGCAAACTTTCAAACATATGAACTATTATTTTATTAATATTTTATCATCTCAATATTCCATTAAAACAATTCTTCCAATCAAGTTTAAAAAACTCAACTAAAACTCCCAAACAATTTTTTGAAATCAAACCGAAACGGAACACAACAAAACTTTTCCATAACAGCCCATTTTAGTCAACATATGGGGTACAGTACTAGAACTTATTGCAGTCAATTTCATATGTGACAATTGCGCTAAACTATCTTTATTAATTAGTAAAAGGATATGCATGAATCTAATTTTTTTTTACTTTAAGAAAATAATCCACACAAATGCAATCTTGTAAGAATATGTCAAAAGAGGATTTTGGTAAACAAAGATCAATTTTCAGAAAGGTACAAATCATGCGAAATCTGAAACCATCTTTATTGGAGAAATAGTTTCCCAACTACAGAAAAGGGGTGAAGTTGGCATAAACAATTATACAAAGAAAACAATAAAATACTATCAAACATGTGCGCTGATTCACTTATGTGGACGGTTTTAGAAGTAGGCTTTAATGACATTGCTCAATAATAACTTTCTACATCTTTCTACATTTTAATCTACAAAACACAATTTGTTACTTTGTTTGAACCCGAGGCATCGCTTGACTTCTGGCATTTATATCTTCTTTGTAATCGAGGTGTGTTTTCTCGGCAGGTTGACATTCCCATTTCTGCACAAAGAGCTCACTCACTCCAGTTCCTTGAGAAAATCAATGTTATCAACAAATACCTGCAAGATTCAAATAGATAACTATAAATATCTAATACTAATACATGATAACATGTTACGGGTATTGTGAAAGAACCTTCTCCTAACAAGCAAAAGTTGAAGTAGTTCAAATAACTTAAACGTAACAAATTTAAAGCAGTAGATTTTGTTCTAATAAAAGTTAGACATGAAAAAACGGTTGACAAGAAAGGAAGTACCGTCTTCCAACCATCAGGATCGAGGCATGCAGTAATCTTTGTGCTAATTCCAGGTAGAGGTCCAGGTTCTCTGGTAACTTTCCCACCACAGAGTTTAACAGCTTCAGCGGTTCTATAGACATCATTTGTCCCTATTGCTATCTGCAAGAAATAATTAGTATTTAGTAGGTCATGATATTCAAACTTTGGATTGTCAGTTTACTGACGATATTAGGGTGGAAGAAAATCAAGAACACTGGGCAGAGGAAGAGATTGAACCTGAGCATAAGCATTGCCTTTGTCATATTCAGTGACACCATAATTGTATGTCAATTCCATCACTGCATTTTTATCTTCAGGACCATAGCCCAACATTGCTATTGTATACTGTACAGATAACCAAAGCTTTTCTTTAGCACGGTAATCACCAAAATTGGTTTACGCAGATAAAGTGACATCTATAAGCATTTTATGAAATTTCAAGGTGAAATCAGCATAAGACAGATTTTTAGCCTCAATATGCATGCAGTTAGTTACAACTGAAGAGAGAATATAGTTTGGAAAGTATCTACACATTCTATTCTACAAATAACATTCAGAGGTCAAATCTCTTTGTCGATTAATAAAAAACACAGATTTGGTCTCACTTTAGTCCCACGTCTCTTAAATGCATCATTTTCGTCCATCTTCTTTCAAATCTATCTCAAAGTGGTCCTCATGTAAACATTCCGTCAACGTCTTACGGAATAGCAGAAAAAAGATGGAATATTTTACAAAGCAATCAATTTTTTGACCAGGTCTTCATTTCCATAGTAAAGAAAGGCACACTTCTCAAATCAAACCAATTTGGTCCTTAAGCTTTTATATTTTTTATTGTCTATTTTAGTACTCAGTTTAATGATTTTTACATTTGTGTTATGTTATTATAGTCTAGAACTTGTGCCAGTTTTTTATTGGTTGACTAGGATGTGAATTTTCACTTTTATATAGAAGAAGTATGGTAGAAAACAGCTCTTTGTTTTTACCAAAAAAATAATACCCTTGTGGAATATTGCGCAATTTCTAGAGTTTGGTAGAGGTTAAAGGAAGGTATAAATGAGAACCACTATGAGATGGTTTTAAGAAATGAGGGTTGGAAATGTTCCATTGAGTTCTGACTGGGACAAAATATATAGCTGATGGATCAATAAAGAGATTTTACCAACTTTGAGATGATATTATAACCTATATAAAATTACAAATCTTTGTTCCCTAACTCCACAAAACCTCATTCCATCCCTAACAAGTATCTAGACAAGCAACAAATCCAGACAGGACTTAATCATCAATCGAAATAAAAATAAAAACTAACAAGATCCAGAGGGCATGAAATAAACAGTCTCGGAGAGAACAGAAAAAAGAACACAAGGTTCTCAAACCTACAACTTGAAGTCTACTAGTTCCAACACGCACAGAGTCACCACACAAACATAGAAGTTACTAAATGAGTCACAAGTTTCCCATAACCTCAAAGTAAACAAGAAAAATAAACTTTACCTTGTAGTCAGGATTGTCTCGCTTGCGAAGAAGCTCCATGCCATAAGCCTAAAAACGATATTCACTTTAAAAGTTACCCAAAGAACAGAGGCAACATAAAATATGATGCAACGCAGCAAAGACCTCATTCAAACTACAAAAGCAATTCCTTTTCACCAATTCAAACTCACCTTCTCATAGAATTCAATAGAGCGATCAAGATCTCCTACTCGAAGCATTACTTGACATAACGGTTCAGGTGTTGGGCCTCTCTCCAGGAGTTCAAATTTATAACCATCAGGATCTTCTATAAATGCAATCACAGTTTTTCCACCTTTGACAGGTCCAGGTTCTCGTGTAACTATGCCTCCTTTAGCTTTTACGAGATCTACAGTCTTAGCTACCTATGAATTCACATCAATACGCAGGCCATTAAGTTAATTCTTAAGAAAGAGAATAAGTATTGTGGCATGTGGCTGTGTAAATGCATTATGCACGTGTTTTCTTGAAAGCCTGCATATGAAGGAGAGAGAGGTTGGTTGGAGAGGGAGAGAGAGAGAGAGAGAGAGATAGAGATTATCTTGCTCCCATGGGAAATATTGTCGAAAGTTGAACAATGAATTCAGCATCTTTCAGAAGAACAAGAATTACGCGATGCCACAATGTCTACAAGGGCTTGAAAAAGGAAAGACTTTGCATAAATTCACAGATGCTTACGTCCTCCACTGCAATTCCAAAATGGCCAAAACCAGCTCCGATGTCATATTTGTCGACACCATAATCTGACAGGATAAACAGATAATAACACATTAGGAACATGTGTCAACTTGGGCTGTAGTAGATACTAGACAGCAATTATGAAATGCAAAGAGGCACACAAAGCATCTTTTCGTGCAATTTAGAGATCAAGAGAAGAGTAATTAAGAAACACAGTCAATTGCTTACTATAAGTGAGCTCAATCACAAAATGAGAATCTTCTGGCCCATATCCAAGGAAGGCATTTGTATATCTTTCCTCCGGTATGTCACGCTTCCTGAGCAGTTTCATCCCTAGACACTCGGTGTAAAATCTGCAGCCACAAGTTGATTATACCAAAGTTATCACCACAAGTTGATTATACCAAAGTTATCATCCCAATAAGGTAGAATCTAAAATTCAATGTCAAAATCTTATATAAATGACATATACTTTATTGTCCTGTCCAAATCTCCAACACGATAAACAACATGGAGCATTCTTCTCTCGTCATTTTTAACCCACTCTAAAACATTTTCTTGTGTTGCAGCTGTACTTCCTTGTGCAGCATTTCCTGCAGCACTAACTGATATCCTTACATTCTCTCCTTTAAAGAACTTGGAAGTTCTAAGCCCAAATGTTTGCAACTGCGGCACCGCTGGATGACATTCAGATCATCAAAGTAAGCAACATCCAATTGAATCACCGATATCATAAAATTAACTCGTGAGTTGTTGAGCTCCATTCTTGACGATCATTATAAACTTTATTACATAAAAAGGCAAATATTTTACACGATGATGTTAAATTGAAAAGATATAATAATGCATGTAGAAGATGGTTATTCTTTTCACAATACCTTCATTTCATGTATTTAATGACACCCTCTCCCTCTAAATATACCAACATCATTAAACCTCCTCTTGAACTCTGATTAACAATCAAGCTCAACTAGAATACACATTTCAATTCCAGAACACGTATATGTAAAAAAAAAAAACCATGTAAGACTCTTTTGCTTAATTGTACCACGTTTAACCAGAAAAATGGTAAATTTCTTATAAATCTTGATGAAGACGTCTTACACAAGACGAACTATGTATAAAACTGAAAAGTGAAATTAATGTTAGTAATTGGTAAAACTAACACAAATTAACTGCTACTTTAATCCATACTAAAGGTAGCCGAATTATCATAATAATTGCAGACCAAATTTGAATATCAGGAATTAAAAATTCTCTCTATCTCACACACACACACACACACACACACACAGAGAGAAACATACCACTTGATAGATGAAAAGAGGCGAGTCTACGATAAGAATTGGGGGAAGAGAGAGAAGAGCTCCCCGAAAATCTCAGAGACGAGAGTGAGGGTTTTATTGATGAAGCCATCGGAATTATCCTCACCATTTTTTCTTTTTCCTCTAAAATATGTATTTTTGAAATATAAGTATTGTATTGTATTGTATGAATGAATGAATGCATAAAACACGCAGTGTCACACGCTCAGAAACACGTAGAATAATGTTTGTTTTGGTATATTTTAGCTGTTTAGCAGTTTAGGCAAGGAATTGTAAAAGAGTGGTATGTCCTTTTTTTTTCTTTTTCTTTTCAGAATAGTGGTGATTCCTTTTCTTTATTCCCTTTTGGGATTTACAAATTGATTTTCTCTTCCTATTTACAAATTTTAAAAAAGTAGAACCGCACAGAAAAAGGAAATTGGTTTTTCATCTAAATAAGTCATGTAGTGTATAAAATTGTTTCTCTCAAGCAACGATAATTTGTTGTTTGCTCGTTGCAAATTAATGGGTGAATGAATTTAGATTAGCATAAATTCGTATATGATATATGTAATCTACCAAACTTAATCATGTTTTTTTTCCAACATGTTTTAATATTCCTTATTTATGATGACGTTTAAATAAAATTAATATTATTCTTCCAGAATTTTAAATAGAAAGGGAGTGGAGACACCCAAAGTGGTTGGGCCAAGTGATAGTGACTTGCGACCCTCAGAGGCGAGACTCAAGTTCGAATCCTACTGAAGACATCACACTGGGGAGGACCTATACCCTTTGCACTCTTCGGTTCAAGCTGTAAATACACAGACTAGTAGATCAAAAAAAAAAAAAAGGGAGTGGAGACACTAAGAAAAAGTTATCCACATCTTGGTATTTGTTTGATAATTTACCTTGGTGTATCTAATTCACATAGCATCTTTAAATTTGTGATAATTGACTGTTTTTTATTTAGAAGGTAATTATGTAATAGAATACGTAGTATTAAAATAATTGAGATGATGTGTCCAAATTTTGTACCCAATGGCAATTAAGAGATTACACAGTTCTACACTAAGTTGACATAAATGGGAGATTTGTAACGTCTTTATCATTTAAGTCTTGTAACGTTTGTAACGTCTTTATCATTTAAATCTTGTAACGTCTGTAACGTCTTTGTACTTATTACTTGTAACGTCTTTCCTAGAAAGACTATTATACCCCTGTATGTACCTATAAATAGGTCGCCCTATTTCCAAACAAGGAGACAACTCAATTCACTATTACAAAATCAATAGTATAATTTTTCTCTCGATATATGTGTGCAGATCCTATTTTATTATTGTGATGTTGTTATAGATCGAAGGACTTATTCCATCTTTGTCCTGAACATTTTTATACAACATCATGAGATGATCGTGAAACAATAAATATATGATCACATTTCAATTACCAACAAAGTAGAATATTTAATCAATAAATACAAAGATTATCTAATAATAAAATTAACTAAATTGGAAATATATATACAATTGAATAATTAACTAGAAATTAAAATATATTATTCTGATAGAATTTGAACCCAAGACGACGGGGTCTTGGCGGGGCTTAATTTCACCCTGAAATTATTCCAATTATTGGATAGATTATGAGCAATCGTGTTTGCCAGCTTAATGATTTTCCAAAAAATGGGCTTTGGCCTTTGATTTTATCAGACTTTCAATGGCAAAGGCATGTTAGCCCATTCATCTTTATTCCTGGCGTTGGGCCAACATTATAGGCCCACTTCCCTCATTTTCTTTTTCTTGTAATTAATTAATGATTGTAAATGCGTCTTGTCTGACCTAAAACTGGAACAAACTTCATTTAGCAATAGATTTGGGCAGGGCCCTGGCTGACCGGGACTTGTTTAAACTTACTTCATGCAGTCATGCTACACCTATTACATATTTTTTCCGATGTGAGTATTTTTTCAACTCTCTCAAAATTAAATCTATTCCAAACATATGACTCCTTAATTCCAACAATCAAACTTCAATTCAAGGTTTGTCATCATCCCAATATTTTATTGTAATCATTGTTTATATTGAGTTTTAAAGGTTTTTACAAAAACTCTAAAATCACTTTGGAAAATGATTATATCACAGCCTCAAACTTCACAGCCCTTTGTACAGCCCATTTTTTATTTTTTTGAAGGTAAATGTGTTACCTACTACTTGTTTAACAGATTTTTTTCTTCAAATAATCTTTTAATCTATTAACAACCCACTCAACTTTCAAAAATTACAAAAGAACACATAAATTATACAATATTACTCATATAAAAAATAATTCATTACTTTCCAAATGATAACTTATCATTTATCAATATTTGTATATTAAATATCTTAAAAATTACAATAAAAATATAAACTCATAATTTAAAAGCACTTCCAATGCCTATAATTTAGGGTTTGATTTAGAGTTTAGGGTTTTGGGGTTTAGGTTTAGGGTTTAGGGTTTTAGGGTTTAGGGTTAGGGATTAGGGTTTTAGGGTTTTATTTTAAAATAATATTTTCAAGTTTTTCTTGTCAAAAGTCGTAGATATGGTTTGAAATTGATGAATTATTTTATAAATAGGGTTTATTTTTGTTTGATCATTAATTATGGGTTTTTTTTGCAATTTATATATTATGGGCTGTGATGTTGGGTTGTGATAATTGGCTGTGATGCTAGCATAGTCCAATCACTTTTTGGGACCAAATTAAAATGAAACTCAGATCAAAATAAATAAATCATAATAACCTGTAAAGTCTTGAAATCTCAACTTTATCATTAGACAAGACCTCTCCGATAAAAGATTTATGTTTCATATATAACGAAATTGATGATAAGACACAGATCAAATGTAGGCGTGTTCAAATCTTATCCTAAGCACAGCGAAAACCAAATTGAAAATTATTGTGGACTCAAACAAGCCAGACTTTCTAGTTAATTAATTAATATAACAGACAACTAAATTGAATTGAAATTAATAATTAAACATATACTTAGATTTAGAGTTGGTTGGAAAATATAATTAATAAGATGCCAAACGTTATATTTATTTATATATATGTTGATGTGATCATCAAACATTAAAATAATAAACAGTTACATGCATTGATGGCTATAGATGTTCCTACCAAGGACTTTTCCGAATCATTTGAGGAGGCTACTGATGTATCCATCTTTGACTTTTCAATGCATCAATTCTAATTTGCAATTTCATTAGATTAAATATGCTTTAATAAATTAGACCCAAAAATGCAGTATTATAAAATATAAAATCAAAAGTATTGAAAATTCAATCCTATAAAACTGCAATTTTCCCTAGGTAACATGAGGTTTTAGCCAAGTAACATATAGTGGTTTTCTATAATTATAAATAATATATAGGGGGAAGTAATGACAATACAACACGTATAATTTCAATTAATTTATGTCTTGATTTAGATATTCTCAACAAAAGATTACTAAAATTGCCCAAATGGGAAGAGACAAGAACATGTCATTAATTAAGAAACGAGAGAATTGCACTTTTCATACCAAACCTTTACCTACTTTATACATTTCATATCGAACCTTTCAGAATGACACATTTCATACCAAAATCAATCAACCTTTTTCAATTTTCATACCACCGTTAATTTTTGGATGGAATCGGACACGTGCGCCGCAGTGTCAGTTAACTCTCAGAAAAAATAAAATAAAAAAAAGGAAATTTTTTTTTTCCAGATTTCTTAAGGTAGAAGATGATGAATAGTAACCTATATTTTAAAAATTGGGGATTTCTTCAATACTTGATGAAAATGGATGAGGTTGGTGGCAAAAGAACCGTTACACCAAGGGGAATGAACGGAACTAAGTATTAGACGGTGGGTCGACCTCCTCCGCCGGCGGCGGAGCAAAAACCGAAAATACTAAAATTCGTAGATTTGAAATAAAAGCGACGGGATCGATATGAAACAACGAAATAGTGTATGATCTTTGTAGATGAGGTCAAGACGAAGCCGTAGCCACCAAGAAGAGGTTTAATGGTGGCCGGAGTCACCGGGAAATTGAAAATTACGTGGAGGTGGTGGAGATGGTGGAAAATAATTGCAAAAATCCCCCCTGACCAATTGCAAATATCCCCCCCTAAGAATTCAAAATTATGACTTAACGGACACGTGCGGCGCACGTGTCCGATTCCATCCAAAAATTAATGGTGGTATGAAAATTGAAAAAGATTGATTGATTTTGGTATGAAATGTGTCATTCTGAAAGGTTTGGTATGAAATGTATAAAGTAGGTAAATGTTTGGCATGAAAAGTGCAATTCCCTCATTAAGAAACTAAGGAAAGAGACAAATATATGAAGATATATACTCATTGAAGGCTGCCATACAAAAAATCCAACAAACCAATGTCAAACATCCCTCATAGTATACTGTATACCATATATATATAGTTGAGATAATTACAGGAACCTTCCTTGAGGTTTGGGGTAATTATTGTCAAATTCCTTCGCAATTTCATAATTACCCTGAGGTTTAGGGTAAATAACTTCCCTCATAATATACCATATATATAGTTTTCATACCCTTCTTCATATTTAATTATCAAAAAAAAAAAAATACCCTTCTTCATATATAAAAGATAACAATTTACTATAATTTCACAATCATATAGTATATGTTAAATCTCAATATGAATCAATCAAGCATAACACCATTATTTCTCCTCCACTTAATCTTCTTCTTCTTCATCAATGTCAAAGCACAAACTCTTTCAGACAATACACAAGAGAATCATTCACAAGATTCAGTCCACAATTTTGAACCAAGTTTAGCAGTTATAATAGGAATGCTTTCCATGATATTTTCCTTAACATTTATCCTCCTCCTCTACGCCAAATTTTGCCACCACGTGTCCTCCGTTGACAACACGAGCCACCAAATTCAAGACGGGATTATTCGATCAACGTTTCTAATCTCGGGAGTCGATAAAACAGTAATCAAATCCCTCCCTTCTTTCCGATTTTCATGCCTCAAAGGCTTGAGAGATGGACTAGAATGTGCGGTGTGTTTGGCAAAATTCGAAGATATTGAGATACTTAGGCTTCTACCCAAGTGCAAACACGCGTTTCATATCGATTGTATAGACCTTTGGCTAGAAAAACATTCAACATGTCCTCTTTGTAGGCAAAAGGTTAGTTCTAATGACCTATCGCAGTTGCCACACTCAAATAGTTTGAGATTTTTATGGGATGAATCGGAAACATCAAGTCTCGAGCTTTATGTTCACAGAGAGGAAAATCGGCATGGATCTTCGAGATTTAGCATTGGCAGCAGCTTTAGGAAAACTGATGACAAAGCTAAAAAGGAAGAGGAATTGCCTATACAACAGAACATGGATTGTGATGAAATTAATTATGAGCTACTTCATAAATTTAATCATAAAATTGTTGTTTCGGATGTGGTGTTCAAGAATCGATGGAGCGACGTAAGTTCTTCCGATCTTATGTTTCTTAATTCAGAGATGCTTAAAGAGAAATCAGTGGAAATAAGTAGAGATAATCATCAAGTGATGACTATTAAGGAGGAGATGAATAGAAAAGGAGTGTTTGAAAGCAAATGTCGAGGCTATCCGACAACCTCGGATTTAGAACGAAACCATGGGTCGGAATCGAAAGTTTTGAACCCGAAAGACAAGAGATCTATGTCTGAAATAATAGTTCATCCAAGATACATGAAGAATGGAGATTCATTAATGTTGGTAGAAAATAATGTGGAAGAGGAAAAAAAGAGAAGGCTTTGGCTACCAATAGCAAGAAAAACAGTTCAGTGGGTTATTGATAGGGAAATAAGGCCTCCACAGTCTCAAGGCTTAGACCAGAAGACTTTAAATGTATAATCTAGTAAACAACACTAATGGTCCTCCTTATTATTAACTTTTTACAAAGTCGTCCCTTTTAAGTTTATTCATTCGCTATTATAGTGTTACACTTTGTCCCCCATAAAACCTATATATATTGCAGGTCACATGACATCGGATCCGTCGTATAGGGACGACTATGTACCCATCATTTAAATAGTACATGTACATTCTTTAGCTCTAAATGATGAATTATCACACATTTTTCTTTTAATTACAGCTTCATTTGTTTACTATGTTGTATTTTTATGGTTCTGGTATCAAAGATAAAAAGAGAATACTTCTGGAGTTTTGTACATGATATACTATATTTCGTATCACCCACGTGACATTTGATTATATACATACCGATGACATCTCAAAAAAGTCAAACGAATAAAATTTCTTCAAAGCAACTCATCGAAGTGGCTCAACCATGAGCATAAGCGGCTTCGAAAAGGAAGTGTTTCCGGAAGGGCCAATCGACAATATCATATTTATACGGTGATTCTAACGGTACCACATTCAAGCATATCGACGCCGATAAGGCATTAATTAATGAAGAGAAGCACGCAAACTCAACTACGTACTCAGCTGTTGTTCGACTACCTACATACTTTATCTTCTAGAATATTGAATTCGTTCTAGATGATCTTCCTTTAGTGCAAGTTAGATTCCATTCTAAATTTGAAGAGTTGGTCGACCATCGATCTGACTCCATTCTGGTGAATCTCATGGTATTATTATCCACCCAAAAAAAGGATTAGTCTTTAAATTTGAAGAAGAATTTTCAAGACGGCAATCTAATAAATAAATATGATTAGGCTCAGAGAATCTCTTTCAGCTCAGCACCCCTGACTGACAAGAGTAAAATCAGAACCTTTCTGCAAGATTCAACCATCTCATTAATCAAAACACACCTTCTTTGAGCATGAAATTTGACATATTTTTCAGTACATTTTACTATTTTCAAGCATGAAATCTGACATATTTTTCAGTACCTTTTAATATTTTCAAGTTCAGGGGGTGAACGAGTTGATTTAAGTTGAACAATATGATGTACAAATTACATTCATTTTCTAATCGAGGCTATTAGTGTTTTTTAGACTTGATTTGATTTTCTAACGAACTTTCATCAAATTGAACATGAGCTCAACTCACGTAATTAGATTAGATAAACTTATATTTTGTCTTTTTTTAATTTAATCAAACTTGAACTGAAGTCCTAAAACTATGAAACGACAAAATATTTCAAATTTGTTATTACATATTTATGTAAGATAGAATGGAACTCGGAAAAATTAATTAATAGTCAATTTTTTAATTGAGTAGCAAATATTTTGGTTTTATTTTTGCTATACACACCCATTCACCCGTAAACAGAGTACGTAGTTAATTTCTTCTGACAATGACTTAATATTCGAGTCAATTTTAATATCTTTAACATAAAACAAGATACTGTACTAAAAAAGATAGTCCTAATTTAGTTAATGTGATGGGAAATACCACCTAACACATTTCTTGAAAATTAATTAAATACACAATAATACATCGTGATCTATTTAGTCAAACAAACCCTCCGCATCGCATCATGATAAAAAATATTCATGTCACGCGTGTACCCTGTACAAGCAAAGAAATAACTTTGTACTCCCTTCTAGGGCTGTTCTAGGGCTGAGCACGGTTTGGGAAAATGTTCGAATAAAAAATTCGGTTCGGTAATCGGTCCACAAATTTTCAGGACCGAACTGGCTAGGAACCGAAAATTCGGTCCGATTCGGTTCAGTTCGAACCCTTTCGGACCGAATGCTCACACGAATTAGGATCGAACCGTGGAAAATTTGATTGTTTGTTTGTTTTTTGGACCGAACTGGAAAATTTGATTGTTTGTTTGGATCGAATCAGACCGAATTGAATTGAACCGGACTAAACCGTTAAATTTTATGATAAAAAATTTGGAAAATTTAGAATTTGAGAAACCATAGACCGAACCGGACCGAAAATAACGGCCCGGTAAACGATCCATGATTTTCCAGGTTCGAACCGACCAAGAACCGAACTTCGATCCGGTTCGATCCGAATGCTCACCCACCCCTACTCCCTTCATCCTAATTTTTTACTTCTTTGGTATAGTTGAGTCAACTTGATCAGCTTTTAAAAACATTATTATAATAAATAATTTTATTTATTTATTTAAACAATAATGTGATAATATTATATAACATCAGGTATATTAATACTTAACATGTGTAAAATGTTACTATATAAGTCATTTAAAAAATTAAAAAGTTAGACTTTGCATTGTAGCTAATTGAGTAAAAAATTTGGGACAGAGGAAATACTATATTTTTAAGCTAAGTGTAAATAAGAAACCAATTCAATGGCGTAAGACATGATTTTAAACAAATTTTGTTGAAGGGTTGAAATAAGTGGTGGAATTGTGACTTAATAAGCAACTATTACTTGTTGGCAAAAAAATTCTAGAATGGAACTAATATATTTGGCGGACACAGTGGAAACAATCACAATTTGGACCAAAATAGGATTAAATTGTCAAATTAACTTAGTTACAAGACTTAATTACCAAAATATATTAGTTACAACACTTTTTTGCCAGTCCGAAAAGTTACAGGACTTTTTTGCTAGCAAACAAAAGCTACGGGGACAAATTTTGCAATTTTTCTGGCAGTCAGCATGGGGGTTAATTTTCCACGTCAGCAATGGGCGGGTGAGTTGGAGGACACATTGGTAATTCGGGCCGGAATATGACTATATTGCAAAAATATATTAATTACAAGACTTTTTTGCTAGCCCGAAAAATAATAGGACTTTTTTGACAATAAATAATAGTTATGGGACCAATTTTACAATTTTTCCTAAAAATATGTTTTAATAAATTAGTCCCAAAATGCAGTATTATAAAATATGAAACCAAAAGTATTAAACCAAAAGTATTGAAGGTTCAGTCCTACAAGATTAAAAGTGCAATTTTTCCTATGTCATGTATGAGGTTTTAGCGAACCAACATATATTGGTTTTCTATAATTATAATTATAAATAGAGAGAATTGCACTCGTGGTACCAAATTATATACAAATTCTCACTTTTGGTATCATAAAAATCGAAGCCGACACATTTTGTATCACAATTTAAGAAATCAATTACATTTGGTGCCACCGTTAAAAATGGGATGACGTGGCAGTTAAGTTTTATTGCAAAATTGAAACCATTACTTATGTTGACTGACAATTATACCCCTACCTTTTCAGGTTGTCAAAATAACCCTAAATATTCAAATTTACTCAATTAGTCCATATTTTTGCTCAATTTCAAAATTGGCTCGAATAAGACACATACGGATCAATTTAGAGATTTTACTTATTATATTTACATATTTATTTAACTAATATAATTTTATAAACAGTATTAACAGACCAAATAATACTTTAACATAAATCCTATAAAATATTAATTAAATCTAAAATTTATATAATAATATTAATATATTTAATATTTAATAAAAAAATAAAGTTATATATTATTAATAAAATAATAACCCCCACCCAAATCCTAGGCCACCGGCGGCCTGGGATTTGGGTGGGGAGGGGGGATGGGGTTGGGGGAAGGACATTGGGTTTTTTTTTTTAAAATTATAATTATTTTTTTAATAATATATAACTTTATTTTAATTTTTTACTAATATTAAATATATTAATATTATTATATAAATTTTAAATTTAATTAATATTTTTTCGGATTTATGTTAAAGTATTATTTGGTCTGTTAATATTATTTATAAAATTAAATTAGTTAAATAAATATGTAAATATAATAAGTAAAATCTCTAAATTGGTTTGTACATGTCTTATTCGAGCCAATTTTGAAATTAGACAACAATGTGGACTAAAATTGTGAGTAAATTTGAAGATGTGGGGTTATTTTGACAACTTGAAATATTATGGGGTAGAATTGTCAGTCAACATAAGTAATTGTATCAATTTTGCAATAAAACTTAACTGCCACATCATCAGTTAACGTCCATTTTTAACGGTGATACCAAACGTGATTGATTTCTTAAATTGTGGTATCAAATGTTTCGGCATCGATTTTTATAGTACCACAAGTGCAATTCTCTCATTATAAATAACATGTAAGGGAGAGTAATGACAATACAACACATATAATTACAATTAATTAATGTCTTGATAATTTTTGGCAGTACTGAACTTGGTGATGCTATTATTAAGTCAGAATTTAGCTAGGCGTATTATTACAGATTTTCTATGTATTACTACAAAATTTCCGATTTAGATATTCTCAACAAAAGATTACTAAAATTGCCCAAATGGGAGGAGACAAGAATATGTCATTAATTAAGAAACTAAGGAAACAGACAAATTAATATATCAAGATATATACTCATTGAAGGCTGCCATACAAGATATACCATATATATAGTTTTCATAACCTTCTTCATATATACAAGATAACAATTTACTTTCACAATCATATCGTATATGTTAAATCTCAATATGAATCAATCAAGCATGACACCATTATTTCTCCTCCACTTAATCTTCTTCTTCTTCATCATCAATGGCAAAGCACAAACTCCTTCAGACAATACACAAGAGAATAATTATTATGACCCAAGTTTAGCAGTTGTAATAGGTGTGCTTTCCACGATATTTTCCTTCATATTTATCCTCCTCCTCTACGCCATATTTTGCCACTACGTGTCCTCCTTTCAAAACACGAGCCACCAAACTCAAGACGGGATTATTCGATCAACGTCGCTAGTCTCGGGAGTCGATAAAACAGTAATCGAATCCCTCCCTTTTTTCCGATTTTCATGCCTCAATGGTTCGAGAGATGGACTAGAATGCGCGGTGTGTTTGGCAAAATTCAAAGATACTGAGATAGTTAAGCTTCTACCCAAATGCAAACACGTGTTTCATATCGATTGTATAAACCTTTGGCTAGAAAAACATTCTACATGTCCTCTTTGTAGACAAAAGGTTAGTTCTAATGACCTATCGCAGTTGCAATACTCGAATAGTTTGAGCTTTTTATGGGATGAATCGAAAACATCAAGTCTCGAGCTTCATGTTCACAGAGAGGAAAATCGGCATGGATCTTCGAGATTTAGCATTGGCAGCAGCTTTAGGAAAATTGATGACAAAGCTAAAAAGGAAGTGGAATTGCCTATACAACAGAACATGGATTGTGATGATATTAATTATGAGCTACTTCATAAATTTAATCACAAAATTTTTGTTTCGGATGTGGTGTTCAAGAATCGATGGAGCGACGTAAGTTCTTCCGATCTTATGTTTCTTAATTCAGAGAGGCTTAAAGAGAAATCAGTGGAAATAAGTAGAGATATTGATAAAGTGATGACTATTCAGGAGGAGATGAATAGAAAAGCAGTGCTTGAAAGCAAATGTCGAGGCTATCCGACAACCTCGGATTTAGAACGGAACCATGGGTCGGAATCGAAAGTTTTGAACCCGAAAGACAAGAGATCTATGTCTGAAATAATAGTTCATCCAAGATACATGAAGAATGGAGATTCATTAATGTTGGTAGAAAATAATGTGGAAGAGGAAAAAAAGAGAAGGCTTTGGCTACCAATAGCAAGAAAAACAGTTCAGTGGGTTATTGATAGGGAAATAAGGCCTCCACAGTCTCAAGGCTTAGACCAGAAGACTTTAAATGTATAATCCTTTAAGGGTAAACAACACTAATGGTTCTCCTTATCATTAACTTTTTACAGAGTCGTCCTTCTTAAATTTTATTTATTTGCTATGATAGTGTTACACTTATGTCCCCCGTAAAACCTATATTGCAGGTCACGTAACATCGGATCCGTCGTGCTCAGCCTGAAAAGGGCCAAAGTGAAACAAATAACTCTTAGTAGGGATAAACGTAAAAACTTAAGAGGAACGACTCTGTAAAAAGTTAATGATATGGAGGACCATTAGTGTTGTTTACCCATTATTTAATAAGTACATGTACATTCTTTAGCTTTAAATGATGAATTATCACACCTTTTTCGTTTAATTACAGCTTCATTTGTTTACTATGTTGTGTTTTTATGGTTCTGGTATCAGAGTTACAAAGATAATACTTCTGGAGTTTTGTACATGATATACTATATTTCGTATCACCCACGTGACATTCGATTATATATATATACCGACAACATCTCAAAAAAGTAAACGAATAAAATTCCTTCAAAGCACCTCATCGAAGTGGCTCAACCATGAGCATAAACGGCTTCAACAAGGAAGTGTATCATATTTATACGGTGATTCTAACGGTACCACATTCAAGCCTATCGACACCGATAAGGCGATAATTAATGAAGAGAAGCACGCAAACTCAACTACGTACTCAGTTGTTGTTCGACTACCTACGTACTTTATCTTCTAGATAGAGGAATATTGGATTCGTTCCAGATGATCTTCCTTTAGTGTATGTTAGATTCCATTCTAAATTTGAAGAGTTGGTCGACCATCGATCTGACTCCATTCTGGTGAATCTCATGGGATTATTATCCACCCAAAAAAATGATTAGTCTTTAAATTTGAAGAAGAATTTTCAAGACGGCAATCTAATAAATAAATATGATTAGGCTCAGAGAATCTCTTTTAGCTCAGCACCCATGACTGACAAGAGTAAAATCATAACCTTTCTGCAAGATTCAACCACCTCATTAATCAAAACACACCTTCTTCTTTGAGCACAAAATTTGACATATTTTTTAGGGCCTTTTACTATTTTCTCGTTCAGGGGCTGAACTAATCGATTTAAGTCGAACGATATGGTGTACAAATTACATTTCATTTTCTAGTCGCGGTTATTATTGTTTTTTCAACTTCTTTGATCAAATTGAACATGAGTGCAACTCAAGTAATTAGATTAGATAAACTTATATTTTGTCGTTTTTTTTCATTTAATCAAACTCGATCTGAAGTCTAAAAACTATGAAACGAAAAATTAATTAATTGTCAATTTTTGAATTGAGTATCAAATATTTTAGTTTTATTTTTGCTATACACACCCATTCACCCGTAATCAGAGTACGTAGTTAATTTCATCCGACAATGACTTAATGTTCGAGTCAATTTTAATATCTTCAACATAAAACAAGATTATGTACTAAAATAGGTAGTCCTAATTAAGTTAATGTGATGGAAAATACCACCCAACTCATTTCTTGAAAATTAAATAAATACGACAACATCGTGATCTATTTATTAGTCAACAAAACCCACCCGCATCGCATCATCATAAAAGATATTCATGTCACGCGTCACGCGTGTACCCTGTACAAGCAAAGAAATAAATTTGTACTCCCTTCATACTAATTTTTTACTTCTTCGGTATAGTTGAGTCAACTTGATCAAATTTTAAATAATTATAATAAATAATTCAATTTATTTATTTAAACAATAATGTGATAATATTATATAGCACCAGGTATATTAATACTTAACATGTTTAAAACGCTATGAATACAAATAATTTACTTGGTAAGAAATTTAAAAAATTAAAAAGTTAGACTTTGCATTGTAGTTAATGAAGTAAAAATTTTGGGACAGAGGAAATACTATATTTTTAAGCTTAGAGTAAATAAGAAGCCAATTCAATGGCGTAAGACATGATTTAAAACAAATTTTGTTGAAGGGTTGAATAAGTGGTGGAATGGTGACTTAATAAGCAACTATTGCTTGTTGGCCAAAAATCCTGGAATTTTTTGGACTGACAAAAAAGTTATGGAACTAATATATCTTGGCAATTAAGTCATGTAACTAAAATTACATGCAATTAAGTTCTAACATTATCTTCATCCTCATCTCTAGATTAAGTTTCAATGTAACTTTGAGATTAATTACATGTAACTACTTTTGAGAAAATTATTGAGCTTAAATTGCAATTCCTTTATCATCGTTATTAGATAATCTGAGAATTTTTTTTTGGTTTTTTTCTTGAGAAAATAAAATAAAATATTTTGTTGTTGAAATTTGATTTTTGTCCTGTATGTACATTGTTGCAATCTTTGGCAATATGGTATGATAAGGTGCCTCATATATAGGAATTCATTTTATCAGTCTAGTTTTCTAGTTTTTCAATGTTATGTTGGTAAATTTTGGTGCTATTTGAATACCTTCTGATATTACTGTGAATCTAAATAAATTCTAAGTTAGTGTTCGTCATGTATGGGTTAATTTTTCGTGTAAAATGGTGGGTGATTTGGCGGACACAGTGGAAAAAACCACAATTTGGACCAAAATAGGATAAAATTGCCAAATTAACTTAGATACAAGACTTAATTGCCAAAATATATTAGTTACATCACTTTTTTGCCAGTTCGAATAGTTACAGGACATTTTTGCTAGCAAACAAAATTTACGGGGACAAATTTTGAAATTTTTTTGATGGTCAGCAGGGGGGTTAATTTTCCACGTCAACAAGGGGCGGATGAGTTGGCAGACACATTGGTAATTAGGGCTGAAATAGGACTATATTGCAAAAATATATTAGTTACAAGACTATATATTTTGCTAGCCCGAAAAATTATAGGACTTTTTTGCCAATAAATAATAGTTATGGAACCAATTTTACAATTTTTCCTATAAAATGTGTTTTAATATATTAGTCCCAAAAATGCAGCATTATAAAATATGAAACCAAATGTATTGAATGTTCAGTCCTACAAGATTAAAACTTGAAAGTGCATTTTTCCCTAGGTCAAATATGAGGTTTTAGCCAAATTACATATAATGGTTTTCTATAATTATAAATAACATGTAGGGGGGAGTAATGACAATACAACACATATAATTACAATTATTTATCTCTTGATAATTTTTGGCAGTACTGAACTTGGCTATTAAGTCAGAATTTAGCTAGGCATATTACTACAGATTTTCTATATATTACTACAAAATTTCAGATTAAGATATTCTCAACAAAAGATTACTAAAATTGCCCAAATGGGAGGAGACAAGAACATGTCATTAATTTTTTAAGGGTAAACAACACTAATGGTCCTTCTTATCATTAACTTTTTACAGAGTCGTCCTTCATAAGTTTTATTCATTCGCTATGATAATGTTACACTTATGTCCCCCGTAAAACATATATTGCAGGTCACGTGACATCGGACCTGTCGTGATCAGCCTGAAAATGACCAAAGTGAAACAAATAACTCTTAGTAGGGATTAACGTAAAAACTTAAGAGGAACGACTCTGCAAAAAGTTAATGATAAGGAGAACCATTAGTGTTGTTTACCTATCATTTAATTAGTACATGTACATTCTTTAGCTTTAAATGATGAATTATCACACATTTTTCTTTTAATTACAGCTTCATGTATTTACTATGTTGTGTTTTTATGATTCTGGTTTAGAGATACAAAGAGAATGAGTTTTGTACATGATATACTATATTTCGTATCACCCACGTGATATTCGATTATATATATACCGACGACATCTCAAAAAAGTAAACGAATAAAATTCCTTCAAAGCACCTCAGAAGTGGCTCAACCATAAGCATAAGCGGCTTCGACAAATAAGTGTCTTCGGGAGGGCCAATCGACAGTATCATCTTTCTACGGTGATTCTAACGGTCCCACATTCAACCCTATCAACAACAATAAGGCGATAATTAATGAAGAGAAGCCATGCGAACTCAACTACGTACTCAGCTGTTGTTCGACTACCTACGTACTTTATCTTCTAGATAGAGGAATATTGAATTCGACCCAAAAGATCTTCCTTTAGTGCAAGTTAGATTCCATTCTAAATTTAGAGAGTTGGTCGACCATCATCCGAATCCATTCTGGTGAACCTCATGGGATTATTATCCACCCAAAAAAATGATTTAGTCTCATTAAATTTGAAGCAGTATTTTCAAGACGACAATCTAATAAAAATAATATGATTAGGCTCAAAGAATCTCTTTCAGCTCAGTACCCATGACTGACAAGAGTAAAATCATAACCTTTTTGCAAGATTCAACCACCTCATTAATCAAAACACACATTTTTCTTTGAGCATGAAATTTGACATATTTTCCAGGGCCTTTTACTATCCTTTTACTATTTTCTCATTCAGGGGCTAAACTAGTCGATTTAAGTCGAACGATATGCGGTATAAATTACATTTCATTTGATTATTGTTTTTTCAACTTCTTTGATCAAATTGAACATGAGTGCAACTAAAGTAATTAGATTCGATGAACTTATATTTTGCATTTTTTTCATTTCATCAAATTTGAACTGAAGTCCAAAAACTATGAAACAAAAAATTAATTAATGGTCAATTTTTGAATTGAGTATGAAATATTTTGGTTTTATTTTTGCTATACACATCCATTCACCCGTAAACAAAGTACGTAATTAATTTATTCTAACAATGACTTTATATTCGAGTATATTTTAATAACAAATTGAAACAAATAACTCTTAGTAGGGATTAACGTAAAAACTTAAGAGGAACGACTCTGTAAAAAGTTAATGATAAGGAGGACCATTAGTGTTGTTTACCCATCATTTAATTAGTACATGTACATTCTTTAGCTTTAAATAATGAATTATCACACCTTTTTCTTTTAATTACAGCTTCATTTGTTTACTATGTTGTGTTTTTATGATTCTGGTTTAGAGATACAAAGAGAATGAGTTTTGTACATGATATACTATATTTCGTATCACCCACGTGACATTCGATTATATATATACCTACGACATCTCAAAAAAGTAAACGAATAAAATTCCTTCAAAGCACCTCATAGAAGTGGCTCAACCATGAGCATAAGCGGCTTCGACAAAGAAGTGTCTCCGGGATGGCCAATCGACAGTATCATCTTTATACGGTGATTCTAACGGTCCCATATTCAAGCCTATCAACAACGATAAGGCGATAATTAATGAAGAGAAGCCATGCGAACTCAACAACGTACTCAGCTGTTGTTCGACTACCTACGTACTTTATCTTCTAGATAGAGGAATATTGAATTCGACCAAAAAGATCTTCCTTTAGTGCAAGTTGGATTCCATTCTAAATTTAGAGAGTTGGTCGACCATCGATCCGACTCCATTCTGGTGAACCTCATGGGATTATTATCCAACCAAAAAAAGGATTTAGTCTAATTAAATTTGAAGCAGTATTTTCAAGACGGCAATCTAATAAATAAATATGATTAGGCTCAGAGAATCTCTTTCAGCTCTGCACCCCTGACTGACAAGAGTTTTTCAGGGCCTTTTACTATCCTTTTAATATTTTCTCGTTCAGGGGCTGAACTAGTCGATTTAAGTCGAACGATATGCTTTATAAATTACATTTCATTTTCTAATCGAGGTTTTCATTGTTTTTTCAACTTCTTTGATCAAATTGAACATGAGTGCAAATCAAGTAATTAGATAAACTTATATTTTGTCATTTTTTTCATTTAATCAAACTTGAACTGAAGTCCAAAAACTATGAAACGAAAAATTAATTAAAGGTCAATTTTTGAATTGAGTATCAAATATTTTGGTTTTATTTTTGCTATACACATCCATTCACCCGTAAACAGAGTACGTAATTAATTTCTTCTGACAATGACTTTATATTCGAGTCAATTTTAATAACAAAGTGAAAGAAATAACTCTTAGTAGGGATTAACGTAAAAATTTAAGAGGAACGACTCTGTAAAAAGTTAATGATAAGGAGGATCATTAGTATTGTATACCCATCATTTAATTAGTACATGTACATTCTTTAGCTTTAAATGAAGAATTATCACACCTTTTTCTTTTAATTACAACTTCATTTGTTTACTATGTTGTGTTTTTATGATTCTGGTTTAGAGATACAAAGAGAATGAGTTTTGTACATGATATACTATATTTCCTATCACCCACGTGACATTCGATTATATATATACCGACGACATCTCAAAAAAGTAAACGAATAAAATTCCTTCAAAGGACCTCATAGAAGTGGCTCAACCATGAGCATAAGCGGCTTCGACAAAGAAGTGTCTCCGGGATGGCCAATCGACAGTATCATCTTTGTACGGTGATTCTAACGGTCCCACATTCCAGCCTATCAACAACGATAAGGCGATAATTAATGAAGAGAAGCCATGCGAACTCAACTACGTACTCAACTGTTGTTCGACTACCTACGTACTTTATCATCTAGATAGAGGAATATTGAATTCGACCAAAAAGATCTTCCTTTAGTGCAAGTTAGATTCCATTCTAAATTTAGATAGTTGGTCGACCATCGATCCGACTCCATTCTGGTGAACCTCATGGGATTATTATCCACCCAAAAAAAGGATTTAGTCTCATTAAATTGAAGCATTATTTTCAAGACGGCAATCTAATAAATAAATATGATTAGACTCAGAGAATCTCTTTCAGCTCAACATCCCTAATTGACAAGAGTAAAATCATAACCTTTTTGTAAGATTGAATCACCTCCTTAATCAAAACACACCTTCTTCTTTGAGCACGAAATTTGACATATTTTTCAGGGCCTTTTACTATCCTTTTACTATTTTCTCGTTCAGGGACTGAACTAGTCGATTGAAGTCAAACGATATGCTGTTTAAATTACATTTCATTTTCTAATCGAGGTTATTATTATTTTTTCAACTTCTTTGATCAAATTGAACATGAGTGCAACTCAAGTAATTAGATTTGATGAACTTATATTTTGTCATTTTTTTCATTTAATCAAACTTGAACTGAAGTCCAAAAACTATGAAACGAAAAATTAATTAAAGGTCAATTTTTTAATTGAGTATCAAATATTTTGGTTTTATTTTTGTTATACACATCCATTCACTCGTAAACAGAGTACGTAATTAATTTCTTCTGACAATGACTTTATATTCAAGTCAATTTTAATAACAAAGTGAAACAAATAACTCTTAGTAGGGATTAACGTAAAAACTTAAGAGGAATGACTCTGTAAAAAGTTAAAGATGAGGAGGACCATTAGTGTTGTTTACACATCATTTAATTAGTACATGTACATTCTTTAGCTTTAAATAATGAATTATCATACCTTTTTCTTTTAATTATAGCTTCATTTGTTTACTATGTTGTGTTTTTATGATTTTGGTTTAGAGATACAAAGAGAATGAGTTTTGTACATGATATACTATATTTCGTATCACCCACGTGACATTCGATTATATATATAACGACAACATCTCAAAAAAGTAAACGAATAAAATTCCTTCAAAGTACCTCATAGAAGTGGCTCAACCATGATGAGCATAAGCGGCTTCGACAAAGAAGTGTCTCCGGGAGGGCCAATCTAAAATATCATCTTTCTACGGTGATTCTAACGGTCCCACATTCAAGCCTATCAACAACGATAAGGCTATCGTTTCTTACAAATTATCGAAAGATAAAAATTCATGCTTTATTACACTGTCTTTTATAATATTACTCATTCCCTTATTGAAATTCAATTTTAAGGAGATGGGAGAAAAATAACTCTATATCTATCTTTTCGATATTTGAATTTGATTATATACGTAAGACAAAATTCATTTTATTTGCCGAATTTCACGAAAAGAACAACTCACGCTTTTATCTTGTTGAATTAATCGCGACTTCTTAATTAGTAATCGGGAATCTAGTTAAAAAAAAGAGTTATCCGCCACTTTAAATTTTGATTCTTTCTACAATTAGATCTTAGGTCACCTAAGAAAACTCCATTCTTATTTACTTTGATTCCGTCAAGCTAACTACTTGTACAAATAAAATAATTGAACTTAGTGCACTCTACTTGGTTCAATTTTAATTCAAAGGAACGAAGGCGTGGAGCTTAAATAACTCACTTAGAACGCTTTTTAAAAGATTACGTGATACGATTAGGTCGAATAAGCCCTTCTGGAATAAATATTCAGCCCCTTGTGAACCTTCGGGTACAGTTGTATTCAATGTTTGTTCAATTACTCTTTTACCCGCAAATGCAATGTAGGAATTGGGTTCGGCAATAATGATATCTCCCAACATACCAAAACTAGCCGTTACCCCACCAGTAGTAGGAGATGTAAGGATTTGTACATAAAATAACTTTTTCTTTGATTGATAATCATATAAGGCAAACGATATTTTAGCCATTTGCATCAAGCTCAAACTTCCTTCTTGCATCCACGCCTCTCCCACCCCCCCGAAGCGCACACTATAATAAGTGGTAGAAATTTATTGGTAGCGTACTCAATCAAACGGGTTATTTTCTCCCCAACCGCGGATCCCATACTACCCCCCATAAACTGAAAATCCATAACCCCAATTGATACGGGAATCCCATTTAGTTGTCCTATGCCTGTTTGAACAGCCTCAGCTAATCCCGTCTTTCTTTGATAGGAATCAATACGATCTTTATAGGGCTCCTCCTCCGAGTGAAATCCAATGGGATCCAGAGAGACCATGTCTTCATCCATAGGATCCCAAGTACAGGGATCGATCGAAAGTTCGATTATTTCTGAACTACTCATTTTAAAATGATATCCACATTGTTCACAAATATTCATTTTAGATTTCAAAAATTTCTTATAATTTAATCCATAACAATTTTCGCATTGAACCCACAAATGCCTGTATTTTTTAGTTGCATCGAGATCATTAGATATTTCTCTTAAAGTTAAATCACTTAGAGTTAACTCACTACTCGTCGCGTGGGTTGGTATACTGGACCTCCCGCTTTCACTACTAGTTCTACGGTTATCACTATAAAAAACGCATCTAGAAATGTAATTGTCATTACTCTCACTTACAATTGGCGTATCAATACAGATTTGAGAATGAAGATAGCTGTCAATGCAACTATTAATGTGATTATTCCAACTAGATTGAGTATCATACATGGAACGATTGTATAAGGAATCTTCACTCGTAGAGTCATTATTCATATAACTAGAATTGCGATAACTAGAAAAAGAACTTTCTAGTTCACTGAGAAAAGAGTGATCGTTGTCAATCTCAAAAATCTGATTTTCAATATCAAAATAGATAGAATAACCGTCTCCATTACTATCCCTAACTAAAAGAGTATCATCAGAGATGAAATTCCGAATGTCTTTGACGCCGAGTAAATCATGGTCATTACTGTAACTAGAATTGTAACGCCCCCCTCCAACTATGAAAGTTTTTAGTCCTACCTTTTCTATTCGGATCTTAACTTTCACTAGTCTTTTCAATAGGACCAAGATTGTCCGTCGATTTATTTATCCCATACCAGCATTCTAACTCCTTCTTAAATACCATTGAATTAAACCACCACTTTTCCATAAAGTTTTCTTGCCCCCTATTTGCATAAAAATACAATAGATGAATAGTCATTCGATCCACAATTCTTTATATTGATTTGAATATCTTATTCTTGTATCAGATTAAACATAGAAATTCAATCACTACTAATAAGAAGTGTGATAAAGGATTCTCTTTTGTTTTGTAAGAATCTCGGGGTAAGACTTCACTATATATGAATATGATGCAATCCCCTTTCAGTCTAAATAGAATGAAAAAGAGTTTTTTCCTATGTATTCGCATCGACCAAAAAAATAAATATTTTTATCTCCTAGAAATAATTTTTTCGTAAAATCTCGTCTAATAACTAACTAATAACAAGTCATAAATTGCGGTTCTATTCCAACACGGAACAAAAAAGACAATATACAGGATGGGTAGAAAGGTTTATGATACTTCGCTTGATTCAGCGAAACTAATATAAAGAATATACCAATCCTAAGGATCCATAGGTTTAATTGTGGATCCAAGACAACAATAGAAACAATTGAGTCTTAGATCTTGTATTTAAAATCTTGTATATCTAGAGATAATAGAATCTTTATATTCGGTTCAATCCTTTTAGTAAAAGATTGGGCCGAATTTAATTGCAATTCAATTAAGAGAACGGAGAGTAATTACTTGTCCAAAGTATCCACTGGTTTAAACTCAAATATGATCTCTTTCCATACCTCACAAGCGGTAGCTAGTTCAGGACTCCATTTGCAAGCCTCACGGATAATTGTATTACCCTCAGCAGCAAGATCACGTCCTTCATTACGAGCTTGTACACATGCTTCTAGAGCTACTCGATTAGCTACGGCACCTGGTGCATTCCCCCAAGGGTGTCCTAAAGTTCCTCCACCGAACTGTAGTACGGAATCATCCCCAAAGATCTCGGTCAGAGCAAGCATATGCCAAACGTGAATACCCCCTGAAGCCATGGGAATAACACCCGGTAGAGAGACCCAATCTTGAGTGAAATAAATACCGCGACTTTGATCTTTTTCAATAAAATCATCACGCAGTAAATCAACAAAACACAAAATGATCTCTCTTTCTCCTTCAAGTTTACCTACTACGGTACCAGAGTGAATATGATCTCCACCAGACATACGTAACGCTTTAGCTAGTACACGGAAGTGTATACCATGATTCTTCTGTATCAATAACTGCATGCATTGCACGGTGAATGTGAAGAAGTAGGCCATTGTCTCGGCATTAATGAGCCAAGCTAGTATTTGCAGTGAATCCTCATGTTAAGTAGTCATGCATTAATGAAGAAAAGCCATGCGAACTCAACTACGTACTCAGCTGTTGTTCGACTACCTACGTACTTTATCTTCTAGATAGAGGAATATTGAGTTCGACCCAAAAGATCTTCCTTTAGAGCAAGTTAGATTCCACTCTAAATTTAGAGATTTGGTCGACAATCGATCCGATTCCATTCTGGTGAACCTCATGGGATTATTATCCACCCAAAAAAACGATTTAGTCTCATTAAATTTGAAGCAGTATTTTCAAGACGGCAATATAATAAATAAATATGATTAGGCTCAGAGAATCTCTTTTTCAGCTCAGCACCCCTGACTGAAAAGAGTAAAATCATAACCTTTCTGCAAGATTCAACCACCTCATTAGTCAAAACACACCTTCTTCTTTGAGCGCGAAATTTGACATATTTTCCAGGGCCTTTTACTATTTTTTTTTACTATTTTCTCGTTCACGGGCTGAACTAGTCGATTTAAGTCGAACGATATGCTGTATAAATTAGATTAGATGAACTTATATTTTGTCATTTTTTCATTTAATCAAACTTGAACTGCAGTCCAAAAACTATGAAACGAAAAATAAATTAATGGTCAATTTTTTAATTGAGTATCAAATATTTTGGTTTTATTTTTGCTATACACATTCATTCACCCTTAAGCAGAGTACGTAATTAATTTCTTCTGACAATGACTTTATATTCGAGTCAATTTTAATAACAAAGTCAAACAAATAACTCATAGTAGGGATTAACGTAAAAACTTAAGAGGAACGTCTATGTAAAAAGTAAATGATGAGGAGGACCATTAGTGTTGTTTACCCATCATTTAATTAGTACATGTACATTCTTTAGCTTTAAATAATGAATTATCACACCTTTTTCTTTCAATTACAACTTCATTTGTTTACTATGTTGTGTTTTTATGATTCTGGTTTAGAGATACAAAGAGAATGAGTTTTGTACATGATATACTATATTTCATATCACCCACGTGCCATTCGATTATATATATACCGACGACATCTCAAAAAAGTAAACGAATAAAATTCATTCACAGCACCTCATAGAAGTGGCTCAACCATGAGCATAAGCGGCTTCGACAAAGAAGTGTCTCCGGAATGGCCAATCGACAGTATCATCTTTATACGGTGATTCTAACGGTCCCACATTCAAGCCTATCAACAACGATAAGGCGATAATTAATGAAGAGAAGCCATGCGAACTCAACAACGTACTCAGCTGTTGTTCGACTACCTACGTACTTTATCTTCTTGATAGAGGAATATTGAATTCGACCGAAAATCTTCCTTTAGTGCAAGTTAGATTCCATTCTAAATTTAGAGAGTTGGTCGACCATCGATCCGACTCCATTCTGGTGAACCTCATGGGATTATTATCCACCCAAAAAAAGGATTATTCTCATTAAATTTGAAGCAGTATTTTCAAGACGGCAATCTAATAAATAAATATGATTAGGCTCAGAGAATCTCTTTCAGCTCAGCACCCCTGACTGACAAGAGTAAAATCATAACCTTTCTGCAAGATCAAACACCCTCATTAATCAAAACACACCTTCTTCTTTGAGCACGAAATTTGACATATTTTTCAGGGCCTTTTACTGTCCTTTTATTATTTTCTCGTTCAGGGGCTGAACTGTGCTATATAAATTACATTTCATTTTCTAATCGAGGTTATTATTGTTTTTTCAACTTCTTTGATCAAATTGAACATGAGTGGAACTCAAGTTATTAGATTAGATAAACTTATATTTTGTCATTTGTTTCATTTAATCAAACTTGAACTGAAGTCCAAAAACTATGAAACAAAAATTAATTAATGGTCAATTTTTGAATTGAGTATCAAATATTTTTGTTTTATTTTTGCTATACACATCCATTCACCCGTAAACATAGTACGTAATTAAATTCTTCTTACAATGACTTTATATTCGAGTAAAATTTAATAACAAAGTGAAACAAATAACTTTTCATAGAGATTAACCTAAAATATTAAGAGGAACAACTCTGTAAAATGTTAATGATAAGGAGGACAATTAGTGTTGTTTTCCCATCATTTAATTAGTACATGTACTTTCTTTAGCTTTAAATGATTAATTATCACACATTTTCTTTTAATTACAGCTTCATTTGTTTACTATGTTGTGTTTTTATGATTCTGGTTTAGAGATACAAAGAGAATGAGTTTTGTACATGATATACTATATTTTGTATCACCCACGTGACATTCGGTTACATATATACCGACGAAATCTCAAAAAAGTAAACGAAAAAAATTCCTTCAAAGCACCTCATAGAAGTGGCTCAACCATGAGCATAAGCGGCTTCAACAAAGAAGTGTCTCCGGGATGGCCAATCGACAATATCATCTTTATACGGTGATTCTAACGGTCCCACATTCAAGCCTATCAACAACAATAAGGCGATAATTAATGAAGAGAAGCCATGCGAACTCAACAACGTACTCAGCTGTTGTTCGACTACCTACATACTTTATCTTCTAGATAGAGGAATATTGAATTCGACCCAAAAGATCTTCCTTTAGTGCAAGTTAGATTCCATTCTAAATTTAGAGAGTTGGTCGACCATCGATCCGACTCCATTCTGGTGAACCTCGTGGGATTATTATCCACCCAAAAAAAGGATTTAGTCTCATTAAATTTGAAGCAGTATTTTCGAGACGGCAATCTAATAAATAAATATGATTAAGCTCAGAGAATCTCTTTCAGCTCAGCACCCCTGACTGACAAGAGTAAAATCATAACCTTTCAGCAAGAATCAACACCCTCATTAATCAAAACACACCTTCTTCCTTGAGCACGAAATTTGACATATTTTTCAAGGCCTTTTACTGTCCATTTACTGTTTTCTCGTTCAGGGGCTAAACTAGTCGATTTTAGTCGAACGATATGCTGTACAAATTACATTTCATTTTCTAATCGAGGTTATTATTGTTTTTTCAACTTATTTGAACAAATTGAACATGAGTGCAACTCAAGTAATTATATTAGATAAACTTATAATTTTTTCATTTTTTTCATTTAATCAAATTTGAACTAATGTCCAAAAACTATGAAACAGAAAAATTAATTAATGGTCAATTTTTGAATTGAGTATCAAATATTTTGGTTTTATTTTTGCTATACACATCCATTCCCCTGTAAACATAGTACGTAATTAATTTCTTCTGACAATGACTTTATATTCGAGTCAATTTTAATATCTTCAACATAAAACAAGATTATGTACTAAAATAGATAGTCCTAATTAAGTTAATGTGATGGGAAATACCACCTCACTCATTTCTTGAAAATTAAATAAATATGACAACATTGTGATCTATTTAGTCAACAAAACCCTCCGCATCGCATCATGATAAAATATATTCATGTCACGCATGATCTATTGAGTGGAAATTTTGGGACAGATGAAATACTACTATATTTGTAAGCTAGCTGAGAATAAAGAAGAAGCCAATTCAATGGCGTAAGACATGATTTTAAACAAATTTTGTTGAAGGGTTTGAAATAAGTGCTGGAATTGTGACTTAATAAGCAAGTAAAAATACCGTTTGGCATAAAGACAAACCATCTGAATAGAAATAGATAGATACGTGATGTCACATAACTTTCTATGGCCATGCATTGTTCCCAGACCAACTTAGGATAAGATAAAAATATATAGATAGGATAGGACCGCATTTTATTTTCTATTTTATTTTCTGTCTTAATATTTATCTTATATATATTGATTTGTGCCATGTAAGGGACCATTAGTTTAAAACCCTAGTATATATGGCTCTGAAGTCTGAATAACTCGAACCAATTATCTCAAGCTCCCCCAAAACTCGGAAAATTAACGGCTTAATTTTATTTTGCACCCTCAAAATGTATCAATTTGACAATTTGCACTATGGGATACTGAATATTTGGCCAAAAAAACATGTGGACTAGGGGTATTTTTATCAATCCGGTGAAAAGTCAACACATATTGCATTCCCACCGTTCTCTTCCACAAAAAAATATTTCATTTTTCTCTGTTCTCAACAACTTATTTCCATAGAAAATTATCAAATATTGACAATCAAAAGAAACTAAATAAATTATAATTTCATCTCATTCAATCAGTTTTAGCAGAACACAATTCTCAAATATTTTCTCCCCATCTCGATCAATCCCTCTCCAAAAACAAGAAGTATTTCCTTTTTGTGGGCTTTCGATCTCCAATGATATTATGTGACAGAACTAATTAATAGCTTTTCTTGTTCTTTTTTTTTTTTTCTTAACAATTTTTTTTATATCCCCAAGACTTAGAGAATTGCACTTATGGTACCAAACTATATACCGATTCTCATTTGTGGTACCAATTACTTTTGGTACCACCGTTAAAATGGACGTTAACTGATGATGTGGCAGTTAAGTTTTATTGCAAAATTGATACTATTACTTATGTTAACTGACAATTATACCCATAACTTTTCAGGTTGTCAAAATAACCCCACATATTCAAATTTACTGATAAATTTAATCCACATTGTTGCCCAATTTCAAAATTGGCTCGAATAAGACACGTGCGGACCAATTTAGAGATTTTATTTATTATATTTACATATTTATTTAACTAATTTAATTTTATAAATAATATTAAAAGACCAAATAATACTTTAACATAAATCCGATAAAATATTAATTAAATCTAAAATTTATATAATAATATTAATATATTTTATATTTATTAAAAAATAAAGTTATATATTATTAATAAAATAATTATAATTTTTTTAAAAAGAAAAAAAACCCATCCCCTACCCCCACCCCCACCCCCGTAACCCCCCCCCCCCCCCCCCACTCGACGATCCCAGGCCGTCGTCGGCCTGGGATCGCCGGTCCCAGGGCGCGGTGCCCTGGGATCGGAGGACCCAGGCCAACGCGGCCTAGGATTTTTTTTTTTTGTGGTGGTGGGGGGGGGGGGGGGGATGGGGTGTAGGGGATTGGTTTTTTTATTTAAATTATAATTATTTTACTAATAATATATAACTTTATTTTTTAATAAATATTAAATATATTAATATTATTATATAAATTTTAGATTTAATTAATAATTTGTCGGATTTATGTTAAAGTGTTATTTGGTCTTTTAATATTATTTATAAAATTAAATTAGTTAAATAAATATGTAAATATAATAAGTAAAATCTCTAAATTATTATTATATAAATTTTAGATTTAATTAATATTTTGTCAGATTTATGTTAAAGTATTATTTGGTCTATTAATATTATTTATAAAATTAAATTAGTTAAATAAATATGTGAATATAATAAGTAAAATCTCTAAATTGGTCCGCACGTGTCTTATTCGAACCAATTTTGAAATTGGGCAATAATGTGGACTAAAATTGCCAGGGGCCGTTTGGTAGGACCTAATAGGGGGTATTAAGTCATATTATATGTGTTAATATGAGCTAATACAACGTTTGGTGGCATTGCTCCAGTACCCGGTCAAATGGATTAAATTCTTACGACCCGGTATTAAGACTAGATTATAATTCACCCATGCATGAGTGGATTAGTTAATTCGGGCGAATATGGATTATGTGAAATGTCAATTATAACCTCAAATTTACATATTTCCTATTTTAACATATCATTAAATATCATTAATTTTTCTTAAATCTTTAAAAATGGAAACACATTCTACATAAATAAATCACAAACTAAAATCTATATCAATTTACAATTAACATGGAGATATTAAAACTAAAACATTGAACAAACCTTGATCAATTCATACTCTCATATATATTATACAAATGGCTTCGATGAATTGATATATCTTAACTAACATAATATGTTCAATTAAGTAGTGAAAATATATGCCTAAACTCATAACTCCACAAAACATATTACGGTAGATTGTTTTAATGTAATATGACTCAATCAAATCTACCAAACATATTTTTAACATGGCATTCAATCCGGCTCCGATTTAATCCACCTTAATCCCATACACCTTACCAAACGGCCCCTCAGTAAATTTGAATATGTGGAATTATTTTCACAACCTAAAAAGTTAGGGGTATAATTGTCAGTCAACATAAGTAATGGTATCAATTTTGCAATAAAACTTAACTGCCACGTCATCAGTTAACGTCTATTTTTAACGGTGGTACCAAAAGTGATTGATTTCTTAAATTGTGGTACCAAATGTGTCGGCCTCGATTTTTATGGTATCACAAGTGAGAATCGATATAGTTTGGTACCACAAGTACAAGATGGCACTAATCCTACAACGGCCGTGAAATCGGTATGTGATTTTGTGAACTCTGAGGGTGTATGTGGATGGGTTTTGACCTGGTCTCGCGAGTTTCGCGAGACCAAGCCAAAACCCTTTCAAATGAGTTTTCGTCAAACCCATAAAACCATCAAAAACATATTCAGAAACTCACACTCAAACTTTTCAAACCTAGAAAAATCATTATTAATCATTGGTTGAACTATTTTGATAATATATACTTTACTCTTAATTGCACATGAATTTACTGGGCCTGTTTGTTTAGTGTTTAGGAAAGTAATTTGGGAGAGTAATAGAGGTTTGTGAAATAATCTCGATTTGCGTAATGTTGTTTGTTTGAGTTTTGAGAGAGTGTTTTGAGAAATAAAATAGGTGTAGTTTTTTTAGAAGAGTTAAGTTGTTGGTCTAAGATGTGTAAGACTTTATGTCAAATCATGTTTGTTATGTGAGATAAATTGTGTAAGAGATATGTTAGTTTATGTCAAATCAGAGTAGAATTTATATAGGTTTTGTTTAGAGATAATATAATTGTTGTTTGTTTGGCTTTTGAGAGAGTAGTTTGAGATAATTGAGATATAAAAAAATTATTTCAGAAAATATAAAACATGTTTGTATGGCATTTCCCAAACATGATTTTTTTTGGGAAACGCCAAACAAACAGGCCCAGTATATTTTGAAGGATAATATGTATTGAATTTTCATGGGACTGGCCGAAATAACCCTAGCTCCACATGTTATTTGGCCAAAAATTAACCCAAAGTTCAAAGTAAAATGTTATACTCCCTCGATCCCAAATATTTTGCTCTTTTTGGTTTTTCACGGAGTTTTAGGTGAAAGTTGAAAAGGTAAAAGGTTTGGATATCTTTATATTTTTACCCCTAAAAGAAAATAGTAGTTGGAAGTTAGTGGTGTCAAATCATTACTTTATGAAAAAATATATTTTTGAGAAAAGAAATTCCACTTTAAAAAAGAGAGTGTTATTTTGGGATATCCCAAAAAAGAAATATGAGCAAAAAATTGGGACGGAGGGAGTATATGTTTTGAGGGTGCAAAGTTTGATTGATTTTTTTCGAGGATGTAAAGTGCCAAACTAAAACATTTTGAGGTTGCAAAGTAGAATTAAGCCAAAAATCAATTTCCGATTATATATTAGATTATAAATAATGTAGTCGTTACCTGCTTTGTATATTACTAATTTGTTTTAGCTATGTTTTCGTAATTTATTTATAAATATTTTTTCATGATTACAAAAATAATTACTTGGTTTATTGGTGTTTTCAGTCTTTTAGATGTTACATGAGATAAAGTGAAATCTATTTTTGTCATGAATCAAAATTTCGTTTTTATGTATGTTTCAGAAAGATAAATTGTCCGGATCCGTTTAGTACAATTAATTTTTTTTTTTTCGTTTTCGTCCAAATCACTTGCAGTTGCATATTCCACTATCATGAATTAAAAATATAACATTTTACTTATTTCATCGAAACTATTGCCTGAAAATTGTAGAAGGGAATATAGTGGGCAAATATAAACGATAAAAATTAGAACAAATGAATGAACAAAAATATAAGTAAAAAATATATAAACTGAGACAAAGAAAAAGAAAAATCAATATTGAGAAATGGAAGAGAAGACAAAAATTGAAGGATGAATGGTTAGAGTTTTGATTTTTCTTATTAAATAGCATAAATTAATATGTAATAGGCTCAATTAGTTTTCAGGTCAGTCCAACAACATCTCTCATGCATTTCATTTTAAGATTATTTTTAATATAGTAAAAAAAATTAGTGGAACATAGATAGTTTTATTTTGATTTAAATACATAATATATAAACAACATATAGTAATATATATCGGATACGGATCTGTAACGGATCGGATCAGCCTAAATCCATATTCGCTCTATATAATTCGGATTACGGATCTTCTTAATCGAATCAGGTCCATCGAATCACTAATCGAACAATTATCCTAATAAATCGGACCGAATTCAAATCGAATCCGGATTGAAATCCGCCCCATTGACAGCGAGTGTTATTTAAGAAGACATTTAAACTTAACAAATTGGTTTGGCAACTGGGCCGGGCCCAAGAGAACTTTGTTACTTTTGGGTTGCACTTTTTCCTTTTTGCACTAACTGTAGCAATTTGGGAAATGAATAGTGTATTACATTATTACCTAGGTCTTGTACGGAGGTTTAAAAGGAGATTTAAATGAGACATTGCTCTGGCACTAGCTAATTTGACCTGGCATTAACATTAACCACTTTAATAATACGAAATTTCTTGAAAACGAGAAAAATAGTCAGAGCTGCAGTTCCATCACTCCTCAAGTCTTCATGCTTGTTTTGCAGTTTGCAATCAGAACAGCCCACTTATTAATTATTATGCAAACATGGTACATTTTTCTAAACTTTCTTTTGCTTCTGAATTATTGGTTCTGCATATTGTGTGCTTATGCTTTTATTATCTTTACAATTATATAATGTTCTTGCTGCAATTTTTTTTTTTTTGTTTGGATGTGTTTTTGCCCCGCTTCATTTTTTAGTGTTTTGGAGATTCTCTTAAACTTATGCAAAACAATTGAAACATGAGTTGAATGTATTTTGGTTAGAATCATTTGAATGAATAATGTTAATTACATGATGAGTTAGTTAGAAAATATAGGTTGTGGCTCATATGCATTTTGGATGTTGGAGTTTTTGGGGAGAATTCGTGTATTTATTAATTTTATTAATTGAGATGAATTTATTTTAAGTTGAAACAATAGAGGGTTTGTGTCGGTGAAAACAGTTACAAATGATGTTTGGCCCAATAAAGATCAATGGATCCAAATGAGTCCCTTATTGTTCTTCTTTCAGCTCAATTTTCCCCAATTATTTTTGAATTGAATGTCCCATCAATTTATTTTATAAAATTTTGTGCTTGAATGCTCAATGCAAATATAGTGGCAACAGCAGCAAACAACATATTTTTTTTTTAAGTCTTAATACACTCACATCTGTATATGCTTTTGTTTGAATTATGTTAACTGAACATGGGAATATAGTTTGTATCTCACTAGCTAAGCTCTCTTTTTGTTTTTTTAAGGCTTCGTCATGCCCATATAGCGCGACTACTGGCGATTGTTGGCATTATAAGTATTGCTCTAGCTCTCCTCCACTTATTCGGACATCCATATCGGAACTACTTCTCAATTCTATCACATGTCGATGTGGGATTGGTTTCTCAAGTCTATTCCAACAACTCTAAGTCGTCCATTTCATACATCACTCACAATCACAATAACAATGGAGAGAAATTTGAAATTGATGAGAGAAATCTGTACCATGTATCCACATCTGAGAGACCGAGCCTTGTAAACACTAATAAAAGTTCATTTTTCTCGAGTAATAGCTCTTTGATGGCTAGTAACCAACCTGCATTGAGAAAGAGGGGAGAAAAAGCTGTGTCAATTACCATGATGAATTCAATATTACAAAAAAGTTCTGCTGAGATGAAGTCAAAGGTATATGATTGAACTTTCAACAACAGCTTCAGGGACTTATTTATGCATATTTGGTCATTAACCTCTTCATAAAATTTGTTTAGAGGCAAAGGTCGTCTTCTCAACGTGACCAGGAACTAATATTTGCCAAATTTCAAATTGAAAATGCTCCAATAGAAAGGAGTATTTCCGAAGCACATTCATCCTTGTTCCGGAATTATTCTATGTTCAAAAGGTATGGCCAATTGACTCTGCTTATGCAAATTTACTGCTGTACTCTTCTTCATAGTTGCTTATTGATGGCAGGAGCTATGAACTGATGGAAAGTACGCTGAAAGTGTATGTCTACCGCGAAGGTGAAAAACCAAATTTTCACCTTCCACAGTTGAGAGGAATTTACGCATCTGAAGGATGGTTCATGAAATCAATGGAGAAAAATAAACAATTTGTTGTAAAGAATCCCAAAAAGGCTCATTTGTTTTATTTACCATTTAGCTCCCTAAGGCTAAGAAATTATCTCAACGGGTCGAGTTTCATTACTCAAAAAATGGAAAATTATCTGAAGAACTACATTGACATAATTGCGACTAAATATCGTTTCTGGAACAAAAGTGGAGGATCGGATCATTTTCTTGTCGCTTGTCATGATTGGGTATGTATGATTTTTCATACCTCAACTCTAATGCATATATTTAAACATAATGTTATCTAAGAAAAACGAAATTTAAATTTTGACAGGCTCCCCGTATAACTAGGAACATATTCGGAAATTCTTTAAGAGTCCTTTGCAACTCCAATATTGCACGAGGCTTCAAGATAGGAAAGGATGTATCTTTTCCGGTGACATATATCTCCTCTGCAAATAATCCTTTAAAGAATCTTGGAGGAAACCCTCCTTCAAAAAGGCCTATTCTAGCTTTTTTTGCTGGGGGGATGCACGGTTATGTTCGTCCAATACTTCTCCAATATTGGCAGAACAAAAATTCCGACATGAAAATTATGGGGCCTATGTCTCGTGACGATGAAGGTAAGGAAAAATACAGAGAGTATATGAAAAGCAGTAAATATTGCATATGTGCCAAAGGATATGAAGTTCACACACCAAGAGTCGTGGAATCCATATACTTTGAATGTGTGCCAGTAATTATATCAGATAATTATGTGCCTCCGTTTTTTGAAGTTTTGAATTGGGAAGAGTTTGCTTTGTTTATATCGGAGATTAATATTCCGAATTTGAGAGACATACTTTTATCGGTACCAGAAGACCGATACATTATGATGCAGCGTAGGGTTAGAATAGTCCAGAGGTATTTCCTTTGGCATAAGGTTCCTGTCAAGTATGACTTGTTTCATATGATCCTTCATTCAGTTTGGCTCAATAGAGTTTTCCACTTATGAGATATATATCTTTTATGAGGTTATGCAAATGAAATTTTTT
The DNA here is from genome assembly GCA_030819805.1 of Penstemon newberryi var. newberryi. Taxonomy (NCBI): domain Eukaryota; kingdom Viridiplantae; phylum Streptophyta; class Magnoliopsida; order Lamiales; family Plantaginaceae; genus Penstemon; species Penstemon newberryi. The sequence continues at coordinate 11,815,220 of JAUALY010000002.1, read as the reverse complement.
GGTGCTTGGGAAACTTATACATCATTAAATGCAAGAGATACTGTTTGTGATCTGTGAGCATATTGCCATACTTGCAATTGATTTTGTGCTTGAAGACTAATAGTTTTCGAAATATTCTAGGGCCAAATCGTGTTTGGTCGATTTCATCCAACTATGTAAATACACACTTGTAATAAACATGTTTTGTAATTGGTTGAGCACTTGAGTGTTATTCAATCCCAGAGCAAGTTATTGTACTTGTCATATGTAATGCTTAGGTTCGATGAAATATGGATTGGACAAGAATGATGTAATACTCAAATGACATGGATTGGCATTTTTGCATTTAACTAACTTTTGCACAATTGCATTTATCCATTCATTTTATAAATTGTTGCAGTTTACCACCTTTGGCTTCTTGACGGCGGAAATTGCTCCAAGACAAATGAATAGTAATTAACAGTCATGTAGGAATAATTTGCACTTACAGTCTAACATTTCAATTGTGTTGTACTTTTATTCCATAATATTTCAGGTCATTGTTTCACAATTTGCAGATTAATGCATTAAAGTTTCTTATCTCAAACATGTAGCTAGAAAAGAAAAATTCTTAACAAAATTAAAACAACATATTTCATAATAAAATGCATATTCCATTACAACAATTCTAACTAAACCTTTTCTCTTGTTTTTTCAGTTAACTCATGTGCATTCTCCTCCAAACCACAATACCTTTTCCAAAACCAATGATTCTTCCACAGCAAATGTATCTCCTCAATCGGAACCTGCTTCGTCTCCGGCAAAAGGAAGAAAATAAAGCAACTCATAATGAAAATCAATCCAGCAAACAATAAGAAAATCCCATACTTCAAATGACACAAAGCCGCGAGAAAACACTGAGCAATCAAAGCCGTAAATATCATATTAACACACACCACCATACTCTGTCCAGCAGATCTCGTCTCCAATGGAAAAAGCTCACTCGGTACCAACCAACCCAACGGTCCCCACGACCTCCCGTAAGCCAGCACAAATACACAAATCACAACAACAAGAAATATGCCTATCCCTTTAGGTAGCATTTTACCTTCTCCGAATTTCAAAGCTAAAGTGACAGCAATAGCAACCGAGCATAATATCATCTCGCAACCAGCTTCTAGAAAGAACGCTCGTCTACCAAACTTATCCACAAACGCCATCGATATAAGTGTCGCTAAAACTAAAGCTGCACTAGTAATGGTAGACGAATATAAGCTCGCCCCTGAGCCAAAACCGAGGCTTTGGAATATAACCGGGGCGTAGAATAGAATCGAGTTCATCCCGGTTAACTGTTGAAATGCTGGAATGCCTAAACCTCCGATAACCAATTGGGGTCGATTTTTTCGTTTTAAGAGATTCCTAAATGGATTTTTTATGGCTTTAGCTGCATTGCTTGCGTCTATAAGATCGGCAAACTCTGCATCGACTTTTGGAGTGCCTCTAATTTTTTCTAAAACCCGTCTTCCTTCCTCAAGTCTTCCTTGTTCGACTAGACTGTTTGGAGTTTCGGGGAGAAAAATGCCGCCGATGAACATGAGAGTAGCTGGAACTGCAGCTAAACCAAGAGATAATCTCCAACCCCATGGATGGATTCTTTCGACTCCGTAGTTTACGAAGTTAGCTATGAGAATACCTAAACAAGTTGTTAGTTGAAAGAGTTGGTTTACGGCTCCTCGGATTTTCGCTGGTGCCATTTCTGAAAGATATAGAGGGACCGCCTGCATTAGTTCGAAAATATGGTTAGATAGATCAAAGGATATCTGTTTTTTCGAAGGGAAAATTTCATTTTGCCCCCTTCGACTGTCACAACTTTACCCCTCCAACTATCAGTTGCATCACTTTATCCCTTCCAACTTTTATACACAAATAGCCCATTTGCCAATGAAAAAAGGACATACAAGAAAAAATGTTCATTACTTTGTTTAGTTGTGGAGATGGAAATGTGAAATTTAATTTTGATGTTTCAGAGTAATTGGTATTTTGTAACCCGAAAAAATATCATGTTGACATTTTGACCCTTAAAATTAGAATTTTGGCACATTAAACCCTTTAATTGCATATTCTTTCGCGAAATGTGTATTCCAGAGTGCAAAATGCCAATTACTCGATATTTCAAGAAATGAATTTAAATACCTTCATTGATTACCATAACTATAGGTAATTATGCAAATCCAAACTCATTAAAAACGTCATAAATTTTAGAATGTTATTGTGGTAATCTTATAAAGTCTAAGTCGAAATAGTATTCCTTAAATTCATTATCAATGCATTAACTTCATTACTAATGTAGAAGATCGTCTTTCCTCGATTAAACTAAGAAGATCAGCCATTAATAGCTAAGAAAATTAATGGCAAATAAGCCATGCGTGCACAACTTATAGTTGAAGGGGACAAATTGAAATTTACCCTTTCGTCCAAAATCTAAATTGAGAAGAGTTGCTTACTTGGTTACCAAATCCAATGCCTACACCAAGAAGAATTCGACCAAGGATCAACATTGCGATATTTTGTGCAGATGCATTGAGGACAGCTCCTGCGAAGAAACTAATCGACCCACAAATGATACTGGCCTTACGACCTTTGTTTCTTGTTACGTAGGAAGCTCCAAACGTGGAAACGAGGGCTGCAATGTAGAGGGAGGATGTAAAGAGGGTGAGGATTTGATTGTCATATTTACAGTAATCTGTTTCATTGAGATGTTCTTGTTTTCTTCGGTAGACGCCCGGGAAGAATTCCTTTAGAAAGTCATCCATGGAAGTCACCCCTCCTGTTATCAGCAAAGTTCATATCATCTTGTTAGAAGTTGAAATTAAACTATTTGAAACAAAATTCCAAATTGAAAACTTAAATTGTAGGGAAAATTACAAATCATTATTGGTATTCTTGTGCCAAGGTATCTATTTGTTCAATCTACATGTCTCATAATCTCTATTTGCTTCCATGTAATATTTGAGACCATCTTATGCATTTTGTTCAAAACTTAACTTAGTGAAATGCAAAAAAAATCCCTATGTTTTCGCTAATTGGCAAAAAGAACCCTGTATTAAACAGTCAAAGCTATGAACCTCCCACTTAAGCAGTGGAGTGCTTTGTAAGTGCAAATATTGTTCACAATTTTGAAGGGAAGTGACAATTATACCCCAATCATTACCACTCCCCGTGTTATAATTAAATTGAATGACATTAAGATCCTCATCATTTCTGTTACATGGTGAACAACCATTTGCAATTAAATAATTGACAATTTTCCTAATGATTCATCACTAAAAAACGAGTGATTAACGCTTAGTTTACACTTGAGCGCGATGAGCCAATAAAAAATACTGAACATATACAAGAGATTTTTTTAGCCAATTAGAAAAAAGCATAAACATTTTTGCATTTTACTCAAATTAAACAAAGTTTAACCTACTATGAGATAGTAAAATTAAACAACTGATTTTCTTTAAAAATGATGATACTAGTAGAGATCATAAGAACATAGAACAATCATTGACAATATCCGGATAAAATCGATCGAAAATATATAATACAGAACACTTGACAATATTTATGAAAAAACATTTGAAAATTAAATTTAAAAAGTGACCTGAAACACCAAGATCATAGCCAAACAAAGAACCACCCAATGAGCCAACAATGCAAGCAAATACGAAATAACTCGTGATCCTATACTCGTAAAGATGAGCTCTGGCTCCATCCTTTGGGTCCACAAAACCTCCACCAGCCATTTTTAGAACAAAAAAAATGAGAAGAATTGGGTTTGAATTTAAATTGGAGAGACGAAGATTATATTTCCATTTTCCAACTTATTATATGGTATTTCATTGAAATTTGTTGAGTGGATATTATAGACTACTTTTCATAAGTTTGAATACAGGGTAAGCTTATTATATTTTGGTCAAAGGGGTTAATCGCTACATCATTGTTTTGTCTTTTTTTCTCACAACTAGGTTGGTTAATTAATATAAAATATCTTTCCTTTTTGTCGGGATACCCATTTTTAATTAAGATACTGTAATAGTTGATGACTATAATTGTAGAATATTGTTATATGTCTCACTCACCTTACATTATTGGTTTGCAGTTCTATTTCTGGTTCTATTCATTTTCATTAGGTCTATCATTCTTTCTTTCTTTTTTTTTTTTTTTTTTTTTTTTTTTTTTTTTTTTTTTTTTGTTAACCCAGGTTGAATCCTGGACCACTCATCACTGGCCTCTCAGCAATGTGCGGAAGTAAATCGCGGGATGTGCCTGAGTTGGTCAGGGTTTGTTCACTCTTTATACTCCTGGCCCCCAAGGGAGCCTACTACCATGGAACTTACAACACCAAGCTGCTCCATCCTCCCTTAAAGATTTTACAACACTTGGCTGCTCCTCCCAGGATTCGAACTCCCCACCCTGGGGGAGTGAGCCCCGGAGTTCACCTCCTTTACCAACTGAGCTGTGCCCCGGGAGGCTAGGTCTATCATTCTTAATAATGTAATACTTTGCTTAGGAATAATGTCAACCTTTTTTTTTGTCTGAATTTTCACTAATTTATTGATTTGATTTTAATTTAATTAAATTGCTCAAGGATGCACCTATTTATTTATCAAAGAGCGGGCACTGAATTTTAATTTAATTTTGGTTTGAACGTATTATTACGAAACAACTAAAACATAACTTAAATATAATTTGATTAAAATCTTTTAGCTGAATTTAAAATATGATCGTCATCTTAGATGTTAAAGTTTTAAAAGAAAATACGGTAAATGATATGCGTAAAATAACTTAAATTAAATTAGCTGATATAATATTATATAATTTAGGTGATTAATATATAACTCAATTTTAAATTGGAACATTTGGAATTTAGGTTGTGATTAGTGAAAATCGTTCCAAATAATTTGGCCAACAAAAGCTGATCACACTTGAGAGTTGAGTCAGAACAGATAGGCTTGAATTTTCCCAACATTAATATTTACACCACATATGCTGGCAGTTGACTATTTGATTTATCGTTTATGGGCCGAACCTCATCCATGAAGATAGGGGGCCCATGAGGAGGAAAGTTGAGACATGAGGAGGGTCAGTCTATTTATTTCGATAATTAAATATCCAATAAAATCTAAGAATTAAAAATTCGGAAGGTTACAACTTGGCAACGGTTAATTATAATTTTATTTATAGTGTATGTTTCGTTCCACTAATTATTAGAAATTTTTAAAAAATATTAGGAAAAATTGAGAATCAATTAGTTAAGAAAAATAACAAAGTCTCAAGGCAAACAAATAGCTTCTAGATTACACTCATAAACATAATTTTTTTTATAAGATATTATAAACATTACAAATAACCCTTCAATGGCCAAATTGAAACATTTTATGGGCAAGGGGTTAATTGTAAGAAGGTGACAAATTTAAGGGAGATTTTTATAATATCTAATACGTGAGGGAATTTTTGTAATTAGGTCTTATCTCAAGGGAATAACTGTAATTTACCCTAAATTATATATATTATCTTATTCGTCACGACATGATTAATATTTTCACCATTATTAATAGTATATATCATACATGTTGCATCCTTCACGAGTTTTAGGATTTCGAAATTTTAGGTTATTGTCCTTGGTGTACTAGAGTTCTACTTAGTTAGGGTTAGTTTCGTTTATCTTGATATATAGTTCAGGAAATTGCAATATTTACATGTCCTAATTTATATATATGTTTATACTCTCTTCTCAAGTTTCTAATTAATCTATCTAGTGCATAAAAACAACATAGTTTTTTCATCTTCAAGAGACAAAAAATTGATGATATCATAAATTTGATTTCTTGGGATCTTTAATTTGCTTAGAAAAGAAATATTACGAACCCTTAGTTCAAGAACCGTCACAGGTGTTAGGTACGTACTTGTTACAACTTCCATTCTTTCATTCGCAATTATCTTAATTCATATCTTAATTTCTTGTTCTCCTTCGTTTTATTTTTTATTATCTATGTTAAAGAAAGAATGTGACTACTTGTTTATGTTTGTACATGTTTCTTGGTCATGATCAATAGTGGAAATGTTTATGTTATTTATTCAACTAAAACTAAAATAAATATATATAGTTTTGAAACTCTGTGTATGTATCCAAAGTTTTCTACCAAACTCTGAACTTTTTATAATTTATATGAAAATTTGATATCATTTTTTACATATTATTCCACATGTTTTATCTAAGAATTAAGTATTGATATATCAAATTATTTTCATAGGCATATGTTTTATATATCGTGTTATTTTAATATACAATTAATTTCACATAGCATTGCATGTCCTTGTATAACATTTAATTAGTTAGGTCGGATAAAAATAATAAAATATTATTAATAAAAAATTGCTCAAATTTAACATTTTGGATATTTTGTTTATCGTGGTTGTTCTACATGCTTTGTTAATTTCAGAAACGGATCATATTAAAGATATCAATGGAAGAAGAGCACACTGATACCAATGAAGAAATAGATAACGCGGCCATTAATCTTCTTTCCTTGAAACTTACCCCATTGGAAAAAGAAGCAACTGAAACATTACTTCAACTAAAATTGAAACCCAAATCCCAATCCAAGCCCACAACCCGTGTCAGCCCTGCCCTGGCCCGGCCCATTAAATCACTACCAGAATTTGGATTAAACATTGATGGAAGCACTCTTTCAAGATACCCACCAATACTTGTGGATTTGATTGGTACATGTAGCAAACCATTTGAGAAGCAAATTACCCCTTCCGATGTGGAAATTACTCAATGTAGATTATCTTTAAATAAAACATTTGTAATAAAAGAGTGGTTGCCGTTTTTGAAGCCCAAAGAAAACGTTGTGCTCGGGGTACCCGTAACTGTTTATGGCCCGGATGAAAAAGAACATCAAATGAGCTTCAATTTTTGGAGTAAGAAACTGTATTGCCTAAATAAAGGGTGGAAGTCATTTTTTGGTGCCTATAAATTGCAAGCTTGTACACATTGGGCGACAGTTTGGATGTTTCGTCACAAAGAAAATGACGGTCTTTGTTTCGTGATTACATGGAAATACATTCACAATACCAAAAAATTGGTTACCGGTCGCAACCATGGGTGGACGGACACAGGGACAAGGGGGGCTATAGCCCCCCCTGAATTTTATTTATTTTTTTTTTTTTTTATATATAGTAGTGGTGTATTTTAAATTAGCTCAATATGAAATTTTCGGCCCAAATATAATCTTAGTCCAATTAATATTACACAACACACTCTAATAATAACTCACTCTACTCAATTTCTAAGCCCCAATGAGAAGTCCAATTTTTTTCTATATATATTTATGATATATGTTTGTGTAATTGTACTTATGTAATAAACTAATAGTGTTATATATTCATTATTGATGTTTATATTTACTTCCCAAAATTAATTTTTAGATTCAAGTTTCATTTTTGTGCTTAAAGTTATATACTTGTTAAGATTTTCAGAAGTATTAGATTAAGATATAAGGATAACTATTATATTAAAATAATATGATGATTAAATCAAAATGCAATAGAGCTAATAGTATTCATTTACATATCAAACACTAATCTTAGATGGTTAATAGTTTTTTTAAATTGAAATGTCAAACACTAATCTTATATTCTTAATAGTCTTTTATTAGCATTTATTGGCCTATTGGGATTTAACCTCTCTTGTTTTATCAAATGGAATGAAAAATAAGTCTTGTCATTATTATGTCTCTATTATATTTAACTTCTACTTCTTGAGTATGTCATTATTCTTGAGATAGTTATGTTTTGTACATTTTATGATGTTAGAAATATGGAGAGATTCTTTAAGACTACACCTACACCTCACGAGGAGTCTTCAATTAACGTTCACATTTAAAGTGACCCGCATGTGCTTCCAAACTTTCACATTGAAACGAACTTGCTCGAGCTTCCGAGGGATCCCGGTCTACGACCTCATATACTTGATATGATTCTAACATTCGAGAGAGAGTTCGTAGAGCATACTTGCTCAAAGGTCCATGTCAACCACGCAACCTTGAGTTTCGGCAAACGTGAATGGGAGGTCAATGGCTAAATGATAGTTTAGTTGTCTTTATAAAGAGAGACATATTTAGTAGTATTTCAAACGATGCTATCATGGACCGATTTCAAAAGATGAAAAACCGTCGTGGTCAATTATTAAAGTAAATATGAAGATATTTTGGGTTCTTTTGGGATTATAACGGGGTATCATATGTAATTAAAATATCTCGTGGGGTTTATTTTTGTCAAACTCCACCTCCCTATTTTTGTATTGCGTCATATATTTTCTCGTGAATAATATAAACTTTAAGTTTAACTGTTTGATAGAATTTTTTTTATTTTTGTATAAGTTTAGCCCCCCCTGATCAAAAATCCTGGATCCGCCCCTGGTCGCAACAAAAGAAGCTTTCGATCGAAATGATCCCAGTTCGAGATAGAATTTCCCAGTCATATATTTGATGCTTAATTCCACTTTTCGTATATGTTTATACTAGTAAAATATGTTGTTGTTTCCCCAATAGTGCTAGTGTTTACTATTTTATAGGGTTGGTTTTTCTTCGAGTTAAACTTTGTAGGTTGTTTCTCGACCAAATTTTATTTTAATACTACTATTCTTGTTTTTTCTATATCCTTCAAGTTATTTTACTTTTAATAGTATTTTCTTTTAGTTTTCATTAAAGAGTTGATATATCCAGAGCAAAAATCATATTGTCAGAGCTATTATTTTGTTATTCCCTATTCGATCTATCCTTTTTACAATTAAATATATCATAACAATCCTTATATATATGGACAATTAGTGTTGCTATTGGTTTTCTTACCCAAAGAAAAAAACACCTTAGAATCTGGAATTCAATCTAATAAAAAAGAAAATATGAAGTTAACTATCGACATGACTTGGGACAGCCAAGTATTTTGTATGGAGTATTTTAATTCTTCTAGCCATGAAATCTCAATTTTGGCGTTTCATGTTCAGTATATGAATTAATGGAATTTATACGAGGAAGGGAAATTGTTCAAAGACAACCGATAAAAACCTTACTGATTTGATGAAATCATTCTAGCGTTATAATTTTTATAGATTAACAATATGAACTATTTTTGAGTGAAGCTTAAAATTAATATGCAGAAAAGGTTGGTAAAAACTGAAGCATTTTCACCTAATCTCCAATGATTTGTTTATAGAGAGAATTGCACTTGTGGTATCAAACAATATGTCGATTTTCACTTGTGATACCATAAAAATTAAAGCCGACACATTTGGTATTATAATTTAAGAAATCAAATCACTTTTGGTATCTCCGTTAAAAATCGGCGTTAAGTGATGATGTGGCAGTTAAGTCTTATTGCGAAATTGATATAATTACTTAAGTTGACTGACAATTCTACCCCATAACATTTCAAGTTGACAAAATAACCCTATCTTCCAATTTACTGACGATTTTGTTCCACATTGCTGCTCAATTTTAAAATTGGCTCGATTAAGACACATTGCGACCAATTTGGAGATTTTACTTATTATATTTACATATGATGGCATGGCAGACTCAAGGGCCTGGAATGAGGTTTTGTCACTGGAGACGGACTCTAACGAAATTATTTCATCCACAACATTGTAATATTTCATGTCGATGGTTGTGAGAGAATTATTTGAATGGTTAATAATTAAAGAAAGAATCGTGATTACCTGAATCGAGCAAAGGGAAATAGATGGAGAGCAATTTCAGAGGAGAAAGAAGAAAAGTGGAATTCTCAAAGTAATGTGTTAGCCGAATAGTTGATGATTAACAAACGAACTTTTTAACATATTGGTGCTCTTTAGTTTCATGATTTGAACAGGTAATTATTTATAAAAGAGCAACCCATTTGAATTTTAAGATGGTCCAAACAATGAAGAAGGACCAAGTTTGATATAAAAAGGCTTATGCAAATTATGAAGGAAGATAATGAGAAGCCCAATTTTAGCTAAAGGCTCGTTATGAATGAAGATCAAGATCGAAGCCCCTAGCACCCCTGAAGGGCCCAATTTTCGATTCAAGAAAATTGTGGTCCACTTAGTAAGTAATTTCATTTGATTAAAAGAGCAAGAAAATTCTTAGCCCAAACTATTTTAAAAAAAAAAAAAAATTATGGCCCAAACATTTTTGGCCCTTTTCATCAAATGTTTTGAACAAAACCATTTTGCTTTCCTTTAGTCAAATGTGCCGAGAATTGATTTTCAAATTGAGCAAAATGACTTCTGTTAATATTAGTTAATCTTGGCTATTAAAATTTGAATTCTCTTTCAAATCAAATTTTAAAGGAAAGATTTATTTCAAAACCTTGATTTAGCTAGCAAGACAATTTGTCTCTAATTTGTCTCTAATTTGTCTCTAATTTTGTCTAGCTAATATCTTGCCTTGATTATATAATCTTTTGAAAACATTCTCCAAATCAATTCTTTTGGAAAGATTTTGTCTTCATCTATTTACTAAACATTGTCCACATTCATTAAAATATTTGTCACATGTTTTAATCTTGCAAAATCATTTTAAAAGTGGCAAAATAATTTTTGAATTTAAAAATCATTCCCTATTGAATCAACTCCACTCAACTATAAATAGTTGATCATTCTCACGGCCAGAGCACACAAATCAATTCTGAAAATCTCACTTTGCTACCTCATTTCTCCAAGTTAAAGCATTTGAGTGTTCTTTAATTTTGCATAAATCATTTTTTCTCAAAAAGCTTTTAAAACATTTTTTTCTTCTTGCTCTTGAAATCTTGAATATACTCTAAGTAATAGAAGAAAAAAGAAGAGTGTTTAGTCTAGCAAAAATCAGCTCACTTTGGAGCATTTATTTGTAATCAAAATTTTACAATTGTTTTTGAGCGAAAGTTTTGTACTTGCAAGCTCGTAGTGCGATAGGACAAAGTGTTCTAGCAAGCACGATTTTTGTGCGATAGATAGGAATCTAGCAAGCACGGTTTTTTTGTTGAGCGATAGGTTAGGCCTAGCAAGCTCGTATCGAGAGTAAGAAAAGAAATCTTGTAATCTCGTGTGGCGGAGGTTCGTCCTGCAAGCCACGTATCTAGTGAATTACCCAGGGGTGCTGGAAGAGAGGAAGTAGGCCGTTTTGGGCGCGAACCTCTATAAACGGTGTTTGCATTCTTATTCTATTTTCTGCACTTTACTTCATTAGAATTTTGAAATTAATCATATCTGAACTTTAAACTTGAAATTACTGGAACATTAAACTGATTGCCTCTGGAACAAAACTCATAAGAAAAAGTTATATACCTAATTCACCCCCTCTTAGGTATCATAATGGAGCAACAACCTCAAGGGACCAAAGATGTTCCAAAGGGACATCGCAAGTTAGCAACATATTTGAAGAGGAAAAGCCGACAAACCAAGGATTTAAGCATATATTTGAATATCCAAAATGAGTCTGTTTCAAAAAATCTATAGTTTGGAGTAGATGACAGGATCACATACAATGGAGGGATTGAGGGACGATGGGGAACGATGAGATGGGGCGGTGGAGAGTTTCATAATTTTTTTTTCAAAATTTCGTTAAATCGGTCAAAATCCCCAAATTATACGTCACATGGTCCGCACGTGGGCTAATTCAAGCCAATTTTGAAATTGAGCTTCAATGTGGACCAAAATTGTCATCGAAATTGAAATTGAAATTATGGCACCAAATGTGCCAGCTCGATAAGATGTGGGTAGAAATCCCAACGAGCATTAGTTGTTGCACTAAAAATGTAATATTTGTTATATCACGTCATTTATGCAGAGGGTGCACGGTATGATTTCTCCAACTATATGTTGATGTAATCTTAAAAAAATTATAGGGTACTTGAATTTAAATGGCACACTGTGAAATTACAGTTGCACACCCTGAAGTTTCAATAATTACAAAATTCTCTTATATCATATATAACTGTAGCACAATTTTATCCGTGCTCCATCCTTCATGTACTTGTTTGGGTCAAATCAGATTTTAATGGGTCAATCATATATATCGAAATCATAGTCAACTCATTTATAACTATAAATCATATCAAAATATTGTTTTAAAACTATTATTTATAAAATATTTTAGAATCATAATCTTGTGCAAGAATTACCATTGTGTCAAAACTAAAACATTAATTTATTTCCATGATTTTTTTTAATAAAATGTTGTCAGGACAAATAATCTTAATATCCAAGGATGTTAAAACGAAACATATAATCCAAGAAAAAAATGAAGAGGCAAAAATCAAAAACATTCTCTCAGTTTTGGAGAATGTAACATGCCCAATAAATCTAATACACCACATGCAATCCTATTATTTATAAAATATGTTAGTATGCCCAAATCTTGTGCGGGAATAACCATTGTATAAAATCTAGTACATATATTCATTTCCATATTTTTTTTAAGTAAAAACATTGCCACAACAATTAACCTTACTACCCAATAATGAAATATATTTTGGGATAAAGTAATATATAATTCAAGTCAAAAGGAAATATGTCATAATTCAAAAGCATTCTATCGATTCTAAGAATGTGATATGCACAATACTTGCTCCTAGAAACCTTTGCAAATTGAATGCTCATTAATTTTTTTTTTTTCTTTTTATCATCAAACAACTTTCATTTCATTAATAACATAAATAACTGTACAACGAAATCGTTAAGAAGAGAACCTCCATTAAAAAAACATAAATAGGAAAAGAGTAAAAGTTAATACAACAAAATGGATCAATCTAATTCAAGTGAATTAACTGCAAGAGTAGCAAGGTTATGTGTTCAAATTAACATCAACTTGTACAAAAGAAAATAACTATCATATGTCTTCGTCAATATATTTGTCCGTTGTCTATCCAAGAACTTCAAAATTAAATAGAAAAGAATATATATTAGTTAAATATTCATGGAAATAAAATTCTTATTTGCAAATTAAAGTTTCAAAAGTACTATACCTTTTTACTCAACAGTGTACACAAATCTATATACAATTATTCTTCCACTCCTTCCTTTGATAAATTGTCCATTTCATACCATAAATTTAGCAAATTTGTACACATTTCATACCACCGTAAATTATTTGAATAGAATTGGTCACGTACATCACACGTGGTAGTTAACTCAACATTTTGGAAGGGTTAATAAGTTTTTCTAGTAATATATCGAAATTCACAATATTATGTAGATTCATAGGACAAGAAAATATAAAGTAATCAAAAGAAAAAAAAAATCCCAGACCATAAAATATTGAGTTTACATATTTTTTTCATTCAAAATGCTCGAATTAACAGCCATGCACAGCGCACTTGCCCCATGCAACACACATGACCAATTTTGTCCAAATAATTTATGGTGGTATGAAATATGCAACTGTGTTTTAAATTATGATATGAAATGTTCAATTCGACATGTCTTCGATAGTTAGAAACCATCCAATCGTATGGTACTAAAAGAACAATATAAAATTGCTATTATTATAATCTACCCTATATAGTTGAAAAAGTTGTAACAATTAGAGTTGTGAGAGAAATACATTTACCTCAGTGAAATCTATTTCAAGAATTTCAAGGTTTGATAGAACTTTGACCAATTCACTACACCTTGCACGAAGAATGATGTTGATCTCACTTGTAGCTTCAACCACTTCATAAATGATATTTAACCATTGATCGTCAAAGGCTCCCGAAATTTGAGACAAAAGTAATAAAAAAAATGTAACAAAGTGAATAATTATAAAGTGATGAAATTAAGAGACAGATATGTACAAAGTATAAATTAAACCGTTATCGAAGTTTATTAATAGTGACTTCTAATTTGTTTTCTTTTTAGATTGTATCATAATAGCATGTATATTTTATGATTCAAGGAATCCCAATTAGGTGTACTCTAAAACCGTATATATGAATATAATTTTTATAGCAAACATTTTATAGATCATATTTATTGACTAAATATTGCTTGACAAATAGAATGTAGAATTAGTTTCATAAAAACTGAAAATGTTTAGGTACATACCTTAACAATGACTGTTGGTAGTATACGTAGAGAAATCCTTGGGAAAATATAGTTGTGAGGGATAGCATGCTCTGCTAGTATGAGAATTGTGGCATTGCTTGTCGATGGTAAATTGTAGTACTTGTAGCTTTTTAATGGTTCTTCAATATAATTAAAAAATGTAAGGTTAGGAGCACAAATCCTCAACCCCTAAACACTCTGTTTAAGTATCCCTTTACTTTATAATGTTTACGAATGACACATTTCTAAAAATGGGAGCTGAAACATAAAGAACTCTCATGGATACACAACCTTGAAGTTTGAACATTCTTTCGAATTCATGGAAGCGTTATAAGAATATTTGTCTAACCTCTTGATTGTACAACGTGAGTCACACTTGATGTTTTTGAGAAACTCCCAAAAGTCATATATTTTCATTATAGGATGTATATCCAACAAAATGGTTTGCAGTTCAATCTCTCACAATCTAAATTCATGCCAGGCAAAGAAGTCCAAACATACCTCCATCTTTGTGATAATACACTTGTCCTCCCAACTTCTATAACACATGACAGGCATCAAAGTCCAAACATACCTCCATCTTTGTGATAATACACTTGTCCTCCCAACTTCTATAACATGAAGAAATTTTAGGATGTCGCGTAGTATATTATCAGGCATACTACTTAGCCTATTCATGTCGGCTTGTTCGCGTGATTTTTTTCACATACAAATGGTTGATTATGTGATCGTGTGTACTTGAACTACTAGCTTATCAAATCAACACGCTATAACAACAACCGAGTATGCTAGAGCGCACATAGAACGTTATAGCTCAAATAGCACACCAATCTTGCACTAAATGGTAGACCATAGTGCAAGGTGTTGTAAACTGTAGAGCTTTGCAACTCGCTATAACACTAACAACAGTCTGCACTAGAGCTTTCCAATGATGAAATATATTTTGGGATAAAATAACATATAATTCAAGTTAAAACGTAAGATGTCATAATTCAAAAACATTCTATCGATTCTGAGATGTGACATGCACACTACTTGCTTCTAGAAACCCTTGCAAATTGAATGCTCAATTGCTCATTAACTTTTATCTTTATTTTCTTTTTATCATCAAAATGTTTTCATTTCATAATAACATCAAAAGAACAATATAGCAAAATCGTTAAGAGGAGAACCTCCATTACAAAAAAAAAAAAAAACATAAATAGGAAAATAGTAAAAAACAATACAACAAAATGGATCCATCAAATTCAAATTAACAGCAAGAGTAGCAAGGTTATGTGCCCAATTTAACATCAACTTGTACAAAAGAATAGCATATCATATATTTTCACCAATATCTTTGTATGTAGTCTATCCCAAGAACATGAAAATTAAAATAGAAAAGAAAGTATAAAGTTAAATATTGATGGAAAACAAATTCTTATTTACAAATTAAAGTTTCAAAAGTACTACTATCTTCTGAGTCAATAGTGTAAACAAACTTACATACAATTATTTACAAGTTCGCACTAGAAAGGACATTCATAGAGTAAAAACAAATAACTAAACTGAAAGTATGTTATCTAGAAATCAAGGACAATATGTTATCAATTATACATACAAATAGACAATTAAAAAATGGCAAAAATTTATTTTTGGCACCATAGAACTAGGCGTTTTTCAATTTTGGTACCATAGTATCAATTTTGGTACCAATTATGACTTTCGTTTTCAATTTTGGCACTTCCGTCAGTTGACTTAACGGTCAACTGACAGAAGTGCCAAAATTGAAAACGCCAGTCAGAATTGGTACCAAAATTGAAACCATGGTACCAAAATTGAAAAATACATAGTTCTATGGTGCCAAAAATGATTTTTTGCCAATTTTCCTCTCCAATTACTTCCAATTCACAATTTATCCCACTCCCATTTTAATAATAATAATAATAAGAATAATAATAATAATAATAAAATAGTAAAAAAACTATATTAAAGAAATATTTGGGTACACAATATTAGTAATAATAACTGTAATAATATTTTTTTTTTTGCCACATGTTATCATCAAAACACATCATCAAACCACTCATTATTAACTCATTGATTCAGCTTCATCCAATAATTCCCCTATTTTTTATGATGACAAAACATTCAACTAAGAACGTCTTCGAAGTCTTCAGTTTGCTCTTCGCTCAAAGATGAAAATCACTTGGCTGAATAAGGATATACGATTATCTTCTGATTTGGACTTCCGCTTATCAGTTGCATCATTCTTTCAATTGTACGTTGCCTCCTTCTCATTTTCTTCTTTCTCTTCTTCCTCCTTATTATTCCAATAATGGAGACGTTGCTTAAATGCATTACTTCTTCTCATTTTGAAGAGTTATAAGCGATTCTTTGTTGATTCCTTTTAAATCGTCGAAATTATATAAACACCTTTTAAACTATATTTGAAAGTCGGGTCGAAATAATAAATGAACATATCAAAAGACTGCATTGATGTGCTATATAAAAAAGATATGAATAAAATAATATAGAAACTAATTTTATATACTCATAGTTAATATAAAATACTTTAACTAAGTATGCAAACTATTATATAAGAATGTATAATATATTTATATTCCCAAATTTACATTTAGCCTTTGGAGTTGATCTTAGTTTTCTTTTTACGTTGTATCTCTAGAGATGGTCCTTAATTTAAACTTAGAAGTATTATGAATAAATGTTTTTTTTAAATAAATTCAACCTAATGAATGATGCTTTGACAATTCGGAAAGAAATCATTTTTGGCACCATAGAACTAGGAGTTTTTCAATTTTGGTACCATAGAACTAAGTGTTTTTCAATTTGGGACCATGATGTCAATTTTGGCACCAATTCTGACTGGCCTTTTCAATTTTGGTACTTCCGTCAGTTGACTTAACGGTCAACTGACAGAAGTGCCAAAATTGAAAGTTGCAGTCAGAATTGGTACCAAAATTAAAAAAACGCTTAGTTCTATGGTGCCAAAAATGAATTTTTGCCATTAAAAAATAACGTTTGTGCCACTTATATAGAGAAGAAATTATCAACATGATATACTTACTAGATAAATGCTTAGTCAATTCCAATCATTTAGCACTCGAACTTAATTGATTTCCAGATCTGTAGATAAACAAACAATTAATTAAGGTTAGTTCAAAATTAAAAGGTCGCATTTTAAATAACTTATAACTTAAATATCTAAAATATTAATCCTAAACCTGGCCTTCATGTAATTAATGTCCAAAAACACTCATACTAGTAGAATGAATCAATCAAGCATGCGGAAAAATTGATTTAATCAATATATAAAAAAAAAAATGCATATTCTTACTCAATAAAACCTTTTTCAACCGTAGAACACAAGCTTAGATCTTCAACAATGGAATTTTGTACAATTAAAGTAGCTCCTTGAGAGGCCCTTGGAAATGACGATAACTTGCCTAATATCTCCGTCCTCATTTCTGGAGTCTTGACGAAGATTAGCATCATATCCAGCAACGTACTATGTGCAAGAAAATACTTGGCCAATTCCATTAAGAATGATGAAGGAGTTAAGTTATAAATCTTGATGATCTTAAGACGACTTGGCAAGAATGGTGTGTCATTTTCTCTTGGTTTCCAATCGCCTCTATCATTAAAATCCTGAGCAAATCATTATTAATTTGAGTTAAACACAAATCGAAGTGCAAATATAATGCCATCTAACTAAGCTCCACTATAAGAAATGGTACCACAAAATATGACGATTAGCACTTTTGGTACCGAGATATTTCGAATCACACATTTCATACCATAGATTTAACAAACTTTTACACATTTCACACCACTGTAAATTATTTGGATAAAATTGGCGACATGCATCATCCGTGATATTTGACTCAACTGTGTGTTAAATTATGATATGAAATGTTCAATTTGACATGTCTTTGATAGTTAGAAACCACCCAATCGTATGGTACTAAAAGAATAATATAATTTTGCTATTATTATAAACTACCACATATAGTTGTAAACATTGTAACAATGAGAGTTGTGAGGGAGAGACATATACCTCAGTGAAATCTATTTCAAGAATTTCAAGGTTTGATAAAACCTTGACCAATTCAACTACACCTTCCACGTAGAATGATGTTGATCTTACTTGTAGCTTCAACCACTTCATAAATAATATTGAACCATTGCTGGTCAAATGCTCCCGAAACTTGGGACAAAAGTACTAAAAAAATGTAACAAAATGAATAATTATGAAGTGATGAAATTAATAGACAATTATGTATAAAATATATATTAAACCATTATCAAAGTATATTAAAAATGAGTTCTATATTTTTTTTCTTATTTTTAGATTGTATCATTATAGCATGTATATTTTATGATTCAAGGAATCCCAAATAGGTGTACTCTAGGACCGTATATATGAATAGAATTTTTATAGCAAACATTATATAGACCATCTATGATTGACTAAATATTGCATGGTGAGTATATTGTAAAAATTGGTTTCATAAAAATGGGAAATATTAAGGTATATACCTGAACAACAACTTCTGGTAGTAAATCTTGCAATATCCTTGGGAAAACATAGCCGTGAGGGATCACGGGCTCTACTAGTATGAGCATTGTGACATTGCATGTCGATGGTAAATTGTAGTACTCGTAGCTTTTTAATGGTACCCCAAGATAATTCAACGATGTAAGGTTAGGAGCATGAATCCTCAACTTACCCCTAAACACTCTATTGGAGTATCCCTTTACTTTAATGTTGATGAATGACACATCTCTAAGACTGAGAGATGAAATATGAAGAACTCTCATCCCATTGAATGTACAAAATTCCAAGTGCAAGCTCTCAAGGACACTTGACTGGCATGAAAATAACATACGTGCCGTATGGGTGTTTGAGATTGTAATTCCAAGTAAGAATACCTTTTTTAGCTTGCTAAAGGGTGCCGATGCATGTAATTTCAATATGCAGTCAAATTTCAAAACTAGTTCCTCCAAAACGTCACAAAGACGTTTAGGAAAGATAATTGAGTTTCTATTCAACATGGATATACGACCTTGAACTTCAAGTTCTTGTATCCCGTGCCTAGCAGCAAGACTAAAAAGTACTTGAAGTTTGAACATTCTATCGAATTCATGGAAGCGTTGTAAAAGTATTTTTCTAAGCCTATTTAGTGTGCGACGTGACTCACGCTTGACATTTTCGACAAACTCCCAAGAATCATATATTTTTATTATAGGATGTAGCATCCAACACAGTGGTTTGCAGTTCAATCTCTCAAAATCTAAATTTATGCCAGGCATCGAAGTCCAAACATCTCTCCATCTTTGTGATAATACACTTGTCCTCCCAACTTCTTTAACATGAAGAAAGTTTAGGATGTGGCGAAGTATATCATCAGGCATACTACTTAGCCTATCCATGTCGGCCTGTTCGTGTGATCTTTTTCGCGTACGAATCATTGATTACGTGATCGTGCGAACGTACGTGAACTACTAGCTGATATGATCAATTTATGAAATTAATCTACGTAACCAAATGCACTCACAAACTTGAAACTCACCCGCCCTCTTTCCTATTACAACCTCATCAATAAACGAATCAATCCATCACGAGATAACCTGGTACAAACACATAAAGGAAAAACTCAATCAGATTTTTTCATATAAGAATGACAAACTCTTAAGTTATAAGTAGCAATAGCAAGATATATATATTCAAGCATATTGTATGTAAATCTGACACAATGAAAACACACACACACACAGAACAAGAAAAGAGAGAAATCTAATTAGCCGAACTCTTTAGGAATGAAAAATCTGTAATGCTCATCGTGAAAATATATAAACAAACAAACTGAATTATCATAAAAAAAGGAAGAAGGAAAAAACGGAAGTACCATGGAATTGTAATTTTCAGATGGAGAAAATCGATCGAGAATCTCTATTCGACGGCAGCTGACGAAATGCTATGGTTAGGGTTTTCTTCGAAAAAAAGAATACTAATTCGGACCCTATATATATACCCTGGTTCGTAGATTTCTGAAAATGGACACTGAATTTTTTGTTGTCTGAAATATAATTGAGCACTCACTGTTAGTTCTGATTTCCTATGTGAATTTCTGATTTTGCCTAGATTTTGGGGAGCTCTTGTGTCGGAGATATCTAGAGTTTCTGAAAATACTTTGAAAGGTGGCTGTGTGAGTTTTATTGCTTTTAATTAAAATACCGTGTGCCGGGGTTTTATTGCCACATGAAAAGAGTTTTTTCCTTTCTTTTTTTTTTTCTTTTTTTTTTTTTTGAGAAAACCTATTTTTAGTTTTTATAGGCTTCTAGGTGGACAATGGATATATAATCCTCGTTTTTAATTTTGGGCAGATATAAATGAACAAAAATTAGATACATTAAATTTTTACCCATAGATTTTATTATCACCAAAGTTCTGAAAAGTGGGTTATTACTCTCCACCACTCCCACCAAACACTTAAACAAAAAAATGAAGAAGAAAATAATGGAATGAATGAAATAGAAATAATTAAGGTTATGAGACAGAAGAGATAAGAGAGTAAAAAAAAATAAGAGTTAACTGCCTATTAATTTGAACTTGTAATGATATATCGAGAAATAACGTCGAGGGAATATTATCCATGCATTCGACGTATGAAATCATAATACTTGGAACACCAGTCTAGAGAAAATGCAACAAACGATAAAATTGACCTTTTATGTACGTATTGTGAATATAGCGGTCGATAATATTAAATAAGCATTTTCATTTAATACATGATCAAACGAAATTTCCTAGAAAACAGAAGTAACGACTAATTTGGTATTTTGCGTACGTGTTGTGACATTGTTGATCGTAATATTAAAGAAAGAGTTAATGACAGTTTACCTCCTGTGACATTCATATATTTAATTTATCTCACTTTGATTTGAAAAAGAGCATTTTAACTCCTTGTAATCTTATAAAAATTTCACATCGCCTCCATGTTATTTTTATATGTGACATTGTATCCCCCACCCTTATTTATGATAGTGTAGCAGTTTACCTTCTGTGTTATGATAAATATAGCAATTTAGTCCCTTTGTTATGCTAAATGTGACAATTTACCCCATGTGTTATGATAAGTGTGGTAGTTTACCCTCTATGTTACAAAAATAATTTTCATGTCCGTTATCAATTTCGGCAAGTGAGTTACACTCTCCGGTTGAAGAAGGTAAATTGTTTCTTTAAAATTTTCACAGGGAAATAAAATGCTCTTAATTTTTCAAATCACATGAAAATAAATTGAACATTATAAATCTCACAGGGGGATAAATTAGCATTAGCTCATTAAAAAATGTTTTCATTTAATACATGATTTCATAGGAAGCCACGTTAATTTCATGTTGGTGCAATGGACTCACTGATATAACCAATCTATATGAATTTTGAATGAGGTCTTTAACAATTCTAATTTTCACAAGAGGATAAAATGGAAAAGATCAAAATCTCCAGGTTTGGAGATTTGGAGGTGAAATCACACTCCCATCTATCTTCATATTTGAGGAATTTGAAGGAGGGACTAAAATGCAAACTCCAAATATGGAGTTTTGAATAGTGATTTAGAGGCTTCTCCATATCACTTATTCACTTGCTTTAATTACTATTTTATCCCAAAATATTCTCCTTTTGATTTTGTTAATTACTTTTACATCATTTATGTTATTAATTATTTCTATTTTCTTTAAATTAACAATAAAAACATAACTGTTTGATATAAATATTTAAAGTAGGTTGTATTTTATGGAGTATTTAATTTTAAATTGAAAATGTATGTTTATAGTTTAGATGTTAAAATCATAAGCAAGAAAACTTAAAAGATGAATAATAATAAATATACATAAGAACTATAAATAGAAAATAACAATTTTTAAGAATTCATCAATACTTCATGAAAACTTCAAATAGAAAATATCGTCAAAATAAGAACTCCATATTGAAAATTACAGCTATTTGTAAGTATTATTGTATTTGTCCCATAAATGCTCTATCACCGGTCTTCACTAGTGTGTTATCTCATTTATATGAGTGAATAACAAAAGCACCCCTTATGTTTGTCTCTAACTTTAAAAAAATCATGTATTATTTTAACTCCCAAAAATCCTATTTGTGTTCTCAAGTCAGTGCCAATTACAACCCCTAGAAAAGGACATGTAATTCAAATGGAGAAAATGCAAGTGGTTGTTACAATTTACTTTTGACATGATAGTTTTACCCCCCAAACAGTTGTGCCCTCAGTTCTTTAATTAATTGGCAAGTTTTCTTGATAAATTGACAATATACCCCCTTCTCTTTAATAAAATTAAAAATATACACCGTGTTCTTGAGAGAGGTGGGTTGGTCTGATATACAAGAGTTTTCAAAAGAAGTAAAAAAAAAAACTGATATATACGGGGTAATTAATCATGCCGTTCCACCAAAAGACAAAGGTTAAATTCAATTTCGGTCGAGTGTGATATCAAAAACAAAACACAGGGAATATTTTTTGGAGTCAAGATAATACAGAAGTTTTTTTTGGAGTTAGACAAAATATATGGGATATTTTCGTCTTTCTCTCCATTTATATCTAGTAATTCTTCATGTCTTTGAGTTTTATGTATGTTCTCTAAGTTTTAATGTAGTATTATGTAATTTATCTTCAATTTGCAATGTTATTTAAATGTTTGATTAATGTATTTTGCATTTAATTTTAGTATGTTATTTAGTAAATTACTGGAATTTTATTTAATCATATCTAATATTATTTACTAAACAACTCAAATTTTAACTTTGATAAATATTGATAAAATTATTTGTTTAATAAATAAATAGTGTTTGAAGGTTATGGAATAGTGTTTTTAGTTGGGTTTTTGGGTGGGAGATGATATGTGGAAAAATGGGACTACAAACCTTCAAATTTGGAGAAGAGTTCAATTTGAAATTTTGGGTTAGATTTGCAAGAATATTATTTTGTTGAAAAAATGTCCCCTTAAATACTCTCTAAAAGGCCAGTTTCATCAAGCATCCTATTTTATTGAGATTTCGTTTCCTAATATTATTTCACTTTAAATTTTAAAAATCCGACATAAAATCGGAAATTTCATTGGTTATTAATTTTATGTGTCTATATAGTTCAACCTTTCAACCCGTATTTAATTATTATATTTATGCTTCATATAAATATACTATACTATGAATTAATACTCACAATGTGAAATAACATATTCAAGAGAAACACAAATACATTAAAAATAAACCCCAGATTTCTTACGATTTATTAATTTTAGTAACTAGTTAAACAATTTCACAGTATTTAGTGCCTACTTTATTCAAACTAACCAAGTATAGTATGTATTTTTTTTTTATAATTAATAATAATAATAGTCTGTAATTTAAGTAAATTACCTGTTAAAAGTGTCAAATACTGATGTGTCAACGGAATGGGCTTTGGGCCAATTATATGTTTTCTTTTTCTTGCTTGGGCTTAACTTTTTTAATCTAAAAGACTTCATTTTTGCTTAACATACTTTTTTTTACTACTATTAATTATACATGTTCTTTTTGCTTTGGAGTTTGGAACTTTTTATTACTTATATAGGCAATTATACAATTTTATGAATTTTTTTGTGGTAATAATATAATTATCAATAGTATAATTTATGAGATATTTTAATTATCAATTTTATGATATTTTTATTACTTATATAGGTTTTTTTTTTTAAGATATTACAAACATTACAAATAATCCCCTAGGGGCAAAGTTAGAACTTTTCAGAGGTAAGAGGTCAGTTGTAAGATATATGGTGACAAACCACATGGGGGTTTTGTAATACTCAATGTGTGAGGACGATTTTCGTAATTAGACCTTAGCCTGGGGGAGTTTTTTTTAGGAGAAGTCCTTGTTCTTGTAATTCTTGATATTTGCCAACAGCAGGCCGGCATTACAAATAACACTAGGAAATTCTTCATTCATCATGTCGTACCTTCCAAAAGAAGTATTACATATCGTGTCTTCAGATTGCTGGTAAAATCTCTTTTACGATTCAGGTGCGAATCAAAATCATGACATATATGTAATTTATCAATAGTTCATACTTCAACAACCTTCGCCTAAACCACAATGAACAAAATCTGATAATATTATGTTTGTTGATATACACAGGTGCGTATCGAAATTATGGCTGAACCTTATAGAAAGCCCATACTTTATGAAGCTTCATTTAAACCACACCAAACAAAACAATATTCCGACAATAATATGTTAATTGGGAGTAATAATGCTACTAATTATCCTGTTTCCATGTATGCTTTGAATTTTGATGTTGGAAACAATGACAAGGCCGAAGCCACAAATCTCGAACCTCCTTTGAGCTTCATTTCGTTCCTCAAGCAGGCTTGCAACAACTCACAGGCACCGATCGAGAAGTGCTGATGCATGTTAGTTGGAGTCATAAATTTGGTTTTGGGTAAGATGACAGAACTGGCGACTACAAGTTGGTGATGCTTGAACCAACTTATAATTTGATTGGAGATGATATATATAGGACAAAAGACATTAGTTATGTGAGGTAGAATAGAAACTAAGGGTGGTTATCTCTTTGCATTTGCATAATTTAGCTCGACTCGACTCGACTCTTGTTGATGTAGTTATTGGAAAAAGCTCATTCTCAGTATTCCACAACTAGTCTCAGTATTTGTTGTTATATATTTTCTTTTCTTTTTTCATATTTATCCTTCAAAATGTATGTATGTATTATTACACTTGTTAGTTAGGATACTGTCATTCAATTCCAGCTCTCAAGTACCTAAAAGTAAACCAAAATTTCCAGAAACTATCAATGAACTCAGACTCTTATTTACAACCAAAGTTAAATCAGGTGATTAAATACTCTAATTATGTATTAATAACCACTTTCAAAGCATGCAATGACAGATATCCATACACCATAGTTATTTAACACAGTTTGAAGTTAACTCATTAAGCTAAATTCAGAAAATACTGGTAAATTTGTTAAATTACTCGAATTCAGCTCATTTGAGCTAAGTTTTAGGGGAACACTTAGTTCACTTGATTCATGGAGCTCCCCAAAATTATACCTAAAGAATAAAGAAAAGTCATCCCCACATGGTATTGAAATTGTAGAGCATTAGGAGGAGTTAATCCAAGCTTCACTACAAAGTATCGAACCAGGTTCGATTAATCCCTGTTGGGAGAGGTTCCCACTTATTGTGTCCGACGCGCCTCGAAAATGATTAAACCCTTAGGAAACAAAACAAAAAAAAAATTCCAAGCTTCACAATTAAGCAACTGCTCATTGGAAGAAAATTATACCTCTAAGAATGAAAAAAAGTCAAATCCTCACATGGTAATTGAAATTGTAGAGCATTAAAAGGAGTGATTCAAGCTTCACAAGAATAACTTTTCCGGAATTGGTGGAGGGTACACCTTCCTTTAGGGGTGGACACGGAGCAGGTTATGAACTAGAGATATGGGTATACCAAATTTTGGAATCCCCCAAATTCGTCCCGTAATAATTCGAATATACAAATTATTGTTGGATGGGATTTCGGTTTCCTTAATTTTTTTCTACGTATCAATTATCCACGCACGACGCACCTAACAAAAGTAAATTACATAATAATTTTTCGTCATTTTTCTTTTGCTAAACTGAATCACTTTTCATTAAATATTTACAAAAAACATATCAATGAGTATGAAAGACTATTAATTATGTGACTGGGGAGGATTAGAAATTGTAAAGTATTTGATGACGTCAATGAAACTCGCAACCTGCAGTTTGACAATATGCATGTACATGGCTCTAAATTCATTTTCTGCAGCGAACTTGAGGAAGAAACCTATGATTGTAGTGATCCTTTTTAGGAAGTTCGTTCACAACTCTGATGTAGTGATCCTGCATCAATATTAATATATACTATACCTATGTTTCCATGTTGATAACAATAATCGGCTCATGTGTTTCCATGTAGAAGACAAGAAAAGCACTCCTAGCCAATGCCTTTGCAAATAAAGTTTTGATATTGTTATTGTTGCTTAGATTGGATAGATGTATTAGTGCATTAGTGCAGTGTCAAATATATAAGAAGATTTATTTATTGATACTTCCATTCTTAAGCAGTGATTGTCTAAGGAAAGGTGTAATTATACCAGTGGGAATTGTATTTGGATAAATCTTTTGCGCCATTGTCATACTTGTTGGTGTAATTAATAGTGGGAATTACATTTTCAGTCCGGTAATCAAATTCCCAATTCGCGTTTAGATTATACACATGATTGTAAATTCTTATGAGTACATGATGACACATGGTTCATATTGTTACCTAAGTTTCATTTGAAAAACTCTATTGTACCATATAGAATGAAGGGTCATGTGGAAAAGATCAAACCTCTCCGGCTTCGCGTGCCATAGAAAATGTCGTTGAACTTTACGAACTCCAAGCTGCATTTTAACATACTTCTCCTCCGGTATAGAAACAAGTATACTTCTCAATTTTTGCACGTCTTTCTCCGCTATAATCACCGAAAATTCATCCCAATTTAAAACCTCAAAGAAAGGCGGCACAAAATTATCAGATATAATGACAGGTACACACTCGTAAAAGATGGACTCGACTATCCTTGGGCTGTTGACTTCATACCCCTTTGGACAAATACAATACTTGCTGCTTTTCATGTGTTGTATGTAATTCATTTTGCTTGTGACACCCGGAGGCATTGGACCGAGGATCTTCATATCCGGGTATGTATCTTTCCAATATTTGAGCAAGATTGGACGAAAATACCCATGCATGTTTCCAGCATAAAAGGCAAGAATGTGCCTTTGTAATGGCGGCTTTCCTCCAAGATCTCTAAGAGGATTACGAGCAGATCGGACATATGTTTCGGGAAATGATACATCTCTTCCTATTTTAAAGCCCATGGTTACATCCGCATTACAAAGGGCCTTAATGCAATGTTCCATGTGGTGCCTCGTTTCATACGGTGCCTGTACATATACAATGCATCAGAATAGAGACGGACTAGTAGTAAAGAAAAGAATTACCCCAACAGGTGATTGGTCTAGTGACATACGCGCCTCAAAAGGGATTAAGTCGGGTCTAAGACCTGAATACCCTTGGGAAACCAAAAAAAAATAATTACCCAATCATGGCAGGCAACAAGAAAATGGTCGGCTCCACCAGTTCGATTCCAGAAACGATATTTTGCAGCGATTTTTTCGGAATAATCTTTCAAATACTGGCGTAGGTTTGTTCTGTTGTGGGAATTACGTACGTATATTGTATATTCTAGCATCCGTGAACTGAAAGGGATGTAAAAGAGATGAGCTTTTCTTGGATCTTTTACGACAAAATGCTTATTTCCCTCCATAAGCTTCATAAACCAACCCTCGGAAGCATATAATCCCTTGAGTATCGGTTGATGAAAGATAGGTTTTTCACCTTCTTTATATACATATATTTTCAGTATCTGTTCCATTAGCTCATAGCTCCTGAAAATTCAAATGGCAAAATCAACTAAAGAAAATTGACAAAAAATTTGAAACAAACACAAGTAGGCGAAATATATACTAACCTTTTGAATATGGAAATATTTCGAAATAGAGGGGCATAAAGGTCCCGATCATTCTTCAAAATAGGCGTGGTTTCTTCAATTTTTGACTTTGCCATCATAATTTCCTTGTCACGCTCGGAGGACCATCTTGGTCTCTGCAATGCAATCCAATCAATAAAGCCTCCCTTTAGCAAAACCTCAAAGCTATTAACTTTTTACTTTCATCTAGAAAAAGACATACATACCATTGCACGAGAGCGAGCACGATGTCGAACTAACAACTTTTGCATCTCGATTAAAGGTAATACCGTTTTCGGTGGCATCTCACATCGCATCTTCTTCTTAATAGGCTTTGAAGAACCATTTCTAGAAGTAC
This sequence comes from Penstemon newberryi var. newberryi, assembly GCA_030819805.1. NCBI lineage: Eukaryota > Viridiplantae > Streptophyta > Magnoliopsida > Lamiales > Plantaginaceae > Penstemon > Penstemon newberryi. Next base: position 11,787,175 of record JAUALY010000002.1, on the reverse strand, counting down.
CAAAATTACTTCCCAACAACAAATGGTCCTTAGGATCATTTACTTCTTTGATTTTGTCAAAAGATACATTAAGGTTTGTGCCAACAGAGGTGCTTACATTAGATTCACCTACCCCAAGTTGTATTAAAGAACCGTCTTCTGTGTCTACATTGATATTACCTAAGGTTCCATCCTCAACAAAATCAAAATCATTATCGATGCTATTAGTATTACCATCTAAAGAAAAAATTATTTTTTCTTCGTTATGCTTTTCCGTTAGTCCATCTTGATCATCAACATCTCCATCCTCGTTATAACTGTTTACCGTGACAGATTCATTATTCAAATTTACATTATCCTTGACAATTTCACTATTTTTACTATCGGGTAAGAGCGAAAGGAGAGCACTCTTATACGGTAGTATCAAAGATTGACAGAACAAATGAGTTAAAGTCACCAAACAAACCAAGAACAGCCATTTCCTTTTCTCAATTTGAAGTAGTGTTTGAATTTTAAATGAATAATTCATAGAATAAGAAATGCTCTGGAAATTCCTTGCTCCAATGGGACCTCTATTATAGTAGAATCACCTGCAAAGCTGATAATTGAGATTATTTAATTATGAATTTTCACCAATATTTCCACTCAAAATGCAAATAACTTGAATTTCAAGAATCCTTATCATATGATGAAGTTCATTAAGTTTCCAGGAAAGTGAGTTGCTACCCAAAACAGAAAGGTATAACTTTAACTCCATAATTACAAAAGAAGGAATCTTTAGTCTTTGCATCAGAAACCCATTATCCCCAATCATAATTTACATATATATGCTCAGGCAATATAAACATGAATAATTACACAATTAAAAATATTGAGAAATGGAGAAACAAGAAGCTCACTCTGTTGAAATGAGAAATAAAGCTTGTCAAACAGCAAGCATCAGACCCAGCACAATTGTCGGCGCTGAAAATGAGACTAAGAGAAAAGCTTCAGTTCAAGAGTCAAAATTATCTGCCGCTTGCACTTCACATTTTTTAATTACTCCTAGTTTATTTATTTTCTACTTTTAGCAAATATGGAATCTTTTTATGCCCTTACTTATATATTCAATCAACTACTTGTAATTTGTAATTTGAAAAAGTGGCATTTTAATTCTCTCCAAAAAATGTATCCACCTCTGTTGGAGAGTGTTATTCACACGATTGAACTTGAATGTAAAGTGAAATTAGTTGATTGATGAGACAAAATTATCCTTCTCCATATGAATTAATATAAATGGATAAAATGTCACATATATAAAAACACTATGGAGTAAACAAAAACAAATACATGGGGTAAAATAATTTATATATAAATAATAAATTGGAGTAAACAAGTTCATAAAGTGCTTGACTTTTTTATCTTTTTTAAATTCTGAGAAACTTTTTTGTTCAAACTAGTATGTAAAAGAAAAGTAATTTTTTATCAAATTATATATTTTTAATGTTTATAAGTATCAACAAAACAGTGTGAGTCTTTCGTAATAATAGAAAGATAAAGTGCATTTATTTAACCACAAGAGAGTAAATGAATATTATAAAGATTTGTTGCCATTAACTCTAAAGTGTTGATAATGGAAATAAAATAACCCGGAAGACGCTTTACACAGCTTAGTAAAAGTATTAATGTGGCTGTTTGCCTGTTTGGTATCGAACTAATATGAAATTGGGCCAGACTACTTTAGTCGATCTGGTCCAATCGGCCCAAAACTTTCGGGCATGGTGTCAGCCCATAACTCAACAGGTTGGGTAATTTTGATGCTACACCGAATCTTCTCATCCAAACCCATCAACTGGACTTTATTCAATTTGTACAAAATACTTAATCTCATGTTAAAATAATTTCGTTAGAGACCGTATCCAGTGAGAAAACCTCATTTCGAGCCATTGAGTCTGACATCATAGGTCGAGGTAGATGCTCCCTCAATCTTTTACTATCTCCCCCACGGCCCTACGAGTCCTCCTGTGATTGTATTGAAGATCTAGGCTCGTGTTCTACGGTTAAAAAATGTTGATAAATTCTAGCTAGTAAGTATATCATGTTGGTAATTTCTTCTCTAGATGAGATGCAAAAACGTTACTTTTTAATTTTTCATTTGTATGTATAATTGATAACATAATGTCCTTAATTTCTAGATAACATACTTTCAGTTTAGTTATTTGTTTTTACTCTATGAATGTCCTTTCTAGTGAGAACTTGTGAATTGTATATAGTTTTGTTTCACTATTGACTGAAAATGTAGTAGTACTTTTGAAACTTTAATTTGTAAATAAGAATTTTATTTCCATGAATATTTAACTATATACTTTCTTTTCTATTTTAATTTTCAGGTTCTTGGGATAGACAGCAGACAAAAGGTAATGTGAAGATATATGATAAGATATTTTCTCATTAAATTTTAATCAACCACTCATACGTGAAAATGATCACGCGAACAAGTCGACATGAATAGGCAAAGTAGTATGCCTGATAATATACTACGCCACATTCTAAAATTAATGTCGAACATGAGTCAGTCGTCCAGTCAACAGGCTTAGAAAAATATTCTTACAACTCTTCCATGAATTCGATAGAATGTTCAAACTTCAAGTACCTTTTAGTCTTTCTGCTAGGCACGAGATACAAAAACTCGATGTTCAAGGTTGTATATCCATATTCAATCAAAACTCAATTATCTTTCCTAAACGTCTTTGTGACGTTTTGGAGAAACTGGTTTTGCAATTTGACTGCATACTGAAATTACATGCATTGACACCCCTTATCAAGTTCAAAAATTTATACTTATTTGGAATTACAATCTCAAACACCCATACGAAACATATGTTATTTTCATGTCAGCCGAGTATTCTTGAGAGCTTGAGCTTGGAATTTTGGATATTCAGTGAGATGAGAGTTCTTTATGTTTTAGCTCCCAGTCTTAGAGATGTGTCATTCGTAAGCATTATAGTAAAGGGAGACTTCAACAGAGTGTTTAGGGGTTGAGGATTTGTGCTCTTATCTTTACATCTTTGAATTATATTGGGGAACCATTAAGAAGCTACGAGTACTACAATTTACCATCGACATGCAATGCCACAATTCACATACTAGTAGAGCATGTGATCCCTGGCGAGTATGTTTTCCCAAGGATTTCGCTACGTATACTACCCGGCAGTTGTTGTTAAGGTATGTACTTAAACATTTCCAGTTTTTATGAAACTAATTCTACAATCTATTCATCAAGCAATATTTAGTCTCAATCATGTATGGTCTATAAAATGTTTGCTATAAAAATTATATTCATATATACGGTCTTAGGGTACACCTAATCGGGATTCCTTGAATCGTAAAATATACAAGCTATTATGATACAATCTAAAAGAAAAAAAAATTAGAATTCACTATTAATACACTTCGATAACGGTTTAATTTATACTTTGTACATATTTGTCTATTATTTTCATCACTTCAGAATTATTCATTTTGTTACATTTTTTTAGTACGTTTGTCTCAAGTTTCGGGAGCCTTTGACCAGCAATGGTTCAATATCAGTTATGAAGTGGTTGAAGCTACAAGTGAGATTAACATCATTCTACGTGTAAGGTGTAGTGAGTTTGTCAAAGTTTTATCAAACCTTGATATTCTTGAAATAGATTTCACTAAGGTAAATGTATTTCTCTCACAACTTTCATTCTTACAACTTTTTCAACTATATGTGGTAGTTTATAATAACACAATTTTATATTGTTCTTTTAGTACCATATGATTGGGTGGTTTATAACTATCGAAGACATGTTGAATTGCACATTTTATATGATAATTTAACACACATTCTTTATCCAAAATAAAATAATAGGATTTTTGAGAGTTAAACAAAACATAGAAGATGTTTTTATCTTTTGCTATTTAGTTATTCGCACACCAACCTTATCTTAACAATAGATAATACTTTTAACATGTACTATAATTTGGATTTAGATATAATATTCAAGCGTGGCATTTTTTAGTAATTTATAAATTGTTTTTGCCACGAACGTATGTGCCATTTTCAATAAATGGAAACTATATAAATACATAAATGGAGTATATTTTTCTAAGTAAATATGCTATGAAAATGAAGTGTACTTTTTATGTATCCATGTAGCACAAACTCTTCGTGTAATTAATACTTCTTCAAATCTAGATAAAATCAAGAACAAAAAACCATTAATCACATGTAAGTGTGTAACATCACTCTCTAGATTCAAATGCTGCAAATTGTGATTCATATATATTCTCCTTATACCTCATCTCTGAGCAAATTATTATCCTTGGACAATTCAATACAAATTGAAACCAAAAGCAGGTAATTCTTGTCCAAATCGGGTTTGACATGTCTAAAGCTAATCGACAGAGTGTTGAAAGTGACGAGACACAGGCCTCCAAGCGGAGGCAGTAAGCAAGCAAAGATCTTTCCACCCAAGCTTCAAAGCACCATTATCCTCGACTAACGTATAACCATCGGAAGGGAACATTCCGAGTAAAAGTGTAGCTTGTGCTGCAGCATTGCCTGCCAATGATACACCGCTGAAGCCAGATTGCTGAAGCTTCTCCCTCCAATTGTTGAACTTTACTTCGCCACTTCTCGATGGACCCCCAACGCTTAACACATTCTTTATCTCTCTTGATAGTAATTGTTGCTCGACTACGTGTCTTTCTTCGCTCTCTTCACCATAGCAAGCTCCGAGTGAGTCGAACAAAGCTGAGTAGTAATGGATGGCCTCCACAAATCTCCCCAAGAATGAACCTGCATGGCTTAAGTCTTGCTCTACAACGGTCACTACTTTGGGAGATAATCTGCATACAATATAGTTTATTAAGATCTAATTGATAACACTAAAATTTCTCAAGAAAAAAAAAAATTGACGACACTAAAATGATGGCATGCACATGCATGATAGATTGCAATCTAGCTACTCTAAAAAATGGAATGCTAAATGAAGAAAACAATGAGTAGTTGCATAATGTTCAAAAAAAAAAAAGTGAGTAGTCGCATAAGAAAATCAAAGGTATATTTATTTTTTTAACTAACATTGTCAATTCAAATAATAGAGACGACATAATGTGTTGTTTTTCAGCCAAAATATTTATGACACTGAATAAAGAAAATGAATGAAATTAATTCAAGAAGTTTGTGACAAATTTGTTGTTGCTGCTACAGATTTGTCACAAATCACGACAATACAATTTTATACAAGTTTAATAACGGATTTCTATCACGAAATTAAGTACCATAAATAAATAAATGGCACAAAATTTTGCTTGATAGGGAAAAATTCATAATTTGTTGCAATTCAATTTTTTTTTTATCGCAATATATTCTTATTTTACCTTTTTCACTATAAGAAATCAAGTCACAAATATATCACTATATGCAACAATTGTTTCCAATCGCGAAATTGCAATTGCAGAAACTCTAACTTGTAGTGTTTGGGAGATAACTTGTTAATATGGTGGGATAATCGAAATAATCATATTGTATGAATAAAAATTAAGAGTCAAATTAGATTCAAGTAATGAGCATCTTCTAGCAATTAGTAGATACATCATACATATATTTATTCATGTATCGACATCAATGTATTATCTAGAGGATTCCTAAGTCTATTATAAATATACATTACTTGAGTTATTGTAATTGAGCAACACCAAAAGAGAAAAAAAATTCATAAACATCGAAAGTGGCTAGTCAAGCAAAATATAAATAATGCACATTATTGCTAAGTCAAACTGATAAATTCCATCATAATATAGGAAATTTGATAAAACTAAACCGATGGCATGCATGCATGATCATTTTCAAACTAAACGTATAATAATTGTGAATACCTTTGCAAGAGCCAGAGTGTATTGGTGTCCGAACCAGTAACATCATACAAAGAATGCTGCAACCAATGAACAGCAACAGCTTCCCTTTTACTCACATTCAACCTTTCCGGATTCAAGTTACCAACTTTCTCAGCAACAGGGGAAAACTCAAACGGCAATCCCAATTTCTCCGCAAAATCCGACAACCTCTTCCCAGTAGCTTCCAAAGCCTCCGTCGAATTCCCCAATCCAGTCAGCCGAACAAAAGGCGGCCCACCAGGCCTCGACGCAAGTATATGAAAAAGTCCCGGCCACTGCAACCCTTGCATTATATCAAGGTCTATAATGTGCACCCTATCCTCCCTCTCGAACGCTTCTTGAATAGCCTGATTAGCCGTGAAATGCGAAAACTTCACAAAGGGGCTTATCCCGTTAAAGATCTGAAACGCCGATGTCATCTTCTGGCTATGTGGCATGGTGGGTAGCGCCGCGTATATACCCAAACAAGAGCTAACTATTCTAGCAGACATTGCTTCGGAGAAGTAGGCCGCTACGCGTTGGGCGGAGGTGCCGAACGGAGTCGCGAGCTGGGAGATCTCGAGGAGCATTTTGTTGGCTTCCTCCGTGTTGTCTACTGATACCGCCTCCGCACATTGTAGGAGTAAGGTTAGGAGGTGTAGGCCTTCCTCGTCTCTTTGTTGTTGTCGTAATTCTTCTTTCCTCTCCCTTATGGACTCGAGATTCGTCGGGGTGGTTGATGGGGAAGTAGTTGTTGTTCTCGTCGCTTCCGTACACGTGGACGGGCTCTTCTGTTGCTCCGAAGTTGTGGCTTCTGGAATCTGAATAATCGGAGTAGCTTGGTCGGAGTTGGAACGAGCGGACAAATTAGGCTCGACGAAAGAAGGGGTGGTAGTACTAGGATTAGTAATAGTGTTTTGAAAGTAGTGGGTAGGGGGTGGTGGGGCCCACGTCTCGGTACCACCGAGCCCTTGAGAAAGCAATAATTGGTTTTGAAAGCCGAGAGGCGGCACTAGCATGGTTGTTTCTTTTCTGATCCTCCTATCTAGATGATGAGGATCGGCGGGGGGTGTCGTTGTGAGAGAACGGAGTCTGTACTCGAGGAGTGCTGCGAGGTTCGGGTTGCAAGGGTGGATTATTTCTCTTACGTTGAGGATGAGTTGAGGAATGGAGACGTGGTTCGACACATGGATGAGATCTTTTATGATACCGTCGATCCACGCTGTCGTGTCCTCCGTGCCTAAGTTGGATCCGCCTGCGGCTGGTGCAGGTGGAGTTAGCTGCAAGCCTCTGTCCGGAGGGAACAGGGGTAAACCGGAGAAAACACACATGGAAGGGTTACTGTTATGAGATGAGGAGGTGGTGGAATCCATTTGATTAGTCAATGTGGCGGTGGCGGAAGGTGTGGTAGTATAATAATTAGGAAAAGCGGAGGAAGAGGTCAAATTAGTGGAGTAGTTGGGAACTTGTGGTGGATTAGGATTAGGATTAGGGTTAGGAGAAGTATTGACATAAATGTCATTGTTACCGGTGGCTGTGCGGCGGAGAAATCTGGTGGTTCCACCGGTACCAGGCGGCGCGTGGAGTTCCATCTCGGAAGCTGCCCTCTTCCTTACCATTTTGCTACCTACTTGAGAATGAGTATTGCTCACTGGTGGTAGACTTTCGCCGCTGTCACCATTAGCAAAGGAGTTTGCCGCCATATGCAATGAATTCTCAATTGTTGAATGTGGTTGATTCTCTTCATCTGTGTATGTATTTATGAATAATAATATTTATTCTCTTCTATTGCTAGATTTAAATTAATAGGATCCAAGGAGATAGAGGCGCAAAGACTCAGACACAAAGCATTGGGATTCTGTGGTTTATTTCCCTCTCCTCCACCACTCTCTCTCTCACACACACGAACGACATGTACAAGCACAACAATCCTAAACAACTACTACAAAGCACAACATTCTAGGGCTTGTATTTATATATTTATTTATTATATTATATTAAAACATATGTGGAAAAAATAAAACAAGAGTTAATTAAATAAACTAAACGAGGGCTCAATCTCCACGGCTCTTGCTTTTGGATTTATCTGTATGGTTGGATTTCTAACGTTATATGAAATACTATCACTTACCAGAGGCGAAGAAAATGGTGGCGGTGGCGGTGGTGGTGGCGGGTGAGTATAAAAAAACGAAACGACGACGGATGATTTGATGATTTTGAGTAGTCGTAATTATTGTGTACGTGTGAATATTGGGTTGGAGCTTTTGACTTTTGTGTGGGGAAACTTCGAACTAAGCTTTTACCATTTACGATAAACCCTCGAAAGCCTGCGACATCGAGCTCGCCGATTTTCCTTTTCCTCCTTTTTCTTCGATATAAAACAAATACAGTACTACTGTATTATTACTGCGTAGTATCTATTAATTAAATTAATAATTACTTCGACTGGAATTAATTAAGCTCCTGTCATGACCAACATTCAGATTAATTAGCAACACATTCTTATTACAGTTCATATAATTATTATGATAATGCTCTTGTTATTGTCAAACGATATCACCTGTGTCAACAGCATCTACAAAGAGTACTATGTTTTTATCGGGTGTCAATGAACGGAATATTATTATAGACTTATAGTCTAATTTTAACAGTTTATAAATTTAATTGATCATCTGGTTAGAATAAAATAAAAAAATGATTTAATTAGAAAGATAACTAATTATTTGATTTGTTACATTTTTAAATATATGAATTAAATGTAGACGTGTGGATATTTAAACAATATTAGCAACATTTTATTGTTGATTTAATATTTTTGTTTTTCATCTCAGCTAGTATATATTATCATTTTTATCACGTTATAATTTGAGTTTTTTTATTCACTAAATTGTGTATTTATAATTCGGACATGCATGTTATACAATCAGATATTCCATGTAAAGTGATTCAATAGTGTAAAATGAAACAACATTTCATATGTGATGTTTCTAATTGGCAGAAAAAAAATCATCGTGCATTTTATTTACAAAATAAATCTTATAATTGGCTTCAACCGCTATTTTGTACAGTAGAATTTATAATTGTTAATGTTACATTTTATGTGTTATGTATTTAAATAATTCTCAAGCCGCTACTACTTTCAAAGTAGTGTTCTAAGATGCTTATTGTAGACTATTGTACGAGTCGACATTTTGAATGTAAACAATTTATCGAATTCATTTTTTTTTAATCAAAATCAGAATAAAATTTGATTATCCAGTGTACATGTAAATAGAATTAGATAAATTCGATTAATTTACAGTCCTAGACCGTATGCGCAACGATATTCTATAAATTAATTACAGTAAATAAGCAGATACTTTGGTATTTCAGCGACATGTGATATCATGGCTATTATTATTAATTGTATTGATCAGCAGTTCTTACTTTTAAGTACTCCATCTGCCCCAAATATTATGTCGTTTTACATGTTTTCACACATATTAAGGTGCCCAATAAATAGCCTCAATTTTAGGGAAAAAACAAATTATATACCTAAAATACCCTTATTCTCTATTTATTTCAGCATTAATTATCTCACATTATTCAAGTATTATACTCTCTCTCTTAAGGGCAAATATTGACATCCTAAAGCGACAAATAATTTGGGACAAAAAAATTTCTCCAGATAATTTTGGACATGAGGAGTATTAATTAGTCAAAATGCGTGTAAGATAAATTGGACCGTTACATGTTCGTTATGAACTTGTATTAATGCATTCTTTATCATGAATTCCAATTTTCTCTCTAATTTTTCCACTTATGGGGTCACCTATGAATTGAATTTGAGATATACTCCTGTAATAAATATTTTTATTAGATGGCAAATAATTAACTAACAATAATGGTCTTATTTTCTCATTAAACCCCACAAACCGGTACGATCGATGCACAGTAAAAAAGCCTCTAATGTGAATATGTGGATGGCATGATGAATGCAGAGGGGAGTGGAGTGGGGGTGGGTTGAGGGGAGCAGGTAGAAAGAGAAAGAGGGACGTGACAAATCAGATTATCGCAGGCAATGTGTGGCATTGATTTAATCTTGAAGAGCTGTCAAAAACTCAGTTACCCATAAAACGCAACGTAGCGTTTGACATTTTGCTTTCAACGGCATCATCACTTGCAGCTTTTCCTCTTTGGTTTCATTTATTTGGTTTTTTCTTCAATTTTGTCCCCGTTTGACTCTTTATCTCCCCCTCTAGCTGTTGGGTACTCGCACCTATCTACTTATTCTACTATTTAAAATTAAATAATAATACTCCTACTAATAAAATACTCCTAAGAAATAGTAATAATAGGACTACTACTTTTGCATTTCGTTAACTGCGGTGGGTTGTATTAATAAATACACACCCTTTCCTTTATCTAAATATTGATTGGCACGGTCTTTAAGAAAAAAGCTACTCCTACAACTATTTTTTCTAGGGGAAATGTGTCGATCGATCTAACTTTTGTACATCAAATAATTAAATTGTACGTGGTAGATGTATTGTAAAAGTTGAATGTCTTTTACGATTACACTGTGTAGTTGTTGTCAGCAGGAAGAAAATCAGGCACTTTTTTTCCCTGTAGTAGTAATACTACTACAACGCACGTGATTTGATGCACGGGGCTCCGGTCCCAGAAGAAAATGGTTGTGCACATAAGCTACCAGGGGTAAATTCCAAATTTGGGCCACCGCGAAAGACGGTTTTATTACTACTGCCACGAGCAATTGTTTCAATCAATTAATAAAAATATGATAAAAATAAATCAATTAATAAAACGATATGTTATCATGCACATAATACTGTATATTCCAATAAGGCTAGATTGAGGATTCGAGAAATATGATGGTGCATTTAGATTGCATATTGATATATTGATGTTGTTACAATATCATGAGTTGATAAATTGATATGCAAAGATGAGAATAAATTGTGTTGTTCTTTTTGAGACAATTTTGAGTATAATTTACTATTTTGATCATAATTTTTTGTTATTGTTGTCCGAATCGCACTCATGATTTCAATCTTAAAATATCATTTCGAGGTACATATTGTGGCCAACCGACTATGATGTGTCTTTTTTGTCCTCAAAATACATAATTCTCCATTTGAATCCTATTATTAGTTATTTTCTTTACTTCATTTATGAGTCCTTTTAGTGTTTTGAAGAAATTTCAGGTCAAATTTCCGACAAAACATATATTTTAGTAGTATTAGTTATTCTCAATTCTTCATTTACGAGTCTTTTAAGTATTTTGAACCAAATTTGGGTCAAATTTCTTATAAAACAATTATTTTAGTTTGTATGCAATTTGACGTGATTATTAGGTTTTGCTATTATTTTGGGAAAAATCTAATTTTCCTTCTTATGGTTATACAATCCGGCTTGTGAGTTGAATTTTCAATATTATGGATTTATTATTTTGGATCCTAGAATTTTTCTCTTGGTAAATGTTTGGTGATTTTTCTTGTGTTTTTTCTTATAATAATTCATATGTTAGGACTATTATGCAATATAATCACTATTTTGTCCAACTTTATCGTTGATGTAACTAGGGGTTGGATTAGAGAGGGGCAAGTGGGGGCTATAGACCCCACTCATATTTTCTGGATTAAATATTAGTATCGACTAATTTCTTGCATAACAATTGTCAGTTGGTGATACTGTAGAAGAAACAACTTGAGGTCAAGAGTATTCAAACTCATGATGTACTTTATTTTTTGTCCTTCTCAATATTATTTACAATATTTTATGTTTTCTTTCAAAAATAATTCCTTAATAATATTTCAATGTTTTATGTGGTTTTTCAAAAACACAAAAAAAAAAAAAAAAAACCCTTCTCAACAATATTTCAATGTTTTATGTGTTTTTAGTAAATTTTTTCTTCTTAATAATATTTCAATATTATGAACTATCATTGTTTTTGTAGTTCGGTTTTATTTTTTCTTTATTCAATGCACTTATTTGAATAAACAGTTCTTAATAATTTTAAAAGAATACAATCTTTTATTTTCTTTATAATACGATTTTTCCTTCATAATGGGTATTCATATGTAACTAAAGTAAATTATATGGGTCATTTTTGTCACACTTTACCTTCTTTTTTTTGTATCTCCTCATATATTTTCTCTTGAATAAATATAATTTTTAAGTTTGAATGTTTGATTGATTTTTTTTTTTTTATGTTTACTTTTGCCCCCGCCTAAAATTTATGAATCCGCCCCTGGATGTAAACTCAAACTCAATGGATTAATTAAAAAAAAAAAACTCAAACTTCTTGTAGCAATATCCTAAGGTAGGGTGCCAAAAAAAATGAAAAAGGGAAAAATAAAGAAGACTCAATAACTTTAAAAGTGATGGAAAAAAATATATCAAAATTATTCAATCAATTAATAAAAATGTGATAAAAATAAATCAATTAATAAGACGATATGTTATCACTTGTTAATAAGCATGCACATACTGTATATTCCAATCAGGCTAGATTGAGGATTCGAGAAATATGATGGTGCATTTAGATTGCATATTAATGTTGTTACAATATTATGAGTTGATAAATTGTCACTGATATGCAAATATGAGAATAAATTATGTGGTTCTTTTTGGGGACAATTTTGCGTGCAATATACTATTTTGGTCATAATTTTTTGTTATTGTTGTTCGAATCACACTCATGATTGCAATTTGGAAATATCATTTCGAGGTACATATCGTGGCCACCCGACTATGATGTGTGTCTTTTTCGTCCTCAAAATCCATTATTTCTCCCTCCGAATAGCTATAATTAGTTATTTTCAATTCTTCATTTATGAATCCTTTTAGCATTTTGAAGAAATTTCACGTCAAATTTCTGACAAAACACATACTTTATACTATTAGTTATTCTTGATTCTTCATTTATGAGTCTTTTTAGTGTTTTGAACCAATTTTAGGTCAAATTTATGACAAAGCACTTATTTTAGTTTGTATACAATTGGACGTGATACTTAGGATTAGCTATTATTTTGGGGAAATTATAATTTTCCATCGATTGCTTTTACAGTTCGGCCTGTGAATTGAATTTTCAGTATTATGGATTAATAATAGATTTTGGATCCTAGAATTTTTCTCTTGTACTATTTGTTTGATTCTTGGATTTCAGTGTGTAAAACGATAAGGAAAATATTTTCTCTTGCATCCAACGACGCAGCGTTGAGCTTCATTTCTTGTTCATTTGCATTTTACTTATCATTTTACTCACTCAAGTCCATAAACCAAACATAGCCTGATGAAGAAAAAAATCATAAGACACACACAAGCACATATATTGAGCCGTATGAACCGCATCTGTAGTCCTTTTGCAAGGAATAAAGTGACTCATCTTGGAGAATCTATCAACCACTACAAAGATAGAATCACTGCCACACTGAGTTCGTGGAAGACCAAGAACAAAATCCATACTAACATCCGTCCAAGGCTGAGTTGGAATTGGCAGAGGCATGTATAAACCGGCATTAGTAGAAGTGCCCTTAGCCAATTGACATACCCGACAACGATCAACAAATTTACCCACCTCCCTGCGCATAGATGGCCAAAAATAGGAACCAGCAACTAATTGCAAGGTACGATCACGGCCAACATGTCCCTCATTATGTAGTTCCTGAATAATTTTTACTCGAAGACTGCATTCGGGAATACAAAGTTGAAGGCCCGAAAAAGAAATCCATCTTGCAGGATAAAATCCGTCCTCTCATTATTTTGTATCTTCCCCAAAACAACGGCAAAGAAAGGATCAGTTGCATATAAATCCACAAAGGAATCAAAACCAGGGACGGTAACCCGCATATCTAAGAGCATATTATGACGACGGCTGAGTGCGTCTGCCACGCGGTTCGAAATACCGGCTTTGTGCTTAATCACGAACGTGAATTGTTGTAAGAATGACTGCCAAGAAGCGTGCCGAGAAGAAATCTTATCTTGACTAGCAAGGTGCTTGAGTGCATCATGATCGGTGAACAAAACAAATTCTTTCTGAAAAAGATAGTGTCGCCAGTGTTTAACCGCCTGAACCACAGCGTAGAATTCCACATCATAAGTACTGAACCTGAGTTTGGCACCAGAAAGTTTCTCGCTAAAGAAGGCCACTGGTCGGCCTGCTTGACTGAGAACCGCCCCAATCCCAGTTTTCGATGCATCACAGTGAAGTTCAAACGGTTGTGTAAAATCCGGTAGGATCAAAATAGGTGATGAAGTTAGTTTATGTTTGATTTCTGCGAACCCGGCCTCGGCATCAGGTGTCCAGTGAAATTTGGTACCTTTCATGCAATCAGTAAGAGGCGCCATGATGCTGCTAAAGTGTGGAATAAAGCGGCGGTAAAATGAGGTTAGGCCATGAAAGCTACGTACATCCGTAACTGATCTAGGTTGCGGCCAGTTCTGAATCGACTCCACCTTGGCTGAATCCACTGCCAAACCATCCTTAGAAACAATATAACCCAAGAAATGAACAGAGGATGTCAGAAAAGCACACTTTCCTATAGCAGCATAAAATTTATCTCTGCGAAGCATTAATAAAACTTCCCGCAAGTGTTGGAGATGCACATGCGAGTCAGCACTATAAATAAGTATATCATCAAAGTAAACTACAACAAATTTACCGATGAAGGGACGGAGTGCCTGATTCATAACTCGCATGAAGGTGCTAGGCGCATTGGAGAGTCCAAAAGGCATAACTAGCCACTCATATAAACCCTCGCGCGTCTTGAAGGCTGTTTTCCATTCATCCCCAGGGCGGATGCGGATCTGGTGATATCCACTCTTCAAATCCAACTTGCTGAATATGGTAGCTCCACTCAACTGGTCCAAAAGGTCATCTAATCGAGGTATACGAAAACGATAACGGACCGTGATCTTATTAATGGCGCGGCTATCCACGCACATGCGCCAAGTGCCATCCTTTTTTGGTGTAAGGAGAGCTGGTACAGCACACGGACTTAGGCTTTCTCGTACATGTCCCTTAGTAAGCAATTCCTCAACTTGGCGTCGCAATTCTTTATGTTCGTGGGGGCTCATGCGATAGTGAGGTCGATTAGGCAAAGAGGCACCCGAAGTCAAGTCGATTTGGTGTTGAATGTCACGAAGAGGCGGAAGTTCCTTCGGCAGGTTGTCAGGGAAGACGTCTGCGAACTCGGATAATAACGGATCAACCATAGTTGGGACTGAAGTAGCGGTGCAAGAAGGTTTTAAATATAGGAGGTAGACAATCCCCGAATCCTCCATCGTTTCTGTAAATTGAGCCCGAGACAATAAATTGGTTGCATTCCCTGCGGGTGAAATGGTTTTCTCTACACTCGGAAGTAGGACAATTTTCTTACCCCCGAACATGAAAGAATAGGTATTGGCCCGACCGTCGTGAATAGCCTCACGATCAAATTGCCAGGGTCGGCCCAGTAGTAGGTGACAAGCATCCATGGGTACCACATCACAATATATCTTATCAGAATAAACAGACCCAATCGAGAAGGAAATTAGAGCCCGTCGAGAAACGGTAACATCAGTACCTTTATTCAACCAAGCAAGTTTGTACGGCTTAGGGTGTTGTTCCAATGGTAAACCCAATTTCGTCACGGCAGACTCAGACAAAACGTTCTCGCAACTCCCTGAATCAATAATAAAGCTGCAAACCTTACCCCCAATTGTACATGTAGATTGAAAAAGGGCAGTGCGCCGCCAATCCGTGTCGGGTACCCGTGGGCTCAAAAATGTGCGACGCAACATTAGTAAATGACCTATATCTCCCTCCAAAAATTCTTCTTCAACCTCCCTATCATCAATGTCATCGTAAACCGTATCAGAACCCATATTTTCATCATTCAATAACAGCCCCCTCATATTAACGCTAGTACGACGACAATCGGCTTGTCGATGTCCAATCTCGGCACAATTAAAACATTTAAGGCTGCTGCCTGAACGACCTAGCGGAGGGCCATGTATGACGCGTGGTGCTGGAGCACCCGTGGAGTGTTTCTCAGGTGTCGGTGCTAGTTGTGTGGACGAGGAACCTCCCGCATTCGTCCCTTGTCTGAAACCCCCGACGGCACGGCGTGCCAGTTGTTTCTCGGCCTGAAGGGCACGCTGATGTGCTTCTGAGACGGAAAGTGGGTCAAACATATTCAACACATCCTGCAGTTGTGGGCGTAAGCCGCCAATATAACGAGACACCAGTTGGGTCGAAGATTCGATAACATCCGTTCGTGCAAGCAACTGATAAAAGTCTGTGGTATAATCATCCACAGAGCGAGAACCCTGACGAAGAAGCTGAAAGCGCTGATATAATTCTCGTTCATAATTGTAAGGCAAAAACGCAGCCCGCATATGTTTCTTAAATTTTTCCCAAGAAGTGATTTTAGATTTACCCATTCGTGTCAGAACCCCTTTGTTCTGTTGCCACCAAG
The DNA here is from genome assembly GCA_030819805.1 of Penstemon newberryi var. newberryi. Taxonomy (NCBI): domain Eukaryota; kingdom Viridiplantae; phylum Streptophyta; class Magnoliopsida; order Lamiales; family Plantaginaceae; genus Penstemon; species Penstemon newberryi. The sequence goes on along the minus strand of JAUALY010000002.1, from coordinate 11,770,853 downwards.
CTTATGCCCTACCACGGAGTCGTATGGCGACCAAAGGAACACGACGAGGATCTGGAATTTCCTTAAAGTCCAGAATTTCTTCCACTGTATGCAACCAATCTAGAAAGTCATCTGCCTGCAGTCCCCCATTAAATTCCGGAATTTCCACACGAAAACCTGATTCCCACCGTCGATCAGGTGACGATGGACGGTTGCGGTTGAAGGCAAATGGGTTGGCTCCAAGATCAAAGACAGTCTCCTCCTGCTCCGATTCATATCGCGGTTGTGTCTGTTGCTGGTGTTGTAGAGCAGCCAATTGTTGTGTCAAAAGTTCCACTTGTTGTCGTAACAAATCAACTTCATCCCTACGAATTGCATCTACGCGTTTTCTTGGCGGCATGATAACAGGATCTTACTGATTCTTGATACCACTCTGATGCAGCGTACGTAGTGAGAAAGATGAATATGATCAATAACCCGTTGATTCTTGAACAAGAATACCGTGAGATTGAAAGAATTGAGAAAACTCAAAATTTGCATAAACTTCATAAACTGAAAAACTCCTCCAAGTTTACAATGCTTAAATAAAACCCTAAAAGCAAAAATAAACTAAAATGACGAAAAGGTCCTTAATTAAATAAAAGGCATAACAAGTAATTAAATTCCTCCAAAACTAAAAAATAAGTCTTCTCAAGACTTAGGATCGGCTACACCACATAGTCTAGTGACGGGGTAGACCCTGAGTATAAGCCGCACAGGCGGTCGCTTAGGGCCAACGATGGGCGAGGGTCTCCAAAAAAAAAATATATATATATAGTAGATAGAAAAAACTGAATTTCTATTAGTAATATTATTTATCAATTTTAACAAGCAAAGTTCACTTAGCTTAATGGTTGTACTAGTACATTGTCATCCATGAGGTTCGAAGTTCAAAACCCACTGGGGAAATAACTAGTTTTGTTTTGCATATTTCTATATACTGTGCAATTCTAATTCATTTATTGTCAACACATAAATATTAATATTAATATGGTCATATGAATTGACATATAAAAAAAAATTAGTTTTAATTTTTGGTGCTTTTTATATCATTATTTTTTTTTTCAAAATTGAATTTATGTTGCAATATGTTCATGAGTTTCTTATCAATTCTTCATTTTTTTGAACCATTTGTTGAATATACTCTTAAAAATATTGCTAGTTCCTTTTATTAGATAAAATTATAGTTTTTTTATAATCTTAGTTAGTTTTTGTCATTTTATTTGAACGTTGAAAATATATCAAGTTTGCTACCAATTTTTTTTTCAATTGAATTGAAACATCCGTATTGAGTGTTATGAATCCATACTTTTAATTATAAAAAAAAAAAAAATCCTTACTTTTGAAAAAACTTCCTAGTATACATTTTTCATTTTTTGAGATAAAAGCATAATATCACTTTACCTTAAATTAGTTTTAGTTATTTTATCAAAACATCGAAAAAATACCGACTTCGTTGCCAAAAAAACTTCGGCCCCCAACAAAATACGCCTAGCTCGGGTTGGCCCATGATTATGCAAGTGTAATTAGTGATTTTGCTCCAATATATTATAGGAGAGTAATATTTAGGTAATATTAGTTTAGGTGCTTATGTCTCATTCACGAATGTAATCATTTTCTTATTAAGTAAAATTATATCTCATATTATCGATTTTTTTACAAAAGCGAGATTATATTTGATTTATTATTTGAATTGCTTCTTATTTTTCTAATTAATAGTTTTGTTTGCATTGCTTTAAAAGTTTGTATTAGTTATTAACATAATTTTGTTGTACGTGTAAATTTGAGGACCACAATTTTAAAATTGGCTTAGGACCTCCGAAAACTCAGGACCGACCCTGTCTAGTGAATAGAGATTTTGTAGGTCGAAAATGTGAAAATAAGTTTACTTTTATCATTCAAGTAATTAGATTTTTTGGAACCTATAGGACTGTCGGAAAGATCTAAAACTTATAAATGTGAAAATGCATGTTTAATTAATGTTGAATTCTCTCAAAAACAAGTGAAAAATTATTTTCGATATTTGTGATTGAGAAAGACATTAGCCCTATATATTTTCATGATGTAAATATATATAGAACTTTGGATCCAAATAAAAACTATGACTTTAATGGATCAAGGCTGAATCATAAATTGATCTAGATTCTATAGGATAAGACCATAATATATGCTAGGTGGGCTTCAATTCTCAAATTGGACTGGACTGATTCTCTCTTTCCCATTTTTAGTGGTTATTACTTATTATGGACTGATCCACTTTTCCTTTTTAGTGATAATTAGAGATTTGCTATGAAGTAGGGCTGTAATGGGTCGGATCAGGTTCGTTTAGATCCAATTTTATTTATATCGGATCATATTATGTCGGATTCGAATCTTATTTGGATTGTTCTCGAGTCTAGATTTTTTGAATTCAATGGATTTTGGTCACATTTGGTCAGATATCAGATCTTTTTCGAATCCAATACAATTTTCATTTAAAAAATTACATTAATATTTTTTCCTGAAACAAGTTTATTAACTTTACAATTTTATTTAATTTTAGCTCACATGTTCAAATATCATTTACTAATATTCATATTTTTAGATGAAAATATTAGTTTAAATAAATATATAAAAGTGTTATAAATTACTATCTTCTTAAATTGACAGTAAAATATTATTAGTAGTAATTACTTTTATAAATATTATATATATATCATTCTTTTTATTTTTCTTATCGAATACGGATCTTTAATGGATCGGATCGACCTAAATTCATATTCACTTCATGTGTTTGGATTACGAATATTTATAATCGGATTATGTTCATCAAATATCTAATCGAATAATTATCTTAATTAATCGGACCAGATTCAGACGAATCTGGATTGAAATCCATCCCATGGACAACCCTAGGAGTATGGTTTACCTGGTAAATTACCCAAACCCCACCAATTCAGAAGTGGAGTAAATTACCCCTTCACCCCTGTCATCTGACTCAACTGCATAATGTGGCAGTGTGGCACTCACTGGCACTGATTCATAAAAAATCACCGCTTCCTCCCTTTTCCGTTTGAATCAGCTTCTTCTTCGCTTCTTTATCTCACGTTTCGCAGTAGTCGTTATTCGATCTCGAGTGTGAAGGCTGTTAGAAGTGGTGTTTACGGTTGTTGGCTCTAGTTTGTGCGTCATTCAACAATCAGTATTCATCAGAATTGGACGAGCTTCTACCTTGACCAATTGTTTCAATCTAAAGGTTTAAGTATGGAAAATACTTAAATTTTTTCTTCAATTATTAAAATTCATGTTATGGATTTGATGTTAAAATCATAGTTATTAGCGTTTCGAATTGGTGTACTAAGAGTAGTATTTAGCAGTCTCACCATTCCTGTTAAGTTTATTATTTTATTAGGGTAATGCAGTAGTAATTTGTGTTATTACTTAAATTAATTCGTCAAAATTCATGTTTTTCTGTGAAGCCGTCATAGACTCTTCTCTGCTCTGTATTTGTGCTTGCAATTACCTCTCATAATTCATGTGCAAAAGTTGTTTCTTCTATACCTTGTTTGTAAGATATCGGAATTCCCTCTTGGTATTTCAACTTTTATCTGTGTTCATCGTAATTGTTTTATATGCAGGCCAGATGATATGAGCTTCACAGCATCCTTAGTTATTTAATGGACCTAATTATATGTTTTGTTTCTATAACTTATTCAGGCACAAAGTTAAAAGGATTGTGTGGGTACTCTTTTTTTTTCTCAGTTATTTGATATCTTGTAGCATTTGTCATTGTTAAATTGCAATGATGGAGATATGTTCCACTCAAGTGCTGAACTATACTAAAAAAATTACAAATTATGGTGTAAGTACGTACGAGAATCTCTTAAATTGTTGGGCTTTGATCAAAATGTATAAATCAGAAAGGATAGCATTTTGCTTTTCAAACTGTGGAGCAAATAGTTTCTCAAGATTTTTACATTTGAGCACTGTCCCATTCTCATATACCACTACTTCACAAATCCCAACTCAAGTACATGTTGTGCAGATTTTGTTTGGAAAATAATGTTTAGGAAATCAGTAAATGGAATGATTGAGGCAGAAGTAAGATATAATGTCATGGGATCCATCATTCATAAAATCCAAATAGTACAATGTTTGTGTTTTTGCGATAAAATAATTGGATATCTAAAACTTTGTGTAGACCTGTGGAGCAAAAACCCTATGAAGCACAAAGATGCAGTCTCAGTTTGAAAAGGATCATGAATAAGTATGATGAAAAGAATGGTGCCAATTGTAGCAGCTTTGTGGCCGATTTGGTTGAGGAAGAGCTTTGTAAACCCATCGACATCACGGTCTTTCAGTAACCAAATTATAAAGTCTCCCTCTCTTTTATCACTTGACCTTGCAGATTCTTGGTTTTCTTCTTCTAAGCATTCTGATCACTCGTCTATCCAAGAATGTCGTAAGTACTTATGATTGTATGTGTGATTGTGTGTGAATGCATGTGTTGTTCCCTTATTTTAACACTCTGCTTATCCACATTATTTTTGTGCTCTACCAGTTTGTCTTTCCAAAGTGCTGAATCACATTTGTCATAGTTTATACAAGCACGTAAGAGAAGTATTTGATAAAATGGGCATTGGTGATTAGTACATGTAGCATCGAATACAGACAAGGTTAAAGGAGTTTAACCTAAACTAAGGATGCTTCAGAAGATTTATTATGGCACACCTCTAGACTTTTCTATGTCCATGTATCCCTGATTTTAGTTCAAGTCTTAATGGATAAATAATCCCTTGCCTTCATGTCAAACATATATAGATTCTTCTCAATGTGCATTGTAATGTGTGAAAGATTTTCTGGAGGTATGAAGTTGGCAGGCAGCAACTTGTAGATTCTTCCCTTTGACATTTTTCAGGCAGGTCATCAATTATGAACAGAAATCACATTTCAAACATTATAAGAGGTAGGCTCGTGAAGAACTAAACTATAAAAGAACATTTGTTTATTCTAACCATGACTCCTTCCACGAACAAGGTTATAATATGTACAAGAAGCAGTTGAGAAGTCAAGAACCATGAAATTTTGTCAAAATGACTGCTGAAAAGGCTTAAGCTATTAGTGCCCATTTATCCTTTAGCACCCATTAACAAATATATGATTGAACATTTTGCTAGTACCCATCCGATGTGGCGCAATTTAGGGTGTCAATATGGTAGTGGCCATGTTTGGGGTCACTTGGGTATATTTTATTATTTCTCTGTTATATTTACATTTTCTGGAGTTGAATAAAATAGTTTGTTGATTTACTGCTTCTTTTTGGTTCTCTTCAACTTGATTAAAGTGGGTCTTGATCAGAGTAGTCATCATTATTTTCACTCTTGTTTTTTATAAAAAAAAAATTATTGGGTTTTCTGGTTCAAAATTGCTTAATCTCTCTCACCATTGTCTTGATTTCAGATATCATCTCTGACAAAGGAAGGACAAAATCTGCACCTAACCTTCATCGTATGAAATAAGCTACCCTTTTTCTCCATATAGTTGTATTTCTGTTGAAAGAGAATTTTACAAGCTGTAACATGCAAACACAATCACATAAAAACATCCAAGGCCTACTTCTAAAAATTAGTAAGAAAAAGAGATCAAGTGTAAAGAACCACAAGGCATCCCAATCACCTTTCAAATAAAAGAGTCAAGCTATGGTTGGTATCAAGAGGGTAAAGGAGTAAGTAACCTTCATCTGATGAGTATAACATGACCTTGAAGTTGTACGTAATTAGGGATGGGGAGGAAAGGATATATATATCTATGTATATATATATTTGGTATAACAATAAAATTTAGGATAAAATATTGATATCATTAAACTTTTCTTTATCACTCTTAGATAGTTTTCAAGTAAATTTATTTGTCATTTAAAGCCTAAGTATTCTTCATTGGAAGCTTGAACTTAGTTGGTTTCCATTTAGTTTCCGAAGTAACCATATAAATTATATATCCAGATAAGTATAATGCAACAAGTAGTCTTCATTTGCTTATCAATAAAAAAAAAAAAAGTAGTCTTCAGATTAGGTATCTCTTGTTTACCTTAGTTATTTCATTCCATCATTAAAGATTGGAGTGATTTTCCTAGCTTTCTCTTGAAATGAAAATACATTGTTGATTTTCTCTTAAGACAAATTCTTTGAACAAACAAACATTTTTTTGAGTTTTATGTAGCATCTGATCCAGCTGCTGACACTGCTTTTGCTCACTTGTCTCGTCTTTTTTATTAGAGCACAAGAAATGTCAAGAAATAATTTTGTTGTGATTAATGTTTACTTTATGTGCCAGCAAAGAAATGGACTTCTAAAATAATTGATGGGACGGCAATTGCTGAGGGAATAAGGTCTAGAATAACTTCTGAAGTAAGCCAAATTAAGGAATTGACTGGACAGGTTCCTGGTTTGGCTGTCATCTTAATAGGCCAACGAAGAGATTCTCAAACATATGTGCGCAAGAAACTAGCTGCAAGTGAAGAAGTTGGCATTAGGTTTAAGTTGACCACCTTTCCTGAAAATTGTACGGAATGTGAAGTTTGTAATGCTTTGTGTAAATTTAATGAGGATCCATCAATTCATGGTATTCTTGTGCAGCTTCCCTTGCCGCAGGTAACTTTTCCTATGGCTTAAATTGTTCTATTAATTGTAAAAACCTGTTAAATTCTCTAGAATATATATATTTAATTGTACTAAAACATTGAAAAAATTTGGTGGTTTTTTAGTTGTTTGGGTATTGATGACTGTACTGACCTCTCAAATTCATATATCGTGGATTATCTGCTGACCATCATGTATTCTGTTGTAAGCTAAGTCAGCTAACTATACATTTTGCTGCCATCTGTGGTTCATTCCTTCCGCTTCTTACTTATGCCTGACCAGTTTAGTTAAATCATAAAAATCAGTAGTTCTTTTATGCCTTGTTTGGTTCCTAGATTTTAGTGAGTAAAATACTCTGTAAACATTTTCCATGCATCAGAAAATTGAATCAGGCTTTAATTTTTGTATATTTTCATTCAACCAACATAGTTTATTCATCTATATTTCTTAATATTAACTTGAACAGCATTTAGATGAGTCTAAGATACTGAACTGCATAAGCCTAGAGAAAGACGTCGATGGCTTCCATCCTCTGAACATTGGGACTTTGGCTATGCAAGGAATGGAGCCATTATTCATTCCTTGTACCCCAAAAGGTTGCATAGAGCTGCTTCTTCAGTTGGGCGTTGAAATATCAGGGAAGAGGGCTGTGGTGATTGGTAAGAGCAACATCGTTGGATTGCCCTTATCCTTGCTGCTGCAGGTAACATCATATCACTGACATCACTTATTTTTATTGGAAGTCTTTTGCTGATATTTGCTATTGCTTGATTCTTGGGCAGAGGCACCATGCTACAGTCAGTATTGTTCATGCGTTTACAAAGAATCCAGAAGAAATTACCCGTGAAGCTGATATTTTAGTTACAGCTGCTGGAGTGCCCAATTTGATCCGTGATAGTTGGTTGAAGCCTGGGGCAATTGTCATTGATGTTGGAACTACCCCGGTGGAGGTGATTTCTTATCTCTTCTTATCTCATTTGTATGGGCTCTAGTTCCATTTATGGTGCATCTCCGACAAAATAATGTAATAACTAAATGCACAGAATAGATTTGTCAGAGAATACTTACCTCTAAAGAGCCGACAAGATAAATGAATCAAATAAAATTTCGGAGATGAAGAAATACTGACCACAAATTTAGCTTCCATTTTGCATATCTGAAATACCTACTATCCACCATTTTTTCATAATTCTACAAGAGTGCCTTACATATAGAAGAATAAGATTTAATTTTTTTTTTTTATCAGGAATGTCGCTGGTGGCATTGTTAACTTGTTGGATATTATTGTTTGCATCCTCTTAGGTAGACTCAAATTTTTACTTTTATTAAATCTGTTGGAAATGTTGTCAGATAATTATCTATACATAAGTCCACAAGAGAACTGAGGATTGAAGCATGGGAAGCAAAACTGAGAATTAAGCCTTGTTTTAAATATAGTATTTTCTCTTTAGTTATTTAATTTCCTTTTGTTTTTTGGTTTGAGGGTTGGGGTTCGCTCGAGTAGGGTAAAGCCTCAATTTATGACATAATTTAAACTGTGAAATTGTAGGATCCGAGTAGCGAGCATGGGTATCGCCTCATTGGAGACGTTTGTTTTGAGGAAGCAACGAGAGTAGCTTCTGCAATTACGCCTGTACCTGGAGGAGTTGGACCAATGACTGTTGCTATGCTGCTTTATAACACTCTTGAATCAGCCAAACGTGCCTTTAAGTTAACAAAATAGAAATGATAGAAAATGGAGAGAGATGACTCTTGTTCAGTTTGTGCTACAATGGCATTAATCTAGTGCCGTGGATAAAATATACGGATCACCAAAATGTACGACTCTGATATGTACGTGTTTGGTCTACAAAACAAAGCTCGTGAGGCAGGGTCGGGGGGTAATTTAGGTGTAATCCCTCACAATGCTTAAGTAAGATATATGATCTTGATATTAAAAAGAAATGATAGACGGGGTCTCGGGTTGTTATTTTAATCTGTCTTCTCGTGTCCACTTTCTTATTAGGTTTTATCCAGTCCATTTCTATTTCCCACATCAATCAAGAGCCTTCACATATTACCATTGTTTACTACATAATAGCATTTATCAGTTGTGCAACTTTTATTGTGAAGATATCACAAACTAAAGGAGTATGTAAAAATCAATAGTTGATTGATTTTGTGGAAGTGATTAGTCACTAGGTTCTCACGGTCAACGACTCAACGTGCATCGAAAATGATTAAATCCTTCGGAAAAAAAAGTATGAAAACACCTTTTAATTGTTTTTCTACATTTAAACGTCCATTTGCGCAAATCGTTATTTTGCAATACACCATCTTGTGTTAAATTTTATTGGATAATATTTCTATGTAATTTCAACTAATAGATATTCCATTGTGTTCGAGAAAATCTACTTGCACCATATGTTTACGGTTCGGATAACTGGCCGAACCGAATTTAACCGAAATGAGTTCGGTGAAAGTCGAACCGAATCAAAGCTATTCGGTTTGATTTTCGGTTTTGAGATTTGGCCTAATTCGCTTTTCGGTTCGGTTCGGTTAATCGAACCGAACCGAAAACCGAATTTTTGGTTCAAATAGTTTTTTTTTTCCGGTTTTATGGACTTTAAAATCCTTTAATTTTATGCCTATGGATATGAATTTTACTTGTTTAATTTATGTCATTTGAGGATTGTTAAATGTTAGTTTTTGCAGTTAGACTGTAAAATTCTTTAATTTTATGCCTATGATATGTATTTTAGTTATTTAATTTATATCATGTGAGGATTGTTAAAGGTTAACCACTTAACTATTTAGTTCTATGTAATGTTTAATAATGTTTAGTGATATGGTTACCTATTAATTTGATTTTTTTATGATAAATGATATAGTATTTAATTATATAATTTTTAATAAAATAAATATAATATAAAATTTCAGTTAAACCGAAACCAAACCGAACCGAACTGAACCGAACCGAAATTTTTTGGTTAACACCGAAAACCGAATTAGGATGTTCGGTTCGGTTTTCGGTTTTAAATCCGCGGTTTGATTTTCACCGAATGAACAGCCCTATGTTCGTTGGTCTTTGATGTAATAATTTCCTAATTTTATGCATAATTGCATATCTCTATTTAGATGGGATTAATTTTTTTTTTGGAATAATTGTAAAATTGGTTATGTAATTATTGCTTTTTGGCAATACAGTCTTATTTCGGCCTGAATGATCAACGTGTCCGTCAAGTCACCCATCCCTTGCTGCCTGCTGGCGTGGAAATTAATTCCTTTACATGATCGAAAAAATTGCAAAATTGGACCAGTAACTATTGTTTGCTGACCAAAAAAAAAGTCCTATAACTTTTCGGACTGGCAAAACAATTCTGTAACTTTTTGGACTGGCAAAAAAGTCTTGTAAACTAATAAATTTGGGCAATTAAGTCATGTAACTAAGTTAATTTGGCAATTTAATCCTATTTTGGTTCAAGATGTGGTTTTTTTCCACTATGTCCGCCAAATCACCCACCAATTTCACGGAAAAAATTAAACCATGTACGACAAACACTAACTTATAATTAATTTAAGGTATTCAAATAGCACCAAAATTTATCAACGTAACATTGAAATATTAGAACCAAACTAGAGTGGTAAAATGAATTCATATGAGGTACCTTATCACACAATATTGCCCAAAATTGCAACAAGACACATACATGACTAGAATCAATCTTCAACAACAAATTTTTTTTTCTCTAAGATTTTTGTTCTTCCAAATTATCGAATAACGATGACAAAAGGAATTGCAATTGAACTCAATATTTTGCTCAAAAGTAGTTACATGTAATCTCAAAATTACATCAAAACTTAATCTTGAGATGAAGATTATGTTAGATCGTAATTGCATGTAATTATAGTTACATGACTTAATTTCCAAAATATATTAGTTACAAAATTTTTTTTGCCTGTCCGAAAAGTTATAGGAGTTCTTTGCCAACAAGCAATAGTTCCGGGACTAATTTTTTAGTTTTTCCACGTTAGCAAAGGGGTTAATTTTCGACATCAGCAAGGGGTGAGTGACTTGGTGGACACGTTGGCAATTTGGGCCAATATGTACTATATGCCAAAATAAATTAATTGCATGACTTTTTTGTCAGTGACAATAGTTACGGGACCAATTTTACAATTTTTCCTTTTTTTAATGGGATTAATGTTCAAGAGTAGTTTGCTGGTTTATTGTATGGCTGAATTATATAAACTGTCAAGAAAAATGAGTTTAATAATGTAAATATACAAGTCAAATGAATTGAGTTTTATAAATCGACTTGATTAATTGACTTTCATATTTTTGCGAAGGATAAATAGGTTATTCAATACTTTTTGTAACACTAACATTATCTCGTGATAAACATTATGTAGGTATAAGAGTAGATTTTAGTGTTTTTCTTTTTGAATACCAGAATAGTTGCTCATTAACATAAATAACAAGGTACATTTTTCCTAAAAAATAAAAAGAAGGATAGAATATAATGCTAACAAAGCCACTTATTAAATTTAAATTGTTTATACAAAACATTATATCCTTTGTATAAGTTTTATTTGGATTCATGTTAACAATTTAATACTTTAAAATTTTATTTTTTTTAAATGTCTTGTTACGTTGAATGTTAAAAACTTTTATGAAAATTTATTGAATTTTTCTAAAAGCATATGGAGAAATTGTAATTAATGCAGTGAAATCTACTTTAAATTTTGATTTTTGTACTCGAAAACATAAAATGTTTATTTATTGTCGTTCAAAAGTTACAAAAAAAAATTATATGTCAATACATGTACAACCATTCGTCTTATAAAGCATATGCAATTTTTGTCTATTATTCCATGTAAGCATAAATAATATTGGATGGAAAAGGAAATTGGGTCAAGCCGTAGCATCTTATGATTTTTAAATACGAAACTCAAATTTAAATTATAACTCTTCGATCCATAGGTAAATAATCATTTTAGTAAATAAAAAAAAATTATGTTAAAAAAATTAGGTGCGTGGGACCATAGATTTGAAAAGCGAAAATACCGGAAAATGAGAGTAAAGGCAAAAGGGAGACAATAACCAATCCGCTTCCCACACGTGTCAGATATAAGAATGAACAACACACAGGATTGCTTTAAAGTGAGAAAACAAAAATGAATCACAGTCCCATGTGCAATCTATCAAATTACTTGCGAGTTTGTACACAAATTCGTTTTTCTCTAAAAAAATCGCTTATTCGCGTGTGTCATGGTGAAACAGAGCTGAAAGTGTGCAAATCAAAATTATCAAAGTTTGCGAGAGGAGGAGAAAAGTGTTAAACAATCAGGACACTGTATCAGTACCAATAACTTGTAGGACATTCGGAATTCAAGCATTGCATAATTTGCAATTACGGTTGGTGATGGTGGATCTCCGGTCGGCGAAGGAAAGAAAATTGATCATGTATTTCGTTGATTATTTTACACTAAGTAACCACTAATAGTTAATAGAATTCATAGAGAGAGAGAGAGAAATGAAGGGCGGCGGCGGTGGCCTTCCGGCGAAGAGGAGGTGGAAAGGACCCTTGGTGGTGGCGGTGCTAGGGCTTGTATTTCTATCTATGCTTGTGCCTCTTGTATTCTTGCTCGGCCAACACAATAACGCTTTCCACTCTACTATCGGTAACCCTCACTCTTTACTCAGGCTAGATCTGTTACTCCATAACCTCAATCTCTGCGATTATTCTAGTTTGCTCTTCAATCAACTCATTTAAATGATGATTCGCAATTGCTTTTTCCTCATTCTCATCCTCATGATTGGATCTGCGATATAGTAATATGTATATAACTACATCTAATGTCACAATAATATGTTTGCATTTACTGTTATTTTGAATGTCGTCATTGTGGATATACAAAAATTAGTTATTCTAAGCATGTTTCTTAACCATTTCAGGACACGGTACTCAACAAAGGAATGCAGCCCCAGTAAGAATCTCGCGTTCCACATTTCTACTCTGATTTTATTGCTTGCAATAATCAAACAAACACACGCTCATTGTTTTCTTCTTTTTCTTTTTGTTGGGGTGCTACTTGCTGAAATTAGAGTGTTAGAGTTTATGATCAGCATGTTGTTACTGATGAAAGAAATCATTCCAAGGTATACAACATATCGATTTTTAGAGAGATTTTTGAATTTTCTGGAATGATTGTTTTCTTCTTTTTCTTTTTGTTGGGGTGCTACTTGCTGAAATTAGAGTGTTAGAGTTTATGATCAGCATGTTGTTACTGATGAAAGAAATCATTCCAAGGTATACAACATATCGATTTTTAGAGAGATTTTTGAATTTTCTTGAATGATTCTTGTATGACTCGAGCCAACACATGCATGTATTTTAAGTCATATTATATAATTACCAAAAAAAAAAGAGTCATATTATGTAAAAAAGAGTCATATTATGTAAAAAGAATTATGTACATGGACTTACATATAGATATTGGTAAGATGTGATGATGTTAATATTTCGCTCAACTCATAATAGTTTCTTGAATCATCTTCTTCATTCTCATCGTTTTTTGGGTTCTGTTATAGGTTGACCAATCAACACATATGGATGACGTCATCAGAAGATTGGCTCCAACTATTCCAAAGGTTCAATGCCTATACTTTGATGGTTAAGACTCACTTTCAGCATTGCCAACTCATTGATAGTTACATTCTGCTAACTTTTTGTTTTTAGTGGATTTAGTTACATTTTACTAATCTTTGTTTGAGTGAATAAACACTTGCACAAGTAAATAGATCCTTTATCATTGGCACTATCAATCATAGCATGGTACTTGTGCATCTACGCGTCTTTAAATATTTTACTGTTAGAATGTGATTTAACATGAGAAGCCTGGACTGATATTTTTATTTACTATATTTGGTGTTGCTTTCAAAATTTCGTTGGTCAACATTTTTTTTCTGGATTGAAACATATACGAATTAGCAGAAAACCAAAACAAAGCATTATGAAGACTGTAAAATTCTACATTGCAAGTAGAAACTTTCATTTCAAATAAATAGTAAAATTGATGAAATATGAGAAACACAAAGTGAAATTTGTGAAGATGGGAGATGCAGGAGCATGATTCCGTAGCTTTATTGATTTGAAGAGAGGATGTGTTTAGATAGATTGTCAGAGGTGGCTAATTAAACTTGGTTTACTGCTGTTGACAACTCATGAAATTGTTGTTTTATCATCGGATTAATGTTCCCATATGAATATGTGGTCATTAACTAACTCGTAAAGGCAATGGCCTCATAGAAGTAGGATGCATTTTTAAATATAGATTTCATTGGAAGTACTAAGATTTCAAAACTTATATGTATTTCTACTTCTGTAGTTTGTCTAGATTTTTATTCAGCAATATAATGTCATTTTTTGAAGAAATCCGATTCCATACATTTTGAGGAACCCAGCATCTGGTTTGAAGTTTTTCCATCAGCTCTTAAAACATTGTTGTTCCTTTCCACATCAAGAAACTTTCAGATGTTGGATATGGAGGATTGTAGCTTTTCTCATCATTGAATAGCTTTTATTCGCAACATACTTGTGCTTTACGGCTGAGTTGAAATGCCAATGGGAAAAAGGTCATGTTAATTGTTAACGGTATAGTACTCTAGTAAGTGCTCGTCTCAGCTACTTGGGTTGGCCAAAGGACAATACTTTCTATTATATAAAGAGATTTTACATTGTTTGCTTGCAAATTGTTAGTTTTGACCTGGAAATCAAATCCTTAATTTGTTTTTCCTATCTTATGGCAGGACTTTGGGAACTCTTCTGTCAAGAAAACTGGATCTGACATCAATGGTAGGGTACTATACTCAAATTAGTAAATATATAATTTCTTGATAATTTCCATTAGGTCCTTAGAATGTAGGAGTCCTGTTTTTCACCCTCATCATTTGTCTCTTTCTGGAAACACAGGGCTGCCCGTGCAAGTAGATACTCGTAAACCTGTCAAAAAGGTAAACAGATGTTTCTTTTAAACTTCTGAAATTAATGTTGATATTTTAAAAGCAGCAAATATCATCGCATATAAATTGTGTTCGCAGAATACTGAGACCCTTGTTAGAGACAACACCAGTAAGAATATGACAGATGCTGATGAGAATGAAATGATTTGTGAATTAAAATTTGGGAGTTATTGCTTATGGCGCAAAGAACATAGAGAAAAAATGCAAGATTCTGTGGTGAAGCGGATGAAGGACCTACTTTTTGTTGCCCGTGCTTATTATCCAAGTATTGCAAAACTCCCAGCACTGGACAAATTGTCACAGGAAATGAGGCAAAATATTCAGGATTTCGAACGTGTTCTTAGCGAAGCTACCACAGATAAAGATCTTCCCCCTCAGTATGTTCAGGCATAACCCTTTAATCAAGATATGACTTTTTTTCATTTCTCTGTCTTTGTGGGTGTATGCTATTCTCCACTTGTCTGGACTTTTTATTTTTTTATTTTTAAGTTTTTATTGTCCATGGCTTTATCTGCTCGGCTTATGTAGGTGTGTGCGTAAACCAGATTGTGTTGTGAACTGGACCTGAAGGTATACTAAATTGTATATGTGGTTTGGTTTCCCAGTTTATTCGGTATCGTTCTGTTTTATGCTTTTGAAAAATTTGGGTTTTCCGTTTAGATGTGGTTCCATTTGGTCCTAACCACTAGCCAAATTTTAATTTTCTAAGCTTCGTGCTATTTTCTCTTAACTACCAAAAGAACCACTCTATTTGCTCTCTTACAAATGTTTAAGCAAAGAATAAGATGTAGTATCCTTAGTTGCTGCTTGCCATTGGACTCACAACTGCTTTGTTAACGGTCTACCGTCTATGTATGAAAGAGGTTTTGGTTGAACCAATTTCAAAATGAACATCTAATTTTTTTTTTAAAGGTGGTAGAGAGGATAGTTAGTTAGATAGCTACTCAGAATCAATAGTTACAGTGGGGGCATCTCTATGTATTTAGGTTGATTTTGTTGTCGTGTGATAAAGATTAGAAAAAAAAGAGGCATTTTGTTTGTTATGGCTTTGGTTGGTCATAAGTCATAACAAATTTGGTTGGTTAGATTACATATAAATCTGAACAATTCTGAGCTAAACCAAATAACTGTTTGCATTCTCCTAGTTACATGGCAATAGCCCTGTCTCCATATTTGTTGTTGATCAATATTTTATGGTTGCAATTTAATTGATTCTCACCCTTCCATTGAGTCACTAGCCAACTATTTTAGCCTATATTCAGTCTCATGTTTAAAGTTGCTCTGTTGCTAGAACTATCTTTTAGCACAGTATCTTGACATCCTCAGATTGGTTGTGTACAAACACGCGCTCTATTTAAAGGTATATATGGATGCATGTGGACTCTTCTCCAAACCTGCCAGACAATATACACAACATGACTTTTTTATCCCAGCTGCCAAATTTCTCCCTTCCATTTCAGGGAAATTAGAGCTGATCGATCAGCCAAAAGAGGACACATTTTAAATTGTTTTTGTATCCCCAAATATTAAAATAATAATTGCATTTGGGTTATGGCTGGACGCATATGCTTGTATGGACTTCATGAAGTACCCATTATTTCATGACTGTGATGTGAGATGAGACATAAACAGTTTTTGTTTATTTTGTTTTGTTTAGACTTGTCTTTTACAGTCACAAGTGTCAATTGGAACTTGGAGTATAATCGAGCTGGATTTGTTATTGGGCCTATGCGAGATGAGAAGTGACTGGAATGATGGGATAGAAGGGAATATTGATATTGCATAAGTACCTTGCAAATTCAGTATTTTTTTTGGTTTCCCAAGGGTATTCAGGTCTTAGACCTGACGTAATCCCTTTCGAGGCACGTCGGGCACATTGAGTGAGAACCTCTCCCAACAAGGATTCAAACTTGGGTTCGCTACATTGTAGTGACTAGTCCCTTCCACTAGACCAATCACCTGTAGTTCATGCAAATTCATTATTAGGATGCAATTCCTTGTAGTCCTTTTTTTTCTTTTTTTGGATAAATTAGAGTTATGATGTCCTTGATTTTGTGGAAAAGCACGAAATTCTTTAGAAATGCTTTGAATGTTAGTCTTCTAAAGCATCACGAGGTCCATATTTTAACAAGTCAACAGTTCAGGCATTGGATAGGCTATTGATATCTTAAACACTTGGCATAAAAGAAGAATTGAAGTTGAAGTGCTAAGAGCTATTTGTTGTATCTAAAGTGAGGTGGATATTAAGAAATCCCGTGAACCTTTAGATGTGAGTATTTAAATTGAGTAATATGATGAAGATTGTAGTGGCAGTTATGATGATGGTTCTGATTATTTAATGTATATTATCATCCTTGTTGCCATTGTTATTATTGTTATTATCATTACATTTAAAATCCATGGAACAGAGTGTGTCATTTTTCTCATCTGGATTAATCTTTGCACCTGGTTGGCATATAATCTTTTAACGTCATATTTTGTAGGAGCATATTCTTTATTTATCTAAGAAAAAGACAAGGTTAAGGTTATAATAGGTACATTTTAAAATACCATTTACAATTGGGAAAAAGTTGTATGTGTGAAATCATATGCATATGCTTCTATATCTTAACATTTTAACGACATATTTATGAAAAGCATGCAACTCTGGCTGCTATCATTGTTTTTTTTTCCCTCTTTTTTTGAAGGTATAATTGATTAGCTTATTCCTCAAGATTATAGGTCATTAAGTTAAGAATGAATTCAAATTGTTATTATGTCAAGTTAATCAGTGTGACTGCAACTTAAAGGTTCAAAATTATGTTAAGTGCCTGTAGTTGTGCTATAGTTGGAAGTTGAGTTTGTCTCCTGATTATATGAGTTGATTTAGAATGGTCATCAATAGCTGTATAAAATTGTACTGGGGATTTGGGAGACTAAAACATATTTTTTCCCATTTACTCAGGAGTGAGAAGAAGCTAACCAGGATGGACGCTGCAATAGCGAAAGCAAAATCATGCCATGTGGACTGTAATAATGTTGATAAGAAATTTAGACAACTAGTTGATCTGACAGAGGATGAAGCTAATTTTCACACGAAGCAAAGTGCCTTCCTCTACAAACTTGCAGTTCAGACCATGCCAAAGAGTCTGCATTGTCTATCAATGCGTTTAACTGTTGAGTATTTTAAGTCCTCATTGGACATTGAGCAGAATTTGGATGAGAAATTTGTAAACCCAAACTTGTACCACTATATCATATTTTCCAAGAATATACTTGCATCATCTGCTGTAATCAACTCCACTGTTGTACATGCAAGAGTATGGTTTTTTATACTGGTCCTTTATCCTTCTCCTTAGCTTCACCCTTTCCTCTTTTTCTTAACTTAAAAAACTTTTTGCTTCATTTTGTTTGCAGGAAAGTGAGAAACAGGTTTTTCATCTGCTGACTGACACGGAAAATTACTATGCTATGAAATTGTGGTTTTTAAGAAATACATATGGGGATGCTGCTGTTCAGGTTCTGAATATTGAAGACCTTAAGTTGTATAATCATCATAAGGGGGCACCATTACATTTGTCATTGCCTGAAGAATTTCGTGTTTCCTTTCGTAGGGTTGATAAACTTACTTCTACCACTCAAATTAAAACAGAATATCTATCTATGTTTTCACATTCACACTATCTCATTCCTAAGATATTTCAGAATTTAGAGAAAGTAGTGGTTTTGGATGATGATATCATTGTTCAGAGAGACTTGTCAGCCCTCTGGAACCTTGATATGGGGGGGAAAGTGAATGGTGCTGTGCAGTTTTGTGCGCTGAAATTGTTTCACCTGAAAAATTACATGTCTAGCAGTGGAATTGATTATAATTCTTGTGCTTGGACTTCTGGGGTAAATCTTATTGATCTATCTAGGTGGAGGACGCGCAATCTTACAGAAAAATATCAGAGGTTGGTGCAGGAGGTGAGTGGCAACTCTTTAATATTTTGGTATTTTTTCATTTTTTTTATTGCTCGACTCTTGGAATGTCTGGTTTATAACTACAGAATGAAACACATGTTGTAGACACAACTATAGAAAGCTGAGGGATTGAACAACCTAAGTTTCCTAGTGACCTGTTTACTAAATGAGATCCTTGCTAATATATTATATTCTTCACTCTTGTATATATCTAGGTGCTATTAGACAATGTAGCTATCAAAACTTCTGGATGAAAAGTAGCTCCGATCCTAATTGAGACAGAATGAATGAACGCGAAAGGGAAGGGATAAAACTTAAAAAATCAAGAAAGAAAAGGGATGGAGAACAAAACCAAAAAAATAAAAAATAAAAATAAGGGGAGAGAATTCTCAAACATGGGGGAAATGAACATGGAAGGGCCATGTCAGTATTCCACAGTGCTCTGAAGTTTCAAAGTAGGTTAATATCTTATCAGAAATTATGACCCTTCTAGATATTCTTTTGGGCCACAAATTTTTGCAAGATATACTAGTCCGGAGATATCCCTGGGGTTTTAATTGGAACTCTCTCTCAATACATTATGGATGTGAAAGCTGAGATATTTGAGCCACAACAAAAGCTAGAAGGATGGAGATTTCACTTTGGAAGATACTCATCGCATACTCTTTGTTTATAAATCCTTAACTACAGATAACTTTTTTATCCTAAACCATCTGCAAATAAAGTAATCAAGTAGTGAACTCACGGTGAAGTCAGTTGAAATGATGGAGGTGGTCTGATTTTGATCATTTTCTTCAGAACTTGTAATGGAGAACAAATTTCAAATTTCTGTATGCATTTCAAGAAAGTTTGCAAAAGGGATCTCTATCTGGTCTTAAAGTTGCACTTACTCTACTTTGAAGTTTTACTGCATTACGGTCACCTAATGCACATATCTCAGAAACTTAACTACATTCTTGAAAATGAAAATGCCATCAAATTCAAATTGCCAGAGCATGGATAACACTAATTAGATAATACCTAAAATAGGAAGATATAAGTTATGACTGGTGCAGCACCTCGACTTTTAACAACTCTATCCACCTGGAATGTTGAAATAGGTTGCTTCAAGAATTAAAGTACAATTTTCAGTACTTATTTTCAGCTTGTAACTCTATTATTTATTATGAATGAGCAGAGAAAATAGCGTGAAAAGCATGATTGTAGCTTTATGGTGGCTTAGGAATTGATATTGGTTAATATAGTTGTAGTGCATGGACTATGGAGTCTGTCATGGATGAGCATCGAGTGGCTCCAGAACAGTGTCCCTTCATGTATATAGATTCTTGATGGTATAAGTTTTAGCACTCAGTAAATTATGACTTGAAAAACATTGATAGATTGAATTTCATATGGATCTTCGTTTGAGGGGCCTTTATTACACCTTCATATGTATATATCATATTCTAATACTTTGACACAACATGCATTTCATCTCCTTGAGCCTGAATATTTATCTGATTGTTACTTATTTTTATGTTGGAAGCAGATGAGCAGAGATGATGGATTATCTGAAACTACTACACTAAGTGCTAGCTTAGTAACCTTTCAAGGTCTAGTTTACGATCTTGAGGAGAGTTGGATATTATCAGGTCTGGGCCATAACTATGGTATGGATTTGGAAGCACTCAAGACAGCAGCAGTGTTGCATTTTGATGGGAGCATGAAACCATGGCTCGATCTTGGCATTCCAATGTACAAAAGTTTTTGGAAAAAATTTCTAAACCAACAAAATCAGTTCTTGAACGACTGTAATATAAATCAGTGAAAGGTCACATCTCTGTTTGCTTCTGAAAGTCGAAAAATCGATACGAGGAGCAAGAACATCATCTAATCTTCTTCAAGCCTGAGTAAATCAAGGGCGTGCTCTAGCCACAATCAATTTGTCGTGTAATTGTGATTTGTTCATAAAAGAAGAAAATTGATAAAGCTAAGAAGATTCTAATGGTTATCTCAGAACGGTCGTTGAAATTAAGCATGCTTATCTATTAGATTGTGCGTGGAGTTACGGGGCAGATTTTACTTTGTCTTCTGCTAACTGGTGAGAAAGTGATAAAAGTAGGAAAAAAAATTCACATTTTTTCATGGCTTCTGGAAGGATGACATTCATGAACGAGAACTACGGGTTTTCACCAAGTGATGAACGCCCATTGAGCTTACATTTCTTTTTTATGTCGTGTTGTGTATGTTTGGCATCTAGACCTAATGTTACTCTCTTTTTCTTGCAATTGCTAGCCGTATTAATAGTTCTTGATTTGTTTCTACCCAAACTCAACAAAGTAAATTAGTAAATTTCTTAGTAACTGCGAACGTATCTTTGTCTATGCTATTATATGCTATATATGCGCAAGGAAAAGTGTTTTAGATGCTTTATATTTTCTTTTGTGTGGACTCATTGTTATTATTTGGATTTCACTATATGATATTTAGTACAATGGAAAAATCGATCAAAGAATTTTAAGAAGAAGGGTTAGAACAGTTGAGTACTTGGTATTGGTATTCTGCATTCCAAAAATACATTATTTTGATAATTTGCGCCTTGAAAATCTCTCTTTCCGCTTTCCCTCTAAAACATTTTGCACCTTACACCCCATTAAAAGTAGGGGCTTTTGTAATATACTCTTTAATATCTCAAACTTCAAAAGAAAAATTATAATTAAGTTCCAAAACCTATGCAATCAATCTAATTCATTTATCTGTATGCAAGCAGTATGTATAGTGCAGCTGCTTCATGTTCAAATATATATAACCAATTCACGACACAAATCCATGAATAGTGAATAGGCTCTCCGAAACATTTAGCATACCGTGAATAAGCTCTCGAAATATCACATACCATGTTTAGGGTATTCGACTTCAATCCAATTCAGCTTCAACAACTCCTAAAAATTGCAGCTCTTCAAAAATACAAGCCCGTGAATTGTATTGTCTTTCCTCTAATGTGAACAACTTATAAGGATCACGACACAAGTCCTCGAAATGCAGCAATAAATACAATTTAGAAAGCCACCTAGCTCAAATTTACATCAAAATCCAATAAGTTGTACTAGAACACTAAATTTGACAAAACTGAAAAGAGCAACAGACCTCAAACCAAATCATGCACGACCAAGTGTTACGTTTATGCCCTTGAAAAATCTGATTTGTTTCTTTTCGGAAAACTTTTTCTGATTGGATCTCTGATCTTTGAGAGTCTGAGTGGCTTGATGCTCAGGGAAGCTATCAAGATGCTGAGGGAAAACTGATGAATTACTTGCATGGGGAAGTTTTTATTGAGAAAGAAAATATATAGGACATGTTTTGAAACAAAAGTTCTATAAAAGGAAAGTGAATTAAGAGTGGACGTTGAAGAGGAGGAGATACTGGTTTTGGTAAAAGATACACATTGCACTTGATCATTATTTATTTTTTCTTAGCAAATAAATAATAACCTATAGCCATAAATTTCTGCTTGCAAATTTGCAAAATTTAATTCAATAACAAGTGAGCATTACTTTACTACAAATTATTGAGATCCTTAAGCTGATGATAAGGGATATAACTGTAAATCCACCAAGCTAGGGGCGGACTTAGACCATTTCGGTTGTGGGGGCAAGATTTTTGTGGTGTCAAATTCGATATTATGATTAAAAAAAGAAACACCTTAATTAAGATAAACTAATATTATAATATTATTCAATAAAATGTGAAAAAATATATTAGCATTTCTTTTTAAGATAGCGTAATCTTATACTCATAAAAAATGTTCAAGACGCAATTTTATTGGACAAAAAATAAATCAATGTTGTTTAGGTAAGACATGAAAACGCTAGATGTGTCATTGTAAGTTAAAAGTTAAATTGTATTTCATACTTCTACTTATGATCCCATTATTCAACACAAATTTATTTTACCATAGGTTAAGTGACTTAAAGTTTAAGTAAACAAAAAATTGTACCACTAATTATTTTATGTATCATACCTTCAAAACAATAGCACAAAAGTTATGCTACTATTATAAATTACGGTTTATCCTTGAGGTAAGGCTTAGTTACAAAAATTCCTCCTTATGTATTGAGTATTACAAAAACCTCCCTTAAGTTTGTTACCTTCTTACAATTAACCTCTTCCCCTTAAAATGTTCCAATTTTGTCCTTGAGGGTTATTTATAATGTTTATAATATGTTATAAATTTTAAAATTTGGGTGTTAATTGTTATATCTTATAATTGCCCAAAATTTTCAATAAATAGTGCAACTTTTTTTACATATTTATTAATAATTTAATTACTATAAAAAAAGTTAAATAAAATTTTAATAATAAAGTTTATAAATATATAAAATTATATTTACACTAATTAAATAAATAATATTTTTATTGCATTAATAAATATTCAATTTATAATAAAATATTAACTTTATTAAATTGAAATATTTGATTTATAATAAAACATAAATTTACTAATATAGAAAATAAATTCACTTAACTATATATGTAAACAAATTGTTTATATTTATAAAGTATTATTATTAATTCTATTTAATTTATTGTTATACAATTTAAATTGTTAATAAATTTGTAAATAAGTTTTTTTTTTTACATTTTTTTTCAATATTTATTGAAACTTGTGGCCAATTATAAATTTTATCAATTATTTT
Organism: Penstemon newberryi var. newberryi; assembly: GCA_030819805.1. Taxonomy (NCBI): domain Eukaryota; kingdom Viridiplantae; phylum Streptophyta; class Magnoliopsida; order Lamiales; family Plantaginaceae; genus Penstemon; species Penstemon newberryi. Next base: position 11,747,595 of record JAUALY010000002.1, on the reverse strand, counting down.
GGTAATAAATATATAATTATCATTTTTATAATTTATAAGATATAAGGATTAGCACCCAATTTTTTACATTTATAAGATATATTAAACATTAATACCTATGGGCACAATTGGAACATTTTAGGACAAGGGGTTAATTGTAAGAAGGTTATATATCCGAGGGGAATTTTTATAATACCCAATACGTGAGTTTTTTTTTTTTAATTAGGCCTTATCTCAGGAATATCCGTAATTACCCTATAAATAATGACATCAAATTCATTATTAAATAACTAATACCATGTTAACAATTATGCAATCCGTCTAATCAAATCATGTATCTAATCATATATTATCTAGAAAAAATTAATTCCATACGATAAAAAGAAAAATATTAACACATTTTAGGAATTGAACTTACAATCTCATACATCTCCAAGAAGAATTGAAGAACTACAACACTAGGCCATACACTTCATCCTATTTAAATCCAATATACATCCTAAAATGGACGATAAATAATGGACGAATGTGTTACACTACATTGACAAGAGGGATGAATCTGTTACGAAAAATTTAAGAGGGATGAGTGTGTTACACTACATTGAAGAGAGAGTACTCATCTGCCACAAAAAAATTAAGAGAGACGAAAATGATAAAGTCGGGTCGTAAGAGGACCAAAAGTGCTATACACTCTAAATAGAATGTTAAATATATATTATGAGAAACACTCTCCAAAAAAACTTGATACCCACCCGTATTTTGGAAAATCTGCCCATAAATCATTTTCATGGATCAAAGTTTCATTTCTTGTGTATATTTCGGTCATTAAGATATTGGAAACTTTTTGAAAACTTTCGAGAAATGTTTCGAAAATACTAAGAAAAATTAAAAAATAATTTATTAAATAAGTAAAATAAGAGAGTATAAAGACAAACAAATAGTTTCAAAATTACAAGTTATTTTCGCTTCCATTTATTCAAAATCGAAAACTTTTCAATATTTTCGATTTGATCCTCTCCCAATATATTTTTTCTTTTTTTTTTTGCTAGTAATCAGGTTTTTAGTTATTAGATCCGGTTCCCTAACTTAGCACTTAGGTCACTAATAAAAAAGCGAAATAAAAGAAGAAAAAAGTCGAAAACCCTCTGAAGGATGACGATCTCTAGAAAACGGCGACACTATGATACACAATCGGACTCAGATTCGGATACCGAACGCCACCGCCGGAGTCGAAGCAGAAGCCGAAGCCGCCGCAGACGCCGCCACTCCTCCGGCAGCGAAAGCGATGGCGAGTCGTCCAAGCGCGGGAGTAGTAGAGGTAAAAGGAAGGTGTCGGAGGAAGAGATAGCCGAGTACCTGGCTAAAAAGGCTCAGAAAAAGGTATAATTTCAATTGCAAATCAATCCCCTCGCGATTGCGATTTCAGGTTCCGTAATATTAATATTTATCTTGTCTTGTTGATATGATTATAGGCTATGAAAGTTGCGAAGAAATTGAAGTCGCAGACTGTATCTGGATATTCCAATGATTCAAATCCTTTTGGTGATTCTAACCTCAATGAAAAGTGAGTCATTTTTCGATAAATTTTATTTGCCGGTTGAAAAACTTTATTTTTCTTGTTAATTTCTGGTACTAGGGGTTTAAACAAGTCCTAATAGTGCCGAACTACACATTGTCCAAGTTTTGTTTGAAATTTGTATGGAGTTTGAAATTGTTTTTGAGCTTGGTTTGATTGTTAAAACTAATTGAGCTCGACCTAGAGCTTTACCGAACGAGCTTGAGCGAGTATTTAGTCAATTTTTAGCTTATTGAGTTGAGTTCAAACGTAGATTCAAAAGTTATCAAACAGAAAAATGTTGTTCATTATCTGGTAATTAGTTCGAATATTTAGCCATCATTATCTGTGCGAGGTGAATGACATTATTAGAATGTCTCTGTAGTAGAGAAGGCTATGTTACTAGCAAAGCTTGTTAATCAACCTTTGTTTAGTATTTAATTTTCTTATTATACTAAACTAGTGAAAAGTATAGCATTGATAGCTTAATCATTCCCAGAGAAATGTCAGGTTTGTATGGCGAAAGAAGATTGAGCGTGACGTGACTCAAGGCGTGCCTCTTGATGAGTTCTCCATGAAAGCTGAGAAGAAAAGACAGAGAGAAAGAATGGTAATCTTGTTTAAGCCAGATTTCTAGTAGAAAATTGTTTACAATGAACGTATAAGCATCCTCGTTTTCGAAGACGTGCCTGTCCTTGCTGTGTTTTTCTGCTAGAATTTCATTCACTTGAGAGTGTCGCAAGAATAATTCTATGATTTTTATGTGATATTGTTGAGGAAACGCTTTAGCTAAAGAACTTCGTACAATATGAATATAAAATGACATCATTTTTTTGGCTGATGATGAATTAAAGTATCAAACAAAAGAATGGACTTTACGAGCACAAAAAGATATTCCATGACAAGTCTTGGGAAGATACAAACGAGCACTCAATGATATCGTTTCAGAAATATCATGGCACCATATGATTTTTTTTCTCTTTTGACAAGACAAGCTGAATCTTTGGATGTAGTCGAAACACGAGAATTAAAAGTTGATGCAGTTTTTATGTTTTCCCTCATCCCTAATGATGAAGCATCTTACTTAATATTACGAGGAACTTGTTCTTGAGTCCTCCCAAGTCCCAACCCATATTTGTTCTACCATTTTACATATAAGTAGACAAATTCATGCCATAAACTTTTTGTGCTAGATTTCCCATATTGGGGCTTTATTTTCAGAAAAAGATATGATGGTGGAAGATAGTTGCTTAATATTCTTACTTTACGTTACATTACATTTCTAGTAGTTTGAGTTCACTCCATCCCATACCAATGCTGCTTTACACCATTGATAAAATTTCTTTTCTTTTATTTCATATTCGAGGTAGACAATATTTATTTGTTTTCTGTTTTACTGTAGGCTGACATTGAAAAAGTAAAAAAGAGAAGAGAGGAAAGGGCTCTTGAAAAAGCACAGCATGAGGAAGAGATGGTAAGATCTATCACATCTTTTCTTGGAAAAGGGTTTTTCATGTTATTGACATGGGATACTTAATGGACTAATATGCGTTATATTTCCTGAGTGGTAGCATGAGCTGAATGAAATCGAAAATAGCATAATTGTGATTGATCTTATATTCACCAAATTTTGAATTGTGATGACAAATTTGTAGGCATTGCTGGCAAGAGAGCGTGCCCGAGCTGAGTTCCAAGACTGGGAGAAGAAAGAAGAAGAGGTAAGCATTATATAATAGCAATATTTATACAATTTTGGTATACTTGTTGGATAGCTGGCTGCTTTTGTGCTTTGCCTATATTAACTACTTGCTGACCTTGTTTTGTTGTTTCACAGTTTCATTTTGATCAAAGTAAAGTTAGATCAGAGATTAGGTTACGCGAAGGTCGTATTAAGCCAATTGATATACTCACTAAACATCTGGATCCTTCTGATGACTTTGAGATAGAAATAAATGAACCATATATGGTCTTTAAGGTAAAATTTTGTATTCTCTGTCTTTGTTCATCCTGCTTATGTTTAAAAAGGAATTATACGTTTCTTCTGTTTTTAAATAAAAGCCAATGAGAATTGTTTTAATCTCTCTCTTGACTGTATATTGATATTGCCTGGGTTGTGCTATTTTAGGGTTTGACTGCAAAGGAAATGGAAGAACTTCATGATGACATTAAGATGCACCTCGATTTAGATAGGACAACTCCTACACATATAAGATATTGGGAGGTACTATTTCTTTCTTTTTGGTTATCTTATGCGATCATGCTTAAGTTATAATATCTTTTGCTTACTTGTATGTTGTTAAGTTATTGGTTTCATCTTATGGTCCTTACTTTATTGGTTTCATCTTATGGTCCTTACTTTATTGTTTTCAATTGCTCACAATTTTTTATTTCCTCATAGTTGATTTTTCATAATTTCATTATTCTAAGTTTTTTATGAGTTGTAAACTTTTTGGTTCTATGCAAAACAGAATTTTTTTTGGTATCATATTGTGCTTTTAAGTCTTTTTTTCTTGTTTTGTAAGAGAAGAAATGAGGCGGTATGTTCTACTTTTTGTTGTATAGTATATTGTTCCGTACCTTCTTCTTCTTCTAACTCATCCATAATTTTCATGTCCTTGCATTCTTAGTTAGTCACCCAGAAGAAAAGTAGTATTAATCCCAGGTTGCATTCTGAGCCTATCTTGATTTTTTTTAACCATTAAATTAGTTTACTTGTAATCTTAGGATTGTTATCATGCACTTGCATATTTTGGTTTTTTTTTCTAACTTTGTTTTTAATTAATAGGCCCTATTGGTAGTTTGTGAGTGGGAGCTAGCTGAAGCCAGGAAAAGGGATACACTCGAACGTGCAAGAGTTCGGGGAGAGCAATTACCTTCAGAGATGATTGGTGAAGAAAGAGGTTTACATACGAGCATAGAAGCAGATGTAAAGAATCTATTACAAGGAAAAACCTATGTCGAACTAGAAGCCCTACAATCCCAGATTGAGTCACAAATGCGATCTGGGACTGCCAAAGTGGTTGAATATTGGGAAGCTGTTCTTAAACGTCTCCACATTTACAAAGCAAAGGTAATTCTTTTTTGCATATTGGGTCTTTTTGCATTCGTAACTGAGTTATCTCTGACAGTTTCCACACAACTTCAGGCTTGTCTGAAGGATATTCATGCGAAGATGCTGCGAAAGCATTTGGAACGCCTTGAGACACCATCAGAAGGTGAAAAGAACATGAGGGAATGGAGTCCAGAACTTGATAAGGAAGATTCTGATCAAGATTTGGAGGAGGGTATGGATTATTTGCAACTTCTTTTCATTTGCCTTTCTGGATTTTACGGACATTCAGCAGTTAATTGACACTCTCTGGTTATTTTATATGCTGAAGTTGTTCTCTCTCCAATACCGGTGATGGATGAAGAGGTCCAAGATGAAGAACCAGATGAGGGATCATATTCACCTCAACTGTTGCATGGGGATGAAAATGAAGAAGATGCCATCGACCCTGAAGAGGACAAGGCCATTTTGGTAATTTGACTTTATAGCACTCAAATATTCACTCATACATTTATTTATTGGGTTGAGGATTAATAAGAAATGTGTGGATTTGTCTACAGGAAAGGAGACGAATTGCTGTAAAGGAAGAACGACGTGTCCAAGAACTGGCTTCAAGGCCGCCCCCTCCTGCAGATAACTTCGAGAGAAATGCTTTGAAAGTTATGGGTACCATGGAAGAAGGTGATGCTGTGTTTGGCTCAAATAATGAAATCAACCTCGATTCTCAGGTAAATTTACATTTGATTGAATATTTCATCCCATTGAACCATGAGCTCTATATCTTCAAAATATAGGAAATTTTCATTCTTTAATAACAAATAAAATGGGGCAACACAGGTGTATTGGTGGCATGATAAATATCGTCCAAGAAAACCAAAATATTTTAATCGTGTTCACACCGGATACGAATGGAACAAGTACAACCAGACCCATTATGATCACGACAATCCACCACCAAAGATCGTGCAAGGGTACAAGTTCAACATCTTTTATCCCGATTTGGTAGATAAGTCAAGAGCCCCTACTTACACCATTACAAAAGACGGGGATAGTGCTGAGACATGTATCATAACCTTTCATGCTGGGCCTCCTTACGAAGACATAGTAAGTCATCTCTTTTACCTTTCTGTAATGTTATGGATAGTTTATTAGACGTAATTACAATCATTTAACTTGTTCATTGTGTGAAACCTATTATTACAGGCATTTCGCATTGTGAATAAAGAATGGGAGTATTCACATAAGAAGGGGTTCAAATGTACGTTTGAGAGGGGGATCTTACATGTGTACTTTAACTTCAAACGTTATCGATACCGTCGATGATTTGAATGGACATGTAATGTTTTTATTTGTTTGTGATTCAACTCTGGATTACTTGGGCTGATATAGTAATATGTACACGAAAGATATTGTTGTAAATTTTTTGATTGATCTAGAGTGTAAACAATTACTCCTATAATTTATGGGGCACAAAAGTTTATCAGTTACTACTAATCGTGGAGGTTGGTATTTTACAAATTTTGTTCATTGATATTGTTATTGTTGTTATTGATATTGTTGTTCTTGTTATTGTCATTTGTTATTGAAATTGTTGTTCTTGTTATTGTTATGTGTTACTCCTATTTGTGTAAGACGTAAGTGGTCTACTTGTCTTGCTTAAGGGTTGGTTTGGTTTCGATGTTAGGTAATTGAATCGATGCTTTGGGTCTGCTAAGATAATACAATATAATTACCCAATTAACATGGTTCCCTACTCAGGTTCACTAAAAAAAATTATGCAAAATGCCCCTGTTAAATTGATGCTACATTCCATCTTTTGTTCTGAATATTAATTGAAAACAATAGTAATACTATACAGTCATATATTTCAAAAATTCCATTTTGATTATTAGCATAGCAAAATAACGCAAAATGGCAAAAAAAATCAATTAGCAAGACTAGTATATAATTAGCAAATTGGAAATCTTTGATTATATATATATATTTATAGTTTTGATTGAATTCAAATCGAAGATCTTTGAGTTTTGAGATTATACTTTTTCATTGGGATAAAACTTTAAACAACACTATAATTCACTTTGAAATACGAATTACACAAAATGCGTCAATTATACGATTGAAGAGGGGAATGGACCAATTTTATCATGTTATTAATTGAAAATGCCAAACAAAATGCGTCAATTATACGATTGAAGAGGAGAATGGATCAATTTTATCATGTTATTAATTGAAAATGCCAAACGGATTCATAATTTGTTTCATGGCAGTTGAAAAGACCAAACCTTGAGGCCATCTCCAGCCGAACCGGGGAGGCAAGCAACAGCCCCCCCATCGGCTGGAGAAGGATCTCCCCCCGGAGGGCAGGCAAGCATCCGGGGGGAGTTGCTTGCCTGCCTGCCTGGAGGCAAACGCAACCTTTTTCTTTTTTATTGTTTTTTAGTTATATTTTAATTGTTTAAAGTTATTAATTTAAATGTGTAAAAAATATATAAATACTTTGTAATACTTATTAATTTAAATATTTAAAGGAAACATTAAATTATAATTTTGAAAGATATAATGTGTTCTCCTTCATATTTATACTACTAGAAGACCACTCAAACAATATCTTCAAACCAATGTGGGATAAAAACTTAACTCTCCTTATCCCTCATTGGTTTGAAGATAGTGTTTGAGTGACCTTCAAGTAGTATAAAACATGAACTATTTTCTTATGTTTAAAAAAATTAATTAGTCATTTTTTCTAATTTATATATATATATATTGAAATTAAGTTGCAATAATTTCTTATGTGTGTAAAAAAAATTTAAATTTATATATGTCTTAGTTTAAAAAATATAGCAATATAACATAAATCAATATGACTTAAATTAATATAGTAATCGAACATAAATCAATATGACTTAAATTAATATATAGTAATCGAACATAAATGAACCGGATACAAGGTTGCAATTGCTGGTTGAAGATGAAATCTTCACTTCGTCGAAGTTAAAAATGGTGTTAGGTTAGTGGTGTAATTGCTTTCGATGATATATGCAATTATAGAAACTAATGTATTTGACTGCTATATTTTTTGGAATCTAAAACATTAGCTTCAAAAGTAGTTTGACCATAGGGGGTATTTTTGAACATTTATAAAATTTGCTCTGGCAGTATCGCTAGCTATTCATTATAATCTACGGAAGAAAAATATATATCAAAAAACTAATTTTCTAACATGTAATTGGTTATTTTGCATTTTTCTAAATACAATTATTTTTTAATTACAACTTTTCTCACAACATTGGGTCCGATTTTAATTCCGGATAGGGCCTCCCTCCTAACAAATACGACTGACTCTATGTACACATGTATTGAAATTAGTCACTGACAAATATATTGTAATTGTCATGTTGATTTCTCAAACCCAACAACCATTACCCATGCAAATATTCCTTAATGAAGTAATACTATTAAAACTTAGTCTTACTTTAGTTTCGAATTTATGGAGAAGATATCGTGGCCAAAAAGCACGTGCATGATGGAAATTCAAAACCCAAAATAGGAGGGAAGCACGTGACCCAATGGAGCCGTTGCAAATCAAATAGGAGGAGCGCCTTTACCTTATTACTGATACCCCTCCTCCATATCCTCCATCTTCAATAAATTTCATCCTAGGGTTTCCATCAATCATTCATCGATCGAGATTTACTGAAAATGGACAAATATGAAAAACTCGAAAAGGTGGGCGAAGGCACCTACGGCAAGGTATACAAAGCAAAAGAGAAATCAACAGGACAAGTCGTCGCTCTGAAGAAAACGCGGCTGGAAATGGACGAAGAAGGTGTTCCTCCAACGGCACTTCGTGAGGTTTCTCTTCTCCAAATGCTCTCTCAGTCACTGTACGTCGTCCGGCTCCTCTGCGTCGAACACGTGGACAGCGCCAAAAACGGTAAACCCTTACTCTACCTCGTTTTCGAATACCTCGACACAGATCTCAAAAAATTCATCGATTCGCACCGCAAAGGTCCAGATCCTAGGCATTTACCTCCACAATTAATCCAAAGCTTCCTCTACCAATTGCTGAAGGGAGTTTCTCACTGCCACGCCCACGGCGTTCTCCACCGTGATCTGAAGCCGCAGAATCTGCTTTTGGATAAGGAAAAAGGCGTTTTGAAAATCGCGGATCTAGGTTTGGCTAGGGCTTTTACGGTGCCTCTTAAGAGCTACACGCATGAGATTGTGACTCTGTGGTACAGAGCACCTGAGGTACTGTTGGGATCTACTCATTACTCTACTGCTGTTGATATGTGGTCTGTTGGTTGTATTTTTGCTGAGATGGCGAGGAGGCAAGCTCTGTTTCCTGGTGATTCGGAGTTTCAGCAGCTGTTGCATATATTTAGGTTGCTCGGGACTCCGACGGAGAAGCAGTGGCCTGGGGTTAGTGCGTTGAGGGATTGGCATGTGTATCCTGTGTGGGAGCCTCAGGATTTGGCTCGTGCAGTTCCAACATTGGGGGATGATGGAATCGATCTTTTATCGAAGATGCTTCAGTATGATCCGGCGGATAGAATTTCGGCTAAGGTTGCATTGGATCATCCTTACTTTGATAGTTTGGATAAATCGCAGTTCTGAGAGGAAATAAAGTGAGGAGTTTATGTTATAGTCCGTCATCTTCTTGGTGATTAGGATGTGATATTGTTGTTTACTGTTGGAATTCGTGTGTTTTCTTATGAAGTTTGTTCTGGGGTATGAATGTTATATAGATTTGATGCTATCTTAAATCAATTTTATCAGCACTGCATTCTGGTTTCAAGTAAAAGAAAAATTGTTTCCTTTATATCAAAAGAAAGATTGTATTGCTTTCTTTTTGTCCTTCTGGATATGCTTATAAATCTTATTGATCTCACAGTAGAATCTGTACAAGAGTGTGAGGCTTTTGTCCCATAATCGGATTGGACCTATTAGTAAACAATTTAACTTCCCATCTCCATTTGCACCAACTAGCCTCTTTCCTCGCCTCTATCTTCTGGCCAACTTCTTCCCCTCGTACACCAAATCTAGCTTATGATATGAGGGGAAAGGGCTTGCGGTTCATTACACCATAGGGTCCCGTTGAACTATTGAAGCTATTGAGAGTAATAAAGGTTACCAACTTGAGATTGTATGCTTAGCCAATGAGTTCAGTTGTGTTACTTGTGGCTTTGGTGCTCCCGCAAATTACAATGGAAACGGATTATTATTGTTCACAATACGAATACCTAAGATTTCAAGGATCGATATATGCTAAAGTAATTATTACTCCCTTTAATTAGTAGCCGTGCTTTCTCTTTTCTTCCTGTTATATGGAGCTAATTTCACCTAAGAAATTTGAATTCTTGGACGGGTCAGACTCACATGGATGACCCGCCCCATATTCTTTTCTTTTCCGGATCATGTACTGAGAAACTAGGTGCTGCTTAGGATTATCATTTATAATAGTCAAACTAGATTTTATGAGCTATTGGAATAAAATCTATGATAAACAATATAAAAGAATTTTATATTCTTAATAATATACATAAGCATGCTCTGTTCTCATGGTTGGCTCTTTCTCTTTTTCCTCTCTTGATTTCAGATTACGAACTGGGCTAGAAATCTAGAATTGAGGTTGATGAAAATATCAAGTAGTGGAACCCACCCAACCCAAACCTAATTACCAACCGCAATAATAATTTGAATTTTGGAATACTTTATTTTAATGGCGTTGGAAGTATTTGCTTCTTCTAGAATATCATGAAAAGAAGATCATCTAAAATCTTATGTTAGAAGTTATCAATCAAAGTTTAAGATTGGGGGATCAAAAGGCAGATACATGTCCTTATCAAGAGAGTTAATAGGCACCCCACCTACTAACCATAAACCAAATATATGCGGTGTGGCCCATTGACCATGAAGTCATGAACATGTGAACGGTTGGAAATTTATTTCAATCCACCTCATCATTAAGGATCGAGACTAGGCTATCTTCCCTGTATCCAGGACTAAACTGGTATTGGATTAATTGTCCATCTTGAAATAAATCTAGTTCACAAAGAAAGCCTTCTACTTTAATATTAGTTAGGTAATGGTGTGCAAAATCCTAGTTTGAATGCGATTAATTTGGAGCAAGTTGAAAATATAGAACCGTTTGGGATCAATGAATTTTAAGTAGCCTACACGACTTGAGGGTGAAGGGCAACTCGATATCTTACCAAGATCTCATGAATTTGCCAATTATAAATGAGATGTTATTCCATTTTAATAACGTAACTAAGGCTATAAAATTTAGCCTTCAAGAAGACGATCAAAAGACTAGTTACAGCCTTACAGTTTGTCCCTATGACCACAAAAAATTAAAGGGTAAATCCCTAAGAAATCAGCTTCAATACTGAAAAAATGCAAACCTAAATATTATAAGTTCAAAATACACAATTTACTGACTTAAACATAAGAGTACCTTCCTCATAATTGTCCCGGACTCCCGGCTTAGTTTTTTAGTGCAAGTCAATCCATCCACATCAATAGGTTGCTCGTAATTACTTCATCATAATAACTGGTCCAAATTATAAATTAACTTAGGCGGGCAATATTAAATTATTCATTAAACAGGATGAGAAATAAAGTGTTGGTCCAGTAATTATGCTGCGTAATTTCAATATAAGTTGCCTCCTCTTCTCATGCTTAATTTCAAACCATTATTCCCCTCATATAGCAAAAAGCCCCCAATATATATACTCCACTCCCACACTTATCCTGTGGCCAACATATTAAATACATAATATTATTATTTTTTTATAAAATTTATTCACTATATATATATTATTATTATTATTAATATATTCGATGGAGGATGTAGAGAACTCATCAAAATCTACAAAAGTACAGGAGAAAAGACTCATGAACACCACCACTCCAGGAAAACGAAATCTCATCAAGAACAAAAGATGTTGCTGCATATGCGTCTGGATAACCTCTGCAATTTTGGGCTTGGGGCTATTATTCCTAATACTGGGCCTCACAGTTTTCAAAGCAAAGCGTCCAGTAACGAAAATCGATACCGTGGCCTTATCCAACATGGATGTCTCGTTAGACCTAGCCCGGCTCCGAGTAGTCCTCAACGTAACCCTAGACATCGGCGTCTCCGTAAAGAATCCGAATCGGGTCGGGTTCAGGTACACCAACAGTACGGCGTATCTTAGGTACAGAGGAAACGACGTCGGAGATGTTCCTATTGGTGCGGGAAGGATCGGTGCACGCGATACGCGTGCGCTAAACCTCACGTTAACGGTTATGGCGGATCGGCTTTTATCGAATTCGGATCTGTATTCCGATGCCGTTTCGGGTACTTTACCTTTTCAGACGTATATTAGAATGGAAGGGAAAGTGAGGATACTGTTTAGTATACACGTGGTTACGTATACTACTTGCGATCTGGAAATTGATGTTTTGAGTCGTAATATTTCGAATCAGAGGTGTCACTATAGGACTAAGTTGTAGCCATGGATGGATCTCTCTCTCTCTCTCTCGCATTGTCGGATCGGAGTAGATTTGTATGTAGGATGATTTAGTGGCGGTTTTCATTTTTATTATAATAATTATTTCATGTTTTAGGTTAACGGATTAGGCAGCATATCTATACGGATCGGATTTTTTATTTGTTAAATTTTAGTATTATTTTCTGGTCAAACTTATGTAATTCTATGTTTATTAAGAGTTTGGTTCTTTCTTTCTGCTCTTTGATGTTCATTTTTTTCTTCTTAGCAAATTCGCCCTAATTCTTTAGAAGAAAAAAATCATAACAATTCTCTCTCAATAATTAGTTAAATTAGTTAAAGAGACCAAAAAAATTTCATTTGTATCGCATTTTTCTTCTAAATATCTTATTAAGTTATTCTATCGCATTATTATGTGTCTTCAGGTGTTTCTCGTGCAAAATATATTTCATATATCTAGCTTCTTGACTTACACTTTTCCTTGTTTTCTTCATTACATTAGCAAAATGAACTATTTGTTCAAATAAAATACTAGTTGAAGAAAGCAAATTGAAAATATATGGGTTAATATGGAAGTGGTTTGGCTGGGTTTGTTATCAGTTTGGTCTTAATAAGTGGTTTCGACGAAACCTTTATAACTCGATTTTGATCTTAATAAGTGATTTCAGAGATTTTCGCGATTTGGATGATGGCTTCAATGGAATATTAAGATTTTAAAATATTATTAAATAATAGTTAGTGGGTTTTGAAAATTTGAGATTTGATTTGGATTGAGGTTTAGTTGTTGGAGTTATTGAAAAAAAAGTGGATGATTTGTGTCAAATTAATAAATTTATGTTTGATTATATTATATTGTGTAATGATTAAGACGATGAATTATTAATATATTGTAGTGATTATTGAGAAGTGACTGTAATTATTTTATTGTGATTATTATAATGATTTAAGTAGTTAATGAGATAATTTTTTTTTATGTTTTAATGTATACAATATTAAAATAAACTTAATTTTCGCCAACTAATAAAATTGAATATAACATTTAAAATTATAGTTACATATTTTAATAAAAATTGATAAATAAAAAAATTGATAATGCAAAAATTAAATAATATGATAAAAATTGATAATGTTAAGTATATAAATGTGGCATAGGGAGAAAATATATTATAGAAAACATAGGGAGAAAATAAAAATTGAAAACAAACAAAAGCAAAAAATGAAAGAAAGATTGGAGCTCATGTCAGTGGCCTGGGCAACCAGGGTCTGGGCCGAATCCCGTCCAGATCCGTTGCCAAACAATGTTTGGCCAGTTTGACTGAGGTCAATCTAGGTCAAACTAATCTATATTAAGCCTATATATCTCGATTAACTAGTAAAACGGGAGCTCATTAGTTAAATACTTAAATGTGACACATAATATAATATGCACTAAAATTAGATGAATTATAGGAAAGATAAGTACTACTCAGTCATATGCACCATAGAATAGATCATGTCGGCAGAGTTGGATTCTACCCAACATTATCGCGCACCTTTGATCAAATTTGACCTCATCCCGATCTAAAAAGCATGATACGTATCCATTCTAGTGTGAACTTTTATGAAGGGAACAAGATTTTCATCTCTCATACATCACCAAAATTCTATTCATTATACAACCCTAAAAAAGCTTCTGCAAATTGACATTTAATTTTTGGATTCTAAGAAACTAGTTTCATAATATTACTAATGGATTCTAAAAAACTAGTTTCATAATTTTAATAAATATCTCGACGGTAAAATAACATTAAAACACCCAAAAACCAAAAGCCTATTATATTTGTATCTATTCTCCATTAAATTTCTTCTTATGTAGCTGAATCTAGATATTTATAACAGATATCATATGTGTCACCCTGTTTTGGCCACATAATGATGTTATGAAGCTCAGTCACTAGACTACAGACTATGCAACAACCATAAACACAAAGGTTTCGTATGGGTTTGGGCCAAACATCGTCTAGAACGGTTTCCATCGTCCCAAACCCACAAAACAAGTGTTTCAAGTTTCAACTCAAAATGACTTCAATCACCCTAATCATCATACAAAATTAGTATCAGTTAATTTAATTCAAAAGGACATGATTTGACACTTCTAAAATACATCCAACCACAACCCACGCCTTCAAACGCAACTTAGAATTTAATTAACATCTTTTTGCATTCAAAAGATTCTAACTAAAATACATTCAAATCATGTAGCAATTGTTTCAACAAGTATCAAGAGAAACTTCAAAATACCCAGCCAGAGTAATTTTTACCACAAATAAGTCATCCAGACTAGGCTTTTGGGTGCGGTAGATGCAGATTATATCTATGTAATTCATCACAAGGTACTCCACAGGAACAAGAAATTTGCAAATCATACATTTGAAACATGAATTTTTATTTAAGGTGGGTGAGTGTGGGGAATGTCCAGAAAAGGGAAAAAAATCTCGAAACCATGAGATTTATCAGATACATTATAATCTCCACTCTCCAACAAAAAAACCAATGAATTTAATGGAACTTGTTCCTAGTATGGATGTTTCCATTGAATAGGCTTACAACAGAGCTAGCAGATAACACTATGTCAAATAATATGCTACAAAAACATAATGGTACACAACTACATTAATCTAACACAATCTTCCCCTATACTATGCCAACTTTCCTGTAAAGAAAAGCAATCAAAATTCAAGCTTTCTGCATAACTCATTATCAATTTTTCCTCTATACTTACTAAAAGACTTCACTGGAGCTCCAGGACACGTCTCAGCAACCCAACTCAGCCGTGGTGCAGATTTAGGCGTCATAAATCCATCCGAATCATCCAAAACAATTTCCTTCCTCTGCTCTGTAACAATAGCATCCAGTATACTGCTATACACAATCTGAAACAAAGCATCTTCATCATCAGAGGTTGTCAATTCGTCGTGAGTAACATCTCCGAACAAATTTCCGGCACCGCAAAAATTGAGCCGCCGCACAACACTAGCCCCTGATTCTTCCGTGCACTTGGTACGGAGAGGAGCGAGCATGAGTTTGTCGGGGCCTGGAGCAAATGAATCGAAGACGCTCTCTTTAGGGGTTTGGGGGTTTTCTTCATCTGAAGAAATAGATCCACTGTTGTGGTGCTTCAAATCGGGAGTTGGAGGACATAATAAATCTTCAGGGTTTGGATTAGCGGAGAAATTTGAAGATTGGGGTAAAATTAGGGCACACTTGGCCTCCTCAATGCCGCAGCTTGATTCAGCTATTTGAATGTCTCTGATACTCATGGCTTTGTGAATTTGGTTTGTTAATAAACACTCGAATATATATTTGTAAGGGTATAAAAGGAGGAGGAAGAGGAGGAGGTTAATTGGGAACAGAAGAATACTATGCGCGGCGTATGAACAACTGTGAAGTGCAAATTGGATAGCTGATGATGAAATTGATAAATCTGGGAATCCAAAAGAATTGTGGGAATCTAATTAAGATTGGGCCGTGTCAACGGTCAACGGTCAACATTGCGCAAATTTAGTCCAGTCCAATACAAGAATGATAAAATCTCAATTCCCAATATGGGCTCAAATTACAGAGTGCTGGTCAAAATTTTCACTACTTTTTTGTCCCATTATATCCCATTTGTACCCCCCAAAAAAAATTTAACAAGGATGATTTTGGTTGGTTGATTCCATTCCAGTTTATTTTATTTGCTGGAAATTGAAGATTAGTAAACCTAATATAACTAGGAATGGATCTAAGAAGTTTTCATTAGGTAAAAAAAGAAAAAATAGAGTAAAATAGCTTCAAGATTTCCTACATCAATGACATAGAGATAGAGTAAATATAATGTCCCAATTCCCATTATCTACTAGTTCCTATTTTCCTTTTGTAATTGTTTTCATTACATTGTAGTTCTAATATACTTGTGCATGATAAATTAAGCAAACGTTAATTCATATAATTATATTCACTGCACTTGTAACACGTTATTTTCGTTGCAAATGATATTAAGTGAATATTTCAGAAAAATTAAAACTTGAACATTAAATGAATACTTCTGAATCTATAAAAAAGCATAGCTTGCCCCCCCCAAAATAATATGACCGACCATGATCCAAATGTACACTTGTTTATATGCATGCATGTGTTCTACGAAAATACCATGATCAAACGTTCTTAATTTTGTAATATTACTAATAAAATAATAGAATTAAGAAACACATAATTCAAATATACTAATATTTATTCCAGTTTCATGTCACGTTTTAATGACACAATCCACATATAAACTGGTTGATAGGTTAATAGTTGTGTGAAACCAAAGTAAGTTGAGGATTTAGTTTGGTAAAACATTCATTAAATTATAGATTTATATTATCATTTTAAGCAAGATATATATTTATATTGATTTAGAAAGTTCAATCATATTTTAGAGAGGCAGAATGTTTTTCTTTTGGTGATCAACATGAAATTATTTATAGAGAAAGTCTATAAATAATCCATCATGCATTTGAACAAATATTTACTGCTAACTTTCTGAAGAATCTTTTGCCAATGCTAAGACAAAAAGCAAAGTATAGATTCTTTAAGCAAATAATACGCGAAAATAAACACATTATAAGGACACCATATACGAGCAAATAATAAGCAGACAAATATAAATGATTTCTAATTACGCCCTCCTAAAAATCCTAAAATGTCCACGTCAAATAAAACAATTCGAAGTTAAATAACATTACTAATCAACTGGCCGCCTGAATTGGGGGAAAGATAATATTGAAAAGAAATATCAAGAAAAAAAGAAAGATAATATTGAAAAAAAAACAATTTCCAACCAGTCCTCATCCCCGTACAAACTATTTTCTTAATTAGCAAATATAAGTGTTTGTTCAGACATCAGAGTGTTCTATTTAATAATATGATTTAATGACACAATTTAAGCTTGTTAAATTAAACAACTAAGAGATTCGATATGCCTGGGACAAGAAATATCAGTTAGTTTGGATTACATGTACATAAAACACATGCTTCACACCAAATTCGCGATTAATTATTACGTTTAGCTCATTTTTCCTGATTCGTTCAGCTACTTAATTTCCCCCAATTGCATATAACTTATTACCAACCAACTACTCTAATTTTCAATTTGCTTATTAACTGATGGATCAAAGTGAAGAAGAGAGTTTTTCGTTGAGTTCTTTTGATTTTAATTCGTCTTTCGGGCTATACTCTTCTGATGAAGAAGAAGATGATAGTGATAAAAACAAAGATATTAATAATGATTTTGAGGCGTACATTGAATATGAGCTACGTCCACCACCAAAAGGAACAGACGAGGAATTGGAGTTTCGTGTATCATTCTCTGCAGTTGTACCTTTTCCAGGGTTTCAACCAGCTTCTCCTATTACTATTGAAGATCCTGCAGTCAACATCTTTTTTTCTAAATTACAATACTCTTTTACTAGTAATGGAGGTGGAGATTCCAACTGCAATTTAGGTAGTACTCTGGTGGCGGGATTAGAATCCCCACGGAGAGAACTACCGGTCAATGATGGTGATCGTGATAATTATGATGTTGTCGAAGCAACAATTGGAAGCTTGTGCCTAGCAGGTAATTTAAGTTTGGGGTTTTAGTCATTTTTCTCTTTAAAATATGTATAATGAGCAATCTATCTTTCTGTAAAAAAAGTAAAAAAATATGTAGATCTATCTCCCTCTCGTGAAATCAAAGACGGGCGATATGTCTCCTTAACATACATGGTGTTATTTATAACCGTGTAAATTCAATATTAACTGGTTATATGCTCAAAGACAGTTTTAACCCCACTATATCTCATATGTTTTAGTAATTTACATTGCCTAGACATGAGCTATTTATCTCGGCAATCAAAGAAATATGTAGGTTACCCTCTTGTAAAAATAAAAAATGAACGAATAATACTGATCAATTTATTTATTTTTATTTGTTTACTATTATTAATATTATATTATAAGGATAAACACAAAAACAAGTGTAGATAGAGACATTGGGATGCAGTGAACATTTTTTTCAATATTGTGTTTTAGCTATTTCTTAATAGCTTTTTTCAGCAAGTTTAATCCCCTATTTCAAATATCTCTAGGACGTATATTGCTATTAATTTCTTAAAATTTCAATGGAGACCTAAAAACTTATAATGATTCCTGGTGTAGATAAGTAACTCTGTAACTGCAATGTTATTTTTACACTTTACAGCAAAGCATCATCATCAAACACAATTACTGTGACGAATGGAGGGATTACGAATCTGGTAGTGAAATTAAAGTCTATAATATTAAGCTTGCGATCAATACGTACCTCCTGTAACAGTCGGCCGCGGCGACCAGAATCCCCAAACAGACGGCGGAGCTGGAGGTGTATTAATCTGATGAAACCGTTCGAGAAATTGTGCAATTGGCGCACGAACAATCAGCAACTTATGGTAGTGAAAAAAAACAACGGCGGCTTTGAAAGATCATCGCCGTCGCCGAAAGTGGTGTTGGAGGAATTAAAGCTTAATGTGTTGAGGAAGTTGTTCGTTAATGGTGGAAACAAATTAATCAGACGAGTTGAGATTACTAAAAGTTGCCCTAATTCAATTAAGTCATCTCCTGTTCATCAATCAAGCGATGCTTCTTCATCGTCTTCAGTTTGTGCTGCCATTGCTCACTGTAAGAAATCATTGGGTCGAGCAGATGAATTTTGCTTCTGAATTTTTAGAACGGAGATCTAATTCTAAACGTCAATTTCATACATTGCTTGGTTTTTCTTTTTCTTTTGGGGAAATAATAATTCCACAATTTTATTTGTGGGCTACGTGTAATGGGTCGTTTATATCATGCTTGGTTTTTGGATCAAATTTAATAAGAAGAAGCCCATGAAAAGGGCTTTTTCCATTTCAAAATTAAAGGCCCATGTCCAGGTCAGGAAATATGAAGGTGACTAAAGAAAGAAATCTGAAGAATTCTTTTATTTTTGAGAACCAGATATAAGTCACATTTATAAATAACTTAAGGATGTTCCATAAAAATGGGAAGTTAATAGAGGCCAATTTTGCTAAGTAGTTAACAACTATATTACGTTCGCGAACCACGTGAGAGTTACACACACACATGACAGATAGAACTTAAAGTTACATATAAAACCTTACAACTCTTTTTTTCTAGCGGATGAATTTTAATTCAAAGAAAGGAAAATCCTAAAGACCCTTTTTTTTAGGTGACCTAACTAGTGAATTATCATTAATCAATAAGGTTACAATTACATCAATATGACTGTGAATGGTATTACAAATAAGACTAGAAGATAAGAAACTAAGTGATGAACCATCATGTTTTCTTTAAAGGAAAATACGACGGACACCGAGAGATTCAAAGTCGGTCGATAAAATTCGGATAATGTTGAGAATGAGACCAATATCATTTAGGTACACGAAAGAACTTTCAATACCATCTATTTTTCCATTTCCTCACATGTTCTGACGCTACATTTTGCTATTCTATAAATATTGTCCAATCTCTCCACCCATCTGACCCGGTATTTTAGGATATTTGAAAGTATCACTTCATAATGGTGTAACTAGGGCTGAGCACAGTTCAGAAAAACGATCGAACCGAACCGGACTGAATGGTTCGGTCCACGATTTTTCAGGACAGAACTGACTAGGAACCGAAAATTCGGTTTGGTTCGGTTCGTACCGTTTCGGACCGAATCTCACCCGAAATAGGATCGAACCGTGAAAATTTTGATTTTTTTTTACCGTACCGGAAAATTTTATTGTTTGTTCGGACCGAATTGGACCAAAGCGAACCAAACCATTAAATTTTGTGGTAAAAAACTGGAAAAAATAGAAATCGGGGAAATCATGGACTGGACTGGACTGGACCGAACCGAACCGGACAGTTCGATTTTTGTACCGAACCGAAATTTTCGATCCTGTAAACGGTCCATGGATTTTCAGGAACCGAACTTCGGTCCGGTTCGGTCCAAATGCTCACCCCTAGGTGCCATGTAAATATTTGCTTTGTAAAATTTAAATATAGATAGTTAGTGAATTATTCGCTAGACTCCTAGCACCTATTTAATTATAGTGTGTTCACGACCAAAATCATGGTCTTAAAATTCAAGTGGAACATTTAGCCTTAATTTGAAGGACCATATAAATAAAGGGAATTATTGCACTTTATTCCACCATGAATTTTGATTGTTATAAAAATTATTTTTATTTTGAGATTTAAATTTTTTGGAAATTTCAACAGATTGTTGCCCAAGTCCAACATGTTGCCTTGCCAAAATTTTCGTCCGTTCTTAAGTGCGAGCCCATTTAGTGATATTCTCCATCTCTCCACTACATTAAAAAAAGTTAAAAAACAAGAAACAAACTCCATTTCCCCAGAAACTTCTCCTCGTGCACATTACCAGCAGTCCTCAAAACTCAAAAGTCAACACGTACATAAATAATATATCTAACGCACCAGTCACGTGTATTTAAAATTTTTATTTTTTATTTATTTTTATAACTCAGTCACGCGTATATATGTAGTTAATTAATGGCGTATGTGCTATGAACTCTTTAATTCCTTAAATTTCAGAAGTTAATTGCATGTATATTTGATTTGTATCCAAATATGAGTTTCATTTCATCCTTTCAAAAGCATTGTTAAACACATAAAAAAGTCATATTTCCTAGGAAAGATTGAAAAATTATTACCTAAACCTAATTTAGTAGAAGTTTCAAGATCTTGTGACAAAAAATGATATAACATCACTCATTTAATCTCACAATTTATGATGTATTGGTGATGTAGTGCTACTAAAATATCACGATATATATTTATTCAAAGAGAACAACCATCAATTATTGATGATTAAATTAATGCATCATATCACATATTTTAATCTATTTTTCCTGATACCTCTAATAAATTAGCATAACTAACAAACTATGCGTGACTTTCAATTAGTTTATAGGTAATTGAAGAAAGTAGGCATTATTGATTAAGCTAATTGTTGTGGTTGTTAGCCAATTAATAATTCAATCAGTTTATAGAGCTAATGCCAATTTATCCTCGTGTCATATACATTATGTTCAATTTACTTTTCATTATTTGAAAAAAAGAACATTTTACCTCACGTGAGTGCAACATGAGGGTAAAGTCAATGTTTTTTAAAAACCGGACCGGACATCGAACAGTAGCTATATTGGTTATTGGTTAGATCGATTTAGGGTGAGTTTGGCCTAGCGATTCGAAAATCAATTATAGGAGAATTAATTTTATTAAAATGGATTTTGGCAATAATTGATTATGATAAAATTCAATTATAAAATAATTGCTTTTGGATAATAGCTTTTGCAAAAGTAACACTCGAGTAGCTTCTTAAATAAGTTGATTTTTAGCTTCTGGAGATCCCAAAAGTGATTATGATATTAGGGGCCAAACACCATTAAAATCACGATTGACTAAAAACAAATTTTATAATTGGGGCCAAACACTTCAAAAATCACAATGGATGTCTAGAAGTGCTTTTAAGAGCTCCCACCGCTGGGCCAAACTCATCCTTAACCATTTTAACCACTAATTCAACCAGTGTGATATCATTATGAAGTAATAATTTAAGTTTTAATGTATGTTATCGACTATTTAAAAAAAAATCTTAATAATGTTTTCAAGTTTATTTTCATAAACCAAATGTAATCTCACAAATTGTTTTTCCTACAAATCTTGATTTGAGAATTAATGATAGCAACAAAATTACAAGTATGTTAACATGATATCAAAACAATAGTCCAAACTGTGATAAATATCATATAAAAAACAATAATTTTTATTACTAATTACCTATGGAAACGAGAAAATATTAATGAATTTTATCGCCTAAACCTTTATATAAAAAAACATAAAAATACTTGAAGTTAGGGAATTTTTTACTGAAATTGATGCTCAAATATATTTCTATAACTTATTGTATAATAAATTTTAGGTTTCTTGTTGATTTTGTTTGATTCAAACTGAAAAATAGAAGAGATGTGAGAGTTTCTTTGAAGTCTAAATGCAGAAGAGAAGTAAAAATTCGTACAAGTAAACTTTTGTTTTTAATAAGTGGACAAGTGATTCAATCGATTCACTAGTTCACCGGTTTTTAGCCGATCTTTTTCGATTCGAACCAATCAAGAACAAACGTATTTTGGAGGATTGGATTGACAACCGGTTACCGATTAAACCTGTCAAACCAAGCGGTCCGGTCCTATTTTTAAAACACTGGGTAAAGTGCCACATTTATTATAACATAGGGGGTGACATATTTAAGAGGAGTAGTTTTGTTAATTTTTTTTTTAAATTTAAAAAGATTAGGGGTAGTGTGAAACTTTTATAAAATTATGAGGGATAAAACGTTCTTTTTCATATTAAAAGAATGTAAATTAAACATTATGCATATCACGAGTAAATTGTCAGTATCTTTTTTATTATATTTATCAAGATAATATAAATCTCCAGTTCCTTTTTCTTCTTCTTCATTTTTTTTTTCTTTTTCTTTTTTTTTTTTTTTTTTTTTTTTTTTTTTTTTTTTTGTGTGGGAGGGGAGGGGGAGAAAAACTCCAGTTCCGTTGGTTTTTGCAATTTTTGTAGCCTAGTTGGCTATCTTCTACTATTTACATAGGTGCATGTAAATTTTACATATAGTAATAAATTACTCCCTCTCCCTATGTCCCTTTTACCTTGATCCTTTTAGTTTGGACGCAAAATTTTAAATAAGACTTGAAAAGTGAAATTTTAAATATTTTGACAATCATACCATTTTTTAAGTATTAAAGTAATAGTAAAGAATTAGTGTTGTCAAATAATTAAGTTATGTGAGAGGATAATTTTGAGAAGTTTTTTTTTTTTTTTTTTTAAGACATCTCGAAAAGGAAATACCCCATGTAAAAATTAAACATTTTGTTATTAATACATACTTAGAGTGAACATTATCACACATTTTAATGTTATGATTTATTAAAATAAACATTTGATGCCATAATAAAGCACCATTTTTTTTTATTGGATAATTAATGAAAACGGATTGCTTTTAACAAACAAGAAAATACAATATACTCCATATTTCTATAATTTTTGTTCCATTACTATAATGTGGAGTCAAACTTTTTAATTTTTGTAAGTGACTTACAAAATTAAATTGTTCATATTTATATCATTTTTATCTTGTAAATATTAATACATTTATATGATATTATACAATATTATCAAAATATTATTGAAATAAATTAAATAGATAATTTATAATATGTTTTTAAAATTTTATCAAGTTGACCGACTAATTTTGACCTAAGGATTAAGAATTATGGGGTATATTTTATTTATAGATAGATTTAGGAATTTCATAATAAGTTACATAATAACTTACGTTTCTTTCCAAAGTAAAAAAGAAAAAACACTACGTTACGCTTTTCACCTATAATAACTTGGGACAGGAAAGAAGAAGAAGAAGAAGAAGACACGAGTCCATCTCCATCTCCAATTACAATTCCTACAGCCTGTATCTATATCTTATACCTGTATATATATGTAAAAAATAATATATATATAAAATAATAAAACAAATACTAATACTCTTCTTTGCCTTTTCAGATTCATTATCAATCAAGACTCAATTTTATTTTCTATTCTTTTAGAACCACAACTCCACTATTTGAAGGAGGAATATATATTCCGCCCCTTTCCTTTGACTAAATTCCAAACCTTGATCGGTAATTCTGGATTTGCATCTCATTTTCGTGTCTCTCTCTCTATATTTTAATTGTATGATTTAATATAATTCTCATTTACCGTATTTTGTACCGAATATCATTTAAACTCTTTATTTGTTAATTTTTGTGTAGTACATCCTGATTGTCTATAAAATCGGTTTGTAAAAGTTCAATTGACGCGTTCGAGCTATTTTTCCGGTGTTGAGCAGTTAATTGGTGTTTTGGTGAATGAGGAGAATTTTTTAGTAGTTTTGAGGGTTTTCCAAAGAGAAACATGGATGGAGTGCATAGGGTACTGATTCAGGTTCTAACAGAGCCCCAAAAGGGTGGAGAGTCATTGATTGGTACTATAAAGATTGCTGTATTGCCAATCGCTAAAGTTTTTACTATGTGTTTCCTTGGATTTCTCATGGCTTCTAAGTATGTAAACATTCTACCTTCTAATGGAAGAAAGCTCTTAAATGGAGTAAGTACACAAGGTTGCTTTGATGCAGGTTTAAATCTTATGCTATCCGTAACTTATAATACGGTCTTTTGTATGCAGTTGGTGTTCTCACTTTTGCTACCTTGTTTGATATTTGCCCAATTGGGACAAGCGATAACGTTCGAGAAAATGATTGAATGGTAAGGAGCAACATTGGTTCAATTACTTGCTCATCTTAAATAGGAAAAAATAATTTCTAAAGTAATAAAGTTCTCATTTTTACAGGTGGTTTATTCCTTTCAATGTTGTTCTTGCTACCATATCGGGCTCTATTATAGGTCTCGTTGTTGCATCTATTGTCCGTCCTCCTTACCCGTTTTTCAAGTTTACCATAGTACAGATTGGAATAGGTGAGTATCTATAATAGAGTTACCTACGTTTCTAGTGCCAATCAGTTTTGTTCACATTGTGTTTTTTATGATGAAGATGGGTTAGATGTTTTATAATTTGTTCTTTTACACTTGCATACTTGTTTTCTATTGTGTTAGTTTCCTGAGCTTGCTGGTCTTTTCATGCTTTCAGGAAATATTGGAAATGTACCACTTGTTCTGATTGCTGCATTGTGCCGAGATCAATCAAACCCTTTCGGTGACTCCATAAAATGTTCTCAAGATGGAAATGCATACATCTCATTCGGTCAATGGGTAAGTTGTTGCTCACAATTAATGATTTCTGGACCCTGCAGCTCATGTTTAATATAAACATAAGTAAGCAGGAAGTCCAACTGTTAACAACTTTTGGAGCTATTTCAACGTTTAAGCCCTTTATATGTATTACTCTTGTTTTCTAAGAATTTTTAGAAATTCATTCCCGGTGCTTAGCATTGAAACTTCAAAAAATAGATGAACCCCCCAAAACCACGATCCACAATGAGTTTAGGCCCTTCAGCTTACCTGTAGTCATAGTTATAGCCCTTTTTTAATATGAACGCGACAATTTGTTTTCTCATAGGTTGGTGCAATTGTCCTATATACCTATGTTTTTTCTATGCTTGCCCCTCCTCCCGGAGGAACATTTGATGTTGAAGATGGAAATCTACCAATTAAAAATTCTCAGAGGATTAGCTCAGATGCCCCTGCAAAAGATGGTAATCCCGAGCAAGTTCCCTTGCTCAAGGAAGAGGTTATACCAACTCATACAAGTGTTACAAAGCAAGGGAAGGTAAGTACCTACTTTAAATAATTGGTGCAGACTCTTATACTGATTAATTGTGCACTGAAGGAACTGTGTAAAACATAAGGGATGCTGTTTACTGCAGTGGATGTTTGTCGATGATGTCTAGTTACTATTAAATGTGTTTCCTTATCTACTACTTTCTTCTCATATAGGTGAAAATTTTTCTGAAATTTCTGTATGAGAAGTTGAAGCTCAAGCAAATCCTTCAACCTCCGATTATTGCTTCTGTAAGTTCAGTTTCTTCCACTCTGTTTTGGTAAACTAATGTTATATTAATTGATGCATTCATGTCTTGAAGAGCACTTTGTTGAGGCAACTTTGTTTTTTGGCATTATGATTGTTAACTTCATAGTCATAACGAACCATTTGTAGACTCGTCATGATTTTGCACATTCATTTTGTAAATCTGTTCTTCCAGTATATTTTGGTAAACAATTTATTTAATATTTGTTTTCTTCATTGGTACGTACATATTGTGTAAAGCTATTTGTTATGACCAATTGGCAATTTAACATTTGAATTGTAACCTCATTGTTCTTGTTAGTCGTTCAATGGTCTTTAATTAGAATCATCATGGTTTTGTGCACTGAGTCACAAGATTATAGGCTAGATGATGCTTTGCTTATGGAGGAGTAGAATAAAACATAGTTATTTGCCAACATGTTAATTTACCATCAACCCCGTCCCTTCCCGTATTTTGGCAATCAGAACTCTAGAATTCGATGCTGTTCTGTGCAGAGAATTTAGTTGTTTTATTTGCATCTTGATATACAACTTTTTCTGCAGGTCCTCGCTATAATTATAGGATGCGTGCCGTTTTTTAAGACATTAATCTTCACTTCAGATGCTCCTCTCTACTTTTTCACAGACAGCTGCATGATTCTTGGGTACGATCTTCCTTCACTGAACGAGTTTATTCTTATAACTCCTTAACTTTCAATCTGTATCTTTCACAATTTCGCAACTGTTGATGACATGGAATTTGATTTGTTCATTATCAGGGAAGCAATGATCCCGTGCATACTATTAGCTCTAGGAGGTAACCTCGTAGATGGTAAGTAAAGTAGGCATTTGATACCATGCTATTTCCTTCAGTACAACGTGTGACTGAATATGAATATGAATATGTTGCAGGGCCAGGGAGTTCAAAACTTGGTGCAAAGACGACTGCTGCTATTATTTTCGGGCGACTGGTTTTGGTTCCTCCAACCGGACTTGGCATTGTAATGCTGGCTGATAAGCTAGGGTTCCTTCCTCCGGGTGATAAAATGTTCAGATTCGTGCTCCTTCTCCAGCACACCATGCCCACTTCTGTCCTTTCAGGTGAGCATTTCATGAAGAACAAATCTCAGATTTTTTATTTAATTCTTGTTTTTTAAAGCCTTCTCCTATAAAATATGCATTCAATTCACAGGCGCTGTAGCGAGTCTGAGAGGATGTGGAAGGGAGTCAGCGGCAGTGTTGTTCTGGGTACATATATTTGCGGTTTTCTCAATGGCTGGATGGATTATTCTTTATCTCAACATTCTCTTTTGATGACACCATACTACAGGCACACGCTGCTGTCGACGTCTGAGTACATATTGTTTTTCCTCTGAGGGTAGATAGGGAATATATCACTCAAGTAGTAGATGGATTACCGTCTATAATATGGTTGTTGTATGAAGAACTCTTCTTACCTTTAAATCTTTAAAAAATATATATATATATTATTCTTCATATTTCCAACCGTCTTCTCCATTCAATTCTTAATTTACCACGGGTTCCAATTCTATTCAGTAAATGAATGATCCACATCCAATATATTCATATGTACATAAGAAATGTATTGACTTGATTCTCTCGGTCCATTTATTTTTGCCATTTGGGATGTTCCATAACAACAGTACATTTTCAAAAATAAATTAGTTTTTTCAGAAATATCATCTAACATAAAGTAATGATTTGACACCACGAACTCCCCACCACTACTTTTATAAAACTTTCACTTTTTCAACTATTACCTTAAACTACGTACAAAACCCCAAGAGAGCAAAATACGGAATGAGTAGATTCGATCATAACATTTAAGTTAATATTTTAAGGAGAAGAAAGATACACAAAATCATAGAATTATAATATACGATCAACATAAATTTCTCATATTCGAAAAAGAGTCGGATCAACAGATGTTTATCATATTCGAAAAAAAGTTGGAAGAAAATAGAAATAGTTAGATCTTCTTGTCCTTGATTTCAAATCAAGATAGAGAGACCCATGAACTGTGATCCCGATAAGTATAGACACAATGGTCCAATGGGAAGAACAACATTTGAAATGGAAGAGCCATATTCAATCCATACACAAACAATTATGTGTAAAAAGAAATTAGAAAATGATAATAGAGTGTTCTATCCTATTAAAGTTGTCATCGCCTGTGCATATAACAAGAATAAAATCACATGTTTCATCATAACATCAAGAGTGTAAGCCATCAATCCCAGTTTATTGGCTCTTGAATTAAACCTAAATCACTTGCCAACACGGTGAAGTCTTCTTATTACACTTCTAATACCATGGGTCAGATTCAAGAAAACCTCTATGGAACCATAACAAACTCAGAAAATTTTCCAAAGCCTAAAAAGTCCACTAATTCTAATCACAAAACAAGTTAGAAAAAAGACCACCACCTCCTCTGGCCATTCTCTCTGCAGTAAGGGATGCGCCCACTTGGCCATCTTCCATCTGCAGACGGCTTGCCTAACAACAACATAAGAGAAATTCCAACCACACTTACAATAGGAGCAGCAAGTACGAACCATCTGTTTCTTGGATTTTCTCTAGGACCATTGTCCCCAATAGAATCTGCATTGTCTAGTTCCCTTCGCTCTCTACCTCGATCGAGTTCAAAAGGTTCATCTAAGTAACTATCCTCATTCACATTAAGCTGATGGATATCAAGTGTTTGAGATCCATTACCTCTATTCCTTTTCCTTTCTTCGTAATCCTTGTCGTCAGTTGGAAGCTCATATCGGCAAATTGGGCATGTATTTCGTGCTCTTAACCATGGTAAGATACAGGTAGGGTGATAGAAGTGAAAACAAGGAAGCTGATTTACTAAAGTGCCAACAATTAAAGAATCCTTGCAAATTGCACATGCCAAGCTATCTTGATCTTCTTTAATTGTCACACGGGGCATATGTTTTATGAAAGACGCAGCAGTAGGAGGTGCTCCTCCTCTTGAATTTTCAGTATATTCAGTCTCTTCAAAATTGGTGAAGAAGTCAGTGCGTGCTTGTATCCTGTCACGTAGTCTGCGTGAAAATGTAACTTCAACTTCAGGGGGTAAAATTTGATTACTCCAATTAGTGTAATCATTGCTTCCATTAGATATCAAAGGCCCATGAATCGTGTTTCCCTCAATGTCATCTTCCTCCCATTCACTATCATCTTCATCTTCTTCTTGATCCTCTGAGTTCCAATGGTAGAGTCCAGCATTCATTGGGTCAATATCAGTATCACTTCCCAAGTCACTTCCTCTGTCCGGATGTCCAAAATTGTCGTTTCCCAAGAAACTGCGGCCATCAAAAGAGGCATCAGAGTCTCCCCCAAAGGCACTATGGGAAACAGTATCAGCCTCACCATGGAAAAGCCTATATCTCCTAAAGCTGAAATTTGATTCTGTGTCTCCATAGAGAGAATCAAAGCCATCACTTTCAGTATCTGATAACACTCTACTCCATCTTCTAGACCCACTCGGAGTAGTGCGAGTACTAGTAGTATGCTGCACTAACCTCGTAGCACCATCACCATCTACAGATTGATCATCCTGCTCCAAAACCGTAGACTGGGTTTGCCTAGCCAAGTTTATCATTTGCGAAAATTGTTGAGAGAACAAACTCTCAATGGACTCGGAGCTTCCATACCTTGCTCTTCTTGATAAGGGCGTTCTTCTTGAGTACACATCCGGTGAGGTAATCTCAAGATCCTCCAACAACAAAAATTTGCAATCACCACATAAACTGATGGGTACAAGGTCATCATCTGAGGAAAGGTTTCTTTGGCACAAAACACATGTGGCCGCAAGGGCATGCAGGGAAGAGTTATTAACAACTAAACCATCATATGTGTGGTGGTTGGAGGATTCAGAATCCCCCAAATTACTTTCTGAACTGACATCCATGTAAAACTGCAAGGAAAAGCAAAACAAAAAGAAATTGAGAAAGGCTAAATACTTTGTATAAATTTTAAAGTGAAAAACATAACAAATGAGAAAAAAAAATTGGTGTATAAGGGGAAAAATGCTCGGATCTTAGATTACGCTAAGAATTATTCTGCCTGTGTCAGTGGATGTTTACAAAACTAACAATTTATTCATAGGGGGAAAGTCACAATGTATCAGATTAGATTTGGCAGAGTTGGAAAAAATAATCAAAGTCCGTAAACATCACAGAGTACATATATACGTAATAATGATAACAATTGAAGTTATTAGACTGAAATTTTTCAAAATATTAGAAATTAGGTCGAATTAATTCTTCAATTGAGGATGAGAGAGCAAATGGATTAAAGACGAGATTTCGAGCGGTCAAAAATTACTTACCAGCTATAGTTCTTAAGCTGCTGGATGGATGAACTAAACTTCTGAATCCGATTATTTAAAAGGGTGAGAGAGAGCATCAAAACAAAGAAATAAAGCGAGATAAATTTAATCCAGAAATGGTTGGTTTAGGTAAAGATAAAAGGAAGAAGAAGAAATGCGGAGCCGAGACAATTGAATTGGGGTTTAATTAAATTAGTAAAGAAATAAAAAAAGTGAAAACAACACAGCTGGGGTTGTGGACCGAGTCACTCAGTGAGTTGGGAAAAAAAACGCTCCACCTACAACCCACCTATTTATAAGCTACATTCATTTGGCTCCTCCAACTTTCTCTCGTGTTCAATTTCCCCCTCCTCGCCTCCTTGCAACTATCAATTGCATCACTTTTGTTCCCTCCGATTAAAGTTTTGTTGCAATTGTACCGACCCTTTAGTTTCAAACTATTTTATTCAAAAGACCACTAGAAAAATGCCTTAAATTTCCATTTTTACGTTCACAATTGCTAGGACTAAAAATCAAATCAATCTACTAGAGTTCGTTCTATAAAAGTTTGTTTGAGCACGATTCTCGCACATATCAATAAGCTTGAACAATATATTTTGTTTGATAACTTTTGAAATTCGACTCGATAAGCTAAAATTGACAAAAAATGTCAAACTACTCAATACTCGACTCGAGCTCGGTTCCTTTAAGATCAAATCAAACTCAAACATAATTTTAAATTCATAATAAAATTCAAATCAAGCTTGAACATTGTGTCATTCGGTACTAATCGACTCGTTTATACCCCTAATAAGAGCACTCCAACCATCATTTGAAGAAATTTAAGACATTTTATTTAGTTTGACAAAAATGTGTTAAAACTAGTGGTTCCATGAATTGAAGCATATTATAGTTGGAGGAGTCAAAGTGTTGGAATTGATAGTAAAGAGAAAAGGCGAGTACCTAATTTAGTTGGAGGGGGTAAAATGAAATTTAATCTCTATATTAGTATTGCCCATTTTTTTCTTTAATGCTAATTCTGCAGCTAAACAACGTTTTGAAATTTGAGCTTCCTGTTTGGCAAACCGTTATTTTTAATTTGTTATTATTAATTATTAATATTAAATTCAGAAGAATATGTTATTTTAATTCGTATAATTATGTCCCTTTTTAGAGTAAAGTTGCCTTATTAGACCAAAAAAATCAGAAATGATACAACTGTGAAGACCGACCTATATAATCAGATAATAAATGAGAAAAACAAGCTACCTAAAAGAATGATCCTTACAAATTTAGAATCTTCAGAATTTATGATTTGTCATTCTTAGCTAGTTTTTATGCTTATTAACTAATTAATTATATAATTATATACTGTTAAAAGGTGACAATTTATCTTGCTTAATGCAGTGTATTTGTCACCAACTAAACTATAAGGAATTCAGACAATTTTATGTTTTATTATCTTTTACCTTTTTTTGTTACAAATATTTTACCAATTAAAAAATGAAATGAATAGAGACTAATTACATCTAACTACACGGAGCTAATCGAGCAAGAATTAATAAAGAAAAATAATTAAAACAATTTGTTTGTGAATATATAGAAAATTCTAATTCTAATTCTGATTGTAATTGTAAATAAGAGTGGATGCGATTTGATCATCAAACTGATGAGTCTATTTTCCGTATATTAATTGTTTATTGTCCAGGTGTCAAGATTAAACGGGACTTATCAATACGAGGAGCAGTAGGTCAGTCAAGTCCTTCCTCAAAGTTTCGGGATCTTAACCTGAAATCAAAGATAACTACGTTGGGTTAGTACCGGTGGTGACCCGGTGATAACCCTCCGATGCTTAAGTTAGTGTCGAGGATGAGAGATATGGTTTTTTTATAATATGTTCAGATTATTGCCCCCCCCTGTTCTCTAGAAGGAGGGATATTTATAGTTTTCACAATCCAACTACCGGGTCGGATTGTGATGAGACGTATGGACTCGGATACGGGTGTGGTTTATTCGACTTGACCCGGTGGCGTTGTGATGTGAAACTTCTACGGACGTCGGCCATCGACACACTCATCGATTGTTGTACCTCTATTCTTGGTCATGTCGATATTATATATATATTTTAAGCGTATGTGGTGGTCCACGTCAAGGGACGAAGACTTGGTACATCAAGAGTCCCCCAAGTTCATGAGTTCAAGTGTGGCGCGAAGTCATGAAGTTTATATTTAGGAAAAATTTTATAGATTGGCAAACATAGTATATCGAGAAACTGAGAACTGAGATTAGGTATGTGGTGGTCCCCCAAGTTCAGGAGTTCAAGTGTGGCGCGAAGTCATGAAGTTTTAGCGCGCCTTTTCTGAGGATGTAATTCAAAAATTGTACTGGATGTGAATCGTCACAGTTCGTCAGGGGGCAATGTGCAATTTGCCCGTGCGGTTAATAAGTGGTCCTATATATAGGTCCCACGAATGTATAGCGGAATTACTTTGCAGTAAAAAGGTTTCGCATACTCAGAACAGTACTCGTTCAATTTATTTATACTGCGTGAGAAAAAGAAAAAATGTCGTCGAGTGGTACGGAGGGGGATTTCGATGACATCGACAGAAATGCTCTACAAAATGTATTAGATTTTGTGGAGTCTCAAGATGGGTCCGATGATGCTGAAGGGGCCGGTGGTTCTCGTCGATTTTTTACCGAGACTATGTATCACGAGTTTGTGGCTGGGGATTACAGGCGTACTCTAGCCGAGATGAGCGAGGCGTTCTCGATTCCCGCTGGCTGGACGATATGCACCCCAAGTTCCAACCAAAGGATGCATAATCCTCCTCGGCCTGGCATGGCGATTCACGAGGCAAGTTTAGAGGGTGGATTTCGGTTCCCGATTCCCCCAGAGGTGGCTGGGATCATAAATGCGTTAGGTGTTCGCCCTACTCAGATACTGCCAAATGGTATGTCGACTATTATCGCCTTCTGCGTGGTTATGAAGGTACTCGATCAAGCTGCTTCGTTCGGTAACTTCTGGGCCCTATTCAAGGTTACCGAGTCTCCGAAGTCGAACGAGGGTTTCTACCAAGTCAAGTCACGGGGAAACAACAATCGATTCCTATGTTCGACCAAAAGTTCCCACGGCAAAGGGTGGAAATCGAGATATATTTACGTATATCCCCCGAAGGGTTACAAATGGAACGTCAATTGTCCATGGCGGGTTGGCGCAATTAACCCAAAAAACGTTCCGAAGCCTTCCTGGCACGAGGGATTCGTCGAGAATCTCCGACGATACAACCTCGACGTACAGAAGCTTGTCGAGGAACCACGGCTTCGTGCTTGTGGGTTAACGTCGTCGCGTAGGAAGGTTGGGGACCCCGAAGACCCTAACAAGGAGGAGGTACTCCGTGGGGCCATGGTTGTGCCGAAGGGGAAAGAACTACACGACTTGCAACGAAAAAATGAAGCGTTTTGGAGTCGTGCTTCGACATCAAGGGGGCCCGCGGCGATACCGAGAGCTACCAGTAATGTCGGGCAAGCCGTAGAGTCTGGGAGGATCATAACTCGCGAGGAGCGTCGTCGTGGAAAAAGACCGCGAGTTGAAGAGGATGATGATACCGAGGGAGCTGCCGGTACTGCGGATCAAGGGAGCGGTAGGATTTCGGATGAGGAACGACCATTATTCGATTGGACTTTGTCTGATTGGATGGCGTCGGAATTGACACATCCTGGCGGTTTAGGGCCTGATACGTCGGTGCTCTATTCTGAGTCTTATAATTCGGCGTTTGCAGCATTTATACATGGCATCTTCAAAAGCGACCAGGCGCTGTTAATGAAGAAGTCGGTTCAACAGAACGTGCATACCGCCGGGCGTCTTGGTGTCGGCGTACGTGAGCCTTTTAATTTTTTGATTGCTCTTGTTTTCCATATTCTGCTTATATTAATACACTTGATGTTATCATGCAGATGCTACAATTCCTCTTTCACGGTTATTATCGTGCCGAGTTGGCAGAAGTGGAATTAAATAAACAAAAGGACGCGAATAAGGCTGCCCTTCGCGCGAAAGACGAGCAGCTAGTCGAACAAAAGAAAAAGGCGGAAGAATCCCTTCGGGCTAAGGAGGAGGAGCTTGACGAGGCCGTCAAGCAACTAAGTCTTTTGTCGATGGAGAGAGATAAAATGAGGGCCAGCGAGTATCACCAGGAAGAAATCATTTCCGCAGATCAGAGGTTGGCTATTGCTAAGGAGTTTCTCGAGTCTCCCGTGTACGAGTATTTGTCCGATGCTAAGATGGGTGTCGAGCTCTTGAAGATGTTCGATAAAGCAATCAGTCAGTGCGCATATAAAGGTTTTCTGACCCCGGACTTCGATCGTAATGCCGTCAACCCGTTTTGGGATGAAGAATGCCAGGTCGAGACCCTCGAGGGGGAGGATGAGGAGGAAGCAACAGCTCGAGGCCACGAGTTTGGTAGTTTGATACCATCGCGCCATCCCGAGAATAGATAGATTTTAGGCGACTGTAGGTTTTGCAACTAGCTAGGGTCTTTGTAATTTTTTGTTAAAAATTTTAACGAAGATAAGTTTCTCTTGTTCCTGTCTTGATGAATTGGGCTCTTTGGGCCGCTTGTATGGGCCTTCCCCCCGAGCATCGCGATTGTTCTAATTGCCAACCAACGAATGCGTTTGTTTGAATGCGTGACCAAGTAGTTTCGCGCGCTTTGATGTTTTGGACTTTTTATAAATAGGCGTATATCTTTGTACTGTTCATTCCATCAATAGAAAGTTTAAATTTTTCTTGTCGGAGCCAAGTTGTCGGAGCTAGAAGCGAGTGGTTGTAAAGAGGTTTCCTGTCGAAAAGCTATTTAGGTATTTCTTCTCTCTTTATCCTATGGCTAGTCGATCTGTATCTGTCGGAGATGAGTCAGTTGGGGAGGGAGAGGGTATGTCGTTTGAGTCTATCATGTCACATTTTGAAATTCCGTTCGAGGGTAGACTGCACAGCCCCCTCTCCGCCGAGTTGATAGATGTAATAGCCGCTAGGTCTAAGGGTGGTCGATCGCAATCTGCGAAGGACACACACCGTACTACAGATCATTTTAGTACCATAACAGCTAGTCGACAGCGTATATCGACAGAGTCTATTTTGGCTAAATACCAATTTCCGTCAGGATGGTCCGTCCTTCTCCCTACGCCCGACCATAGGATGAATGATCCACCACTCGGATGTCGGACCTTTCATATCGATGCCTTGGAGAATGGTCTTCGTTTTCCATTACCCGATGAGTTTGTCGATATCGTAAATGGTCTCGGACTGTGTCCGACTCAGTTAGTTCCTAATGCCGTAGGTTATATTATAGGTTTTTGTCTCGTAATGAAATCAGTGGGTCAATCGGCTTCTTTTGCAAATTTTTGTGCTCTTTTTAGAGTAAGCGAGTCCCCTAAGTCGAATGAGGGTTTTTATTTCGTAAAATCGAAACCCCATGTTAGATTTCTTGGGGATTTAAAATCATCTCATGGGAAGGGTTGGAAAACCAAGTTTATTTTCATTCGTGCTCCCGAGAATTACGTATGGAGGACGACACGCGAATGGAGGTCGGGTCCCATTCTGCTAAAGGGTGTGCCCGAGCCTTCATGGGGACCCGACTTTCCATCGCAATTGTCGGAATCGACATACGATACGAACTTGCTTCTGCGGGAGCCGATCTTGAGTTTGGGAGGGATGTCGATAGCTCCTTTATCTATCGACAGTCCTTCTCTAGGTAGTTACTAAACTTGGTTTGTATTATGATTGTGAATATTTTGTTGTTTGCTAACTGATTTCGTTGCATGCAGAATCAGTCGTACAAGCTACCATGAGTCGAGCGCTATTATCCATGGCCAAGGCTGCTAAATTGGGTAACGCCCCCGCTCCTCCTCCTAACGCACCCTCGAAAGCTCCTTTACCGAAGTCGACGGGGCCTGCGACTTCGACTACTCAGCCGCCGCCCCTGGTATCGAAGCATCAGGATAAATCTGAACCGCTTGATAAGGGAAAAAAGGTAAAGACCGTCGATGGCTCACGAAGTGAGGAGCCAGCTTCAAAGAGGGTCAAAACCGGTGAGGATACTGCTTCTCCAGGGTGTGCCAAAATAGTGGTGAAGGAATCTCTCGAGTCGATTATCGAGAAGATGAAGCAACGCACGGGGGGACAGGCCCCTAATACTTCCATGCTGAATCCTGCCTTGTTGAGTTCTCCATGTAGTCCCGACGTGTGGGACAAATTTTGTTCGACCATATCCGTTCTCGATCAAGCCGCCATGGGCCCAATGGATATGAGCGAGCTTATAAGGATGGGATCTGGATGCCTGCTTGGGGTATGTTCATTTACTTTTTCTTAATCATATATAAAGTTTTTGTTATTTGAATTCCATTTATCTTTCGTGCGTAGCTCAACCAAGTATTGTTTCAAGCCGGTTATCGGGTCGAGTCATCCCGTAAACGGGCCGATAAGTACCGCTCCCTTGGAAAAGAGAAAGAGAAAGAGCTCAAGGAGGTTCATAAGAAATCCGTTGAATATGAACAGAGAGCCTTATCTGTCGAGGCCGAGATGTCGAAGAAAGTGGAGAAGATCGCTGCACTCGAAGCCGAGTTAGCACTTCTGAAGGAGAGTTTCGACGCTCAAGTTGAGCAAAAGGCTGCAGAAAGTTTTGAGAGAGGCCAGCGAGAGGCGTTGGCCCTCCGTCGAGACGTTTCTCCTGTTGAGAGGAAGGGGATTGTCCTCGAGTTTTTCAACAGTATCGTTTTTCAGGAGCTCGTCGATCGCCAGTCAGGGGGTGAGCTCCACAGTATGTTTGTGAAAGGCTGGAAACAGTGCGAGGCCTTTGGTTTTCTCAACGATACTTTTGATGCTGCTCGGCTGAATCCTTATTTGGACGAGAAGGGTATTGCAATCGAGGAAGGACCAGCCGATGAGGAAGATCACTCAGAGAGACCCGAAGATCATGAGTTTGGATTTCTTCTCGATCTCCAGGCCGAGAAGGTTCGTGAGGCGGCTGTGATTCAGCAGGAGGTTGAAGATAAGTCCAAGTCCTCTTCTCACATAGATCTACTTTTGCACGAAGGCCAGTTTGGTCCTTCTAAGAATTGACGTCTCGAATTTTGGCCGGCTGACCTAGTCTGACTATTTTGTAGTGTAGATAGGTTAGCCTTTTGTAATCGATTCTCGTCTGGCTGGCGATCCCTTGTAATTTCTTTTTAATGTAATGGATCGATTTGTTTCATCTGGTATTTTGACTTGTATACAAAAGACGTAATTCATTTGATCGATGTCTTGTTCTATAGTTATTTAAATTCTTGCGTTAATGAAAAATAAAGGGGGGAGGGGTCCCTCCTCTGACACTTCCAAATTTAAATGAATTGTGGATCTCGAGGTAGTCTATCGTTTCTGGACCGTTGGATTGAGTACAAGTTTCCTATATATATGGGTGCCTTAAGTTTATTTTTTACACAAAGGAGGGTTGCCGTAATATCTCTGTTTGCCCTTTTAACATTGTTGATCTTGGAGTTATTTGTGATCAACCACGATTCCGCTACGTATAATTTGGTATGGGAGAAATTGGAAATTGTTATCGGATCGACGTGTATCGTCGTTGTTCGAATTTTCTTTTTATGTCGACTTTGCGCCAGAGATAGTCGATTCTGCTGTAGGGTCGTGTTCTCATTCCAGCTTTTACATGTTTAACCATTGCAGACATGTTAACCATTTCAGGTCGACGCATTAGTTTGTTTTTGTTGTGGTGGTGTTTACGCACTGCCATCTAATCGACATGACTTGTTAGGGAGTGGAACGGTTGCGTTATTTTCAGGGTTCCATCTGAGCCGTTGGTTGCGACATTTTCAGACCGTTAGATTTAGTCAGCGCGATTTTTCAGGCATTGGGACGGTCATCGCATTTAATGGGTCTGATCTGAGCCGTTGGACGTGTGTTTGGATGAACCGTTGGATTATATGGTCTAGGCCTATATAAGGTTGAGAGTACTCATATTTTTTCGTACCAAAACATCCAAACATGTATCCGCCTACGGATTTCCCCATATATGTTCTTTCCTACCATGTCATCCTTAAACTAATGAGGGTTTTCTTTATCTTCGTACCTCCTCGATCATCTCGACGCCCTTTATGGAGAAAGGGCCGTTATTCGTTTTGGATTGGGTGGTATCGGTAAAAGGGGTTCCTCGTTGCGATGGCCTCTCCTTTCGATTGGGTGGGATCGGTAACAAAGGAGGGGTCAATGTCGGTGCCTCTCGGAAATTCGTCGTTCAGAAACCCATCACCATACATCTGGACGTAGGAATTCCGAGTTGTCGCCGAAATCGCTGAGTCAGGAGGGAGAAACAAGTTGGCGGCAGCCGAGAAAAGGGCGGAGGAACTAAAGAGCAAACATTCGACTTGCGAATCCTCCAGCTCGACGCACAACGGTCCATCCTTATCTCGTAGAGTGCCCTCTGATAGAGATGATGGATACTATCAAGGAGCAAGCTGCTGCCATTAAATACCCCTGGCCCTGGAACATTCGAAGACTCGAAGACTTGTTTGCGGGGTCCTCCTCGAACAAGGTAGTATTCACATTACACCTTGAAAAAGAGGCCTTAATTAACTCGACGTCGGGTTCTTTGAAGTCAAACACCACCGTGTTTCTACAGTTTTGGTCGTAGGATTTGTAGTAGGATCTCGATAAATTTGTAATGAGTTTGACATGTTTGTACTCTATCCTTTTATAAGAAATAAAATTCAGATGTTATCAATCTCTGTTATTTATCAATCTTTG
Organism: Penstemon newberryi var. newberryi; assembly: GCA_030819805.1. Lineage (NCBI taxonomy): Eukaryota > Viridiplantae > Streptophyta > Magnoliopsida > Lamiales > Plantaginaceae > Penstemon > Penstemon newberryi. Next base: position 11,708,727 of record JAUALY010000002.1, on the reverse strand, counting down.
TATACTTCTACTTTTTTAGATGAATAAAAATTATATATTAGTAGATTGCATCTCGATGTTTCTTCAGCTGTCGAGGGACTTGGAATATACTTGAGCTTTATTAATAGCTTGCATCTCGATGCCTCTTCGGCTGTCGAGGAATTTGAATTTTCTTAAGCTTATTAATAGCTCGCATCTCGATGCCTCTTCGGCTGTCGAGGAATTTGAATAATCTCAAGCTTATTAATAGCTCGCATCTCGATGCCTCTTCGGCTGTCGAGGAATTTGATTTTTCTTAAGCTTATTAATAGCTCGCATCTCGATGCCTCTTCGGCTGTCGAGGAATTTGAATAATCTTGAGCTTATTAATAGCTCGCATCTCGATGCCTCTTCGGCTGTCGAGGAATTTGAATAATCTTGAGCTTATTAATAGCTTGCATCTCGATGCCTCTTCGGCTGTCGAGGAATTTGAATAATCTTGAGCTTATTAATAGCTTGTAATTTGAATGTCGATGCTTCCTTCTAAATTAGATACAAAATAGGTAGATTTTCACAGGATAACCAAAATATCTGACAAAACGAGATCTTTAAGTGCGACACTAAAATAAGATCCTCAGGCGTAAAACTTTCTAAGATTTCTCCCGTTCCAGGTTCGGTCTACTAGCTTTCCGTCCATGGTGGATAACCGATATGCGCCCTTCTTTCCTATCTCGATTACTTTAAAAGGTCCTTCCCAGTTAGCGTCCAGTTTTCCTTTGTTTTTCGACACGTCGACTCGTTTAAGTACGTAGTCTCCCACCTGAAAGAACTTCAGCCTCACGTTCTTATCATATGCCTTGGCCATCGTAGTTTTATAGGCCTGAATTCTCGTTGAGGCCCTCTCACGTCTAGCTTCCGTTTGGTCGAGTTCGAAGTTCCGTTTCCCTGCGTTTTCCACTTCGTCATAAAGCTCGACTCTTGGTGATAGAATTTCGAGTTCTGCCGGAGCAACCGCCTCGGAGCCGTATACTAGACTAAAGGGCGTTTCTCCTGTTGCTGTTTTTTCCTTTGTTCTATTTGCCCAAATTACCCAAGGCAATTCGTCCAGCCAAGCCCCACTGGCCTGCGTCAGTCTCTTTTTTAGGAGTCGGACGATTTCTCTATTAGTGACTTCGGTCTGACCGTTGGTTTGAGGACACCCGACAGAGGTGAAGCGTTGTGTAATTCTGTGTTTCACACACCAATCCGTTACTCTTTTACCGACGAATTGCCCTCCATTATCCGATATGATAATCCTCGGGAGACCGAATCTGCAAATTATTGACCAGTAGAAATTGATGATCTGTGTTTGAGTGATCTTCTGCAAGGGTACTACTTCAATCCATTTGCTGAAATATTCAACGGCCACGAGGAGGAATTTCTTCTGTCCTCTTGCTATTGGGAGTGGCCCAACCAAATCAACGCCCCATTGATCAAAAGGCCAGGCAATCGAAATTGATTCCATCTTTTGAACTGGTTGATGAGGCATGTTTGCATGATATTGACAGCGAGCACAACACTTTGCATAATCATTAGCGTCTTTAGTTAAAGTTGGCCAGTAGTATCCCAGTCCGGATATCCTAAGCGCCAGTGATCTTCCCCCGGAATGACTTCCGCAGGAGCCTTCATGAACTTCTTTAAGTACAGTCATCGTCTGTGGCGCGGAAAGGCATCTGAGCAGGACTCCTGTCACAGATCGACGATATAATTCGTTGTTAAGAAGAACGTACCGAGGTGCTCTATACTTGATTTTTCTTGCGTCATTGTTGTCGACAGGCAATGTTCCTTTGGACAAATATTCAATCAAGCTGGTTTTCCAGCTGGGCTCCGTATCGTCGAGATTCAGCACTTCAATGTTCATAGTTTCGATTTGCGTGTCGATGGCCGGTTTAGTAGAGACCAGGAGCGTTATTTTTCTCGTCGTGACTCCTTCGATCAGGTTCCCGAATTTTGACAACGCATCCGCTCTTGTGTTCTCGGTTCTTCTTATATATTCCAGTTGGAAGCTTTGAAATTTGGATGCCTGAACCTTGATAAGTTTCAAATACTTGATCATGGAATCCTCTTTGGCCTCGAACAATCCCTTGAATTGTTTTTCCACTAGCTGGGAGTCAGTAAATGCAATCAGATCTTTTATTCCTGCTTCTTTAGCCATTTTGAGGCCTGCCAGTAGCGCCTCGTACTCTGCCTCATTATTTGAGACTTGAAAGTCTAATTTCAAAGCGAATTCCAACTCCTCTTCCGTTGGTCCTCGGAAAAATACTCCTGCGCCTCCTCCCGTCGATGTCGAAGATCCATCGACATGCATCGTCCACAATTCTATTTTCGCTTCTTCCAGTTGTGTGTTTTCTAGTACAAAATCAGCTAAGACTTGTGCTTTAATAGAAGTTCTCGGCATATAGTCGATGTCATATTCACCTAACTCCACTGCCCACTTGATCAGTCTTCCAGAGGCGTTTGGTTTAGAAAGGGTTTGTCTCAGTGGTTGATTGGTGAGGATAACGATTTTGTGTGATTGAAAATAAGGACGCAGCTTTCTGGCCGTTGTTATGATGGCTAGAGCGAATTTCTCTATCTCTGTGTAGTTTTTTTCTGGTCCTTGTAGAACTCTGCTTACGTAGTATATTGGATGACTAAATTTCGCCTCCAATCTGACCAAGACCGAGCTGATTGCTTGTTCGGAAACGGCTATGTATAGGTACAAACTTTCGCCTTCTTGAGGTTTGGCTAAGAGAGGTGGTGATATTAAGTATGCTTTGAGTTGTTCGAAGGCTTGGTCACAATCCTTCGACCATTCAAATTTTTTAGCATTTCTCATGATTTTGAAGAACGGGAGGCTTTTGTCTGCGGATCGGGATATGAATCTATTTAGAGCTGTGATTTTCCCGACGAGTTTCTGTACTTCATTCAAGTTGCGTGGAGCTCTGAGGTCTAGAATTGCTTGGATCTTCTCTGGGTTGGCTTCTATTCCCCTCTCGTTTACCAAATACCCCAGGAACTTTCCCGATCTGACTCCAAAAGTACACTTCGCGGGATTTAGTTTCATTCCGTATTTCCTCATGATGTCGAAAGCCTGTCTGATGTGTTCCAGGTGATCTTTTTCGTCAAGGCTTTTGACCAGCATATCGTCGACATAGACCTCCATGGATTTTCCAAGAAGTGTTTCAAACATCTTGTTGACCAAGCGTTGGTAAGTAGCTCCTGCGTTCCTTAGTCCAAAGGGCATCACCTTGAAGAAGTAAACGCCAAATTCCGTGATGAATGCGGTTTTCTCCTGGTCTTCGAGAGCCATGAATATTTGATAAAAACCTTGGAAGGCGTCCATCATACTAAGAATCGCACATCCCGCTGTCGAGTCGACTAGGGAATCGATTCTCGGTAGTGGATAGGGATCTCGGGGACACAACTTGTTTAAATCTGTGAAATCGTTGCACATTCTCCATTTCCCTTCACCCTTGGAAACCAGAACTACGTTGCATAGCCACTCCGTGAATTGTACTTCAGCTATGTAATCCGCCTCGAGGAGTTTTTTAACTTCCTCCTTAATTATCCTGTTCCTCTCAGGCCCAAAGTTTCTTTTCTTCTGCCTCGCAGGTCTTGCAGCTGGGTCAATGTTTAGCCTATGTACTATGACTTTGGGGTCGATTCCTTGCAAGTCGGTGGTTGACCATGCAAAAACATCGACATTCTGTCTGAGGAAATCGATCAGTTGGGTTTCCAATCCTTCAGAGAGTTGGTTTCCCACTCTTGTCGTCTTTGATGACTCACCAGGGATTAATTCGATAGTTTTGTGACCTTCAGATGGTTCTATTCTTTCAAACTTCCTTTTTCTAGCGTTCAACTCCTCCTGTTTTTCCTTCGATTTCCTAGTTGAATCTTCGTCGATTACACAATCTACTAGGATCGGGGTGACTGGCTGGTACTGGTTCTCTTTGTGGGGTTTCTTGGCCGTCGAGAAAGGGAGTTGTACTTCCCTTACACGTTTGTCGAGAGCCACTGTATAACAATCCCAAGCTTCTTTCAGATTTCCCCGTACTTCGCCCACTCCTTTGGAGGTTGGGAATTTTAGCTTTTGATGATACGTCGAAATAATCGCTTGAAAGCTGTTCAGAGACGGTCTTCCTAATATGACATTATAGGCGCATTGAGCATCGACAATTAGAAATTTTACCATTCTGATTTTAGAATTATCCCCGTCGCCTAGCATTAGCGACAGAGATAAAGTTCCTAAGGGTACAACTTGCGCTCCTCCAAACCCGACTAAGGGCGTAGCTATGGGCTCGAGTGGCGTGTTTCCGAGGTCCATTCTTTTCAACGCATCCAGGAAAAGGATATTAGCTGAGCTACCCGAATCAATCAGTATCCGTTTGACCGTCGCGCTGGCTATTTGGGCTGTTATTACCATTGGACAGTCGGGCACGTCACTTTCATCGTAGGGTACATATCCTTGAAGTAGGTCTGAGTCGTCAAATCCGATGAATTTATTTGGGGATGAAGATTTTATCGAGAAGACTTCTTTTCGATTGCTTCTCCTTCTTTCCTCAAGAGCTCTAGACACTAGCCTTCTAGAGTTCTTGCTGTCTCCCCCCGCAGGTCCTCCTGAGATCATGTTGACAATTGTTCCTGGTTGAGCCCTCCTTGGCTGATTATCCCGATTACCTATTTGTGGATCCTTCCTTCCTGGGGATTTTGACGGAGACCGATCATCTCTTGTCCTAGGCCCCGCTCGGCCACCTTTTTCGATTTTAACATATCCTGTTAAATGTCCTTCTGCAATTAGTCTCTCGATTTCTTCCTTTAATTGATAACAATCTTCAGTATCATGACCTCTTTGTCTATGAAATCTGCAATATCTTTTTGAATTTGGGGGTTCTCTCTGCTGGGGAGGTCGTCTTAAGAGGTTCTTGTCTTGTATTGCAAATAAGATCTCGGTTCTGGGTCTCTTTAGTGGAGTAAAGTTTTCGTTATATCTCCGAGGCGATCTCCCCTTGTTTTGCCTTCTTGGGTCGAAATTTCTTTCTTCCTCGCGAAACTCCCTTTTGTTCCTCCTTTCGACATACCTGTCGACTGGGGCCTTGTCGGTTAAAGGTTCCCTTTCCTCCACTTTGCTCAAGCCAAAAAACGTTCCCCTTAATTTGGTCATCTCCTCCTCGACCATATACTGGTTGGCCATTTCCATCAGCTTTTCGTATGTCGAAGGATTTTCCCTTACGATTGCACTGGCAAAACCCCGATTTAACGTACTTTGGAAGAGGACGGTTATTAGAAAGTCGACCCTGGGCATTTCGACTTTTAATAACTCATTATTGAATCTTCCCATGAAGGTTCTAAATGATTCCCCAGGTGAGTGTGTTATTGAGTACAAATGGTTCGCCGGAGGTCTTACTGCTTTCTTACTCCCAAACTGGCTCATGAACTTGTCACATAATTGATCGAAGTCAAAGATCGATTTCTCCTCCAATCTACCAAACCAGGATTGGGCCATACCAGCAAGTGTTGTGGAGAAAGCTTTTGCCGCGACGTTATCAGAGATTCCGTGCAACTGCATTTGTAAATTGAACGAGGCTAAATGTTCTTCAGGATCTTCCGTGCCAAAGTATCTTGGTAATTGGGTTGGCAACCTTTTATCCAACGGTAACCTCTCAAAGAAGATTTCGTCACAAAAAGGAGACTTTCTTAGACGAGAGTTAGAAATAGGTATTTCATTTTTCCTTTCGTGTCGATCCAGTTTTTGGTGGAGTGATCTAACCTCAGAAGCCAGTTTATTGACTTCTCTTACTGAGTCTTCCCCCATGTCGTCCCTTTCAACGTGTCTTTCGAAACCTTCACGAGCCCTACTGATGGCCTCGTTTGCTTCTCCTCTTACTCCTAATCCCGGCACTGCCGGTGGTGGGAGTTCTCGAGGCACCTTTAGCCCCTCTTTCCCTATCTCGGCAACCCATTCTCTTCTGGCTTCGTCCAAGAAGGTTTTCAGATCTTCCTTAGTGAGCTGGAAGACGGCTGGAGCTGCAGGCCTTGATGGTCCTATCTCTTCTATGGGGGTTGAAATTGGGTTTCTTCTAGCGATATTATCGCCTTGTCCCTCTCCGTTTTGATCTCTGTTGTCCTCTCGATCTCGCGCGAGTGCAGCCCTCGATCGGGTAGTCATCTTGTTTCGATTCGTGGTTAAAAAGTTTCCCACAGACGGCGCCAATTGATGAGTCTATTTTCCGTATATTAATTGTTTATTGTCCAGGTGTCAAGATTAAACGGGACTTATCAATACGAGGAGCAGTAGGTCAGTCAAGTCCTTCCTCAAAGTTTCGGGATCTTAACCTGAAATCAAAGATAACTACGTTGGGTTAGTACCGGTGGTGACCCGGTGATAACCCTCCGATGCTTAAGTTAGTGTCGAGGATGAGAGATATGGTTTTTTTATAATATGTTCAGATTATTGCCCCCCCCTGTTCTCTATAAGGAGGGATATTTATAGTTTTCACAATCCAACTACCGGGTCGGATTGTGATGAGACGTATGGACTCGGATACGGGTGTGGTTTATTCGACTTGACCCGGTGGCGTTGTGATGTGAAACTTCTACGGACGTCGGCCATCGACACACTCATCGATTGTTGTACCTCTATTCTTGGTCATGTCGATATTATATATATATTTTAAGCGTATGTGGTGGTCCACGTCAAGGGACGAAGACTTGGTACATCACAAACAGTATCAACCCACCCACAATTTCTTAACATTCTGTATCTTTCCTGTCCAAATATGATAAAGTAACCATAATATATAGTTATTTCTTGCCCAAGAAGTAGTAATTATTCAACTTCTCATTTCAATCCGTACCAAATTGTCTTGATTTTCCTATGTTTCTTACTATTAGAAGTTGAATATTATGTAGTAAATATTCTTTATATTTTGCTTTCAAGTAGATTAAACTTAGAATAAATATCTCCATATATTTCTTTTCTCCTTTAAATGATTAGGCAAAGCTCAATAATGCCGGACAAGCATATCCTTGAACTAGTTCTTGATACACTAAATTTATGTTAGTTAAAGTTTTATCATATAGTATTTCAATAAAATTTTAGTTATTGGAATTATATATCAAGCTCGATCTGATGTTGAATAGGCTCGTGTTGTACACAAGTTAGCTAAGATCCGCGAGGAAAGCCACCAAGGATTCAAGACTAGTTTCTTTCTCCAAATCGGGTGCGTACTATATGTAATAAGCCGTGCCCGTGATGTTTCCCTTATGATGAATGAAGGAGATAATATTAGGTACAAGGATAGCTTATTGTCATTTGTCAAGGACTTGGGACCAATTGCACAAATTGTTGCAAAGCGTAAGCTATTATTATGTTTATGTGATCATGAGCATGAATCAAAATGGATTAGGATGGTCAGTTCATCCGAATATTTGAAATCTTGGAGCTGTTGTAGAGATGATGTGCGGCCAGTTATACTAGCTTTGGAGAATTCCCATTCCAATATTGGGAAATTTAAGTCGAGAAACCAATGTTTTCAGAACCGGACCGGACAGTGAACCGGTGAGCCAACTGGTCACTGGTTTTACTGGTCGAACCGGTCGGACCGCTGGTCGGACCGGATGACGTCATAATGATATAATAAATATATTTAATTTTAAAGTATATATAATATTCATAAAATTTAAACATTATCCTACAATTGATTAAAAATATACAAAATCTTAGAATATATTTAAATTAAATCACATAATATTTACATAACTTATATCATAATTGTAATATGATACTAATTTGTAAGCTCATATATATATAATATGACTATATTTCTTTATAAACATTTAAAAGTGTAAGTTAAAAATACAACAAACTAAGAGATTAATAATTTTAAAATGATTATGTATAAAAGTCTAATATTCAAAATCAAACTTGCATAATATATCGATTTGATTTTCAAAATTTGACACTCTTTATCCTAAAATAATATTGGAAAGAAATATCTTATAGAACAAATTTTAAAAAAAATTATTATTTGAGTATTAATTTTCATTGATAATGTGTAAAATGTTAATTTGAGTTATCATAATCTAATTTATAAACAAATTTGGCTACATGTTTTCTGTAATTTATAAATTTGTTTTGTACTAAAAATTCAACAAAAATGATGTAGCTCAACTGGTAAGGAAGTTATCTTTCATGCAAGAGGTTAGGTGTTCAAATCCCACCTTCTACAAGAATTTTTAGTTTATTTTTAACATTAATAAAATTTAAAAAATCAAAAAAAAAAAAAAAAAAAGAAATTCAAAATCGGGTTGAACCGGCCCAAACCGGTTCGCCGGTTCACCGGTTTTGGACCGGTTCAGACTGGGTTTTGAGTCAACTGGTTTTAGGGGTAAACCGGACCGGACCATCCTCCGGTTCGCGGTCGAACCGGTCGGACCGGTCGTTCCGGTCCGGTTTTAATAACATTGCGAGAAACAAGAAAACTTTGCATTTCTTCCAAGAGCCAGTCCAATGACTCGTGTATATTTTTTTTTCTTGGTTTCCCAAGGGTTTTTATCTCTTTCAAGATGCATCGGAGTGAGAACCTCGTTCAATAAGGTTTGAACCTGAGTTCGCTACTTTGTAAAGATTAGTCACTTTCACTAGACCTATCACATGTTGATTTATATGTTTGTGTTGTGTCTATTTTAAGTACATTCAATTTTAAATTTTTAAATTTGAGAAAAAAAAGGTAATGATTAATTGAAGTAGAACACTAACATAGAATTTCACTAAAGGAAATCATTATAATATATCTATTGTTCTCATTTTGTGAAGATAAATAGTGAATAGACAAATTATCAAAAAAAAAATATTCTACATAAATAACCAGCGTAAATTCATACATAAAATGAGGAGAGTTAGTTAAGAAGACTTGACGAACATCCATTTCCCACTTTTTTCATTTCTTCCTTTTCATCAATCAAATCACCACCGCACTAAACACAGATTAATCGTGATACCGTCGGCGTTAGAGGCGGCGCCACCGCCCACCCTTACCCGATTATTTTTATTTATCGATTCAAAGAAAGAAAAGGAAAAAGTAATGGCGTACAGGAGGAGGCAGGGGATGGGAAGATCCTCCACTTTCGAGGAAGAAACATACCGTCCCCCCGAAACGACTTCGTCTCTGGCGGCTCAGGCAATAAAAGCCTCCGCCGCCCACCGTGACTCTTCTCATTCCTCCGCCTATGCTCATTCCGCCGTCAACAAGGTACCTCTAATTAATCGGATCCTAATAATTCCTATTTTCTTTTTGGGTTTTATAATTTAATTAGCCGTTATGATTACATGATCCGCAGTGATTTGTTTCAATTCTGCTAAAGAATTTTGAAATTGGGCTTAATTATTGTATTTTTTTATTATGTGATGTAATGTACAAACAGGGAGGTCCTACTTATGATTATACCTCAATGGGGAGTTCAAATGAAACGGGCAGCTTTTGGGGGGTTCTTGCGAGAAAAGCTAAAGCGATTCTGGACGATGATAATGTTCCGTATGAGTCCGAGTATATTAGCAACACGAGGCATGATACGTTACATCCATCCTTGGCTGAACAGGTCAAAATATGAATTAGTTATTGAATATTTCCATATGCATTTCTCATGATTTGTTTGTAGTTAAAAAGAGTACTCATATTCTTACTTGCTATGTCCTTTGGATTGTATTTATCTTCTCTAATACCAGATTGAGATGTCTAAAAAGATGGACAATCCTACTCTGCGAAAGGGAATTGACGCATTCACATCTTCCATGAACCGCATTGGTGACACCATAGGAAATGCTTTGGAGGTAAATTTTCACAAAATATGTTGGTCTTACCCTACATAATTTTCACTGCTGAAGGCACAAGTTTTTAAAGTTTCTGCGATTTGTATCGGCCAGGAAGGACGCACAATTGTTGAAAATAAGACTGCGGATTTTATCCAAGAAACACGTAGAATACAGATAATGAGAAAAGGCATGAATTCTGATGGACAGAATTTTGTGTATGGTGCACATGGTCCAATGCAGCAATCATCGCAAACAAAGAACTTTACCAGCAAAGAAGATCAAATCAAGGCATCTCGCGATGTAAGGTGGCCATACCCATGTATATATACACGTAAAATTGTATTCTCTGATTTATCCTTGCTAATATATGTTAAGTTTGGATTATAGGTGGCCATGGCAACAGCTGCCAAAGCAAAACTACTTCTTCGAGAACTAAAGACAGTAAAAGCAGACCTTGCTTTTGCAAAACAGAGGTGTTCGCAGCTAGAAGAAGAGAATAAAATCATTAGAGATGCTCGTGAAAAGGGAGTTAATCCTGCAGATGATGACATGGTATTCAACTCTTATATAATATCGCTCTTTATTCTCAATAGGTAAGATGGATCCTCACTCTCTAGCTGTGTGTACTCACTCTCAGATACGGCTTCAATTGGAGACCCTATTGGCAGAGAAGGCTAGGCTGGCTCATGAAAACTCAGTATATGCAAGGGAGAATCGATTCTTGAGAGAAATTGTGGAATATCATCAACTCACTATGCAAGATGTTGTGTACTTGGATGAGGGTATTGAAGAGGTTACAGAAGTTTATCCTATACCTGCGGTGTCGAGGACACTCTCTGTCTCCCCGCCGTCTCCAATTTCTCCACGATCCCCAACGTTGTCTAGAAGCTCTTCCGTCACAAAGGAAATGCTTTCACCTAAGACTGAGGCTGCTGCTGCTGTACCATCTCCGAGTAGAAGCTCTTCTGTCACAAAGGAAATGCTACCACCTAAGAGTGAGGCTGCTGGTGTACCTTCTTCTAGTGTAGATGCAGCTCCGGCAAAGCGGGAAGAGTCAACAAGATTCTGGCTAGACTAGGATCATTTTATGAGATTAAATGATCATTTGTAGTAAGAGTGGTCAGTCATCTGTGCCTGTTACATTTAATTTAGAGAAATGGTGAGGTGAGGACTGGTCTGTCTTAGGTGATTAATTCATTTATTCGTTCATTCATTGATTTTTGGCTATATTGCTATTACATATGTGGCTATATAGCTATCACATGTGTTGTGTGTTTTCAAGCAAGAAGTTAAAACTAGTTAGTTTTTCACTTTTTGTACAAAACGATGTATTTCCAAGCACTCAGATTAGTGAAGGCGCAGCTAAAATCATGCTGAGATTATAGGGTCTTATAAACAAAACGTATCTTTTCCTAAACAGAATTAGTAGGAGAATCTCGCTACCAGAAATAGAGCGATTGCATTCTGCCACCAAAAACCAGAACTGACACAGGTGGTGCAACTTCCTTGATATATTATCACAGGCTTGTTTGCAAAGAACTAATAATTTCAAAAGATGATTTTTTAGCACAAAAGTCGGAAGCAGTTCTCAGCTTGCTTTTGACTACTTTTATACTGTATCATTTTTGCCTCAAACATAAACTACATAAGCATTCCGCCAGAATATGAAATTAGTTTTACAGAATCTAAAAGCTAAACGCCAGTCTCTAAAAGCTTTTACAAACAAGCTATATGTAGGTATTTATGGTACACCATTAACAATAGATTTTATGATTACAAATATATTAACACGTGGTGCATTTCTATCATCCACTTTACAATTAACTTTTTCTATGCAGATCAGGGGAGAGTTATTCTGAAAGGGGGACTTCAAAGCAAAAAAAGATCCCTATCTAGAATAACTGAAAAAATAGACTAGTTGATCCATCACCAAACGATCTAAGATCCCCAGATTTCACCAAAGCCCGGCACAGAGGGCAAGTTCGTTCTCTCTCAAACCTGGGAGCAAATTTATTTCAACTACTCAATATGGAATTGCATAATATAAAAACAGAGCACGACTAAATCAATTAAAATGCACAACCATTCTACAATAAGTCTTCTCTTGATTTAAAAACAAATTTATACAATGTAGGCAAAGTGCTGAAAACAGTTATAATGCAACTTAAACAAAACTAGTAGTTCATCAGACGAGTATTTGACCATTTCCCATAATTTAAGATATCTCAGCATGTTGATCATGACAAAGGGAAAATAACACAAATATTTTGTAAAATTAGAAACAAACACCTAAGTTTTGCTATAAATGATCTAGGTACCTCAAACAGCGAAGAAACTTAAAAGAACAAAGGATCTGTGAGCATAATGATGTTTTTACTGTGACAAATATGTGGGTGTTGTGTGTGTGAGCACTAAAGCTAACATTTGCATAGATTGAGTTTTCTAAATCAATCTCAGGGGGTGTCTCAGTTAAACGTAATTAATCACTTTATCAAAGAAATGCAATGTTTCTTTAGACCCATACAGGAAATTATAATCTGTTTTCTTCACACTTGTGGCTTTGCTGCATTATATCAAAGGAGAGCTATATCACTGTTCCTAATCCAGTTATTAAGTAATTGCCAGCTATGAGATTATAAAAAATGTGTGATAAATGAAAGACATGCCTGAAAAGTAACTTAGTGGAACACCATGAACAAAAGTGATATCCAACAAAAAAGAAAAGCTCCACCAAATTCTGCTAGATCGCCAAAGTGTAAAATTTAAAATGACCTACAATTAATGGTAAAGCACATAGACACTATGCCGTTCATGATCCTGCAGAACATCAAGGAAGCAAGTAGTTGATGTCATGAGGGAAATCACAGCATAGTTGGTTTGTCAATTAGGCGTTGTGCTTTACAGCCAAATGAACTCAAGTATTTAGTCCCCACATATAAGTCAATTCTTTTGTTTCTGGTAGACATCAGCTTAAGAACATGACCATTACCGTGCCCAGAACTCAATAAGTTCTGCTTAAAGATTCTAATCCATTGTACTAAGAAAGCAATAAATATGATGGTAAAAAAAGAAAAGAAGAAGAAAAAAGCAGAATCATTATTTTTGGTAAGTCTCATAAGTTTTGGTAAGTCACCACGGAGCATCCCAACTGTTAAAATTCATTGAGCGAATTCTTACAACTAAAGCCAAATAATTTTACAACCTGTTATTTAATTAGTTAACAAACAAAGCTTCTAGTCCTCCAAGTTTTGGAGCAACCAAGTGTTATACATGCACATGCATTTCTGTCTCACCTACTAGCATATATGTAACTCAACTCATTCATGAGATAATGTTTGCATAGCAGCATCATAAAATATTCACAGAGAGGCAGCAAAGAAAAGGATATCCACTCATTTTTTATAATTGGACAATGTGCCTGTGACAATAAGAAGAAATAGAAACTGCTCAACAAACTTAAGATCAGAAATAGAAGCCATGAAGAGAAAACCAACCATTCAGACACGCAATCCTCACAAAATAAGTGTTTGCAGCGTAGAAAGATTGGAGCATTCATTTTTTCCTGGCAGATGGCACATAAATCCCCAGCAGCAGTGACCTGCGTAGAGTCAAATGATATGTACTAACTATCCCTTAAAACTTAATCAACTAAGTTCAGGTGGAAAATATCAAACCAGACAGAGAGCATCATATGTATTCTATCTTGACAAAGGAAAACCACTATCTTTTACTCATAAACAACTGACAAACATTTATGTGATACATCAGAAAAGAATTAATGCTAACATATAGTAACCAAAAGAGAAGCCAGAGCATTTGAGATCCGAACAACAAAACAGGCAGAGCAATGAAGTCTAGCAATATAATATAATATAACATAAGTTGATGTCCACTTAAAGCATAGAGAAGTAATGCTAATGTGCAGTAATCAAGAAACTTATAAGAGTATTTAATGACTATCTCATTAATAGCTGAAGCTGATAGAAAGAAGAGAGATAATATTTAATACTTCTAATAAGCCCCCTCACGTGTAGGGGGTACACTTTTACTCAAGTCTAACATGGGAACTATTTTCCATATAAGGGTGGCAGAGAATCAAACAGGGTAAACCTATTCTTGGCTTTGGCTCTGATATCCTCATCTAAAAGCTGCTTAAAAGCTTACGCTGATAGAAAGAAGATAGTTAACATTTAATACTTCTAACAAGTCCCCTCGCAGGTAGTACTCTTTCTACTCATGCCTAGCATGTGGAACTATTTCCCATAAAAGGGTGGCAGAGACAGAGATTCAAACAGAGGACCTACTCTTGGCTTTAACACTGATACCTTCATCTAAAATCTTAAGCTCATAGAGAGGAGGGACATGTAAATTTTGTAACTTGTGTGATTAACCTCATCTAAAAGCTTAAGCAGATAGAGAAGAGAGACGTGTAAATTTTACTACCTCCAAGAGCATAATAAACAATGGAGGAAAAGAACAACATAGCTTTGTAATTGAGAACAAAAAATATGAACGCAGAGAAAAAAAGTGCAAGAAAAGTTTTATCGTATTTATAGTGGGGTGTTTGTTCATTCAGTTCAGAGGGCAATCAGGATAAAAATCAGCTTAATCAGCCACATCAAGAGACGATCAGATAGAAAGAACTCTCTATCTGCATTTTGAGATCCATGGCCTCGAAAATCATTTATGCGCGTATTTGTCTTCTCACATAAGCTACAATCCTGTCGCAGAATAGAGGTAAGTGTTCTTGTAATACCACCCAAGGTAACCCTAGAAGAGGTTTGAAGTACACCCAGATCAACATGTGCACCAAATGCAGATATATGCGTACTGAGGTATATCCATTCTCCGGTAAATTTAATAAGAATAATGATAAGTAGCATACACACATGTGAGGCAGAGCTAAAAGTAATGGCTAGTATTATCAAGAATTATTTCCTTCCATGAGGAATATATGCTTACATCATTAACCACGCGGCATTTAAAGATGGGTCGCAGTACATTTCTTAAAGAGTGGCCCAAAGAAAAAAGAAACAAGCAAATTTTACCAATGAGGAAAGCCCATAAGAAAAACAGATACCTGTTCAGATGTAGCATAAGATCCATAATGGATGTCTTTCTGAGACAATGCTTTCAAAGCTGTAATGAATGATTGGACCTGAAAATACCAAAAAAAAATTGTAAAACTTAAAGGTGCTAACCATCCGCAGAATTTGGAACTGCAAAGTCAAAAAAGTTAGAAACTCTTCATACAATTTTATAAGAACTGTGGAAATATTAGAATGCAAAATCATGAAGAGAACAGAACTCAGATGAAACATAAGTCAATACCTTTTCAACAACAGATGTAAGCTTGAAAGTTAAGTACAGCCCAGTCATTAGTGATGAGAAGAGACTTCCATATTCTTTGTTCAAAAAGAAACGATACCAAACAGGAGCAGGCAACAATGCACGGTAAAGCAGGAGCAGGTATTCAACTAAAGTTAGCATTTGACCCTGTGAATCATGTATCTCTATATCAAAAGGTAAATGCTATTTGAAACAACCAATAAATGACATAAAAAATATGAATGGAATTGATAGCTGGAAAGTGGTATACCTGCCTACGGTAGTTCCGACCTTTGCTGTTTTTGAAATACATCAACAGCATGCACTTTAAGACCATTGCTGCCTGACGGACCAGAGTATCTAAGAAAATGAACCATGTTCAAGGAATTAAGTCAAGATACTAAGAAGTAACTCAACGTCAAGAGATTCAATTACAAGAACTCACCATTTACCATGATAATGAATATTGCATGCCAGAAAGGCGGTATAGCTTTTGGTGGCAGCATCAGCAATGGATGCAAAAGATCATCATTCCGAAACCACCAGTAAATCCCAAAAACATGAATTGTGAAAAGGACAGAAAGGCCGATAAGGAAAAATACTCTCCTCTCATTCTGCAGAAGAAAAGTCAGTTCTTGCTTAGCAGTAGCTTTTATCAGCAATCTGGATCAAAGAATGGGCTAAAAGATGTGAACTAAGAAAATACCTTAAGTGCTGTCTGCTTCCGTACTATCTCATTCGACTTAAACATGACAATAGCAATACAAATGGTGGTACCGAATCCTGGAAATCTAGCAAAAGTCAAAGACCTGTCTTCTCGTGTTATAATTTGAAATCTAAAAGATAATCTAGGCGAAGCAACAGATATTCTAATGGCTTCCTTATGAAGGGATAAAAAAAGAACTGTCAAGACAAAACTTCCAGGCAAAAATAAGTAGAGTAAGAGTGGTGATCGCAGTATAATCAGACAAATGAGCAAAATTTTACTTGAGAAATACAAGAGCTTTCTCCTATGGCATTTCTATAGCTACATGTCATGGATTCTGGTAACGAAATGCTCGATTCCATGTGGGTGCTGGCATGAATGCAAACATGTAACACAGAATATAGATTAATCATCATCCTTTCAATTATTAGGATCCACTTCAAATAATTTTAATCAAATAAAAGGTGAAAAAACAGACTTTTTTTTTTACTTTTTATTCTTCGATCTGAGATGTGATGAAGCAGTGGAGTTGCGACAGAAGAGAAGTCACGATATAATCTTCAGTATCCCCAAATATGCAACTCCAAGCATAGTTTTTAGTTCCATTATGGTTTGAAAGAAGTAAAATAGCGAAAAAGAGCGTTTTTTCCTACCACCATCAAGTCACTTAGCATCCAAGCTATTACTTCTGAACAGGTTAAATAGGAGTGAGAAAACTAATAACACATGACAAAAACCCCGTTCTTCTTACCACATGTGCACAAATTCTCTTTCCTCCTCTATGCATCTCAGAATTTAAACAAGAATTATACTGCTTAAAATACAATTCTGTTTCCTAAACACATGCAATCAATTACACATTCATCTCCTTGGTACTTTCTAGCCATATAAAACAGAAACCAAGGCAATTCAACATGATTCTTTCAAACAGTCGAATGAAACCAATACAGAAAATATAAAGAGATGTAACTGGTGTATGTACTGACATTTACATATAGAGAGAGAGAGAGAGAGAGAGAAAGTATGAACTTTTATAATGTATGTCATAAACAGTAATTCTTCATTCATAATGTGAATGCAGAGATTAAGTTTATCTCAGGATTCCAGGAAACAAAATCCATGAGCTTGTTTGTTTTAAAGAAGTGGTTATGAACATGGTAGAACCATCACTCATGATCTAATGGACATAACGGAGATGGATAATCACAATTAATATTTACAACAGGCTACATGGGCAAAATGAAAATGGTTGATGCAATTAGATATCCTTCGTGGAAATGGGAATTCAGAAAGAAATATTGTTGCAAAGTTGCATATATTAGCACTACAGGAGCACAACAACTTACATAGAGACTGATAAAGCAGAGGAAAGTACCTTCCAAGTGCTGACGTATGAATACAACCAACAGAAGCAATACGAAAGGAAGAGCCTGCTCGATCCACCGAGCAGCCTGCTGTATGTCATATCTCTGGTATGAAGAAGACGAATCCCTGTTGCTGACGCCAGCTTCCTCAGCAGCATCTGCATCACCACTTGAACTAGTTGAAGGTGGAACTCCATCTCCTACCTCTCGATCACTCCTCAAATCAACCTGGCTCTCCAATGATGACAACACAGAGGCCGCAGATCCCGACCTGGAAATTGGTCGTGGAAAGGACTCATTATGTGCACTAACGGTTGGCGCAGAATGCAAGACAGTAGCAACCCTATCATTGTCATGTTCTCCGTCACCGATGATCCTAATCGAAACTTCCCCTGCACTAGCACTTCCATTTGCAGGCGTTGAGTTGCCATTGTGATGCGACTGAAGGTGGTAGTCGCGATAGCCGACGTGGGGTCCTCTATTCAACAAAGCATCGGATTCTGAATGATTTGATCTGGTTCGCAGAACTCCAGTGTACTCCAATAAAGTTGAAAGAGGCGATAGAAGAATATTAGAAGCTGAAAAATGCATTCCATGTCTTCTGGAATGAGTAGAACCAGTATTTGAAGCAGAAGAGGAAGAAGAAACAGTCCTGTAAGCGTCCGAATTTCCACCGGACGCTTCCATTCGAGCGGATGCCCTAAACCTAAACCTAACCCTGATTAATCAACAATCGAAACTCGTCTGTCATGATCATAATCATCATAGGGTATAAAAGGTGAAATTGAACAAATTACAGGACCATGGAAACGTGAGGGGTAAGGAAAATACAACAGAAGACAAAAGAGAAAGGAATCAGAAATTAATTGATCGAGAATAAAGATATAATAGGTACCTTCGAGATCGAAAATCCGTGGATGATCGTTTGAGAGTAGAAAACCCTAAATTAAAAAGTCAAATCCAGGAATAATCACATCAGCAAACGCAGTGAGTGGTATTAATACTAGCATTACTGTTGGTTCAAAGCAGCGGCGGAGAATCGGAAGCGTAAAGCGCGACGGTGGTTCTCACGGCTGAATAAAATATGCACGCGTTTTGTCTTTCTCTCTCCTAACCTCTTTTCTCTTTGTGCTTTGGTTTCTATGTTTGGAAAGAGCGCGAGAAGTGAGACAGAGAGAGAGAGAGAGTTAAGCTACGGTAGCTACCTGACCAAAAAAGAAAAATAATGGAGTACTATATAATATATCAAAATTAATTTAAAACTACTGGAAAATGAAAAATAATCCAACACTTTCCTCTAGTAGTAGAGAAACGATGGTCGACGGCTAAAGCCGTCCATGTCATCCACAATTAGTAGATAAGAAATTAAGAAATTTAGCGCATGTGCACACATTTACAGTTAGAAAAATGATATTTGTACAAATGAAACCTATGTATAGTAATTACTCTTTTTATTATTCTTTTAATTGGGTTTAATCCATTTTGAAGTGTTTCATATATATTATATTATATGTGAATTTCTTTTAACGGGAAATCGGACATGGATTCATCGCTTTACAAGGACAATCTCTTGCAAGTCATACGTAAAACACAACTATTACAAATAATGTCATAAATGACATAATAAATTCACGAGAAGATATTTAATATGTAGTCCTTACTAAGGAATTATTTTTAAACAAACTATAGACTCGAGATATATCTTAGTAATATACAACGTTAATTTAAGTTTTTCCATCCGAAACTCTCAATTTCTGATTACAAGCACTTGGAGTCAGGGGCGGATCTAGCCCCCCAAGATTTTGATTTTTTTTAATCTACAAATATGATTTATTATTTGTATTGATTTCCTTTATAAGCTAATAAAATGTATCATACAAATAATATATTTATCAAATGGGTGTTTTCTTGATATGGTGCTATTTTGCAAGCAATTTACTAGATTTAAATATTTAAAAACTTGACACAATCATATAAAATCAAACAAAAATAATTCAACATACCGTTCATTTCTTCAAGATTAACGTTGATTTGTTTTCCAATTTTTTGTGTCAACTATAAGTTGCATCTATTTGCCTCTCAATACCCATGCATGACTTTATTGTCTCCAATCTCTTAACATAATTAATTATACTGATCATTCATTTAGTTAAATTGGAAAACAAATCAACGTTAATCTTGAAGAAATGAACGGTATGTTGAATTATTTTTGTTTGATTTTATATGATTGTGTCAAGTTTTATACTGAATATGTGTTAGTTTATTATATGTATTTTATTGCAGTTTAAGTTCTCAACTATATAAAATTTTATCTTAGTATCGGAGCTATGTGAATAAAATAGAACAAGTGTTATAATAAAAGAAATATTGTTAATAAAGTTTGGCCCCCTTGACTCCTGGATCCTGGATCCGTCCCTGCTTGGAGTACATATTTCTCATACACTGGCAGAGAAATAAATGTGCGGAATTCTTCAGCAACTAGCGGAGTCATACAAGATTGATTACGGGTTTAGTTGTAATGGATTTGCTTTTTTCCGATTTGAGATGTGACGATCTTTGAAAAACCATGTTAAGTATTTTTTTTCTTAACTAATTTTTTGTTTTCAATCAAACAAACAAAACAGAACTTATAAGAATCAGTTTGTCTTTAGTGATTCATGAGTTCACAAATTAAGTATTATTGAATATGATTATTTAATTTACTTTTTTTTAAGCTAAACTTTCATTCATTAGTATAATAAAAAATGTTCCTTAATTCAGTACAATATAAGAAATAAAAACCCAAAGAAAAAGAGAGTCGAAAATTAGTACAATTTATACTTTTTAAGTACTGGAACAAGACACAGCCCCCACATGCAATGTTATGTGTCAGCATTAGCATATGGCTCTACCAGACTACCACTACATTATTTGTTGGTGATAGAATTACCAAATACTGACTTTTTCAAATGACTAATACTGAGTCGAAGTTGGCGTGCTGTCCTCCATTAACCTAAAGAAGAAGAAGAAGAAAACTGATTTTGGTCCAAATAGTAATCGTCTGATATTTTGTCGGGATATTCTATTATGAGATAGGCCAAAAATCTATCTCTCATGAGATAGTCAATCTTGACCCTTAAAATTCATCTAGATTAAATCTTGACCACATAATTTTGTCCAATTCAGAAATGTTCAATTGGACCCATTTTATTGTTGGATATTTTTATAAATAATAATTTACTTTTATACCCTTATATAAATATGTTTCATAAAACCTAAAAAAATTAAAAAATCCTTCGGGCCTGTTTGTTTGGAGTTTCAGAAAGTAGTTTGGGAGAGTAGTGGAGTTTTGTGAAATAATCTCGATTTGCGTAATGTTGTTTGTTTGGGTTTTGAGAGAGTGGTTTGAGAAATAAAGTAGGTATAGGTTTTTTTGGAAGAGTTGGGTTGTAGGTGTAAGATGTGTAAGACTTTATGTCAAATCATGTTTGTTATGTGAGATAAATTGTGTAAGAGATGTTGGAATATTTGATGAATATTTAAAAATATTTACCGGATAATACAATTGACTGAGTCATATTAGTAGCTGTCAAAAGATATTCTACACGTTTAAGTATTTTGAATTATCTTTAAACAGTCAAAATATTATCCCCTAATTTCTCCAACTGAACCACGTTTACAAAACTGAAAAAATATATCTAACATGTTCATTTGATTATTTGAATTCAGTCATATCCACTTCCACGATTGAGTCAAAGTGGTTGCACATTTTTCTGAATTTCAGTTCCATGTGGTTCTATAAAAGGAGAAGCTACTTTCATTTTCTGATATACAATCATTTTTAATTCATCACACGTTAACCTCCACTGCCTACAAAAGTCTCCTCTAAATACATAGCTTTGTTTTCCAATTATAAATTACTTTTGTTTAAGTAATTACAATAGGCAGTAAAGCACTTTTCTTTGTCAACACTTTAAAGAAACATTAATACCTCTTACTTCCTGTCAGTAAACATCCGAAAAGAACTTTTGTTCTTTAATTCATTTTTAGGTTATTTCCGAGCAGTTAATTTGATTAAGGGTGATAGTATCCAAATTTCATTGTGCAAAGAAATTTGAGACAGAAACGGAATCTGGGCTTGTTTTATCCTGGGGCAATTGAGGCTATACACTGCTAGCACATAAATCCGGGCAGAGCCGCAAAATTTGCCTAAAGAGCGTGGTCCGCGACTCAACCCGATTTCGGTAACATTGTTCTGGTTAATTTATTTACTTTAATTGCAGTATACTAAATTGTATTTCCAACAATTTTAGGCAAACTTTAAATTTGGTTTTCTGCTATGTCTGATACTGCAACTGATTTGAATAAGCCTTTCCGTTTTGAGGGCCTACACTTTAAACGTTGGAAACAAAAAATGCTTTTTTTCCTTACCATGAAAAAAGTTGCTTTTACAATCACTAGTGAAAAACCTACCTTACCCTCTGAACCTACTGCACCTACTGAAGCCCAAACTAGGGAATTAGAACACTGGAATGATAATGATTTTTTGTGTAAAAATTTCATTTTAAATGGTCTTTCTGATGACCTGTACGATTACTATTGTAATGAAGAAAGTGCAAAAGCCGTTTGGGAAGCCCTTCAGAAAAAATACGACACTGAAGAGGCTGGCACAAAAAAATATGCAGTAAGTCGTTACCTAAAATTTCAAATGACCGATGACAAGTCCGTAGAAACCCAATCCCACGAACTCCAAAAAATAGCCCACGAAATCAAGTCTGAAGGTATGGCCTTAGACGAACAATTCCAAGTAGCTGTCATAATTGACAAACTGCCCCCTTCTTGGAAAGACTTCAAAAATGTCCTTAGACATAAAACTAAGGAATTTTCTCTTGAAAGTCTCATAACTCGCCTCCGTATTGAGGAGGAAGCTCGAAAACAAGATCAACGAGATGAGGTACTCGTTATTTCAAACAACAAAAAACCCACTTCCGTTGTTCTGAAACCCACTGGAAAACCCATGAAAAACCGAAACACAAACCGAAACAACCAAAACCACAACCAACAAAACCGAAACCCTCCACGAAATCAGAATGGACAAAAACCCCCCTCAAGAAATGATTCGGTACAGGTTATCTGCTATATCTGTAACAAGCCAGGCCACATGGCCAAGAACTGCCGGAATAGGCCTCGTCCTGCTCCACAGGCAAACCTAACCGAAGAGCAACTTATTGCTATGATCTCTGAGATCAATATCGTTGGTGGATCCGAGGGGTGGTGGGTAGACACTGGCGCTTCTCGCCACGTCTGCTATGATCGAGCCATGTTCAAGTCCTATTCTGAAACTGAGGACAAGAAAGTGTTGTTGGGTGATTCCCACACCACTATGGTTGCTGGAATTGGTGAAGTGGAATTGAAATTCACCTCTGGAAAGACTGTTATCCTTAAGGATGTCTTGCATACTCCTGAGATAAAAAAGAACTTAGTTTCGGGCTATCTTCTTAACAAAGCTGGTTTTACTCAGATTATAGGAGCTGATTTGTATACCATTACTAAGAATGATGTATTTGTGGGGAAAGGGTATGCTACTGATGGGATGTTTAAATTGAATGTTGATATTAATAAAATTTCTCATTCTGCTTACATGTTGTGTTCTTTTAATACTTGGCATGCTAGACTCTGTCATGTTAACAAACGCATAATTAAGAATATGAGTAACTTAGGACTTATTCATAAACTATCATTGAATGATTTTGAAAAATGTGATTATTGTAGTCAAGCTAAAATAACTAAAACACCACATAAATCAGTTGTTCGAGAATCTGAGCCTCTAGATTTAATACATTCTGATATATGTGAACTTGATGGGGTATTAACTAGAAATGGAAAACGCTACTTTATAACATTTATTGATGACTGTTCTGATTATACGTTTGTTTATCTAATGAAAAGTAAAAGTGATGCTTTTGAAATGTTCAAAATATTCCTAACAGAAGTTGAAAATCAATTTGGTAGAAAAATTAAGAAATTTCGTAGTGATAGAGGTTCTGAATATGACTCTAACGCTTTCATTAATTTTTATACCTCTCAAGGGATCATTCATGAAACTACTTCACCCTATTCACCTGAAATGAATGGTAAAGCTGAAAGAAAAAATAGAACTTTTACTGAACTAGTAGTTGCTATTTTACTGAACTCTGGTGCTGCATCACATTGGTGGGGGGAAATTTTGCTAGCTGTATGCTATGTACTTAACAGGATTCCTAAATCGAAAAGTAAAGTTTCTCCTTATGAAATCTTGAAAAATAGACAACCCAATTTGACTTATTTTAGAACTTGGGGTTGCTTAGCTTATGTTAGAATTCCTGATCCTAAAAGGAAAAAGCTTGCTAGTAGAGCATATGAATGTGTATTTGTTGGTTATGCAATTAATAGCAAAGCTTATAGGTTCTATGATTTGAATGCTCGTGTTGTTATTGAATCTAATGATGCTGATTTCTATGAACATAAATTTCCGTTTATTTCGAGAAATAGTGGGGGCGCGTCTTCTAGCAATGTGCCTATGAATAGAATAGACGAGAGTGATGAGGAATTAGATCCCGAACCTAGAAGAAGTAAACGAGCTCGAACTACTAAAACCTTTGGTCCCGACTTCGTAGCATTTACCTTAGAGGAGGATCCCCATAACCTCCAAGAAGCTTTATCTTCTCTAGATGCTAACCTATGGCAAGAAGCCATTGAGGATGAAATGGACTCTCTAGAATCTAATAGAACCTGGCATCTAGTCGACTTGCCTCCGGGATGCAAGACAATAGGTTGTAAATGGGTACTTAAAAAGAAATTGAAACCCGATGGCACTGTAGAAAAATACAAGGCTCGACTAGTAGCCAAAGGTTTTAAACAAAGAGAAAACATAGATTTCTTTGATACATTTTCACCTGTAACTAGAATTACATCTATTCGAGTGCTAATTTCTTTAGCTGCTATTCATGATCTGATAGTGCACCAAATGGATGTTAAAACCGCATTTCTAAATGGTGAATTAGAAGAAGAGATTTATATGGACCAACCTGAAGGTTTTGTAATACCTGGTCAAGAAAATAAAGTTTGCAAACTAGATAAATCACTTTATGGTTTAAAACAAGCACCTAAACAATGGCATGAAAAATTTGACAACCTTGTTATCTCGCATGGTTTTAAAGTGAATGAAAGTGACAAATGCATTTATTATAAATCTGAAAATGACATCTGTACTATTATATGTCTTTATGTGGATGACTTGCTTATCTTTGGATCAAATATTCATGTTGTGAATAATGTGAAATCTATGTTAAGTGCTAACTTTGATATGAAAGATTTAGGAGAAGCGAACGTAATCCTTGGCATTAAAATTACTAGGTCGGAAAAGGGAATTTCTTTGGATCAATCTCATTAAATCGAGAAGATCTTAAAGAAATACAATTACTTTGACTGTAAACCTGCATGTACTCCTTATGATCCTAGTGTAAAGTTGTTCAAGAACACTGGTGACGGTGTTAGACAAACTGAGTATGCGAGCATCATTGGTAGCCTTCGCTACGCTACTGATTGCACTAGACCCGACATTGCTTATGTTATTGGACTACTATGCAGATTTACGAGTAGACCTAGTATTGAGCATTGGCATGCTATTGAAAGGGTTATGAGGTACCTTAAGAGGACCATTAACCTTGGATTACACTATCAAAAGTTTCCCGCTGTCCTTGAAGGATATTGCGATGCTGATTGGAACACCCTTTCAGATGACTCCAAAGCAACTAGCGGCTATATATTTAGCATAGCTAGTGGCGCTGTTTCATGGAAATCAAAGAAGCAGACTATTTTGGCTCAATCTACGATGGAGTCTGAGTTGATAGCACTGGCTACCGCTAGTGAAGAAGCAGGATGGCTAAGAAGCCTGCTAGCTGATATTCCCTTATGGGAAAAACCAATTCCAGCTGTCTTGATCCATTGTGATAGTACCGCGGCTATCTCAAAAGTTCAGAACCGTTATTATAACGGCAAGAGACGACAAATACGTCGTAAACATAGTACTGTGAGAGAATTTCTCTCTACTGGAGCTGTGAGAGTGGATCATGTACGTTCGGATGATAACTTAGCCGATCATTTGACGAAAGGGTTAGCTAGAGAAAAGGTTTATAAAACCTCGAAAGGAATGGGACTATTGCCTCTATCTTGACGAGTCATCATGATGGTAACCCAACCCATAGACTGGAGATCCGAAGGAATGGGTTCAATGGGTAATAACAAGTCGTGATGATATGAAGTGAATCATGCTATTATATTATTCTGAGTTCCATTCCTATGTTGAAGCATGATATCCTGAAGCGATTGAAGGATGAGTTAAACTCTTAATGAGATCTATACTCTATGTGGAGTGGAGTACCTAGCTACAGGAGTACTCTTGATAGACTCACCTAAGTGAATGTGGAAGTTTGGCCGCTTTCTATGAAATTTGTTGGCAAAATTTCTAGAGCTTTCACTACACGGGATACACGTGCAGGGCCGTAATGCACGGGCTTTGAACTTCACCCTGATAAGGTTGTGCGTGTAATGTTGTTAGAGATAGAGTTCAAAACTACGAGTTACTCTAGTATAATCTAAAGCATTATCACTACGCAAGGGTTCAAGTCGAAAGACACCTTTGTTTAAGCGCAATCTTATATAATTTAGACTGCTCGATGAAAACTTATTTTTAAAAATTCAAGTGGGGGATTGTTGGACAATTGACTGAGTCATATTAGTAGCTGTCAAAAGATATTCCACACGTTTAAGTATTTTGAATTATCTTTAAACAGTCAAAATATTATCCCCCTAATTTCTCCAACTGAACCACGTTTACAAAACTGAAAAAATATATCTAACATGTTCATTTGATTATTTGAATTCAGTCATATCCACTTCCACGATTGAGTCAAAGTGGTTGCACATTTTTCTGAATTTCAGTTCCATGTGGTTCTATAAAAGGAGAAGCTACTTTCATTTTCTGATATACAATCATTTTTAATTCATCACACGTTAACCTCCACTGCCTACAAAAGTCTCCTCTAAATACATAGCTTTGTTTTCCAATTATAAATTACTTTTGTTTAAGTAATTACAATAGGCAGTAAAGCACTTTTCTTTGTCAACACTTTAAAGAAACATTAATACCTCTTACTTCCTGTCAGTAAACATCCGAAAAGAACTTTTGTTCTTTAATTCATTTTTAGGTTATTTCCGAGCAGTTAATTTGATTAAGGGTGATAGTATCCAAATTTCATTGTGCAAAGAAATTTGAGACAGAAACGGAATCTGGGCTTGTTTTATCCTGGGGCAATTGAGGCTATACACTGCTAGCACATAAATCCGGGCAGAGCCGCAAAATTTGCCTAAAGAGAGCGTGGTCCGCGACTCAACCCGATTTCGGTAACATTGTTCTGGTTAATTTATTTACTTTAATTGCAGTATACTAAATTGTATTTCCAACAAGAGATATGTTACTTTATGTCAAATCAAAGTAGAGTTTGTATATGTTTTGTTTAGAGATAAGAAAATTGTTGTTTGTTTGGCTTTTGAGAGTGTAGTTTGAGAAAATTAATGGATGAAAAATTTATTTCGGAAAATAGAAAACATGTTTGTTTGGCATTTACCAAACACGAAAAAATTCTGAGAAACGCCAAACAAACAGGCCCTCATTTCTCTAACTTTCATCTTCTTTCTCCTTGTTCCCAAAACATATAACCACAGCCCCAACCCACCATCTCCTTCTTTCCAAGTCCAGACCGTATCACCACCCCACCACCTCATCCAGACCTGCCATGGTGTGGCCGGAACTGGCCTTAGCGTGGCTAGTCCTGGCCACGGAGAGGTCAGATCTGTCCTCTGCGTGGTCGGAACTGGCCAGATATGGCCTCTGCGGCGCCTTCACCGTAGCCTCTTCCGGCCACGCAGAGCCGCCGCCGCCGCCGCCGCCTTCGGATTATTTAATATTATGAGAAAAAAGTTTTTTCTTTTTAGGGGAATTAAGGTAAGAGAGAATAGGAAAAAAAAAATAATCACTAATAAATATGAGATATTTTATTACACAATAATTAGTAATAATTTTTCATCTGTTATTATAAAATATGTGTTCTTTTGTGAAATAAGTTTATATAACATTAAATAATAATTACACTTATCATGGTTAGGTAATAATATTCTAATTTTTGAAATCATGTAGATTAATTGATTACATGCATTTAAGTTTCCTGTGAGTTTTAAATTTCTCAACGAGATTGGATTTTTTCGGCAGGCTGCAAGTTTTCCGGCCAGTTCGGTTTTCTCAGACGAGGCGCAAATTTTATGGTGAAAGGGATGAATTTTCACTTTTTCAGGCGAGAGTTAAGTTTAGTTGAGATTGGGGGAGAAGTATTTGTTAAGCAGTAGAAGTGGAAAAATAATAAAAGGGTAAAAGAGTATTTTCGTAATTCATTTGTTTAGTTTTCTAAATTTGAAGGACACTTGCCATTCATTGACATGATATCTCAATTCACATTGTCTAATAAAATCTTGTAATAGAATGTCCTATTTCCTCATCTAAAAGTTGATTAACATCTCATTTGGTCTTATTGTGCCGCCTTTAGAACCATACCATTTCGCATTGGACTGTGAAAGTGTAGATTAATAAACTATAATATAGATTTATTAGCATTTGTATCCAGTAGAGAAAATTCATAAACTACTAAATTATATGGAGTCGTTATGAATTTAGATGATCTGCATTCATCATATGTATAAATAATATTTTCCTTCTATAGGAGACTTCAATAATGTTTTACTATTAGAAGTAGTTCAGCAAGACACAAATTAATATTTCATTCATGTTCTTATTTTCATGCATATTCTCACCATACAATATGAATTAAATTTGATATAATAATATTAAAATTATTGTTTTCAAATGAGATTATACATCCTTTAAATCAAGAAGTCAATCAATATGTTGAAATTTCAATGGGTTGTGAAAAATATTTGAATAAATGAGTTACATTGAATGATTATGTAATATTAACACCAACAAATATGTCATAGAAAAATAAAATAGTTAGAATTTTTTCAAAAAAAACTACTGAATCTACTAAAATTCTAATAAAATTCATTATATTTAGAGATTTTCGAAAGAGGGGTGAGATTCACTTTCGATTAAAATTAGGCCCGATATAAATGGATACAAAAACGGATTTGGGCTGCTCCAACGCCAATCCAGCCCTAATCCCAAATACCTCGAAATTATAAGACAGCCCCAACCTAATTAATAATTATAATAGCCGCCAGCAAAGAGGGAGAAGTTCATACGGGTCTTGCCAGAGTACTTTGGAAAATGAGTCGGTACATTTACATGTGCTGGCTCTGGCTGCCATCTTAATAATTAGCCCTAAGACTCATAGGGTTTGTTTGTTTGGCATTTTTCAAAAAATATTCGTGTTTGGAAAATGTCAAACAAACATATTTTTTACTTTCTGAAATAAATTTTTCATCTCTCAATTTTCTCAAATTACTCTTTCAAAAGCCAAACAAACAACAATTTTATTATCTCTAAACAAAAAATATACAAACTCTACATTGATTTGACATAAAGTAATATATCTCTTACACAATTTATCTCACATAACAAACATGATTTGACATAAAGTCTTACACATCTCATACCTACAACCTAACTTTTCAAAAAAGACTTACACCTACTTTATTTATCAAATCACTATCTCAAAACTCAAACAAACAACATTACGCAAATCGAAATTATTTCATAAACCTCCTCTACTTTGCCAAACTATTTTTCCAAACACCAAACAAACAGGCACATAAATTTCTTTTTTGGTAATATACTTAATAGAATTGTTTATGGAGTTACTGGGCCTAAAATATATTTATTCCAAGTAATTGAATTCTGCTAGAGCTTAATATTTGTTTGGAGGATTGTAATTTGTAGCATTAATTCTGTAGGGGTCTTTTTATATCAAAATCTATAATGAAAGGAAAAAAAAAAGAAAAAAAAAATAGTGACTTAGTGAGGAAGTCACGATTTACCCCAAAAAAGAGGCATAAGGAAAGTAAACCAATACTGCTAGTAATGAGTAGAAAAAGAGTGAGTCTATGAGTAAGTGAGCGTTGTGTCTTTGACCCGAGTTTGTTTAGTGTGATTACATTGATTTGCAAGCTATTGCATGATGGCGGGATTATCTTGTGCACTACGAAGTTCGGTTGCTGCGGGGTTCCTAAAAAAAAAAAAAAAAAAAAAAAAAAGAGGAAGAAAAGATTAAACTTCACTTTGTTCCCTTCATTTTTTTCTTCAACTATTATTTGCATCACTTTGCGTACTTAACCATCCTTCACACTTTAGTTTCACCAAATTCTTAGTAACAACATTTTTTACTAAAAAAATATTAAGAAAAGGCCTCAAAATTTCCCTTTTACCTTCATATTTATTAAACAATTTTTGGCCATTTAACCATCCTTATAATATGAGGATATATTCTTTTGACGGAAATGATTTGAGGCAAAAGAAGCATAAATAATAAGTTTAAAGGAGTAAAGTGATACTATCAATAGGTTAAGTGGTAAATTATGAATGATTAGAAATATGACATGTAAATATTCTTTTGTTTTTATGAATATGGCAAGTGTAAATATGGGTAAGAGCTTGTTTGACCATGGACGCACTTTGACCTTTCCGTTTTCATGTATATAAATGTACAGCAAATACAAAAAGACAAAAAATGTCAGTGTTGAGGGGGGCACGTTCGTCCAGATAGTCCAATTTCTAAGGGCAATGTCGTCCAGAACCAAATAAAATCCCAATTTTTTATTCATAAAAAGGATTAATTTCAGTAACCTCCCCTGAATTTATTTCTACCCTCCACTTACCTCCCCATTACAATTAAAACCTTCAAATAACCCCTTCCGTTAACACTTCTTTGAAACCACCGTTAACTTATGAAGATGTGGCTAGTTTTTACATCATGTGTCTTTTCCTTTTTACAATTTTGCCCTTCACTTTAATTCCTTCAAAGTTGCTTATATCTTGCTCATTTTTCTTGCTTAGTATATAGAAATATATGAATAAGTGTTCTAAAGAAATAGTACATTAATACGTACAATAATGCTTTTTTCTTTATTATTGACGTAAATTCGGTTTATTTGTTTTTTTGCTTTAAAGAATGCAACTTAATAGCATTATTCTTGAATTTTCTCATTTCATTTTGGTTGTATTTTATTTTATTCGTCTTAGTGTATTTAATCGTTTTATTAGATACATGGGAAAATTTAAAAGTATATTGTCTGCGTATAAAATAGTAAGTCAAGGTTATTATTGTAAATTTTTTAATTCAGTTAGATTTAACTGAGACATTAATGTAGACCATAAGTTTTAAGAGGGTCTTTGAATGTTTTAATTGTAGAAGGGAGGTAAGTGAAGAATAGAAGGGAGTACAAGGCATGTTATTGAAATTAACCCTATTAAAAGTCCTAATTTTTTATTTTTATTTTTATTTTTCTGTATGTGAATGGTTTTGAACTATTCACACTAGAACAGCAGAAATTAGATATAGATGTAGATTATAGAGATAGAGATATAGAGAGAGAGAGTGTGTGCTCTACTCTGTATTTTTCTCTCTCTTTCTATTTCCACTCTGTCTTTTTTCTTTTTACTAATTTACTCTTTTATTTCCTCTCTCACTCATTCTTCACTCCTGTCCTGTTATCTTCTACATTTCTACTAGCTTATCATCTACTACCATTTTCAATATTTGTGTTTTTAGCCGCTACAGAAATTTGCATTTAATACCATATTGTGCGTTGGAATGAAACGCATTTGGTAGTTTTTGGCAAGATAGAATTTACAATCTGTTTGAATTTTGAAAATTAGGTTGTGAATGGTCATCTGAAATCCCCAGGAAAAAGGAGAAAATCGTGGATCTCAGGAGGTAATTGCTACCCGTACGATTCTCTCAGCTACAGTTGCTTCCAGTGATTGGGCTTCAAATTATGAGTATTTAAACTCATTGAAATCCGACTAGCAGTAATCAGTTCTCCATTTCCACTATAAAGCCTAACAGCATTTCAACAGTTTTCTCAGATTTAGGGTTTTGAAGTACCAATTCCACAGAGGTACTCTTTTCTTTTTTTCGTCTATTAAGTAATAAGTGCAGCAGAGTAGTTAATTAATTGATGAAATGATTCTCTTTTTCTGGGAGAGGTTCTCTTTTTGGAGCAAAGGGATTTTAAAGGGTTAGTTATTAAAAGTGCTTACAACGGCCCTCATTCTGTTTCTTCTCTACTTTTGCTGCACTGTTACTTTTACCTAACGGTTCTGGAATTAGATTCTTCGCCGGATTTTTAATATCTTTGAGTTAGGTGTGATAGTGAAGTTTACTATTCCGTTGCAACAATAATTTTGCTGGTTGGTTGACTTTGGTCCTTCAATTTGGTTTGGATCTACCACATTATTCTTTCAGTCACCATTAAGGATGAATTTTCTTATAGTTCTCTCGATCTGGTTATTCTTCTCCCTCACAAGCATCACTGCTCAATCGCAAACCACCTCCGATGCTCGTGCACTAGATGCTCTTCTTCAAGATTACGCTTTCCGAGCATTTGTTCGTCCAAGAACTGGTGTCGTTTATGATGGAGTCGTACCCTCTAATCTCACGGGGACTCGGATTTCAGGAGTTAGACTAAGGAGCGGTAGCTTAAGAAACAGGGGAGTTACATTGAACGAGTTCGAGATTCCTAGAGGAGTTTTAGAGCAGCCTTACGTAGAGAGACTTGTTTTGGTCTACCAAAATTTGGGTAATTGGTCTATGACGTATTACCCACTTCAAGGTTACACTTATCTAGCTCCTGTATTGGGTCTTCTTGCTTACGATGCTACAGATTTAACTGCCCAAAACTTGCCCGAGTTGGATATTCGGGCATCCGATCAACCCATATCTATCAGGTTCTCGAATTTGAGATCGATCCCAGATGGTTTGGTTCCCCAGTGTGTACTGTTTGATTTAAATGGCTCGGTTAATTTCAGCAATGTGGTTTCGGGTAACATTTGTACGACCTTTCGACAGGGTCATTTTGTTATTGTAGTGGAATCAATTGCTCCTGTTCCTTCACCCGTGGGCCCTCCAAGACCAGGAGGTGCTCCGAGTGGTGGTAGGCATAATAATCGTTCGAGGGTCTGGATAATTGTTGGGTCGGTTTTAGGAGGATTGGCTCTGTTGGTTTTGTTGGGACTTCTTGTACTTTGGGTGCGTAAGTATAGGCACAGGAAGAAAATGGAGAAAATGGAGAGAGCTGCGGAGTTTGGGGAAGCCTTGCACATGACTAGTGTTGGAAACACGAAAGCACCAGCGGCTATGGGGACACGAACGCAACCTACACTCGAGACAGAGTATGTGCCATAATTTGTTGGATCCGAATTCATGTTTGATTCATTGTCCTTTGGCTATTCTTCCAATTGCACCTATTTTTCGTGGTGTTCATTCCATTGTTTTGTTCATTGTGTAGTGAGTTGTTGGTTGTGATGTGGGGAATATAGGGTTATTAGTGTACATAATAATCTGTCAATTCTCACTAAACCCTCAAAATCTTTCATTGATTTGTCTTGGTTTGCATTTAGGATGTAACCAGCAGTTATTTTTTCTGTGGATTTCCAATTTATGAGGAATAAAGAGTTGAATGTCAATCTTTTCCTTTCTGGATTGTGGATGTGAATGACAATTTTGTCATTTTTGAGACTGATGGATTGAACAATAGAATCTTCGATAGCTTTTGGCTCAGTTTTATTTAACACGGCGAAATTGATGCCAAAACCATGTCGGTTGACGGACGGGACAAACTTTTTGACTCAAATCAACCAAGTCTCTACCAAACCAATACTATGAGTTATTCATTTGACAATCATCATCTATTTTACTCTCCAAACAATTAGAATTAATGCAATCATTTACTAATTAATATTTTACGGTCAAAACTATTTTATATAGTATTTCAAAAAAATTCACTTAGAAAACTCAATTAATTTTGTGAAATGAAGCGGAGTCGACCCCATAAACACGCACCCCGCCCCACCCCAAAGTTCTTCAATGCTGTGCGCTGATAAGTGGAATAGTCATTTGGAGCTATTCCCATTTAAATGACAATTAAGGCAAATTAATAAGTAGACACTAAGGGCATGTTTGTTTGACATTTTTGAAAATTATTTCGTGTTTGGGAAAAACGAAACAAACATATTTTCTACTTTCTGAATAAATTTATCATCTCTCAATTTTTTTAAATTACTCTCCCAAAAGTCAAACAAACAACAATTTGTTTATCTCTAAAAAAAATCTATACAAAATTTACTTTGATGTGACATAAAGTACCACCTACTCAACTTATCTCATATAACAAACTCGATTTGACATAAAAATCTTACACATCTAACACTTACAATCTAATTCTTCCAAAAAAACATACAACTACTTTTTTTTTTCAAACTACTCTCTTAAAACTCAAACAAACAATATTACATAAATCGAGATTATTTCACAAACCTCCAATACTCTCCAAAACTACTCTCCCATCAAACAAACAATCTCTAAACATTTCCGAAAAAAAAATAGACTCTAATGGGTGAACGAATCAATAATTTTTTGACGGGGACGGGCCAAAATACTTTCATTTTTCCCTTTATGCATATGAGTGCTTTGCACCACGTTGTCGTGCCTACCACGAATTAAAGAAAAGATGATTCGTGGAGGGCCAAAGGGAAATAAAATAAGTAAATAAATAAATAAATGCACCAATTTATATGCTTATTATTTATATGACTTAACAATAGCATATTTTAAACCACCAAACACATAATCATCATAGTATAAATGAAAAGAACACCACATTATAATACAATAATCATGTATATTCTCCAAAGACAGACGAAGAGACACCCGTTCGGCGTTCACACATGGGCTGATGATGGGCAGAGTTAGAGCTGTCAACGGATTCGGGTTGAATGAGGCTTTTAACTCGTATCTTACTTCATTTGGATCGAATTCATATCTTAATCGGATTCATTCGTATATCGAATCCTTTCCAAATTCAATGAAATTTTTACTTTAAAATGCACATTAATATTTTTTCGTTCTCTCGTTTTTAAACTTTTTTAAACAATATTTATGTTTTTAGATAAAAATATATATTATGAATGAATTATTAACTAATATATTATTCAACTGATGGTAGAATATTATTAATATTACTTATTTTAAGAAAATATTTGTATATATATAACTTTATTATTTATTATTGGATAAGTATATTTAACGAATTAGTTGCTCCTCATATTTCATGAAATAAAAATCTTCATAATCGGATAAGATCTATTGAATCTTAATTGAACAAAAATTCTAATAATCAAACCGAACCCGATTGACATCTGCCCATTGACAGCCCTAGAGCCAGAGCTACTTACAGAGAGGCCGAAAATCATAGGGCATGTTTGTTTGGTGTTTGGGAAAGTAGTTTGGGAGAATAGTGGAGCTTTGTAAAATAATCTCTATTTGCGTAATGTTGTTTGTTTGGGTTTTGAGAGAGTGGTTTGAGAAATAAAGTAGGTGTAGGTTTTTTTGGAAGAGTTGGATTGTATGTGTAAGACTTTATGTCAAATTATGTTTGTTATGTGAGATAAAGTGTATAAAACATAAATTACTTTATGTCAAATCAGAGTAGAGTTTGTATGGGCCCATTTGGATGGGTTTTGACTCGATTTCGTGGGTCTCGGTTTAAAAAAAATGATTTTGGTGATTTCGATGAAACCTTTGAGACTTCATTTGAATGGGTTTTGGCTGTTGATTTTTGTGGTTTGAATAAGTTGAAACTCCACTTGGATTGAGTTTGGATATTGGGGTTTACGGGAAAAAGTAGGTGGTGGGTATCAAATCAATGTATTTTTTAGTGAAATTTGGAGGAAAAAGTAGGTGATAAGTGTCAAATCAGTTTTATAGGTTTGAAGAGTTTGAATGTGAATTTCTGAATAGGTTTTTGATGATTTTATTGGTTTGACAAAAACTCATTTGAAAGGATTTTGGCTCGGTCTCGCGGGTTACCCATCCACATACACCCTAAATGTTTTGTTAGAAATAAGAAAATTGTTGTTTGTTTAGCTTTTAAGAAAGTAGTTTGAGAAAATTGAGAGGTGACAAATTTATCTCAGAAATTAGAAAACATGTTTGTTTGACATTTCCCAAACACAAAATAATTTTGAAAAACGCCAAACAAACATGACCATAATTATTTGAGCTAATTTACGGCCATAATGCCATAGAAGGAGAATAAATAACTTAGTTGGAGGAATTTATTAATCAGCTTCTCTGAAATGATTAATCGAATATTCAAGTGCCAGGCAATATTGAGATAGTTAATACAACAAATGCTTACATCCCATGGTTTACTGTCTCTGAAATTATCAGACAACATTTGCTACCAATAACAGGATTGACTCGGGTCTTTGTCTACAGAACACATTTATAACACAGCACAGACATTTATTTTTTGAAGCGGTCCCATGTAAGAAAGCTACTGCTTCCTACTACTTACTGCACAAAACGATCTAACGCCTGGGGTTCAAAGTTCAAACAGATTCTTGTGTTTAAATACCACAACAAGACCAAACAGTTGCGGTTCTGTACTTAATATCATTAATATCCATTGATGATTGAAAATGAATCAGATTTCTCTTTAATAATCTGAAGACTGAATGCACTGACAAAATCCAATTTGAGAAATAAGTGCTGCTACCTCATGTCCGATTCTTACATTTTCTAGAGCTTAGTAAGTGAACAATGAGACAATAGGGTCATCAAAATCACAGCATTCTGCGACGTAAGAAGGATATCATACGATACATAGAGAATTGTACACCCGTATAAGATTATCGACATTAAGGAGACAATTGCAATTGATTTTGCTTAATTATGAGAATCTAAAAACGAAAATATAAGTAGTAGAGAATGAAAAACATGTAATGTCTGCAAAATGCAAACAAATGACAAAAAGTTAATTTGCAACTATGCAAGTACAAGTTAAATCAAAAGCTGCACCGTGGAATACTCCGAAAACAATTTTTTTTTGTCATTGAAGCTTGACAAATGATTTTATTAAGCATTTGCAAACACGCAACCTCGTTTCACTTACCTACACTAAAAACCTCCCCATTTGAAGGTTTATATATTCCTACATTTTCTCTTGGCAAATCTAGCTAAACTTTCTTGAGGCTAAAACGTCAGTGGTTGGATCATCTTTGGCCTAGCACCATTTTAGTTTCAAAGGAAAAAGGAGGAAGCAGAACTACAAAAGGATGGATGCAAATGTAGACACACTCTGCCTATGTTACTCCAGGTCTTCTTCAGTTAACGATTTACTTTCAAAACAAATATAAATCCCGAGAGCAGTTATATTAACAGAAACATAATTTTAATCATCAGAATATCGGAGTATATGTCTATAGCACATGGCTATCAGCATAAAAAATAACTAACTAAAACATAATTCCATATAAGCAGAGATTGTACAGTGCCAGAAACGAAAGAAAAGGACAAGTGCATAAAAGCCCGTATACTAGTCAAGTGACAGGAACCTTGCACATCATTTATTTCTACCAAACCCTTCAGACTTAGTTATCTGCATATCCACAAAATGAACAAACATAAGTGTAACTTTTAGAGAAACGTATCCACCAGAAAAATGGAGATAAGGCATAAATAGAGCACAAGCCGTGGCAGCAACCCAATTATTTAGAGAAAAGAAAAGAAAAAGACACAGAGGACAGGAAAAATGAGGACTGATGGAAACACGGTAACCTTGAAATAGCGGAGGTTGACCTAACAAAACATAGTTTGGAGTTTGTGTGTGTGCGAGTGAACTATGAAACATTCAACTACATAGTAGCTAAATTGTAAACAAATCTTTGAGCCGAATCCGAAAGGTCGATACTGAAAGAATCAGTTAGACCTCCTCAGAATCACCAGACATTATGGAGCAAAGATCATTGATTTTTCATGCAACCTATATTAAGAGTTCAGTGGAAAGGCACTCTAATTTGTTAAACTTCTACATAACAAATTCAACTCTTCTATATTAAGAGTTCGGTGGAAAGGCACTCTGATTTGATTTTTCATGCAACCCATAGAGTGGGTTGTACTTTATTTATGCTTAGTTGGAAAAACCAGCATTGACATAATTCAATTCTCAGTTATAAAGTTTTCTTATGATTACAAGGAATCAAATGTTACAAGACAACACAAAAAGAAACAAGTAGCATTTTCACACGGTTTCTTATAAGAATGATTTGAAGCATGTTTTAAGAACCTTATTCTAATTATATACCAAGGTTCATTCTTTCTTGAAAATGAAAGCATTTATGCCCCTCTATGAGAACATATTCAACTGATCCAAAAAAAAAACATATCAACTCTTGCAGTTACTTCTTTTGGTATAAAACTAAGGAAACATTAGAATAAATCAAAATTTTGAGGGCACGTGTTCTCGTATAGGAGAACTAGCTGCTTGCACTTATTTTTCTCACAAGTGTGATTCAAAACGTGATTGGCGTAGAGAGATTTCATGTGGAGATAAACAACTGATCACAACTTGCAGATAAGAAAGTTATTGCCAGACTGACATGCAAAGTTTCACAAACAAGAGAAATGTTCACTCTTTCTTTAAACTAAACAGAATTTGGTATGAGGTTACTATGAGTATAAAGCAGCAGAGAGGGTGCAGTACCAACTTAATTGAAAACTCTTTGAGGTGATTCGTTTCCCAGTAAGTTCTCTGCCGAGAAAATAAGTTGGTCTAGAAAATTTCTAATCTTTTGCCATTAAAATAAAAATCCAATAGTTGAAGCAACCCATTAAAAACAAAATATCATGATATTTAAACAGTGTGCTAATGGAGGTCTTCTAAATAAACAATAATTGAAAAATCCTTAGATTAGAACTAGACATATATAAAAGCTTCATAAGAAGGGCAGTGAGGCTATCAGGCTATGTTTGGTTTGTGCATTTTAGTAGTAAACGCTATAAAATGTTAGTTGACAGAAAATTGAGCTTCATTATTTGTTAATTTTATTTTCCTTATCATTTTACTTGCTGAATCCCAAGAACCAACCTTATCATTTCACTTAATGAATTCCAGTAAACAAACATAAGCATAGGACATAGTAACTTACCCAATGGCATCTCTATTGTAATATAGTCTCAGAAACAATTGCTTCAACAAATTTTACTCAAATTATTTAGAAAATTTTAATCATAACGGGCTCCGTGTCCCCTTTTACATCCTTCTTATTTGTTTTATTTTTATTTTTTCAAGGTAGCATAAACCTAGATAGAAGGAACATAAAAGCCTTAACCAGATTAATTAATTGGACGAAACGAATAGCGGGAAGGAAAAGATAGAGAGATAGGGGAATACCGAAGCTAATTGGAAGTCGAAGGAGCAGAGATAATCTCCATAATCTTCTTGTCACGTTTCTCCATCGCCACATCCCAAACGTCGTTTCCGATGTGCTTCGGCTGCAAAACAGATCATCGTTAACACAAAATCGATCTATTAACTTGTAAAAAAAAAAAGCAAATGGATAAGATGAGATCTGGACTAAGGTACATACGCGGCCATGAGCGGACTTGTGGATGTAATACTGTGCGTTTCCCATAATGCAGAGCATTCCTGCTATTATTCCCATCGGCAGCATCGCTTGCAACCATACTAACCCCATTTTTCGTCTCTGCAAATGCGATTCCAATTCTTCTTCCCCCAATTTCACAGCCACAGCTGAATGAATAATACATTCATGGGCCCTCTTTTAGGCTTCAACTTAAATCCTGACCCAATATTAAATAGCCCAGTAGCTAACAATACGTTCTAGTTAGGCCGTGGGGAGATTTTTATCCGAATTTATTCTAATACGACTTGATTTACTAGAGTTTCTTTTTTTAATCTTATTAGAGATTTAAATTGGACACATTAATATCAATTTCAATGGGCATGTTTGTCTGGCGTTTCTCAAAATAATTTTGTGTTTGGAAAATGTGAAACAAACATGTTTTCTACTTTTTGAAATAAAATTTTTAACTCTCAATTTTCTCAAACTACTCTCTCAAAAGCCAAACAAACAACAAATTTATCATCTCTGAACAAAACATATACAAATTTGGCGTTTCTCAAAATAATTTCGTGTTTGGAAAATGTCAAACAAACATGTTTTCTACTTTTTGAAATAAAAATTTAAACTCTCAATTTTCTCAAACTACTCTCTCAAAAGCCAAACAAACAACAATTTAGTATCTCTAAACAAAACATATACAAATTTGGCGTTTCTCAAAATAATTTCGTGTTTGAAAAATGTCAAACAAACATGTTTTCTACTTTTTGAAATAAAATTTTCAACTCTCAGTTTTCTCAAACTACTCTCTCAAAAGTCAAACAAACAACAAATTTATTATCCCTAAACAAAACATATATAAATTTTACTCTAATTTGAGATAAATAACATATCTCTTATACAATTTATGTCATATAACAAACACGATTTGACATAAAGTCTCACACATCTTACACCTATAACATAATTATTTCAAAAAAATTCATCTACTTTATTTCTCAAACCACTCAAACAAACAACATTACATAAATTGATATTATTTCACAAGCCTCAACTATTCTCCCAAATTACTTTCTCAAACACCAAACAAATAGACCTAATATTTCTCAATGTGATTTTGTAAATTATTTCAAATTTTCAATTAAATGATTAAATGTGTCGAGAGTTACAAATTTTTATGTTGAAACTTTGAATACATGACATGACATGAATTGTAATAATGGGAGAAGAATGTAAAGCATCTAGGGTAGGAGGGGAGGCGCAAACGGCACCGTTGGGCCACTCTGTCAGTCCAGCCAAGACTGGGGCTGGCAATATCAATTAATTACAGTTGCCAACATGGTCCCACTAATTAAAACGGGACCCATCCCCGCCCCTTGCTTACATGCACAACACGTGATGTTTACGCCGCTCCATCCCGGCGCCTCATGCCAAGTCCAACCTGAAAAATGAGTCCACTACCACAGTTAAACTTTATTTTTACTTTTCATTTTTTACCTCTGTTTCACAAGCAAATTTAATAATTTATAACTGTGGATATACTAAACGGTGAAACTATATTACTACTAGTACTACCTATTTCTTCCTTTTTTTATTCTTTTTAATTTCAAATATATTACCAGTATAATATTTCACATCACACTAAGGTATTTGAGCTCGTTCTATAAAAAAATATTAGAGCTTGATTCATGATATAAATTAAATAAGTTTGAATATATATTTTTGTTCAATAACTTAGGAAACTCAATTTAAGTTCGACGTGAGAAAATTTAAATCGAACAATTATATAAAAAAATATCAAGCGAAATGATATTCAACTCGAATTTATTCGATGAAAGATTACTCAAGCTCCAATTATTTAAAAATTAAATCAAACTCAAACATAATTTCTAACTTATCAAATTAAATTCGGTGTAACCAGTGCTGACACACATTTAATAATATTTAAAGTTTTAAGGAATCTTTATTTGTTTTTATAAGGAAAAGGTAAAATATTCTTGGGTTTTCCATTCTACTTACTAAAATTTCAGACCTTTCTACACTTCCTTTCCATTTTAACCCTTTGGAGGGTTGTCTCTGTTTGTCTCTATATCTGTTTGTCAGCAAATAGTTAGTGCTACAGTTATTAAACCTGCAAAAAGGCTTAAAAAATCTGATTGGTAGTAAAAGGGGTTATGTCGGGTCTTTACAATCA
The DNA here is from genome assembly GCA_030819805.1 of Penstemon newberryi var. newberryi. Lineage (NCBI taxonomy): Eukaryota > Viridiplantae > Streptophyta > Magnoliopsida > Lamiales > Plantaginaceae > Penstemon > Penstemon newberryi. The sequence goes on along the minus strand of JAUALY010000002.1, from coordinate 11,667,675 downwards.
CAACTTCTCTCCGGCGAGAGCCGTTTCTCCACAAATTAGAAATACTCCAGATGTAGATAGGTTTGATTTTTTTCATTTTATGATTTCTAACGAGTATTCCTTTAATCATTCGTTTTGTGGAGCAATTTCGTTGATCGATGTGGGATTTTTGTGTGTGTGTGTTTTATTTAGTAACCAGTACTTGTCAGAGCTGTTGGCGGAGCATCAAAAGTTTGGACCTTTCATGCAAGTTCTTCCCATCTGTAGTAGACTCTTGAATCAAGGTCATTTCTTTTTTCACTTCCACAGTTCATATTTCTTACTTACTGTGCGGATTGGATCTAGGTTTTCTAAAGCTTTAGACACTGATTTCTTTGATTTTAGATGTACTGATTGGATCCGTTAAACCCTCTACTGTAATCCAAATATGCATTCTTATGTATAGAACTGAAATTGGGTTAATTTTGTATAATTGGTTTGGAAATTTAGTTACTCTATTTGTAAATTACTTTAATTAAGCAATTTCAACTTTTATATTTCAATTAGTTCATGTTCTTTAAAATATATCTTACTTTTAGCATTATATATGATGTGGCTTATGAAGATGCCCCATTTCGTCCATTGATATCTTGGTAAAATGATTATTTCCATTACTCGGAAATATAGTGTTATAAACTTTCAATTTTCTGATATCTCAGCTAAGGTTCCATGACCATGAGTATAAGTTTGGACAAAAGGAGTACTATTTTACATTGATATTAGCAGTAACTTTTCACTTTTCACATTGATTATTCATGTATGTGTGTGTTTGACTTTGTGGGATTTTGAAATTTATCTAGAATCTCAGTGTAGTGGGAGTATACGATAATTTTGTTGAATACCCATGTGTTTTAGCAGTTTTTTAAACTTCTTTCACTTGTTGATAATTGTAACTTTGTTTTACTCTTTTTAGAGATCTTGCGGGTTACTGGGATGATGCCAAATCAAAACTTTGGTGAATTTGAAAGACTGAGACATAGAAGCCCTAGCCCTATGGCTTCTTCCAACCTTTTATCAAATGTTTCCGGGACAGGATTAGCCGGCTGGAACGGACTTCCTCAGGAGGTAATTGAATTTCTGATCCTTTTAGCCATTATTTATCAGATTTAGATAAACATTGTTACCTTTTCTTTTAATGCTTTTGACAATTACAACATGGGTTTATTGATATAATGTAGCATTTGCCTTAATGCAAGATCATGAGCTCGTCCCTACCTTTTCTATTTGCATAGGCTGCTTAGAATGTGTGTATGCTGGTGTTAGGGATGCTGCAAAATATGTTTCCTCTCCTTTATAATCTCAAGAAATTGATAAAGCTTGTTGTTTGTTAATTGGTATTGGCTGCTTCAAAATTTGGTATAATTGCTATTTCGAACAATAAATTTGGCACTTTGTATCCTTTTTCCATGTAGTTTGGTTTTGATTTGAATGTGATTAAAAGAAAAACGTAAGCATATATTTTGACAAATTTTTTTTTTATAAATTTGGAAATAGTTGAGACCAACGCAAAAGCTATTTTGAACTCATATAGTTATGTATAGCAAACCAAGTTTGAATACTTCTTAACGCCTTATAAGTTTTGAAGTTAAGTATAGCAAACCAAGTTAAGGATTGCCCATATGTGTGTGTTTGTGTGTGTATGTGTCTAAGGCTATTCAAACTTGTCTCACCTCTCATGTTTTCCTAGATTAGAGTTTCTTCAAACCCAGCTCATTTCAAATCTTAGATTCGTGATATATGCTAACGAATTTTCAACAATATGTTGTTTGGCTTGATGCGATTCATTTACTCCACGTTACTTGAAAATTCATTGGTAAAGAGTAAGATATATCTGCTTAGTGTGATTTCGAAAGGTAGCAAACATCTCTCTTTTATTAGGAGCGTATGTTGGTTAATTATGCTTTTCAACAGATATTTCAGACAAACAAAAATTATTTTATATTCCAAACATACCCGTGATTGTGAATTTCTGATGGCAAATGTCCTTTTTTTTTCGAAAAAAAGAAGAAGCCACGCATAGGCTCTAGGATTTTACCATAAAATATTCAATTGTAATTCCTCTCAAAATTTGTTGGATGCTTATGGACCACTGTTTCATGGTTGATGAAAATTGTTTTACTTAGGAATTAAGTTTACCGTGACTAAATAATTTTAGAAAGTCTCAGATCTTTTCTGCATCTGTCATGGCCCAAATGTTATACCTAGGTAGACTGGTAGAGGTTGTTGGATGCATTTGTATAATAACAGCAGTTGTGGGCCTGAACTTAGTTTTCTTTTAGCCAGTTTTTAGTTCTTGTGTATTGGATGTGGAGGAGGGTATTTTCAGTTATTTATCTACTTATATATGTGGTAAGATTTTGCGAAAAATTAGTTCCATTGGCATTGTAGAATGTTTGCGTCTGAACGCGTAAAAGTGTTCAGGGATCTATTACAATCATGGGTTTGCTTGTATTTGTGAATTTTCATTGATCTATTTGCCTTTATGAATTAAGAATATTCCTGAAACTTGTACACTACACGGCAGAGATTGAATGGACCTTCTGGAATGACTATGGACTGGCAAGGAGCACCAGCAAGTCCCAGTTCATACACAGTTAGAAGGATTTTGCGCTTGGAAATTCCCGTGGACAACTATCCTAATGTAAGATTGTTGAATGAACTAGCACTCTACTAACTTCCATTGATACAATATAGCTCATTCTTTTTTTCTTTTCTCTTAATATTATTTTGTGGATTATAGTTCAATTTTGTTGGGCGACTTTTGGGACCCAGAGGAAACTCATTGAAACGAGTAGAAGCCACAACAGGATGCCGCGTATTTATTAGAGGAAAAGGTTCAATAAAAGATCCTGAGAAGGTAGTGGGAAAGTTTTGCCCAGATTAATATTATTCATGGTCAGGACAATTTGAAATATTTTTTCGTATATTTGATATTGCAGGAAGACAAGCTACGAGGACGACCGGGTTATGAGCATCTTAATGAACCACTCCATATCCTAATCGAGGCTGATTTACCAGCCAACATCGTTGATATGAGGCTAAGGCAAGCGCAGGAGATTATCGAAGAGTTAGTGAAGCCGGTGGTATGTATCTCAGAACATTTTTTTATGCTTTCCTTTTAAGTAAAAGAACTATATTATAAAATACCCTCTGTGCTTAGCCTAATTGGCCAAAAAAAAAAAAACTATGTTATTTTTATTAGCCCCCCACTCCCCGGTGTTCTTTCTTATTAGCAAAAAACCCCATTTGAAATTCCTTCATAAGTCCATAGGGAAGTTATTGTCAATTTTTTAAATGAACATGGGGATTATTGCCAATTTTCAAAGTTAACAGGTGGATTATCGATAATTTTGTTTGGTTAATAGGGGTGTTTTTGATTTTTTGTGGGGTATATTTGTCATTTTCCTGCAAAATATGTATTCCAGCATGAGAGGGTAATAAAAAGTATCACGGGGGTGGGGGTATTTTTGCTAATAAAATAACATAGGGGTGCTTGTACTAATTAGGCAAAGCATAGGGGGCATTTTTGCATTTCACTCTTAAGTAAAAGTAGACTATCCGATCACTTTCGACAACAATGATAGAAAATCCATATACAAGCTGCATATATTGAAGTTATTGTTCTTGCTTTGCTACAGGATGAGTCGCAAGATTTTATAAAGAGGCAGCAGTTGCGCGAGCTAGCTATGCTAAATTCAAATTTTAGAGAAGAGAGTCCTGGACCAAGTGGCAGTGTCTCGCCTTTCAATACCAGTGGAATGAAACGTGCAAAAACCGGACGTTGATAAAATAAAATTAAATCTATAAAGCTGTTTGAAGAAATTTTAGTCTTGGTTGAACAGATCATATGTGGGTATACAGTTCAAAACTCGTAATATATATTTTTTAAAAAAAAGAAAAGGAAAAAAAAAAAGGTGAAATATGTCTTGGCGGTACTTTTTGGTTCCGTTTCTATGTTTCTTAATTTAATTATCAGAATCCACAGAAACTGAGGGCAGAAAAGAAGAAGAAAGTGGTTCTTATGTAGTTTTTTCTAACTAGGTTTTGGCCAGTTCTCGAAAGCCCATTCATTGGATTGATTCTTGCATTTAGCAACTCAAATGTGATATATGTTGTTATTGGTGCAGAATAGGATTTACAAGTGTGATTTTGTAAAACTCTAATGTGCAAGACCGTACATACTATTTCATTAATTACTTGATATAGTTTCATCTCATCTGGAAAATTCTTGTGTAAACCTGGTCTTTTACAGACCAATTACAAATATTTAGTGAATGCTTGGATTTTGTTCATGGTTGAAAGATTGGGTCTGTACAAGAATTTTTCGTTTCGTCTAACGTCATGTGTAGGGTGGGTGGGTGGGTGGGTAAATACACTATTATTAAGAGGTTTTAACTAGTCAAATTGCCAGGATGATTCTTATTTTCTTACATGGAATAGAAAAACAATGAAGGGTTTGGAGGAGAACAATAGAAGCTAACTACTATCTTTTGTCATTGCTATGTTTGGTTTTTGAATTTTGATCAATAAATATTATAGAAAAAATATATTTTTTGAATCAAGTAATAGAACATTAAATAGGAGTATTATTTATTGCTCATTACTCCCTATTATTTATTCTTTTTAACAAGAAAGACATTCAAATGGATTTTATAAGTAATATCTTGAAACTGGGCAGAGTTTATGGGCCGGTTGGATTTTTATACTTCTAGACTTCTGGTCTAATGTTATATCCGGAAATTGGGCGGATTTATGAGCCGGTTGAATATTTTAATTTTCAGAAAGGGTTTTATGCTTTCTAAACATTTTTAAGCATTTAGTTTAAAAAATCTCATCAAATGGTCACATTTCTGACAGATGTTTTTATTTAGCGTAAATTAAGGATACCTCACCAAGGTACAATCTAACTATAAAAATTGCCCTTATGTTTGTCACCTTCTTACAGTTAATATTTTGCCCCTAAAAATTTTAATTTTGTCATTGGGGTTATTTACTCATGTTTACTACATCTCATAAGTTTTAAAACATGGATGCTAATTGTTATATCTTATAAATTATAAAAGTGATAATTATATATTTACTATCAAAATAATTGATCAAATCTATAAATTGCCCATAAATTTTAATAAATATTGCCAACAAAAAATTACATATTTAATGCCAATTTAAATTGTACAACAATAAATTAAATAGAATTTTAATAATAAATTCTTATAAATTTTAAAAATAGTTTGCACATTTAGTTAAATGAATTAATTTTTCTATATTAGTAATAAATATGTAAAAAATTAAATTATTAATAAAAATGTAAAAATGATTATTATTATTTTGCATTATTTATTGAAACTTATGTGCAATTATAAATTTTATCAATTATTTTGGTAATAAATATATAATTATCACTTTTTTTTTTGGTTTTTCAAGGGTTTAATCCCTTTCGAGACGGGTTGAGCACATTAAGTGGGTACCTCTCCCAACAGGGATTCTAACCTGAGTCTGCTACTTTTTAGTGACTAATCCCTTCTACTAAACCAATCACCTGTTCGTTATAATTATCACTTTTATAATTATAAGATATAACAATTAGCACCCAACTTTTGGGGTCTGTTTGTTTGGTGTTTGGGAGAGTAGTGAAAGTTTGTGAAATAATCTCGATTTGCGTAATGTTATTTGTTTGAGTTTTGAGAGAGTGGTTTGAGAAATAAAGTAGGTGTAATTTTTTTTGGAATAGTTATGTTGTAGGTGTAAGATGTGTCAAACTTTATGTCAACTCATGTTTATTACGTGAGATAAATTGTGTAAGAGATATGTTACTTTATGTCAAATCAGAGTAGAATTTGTATATGTTTTGTTTAGAGATAGAAAATTGTTGTTTGTTTGGCTTTTGAAAGAGTAATTTGAGAAAATTGAGATGTGAAAGATAAATTTCAAAAAGTAGAAAACATGTTTGTTTGACATTTCCCAAACACGAAATAATTTTGGGAAACACCGAACAAACAGGCCCTTAAATTTTATAAGATATTACAAACATTACAAATAACTCCGAGGGGTAAAACTAGAACTTTTTTGGGGCAATGTATTAATTGTAAGAAGATGGCAAATCTTAGGGGACTTTTGTAATACCCAATGCATTAGGAGGATTTTTGTAATTAGGTTTGACCTCATGGGCTTTCCATAATTTACCCTTTTCCTTAAATACATTTTAGTATTATTATCATGGGAAGCTTCCTGATTCGTTTTTTAGTTCAAAATTCATTATTTAATCTTAATATTGGTTAATATTCATTCATTATTTCATTTTAGACATATTTTGATCTACAAATATGAATATTAATTAAGAAAATTTAAACATGTGAGTAAAATTGCATGAATTGTAACATTAACAAACTTATTTAAAATATAAAAATTGGTGTGAATATTGAATGTTTAGATTATAGCGGATTTGAAAAAAATCGATAGCTGATCGAATCCGATCAAGATCCGATGAACTTAGAAAATTTAGGTACAAACAAGATCTGAATTCACCCGACCGATCCAAAAAATAGACTCGAAAATGGATTGAGCATGATCCAACCCGAATCCTACATATGGATAACCATATTCTAGATAATTAGTTTTTTTTTTTTTTTTTCACAAACCCTTGAAAAAATTATATAAATTCTAGAACTGAATCTCTAAGCGACGTAAATTCACATTAATCAGTTGGAAAATATAACTATATATCGAAATTTAAGTAGCACGAATTATTTTGTACTTGTAAAAGTCAAAGTGTGAATAGAAATACTTCCAAAAATAACATGCAAATTGTACATTCAACTTTATGAATTTGGACGAAGAAACCCAAAAAACATTTTACCAAACAAAGCCTTAAGGAAGTACTGAGTAAGAATCTAAACAAAAATCTTGCTCTTCGAATTAGGGCTTTATTCTGGGAGAGTAAAAGAGACACGATCTTCAAAATTTCATTTTGAAAAAGTAGTAAAAATATATTTACTACACTTCTGCAACGCTCCTTTCGATTTCCAAAATCAATGTCGAAATCACACTCCAGGTTTTTAACAAATCTTTTCTTTGCTATATTTCTAACGCACACGTGCAATAAATTTCCTATTTATGCTTGCATTCTTGTGTATCATTGAATTTGTTGTTCCCCCTGAATTCGAACTAAAATATGCCTATGTAGCTACCCTTACTTGCTTTGCATTTTATTTCTCAAGGGAAAAAAAAGGAACTTTTGGGTAGGATCCTTGAATGGAGTGAATTTTGCAGTGAAACTAAAACAATTTTGCTTGATTGACTTATGTACTTATGAGTATTGGGGTTTTCATTCAAGATTATGTTTTGTAGTTTCGCCTCTTGTCCATGCATGCCGTCAAAAACATTTACATACACTTTTTTCTAATTAAATTTTTAACCCATTTGATTATTCTCCAATTTGTTCTTTTTTTTTTTTTAATGTATGAGGTTTTTTAGAAAAAAAAAATAGAAGAATGTTTTTAGTAATCGTGGGCTCTACAAATTTCATGTTCAACCACCCTCGATTTAGGGATATAATACCCTGCCTGATTTGATAAGAAATTTGTACTATTAGGATTTTCTAGTGTCTTATTATTTGAATTGACATTATTCCTTATTAATGTTTCTTAATGTTCTGGGAGTTTATAACATTTTTAGATGCCCAACCATGCGGATCCTGTGAGTACTGCATTAGATTTCACTCGGAAGCAAACGATATTTGGTGGTGTATTTGAACTTTTAAGGCGATTTTTCATGCGTGGTCGGTGAATATGTTTCTTCAGATGATTGTATCATATATAGCAGTACCCCTCTTTATGTCATATTGAGGTTTTGATTACCCAAATTTCAGGTCGCCTCAGCAATTGGATTAGGTTCGACTGAGAATCATTCTTTGGTAGCTATGGCTTCAGCGGTTCCTATAGATATCAGTTCATCAGACAGTGACTCGGATTTACAGGAAATTGACAATTACAGAGATGAGTCTCCATCAAGGGATACTTCCTCTTCAGTCAAGCCCAGGGTTCTTCCATCTTGGGCATCTTCAATTCATACCAATTTTCCAGGTAATATCCGCATTCCTGGATATAAATACTTTTTTAGTGTAGTAGCCTAGTGGACATGTTATTGGTCATCTCATTTATGAGTGACATGCGGTTTGCAGGTAATAATGGCGTTTCTCGTAAAGATCCTTCTTCTTCTTCTTCTTCTTCAAAGAGGCAGATTATTCATGATGAAATTTCACCAAGACCGCATAAGCGTTTGAGTATTGCGCAAAATGTTGGAGCTTCAAGTTCCAGGGCTCGAGATAACTTTTTGTACCAAACAAATGGTTCAAATAATGCTGGTAGAATGGATGCAATTCATGGGATGCAATCTTCTAAGAGGTCCCTTCCTGCATCCCTTCAGCCTTTTAGTTCTAGCCTGCATTTGAACAATCGAGTAGAGAATGTTGGTATGAGTCAATTTCGTGAAACACATGGAAGATTGTTTCCATCTTTGAACGATCCTTCCATGTTTGAGAAAAGAGGAAATAGATTATTGCCCCCGTCATTAGTTCCTGGAAAATATTCTTCAACCACTGGATTTGCTGGTTCAAATGATTCCCTTCATCATACTGGGGTAGGTGAAGAAAGGCCACCAGGAGCTGATGAGAGATATGTTTTTCAGGCAGCTGTGCAGGTACTTGTTTTTTTTCATTGATGATTCTCCAGTACTAAATTATCAATTATCAAATAAAAGCTCTTAAGAGAATTTGATTGACACCATTTGTTTCCGTTTCCTTTTTCCACCTTTTCTTGGAAGTGCTAATAGATGTTCCTTCTTTTTTCGTTTTAAATTCATGTAATGTTTGTTTGTACTTTCTGATGTCAAAGAAACTTATTTTTTGATTACTTGTATTTTTCTAATAACAATGGTTAGGGGGTTCTTTCCTGAATGCTTGATTTTCAAACCATATGTCTATGTTTAGACATGCATCTACGAAGTAGGCATTATATTAAAGGAGTTATATGTGATTTTATTTATTTATTCTTAGTCTGCTTCCTGTAGGTGCTAATTTTGATCATTCACATGAAACACTTATTTTGAAGTCACAAGAAGTCCACTTGCTTGACTAAAAGAGCAGATTTTAGTGGATAACATCTTTTTTCGTTTTTGTATAATAGTGGATATTAATCTGACTTAGTAAAGAAGAGTACTGTCTAATTAAAAGAGACTGAAGAAGATAGACCAGGAGATGTCCATATGGAAGAGTAACTTGAAATCACTTTGAAAAATATAGTTCCATCCAGCGTGTGCTGAGCTCTATAATGTAGCCATGCTTATTTTTTGCAACCTTGCTTGATCATTACATTTTGAGGTATTTCAGTAAATCTTGACCTGGGGAAATCCATATCTAATTAAAACTAGTAGTTGAGAAAATTATTATTTATTTCCAACGTCTAGGGTTCTTTATATTCTATCCAAGTTTGTTTATGGAAACCTTTTGAAGAATACTAATCAGGTAGTGATGATCCTGTTGGGGCTTTCTTCTACGAATCAAACTAGAACAATTGGTAATGTGAAGAATCATTGAGCAAAAAATACTACAGTCCTTCCCTTTTGGCGTTGGCCATTAAGATTGCCTGTGCTAATGATTAGTGTGCCATTTTCATTTACTGTTTTTGAGAGTTTGTTCACGTGCATGCCTGCACATGCTAGGATTTTGTAATTTTGTCTCCCCAGGAAAATGGCTTTTGCAAATATCTCATACCTCTAGTTATTAGACTACTTCTTAGAGCTACATCTGTGATTTATGGGATGCTAGATTTTTTATTGTTATCTTTGTTGGCCATGTTTGTTAGTTGGGCAGCCTCTTATTCTACTTTCCATTCTTATTTCTCAAAGTTATAGCTTCTTGATGACTTGACGCTATTTTTGTCTCACTTTCTCCTGATCTCAATGAGATTTGCCCTTTATAATTTCACTTATCATACACCGAGGTTGAGAAGTCATTCTTTTCAGTTACTGAATGTAAATAAATGTATGGCTTGTGTTTTTTCTGCAGGATCTTCATCAACCTAAAGTTGAAGCTACTTTGCCCGATGGTCTCTTGTCGGTTGCTCTTCTCAGGCATCAGGTCTTTGTGTGCATATGCTAGCCATTCTATTGATTGTTTTTTTAGGTATCGTGGTTTAAGCATAGATCATTTCACTTGCAGAAAATTGCTTTAGCATGGATGCTTGGCAAGGAATCATCTGGTTTATGTTTGGGGGGGATTCTGGCTGATGACCAGGTCAGCTAGCTAGTGTATAGTTGAACTTCTAAATCTACTTCATCTTTTCTACTCAATGTCCATTTCTTTTCTTTTTTCTTTGGATTTTTGGAAAGTCAACACACCTTATATTTTACATGTTACAGGGTCTTGGTAAGACCGTGTCTATGATTGCCCTCATGCTGATGCAGAAGGCTTTGGAGGCTAAACGTAAACGCAAAGAGTCATGTAGTTCCCCAGCTGAACCCTTGAACTTGGATGATGATGATGGTGGAAGTGTTGTTGTTGCTCTTGATGAAACAAATCAGAATAAAGAATCTGAGGATTTAGCAGTACTACCGCAAGCAAGTAATGCAATAAAAAGCTTTCGCTCTAAGAGACCAACAGCAGGTACTTTGATTGTTTGTCCAGCTAGTGTTGTTAGACAGTGGGCTAGGGAGTTGGATGATAAAGTTGCTGATGGTGGTAGACTTTCTGTTTTAATATATCATGGAGGGAATAGGACTAAGAACCCTTCTGTCCTAGCAAAATATGACGCGGTTTTAACAACATATGCTATTGTGGCTAATGAAGTTCCAAAACAGCCATTGGTTGAAGATGATGATGCTGAACAAAAAGAAGGAGAACGATATGGATTATCTGCTGCATTTGCAATGGAGAAAAAAAGAAAAAAGTCATCTAGTAAGAAGTCGAAGAAGGGTAAAGATGATATTGATGTGTCTGCTTTTGATAGTAGTTGTGGTACACTAGCAAAGGTGAATTGGTCTAGGGTTATTTTGGATGAATCTCAAACAATAAAAAATCACAGGACTCAAGTGGCTAGAGCCTGTTGTAGCCTTAGAGCGAAAAGAAGGTGGTGTTTATCTGGAACTCCCATACAAAATTCAGTTGATGAATTATTCAGCTACTTCAGATTTTTGAGATATGATCCATATGATAAGTACAAAACATTTGGCTCCTCTATTAAGGCCCTGATATCAAGAGACTCAGTTAAAGGTTACAAGAAGCTTCAAGTTGTCTTAAGAAATATCATGTTGCGGCGGACAAAAGGTATTCATCATGTTATTGCGTTAATCTGTTGAAGATAACTCTATTAAATGTAATAAATATTAAAAAATATCACTTCTTTTTAGTAAATGACTGTATACAACTTATGATGTATCGCTCGGAGATAAATTCATAATTAAATAAGATACTTCTTAGATTATTTTTCTTTTAAAAGATTAGAAATTGAAGCTTGAGAATTGTGTGTTGTACTCGTGATAGATTTGCAAGGTAATAACATGCTCTTAGAAAATGTCTGGGGATTTAGATCTGAAGTTGGCTTTGAAATCTATGTCTTGTAGCACTGATCACCTGGAAAATGATGGTTGCATTTATGGACATCGCATATTAACTTGACATGAATTCCATATGTATATTTATTTAGTACTCTAACCCATAGAATATGTTAAAGGGATATGTACACTGAAACCTCCCTGAGGTTTTGCCTAAAAGAAAATGAAAAAACAAAAGAAAGCTTAATATCATCCTTAAATGTTGAATAATTGAAAAATTAATACTTAAACTTTTGACAGAAAGATGTGTAAATAAGTGATTATCTATTCTTCTAGCATAGTGGCTAAACCTGTGTTCTGTGATTTCCTTTCCCTGCTTTAGATTCCCTCGTTATCTCTTCCAGTTTCATTGAAAACAAGCTTTCAGATCTCTTGATTAGATGCCTAACGTTTTCACAATTGTTTATTAGAAATTGCTGATCAACTTCTTCTCTTTGTCATTTAGGTACATTGATTGATGGTCAGCCTATTATCAACCTACCCCCCAAAAGAGTACATCTGTCGAAGGTGGACTTCTCTATGGAAGAACGGGCTTTCTATAATCAGCTAGAAGCAGATTCACGCAAACAATTTAAGGTATCTTTGCATCTATCTGCTGTATCTTATGCACCGCCATCTGTGGTGTGGAAATGCACAATTAAGTGTTTCAACCACTGATGTTGACTAGCATGCTTAAGATTACATGTCTGCCGCTTGTGTGTTATTTTTTTGGAGTGATTATTCTGTTTGTTATCTTCTCCCTTGTGTAATTTATTAACAGTTAGTCTGTACAACACTTCCGTAGTCTCAATTTTTGTTATGTGAAAGAAGTGAATTGATATCATTTTTCTTGCCAGAGAGATTTCAAAACTTCTTGTTGCAAAAGATATGTTATTCAGCTTCCTTGGTTGAAGTGTTTTCCACTTTCTTGGATAAATGGAAACCTTTTAAGGTGTCTGGATATACTAGCATTTATGATGATCATAACCATGTAACATTTCAGAAGAAAACATTACCTTGAATGAATAGTTGTGGGCTTAGCATATACGTTCATGCAAAGAAATGGTATTATTGGAACAGAAGTGTGAGAATTCTTAATTTTCCCTACTGTGCTTGTGCTTTATAATAGTCCAAAACATTTGAACCATCTACTCGTGTTTCTTTAAAAATGAGCACCATTATCTTATGCTATTGGTTGGACTTATATCAAAATGGCATGCTGTTCGCTTAGGTTTGGCAGATGTTATGATCCGTTGACAGTTGCTGTCAATGATACCCTTTGCATTCCTGGGTTTGTTTCTCAGAATTATTTGTTGTTGAATATCTTGGTCAGCTTAATATGATGTTTTAACCACATAAGAAAATAGGATGGTGTATCCTGATATAAAGTAGGATGAGAGACATCAAAGTATAATTAAATATAGATTTGTTAACTTTTAAACTTGTCATGACATTTGGTTTGAAACATATACATTTACTTTAAATTAATGTTTCAGTCAACTTTCCATTCAGACCTTTTGCTGTATGTAGTAAAATCAATTTTCATTTAAGGTAACTTGAATATGTTTGTTCTATGTTTGAAAGTTGTTTAATAAAAAAATGATTTTACAGGCTTATGCTGCTGCTGGTACAGTGAATCAAAATTATGCAAATATTCTATTGATGCTTCTAAGACTTCGCCAGGCTTGTGACCACCCGTTACTTGTCAAAGGGTTAAGCTCCGACCCTGTGGGAAAAGTTTCCTCTGATATGGCCAATATACTCCCCAGGGAACTACTAGTTAATTTATTGAAACAATTGGAAACTTCCTTGGCCATATGTCTCGTTTGCAGAGTATGTTTCCCTCGCCCTAGGCCTTCCTTTGCTTAATTTCTGTTCATGGTACTCGTAAGCTTCATGAATTTCCAAAAAGCCCTAAACTATTTGAACTTCTTTGGTCTCTGTAAATCTCATGCTAACTTTTCAATTTCATTTGTATTTTTTAAATAGTTTATACGAGAGTTTGATGTGCTTTTTGGAATGATTTCATATTCCCTAGGATCCTCCTGAAAATGCTGTTGTCACAATGTGCGGACATGTTTTCTGCTATCAATGCGTCTCCGATAATTTGACAGGGGAAGACAATACATGTCCAGCCCCGGAATGCAAAGAACAACTTGGTGCTGATGTTGTATATTCTAGATCTACATTACGAAGATGTTTATCTGATGATAATGACGGTGATTCCCCTATTACATATGAGCCAAGTGATAAATCTATGGTTTTGAAGACTGAGTACATATCTTCTAAAATCAAATCCGCTCTTGAAATTCTCAACTCACATTGTGTGTGGAGACGTCAGAGTTCAGAGTTTTATGATGATGATGAGTCTTCATCTTCAGAGCATAGAGGACCTGAAAAGGCTATTGTCTTCTCTCAATGGACTAGCATGTTGGACTTAGTGGAAATGTCACTGAAGAATTATTGTATAAATTACCGGAGACTTGATGGTACAATGTCAATAGCTGCTAGAGACAAGGGTGTTAAAGAATTTAATACCGATCCGAAGGTATGGATTTTATCTTTATGTTACAAATTATTACTAGTTTCAACTTTTTTTCTTTTGAGATAAGTAAATATTCCATAGAACTCAAACGAATCACAAACACGAAAGCGGTAGATTACAAATATTAGCACAAGCATTCGACTTTAAAGGAAAAGCCCCAGTGGCAAGATTATGGGCCGCACAATTAGCCCTCTATAAAATAATTTTGCTGTCTTCTAGGTGGATGTGATGTTAATGTCCTTAAAAGCTGGGAATTTGGGTCTGAACATGGTTGCCGCAAGCCGCGTAATCCTTTTGGATCTTTGGTGGAACCCAACAACAGAAGATCAGGCTGTTGATCGAGCTCATAGAATAGGACAGACACGTCCGGTTACTGTATCAAGATTAACCATCAAGGATACGGTTGAGGATCGCATTTTGTCTCTTCAGGTACTCTATTAAGTAATACTGTGTGTGCTAGAATATAGGTTCAAGTTTCTTTTAAATTATTATTATTTAACTACTAACTGGTTATGGTGTGTGTATATTCTACAGGAAGACAAGAGAAAAATGGTTGCATCTGCTTTTGGTGAAGATCAAAGTGGTGGGCATGCTACTCGACTTACGGTTGAAGATCTCAGATTTTTATTTGAAGGCTCCGATAGACGTTGAAAATTGCTTTTGGAATCTCTTTTAAGGTATAAATTACTCCAGTTTGGTTACCAATCATGGGCAATTTTGCTTTTTGTATCCAGGGCGGCCCGACGTATCAGGGGCCCCTAGGTGAAATGTAAAATCGGGGCTCTATTCTAAAAAAAATGATTATTATTAAAATTTATTTTCTTACTTTTAAAATTGTAAAAGTATTTATATTAAGTATTTATATGGTTTTTTTTTAACATATTTGTTATAAATAGATAAAATGACAAATCAACCTAACTTTTTTTTCAAATTGTAATATGTTTTGGATTAATTACAGGGATCTCCCCTAAGATTTGATGAAATTCACGTTCAATCCTTTTCAAGAATCTTAATTACAATGACCTCTTCTAAGGTTTCAAAAACCTTACAAAACCCCAACGGACACTAAAGGAGTTGGACGGAATATGTGAAATGAATTAATTGTCCTCGTTAATTTTAATTAAAAAAAAAGAAAATAATCTTATGAACAATATGTCTTATTTACCTTTGTCCTGATGCAAAAAATTACAAGGATATTTTCTGTTGTTTGGTGTAATTCGCGTTCAATTCCCTCAAAGAAGCATAATTACAATGACCTTCCTTGAAGTTTCAAAAACCTTACAAAATCCTAACGGGCACTAGCGGAGTTGGACGGAATCTATGAAATAACTTCATTGCCCTCGTCAATTTTAATGAGATTAAAAAAATCGATTAACAAAATGTCCTATTTACCTTTGCAATGATGCACAAAATTATCATATTACCCTTGTAAAATTTAATTATGAATAGATATAAAAGAAATCATAATTGCACATTGGTACTTAAACTTTAAAAAAAATTAAATTTATACATAAAAGGAAAAGAAAATCTAGCCCTAGCCCTAACCCTAACCCCCCACCCCACTCCACCTACCGTCCCTACCGGCACCTCTTCTCCAAGGTCGCGCCGCTGGCCTGGAATCTACAATTCCAGTCTAGTGACAGATTGGAAGTAGAAGCTAGGCTGACGACACGGCCTGGGAGGAGTGGTGCCAATAGGATAGGGCAGGTAAGTGGGGGGTGTTAGGGATGGTGAGTTTTTTTTTTTTAATGAATAATATATATTAAAATTATTTATTGATGTACTAATATCTAATATTAGTAAATATGTATATAAGGTATTATTTTCTATTTTATAGTAAAATATTTTATTAATCCTTAATATTATTGTACAAGTAATAAATATAAAAAAAATGATTTTATATAATTAATTTATAAATTGGGCATTTGAGTGAGTATTTTTAATTTTTGTAAAAAAAATTAGTTAAATGTTTACAATTTTTTTTAGTACGGGTTAATTATGAACATACGATCATTTTTATAATGTCTAATAATTTTTGTTCAAGTTTTTTCACTTTTCATGAATACACACAATTTATTAATTTATCCTTATACTATAATTATGATTTTTTTAAATTATTAAAATTATGGGTTAAATGTGAAAGTTGAATGTATTTACATTTTTTTTAGTACGGGTTAATTTGAAAAAAACATTGATATGTTATTATATTTTTATTTTAAGAATATATATACACTAATAAACTGATTATAAGTTTTATGTAAATTTACAACATTTTCATCCATTCATAATCATAAACCTTACAATGAACACCCTCCCATATATAAAACATTGACATAATTGTCGACGAACATTGCTACATTAATATTAAGGGTAAAATGGGGTTTTTAATAAAATTAGGGGGATGATGTCAGCGAAAACTAACGGATGTAATGTTTTTGAAACCTCAGCGCAGGCGAGAGAAACTAGAGAACGGGGGCAAGTACAACGAGAACTCTTTTTTTGGGTACAAGAATAATCAAAATGTCAAGTAAGAGACTTTTTAATGGTACAATTACAAGTAAAAATAAAATTCATAAATTTGGTATTACCGTTTTGATTCGTAAATCGACCAGTAATACTGAAATCGAAAAAGAATAAGATTTGGTTAACTTGTACCAATTATCGAATTGACACTTAGATTCAGTATTCAATATGTGAATCAAACATTCGATTTCGATACAATTTGGTCGATTTATCGAATTGTGTGTATATTCATACTTCTCATGGCCATAAAATAGACAATTATGCTTAGACTAAAACTCAAATAAAATTAACCAATATTGGATTCATGTTAAAAATCTAGCTTAATGAACAATTAAGTTTGATCCAATAAATTAGCTCAAATCATGCAGGGATGTTTCCATGTCATTTTTTATTTGTATACGGTTCTAGATTCTGGAATATTCTATGTAGATAATTCTATTAGGAAACAATATATATTTCTCCACTCATGTACACTATTTTAGAGTAGTAATTTCTAGATAGATCCATAAAAATATCTAATAAAAGTCTACGAGTATCATTCTTAGCCATTACATCAAGTTGATCTACAGTCCGTTCTAGAAGGTGGTTTTATAAGTAGGCAAGACCTCATTTGTAAATTATCCAAGTTTAATAGCAATAAAATATTTTAAAATGTTCTTACAACATTCTTATATGATTCCACAATTCACATTCTTACTTCTTAAGAAAATAGGTTGTCTTGGTCCAAGAGTTCTTACAACCTCATTTGACTCTACTTTTTGCAACTTACGTATGTAATTCTCTTATACATAATTTATATTCATCGAAAAATATATTATTTATTAAATTGAGAAAACAAATCTAAAATATTTGAGGCTCCTTCTATGGTTGGGGCCCTAGGCGAGGTCACAAGTTGCCTAGCCATGGAACAAGCTCTATTTGTATCCAAGTACTCACGTAAATATCTATCTATTGTAAGGCTGTCAATGGGTTGGATTCTAGTCGGATCAGGCTCATCCAGATCCGGCTCCATTTATATCGGATCGGATCCTGTCGGATTCGAATATTGTTCGGATTGTGCTCGGATCTAGAATTTTTTAATCCAATGGATCTTGGTCGGATTTGGCCGGATATCGGATCTTTTTCAGATTTAATAAATTTTTTATTTAAAAAATTAAATTAATAATATTTCCTAAAATAAGTTTATTAACCTTTCAATTTTATTTAATTTTAGCACATGTTCAAACCTTCTTTACTATACTCATATTGTAGATGACAATATTGGTTTAAATAAATTTATAAACGAGTTAAAAATTACTATCTTCTTAAATTGATGGTGAAATATTATTAATGATACTTGCTTTTATAAAATGTTATGTATATATATCATTCTTTTAATTTATTATCGGATACAGATCTTTAATGGATCGGATCGACCTAAATCCATATTCGCTCCATATGTTTCGAATTACGGATATATATAGTCAGATCAAGTCCATCGAATCTCTAATCGGACAATTATCCTAATAGATGAGACCGGATTCGGACGGATCCAGATTGAAATCTGCCCCAGCCCTAATCTATTGCAAGTGAAATCTATATGCACTTTATGTAGCTTGTAGGAACTGACAATGTGTAAATTTATTATCAGAAGCATTTTCAAACTCAAACTTGGATTACCCAAATTTAACTATATATATGTATGCACCTGCTAAAATTTTGTTCCTGCAGGTTAAAAACAAGTTGGGCAAAAAAAGGGTTGAGACAGGTTTTTTTTTTTTTTTTAAGGGTTTTTAATTTGTATTTACTTCAATTACAATGAGAAGAACTTAACATAATAATAAGAAAACATGATTTTAAATAAATACAAAGAAAGTTGGTTTAAATTAATGATATAACTTATGTAGATAATAAAAATAAATAAATTGGTACACATTTTTGCGATATCTCTTGAGATTTATATGTATAAAAGATTATCATGTGGTTAAAAGTTTACGAATTTTTTTTAAAAAGAATATTGTTTTGTGATAAATCGAATTATGTAAGGTCCAATAAAAGTAAAAATGATTGGGGTTGGTCTGTTCTTGATAAATGATAACATAGTATATTGATGCATTGTTTTATTTATATGGTCTCTTTTTGATATGGTGAGATACATTTTTTACCAATATAAATTCCAATTCAACCTAATTTTAATCCAACAATGTTCAAAGAAAAATTGCATTGAGCTGAACGGCCCGGAATATGGTCAATTTTTTAGCTTTTGCTCTTTGCGGATTTAAAAATGGTAGGCAAATAAAAGCTTTATTGCTAATGTTTGTGTTTTTCAACTCTACAAATACAACAATGCAACATTGCTATTCTCAATAAAAAAGAGAAGATAAAAAAACACACACACATACGCACACTCACAATGCAACATTGCTGACAAGGGACGTCATAATATATACAATTCTCCAGACATGTACAAGTAAAATCTTGAAAAAAAATACTTTGTTCAAATATGAAGATTCTGACACTCAAATATGCATGCATACAAAAGATTGAGATCCCCATCATAAAATTAGCGAGGCATGATGGAATGAATGACACCACTAACAAGGTCACCTCCAGAGCGATCCCCGGTGAGATAAGTGCTTCTCCTATCGTATACTGAAGTTGACGGTGCTGAAGCGACTGAGGTTCCACCACTCGACAAATTTACGTTCAAGAATTCCGATGATGTGTTGTCAGATTCCGGAAGCATTGAGGATATGTTCTCTAGCTCTCTAACAACCTCCAACATCAAAGGCCTATCCTTTGTCTCGTCCGAAGAGCACCTCAAGGATAATGCCATGAATTTCTTCACACCCTCTGAAGGGTACTGCCCCATACTCCTGTCTATGATTGAAAACATCATCCCAGATTGATGAGCAGTGTTAACCTGATGATTCCAATTCAGATAGTAAACATACATACATGACAAATCAACTTATTTGTGTATATAAACGTGATCATACTAGCAAGAAGAAAGCTTTTGGTACCTCTCTGACAATGTTTCTTCCATGAGATATAGGCTGCATCCCAGTTAAGAGCTCCAGAAATACAATACCAAGGCTATAAACATCACTCTTCTCTGTTAACTTGTTTGTCAGGAAATATTCTGGATCTACATACCCCTGCGAGTCAGTAAAGAAAGATGAGGTTTTTCATATTGGCTCTACAATACGAATCGAGAGAGATAATAAGATAATTTTGCAGAGGTATCGCGCGCTAAACATGATTTCCCCTAAATGGTAGATATAAGCTTAAAAAAGTGTTACGGGGTTCATCTTACTGGTGTTCCTTTAACAATGGTGGATATATGTGCGGTTGTAAGTCCTTTTGGATCTGATATTGGTGCAAGCCTTGAGATTCCAAAATCAGATACTTTGGCAGTCATCTTGGAGTCCAACAGTATGTTATTTGCCTTGATATCACGGTGAATGATAGGAGGATCAGCTTCAGTGTGGAGATAAAGAATGCCTCTTGAAGCATTTAAAGCAATGTGCAATCTTGTTCCAAAACCCAGAGGTGCCCTATATCTAGCTGTTATTATAAGAAGAGAGTTTTAGTTTACTGCAAATGACTATCTGGTGAGTTCAATGATTTGATAAAAAAAAACTAATACCTTTGTCTCGAATAACATATTAATTATATTGAAAAATTTGAGGGTAAAGTAATGTAATGAATAACGTAATTACCAGTGAGGAGGTCATGTAATGAGCCATTGGGCATGAACTCATACACTAACATCTGCAAAAAGAAATAGAGATTCAGAACATTGTATAAGGTAAAGTGAGCATAAACTGAGAGCGCTCATAAAACTAGACTTTCAGCATATATACCTGTTCGTCCTTTTCATCACAATACCCAACTAGTGCAACCAGATTACGATGATGTAAGCGTGAAAGCATTTCAATCTCAGTGTAGAACTCTTTGTCGCCCTGTAATGAACCTTGTTGTGCACGCTTTATTGCCACAACTACACCATCTGCTAAAGTTCCTTTGTAGACTTTTCCATATCCTCCTTGGCCAATTTGAGTTGTAGCGCTGAAATTGCTTGTGGCTGTTTGCAAATCCTCAAAACTGAACGCCTTCACTCCATCCATCTTCATTGGAAATTTGGTGACTGCATAAGAATATGAAATGTATCACTCTCGGTTTATATGAATTAGAAGGGAGTAAATTTCAGGAGTGCTCACACACATGGGCGTGTAATTATAATGAAGCATTTCTTCACGTCAAGAGTAATTTGACTTGTTTTAGAGAATAACAGCTCCCTTATTAGAAAAGAAAATACCCTTGTGGAACTTCAAACAGAAGTTCATGTGGTAATTAACTTGATTAGGATAAAGAAAGAGGGTAGCAATTTTATGAATGAGTATATAAAAAGGTGTCAAAATTCTCCATGCAAGAGTAGCAGTAGGAAGCTGGTGGAGAAGGTAACAGAAAACTCACGTGATTGATTCTTGACACCTTCGACTTGTGAACTTTTGTGCTTTTTACGAATTAAAAGCAGGATTCCCAAGAGTATGACACTGGCACAGAAGATAGATCCAAGCACAATTCCCGCCAATGCACCTTTGCTTAGACCAGCACTGCTTAAGGATGGAAGTATCACTACATTCAATAGGAGAGATCAATAAATCTTTCAAGAGCCTTTCATGAATTAAGTAGATAGATTTGAACTGAACTAGTGCACTTCATCTCAAATGTATGTGAAGAGGGTATAATCATAGTTTCTAGTTGAATAGAAAATAAGTGAATAGGACAAAAAAATGTGACTCAGTACTAGGTCATTCATACACTTCTTTCAAGATACAACCTCTTCAATTTGGATGAACATTTTAACAAACTCAACTTTTACTCAACAGATCATAAAACTAAGATTGTTACGGTGCTAACAATTAAGAATCAACCAATTATAATTAGGATATAATACAGGAAAGAGAAGGCAACATCTTGCGAGTTGAGGAAGAGAAGGATCCTTAGTTAAGGCATTTAGACTGCCACTGTTACTTTCTCCGATTCTAGTGAATTGTAGCAAAATGAAAACAACTATTTTTTGCACTTGACCAGGAATTATCAGCAAAAAGTGTAGAAGTTGATTCACAAGCAGAACATGTGTAACTTCTCCAGCATAGCTTTGGCATCAAATAAATCCTTGAATTAAAAGAAGAAAAAAAAAGGGTTTTTGAAGACATACCATCTGAATAAGGTCCCTCGGCAGTGAAATTGAGAAGGTCATAAGGGCCAAATATGTCACTCCCAGGTAAGGCGAAGGTAGCGAATGCCCTTGCAATTTCTTGAACCTCATTTGGGTTAAAGATACTAGAATCATTTGAATACCTGGGAAAGAAAAGCAAGAACATTCGTAGCCTTGGACCTTTTTCCCACTCAATTGAGTCAACATAAAGTTGGTATGTATCCAAGGGAGTATTTGGTGTTGCATTCACATTTTTTGTTATGAACATGTCAAATTGATCGCGATATGGAAGGAAACTGGATATGCTAGGACTTCTAAGTCGCAGTCCAACACCAAATGGTGCCGCACAAAAGCATGAAGTACTTGGTAAGGTTGGTACATATCTGAAGTTATTTTTTATTGGACAAGCCTGAGGTGGACAAGTTGATACCGGCTTGTTCAAGTTGTCTAATGTTTCTTCACTTCCATCATTTCCATTATCAGGTCCACAAAGTAGGCTGATGTTTCGTTGACTTGCATTTGCACAAACAGGATTTCCTTGAAGTCTATAAATTATAAAGTAAACAACTATTGATGAGTATCCAAAACAAAATTCAATTCATACAACTTTCAACTTCCAAGTGGAGTCTATTTATTGATGAAATGAAAGGAAAAGCAAAAAAGAAATGTTAAAAGTTTATATTCATCACTAAGCTGAATTTTGAGTATTTAAATTGGATATCAACATATGCTGCCAAACTGGGAGAGTATAGAACAAGATGAAAAATGTACATGGAGTGATAACCTAAAGAGGAAATTGCCATAGTACGTTTCACTATTGCATTATATATTGATATAGAAAGTTAAAAGAAATGCTTGCGCAGATTTCTATCACTGTGCCCATTTAAATTAGTTTCAACAAGTAGTGAAACTACTGGAATATATTTTTACCGGGGAAAACAAATCACTGGGACTACATCTACCATAAAAATCAACAGCATCTCTTTCCTTAAAGGAACTAAAATATATAGAACCAACCATGAACATTGAACATAAATAAGACTTACTTTAAAGTTACATTTTGAGGAACCTCAAGGATGCCCAAAATATCGGAAAGTAAATTGTTTTCAAAGTTTCTGCAAGGAATAGTGAAAATTTAGATGAGTGTAATAACATATGTAAGGTATTGATATGCCATTCAAAGAGAACATCAATGGTTGAAAGAAAAGAATTTTGACATGCGAAAAATCAAATAATATAAGAATTTAAATGTTATTCATCCCAAAAAAAAATATATTGAAAATAAGAGTTGGCATCAACTTGTCTTACATATCAACGTTTGTATCTGAAGTGAAGTTTATATTCTGCCAAATGTTAGATGGTACAGATCCACTCAACAAATTGTTATCCAGATACCTATGACAACACATGACATGATTTCAGAGCACAAGAAAATGTTAATAAAAATTATTTGAAAACTAAGCTACTAGACGTATAAAAGCCAGAGTTCCTCACAATTTCTGGAGATGAGAGAGCCCAGAGAAGTTGGATGGAATTGACCCATTAAGCTGATTATCTGACAAAATACTGCAAGTATCACGGATACAATGTACAATTACGGTGAGTGTTGCAATATATTGTGATGGTAACAGCAAGTTGATGGATTATATAAGAGAAAATGTGCATGTATGCAGGTTACAATTACCAACATGCATATGCTAACCCATCAACATCCTCACACGGAAACATACAGAGGGGTTCTTGCAACACATGCAAAAGTACACCACTCAAGCAATAAGAGGAAGGGATGGAGATAGCTACTTACATGGTTGTGGTATTTTCAGATAGCCTATTTGTACTTATTCTTCCAGTAAGTTGATTCATGCTAAGATCCCTGTAAGAATGAACCCATAAATAAGTTATAGATTTCCAAGATATCAAGTATATCACATCACCGTATCACAGACTGTACTATAGAAATTTAAAAATAAAGATATATTATCATATTCCAAAATTCTTTATCAGATATTTTGCTAGTGAAAATTTTATACATTTCAGCTAAGAATTGTAAGATGTAACATGGTGATGGATCCATACAGAAAAGAGACAGATTACTTCATCATATCATTTTGAGTATTAGAAGAATTATATTAAGGTAAATAAAGACGTACAAGTAAAGAAGGCCTCGTATTCCACTTAGATCAGGGATTGTTCCTTGCAGACTGCAGTTCCTCAGGCTCCTGCTCAAATGAAATGATAAGCATAGTTCTTTGAGATCTACAAACTTAGCAAGTAGAGACTGGTTTCCTATTCAATTTCTGGCCTACATTTCCAGCTGAAAGGGTATCCAACCAAGATGCATGAGTAGTTTGATTTGCTTATATGATACTTATTCAGGGATACCATGAATTTATGTAAAACTTGTCAAATTTGGGGTAATTCTAGAGGATAATGTAGGATACTAGGATGTAAATTTAGCGAAGAGTTCCTCTTTCAAAAATTACTGCAATACAAGGTTCAAAAACGAATTTTTTGGTTTTTTATGTGAAATTTTGAAAACCAGAAAATTTCCATTAGTATTCCTTAGTATCTTATAAGTTATACCTAGAGTAAGAAATCCAACATATTGTTGCAACTTAATGCAAAAAAAAAAAAGCTAACTGCACATTTTCCTCAAGAAAGGGGAGAAAGACGTACAGTTTTAAGAGCTTCGCCATGTTGCCATAAGAATTTGGAATCACACTTCCAGCAAAGTTGTTGTTGTCAAGTTGACTGTAATAGATAGGGAAAGACATCAATAAAGAGATAGTGCTTAAAAAGATTGCCTCAGTATTCCAGTCACTCAGCAAGACTAAAAAGTAGAAGCAGCAGCAAAATTGGAAGAGGTAAAAGGAACCACGTACAGAATTGTCAAGCCACGCATCTGTGCAAGCTCTGGCGGAAGATACCCAGATAGATTGTTGTTATCTAAGAGGCTGCCAATATCAAAGTTCACCCATGAGTAAGTAAAACATGAGAAGTATAATATATACAATTCCTCGTCTATTATAAAAGTTGATGATTTTTTTTTAAGTGCTTACACGTGTTTCAGTGCATTAAGTTGAGAAAGCTCAGGTGGAATCTGACCACTGAATCTATTGTTATTCATATGGCTGCAGTATGAGAGAAATAATAAGTAAAGAGCATAAACAAGTTTTAGAGCTAATTTTTACAGTGAAGCTGAAAGAAAATGTACTCACAAATGCTGAACTTTGACTAAGTTTGCAAATGATGTGGGGATCGGACCTGATATAAAGTTCAGGTCCAATTGAAATTTAGTCAAATTGGGTAGATAACCAAGTTCATCCGGCAGTGAACCCGATATTTGATTTCCACTCAAAAGCCTGTAATGAATAGTTGTATGAGCTTCTCATAGCTTACTATCATGTATCAGCTGGAGGAAACAACTAGATTAGAAAGTGGTAGATAACAAATTGTCTACATTTACTTGCGGATCCAATTTATTTGGTCAAATAGCATTGTTACTAAGCTTGTCAATTTTCTAAAAGCTATGAGGTGGAGCATACACATATTAAGATTATGAACAAATTATAGCAGTCCTCTACGCAGAATTTGCTTGGCTTTGTAATGATAAGAAAACTATAAGATTGCATAACCAAATTCTACTACACACCAGGTGAAAAAATATCAGTCATACTATAACCATTATCTTTGGAAACCTAACCAAAAAATAATATTATTTTATCAATTATTTTACGTTTCTGAATCTGATTTATTGAAAAATATAAGGGACAACTTAACACAGTCAACAATATATGAAATCTCAACATACAAGAGCTCAAGTGCAGTAATATGGCTAATCTCCTTTGGTATGCTTCCACTTATATTATTCCACAAGAAGTCCCTGTCAGGTACAAATTGCAAACATCAGTAGTCGAACTGAAATGAATTTATCATTGAGCATAATACTATTGCGCAGAATCCCATAAATGAAATTCAAATTCAAATGGAAATTATTGAAGACTCACAATCTTTTCATATAAGTTAGCTGGCCAAGTTCTGGAGCTAATGTTCCTGACAGGTTCAAACGTAGTAAGCGCCTGCACAGCCAGAGAATAACAGTTCGAAGGTGAGTGTAAAAACAACTGACAGATTTCGGAACTCTTGACCCTTTTCTGTTGTCCTCTTTTCCATTGCGAAAAAATTGCTTATCCATTTTAAATTTAAGCAAAAAGAACTAACATAACAGCATCACTATGTTTTAATTCTTCCATAGATAAGACAGAAATAAAGATTGTAGTAAGTAGTATTGTCGAACCAAGAATGTGAAAAGAGCACTACAAAATTAAATTTCTTTATGGCCATATAATTTTAAAATCTTCAAATTAGAAAGATAATTAACGATCTTAAAATAACAACCTAGAGAAACAGATAGAAGAACATCGTTATCTCAGTGTTTCTTTTAGTATCAATACATAGTTAATTATATGAAGTATCTTCGATAAAATATGAAATTCCACCATCAAATATTACGAAAATGTGAAGCTGAAACATTACAAAATTTCACCCAACAAAAACATGATTATTCTGTCTCAAGAATCATTATTAAAGGAATAAGTACATACAATTCTTCAACATGCATATAACCATCAGTGTTGTTTAGATAGCATATCACCCCTGTCCAATTGGTGCAAGGATCACTCTTCTTATTCCATTTGAGATTCTTATAGGGATCCTTCAGCTTATTCCGAACAGCCAGTAAGGCAGCAACTGCAGTACAATGTAAACACAATTTCAAGGTTAAAATCGTAGGTAAATTATTATTTTTTTTCAAAAAATATATGTGAAAAGAAACAAGTATCTAAACAGCTAGGATATCATATGTATCCATGCAAAAAGAAAAAAGAAAAAAAAGTGCAAAGGTATATATAACCTTCCTGTGGATCAGTATCTCCATAAGCAAACGGCGAAGACCAATATAATGGAAGAGCAAGAAACAATCCGAGCAGACAAACTGTATTCGAGAAAGCCATTTAGGAGTTAAATCAATAATGTTTCACTTCAAACCAAGGACTAATATACGTACAAGTAAAGAAAAATTGCTTGCTCAAGTGGGAGAAAATATTAACAGATTAAATTAGTAGCAAGTAGAAGCATGTTTGTTTAATAATTAATTCTATAGACCTGGACTTTGGGAATCAGTCGAAAATATTATATGAACAAATCAAAATTAGGTAAATGTCAATGGGAGATGGTGGGTGTTTACCTTAAAATCTGATATGGATCATCATTGAAGAAATTGGGGAAGGGTTTCGTAATCATGATGACGGAGGTGGAGACAATTTCAAAACTTGTACAAATACGACGGCGTTCTTCCCACTTTGTGGCGCTAAACTTCAGAGTCTTGTTTGAAATAGGCCATTTTTTTTAATATATATAAATTCTTTTATTTGGGCTACTCTAAAGCCGAGCTCACTTGTGATATGTGAGAGGTTGCTGAGTGCCTTTTATTTTATTTTTGAGTAAAAGAAAACACCCCCTATATTTTGTATAATTTCCAAAAAAAACCCTGTACTATTTTAACTCCCAAAAATTTCCCTGTGTTTGATTTTAAATACCACACTCAACCCAAGTATAATTTTACTTTTGACTTTTGGTTGAATGACAAGATTACCCCTATGTGTTTGTTTTTTTTTTAAATTTATTTATTCTTTTTGAAAAATTAAGTATATACTAATTGGGTCGAGTGTGGTATTTAAAACCAAACATAGGGGGTTTTGGGGATCTAAAACGACACATGGGAGGTTTTTTGGGAGTTAAATAAAGCATAGGGGGTGTTTTTGTCTTTCGATGTCAAGGGTAAAATTATCATATCAAAATCAAAATGTTAACAAATACTTGCAATTTTGGCATTTGAAACACACTCTCTTTTTCTGGGGGTGTATTTTGGCATTTACTTGAGATTACAGGAGTTTTTTGGGAAGTTAAAATAACACAGATGATTTTTTGATAGTTAAACAAAGCATAGGGGGTATTTTTGTCTTTCGTTCTTTTATTTTTCTATATTTTGGTTGGAGGACTTTTAACGTCCTAGTCAAATGTCATTTTCTTTTGATTAAGAAATATGGCAGTTGCAATAGAATGGCAATGGATAATTTATTTTATTTGCTCATATTCGGATTTTTCATAGCGACAATAAATACTGAAATATAGTTCGAGTGAATATAAAAATGCGTCACTGAAAAAATCATATGCGGTTGAATAGTGCTTGAAATGTACAAACACATTTATCCAAAAAAAAAAAGGGAGGGATATATCATCTTTTGCCCTTGGAAAGAGATCAAATGATGTATTCTTTTACTTGTTCCATCCACTTGCATATGTTCAATTAAATTCCGATACACTTGGACAATTACCGAGTAAAAAAGATAAGTTTGGATACCCAAGTTCGAATTCCTGTTGGGGGAGGTTTCCACTTAATGTGTTCGACACACCTCGAAAAGGATTAAAACCCTTGCGAAACCAAAAAAAAAAAAAGATAAGTTTGGATTGGATAAAACATAAAAGCTCAGGTCAAATGTGTGGGGATCTCAAAGACAAATTGTATTCAAGAAAGAGAGGTTTCAGTTAAATATGAGCAGTTATTACGGAGTGAAAACGAGTTCCCAGCAAACCAGTATATAAAAAACTAAAAGAAAAATGAACACTCACATATTTAGTAACAAAAAATTATTCAAATGTCAACAATTGATCAACTTGCATACAAAATTTGTAATGCAACACAAGAAATCGTCGTTTAAGTATAATCAAAATGTTTAACAAAAATCATACTGGAAATTTGTTGGGGTTTGACAATTTCAAATAGAACAAATCAAGCTAATAAAAGATTGAACACTTCACTAGTGGGTGGTTAATAATCAAACATTTTTATACGAGCAATGAAGCAAGTGATGGATCTTCTCAAAAAAAAAAAAAAAAAAAAAAAGTGACAGGGGAGACTTCCAAGTTACAACTGATGCAGACATTATTTCCATCAGCTTTTTCCCTCTTATCTAAACTTTGATTACAATTTGAAATGCAGAACTTTTCTAACAAAGACAAACTGTTGGAGGATTACATGTGCTTTAAATGATAGAGCATCATCAAACATCTTATGTCATCATTACATCATAAAAATCTGTGCTTAGAATGTAACACTCATTCACAACGAAAAAGAACAATTGAAACTAGTATCTTGATAAATTATGCAAAATGGCAACATACCCAAAGCCATTGGTATTGTATTTACATCTACAGATTCAGTTTCTTCTAAAAGCTCCAAGCATGTTTTCATTGACATGATAGCAACATGAATTGAAAGCTTTAATCACAAAACAATGTACATTTCCCCCAAAAGAAACATCCCTCGTCCATGTACTCGACAAAGCCCCCCCAAAATTAAGTAGTCAAGGCGGTGGCTTGGGGATCAACTAATACTTCGGGTACCAAAACATACCTTTAATACCCTCCGGGTCAGGTTGAAAACCTAGATTCTGATAGAATTCCACAACTGCAATGTGGTAAGAAACACGAGTAACTCAATATTGTTCATAAAACTAAGAAATTTAAATGAATTTTCATTTTTTTTCCAGAAGTTTGATGATATACAGGCTAGACGTAGAAGACTAGACTGATTAGTAGATGGTTGTTGGTATACCTTTACTATCGGCAAAAAGTGAAATATTTCCAATGTCCCGTTGTAAAAGAGCCTTTATAAGCTTCTCGATTAGGGCTTTTCCGAGTCCTTGGCCCTAAACCAGCAGTACATCCATCAAAAGACAATATCATAATGAAGACTCAGAATTAACATTAATGAAGACAAGACTTAGAGCTACTGAAACTAAGTGCAGTCTAATCCTTTCAGGTCCAAGTTCGGACCAATGAAACAGAAATATTTCCAACAAGAGTATAGGGTTTGGTAATAATCAGATTCTAAAGGAAGTTAACAGAGCTTCGTAAATTAGATTTCACATTCTCACAAATTACGAACAAAAGGACAAGTATAACATCAACACCCGTGTTATGCCCTCGCGAGACAAAATATAGCTAAAGATTCATGAGGTTCCATAGCCAAGTATTCAGAAATATTACGAGAATCTTATTATTATCTGACAAATTTTTCAATGGTAACTAACTGATCCTGCTACCACCTGTTGCTAACTAGGATCGATCAGTACCGATTCACACCAGAAAGACTATACCCTACTTTCAGATAGAGAGCGAGAAAAACTCTTTGAGATTAACTAGGGAAGTTTGTCTTACCTGATAAGAAGGATCAACAAGAACATCCCAAATTGTCGCATTGAAAGCATGGTCTGATGTAGCTCGTGCCATGCCTATCAACTTCTTTTGGCCATTTCCCTCTGCCAAGTAACTTGCCAAAGTACACTAAGATGTTTGTCACTTAGTTTATTTAAAAACTGTAATAATCATTGTAACAGGTTACAAATAAGCTTTTTTTAATAGACAAATGAACAATAGACAATTAGTTTGAGGCAAATCTTTATTCTTAAACCATGAAGTTGTCCTATTATTAGATACCTTCTTCAGAGGATTTGATTGTGGAATGCAGAGTAACTACCATGTAGCTATTTCTTAGAGCTGTAGCTAGCTTTGACACTGGCCTCCGAGGCCAACCAACCTACCAAACCCATCACGGGAATCATCATAAAGTTTAAGTTTTCATACCATGAAAATAGCTAATGTCAAAACCAAAAATTTTATGAAGAAAATTAATTTCAGGGAGATGGATTCCAAACAACAGCTACAATACAAAAATCCATGGAACACTAATATTTTAAACACACACAGGAGATTGCACAATTATTACCAATACTCCAACTCAACTCGACAAAGCAATAACCTACTCTTGTTTAGGGTCGATTATATCTCGAAATTTTAATTATGAAGTAAAAGTTTTCAGGTAGCCCCAGTGAAAGAATATGAAGGATGAAGGTAACAGGAGAGTATTTCTGCCACGCTACCGAAAGTTCTTCAATTTCAACTTTTCCTAACATGATAGCGAGTTTTTGCTAGAGACATATATTCAGTCCAATATGATTTAGGTGCACCCATAAAAATTACATACTTAAAAGAGCAAAGAAAGCTAAACTACAGTGAGGAAGTACTTCATGTTGAGACAGTTAAATCACTCATTACTAAATCACAAAAGGAATTATTTCATGCTGGTGCCCAGAGCTATCTAGAGTAGAGAAGTAGAATTAATTTGACTGCACCAGATAAATACGTTCATCATGGAAATAGGTAATAGTGATGAGGGAAAGATAACAACTGGACATATTAATCACCTTATCGCATAAGTCCTGGAGATCGTAAACGTCGATGTTTCCACCTGACGAAAATATGATTTGTTCAAGTGTTCCATCAGGTAGGGTTTTCTCAACAAGAACAAATTCTTCCGGTAAGGGTTCTTCCTCTTCCTCAGCTGTAGAAGGTGGTTCTATAACTTGTGCTGTATTGTTCTTCAAAATCCTGCAACATGAAGAGAATCGACATTTCAAGTTCAATTCAAATTACAGCATTCGTGAAGTTGTGTGTTTTCTTAAGATTACAAGTGTTAGCAAATAGAGACCGTGTACAGTAAAATAGCTCCGGCACCCACAATTAATAATTACTTGAAAAAGTTAACTATCTTTCACACCCACCATAATTAATCATAAAAGCAAGAACAAAAATACATTTACCCTGATCTAATGGATTCCCAAAAGCCAGCTTTCAGTCTACAAACCTTTTGGTTCCTTCTACCTGCAAAGTGAAGGGCGAGTGTAAAAAGTATTGCAACTGTACTTGATACCGTGAACAATTACAAAATCATAGGCAAACCATCCAACCTTGGGTGTCTAACTATTTAGAAAGGGATCATAAAACAGTCTTCGAAGTGCTTAATGTGAGTGAAATCATGGATCAAAATTTCAACAAGTTTCCGGCAAAAATATGGAGACTTTTCTATGTTTGAATCAATGGAAACAGAAATATGGTGTAGTTTTTGAAATCATTGTTTTCTGTATCTTTCTTAATTTAGCAATTTCTTCCTTTAACGTTTCCTGATTTT
Source organism: Penstemon newberryi var. newberryi (assembly GCA_030819805.1). Lineage (NCBI taxonomy): Eukaryota > Viridiplantae > Streptophyta > Magnoliopsida > Lamiales > Plantaginaceae > Penstemon > Penstemon newberryi. The sequence continues at coordinate 11,635,707 of JAUALY010000002.1, read as the reverse complement.
GTTTAAAGTTAGCTAACCGAAACCTACACTAGAAACTAATTCATGAATGAAATGAAACAATTACAAATATGTAGGAAATATAAGGGGAAATCAATAATAAAACGGAAAAGAGTACACAGTATAATAATACCTACAAAGTACAGGTATACTAGTATTATACTTATTATACTAAAAAGCACAAATTTTATACTATAACAAACCTCTATTAAGATGAAATGGATAATTGAGCGTAGAGAGGCAATCAAGAGAAGCAAATGGAGGGTAACTGCAAACACAGAAGCAATACATTACAGTCTCGATTAGTTAGTGAAATTGGAGTTGGGGGTTACTATGCCACTCACAGCTTGTATGCAGTGGGCAACGATACGACGACGTCCATTGATTCGGCCTCGGAAAGGAAAATGTGTGGAGCTCCGTCGAAATCAGAATGGATGTGTAAAAACCTAATCCAGATTTTCCAGTGCTCTTGATTTTGCAACTCAAGGCTCTAAAATCGTTAGTTGTCCACTTCGGTGAAAGTATCTCTGTTCACCAACAGGTTTTTAGACTCCAGTGGAAGGAACTAGTCATTACAAAGTAGCGGACTCAGCTTCGAATCCCTGTTGGGAGAGGTTCCCACTTTATGTGTCCGACGCGCCTCGAAAGGGATTAAAGCCTTGGGGGAAAAAAAAAAAAAAAAAATATCTCTGTTCCTGATTCCTTTTCTTTTCGCTCCAACATAAATAGGTTTATCATAATCTGGTCCTCTCACTTTTGCCAAATTGCTTTTACGTTTGCTTTTTTCTTTTTTTTTCTTAACTTGAATAACATAAAATAAATAAAATGATACCATTTGAACTCTACTTTATTTATAGATTAGAAAATTGTTATTGGACTATAAATATATTAGATTGATAAACGAAGAACTACCAATATATAACTTATTACACTCTATAGTTTTGCTTGGTACATCTATCCATCTATCATTTTCGTTGATAAAAGAATACGTTTGGGAGTTCTTCATAAATGCTTGCTAAAAATTGCTATGTGTTTCCATAAATTGATAAGCCAAAACAACAATGCATGGTTTTGGACAACACTTGAGAAAAATATTTTAGAAATAATGTGATGTTTACAAGATGTTATAGGTTTTTTGTGTAGTATATAAGACCGGACTCATTTCTTGTTCATGTTTTTCTCTCAATTCACGTATGACATGATGAAGGACATTTTCGATGAACCTCAATAATATGAAGTCCTTGGTCGTTCAGATCGATCTGAACTTCACTTTAAAGAAACTTGACCTGCACTCAAAGAAACTGGTTAAGGCTCGTCGGAATTGCCCCCGACGAAGACCCTATGATGCTTAAGTTATATCAAATCGAGTAGATCAAGTAGTAGATGCATAGTAGAAATTGCGTACCATGTGTTGTGGAATGAGGGGGTATTTATTGATATAGAATGACCCATGTGAGTCAATCGGATCGGTCGGGTCCTGGTCGAGTTGACCCGATAAAAGCGCGCAGATCTTTGGATTGATTGGCAAATATAGCAAACTTTTCGGGGCATCATTGTCATTTTGCTTGCTTTTGTTTGTTTGTTATGTCGATTTTGGATAGATCAATTTGGTCGATATGGTTGAGGAGGTCGAGCAAAGCAGGTTGGTCAAGCAGCGATAAAAGGTCGATCTGGTAGAGGAGCAAGTTAGTAAAATAGATCATTTAGTCAATCTTCAATAGTGTTTGCCAAAATATGGTATATCACAACACGAAGACTTCATTTGAGGATTTAGATTTAATTATTTTAATTGTATTTTTTTTATGTTTCTTTTCTTTTGTTGTTTTCACGCTTTTGTTGGTTTTAGAATTAAGTTTAGCCTTTTTAATTATTGCCTCACCTCTGTAGATACAGGGTTCAATTATTTCTTTTCTCGTAATGTACACAATTATTTTTTCATTCAATTAATATAATTTTCTTTTTGTTATTCCTTCTCTTCTGTTCAACAATCAAAACTCCATTAATGGAGATATTCTGACAACATACAATAGGTTTTATTAGAAAATAGGAGTATAAAAGTTGTTTATGAGGACATAGAAATAAGAAAAGTTATTATTTTGTGGGATTAGTGAGAAACCCATTAATGGGAGAGATTAATTAAAGGAGAAGCTTGTGGATACAATTTTTTTTTCAATGATTTAATCCCTTTCGAGGTGCGTCAGACACATTAAGTGAAAACCTCTTCGAACTTGGATTCGAACTTAAGTTCGATACTTTAATAGTGACTAGTCCCATTATAACCATCACTTGTTGGTATATACAATAATGTTTGAGATGAAGGTTCTAACTCTAAAAGTTTGTATTATAAACAAGATCCAAGCCTCGATGTCTACTTTTCATGAACCTCATCCAATAATTGTTCAATTGTAAACACATAGCAATTCCATCTATTATCCGATTTCGAATCGATTCCAACCAGATTTATTATATTTTTTTCTCATTAGAGATTCAAGGGATATGATATATCCGGTTTTAATGATCCATAACCTGAAATACGTGGAACGAATATGAATTTAAATTGATCTGATCTGTATCCCACAATAAATTAAATATTCATATATATATATATATACATAATATTTTATTAAAATAAAAACATTAGGAGCATAAAAAATCCAAATGGAAAAAGTAGCTTCTAAGAGAAAATCTTCAGCTCTTTCTGAGGCATTTGGGAAACGACTAGTCGCTTCTGGCGAAGCTTCTATAAGTGACATTAATAACATTTTATCGTCACTTTTAGAGGATAATAGTTAATAATTCATTCATGATTATGTTATGCATATTTCCATAAAAAACATGAATATTAGTTAAGAAAGTTTGAACATGTGAGCTGAATTAAGTAAAATTGTAAGGTTAACAAACTTGTTTTAAGAAAAAATACAAGTGTAAATTTGAAAGTTGAGATTTTGATTTGGATCCGAAAAGGTCCGATATCCGTCCGAATTTGGGGCAAGATTCGCAAAAAATCGAGTAATTTAGGCCAGAGCAAGATCTGACCCCACCCGAATACAATTCAACATCACTAGAGCCGAATAGGCTGAGCCCAATCTAACCCGTATCCAAACCATTGACTGCTCTAGTCAAAAGGCTCAACTAATTTAAAATAGTAAGCCTAAATTAAATTGCTTGTTGTCAATCACATCTCAACTTGCAAACTCGACTCAAATTTATTTCATAAAATTTTATTTAACTTTAGTTTTTTAGAAAAAAGATAAGTATTTATAAAATATCAAGCTATTTAAGTCATGTTTTGTTTATTTAAAGATTTCTAATCTCAAGTTAATATTAAGTTCAAGCACAAATTTTAGAATAAATAAATTTAAATATTATATAACTCAATTCACCTCAACTATCTCAACTCCTAACCTTCATGACTTGAGGGATTAGACTACAATTTAAGCCATATTTAAGTTTCATGGACTTGTTTGGTCTAATGTAGTATTTTTGGGATTACATATTTTATGCGGTGATTGAAAAAATAGAAACACACATTTTTAATTGTTTTCAATTTTAATACATGAAACGTTAAGTGGGATAAAAATGACGATTTATTTAACCCTTAAAATAATAAATGTAACTATGCAAGCCGAACTTGTAATAAGACTTTTCTTCACCATTTGTTTTATATTTAAATTAAACAAAAAGAACTAAAATATCATTTAACAAGATTACTGATAAACTACACAATTCAAATCACATGAATCCATCAATAATATAGTTGAAAATATTCTCTAAGTAACTAATAAACTAAAATAAAAAGCTGAATTGTATAACTCAAAACGATTTATCAGCCACTGAATACCATGGGCCTGTTTGTTTGGCGTTTCCCATAATTTTTTCGTGTTTAGGAAATGCCAAACAAACATGTTTTCTATTTTTCGAAATAATTTTTTCATCCATTAATTTTCTCAAACTACTCTCTCAAAAGCCAAACAAACAACAGTTTTCTTATCTCTAAACAAAACCTATACAAACTCTACTTTGATTTGACATAAAGTAACTTATTTCTTACACAATTTATCTCACATAACAAACATGATTTGACATAAAGTCTTACACATCTTATACCTACAACCCAACTCTTCCAAAAAAACCTACACCTACTTTATTTCTCAAACCACTTCTTCAAAACCCAAACAAACAACATTACGCAAATCGAGATGATTTCACAAACCTCCACTACTCTCCCAAACTATTTTCCCAAACGCCAAACAAACAGCCCCATGTCTTTTAAAGTGAAATTTAATGTTAGACTTACTAAATCATCAAAATATATTTCTACAATTTTATTTTTACTTAACATCCGGAGGCTTTTAGGTAATTATACATGCGGGACCTATTACTTCCAGAAGTGAGCAAAAAGAAAAATAGCTAAGCCTTAAAACCCTAGAACTTTCTTCCTTACTCCCTCTTTCCATTTCGCTCGAAACACCACTCGCATCTAGCACTGAAACTCGCATCTAACACATAAAAAGAAACTTCCATCTAACAATGACAGCCATGTTGGTAAGATTTATCTTCTGAGTAGTTTTTTGTTGCTTTACATTGTTATTTGTCCTGAAATTTTTGAAATCAGCATTCGGAGTTTCAGTGATAGAGGTTGACATTCTCGGATCCTAGATAGTGTTATTTGTGTGCTTCAAATACCATTATATTTAATCTCAACAACAGGACTTGGAAAATTATGTTTTCATTCATTATGAATGTCATAAAAAAATTGTTAATAATTCACGAGTTTGGGTAAAAGCTCTAGAACAACTCTTAGAGCAGGTGGGATTTTAGAGGAAGGATTTTGGCTTCTTAAGTTCCTGCCTATTTACTCCTCTGTTTGTGTTATTCTCGATTACTCAAGTTTAACTGTTACTCATATTTTGTGAATAGTCTTATTTATCTATTCCTACTAAAGTAATTGTATTCGGTAATGGAACAACAGCAACCCCAAATCATACTGCTCAGGGAAGGGACTGATACATCCCAAGGAAAACCGCAGTTACTAAGTAACATAAGCGCGTGTGTGGCCGTGGCTGATGTTGTGCGAACCACTCTCGGTCCAAGGGGCATGGACAAGTTGATCCATGATGACAAGGGGAACACCACCATCTCGAATGACGGTGCAACCATAATGAAGCTTCTTGACATTGTCCACCCTGCTGCCAAGATCCTTGTAGATATTGCAAAGTCCCAAGACTCTGAGGTATCATTGATGTTGTTATTTTGCTGTACTAATTACTGTATTAGAAGGGTTAACATGCTGAACCGCTCATTGTTTTCTGCAAATGGAAATTGAATTGACGGTGAAATGAGACTGCTTATTGTCCATCCCATGTGTAACTAATTACTGTATTTGATTTTTGACTGGCTTTTATTGTTTTTTATGTCATCTATTTTTTAATTATCATTACATAACTGCTATCCACTGTAGTCGTATTGCCATTTAGCTCTAGCAAATATGTTGCTGTTATGCAGGTTGGTGATGGAACCACCACCGTGGTTCTGCTCGCTGGAGAATTTCTGAAGGAAGCAAGGCCTTTTATTGAAGATGGTGTTCATCCACAAAATCTTATGCGAAGTTACCGAACTGCTTCTAATTTGGTAAGTATATAATTGTTTTTTGCTCTGATCTATATCTGGACATTGGTCTAAGGTTGACGTGTCCTTCTGCTTGTTATAGGCCATTCAGAAGATCAAGGAATTAGCTGTTAGCATTGAGGGAAAGAGCATAGAAGAAAAGAAGAGTTTACTGGCTAAATGTGCTGCTACGACACTGTCTTCAAAGCTCATTGGTGGTGAAAAGGAGTTCTTTGCAACCATGGTGGTGGATGCTGTCATTGCCATTGGAAATGATGATAGATTGAACATGATTGGAATGAAGAAGGTATAAGAGTGTTGTTTATAATATTTAATTTCTGTCAACATTACATACTTGATGAAGAGAGATTGTCAATTTTGTTTTTCTGGATATTTAATTTGATCATTAGTTTTCTTATGTACCCTATCTTTCTTGTTTCTTGTTAGTGATTTGACAGTGTGAATCGCAGCTGTATTTGGTTCATTTTAATGCCTTCCTTTTTGTAAGCATAAATTTTCCAGTTCCGGCCTATCTTGAACAAGTATATCCTAGACTATTAAAAATCAAAAGACAGTGTTAGGAGACCTTAATTGATATGTAGTAGTGCTTGCTTAAGAAAAATTTCAAGTGTCACAGTGGGGTTAATAATGTGCAGAAATATAAAGTTTATTTTCTTTTGAACCTTGAAATTAAGATAATTTAGCATTAGAACTGCATCAAGTTCATATTGTATACTCATGATTTTGTAATCAAATTCAAGTAGAGCTGGGAGTGGAAAGTTTATGTTTTTGTACATATATGTCATTGGGTCAAGGCAAACACATAGCTAAATGATCCTATCCAGAGCCTTTCATTTTGGTACTGGAAAATTAGCTCATGATGCATCTACTATCATCTGTGTCGTCAATTATGTGGGAGATTTTGCAGTTTCACACAATTTTCCTATTTTTGCACCTAGTGCTAGCAATCATCGAACCTGGAAATTTCAGTTCAACTATGTGGATCTTAGACTCACTTCCACTGGCTAGTATATGATAGGCCATTTCTTCTCGGAACCATGATAAATGAGTTAAAGGATTTAACTTTGAGGTGCTCAGCTCAGTAATCATTCTGCGGACCCAATGTGCTAATTTTTTTTCGTTTTCTCTATGTAATGCTGATTCATATCTTTTGGATGTTTTGACTGGGAGGACAATCCCTCGAGTTCATCATATGGAGTTTTCATGAAATTTCTCTCCATTTCAAATAACTGGCCACACGATTTCTCTAGAATAGCATGTCATTATTTTATTTTCCTACACTCTGTCACAATTCATGGTTACCATTTTTGTGCCAGACTTTTGATCTAATTTAATTTTGCAGGTTCCTGGAGGTACAATGAGGGATTCTTTTCTTGTGGATGGTGTGGCCTTCAAAAAGACATTCTCTTATGCTGGTTTTGAGCAACAGCCAAAGAAGTTTGTAAATCCCAAGATTCTTTTGCTAAACATTGAATTGGAGCTGAAATCAGAGAAAGAAAATGCAGAAATAAGGTTTTGATTATTTTTATTTTTTGCATGTTTTGATTTGCTCTAGGGGTTGCTGCCAACAAGTTCAGAAATGCTTACCTGGTGTTATTTCTTCTATTGCAGACTCTCAGATCCATTACAATATCAATCAATTGTAGATGCAGAGTGGAATATTATTTATGACAAGTTGGATAAATGTGTGAAGAGTGGAGCTAAAGTTGTTCTGTCACGGCTTGCTATTGGCGATCTGGCAACTCAAGTAATGGTTTTACCCTTTTTATTACATATGTGATAGCATCACCACTTAGATATTATCTATAATAGGGTGGGTGATTTATGAACATTGATTTTTTAAGGAATCATGGGGACATTTAGGGGATTTATGCCAATTAAACTGAGATAGACAGTTTGTGGCTCCTTCTGATATTGTTAATATGACACTGGTAATCTTATATTGTTAGCTTCATGGAAGGGAAGGTGTCTGATGTAATCTGTTAAATTTTCTATTTTGTCGGCAGTATTTTGCAGATCGTGATATATTTTGTGCTGGTCGTGTTACTGAAGAAGATCTGCAGCGGGTTGCAGCAGCTGCTGGTGGAACCGTGCAGACAACAGTGAACAACATAATTGACGAGGTTATTTTCTTGCTTTAATTAACCTAAATAAGATTGATAAGTTTGAGATGCTTACCTCTCTTTAAGTTTATGTTTTTGCTCTAGACATGTCTATTTCACTCTGGCTCTCTGCTGACAGCTGAAATTCCTGTTTCTAAGGTTCTTGGAACATGTGAACTATTTGAAGAGAGGCAAGTTGGAAATGAGCGATTTAATATATTTAGTGGATGCCCATCTGGTCGAACTGCCACAATTGTTCTTCGTGGTGGAGCAGATCAGGTTTGTGTCTATTGTGATCCCATTCCCTCCTATGCATGATTTGAACTTTGGCTCTAAATTGTCTTTGATGATTTTAGTTTATCGAGGAGGCCGAGCGAAGTTTACATGATGCAATCATGATCGTTAGACGTGCTATGAAGAACTCAACTGTAGTTGCCGGTGGAGGTGCTATTGATGTATGAATTCTCTCCCGCCTTTCGTAAATGTGTATATTGGGAGATGTATAGTACCCTGGCTTCATTTTTAAAACTTAACTTGTGCTTGCAGATGGAGATAAGTCGATACTTGAGACAGCATGCACGTACCATTGCTGGGAAGTCCCAGCTCTTTATAAACTCTTATGCAAAGGCCCTCGAGGTATATCTTCTGGAAAATTATATTTACTAATCTCTTGTGGCATTGATTATTAAATTCTTTGTTTGGGTTGGACTATGGAGTCAAAACCAAGAACCTCCAAGATAGATGTAAAAAGAATTGTGCAGGTCTGCGTTTTTAGTCATACTAAAAAGGTTATCTGCAGGACAGTCTCATTTTATTGGTTTATATTTTGTAGAAATGGAACATTTAAATATATTGAAATCCTATATTGGATATCATGAACAAACTTGTTTGTTGCTCTTCCAAGATTAATCCAGGGGCCTCCTCTATCATATTTGATGCCAAGTAGGTTTTTATCTCATAGTGGGGTTTCTGTTTTCTCTTTATTTCTTGTCTTCATCATATGCTTATGGTAGAATGCTTTTGCATTTTCAATGATATTAGATGCTGCTTGTTGGCTTTGCTTCTGCTTATGAGCTTGTTAATTTTAGCCACATATGCTCTCTAATTTAGTATTTGCTGGCTTATTGCAGGTAATCCCTCGTCAACTGTGTGACAATGCTGGTTTTGATGCTACTGATGTCTTAAACAAACTGAGACAAAAGCATGCCCTTCCATCTGGTTAGTTCTATTCAACTATTATCACATGCCGGTTGTCGTTATAGCCTTGCTAGGTAACTGAATTGCTTTCGCAATGTGATGCTTGCTTAGAATGATGGATGGATTTAGTGTTGTGCTAGCTTTACTGTTCTTTCCAATAGTCCTTTCGAATTGTAAGGCGATCAATTTTTATTAACCCAGTTGAGATTATAAACAGGTGAAGGTGCACCTTATGGTGTAGACATCAACACTGGTGGAATTGCTGATTCTTTTGCTAACTTTGTATGGGAGCCAGCAGTTGTGAAGGTATTTTAGTAATTCTTTTAGTTAATCAAACCTATTATTTACTTGATATCACACTTTTATGTTAACATCATCTTTCATTACACAGATTAATGCCATAAATGCAGCTACAGAAGCAGCTTGTCTTGTCTTAAGTGTTGACGAAACTGTGAAAAACCCCAAGGTAATTAGAATTTTCTGTTGGTTTTCTTACCATAGTCCAGCAGTGTCAAGTCTATTAAGTCTGATAAATTGGTAAAAATACTCTCCATCACTCAAGTACCTGAAAATTTATGCTCAGTTCACTAAATATATTCAAACAATGATTTTCTTTGCAATCTGATTCTTTTGATGCAGTCTGAGAGTGCACAAGGTGAAGCCGCTGCTAGTGCGATGGGTGGTAGAGGTCGTGGTGGAGGTCGTGGGCGTGGCATGAGGAGACGATAAGCCTTTTGAAGTTTTATTGTACTCAGAAAGCATTTGGCTAAATTTTGGTCTATTTTCATTTCTTTGAAACTTTATTGTCTGCCCTTGTATTTTACTACTACTCCAACTTTAAGAAAAGAAAGAAAAAAAGAGGAAAAAGGAAACAATAGCTGTGCCAAGTGTATTTCCTTGTAGGAAATTGTGATTTTGAACACTTTTTTTGTTTTTTTTAGATTGATGTTTAATAGAATTTGGTTTTCATTAACTCCTATTCTTACTGTTTACGCACATGGTTGTTACAACTTACAATGCAGATAAATATATCATCGACTGTAGCTCTTCATTGGTTTTTGAAATATGGAAAATATTCCTCGAATGGTCTTATGTTAATTATGGGAAAAATAAGTTAATCTTCAAGTATATCTTTTGAAATTTGTCGAAAGTACGACAAAGCTTCTCTGTTTCACGTGGAGATAGTTTTTTGATTTTTTCACTTGATTTTTTTGGAGTAAAAATTGTCCACGCATTTGTTTTAAGGACGAGCACGTGATATGGAAAATTCTTGCATAGACCTGGTCTATGAGCTTTTCATAGGCTTTGTGGTTGTAAATGCACCACATCATACATTGTGAGAGCATGACATCATCAAAATGTATTATGTGGTGCATTTACAACCACAAGGTCTACCACTAAGCTCATAGACCTGGTCTATGTAAGAATTTTCCCACGTGATATAGTATGAACTCATAAATTCTCAGTCAATATTCGTGGGGAGCAAGCTTTCCATTTTTTTTTTCGAGTACTAAACACCGCAAAATAATACTAAAAGGTTACATTTATCATTATCTTTTTTCTCCTTGGCCGCCTATGTGATTTTTAAATCCCGTCAACCAAGACTATTTCACAACTTGGTCACCAAGGCAACACCTTTATAAATTGATTTATCATCTCTCTATAGTCTATATATAGTATCATTCTCTAACTTTTCATCATAATTCTTTTAAAAAAAAAAAATTCTTCATACTTCTTTCTTCTCTGAAATTTTAGTTTCCGTAGATAATATTTTCGAAGTCCACAAACCAAAATATAGTACTACTATGATCTATTGCTTTTTCTACTTGGTTCTCAACAAACTTAAGCGGAAAATGAAGATAAAAAATATTTGGTTCACTTGTCGTGAATAATGACTTAATTGTATTTGGTGATATTTCTTCAGGTATTTGAATCCAATCTTTCTCATTGCACACATATGATTCATTAGCTTTGATCTTTTTCACTGCGCACACGACGCTTTAAGCAAACAATTTGAAAATTGGATAACGATTTTTTCCGTAGTTCATTCGATCCATTATATGTTACCAATTACCATTAAAAGTGAAGTTATTTCTTCTCCTCCTTTGAAATTTTGGTTTTATTAGAAAATATTTTCATGTCTAGAAACCAACATATATTACAAGCTAGTATATAAACTTTTATTTCTAGCTCTTTTTTTTCTTTCCAAGAATTCAGGGGAACAATTAGGACTGTCAATTGAGCCGGGCCTATCCGAAGTCCGATGGCTCGGCCCGACTAAATTTGACCCGAACCTCAATAATTGTGAGCCGGGCCGAGTTTGAGCCATTATATTAAGCCCGATCAATTTATGAGCCGAGTTTGAGCCGAAATAGGCTCAACCCGAATAAAGCCCGACTATATAATTATTCCAAATACAAATTATCGAGTTAATTATTTTACATTATTGGGTTTTAAAAAAATGCAGGTTTTCAATTATTTACCATATTGACATCAAACTGGAGAAGTGGATATTTTTGGAATTTTCCCTTTTGCATTGTATTGCAAGTTATTATTTTAAATACTACTATTAATTATTATTAAAATTATACTCCAGTATACTAATTATTATGAAACATTTTTTTTGCAATTAACTTGTTTCCTACATATATCAGTTATAACACATATATCAATTACAATTAACTTATTTACGGGCCAAAGGGAAAATAAATAACAAAAGGGAAAAAACTGAAAAGTTAAAGTATATGGTCAAATAGATCGAGAGCCTCGAGACTTTTACCATCTTTATTTAATGTTTTATATTATAGATTACAACTATGAAATTTATATAATCTTGTGCATTAAGTAAGATTTGTCTATTTATATGTGTTTTAACAATGCGTAGTTTTTTATTTGGCAAGTAAAATTTGTTTGAGTGAGAAAGCCCGATATAAACCCGAAGCCCGAAAAGTCACATGAGCCGAGTTTGAGCCTATAGATGTGAAGCCCGATGGTATATGAGTTTGATCCTATAGTCATGAAACCCGATGGTATTTGAGTTTGAACCATTTAAGGCTCAGCTCACAGAACCCGATTGACAGGCCTAGGAACAATGAAGATAAGAATTTGGTTTGCTCGCCGTGCATAATGGCTTAATTGCCTTGATGATATTTCTTCATGTATCTGAGTTCCAATCTTTCTCAATGCACAAATGTTGTTCACACAAAGCTATAATCAAAGTACGTTTTGAAAATTAGATAAGACTTTCTCATAGTTCATTCAATTATGCTACCATTAAACGTGAAGTTTTTTCTTCTTTTTCTATCAAATTTCGGTTTTAATTAGTAGATAATATTGTGAAGTCTAGGAACCAAAATATACTACGAGTATATATATTTCCATTTCTTCCTTTCCCTACTTGATTCTCGAAGACTCAAGGGGACAATGAAGACAAGAATAATTTGGTTTGCTAATGGTTTAATTTATTTGATTATATTTTTTCATATATACGAGTCCAATAATCTTTCTCATTACATACATGTGGTTTACTAGCTATGTATAATCTTTCTCATAATCTCATTACATACACGACACTATAGGCAAAGTTTTGAAAATTAAATACCATTAAATGTTAGGTTCGTTCTTCTCTTTTTCTGAAATTTAAGTTTTAGTAAAAAATACAACGTACTAGTACATATATTTTTATATTTTGCTCTTTCTACTAATTGATTTTCAAGATCTTAAGGGGACAATGAAGATAAGAATCAATTGGTTCGCTCGTCGTACATAATGACTTAATTGTCTTTGATGATATTTCTTCATGTATCTGAGTCCTAATCTTTCTCATTGCACAATTTCACTGTATATTTCTCCTTGATTATAGTTTTTGAATTAAAATATCTTATTTTCTTTCAATTCTAATCTTAATTTCTTCTTCTGTTTAAATGAATGTAACTATGTCTTATTTACATGATTTTTTTAAAATTTAGTCTTAAATTTATACTATTATTTGTGTAACACATTAAAATTACTCAAACTAGAAGATACACCAAGCGATTTAATTTGAAATTATTTAATAAAAATTTGGATAATCTTTTGTATTCCGGTTGGGCCACATGATATGATGGTTGTGTTTGGATCGGCCTGTTAAAGAAAGGAGCAGCACATAACGGGCTTATTATATAACGGGCTTGACTCAATCATGGGCTTAAGCACTCGGCCTAACATAGATTTGGAAGCTGAATCATCAACCACTACTACCATGATACAAGAAGGCCCACAAACACGCTTTATGCTTGCTTCTTGTAATTTTAATTATTTTTCTTTGTCAACTTAAATTAAACAAATGATATTAATTACTCGATCGATCAGAATACAAGCATTACTAATTAAACTTTGTCAAGTTGAGACTTTGGCATTTGCAAAGGAATAACTGCAAGAAAAGAAATTCTCACATGAATTTTATATTGAGTGAACATTTATATTTTCTTCCCAACTCTTTCTACATTTGTTTAATTTTGCACTACTCTTTGAGTTTTGAGTACAACAACAATAAGGATCACAAATACACATATAACAACAATTGGTACGTACTACGTACCATTGATTTTAATTTGCTTAATTAGTTAATCAAGGGACAAAGTACATTGGATTAGGGAGTTTAAAGGTGCGGCTGCCAGTATACTCTCCTTGTAAATCACTCCACTGGTCTCCAACATTACCCCAAATTCTGTATCCTTGTTCCACCAATTGCTTCCGTATCTCCGACTTGTACGTTATTGCGCTTTGGCCCTTGTACGCAGCAGTCCTATAAAAATAAATAAATTAATCAGTTATATTTATATGTTGTAAGTGACAGAGTAGTCTTGCTGCAATTATCCTTTGAAATTCAGTCTTTTCTTGCTTCGATTCGTTAGATTGGGAAAGAAATATACCTTAAAATAAGACGTTCGTATCCAATAAAGCCTTGAGCACTCAGATTATCTTTAGTGGCCTGCCCAAGTGTTTCTTCATCCCTGCCCGTGACCAGAAATACCTTAAACCCACTTTGTATCAATTTATTGAACAATCTCAAAATATCAGGAATTGCTGGACATACTCCTTTCATTGCCCATGCCTTAAACCCAAATGGATCAAATGGTTCGCACCTACAATTATAAAAAGAAATGTTATAAATTTAATTTTTTTTTTTTGTGGTTAAAACAAGAGATAAAAGTAGAGGCTAAGTAATGTCCTCTAAAAGCAGTACATCCATGAAGTCAGGGGTAAAATCCCAACTCTCAATTTGATTGACTGAGTGACCCCTTTTATTATAAATTTAATTTGTGTGTACAATTTATTTAGAATAATTTTAGAATTTTTTTCCGGGTACCCCGCAAGTTGAATAAGCAATTAATTAAGCTCCGTTGCATGAAGATTAAATAAACAAATTATTTCCCATGAAATAAATTAATAATAAACTAAACGACTCGCCAAAAGTCCCCTGCTAAGGCATGTTGAAGATAGACTAGGGCGCTGATTGTGGATTCATAAATAAAATAACCACTTCATTACCGTTTCCTATTTATCCATTGGGTTTTCTTTCTAAGGGGGAGATGGTCTGGGACGAGGGGTACTTGTGATATTTCGGCATGGGATGCATTTTATTTAACGGTTTTTGGATGATTTATAAGTTTCTGTTGACAACACTAAGAGTGGCAAACAAATGGGTCTGGTCGGGTTCGGATGGATTGAAATTGGGTCAGGTCATTAATGGATCACTTTATGCGGGTTCTAAACAAGTCGGATTGATAATGTGTCGGGTCATACACATGTCAGTCCGGGTCGAGTCATGGGTCGACTCGTTCAGGTATAGTAAATTAGGGAAAATTCTTGGCCAAGCCCATCCAACCACCATTGCACTTGCTTTGTGATTGATCACCCTAGCTCCTGGAAGTTACATCCAATCACAATGCAAGTGTATTGCACTTGTCTTATAGTTACTTTGGGTTCGGGCAAACCCGGTGTGAGTAAGAATTTCCCGTAAATTAGTAATAGTGTGTATTTTACTAAATTAAAATTAAATAAATACATCATAGGTATAAGTAAATATTATTCAAATATTCAAGTATAACTAAAATGAGATTGGATTAGTATGATATTATTTAAATTATATGGATTAAGAAAAACTTACTAAAGATTTTTTTTTAAAAAATAATTTAATATTTTCATGAATCTAGGAGTGGAAAATAAAATAATATTGTTGAGTCAAAATTAAATCATTAAATGTTAATTAGTTTAGTTAAATGTGTATGTGTAATTTTTTTCATTAAATTCGTTAATAACCCACTTATGATCCCATTAAAAGCTCATATAAATATTTACAAAATTCAACCTAATCCATCAACAATTAAAAATATATGAGTTATATCGGATTGGACCGATAAAAGGCCACCCAATGGGTCTTGACCCTTTTTGCCACCCCTAGACTACACTCTTTGAGGTGAGAAGAAAACTATAATCCCTTTATCTTTACAAGATATATTAAAACCCACGACTATGAAAATTGATTAGTTTATTAAAAAAGCATTAAAATTAGAAAGAAAAACCTAAACCCAAACTTAGCCCCATCCAAGCTGACACCACTACAACTAAACAGCATTTTAGTTTTTTTTAACAATAAAAATTACAAGCTTTAGAAACAAAGCGAGAAAGGTGAAAGTATTTGTAAGAACATTTTAAAATTTTGAAAATTAAACGAGACTTACCCATTCAACCATTAAAAAAAAAATGGAAAAATATAATTTTGACTAGTTGAATACTAGTTTGAATTTTATGTAGTAATCATGAAGTTATATTACATACCCATAGCGTTTTTGTCCATAGTAGAAGAGATTGGAAATGCAAGTATCATCCACATCCAAAATCCAAGCATCCAAACCATCATACGAAACATTAATCCCATCAACATAGCTGCAAATGTTATCCACAATAAGGTTCACATCGCGTTGGTACTGCCCAGCAATCATGTACAACTCCACGTGACGCGAGCACTGTGTAGGCACGGTCCGCCATGCACGTATGTTGTTAGCCTCCACCCCCAGCCGCCAGCTCAAGCAGTACCCCGACACCTCCTCGCTCGGCCACCAATACGGCTTTGATGCATTCACCGCCTTTGTAAATACCGCCAAGAATATTAGCACTATTGCTTCACGTATTTGTTGCATTGTCGATATAATCATCATTTTCTATTCTGTAAGGATAGAATTGTTTAATAAATTGATCATTGGGTGCATGAGAGGATAATATATATATATATATATATATATATATATATATATATATATATATATATATATATATAAGAGTTAATTAATTAGTAGTTATTTTATGGAGAAAAAAATTGATGTAGAAACATTTGGTACGTACCATATTGACGAAGTCACGACGACGAAACGTCGACCGGCAGTCAACGGAAGCTGTGATCTATGATGTATTTTGTAGATTAATTAACTAGCTAGTAGTTGTGGAATATTGAGGAGGAGATATTTATATATTTATAACGTGTGCGGCGGGCGGGGGAGTTTGACGTCCGTTAGTTAATGGACAAGAGAAGGGTCTTTAATTTAATTTGTATTCTTTCCCCCGTGTGTGGATTCTGCGAAACTTTACTGGACAAAAACAAACGGGATTTGTCTTCAATTTATAGGGGCTGATCGAGTGAAATGAAAAACCAACACATTTGAATGAACTTTTCTATTATTTTTATTCTTAAAATATATCGATCTTATTGTTTGGACTTTGGAAGTTAAAAGTTATTTTAATGGATCGCATATGTCATGTGATCAAATCGTTAAATATCCAAGTATTATTCATAATCGATCACATGGTAAATACTATAATTATACCCCTCTAACTACATATATTAAACATTAAATACATATTGTAATTGTAAACAATTGTCAATAACGTTAATCAATTGACAGTGTACCACATTCCTGAAAAATTTGAAAACATTCTCCTTATTTATGTTCTCATTTTTATCTAAGTTTTTTTTTTTTTTTTTTTTTTACAAGGGTTTAATCTCTTTTGAGACGCGTCATACATGTATTATATGTGAACCTTTTTCAACATAAATGCGAACTTTGATCGGCACTTTGAATGTACTAGTTAATTTCACTACACCAATCACATGTTGATTATTTTTATCTAAGACTAATATATGTATAAGTGGACATTGTTGTTGTTTCCCTAGAAATCAATAATTAATTTGCTTTGGGTGCGGTATGCAAATAAAAGACGACATAGAGAGAGTTTTTAATAGTATACGAGGGTTACTATTGAGCTAATGGAAAATTACCTCACGTGTTATATTCAAAAAAGGCATTTTATCGTATTTGATAAATAAAAAGGTAAGATATATAGTCATGTATGTATTTTTGTAAGAGAATACATTATTTTTCTCTTGGTTTTTATATATTTACAGGGATAAATTGTCCATTAGACAATATCATTTGGGATAAAGTATCGATTAATCAATATTACAGATGGGTAAAAAGCTCATTACACATATCATATGGGATAAAATGTTGAAGGGAGTATGTTGTAATTGTAGGACCTAGGTAACTAAATTCGCCTACCTGTGCCTCACGCGCGCTCTCAGTACGCGCTTTAGAGCGTTTTTCAGAATTCGCAAGCTAATTCGCGCTCTGTTATGCACTAATTCGCGCTCTGTTGCACACAAATTCGTGTCTTTTATTTTGTTTGAATTTTGCACCATTAATTTGATGACACATGGTCATAGTAACGGCAAAGTTTGTAATAAAATAAGGCTTGGAGCCTTTGCACGCTGCCCCAAGTTTTAGTAGGTAATAATTATTTCTAAAATATGACAATTGACAGCTAATAGTATTGTCTTGTCAACATTTTTTAAAATTGAATTGTTTTTTCCTCTTTCTTTTAAGAACATTTACATACACTATATAGTTTCTTAATTTTCTTTGATCATGTGTCATGTGTGTAATTACATAATTATGATAGCAACGTATTTCTCATTTCTTTATTACTTTCTTATTTTAAACTTGTTAATAAATTTAAAATATGAAGATGAGATAATTCCACTCAAATAAATATTTATGGTTTCATATAATAAAATATTATTTTATTTATTTACATGATATTATAAAATATAGTTTTATCATATAATTGACGCTCTCAGTCGGCGCTCTCAATGTCAATTATTTCAAAACAGGAGCTCTGGCGCTCACGCTCGCGCTTCGGTCCGCGCCCTAGTTACCTAGGTAATTAAATTAATCAATGTTATCAAAATGAAATATCAGTTGCATTAATTATATCAAGCGTGTGTCCAACAACTATACGAAGAAAAAATATAATTGGTGCAATTGGTACAATGCATTGTTGGTATCCACGTGGCCGCCTCAATTTGATTTATTATTACATTACTCTTACTTTTTCCAGGTCAACTCCATAAAGTTGGAATTTTAGTATAAATTGTAAAAATGAATTAAATTCTTGGAAAACAAAAAAGAAAATATAAAAATAATTTACAGATGCAACAAGTTGAGAGAAATTGAAGTGATGGTTTGGTAGGCAAGTGAAGAGGAAATAATTATGGATTCCACATTTGATTCAGTGCGCCATCCTAGAAAGTTCGCGTACATGCCATTTTTATTTTAATATGATTTGTTTAAGTTATGTGCTTACCAGAAAGTCCAATAGAAGAATGCAGATGTAGATTAATGAATGGCTAAATTATATTCTATCCCTACTAAAGTAAACTTTGGTCTCACAAAATCTTCTAATATTGGGGAGGCATGCAAATGGGTCAATTATTCTGTGGAATTAGTTACCAGATTTTATCTAAATAATTTCTTTGATTGATATTGAGTACGTGTTACTATATATATATGTCTATATGTTGACTTATCTATTTACATGTAAAGTATAATAATTGAAGTGCATATTTCTAGTGGTTTAGTGGGATATAGGTTAATTAGAATGAAATTTATATTTGAAATGTTTTTTTTTCTATTGAGATGAAGCTTGTAATTAAAATGATCAGCACATCCGATTCGTAAGTTAAAAATAGATAATCCCGAGAGCATAAAATGAAAATTGAGAGTTTCGTACCGTAAAAAAATAAAAATAAAAAAACTTAACCCAAATTGGTTACAATTGAATCACAAAATTCTTTCTTGATTATATGCCATGATCATTGAGGATACTAAGAAATTGATTCTTTAATTCTCTCCACAACAATATGATTTCACGACATTAATTTTGCTTGTTAAATGATATATATTAAATGATTCCTTTCTCTAACAGCTTAAACTTTTAGATGAGTTGGGCATTCAATATGATATCAAAGCCCTCCACCACCCATTTCTAAATTTTCACGTGTTAGGATTGAGTAAATGAATATTGTCTATATGTGAGGGAGCGTGTTAAATGATATATATAAATGATCCCTCTATCTAACACAATTTTCTTACATTGCCCTAATTAACTGACTGATTTGAAGATCTTCACCAAATCTTGATTTGAAGATAATTTATTTAAAATTTGTGAAATTGCAAAAGGAGCTGGTGATCCAAGGAAGCTATTGGAGAGCAATCCAATTTCCAAAAGTGGGGTTGGTGTCAGAAGCCATACCCAACCCAAGTGGATGCTTGGAAGACTCTTACTCCTCTAGCTAGCTGTCGTATGTACTACTACTACCATATGTCTATGATTAATTTGAAAATAATTCTAAAAAAGGAATTATGGAGAACGAAGGTATACAACATTCATATGAACAAATAACTCTTTTATATGAGTCTATCTTATTCATATTTGTTATTTTTTTTATATATCTAATTCTAACTCGAGAGAGATATGATATGAAGTTTCGTAATGAAATTGAGGACGTAATCGTGACCTACAATCTCATTAAATCAACTGCAACTTAACAATTCAAAGAAGATTGAGACTTAGCCAAGATCTCTAACTAGATCAATCAGTTAGAGTAATGCACACCATTTTCATTTAACAACATGATCATAGTTGATTAATCAGGCTTTCATGTAACAAATAAACTGAGGAATTAATTAAGAAATATCCCATTCTTGTTTTTTAACCAAAAACACATTCATTTGTTTTTGAACAACATGCATGCAACTAGCTAGTCAAGGACATGATTATATTTGAAAAGACTATATATGCGTATATAAAGCAACTGCGCGCCTCATTAATTTATGTTTTGAAAACTAGAACCGACTACACTTTGCACTTAACTAGATTGAGGAAAAATGACAAAGCATTAAGCCAATTTCATTAATCAATCTTGAGTGGGAAAATATAACAAAATATCATAATTAGGGACGGATCCAGAAATTTGGTCTAATTGGTACTAAAGTTCACTAGAAAACATATGAGGAGATAAGTTTGACAAAAATAACCTCCATAAGTTACTTCACTACAAGAAAATTGAGCTTAAGTCACAAAAAAAATAAGTGATAATGTGGAAGTTGTCACTCTTTGTATGCATTTAGTGATAAAAATATTAATTTTGTCATAATAATAATGGTGACAAGTGTAATAGTGACAAAATATTTTTTTAAGTTGTCACTATTGACAGTTAATGACACCCTTTTAGTGACAACCTAGTGACAGTAAATATTGTCACTATGGTTTAGTGACAACTTTTTGGTTGTCACTTTTGGGGTATCGCTAAATGTCAATAGTGACAATTATTTTACAATTCTTGTCACTAGTAAGTTTATGAAAGCCATTTTAGTGACAATATTTGAATTCTTGTTACTTAATATATATAAGAAGTGACAACTTTTACATTATCACATAAAATTTTATCACTCAAATTTAAATTTTTTGTAGTGCTTTAATTATATATAATATTTTTTTATGACCCCAAAAGAACTCAAAACATCTACGTATCTTAATTAGAATTTCAATTGACACATAATACATTCACAATTGACCTCGTCGTTTTTTTATTTATGAAATCGGAGCTAGATCAATATTCTTTTTTTTTTTTTTTTTTTGGGGGGGGGGTTGATTTTTTTTGTTAATAACGTATTAATAAAAAAAAATAAGAAGAAGAAATCGTATTATAAAAAATTGAATTCCCTTGATAGATATTGAGAAATAACAAAAATGAAAGAACGATTATTAAGAAAAAGAAGAAATTAAAATAACAATTGTTAAGGAAGAAAAATAAATCAAAAGACTAATAGAGTATAAATAATAGCAAACTAGCAATTCTAGGTTTTGATCCCTGGCCATCAAAATCTAGCATAATAATTTATCTTTCCTGACCCAAACCAATGGGCCAAAGAACCTACTTTTTCATTTAAACTAATAACAATATAAATATTATAAAACTTGAGTGGGGGTTGTAGACTCCAGCAGTCCCTATCTGGGTCCGCCCCTGGATCATAATAAGTGGCAATATCTAATTAGAGGACTTGGGAAGCAAATAAAATTGAAAGATACTTAGAAAAGGGAATGAACTTTTAAGCAATGTCAACCCAATTTCATTTGTGCAAAAATAATGAAAGACATAAATTAGAATAAGATGCGCATGACTTCACTATCCATCATCTTGTACAACTACTTTATATATATATATATATATATATATATATATATAAATATAAATTCACTTGTAGAGTATTAGGTAACATTAATTAAACATTGCACATCCAGCAGTCCAGCCAATGGCCAATAAGATGATTTTCTTCATCATCCACTTATTGAACTTTTTAGTACTTTACCCACTTAAGTTTATTTTAAAAATGATGGAACATTATTTTTGGATGGCCAATAACAACTTCATTTACATCATCTTTTTTCTTGTATTGTTTTGCTGGAATTATTTACCCTCCCCCTAGATTGATCCGTTGACTTTGTGACATGAAAATAATATTATACTAGTAAGTATCGTCATCTAAGGTAATTATTCTGAGTGATAATAAATTAATAATATGCATGAGAAGTTTAAAGCAATTTCATTGGGCGCGTGCATGTACAGACGAATGTTTAGTCCAAATAAACTTAAGGAAATTTGCAGATTCGATTTGGCCGGACCTAGATAACTAAATTCGCGCACCCGAGGTGTCGACGCGCTCCGAATTCGCGAATCGGAGCGCATTTGCAAAATTCGCAAAAAAAACGCGAATTATTGAAAGTGAGAGCGCGAATTTATAATATTTGGAGCGTGAATTTATAATTTTAGGAGCGCGAATTTATTATATATAGAGCGCCGTTTTAATTTTGATAGAGCGTGTATTATCTTTACAGAAAACATGCATTACACAATTTAAATTCACGAATTTTGACAAAAAGTGTATTTTTTACATAGATTTTGTAAAGTCTATTGGTTTATTTTGTCATTTACAAATACTTATTACTTGATAGAATTTCACTTTTGGTACCACAAGTAACCATACTTTAAGGTTATGGTACCATAACTTAAAAAACATACACATTTGGTACCACAAATTAACTGCCCTCGACACATTTGGTACTTCCGTCAATTTTTGTACGGAAAATTCAATTTTAGACGGAAAATTGATGGAAAATTTACAGAATAGGTCCTATAGTTATAGATTGTTGCCAAACTTTGCCCCACATATTTTATGGCTGACAAATTTACCCACAATTCACAAGTTTGAATCATTTCAGTCCCAAATGCACGTATAATTAATTATAAATCCTATTTATAAATTTTATATACTATAATTATTAAATTTCTTTCACTAGATTTTATATATAATATTTTATATAAAATCCCCCAAAAAAAATATCAATTAAATTTATTGGATTTTTTAAATTTCAAAAAAAATCTTTTAAACTAATTAGATTTTACATATAACACATATAAATTAAATAATATATTATATAAAATTTGAAAAAAATAAATATAAATTAAACTTATTAAATTGAAAAAAATCTTTTAAAATATTTAGTTAATAATATATACAGATTAAATAATATTTATTATAAAAGCTGAAAAAAAAATCTTTTTAAAATTATATAAATAATTAAAAAAATAAAAAAACCCTAAATCTAATTAGTTTAAAAGATTTTTTTTTAATTTAAAAAATTTAATAGTATATTTATTTTTAATATTTTATATAAAATATTATTAATTTATATATATTATATATAAAATCTATTAGTTTAAAAGATTATTTTTTGAAATAAAAATATTTTAATAAATTTAATTTATATTTTATATAAAATAATATTTATTTTATATATAATCTAATTAGTTTAAGAAATTTAATAATAATAATATTAAAAAATTATAAAACTTGTTAACTTTTGGTGTAAATTTAACGGCCATGAAATATGTGGGACAAACTTTAGCAGTAATATATAACTATAGGACTATTTTATGCAAATTTTCCATCAACTTTCCGTCCAAAAATTGACGGAAGTACCAAATATGTCGAGGACAACTAACATATGGTACCAAATGTGTATGTTTTTAAAGTTATGATACCGTAACCTTAAAGTAGGGTTACTTGTGGTATCAAAAGTGAAATTCTCTCCTTATTACTTGGAAGCAAAAAGAATTTACAACCACACAAAAAAAAAACACTAATAATGCTTGTAACTTTATTTTTTAAAGTTTATGGGTTTATTTTGTAATTTACAAATAATTATAACACAAATAATAATTGTATCTTTATTTTGTAAACTTTATGGATTTATTTTGTAATTTACAAATAATTGTGAGTCTAAACTGATAAAGTGCTAGATAGTTACCAGTGTCCACTATCCAGTACTACCATAGTGTGGCACTTTTGAGAAAACATATGTCTATAGCAATGAAAATACATTTGCTCATGATATTAAGTCGTTTTAGATAATTAGATTCATATTTAGTCATCATAAACTATACTTATTAGTTGAAAGACATATATTTTGCTCTTAATTCTTCTAAAAATGTAGTCGTAGCTTATCTCTTTATTATATATTTCTTATTTTAATACCGTAAATTAATAATTTTATATTATTAATAATTATTTTAATACACGCTCTATAGGCGCTCTCATATTCTAAGATTTTAATATGTCACGCTCTCACGCTCCCGCTCGCGCTCCCGCTCCCGTTCCCGCTCGGCGTTTTAGTTACCTAGGGCCGGACTTAATTGATTACAATTTAAGTGTAATATTGATATAGTTTTTATTTGAATTGAGGTTTTGGGTTTGAAACGTGATTATATTAATGAGAATCTGCTTCTTTTTAGCAAAATAAACATGAGTAAATTAGGATGAGACAGTTTCAACAAAGCCCTTCCAGTAAGTTTTGAAGGATAAAACTTATACTATAAATTGTATCTTATTGGGAATATTGATGAACCCGGATTTTACCAAATGCATTTTCCTTGTTAGAGGTTGATTATCATGATTCTCCATATGCGTTTTGTGTTGTTTATGACCAATTTTATTGTACTTACATTATATGATGGATTTTTGATGGATCCACGACCTCATATGAGATCTAAAACATGATTTCTTTTAAGTATATCCTGAATTTGGACCTATAATATTGATCTTATATTACTCATGTCAACCATGCAATATATGCACCAAATACTTTTTCCTATACTAAAGTCCACATTCGACATTGTTCCGAAACAAAAGCAAAATTCCCACATTTAAAGTGCAACTTATTTATCCTGTTATATCATCCCTTAGATTCTTAGAAATAGAATAGACATCTTTTGTTGGGGACAGGGACCAATAATTCTGTTTTCTTTTTTCTTCGGTATCCATTACTCGACTGAACTGACATTACTTTCCGAGAATTCATAACATGAATCTAGAAGGTTCTCCAACTTTTTGTGACAGGAACTCGTAGTGGATCCAGAGTAATAAAACCCAATAACTTATTATATTGTAGATTTATAATATGGGCCTTCCCAATTTTGTTTTGAAGTAATGCAGCCCAATGGTGCAGCCCAAGTACAACAAGTTAAAAAAATGAAGGCCCATAAGCTCAACTTCTGATATTCTCCTTGATTTCCATTGCAACATGAGAGTGAGTAGAGGAGAATCAGGAGACACAGAGCTTACTAGTAGCTATGGCGGCACTGTATCAATTATACTTCATATTAATCAATTGAAACAGATAAAGATGAAGCAGAAGCAGAAGCATCAGCGACAATCGGTAACTTCCATTTTCCTAAATTTCTAAATTATTATTATACAGTTTATGATAGAATTGGTGAATTAGGGCTGTCTAGATTATTTTTTAGACCTGTGCACACGCTGTTATTACTCTTAGTTCTAAAAGCACAAATTTCTATATTATTTGATATTTCTAATAAATGATGGGAGCCATTGGCTGATTAGAATTGATGAGGCTTGGATTCATGTCAAATGGATTAATAGAAATGCTTTTTTATTCCGTTGATTGAAGAATCAATTAGTACATTGTTCCTTATGAAATCTTTGTGGATGTTCTGAATTTGTACATATGTGTATTATTAACTGTGAGAAAATTGTATATAACATTGCTGAAGTTTTCTGTTATGGAGTCTTGCTTGTTTTTGGCCAGTCTAAGTTTGTCAATGACCAAGTTTAAAAGAACCATTGAGGTTTCAGTTCCTGGGCCAAGTACTTTTGTTTTGACATGTTTTTTCAATTTATAATTTTTCCAAATGTTTCCCAAGAATTTCCAGAAAAGCCGAAACATACCAAGGAAACAAAATATTAATTCATGGTTGTGATGTGCAGATACGCATCATGAGCTCTACAAGTAAATTGGCAATGATCCACCTCTTGAGGTGTTGCTTATGGCCCTCCTGGTACTGGTAAAACCATGCTTGCTAAGGCTATAGCAAGCCACATAACCAAAGCTTTCGTATACATATATGGTTAAGAGTTTGTGCAGAAATATTTGTGCGTGGTATTTTTAATAACTTTTCTTCTTACCCATAGTTGGTAATCAACATCACTCCAAAAAAATTCATATAATGCCAAATGTATTTTAATGTATAATCACGCTGCTTAAACACGAAAGAGTCTTAGAATGGTCCGTGATGTATTTCATATGGCCAAGGAGAATGCCCCTGCTATTATCTTTATAGATTCATATTGTTGCTCAAACTGGAGCTGATAAAGAGGAACAATGAATTCTCAAGGAACTTTCAAATCAGGTGTGGTTTTTATATTTTGAAACTTACAGAGTTAAAAAGTGAAAAGTTCTAGTTTATGCATCTTTGGGTGAGCTTTCTATATTTATACGCATTCATTTAATGCTTCTGCCGATGGATGGATATAGATCAAACTGTAAATGTAAAGGTTACCATGGCCACTAATTGTGCCAGATATTTTGAACCCTGCACTCTTTGTCCTGGTAGTTTTTTCAGGTTAGTTTTTGCAGTGACCACTGTACATTTCATTGATTTCATTCTTGGCAATGAAGCATTATAACAGAATGAAAATTTTCCTGATGCATTATTTGTAGCTTTGAATAACTCTCTCTATTTCTTGCGCTATGTTTCATGATACATTATTTATTCAAATACTTATTGTCATTTGGTTTCGAGCAGGTTTGCACTGCCAAGATGAACTTGGGCGATGAAGTTGACTTAGAGGATTATGTCTCTCGGCCTGATGAAATAACTGCTGCCGAGGTTTGTGTTCATAACTAGATCGTCTGTAGGGCTATGTTCACATATTAAAGCTCCACTTCACATATTTTTGGTGCTTCAGTCTGTAACTAAATCGTATCTTAAACTTTCTGGAGGATAATTTTACCCAGAGTGAAGCTTTTGTAAAGTACTATATATAGGATATATAGACAGAGAAATCTGAAATCAATATAATAATTATGAACTGTGTATTGAAAAGAAGCTTGAAAATCCATTTGACATGTAAGTTTTACGACTTGTGCTTTCTGCAGATTGCTGCTATATGTCAAAAAGGACTTTGAGAAGGGTTTTTTTGAATTCCTAAAGTAATCACAATTTGCATATCTGACAATATTCTTTTATGTTCATATGGATTTTGTAACATATTTCCATCTGACATATTGAACTTTTTTTTTTCTGTGATTAACGAGCCAAGAAATTCTTGATCACGTGTGGCTAGTGAAGTAGTCATGGTGAATGTGGCTCTAGAAGTCATATCATGTGAGATGCATGAACCTTAGCAACATTTAAGTCCCATTATTCCTCATTCATATAAATGTGGGTTGGTTGGGTTTCAATCAAGACTTCATCTTCACTTCAAAGGAACACCTTTTGTATTTTTGTAATGTCAGTTGCTCTGCACATTCTACGAGTGGGGTTCCCATCCATGTGAATAAATTCTAAAGCAAAAATACAAGGTATGCATTCTTTTAATAAAATTATATGGGAAAATGGATAATTAACCGACAAAGTATGTATACAAAAGAAAATCAAGATTGAGAAATATAGCATGGGGCTTGGAATCTTATCTGAACATATATATCCACATCAACTGGGTTAGGACTTGGGACATATGTGAAACGTATATCTTTGAAATAAGATTGAGATAGAGACATCAAAGCCAACAATAGTATTAGTACGTACCCAGACATGCATATATGATACATGAAATTTAATGCTGTCCTTTTCTTGCTTGAATGTTTTTTGTTGAATTTGAATCACAATCACATGGTTCGGCCATTGGATTTGCACTTTGCAGCATAATCGACCATACTAATATATGATGTTTCTTGTCATTTTCTCTCATGTGTGATCATAAATTGATTGATGAAGCATGGCATTTAATTTTGGTGTGATTGGTATTAGAGCATGACCCATTTGAATTTGCGAATATATGGGAGAAGCTTGATTTTGGTGATATGAAGGCCAACTTTTTGGTATATAGTCAAATTTATCGAAATGATAACCACTATCAATATTCTATTTTTGAAAAGTTTAGATGCTATACGAGTTAATGCATACGCATATTTTTCTAATGATATGTATTCTTTTTGTTAATTACCATTAACAGGATGGATTTAAAACTAAGAGAAACATAATAAGACAAGTGTACTTGGAGATCATGTACCCGTATAATAAATTTGCACGTCGTGTAACATCTAAATTCATTCTTTATCCATAGATGTTTAGAGTGACTTCAGTTAATTACCTTAGGTCTGATGATAGGTATGAGCATATATTTAGCTCGTATATGAGTTTCATTTCTCATTCGGTTCTGGTGTGGGTGGTGTGTGTGATATTCTTTCCATCATTAACTTATTAAATTCTTTAATAACATAGTAGATATTAAGTCAGCATGGTAATTCATTAATTATAAGAAATAATTAATTTTTTTACTGTAGCAATAGAATTTTTTTTTTAAAAAAAAAAAGTGAAACGGTGAAGTCTCTCAAAAAAATATAACTAGAAGTAACATAAAACAAACTAACACTCTAAAAATTTATTGACAAATGGGAAAGATCATGGAGCAAATATTTCTCTTTATAGTGCCAAATTGTTGTTTCTTAGGAACTTTTTGACAATAAATATGTTTACTAGTTAAGTGATGAGTCCACATCAATATCTTAATTGATCAATTTTCTAATTAATCTACAAAATCGTGAAGCCATGTACCTACAATGAGGTGGCTATATTGAGAGAGAGACAAATATAAATTAAAAAACACAAATGGTGGAATTCAATAGGAAATTTCAACAATCTGATGCGACTTTATTTATTATTAATAAAAGCGTGCAGTTGTGTAGAAGCAGTTTCACCTAATCTTGCCATATTCTTACCCGCGACTACTGATAACTTAAATACCCCTATCAAATTCTTACCGGAGATATTATAAAATTCATATTAAAATGTAAAGAATTTCAAGAAGCATCCATAAATATAATTAATACATTGCACATGCTTTTCAAGTTTTACCCACCTTGTTCGGTTATTTTATTAATAACACTGTCACTGGAATGATAAGAAGATTAAAATAATACAAGATAAAGTGTAATGTTATTAGTATCATTTAATTTGATTCATGAAATTTTTTTCGTACTGATTTATTTACAAAAATTCAAGCATAGTTTAATTGTTGTGGTAACTTAACTCACTTAAATAAAAATTAAAAGATTACCCCTCTATGAAAGAAAAAGGACAACACGGTTTGTAACGTTTTAAAAGGTTAATCCCGAAGGAGAAATCCCCCTCTTGTGTCAGAAGCCCTTTGACCAGGAATGATTTACATCAAGGGATGTACACAAATGGTAGGGTTCTGAGGGAGAGAGCCAACATGATACCAATTCCAACACAAACTCCACAATATTTCAGTGAAAATTTGTCCCACACGAGGTTCAAACCTGCATTGCCGAAGGAGTTTATCTATGAGACTAAGACTAAATTTTAAAACAAAAATACAAGTATAATTGATATGGGTGTGAATCCGGGTTATTGAATTTGGGTTAAGGAAAGACGGGGTGTTTAATTTTTTACTTTTGAAAATATTCAAACAAGGATAATTAACTTTCAACATTTGCGAGACTGAATAATGCAAAAAAATGTATGTTTTGAAAAACATATAAGGAGTTTTGTTTTTGTCATTTTTCATGACAAGAGGGTTTATTGCTAGTTACATAGTTACAAATATCACATGTAAGAATTAGAAAGCACAAAAAGAATGAGAAAATAGTATTGTGTTTATATCAATTATAACATGCCTTATATTTATAGACAGATTACAAAGTAGATAATGACAAAGAGTTTGACTCTATCAACTATTTACAAGATAAAGACTAAGAAACTATATCTATCTAAACTACTGTAAAAGATAATGACTAAGAGTTTAACTCTATCAACATACAAGAAAGAGATTACAATTAACTAAAAATAAACTTTAACATCACAAGCAAGTATATATATTTTGCTTTTGTGTTTAAGAGGAACATGTATAGATATTGAGACAAAAGGTGCTCCATGCACATCATTTAAGTAGCTTCAGCTAATGGAATGGTATGAAAATCATTGACATATAGTGATAATGACTCAATAACTACATTATTAAGGGATTTGTCTTGCGATACTGGAGAGTTTAGATATCATTATTATTATTATTTGATAAATTTGTGATTATTTTAGAGTTAAGAAATTTTCTAGTGAAGCCTCTAGCCCTGAGCCCCTAATGTAGATGGTCAGTATTTACTGAGAATGTGAATTGATTAAGGCGCGGTGCATGTAAGTAGATCTTAACAGTACCTGCACAACCACTAAACCTGCACAATTAAAAGTACAATTATCAAAATAATTGTCATATGCGCCTTGCTCAAATAATTGTTAGATCCAAGATCTATGCACGGTCAGTACAACTTCTTATAATTGAGCATGGAATGGGCCACATTTTGGTAGAGGCGTGCCATCACTATTCTTCCTTGTCAAACATTGGTCTAATGATTAAGAACGCCATGTTCTTTTTTCCTAACTTTGGGATGAATTGGACCGGAAAAACCAAAAATGAATTTGGGTAAATTAACACAAACGTAGAAGAATTTAAAATAGTTGGATTTGGGATGAACCACAGATTCTCGTATCGTGCAAGTCATGATCCACGTAATAATCAAGCGTTCAAGTTAAACAAACTAGTTGATTCTCTAATAGAATCAACTACGCACATGCAGTTTAGTCCAGATGGTCTCTGATAGCTCGCAAAATCTCATTTCTGGGACGAGTCACCCCACAATAAGTCAAAGGTCGCAAACTTAAATTGTTACAACAACAGTAGCTCGTAAGTCGTATCCCGAGCTCAAAGAGTCTGGCCACATACAACTCTATTAAGGTATTCCTTGCCATGAATTAATATCAAACATATTTATAACAAACGTCCTCGACCAGAAGCGCATCATTATGAATCAAACCTAGGATTTTACCTTCAACTCAATTTATACATTAAAGACATCATTATCATTAATGACGTGTTTGACTTGTATGCTTAGTGATATACTTTTTTTTCCCCAAGGGTTTAATCTCTTTCGAGGCGGATTGGACACATATGTGGGTACCTCTCCCAACAGGGATTCAAACATGAGTCCGCTACTTTGTAGTGACTAGTCCCTTCCACTAGACTAATCACTTGTTGGTATGCTTAGCGATATACGAAGCAACACAAGATCCATGAATATAAACCATTGAGATACACATTTGGGTATATATTTCTTATCCACACTTCAAAATCTTTATTTGATCTTTCAACTTGGAGAGTGTTCAAATTAACCAGATAATTAATCGATGTGTACACGAACTTTCCGACACACAATTCATAAACCTTCTAAAAACACAAATTCCATGCGTACATTTTTTATTTTTATCATTAATACGAAGTTTATTATTATATACCGTAGAGCAAAATACTCCTTAGTTAATTATTAAAAAAAAAACTCCTTATTCTTTGTTATGTCATCACGCAATTAACAGTATTACTCGTTATAACCAAATAAGTGTATTAGAATTACTATATTAACCTACCTTTTCTATCCTCTAATATGCAAAATCCATAATTTTTTCACCTACGAGAATTTCATCTTAGGATGCATTGGTCCATCACCTATCCGATATAGAAAAAATAGAAATATAACCAAAAAAAAAAAAGGTGCAAATCATAATAACTGGTTCTGGTTTTCTTTTGATTTAATTTAATTAAATTAAATATTGAGAGCATGTGCGTTTGCCTCTCCTTAGCTTCAACTCACTCCTTCACTTAATGCACTTCATACATGATACAACATACATACAGATCTAATATCTCTATCCCCACACAAAGAGTCATCATTTGACGACGTCGTATATCTTGCAAAAAGGAATAGAAAAATGGCGGAAAAGTCTAGTTCCGTGACTCGGTTACCTTAAACTTTTTCCAAGTCATCAACACGCATTACGTGTTGTTTCTCTAACCGTTTGCTGTTTTCTGGTGTGCTATTTCTGTATTTCGAATCGATGAATCGGAGCTTGAGAGATTCCGTTCGGAATATTCCGTTACAGCACCGCCGTGGACTCAGTCTCAACGGCGTTCCTAATTCCAAGGACTCCGTTGATGAAAACTTAGATCTCTTCTCCAAAAGCCGCCGCAGTCTTTCCGTCGCCTCCTCCGACGAGTCCGATGGTACGTCTTTTATGAATGTAGTGATATGTTGGTGATTATAGATATAATGATATTCATTTAATGAGATTCCGCGCGAAAACGCAGTTTTTTTTTTGGAATTATCTGTTACTAATCAACACGAAACGACGTAGTATCTGCGGTTGCTTATTCATTTCCTAATTTGGGGTGCTTTACATGTTTGTCTCTCAGTATCGGTGAAATTAGGGAGACTATCAATTGGATCAGCAAAAGTGGGGAGGACTGGATTGGATGATTTATTGTCATCAGCTGAGGGAGGAAAGCATGATTATGACTGGTAATTTTTTCTATCTTTGATTTTACTTGGATTTACTAATAATGATCAGATCTAGGTTCTGCTGAAGTTTAGCTCTTTTCTGTTGATGGAATGCTAAAATCTACTACTAATTAAATCTTTAGCAGAGCTATTTTAGTAAACCTTGGATGGTAAGAGAATCTAGAAAATCCATGTGTGTTTAATTGTCATTGATTTGTTCAAGGCTCTTCTGTATCCTGCTGAATCCATATGGTCTTCTTGTATTCAATAAGATTACTGGGATATACGTGTCAATTCAGGACCTAAATCATGACCTGGTTTAGTGAATGCCAACATTGAACTTAGCCATCGAAAATATTTGCATATAGGTGTTGATTGCTCCTGTAAGATAACTTTAATATTGTATTGACCTAATATGCCCTCATATAAGAGAATATGGAACTCTAAAGAGGATTTTGATCCTTATGAATGGCTGAACATTCAAAATATGGAGTATCGCCGGCATTTGAAATCTGAAATTTTATGTATGTTGTGTGTGTGTGTTGGGGGGAGGAGGCGTTAATTCAGTTAAACAGTTGATTGGCGTAGTTCTTTCAGGTAGTCTGCCAATCCAGGGTGAAATATTCCAAATATAATGAAAATGGCTATCGTCTCTGACTTCCTTTTTCCTGATAGGCTTCTTACTCCTCCTGGAACTCCTTTGGTGCCTTCTTCGGATGGAAATGAATCTCAATCAGGTGTTATGGCTCCAAGAAGCGGTCCATTGGTCAGATCAATATCTACAGCCAAGTCCTCAAGGGTATGTCACCCTGTTTCCATTCTTCACCCAACTATCTCGGTCTTCGCGTCCTCTATTTTCATGCTGATTATTGGTTATTTCAGTTGTACATATGTGCTAAATTTACTCAAGGGAAAAACCTATCCCCTCTCATCTAGTTTGCCTTCATCAAGTAAACAGATAATTTGCTAACATTAACCATATATTAATCCTTGGACTTACATTGCTTGTCTTATATTTCATGAAGCTATTTTAAGTATACAAGTTTTCCTATTTCAGCTTTCGGTGTCTCAGTCAGAGAGCAACCATGCTGCAAAACCAGCTAGAAGCAATTCGGTGACTCGTCCTTCTGTCTCTAGCTCCCAGTACAGTACCTATTCCAACAAATCAACCAACATTCTAAACACAAGCTCTGCTTCTGTCTCATCTTATATTAGACCATCCACTCCTACCAACCGCTCTTCATCAAGGCCTTCAACCCCTTCTCGTTCAACAGTGTCAAGATCCTCAACTCCTTCTAAACCCCGTCCTTCTCTGAGTGCATCTTCGATTGATAAACCAAGACCATCCCAAAACTCAAGACCAACTACTCCTACTTCAAGGCCTCAAATTTCTGCAAACTTCAATTCTCCTGTTACTCGGACAACATCAAGACCATCAACACCAACCCGTCGAAACTCTGCACCATCTTTGCCTCCTGTATCTGGACCTTCAACCCCAGGTTCGCGTAGCCTCCCAAATGGGCGAAATGCTGCTTCAGTTTCTCGCCCAAGCTCCCCTAGTCCAAGAGTTCGGCCCTCACCACAGCCGATTGTACTCCCAGATTTTCCACATGATACACCACCAAACCTGCGAACAACTCTGCCAGACAGGCCAATGTCTGCTGGTAGGTCCAGACCTGGTGTAGCTCTTACTGGAAAAGGGAATGCGGAGCATACAGTAAATACTCCCTCTACAGCAAGGCGACAGCCGTCACCAGTGATCACCAGGGGAAGAATTTCTGAACCTCCTGGAAGAGGTCGAACACTGACAAATGGGAATCTCAGTGATGCAATGGATTCCAGGAGAGAGTTATCAACACGAAAACCTGTAAAGACATCCTCAGATAGCACAGGTTTTGGTCGAACAATTTCAAAGAAATCTCTTGATATGGCTATAAGGCATATGGTACTCATCTCTAACCTTTCAGACTCTCTTTCTTATTTGTAATATTGTCTTATGATATATGGTTTAAAGGGCACATCCTATATGAAGTTTTGCCTAAATAGTTTTCATTCTTTTTTCGCATGGCCAGAAAAAGTAACTTGGATCATTTATTCAAAATATCTTCCCATTCTTTGCAGGACATACGAAATGGCAACAATGGGTTTCGTCCCATTACAGGCTCAAACCTATTTCCTCAAAGTATTCGATCAACCAACCAGAAAAGTCAACCAGGTGCAGCATCTGTGAATTGTAATCTTTCTATCAGAAGCAATGGTGCCAATGCAGAAAATGGAAATCATTTTACTCGATATTCTGAAAGTGGGAGTGAAGAAGACAAGACTCAGTCTTCAGCCAAACTTTCCGACATTGACATTTACGAAAGTTCTAGGTATGAGATGATTCTTCTCAAAGAGGACATGAAGAATACAAATTGGCTTCACAGTCTTGACGATAAGACTGATCAAGGACCAATCTTTGATAATGGATTTGAACTTCTCCCAGAACCTTTTGATCCTTTATAACCTCATCAAGAACTTTATTTTTGTCAAAATTCTTCCCTAATTTTATTTTCGCGAAAATGTTGTTGGTTCGAGAAAATGTTGGGTTCAAATTGTGATATATCAGTTGAGCATTTTATTATTGTGGGCAAAAGGTCATATATATATATTCGTGTAATTTGTTTTGGTCCATACAGAATGACTTGTACGTTTTCATCGGAGAGCAGGTTTATGTCATTTGGTACCAATATTAAGGTGCCAATCTAGCCTTGCTGTTATAAATTCTATTTTGTGATCATTTCCCTCTTTCAAAGGAAGCTATATAATGAACCATTTTTTTGTAGAGTATTTCTTCTTATCTATGTTTGGGGTTACTCTCCACCAAATTTTATCATCTTACAAACTCCTAAGTAGAGATAAGTTTTTAGAGTAAAATCCCTGATTCAAGAAACTCATTTTTGTTGGGTTTCTTTGAATTGGGGATTACCAGAAATGATGTGAAGGTGAGGCATAAGTTATATTTATGTTTGAATTACTCTACACCTAATATTTCTTGCATATTCATCAGATAGTCTTGAGACTAGAAACAGAAATTTTAGGGTGGAACCCAATCCTTAAGAAGCAATTCATTTATTAATTGGTTCATTTAAGGGGGTTTTTTTTATTTATTTATATTATATTAATTTAACATGTAAATCACCAAAAGATGTGGTAACGTGGTAGAAATTGGCTAAATTCTGATCTCCTAAGCAAAGTGTGAGAAAGGTAAGCACCGGTTGCTGTTAATTGATATACAAGTAGCCAGTTTCAGATTCAAAATGTGAACTTGTACAAGAGTAACTAAGCGAGAAAGAACTTTGCAGTATCAAAGATTAATCAGTAAGTCAAGATTCTTTACATTAGCAGGTTTGTATTAAATTGTCGAATACTTTTTTATTAATCTTGTTGATGAATATTAGCTGTATCATTTATTGTGCACTATTGGTAAGTTGGAATTGAAGTGTTGAGCTTCCATGATTTAGATTAAATAAGATTAAATTAGATCTAATATGATCTGGTTAGGGAGAGCATTGAAAATATTTGTGTGCCGAGGTGGAAACCATGTGAAGGGTACTCTTTTATTTGACCGCATCTACTTTGAAGAGTTTGAATTAGAGTTGATTGCAAATTAATCCATGTGTTATTTTT
The DNA here is from genome assembly GCA_030819805.1 of Penstemon newberryi var. newberryi. Taxonomy (NCBI): domain Eukaryota; kingdom Viridiplantae; phylum Streptophyta; class Magnoliopsida; order Lamiales; family Plantaginaceae; genus Penstemon; species Penstemon newberryi. The sequence goes on along the minus strand of JAUALY010000002.1, from coordinate 11,599,750 downwards.
AAAAGTCAATTTAACTCTTTGTGAAAGTAAAAATGTAATATATTCTTATGTTTTTGTAAAAGAAATGGCAAGTGCATGTTAGACAATATCACATATGGGTAAAGTGATAATTAGGCAATATCACATGGATAAATTGAAGGAATATGTTATCAATGTATGATTAAATTGATCATTTATCATATAAAAATGAAGCCTAGTCGCATTTTAGAGTGGAAATGCAACATCAACGAAGAAGGAAATAAATTATTAATTATCACAATGGGGTAATTTGCCTATTTACATATCTCAGTATGTTGAATTTCTCAATAAGCATGTCCAATGGGTAAGTTGCAATTATAATTATATAATCCTTTTTTTTTATTTATAACGTAATTTTTAAATTAATCATGTTCTTCGCACTAATGTCAGTAATAAAATTTGTGATGCCAAAATGCTACCATGTGCTTGTGAGTTGTGACAAATTAAATAAAATCAACTAAAAGAAATACAAATCACAATGTACCATTAAGGCCCTAAAACACCCTTTTTTACGTATCCCACCCAGAATACTTATTGGGCTCTTTTTTTTTTTTTTTTTTTTTCTGCTCAAACAAATGATTAATTGATAAAGAAGATTATGGGGGAGAGAAAAAGTTTAAGAAGCAGATGCTCATACCAAATCCAACTGCCGAAACTTTGTCAACATCTTAAAATTAATTTTCAATTGAAGCAAATTTGGTACGTACGTAATAAAATGCTACTACACTACATTATTGTGATTGTTTATTTTGTCCTTGGTCAAGAAAAAAAAAATAGGTACGTGGGTTTTATTAGTTACACAAAATTTCAACTTCTTTTAATTGGTGTAAATGTCTTAGCATTATTTCTAATTTCGTAATAATTACATCAAATTAATTGATCGACATGTAAAATTAATGACATGCTATTGTAATCTGTAACAGCTTAGTAATAATTTTGCTTCTTTTTTATGCTTGAACAACTCCAATGAAATTAACTAAACCAACACTCTTCTCCCTCTACACCAAATTCTTAACTATTTGACCACCACAACTAGAACAATAGTATTATTATTAGCTAAAAAGTAGTTGAGAATTACGCTAATCCCAGATGAACAAGAAATTAAGAAAGAAAGAAAGAAGAAGTCATTGAGATTTGTGCAGTGGTCACAACAATAAGCAATCAAATTCCGTTTGCTTGACGAAGAAGCTCAAAAAAAGAAAGAAATTCCTCTCAACCCTTTTTCCCTCTTTTCTTTCTTTAGTTGAAACAGAGATATTAGAGAAAAAGACAATAATGCCGTTGGATGAGCAGATGGACGTTGAGTTAGAGAAGAAATGTAGTAGTATTTCTATTCTATAACATAACAACATCTCTTTCCACTCCTTCAAATTTCTTCTCATCAATACTGAAGGTACTCTGTTTCTTCCACTCTCTGCTGTACGTTCGTTCTTGTATATATATATTGTGCAAATTTCTGTGTTTTTGTTTACTGCAATAATTTGTGCCCTTCTATTTCAAACTGTTTAATTAAGAGATTATGTTGTTCCTTAGATTATTAATGCGTTTGGTATTTACGATAACATGAGATAAATCATGATTTATCCGACTTATCTTATGTTTGTTTGGTGCGTGAGATAAATGAACCCGAACCGACCCAAAAATTAAAGAATGCCCAACTCTATGCACACTAACTGTGAGCTTTCATTGAGCTAGTTTTAATTGATAACAATACCATGCTGTTGTCGGATGCTACGAGTCGTAGAAAGAAAGCATTGATTACTTGTGATCTTCTGTAACTGCAGGAGGAAGATATCTAAACCTGGAAAAAGGTTTATAACCAAGATCACATTTCTAGTACTGAGGAATGATGAAGCTTCATTCCTCATACTCTGCATGGTATTTGTGTATCTACCTATTCCTAATGCAAACAATGTCGGCAGACCTCAATTCTGACAAAGAAGCACTTCTTGATTTTGCTACCAATATACCACATGCTCGAAGACTCAATTGGAAAAATAGCTCTTCGGTGTGCACTTCTTGGCTTGGAGTCACTTGCACTTCAGACGGTACTCATGTAATGGCACTCCGGCTACCCGGCTATGGACTACGTGGTCCTATTCCGGAAAACACATTAAGTAGATTGGATGCACTTATGACTCTCAGCCTTCGATCCAATTTCCTAGGCGGGAGTCTTCCAGTTGAGATTCTTTCTATTGCTACCCTACGCTATATTAACCTCCAAAATAACGATTTTTCGGGTGATATTCCCTCCTCTTTGCCTACACAGCTCAATGTCATTGATTTTTCCTTCAACTCATTGACTGGGAAGATCCCAATCACAGTTCAAAATCTTACACATCTCACCAGTTTATACCTACAGAACAACTCTCTTTCTGGTAGCATACCTGATCTCAATCTTCCAAATCTTAAGCAATTAAATATTAGCAATAATCAACTTAATGGTTCAATCCCATCTCATCTCCAGACATTTCCAGCTTCTTCCTTTGTAGGAAACTCTATGTTATGTGGGAGACCCCTAGATAAGTGTTCTTTTATGTCACCTTCACCTTCTCCATCTCCATCTCCATCTCCATCTCGTTCTCCGTCTCCTTCTCCAGTCTCGTTTCGCCCATCTCCTCCTCCTACCCAAAGCCCATTTTTCCAAACAATCCCTCAAAATCAAGAATCCAAGAAAAGTTTAAGCAAGGGAACTATAGTTGCAATTGGAGTTGGGGGTGCCGCGGTGCTATTTGTTCTAGCTTTGGTGATGTTGGTATTTTGTGTAAAGAAGAAAAAAGCTATTATAGGTGGAAAAACCTTCCAAGCAGGGAGATCTGAGACGCCAAAAGAAGAATTTGGGAGTGGAGTCCAAGAAGCTAAAAAGAACAAACTGATATTCTTTGAAGGTTGTTCCTACAACTTTAATCTTGAAGATTTATTGAGAGCCTCAGCTGAGGTGCTAGGAAAGGGAAGCTACGGAACAACCTATACAGCTATCTTAGAAGAAGGAATTACGCTGGTTGTGAAGCGACTCAGGGAAGTGCTTGTTGGGAAAAAAGAATTTGAGCAACAGATGAAGGCCATTGGGAGGATTAGTCCGCACCCTAATGTCGTTTCCCTTCGAGCTTATTACCATTCCAAAGATGAGAAGCTCCTAGTCTATGACCATGTACCTGGTAGCAGCTTGTCCACCCTATTGCATGGTATCAATCTCCTCTTATCTTTACTAACTTGCATTTCATTTTCCTAATTAATCTTAAAATGATTTGAGTAAGATAGTATGACTACCAAGTTGAAAGCTACATACCGATGTTTCTGGTTTATAGATAACTTGGACTTAACTTCATCTGTGCTCTGATATCTACAGGAAATAGGGAGGCTGGAAGAACTCTCGATTGGGAATCGAGGGTAAAAATTTCCCTTGGAGCAGCAAAGGGAGTTGCACATATTCATTCTGCTGCTGCTGGTAAATTGACCCACGGGAATATCAAATCGACCAATGTCCTCGTCACCCAGGACTTCAACGCATTCATTACTGATTTTGGCCTTACCCCTTTAATGGGATTACCTACAGTTGCATCAAGAAATGCTGGTTACCGAGCACCCGAGTTGACTGAAACTAAGAAATCTACTGAAAAGTCTGATGTTTACAGTTTTGGCGTTCTCCTCCTGGAACTGCTCACAGGCAAAGCACCAGTTCAGACACAAGGGCATGATGAGGTAGTGGATTTGCCAAGATGGGTCAATTCCGTTGTGAGAGAGGAATGGACAGCTGAGGTTTTTGATGCTGATCTGATGAAGTATGGAAATATTGAAGAAGATATGGTGCAAATGCTTCAGATAGCAATGGCGTGTGTGACTAGTGTGCCAGAGATGAGACCTGCAATGCATGAAGTTCTTAGAATGATCGAGGAAATCCAGCCATCAGATTCCGGCAATCGAACATCATCTGAGAAATCCAAGAGCCCAGCTAGTCCAACGCTGTTTCAGTAGCCAAAACATTTCTTATTTCATACCTTTCAAATGTAATATGTTCAACTTTTCCTGATCCAATGCGCAAACGTGAATTATCATAATCTCTACTATGATTTAATTAGAGGTCAACTTTAACTGTTAAAGAAAAAATAATTAACATTCAGTTGTAGTATTTGTCTTTATAACATCTGCAGGATAGTATATAAAAAAATTGTATAAACAGAGCCAGTTTTTCTTGGACACTGTTGTGAATATATCTGTCTGCCTACACCGAAGGTGGGATTCACTAGCTTGGATTTCCCGAATTCTTATTGACTAAATCAGCTCCACTAACATATCTAGCAAAAAATGATATTAATCGGAATGGGGCACCGATCAAAGGAGCTTCAGTGAGCGGAACATCAGTCTTCTCTTCATTTTGAGCCACCTCTAGATTAGTTTCAATAGCTTCATTCTCGTGTAATGGGATTTGCGCAATTTCATCAACCGCGATTATTTCTGAAGAGTTTGCAAGTCCAGAGCCATAATTGTCATTCACATACTCACCATTACTCTGATCATCGATCATGACATCTTCCAAGGACTGGGTGCTGCCTGATACTGGCATCATCTTATTAGCTTCAGATATTGAATCAGCAGCCCGTGCAGGTTCATTATATTTGGGTCCAGCCAAATTGGGTGGAAGAACTGAGCTATCAGCAATATCAGCAGATTGAAAAGTAATAGGCCCTGGAGCAGAGCCAATGGGGAAAGAATCTTCTGTTTTTGCACTTCTGTGGTCAAGCTCAGCATAAAGTGCATTTACCTAAATAAATACAATCATTATTAAAGATAGTTACATTTCTTACAAAACGAACTTACAACCAAGCTTGTCCAATTTTGTTGGTAAGGCTTAACGACCAACACCAATTAGTTCAATGCTTCAATTAACTATTTCATAATTTGGCACTTACCTTTCCGACAAGCTCTGAATTTTCTGTAATCAATTTCTCAACTAGTGCTCCAGAAGCTTCTGTCTGATGGTTCATATCAGCATCTTCAGAAGTCTGCATCAGAAATAAAAAAGTTACCAAGATGATTCTAAATACAGCATAAAGACGCACAAATCAACAGTAACAAACCCTATCCCTCACTGAGCAAAAGAGTTCCTGCTCTTATGAGTAACAATCACATCCAGAGAAATAGGAAGGAAGATAGAGGGTATTTTACCACTTCGTTCACCATAGAGGGATGAGAAATCCCAGCTGTGCTCTCAAGATTCTTGATCTGTAATTGTAAATTTAAAATATTCTCCGTCAACTGTTGCTTTTCTTCTAAGAGAATATTTCTTGATTGTTCCAGCTCTGTCACCTGTCAGGCTTTGATTTTAATTTCCAGTATAAGAACAAATAAGTATGCTTTGAGTAAATAGAGGTGACATTAAATGGTAATATGTTCTATATGTAGCGGCATTCTTCTAATCTCCAGGAACCGCAAGGAAATATATTTGTGAAAAAGGAGGTTCTATTATACCAAAGCATTACTTAGTACATGCAGAATATATATTGATTTTTGGTGTCCAGAAAAAGCACTTGAACCAGTAACACGATTCAAACAAGTTTAAGATAAAGATATTCAAATTAGCAAACACGCAAATTTAACTACTCCAGTTAAAATTATTGTTCTGCAATGTTTGATACCTGTGCTCGTAATGTGGTGTTCTCATTACTCAAGCTGGTAATTGATTCTTTGGTTAAGTTCTGTCACAGTTCAAAATCCATTCAGATAATCAGTACCTTGATAAAATTTCTTTTATGAAAGCTAAATTACAATGAAATGGTGGGAAAGATTACATAAAGCACAAATCAGCTAGTTTCAAACACTCTACTGGAAGTTCCTTGAGTCAGTGTATAATTGACTACGGCTGATTTTAACTTTCCAGAACTCGAAAACATTCAGCCTAAACATATCTGCCACACAAGAGCTTGGGTGTGTGATTTGCATATATGTATATTTCATCTCGTGTGATGGTGTTCTAGGATGACCATGTGTTGTTAGTGCAAAATGGTCCAATTTGGTATTAGTGAAAGGAGTGGTATGAAAAAGGTGGCTTTTTGGGAAGATTTTGGATGGCAACAGAGCAACAATATGACATGCTCAGTAAGCAAGAAAAAGGTGTAAAATTGCCCATGTTTTATCATGAATATGTGCTTATCTAAGTTTTGGAACCAAACTAATACAACATGATAAATAGCTTTGCCTGATGCTCCGGGTTGCAACTAGACATAAATCAGCCAAAATCTTAAGAATTTCAGCTTCCAAACCACCGCGTAGAAAAATATAGAGCAGATTACTTCCCACTAAATTTAGATTAAATTGAAAAACAAAAGACTGATGTTTCTTTTGTGTTTGATTAAGAAGTAACGGCGATCATGGATTTCCATCCTTTTTTTCCTCTAGCTGTCAAAGGAGGGACCTACTAATTTTTGTCACACTGTTGCTAGTTGTTTGATACTGCAGTTATAAATGGAAAACAAGCATCTCAATCAAGACAAAAACAATATTTACCTCACTCAAGATCCAAGTATCTCTTTCTCTTTCCATCTGTTTTATCTTTTCTAGTAAGCTCACCTGTATTTCATGGTATTAATTTATTAAAACCACCACAGGTCTTCATTGTCTATGTCATCAGAAGTTCAAAGCATGAATACTAATCTATAATTTTTTGGTAATTCAAACTCAATTTACCCCTTTCAAATTTAAGACCGCAGCTTCGTCCACCAAGTGATTAATCTTCTCCTCAAAACCAGCCTGCAAGACAGGAGTTTTGGACCTCATGATACAAGGTCTTAACAATCCCAAATATGCAGGTAAGAAGTGGTGGTGGCTATTCAGAGAATAGTGAAGACATAATTATCAACAATGACTGAATTTTATTGTGCAAAGTTTGAGAATTCAAGACAAAATACTACTCGAAAATTTGATGAAAATAACCTCTTTTTGGAGCCAGGAATCTTTTTCACCCTCGAGTAGTAGAATTTTGCTCTCTAGAGCAGCCTGAAGAGTTCCAGAGCCATAAGGAAGACCCAAAATTGTCAGAAACCAAAAAATGGAAAAATTCCATACCAGCATATTGTAACAGCACAAAATAAATTGACAATGAACATTAATACAAGGTTGCAGTAGCCATATAACCTTCTCTCCATAGAAATAGTCATATTATGTGATCTTACCTCTTTCTGCAGATGAGAATCCTTTTCCCTCTGTAACTGTTCCATTCTCAGTTCTAGACTGCCCTGTAAAATCTTACAATATCAGCTGGTCTTCGAAAAGTATAAAAAAAATTAGAAAAAAACACAAAATGTAATAGAATTGCAAAATAGAAGATGCAGGATTTCCAAAAATTGTATGCATCAGTCTTTCTTGTAATGTCATATTATCATCAACTACCTCTTTCTGGATTAGTGCATCCTTTTCCTTTTCCAATTGTATAATTTTCTCCTTTAGGCTATTCTGTAAAAGCCAATTTTGTTACAACCTGATTCGCCATAAATAGCATGTATAATATATAAAATGAGGAATTCATTAATACCCAAAAATTTCTACTGATGCCCAATGTCAGTTTCTCAGAAAAATCAAATTACATTACCTCTTTCTGCATGGATGCATTTTTTTCGTCGTGTAATTGTTTAATTTTTTCTTCTTGAGTTGCCTGCGAAAGAAAGGATATCACAACTTCATAAAACTTAATACTACTTAATGAATAAATTAATCCACTCACAGGCTGCAAACAAATCAGTATTCAGAGATAAGTTAACTTTTAATAAGCTACCTCTTTCTGTAGATTTTCATCCTTTTCCTTCAGTAACTGTTTGATTTTTTCCTCAAGGATAGCCTGTTAAAGTACATTACACTAAACAGATAAATATAAATATACATGCATACATGGGTGTCTGTTAATATTACGTTTTGGTACTTCTAGTGTGTGTTACTCGTGTACCCATATAGTGCATAAATTGAATGAGCAATAGAAAAATTAAATAATAGAGTGAAGAAACAAAGAAGATAAAATTTCAAGATGTAAACAACATAAAGACAAGTTTTGGCCACCTCTTTATGTATCATTGTATCCCTCTCAGTGTGCAATTCATTCATTTTTTCTTGAAAGCTGGCCTATATAAACCGTAAGGTTAGTAGAATAATTTAGATGACAAACCATGAATTACAGCAAGAATGAAGGTCAACTTTGTCCTTACCTCTCTGTCCAGCCAGTACTGATTCTCAACTTCAGCTAAATTTTCCTGCAAAAGATGTGGAAAACCATGATGCACAGGTGTGAGAAAAGAAAAGGACATATGGACATGATACAATCAGTCTTTCAGCAGTGATACAAGCTACCTTAAGCAGTAATACACTCAGACATAAGCAGAAAAGAAAATGAGAAAACAAACTTACTGCTTCACTACCATTAACAAGATGTCCATCCCTATCGACCTCTGAATTCCTCCCAACATCATTTAATGCATCAATAGCACCTGCAGAAACTTGACCGTTGTTATCATGTCCTATGTTCAGAACGTGGCTTTGATGATCAGGTGTTGATTCTTTGGCATCAAGTGTGACACTTTCTGTCGGTTTAGTAGCGTGCTTATTCTTCTTCTTCTTGTTTTTCTTCTTTTTCTTGTCTTCCTCCATTTGTTGATCACTTGTGTGAAGCTTGTACTAACAAACAATCTGTTACATCCATTTAAAATCCCAAATGTGATTTTTTTAACTAAAAAAACTGTTTTGCAGCATAATTAATTAGTTGTATAAATGCATTCACAATCCAACTCTTAACACAAAAGGCAATGTAACAGCGCAAAATCAGAATCATAACATATCAATTTATAGTAAATTAACTAATTTTAGTATAAAATTATCACAATTTGAGCTTCAATATTAGATCCCCAAATTCAATTAAAATTCCCTGCTTCATATCAGACGCATGCCTAATTTTTCTCATATAATGAAAACAGATCAAAAACAAGTTGACGCGACAAAATCCAATTTCCAGAAATGAAAACAAACATCAATGCACATGAATATCAAATATTAATACCTATTAACAGCTGTGAACTAGAGTAAAAACGGTAAAAATGTAAAATAATTAATATTTAATTGAAAGAAATAGCCGAGATAAATCGAAGTATAAGCGGCAAATTAATACAATAAAGATTAAAAAAAAAACTGAAAAAGGATGTCTAGATACATACATTTCAGATGGAGAAGTATTTTATGATTGAGGAGAGGTGTGCTCAGGTTCTTTTTGCTTGAAAATGAAGATTCTGAATGTTGATTTAGACAAAGTAATTAAAAATGAGATTTGGAGAAGAGGGTGTAACGTGTAACGGCATTTATAAGGGGCTCTTAAGGGCTTTCACTTTTCCCGTATTAGAAAAGAAAAGAGAAGTACATTTATTCAGACAAGAAAATGATGGATTATCTGCAACAATTGTTTAGTTTAATTTATTTTATGAGTCAATTTATTTACTTGGTTTTGTCATCATTCTTTTTTCTAATCTATAATCATTATTACTATTAATATTTAGACAAAAAACTATAGGCCTTAAAATGATATATATATATATATATATATATATATATATATATATATATATTACATATATATAAGAGGCAATCCAAGAAATTGAACAGTGTATTTTTTGTCGTCCAGTTTGCCTATTTTTTGTTGTTTTCAGATTTTTTTTTATTTGCAGTTCTATTAGGAAACGACGTCGTTTCCTAATTTTTAACAGAGAACTTAACGGAGCCCTACATAATTTTATTAAATCCTTATCCTTTCCTAATTACTAATCCCTCCCCAAAATCCCCAAATCCCACTCTGCCTAACCTCTTCTCCCACAAAAAATCATCGATTCAACATCTATCTCTTCCTTAAATTTCTCTGAATCAACATTCATCCTTAAATTCTCCGATTCAACATCCAAATTAAGAGATTGGAAAAACATTTTTTGATTCCTCTTTGTCCTCTTCCGTTTCAGCCTCGGATTTTGCTTCAATTGATAATGTTTGTTGATTAACGTCACCAACTTAAACATTTCTCCATCCGGTAATGGGTTATACGTCACAAACCGGGATGTACTTGACATAACCATGTGAACGGATTCACATGGATTCCGTCAGTAAGTCAATTCCTTCTCTGTTTTTTTTTTCTTCTTGCCTGCTTACTCTGTGTCCTCCTTGCCTTGATCACGTGGTCCTGTTTTAATTTGCGGTTGTAATCATGAATCCTTCATATTTCACGTAAATTGTTTAATTGATTTGTCATTCTTCTAGCCTTATCACCTGCTTTTAAAAATATCTAATTTTAAATTTTAGATTTAAATTCAATAAATAATTATTCAGCGAGTAGATCTTACCAAACTCTCATATAGGAGACATAAAAAAAATTAAAACCTTTGGCTTTTTGACATTTCTTGACTACGAATAATTTCTATTATCACAAATACATATTTTCATGAAGGAAAAAGAAAAAGAGTTTCACTTCGACAAATATACTAAATTACGATTATCAATGAATTCGAGCAAAGAGTGGTATAACTAATATATTCGATGCTAAACTAAGGAAAAAGTTCTTGTAAAAGTTAATGCTATAAATTTAAATACAATCGGGGGTGATAAGGACTATAAGACAGAGTCCCCATACTTCGGTAAAACAATGTATAATTGTTCTACATAAATAAAGACTATAAAAGAACTTAGTAAATATTTTATGTTGTTGACTATTAAATTTCATTTTGTTTGTTTGAATTGTGTTTAATGCAAATGGTTATTCTCATGTTTACTAATTTTAGTTGTCGAGGTTGTAGCCTAGTAGCAAAGTTGAGGTCTTAGGACTTAGATGTCTGATTTTGGATTCGATTCTCATTAGTGTGGGTTTTCTTCTAAATTTATATAAGTATTTTTTTTTTTAGAATACATTTATCATTCATCATTAATCATAACATCGAAAATCATTTCAATTATTGTCCAAATACAAAGAATTACCAATAATAGACAACTACCAAACACTAGTACTAAACTACCCACATTGGTGGGAGCAATACACACGTTAGTAGGAATTGAACCGATATTATTTTTAGTTATTATTTGTACTTTTGAAAAATGTTTATTAATTTCACTTTGTTATGCAGAAAATGTTGATTTGATGGCAACAAACTCTAGATTATCTGAGTTCCAATCCAACCAAGAGTGTAAGTACTAATTTTTATAGTTCAATATTATTAGTCTTATGAGTTCGATATTTTTTTTGTATTTGTTCGTCATATTTTTGTACTTATTTAGTAATAAAATATATTTTACAATTGAATGACGTATTTACCATTTCTTTATTTAAAAAAAAATTACCTTGACCTTGTTTTGTTGGTATCAAAATTAATATAAGTTGACTCATCCCAACTTGTATTTGTGTTTCAAGTCGATTTTGATATTAAGAAAAGGGAAAGTAAAAAGAAAGTATGAAAATTAAAATGATTTTTTTTTTTAATTGTTTGATTGTAGGAAAAATATTCTCATGCCATGTTTAACTGTCATTAAATTTAGGAAATTGTAGGCTAGTTTGGATCATTTTAGACTTAGCTTATTTTGAGTGTTCAAAGATTTGTATGAAAGTTGGATTTGGATTAAATATGTAAAACATTGTTAAGAAATGGATAATTAAATCAAATATGTGTCTTTCAAGTCTGTGATTACATTCATTAATTCATGAGAAACTCACATTCACAATTCAAGAACAAATTTCAAAAGCCTATATATTCAACAAAGAGAAAAATAAGAGGATTATATTTCTTTTAAAAACTTACAAAGATTGTAACTGTTTTTTTATATCTTTAAATTTCGTAGAGTTTAAATTTGATGACTACATTAACATAATGCAATGCACATGATTCCAAAGTTTAGATGAGCAAAAACTACTTATAAAAAAAAAATGTTTGATTGGTCAAAATGTTCTAAAATCCTATAGAAATAGTATTAAAATTGAAAAGATTGAAGCAACTAAAATGATTCGTTTTTTTTAGAAAACTAAAATAATTACTCGATATCATTATGTCACACATGTATAATACTTTTATTCAAATTTGCATCGATCTACATATATTTTTATCATAATTGTAATGTTAAGATTTCAAAAGTTTTAAATTAAGTTCCAACGAAATCATAAATATTTGTCTAATTTCATGCTAATTTTACTTGTTAATAATTTATTCATTAAGAATTATTAATGTAGTCAAGCGATAATGAAATGTTAATTCATCTGTGAAAAGACGTAACAAAAAATTAGAATAAATGATAACGTCTTATGTAATGGGTCCAAAAACAATTATGAACTCATAAATATAATTTAGAAATGTCAATCAGGACATGTGGGGACTAAAGAAAAGTTTGAAGGGCAGAAACGAGAAACTACAGTCAAGGTCATCTCTCCAATACAAAGGGCCAAGGTCTTCATCCATTTGCCCTGTAGTCGCACGAGAAAAGGAAGAAGAGGAAAGTGATTACTGAAAGACTGCAATCCGAGAGGGTTTGAGTCGTTGAAAATTTCGGCTCTTCCCTCTCGCCCATCAATCATTCTTCATCGCGATCTGAACTTTTGCCGTCGCCTAAATCGCTTGTTCTTATTGTTCGTGGTTTGGGCTAAACTAATTCTGTTTTATTCACCACGTTAGAGTTTTTATCTGCTTATTATATAAGTGTTTCTGCTTTTATTCATTATTTATTTTTAATTTCCGTTGGAGGCTTCAGGTGTGGTGTATTTAGGTTGGGAGAGATTTATTCGAATCACTGAAGTGATGGCGTCAAAGCGTATCCTGAAGGAACTCAAGGATCTGCAGAAAGATCCTCCTACTTCTTGCAGTGCTGGTATCTGTGCTACTTTGTCTATTAGTTAATTATTATTATGCATGAGCCTCGTCATATTTTTCGGTGTGATGATTTATGTTAACTTTGGTGTTGAGATTGAGGACCAATGAATTCATGCTAAACTGTGTACAGAGCACGGTTTGGGGAGATGGGAGATGTTTGTTTTCAATTATACTATGTTTTATTACTAGAACTGGACCTGGAAACGGGTGGAATTTTAATTATCTAGTGAACTGTTTGATTTGAATTGATTGGTAAAAACATAGTTATAATACTCTAGGTAGCCAATCTTGGCACTAGACTGTTTGTGATAATGAGTGTTTTCTTCTGTGTGGATTTCTACTATCCAAATTCTGTTTGTTTGTCCTACCATATGTGACGGTACGAGGGTGAAATTTACTTGTGCAGGGCCAGTTGCTGAAGATATGTTTCATTGGCAAGCAACCATCATGGGACCTACTGATAGCCCATATGCTGGAGGTGTATTCCTTGTTACCATCCACTTCCCGCCTGATTATCCATTCAAGCCCCCTAAGGTTGCTTATCAACCCCTTAATTTATTTTACATGTTGTTCTAAGGTAGATAGTGTTGCCGCAAAATAACTGGGTTTACCATCAGTTTAGAATTCAATATACAGTAGTGGGTAAGCTAGTTTAAGGGAGTAGGCAACTATCTAATTGAGTACCTGTGTCCATTTAAACTTCTAAACAAATTTGCAGACTAGTTAAAGGGAGTTTTTTATGTTTAGTATTTTTTGGGGAAAATAAAGTTTATATAACATTATAACTGTCAGTCATCTTTATCCTATAACATCAAAGATCTTTATGTACTTTTTCAATACCAACTAGCAGTATAAATTCGAAGAATGGAGTTGATATATTAAGTCAAAAGGTAAAACACATGTTAACTATTTGACAAAAGTGCTTCTTGCACAAAAATTAATAATCTAATGGTTGTCATTTTTGCTGCCAATTTTTTGGGAACTTTTATTTCTTGGTGTAAGTATTAGATCTGGGATTAAAAAATGGTTTAAAGATGATTTTGATAAAATTATAGGTTTTAGACTTTGGAGTAGTAATCATGTGGTATGTGCTATTGTGGATTAATTAATTTTAATAATTTTATATATTCTGTTTATTCTTCTGGTCTTGAAAATTTTAATATTGTCTATTTTCAGGTTGCTTTTAAGACTAAGGTTTTTCACCCAAATATCAATAGTAATGGAAGCATTTGTCTCGATATTCTCAAAGAACAATGGAGCCCAGCACTTACCATCTCGAAGGTTTACTTTTCTTATTCTCAAACATTTGTGCTTTTCTTCTGTGTACTTACTCGCTAATAACATCGGTGTGCATATGCTGCAAAATAGATGTCTATGTTTGGTGATATACGTTTTTATGTCAACTATACCTAAGAGTCCTCTTCTCTTTATTGTGATGCTTTATATTTGTGTTCATTAGCCTAGCAATGCCCACTAGAATTCAAGCAAAATCAATTCCTTGCTTGTTTTGCAATGTCCTAGGACTATATTTTGTGCAGTGTAAGGTAAATAACAGGAATGCAACTCTTAGTTCTAGGGAAGCACCTTTTTATTTCCCAAAAAAAGAAAAGAAAAATGAGTTAGGAACTTGGTACTTCGGCTTTAAATTTGCAGAGATTCTAATGGTTGCTCTTATACAATTACTAGCAACATCATATTAATGTACTTTAGTTACTTTCAGGAACAATGGCACAATTTTCCTTCCGAGACTTTTAGCTCTTAATCCATGTGAATTCCCATCTGTGTGATATTACATTAACAAATAATACTGTTGCCAATCAGGTGTTGCTTTCTATTTGTTCTTTGCTGACTGATCCGAATCCCGATGATCCCCTGGTGCCTGAGATAGCTCACATGTACAAAACTGATAGGGGCAAGTATGAGTCCACTGCCCGCAGCTGGACACAGAAATATGCCATGGGATGATGGCAACCAAGGCTCTTGTAGTCCTTATTTATATAACTTAATTTAAAGTACAACTCCTGGATATTATGTATTCCTATCAAAAAGTTGGGTGAATTTGTGTTGGTCTTGTTTAAGTTTGCGGTTCAGCCCTTGGAACTAAGTAAAGGGACATGAAATATATGAATGAAATGTTGAGGTTTTGTAAATTAATGTGTATGCTTATGTTGTGTGCATTTTGAATTTTGCTTGTGTTGTAGAAATTAGAAATTTAGAACCTTAGCCGTTCTAATTTGCTTGTTGATTTACATTTGAATCTTGTTATTGATTTTATTTATTTGGTTTGGATTCGAGGAAATTCTTGACTAGACTAGATGTAGGAGATATTTCTCTAACCTTGTGATTGGGAATGTACCACATGATGCTAGGCTCTCACAATGATGATGTAGCATTCTCAATCACAAATCTAGGAAAATATATCTCCGAGACCGGTTTAGTCAAGAATGTCGCATTTACGGATTTATGTCACATGAAGTAAGTTGCTAAACATAATAAGGGTCCGTGTGGTTGAAAGATGAGACAATTTAGGCCTGATTGATTAGTCTAATGTTTGGTGGCACAGACTCAATAGTGGGTTGCCGTTGTTAACCAGACCGAATTTATATCACTTTTGTATTAGAACTCAATTTGCCAGCCGAAAAATCTGAAATGATAATTTAATATATTCTGTCGTATATCAAAAGATCAATCCTCTTTTTGAAGGTTTTCTTAGCTGTAATGACACTCCTATAATACAATGCCATTGTGTGATAGCAACTTCATCACCATTAAAGTCAGAGTCTTTCACAACTTGTCCATAGCCGTGGGTAAGTAAGATTTTGGTACCAAACAACATTAGATGGGCAAATAGGAAACAAAGTTGGAGAGTGATCCAAATTATTTCATACTGTCAAAGTAGTGAATCCAAAGGAAAGCTCGTTACGTAACAAATCCCACCTCCTCTATCAGTGAACAAGATGAAAAGCGACAACAATTAATTATTAATCAATGAGTTAGATACCTTCCAGAACAAACAAAATTTAACATATGATCTGAGAAATATTCTGATCATCAAGAAATCATTTTTCATCTTCTTTATAAATTTAGTACACTTTAGTCTTAGGCATCATATTGTTTTGGTCGGAATTAACCTCGCCCTATCTGTTTCGCAGACTTGGATTCATTCGGAACATCAGATCCTTCCTATCTCAATCTACCTAAAAGGTGTCCATATATATTGAGTTCACCAGCCAACACATGTTGGCTCAGTTGGTAAGGACGGGCTACTTCCCCTCATAAGGTTGTGAGTTCGATTCCCGCTGTCGACGTGAGGGTTGTGTTGGTGGGTGATCTGTAAGCGACTTTTGGTCCTTGAGGCATGCCTTGGCCCGTGGTGGTGATCAGAGCCGAACCCACCCAAACTTTTTTTGTACCCAAAAAGAAAATATTGAATTCGCCACATTGTCGGGACTAGTTCCTTCCACTAGACATAACACTCATTTTAAAAAAAAGATACATATATTAAATATTGTGCAATATGAAGCATTTTTAAAAAATTTTGTTTAGTAATATGTCTCAATCAGTTAAATTAAAAAAAAAAAAATAGGACTTTCTAGTATGTTTAATGAAAACTTTCCTAATCAATTCGTTTCCATTAACTCCATATATTTGACGTACTCGAAGAAGGCGACATTACTACTGGGGTCATGGGGTGGGGTACGGTTAGGTCAAAACCACGCAATTCTTGTACTATTAATTATTTTACTTTTATCCTTCCGGAAAATATGTTTCATAACAACCCCCAAAATTCATGCATAAAATTAATCGCAAAACCTTCTTCGTCTCCTTCTAACGCCGTAGGGGGCGGTGAAGGAGGTTTTTCGCATAAATTCCGATTTTCTAACATCTTTTAGATCTCTCGCACGACCGCGTAAATCTGGAAGGTTAATCTCGCTTCTTTGTTCGCCTAATTTAGGTATTACCTGCCAATAAGCTAATATGTGAGTGATTATTGATTTCTGCTATGTAGAGGATGCAATTGTAGATCATTAGTGAAATTTCCTTGTATTTGAGCTAATTTCTCTTGGTTGAGTATACAGATTTAGATAAGGTAGTATAATAATTGATTTGTGCTTGTTTTTAGGTGAGGTGATTAATATAAATGGGGAATTGCTTAACTAAGGTATGCAGAATTTGTCCAGTTTTTTCTCCTTACGCTGCAATTATTTTTAATTAATCTCTATTTTTGTTTCACAGTTGGTTACTATTCTGAACTTTTCCTCTGTTGTTCTGCTTTCATCTTATAAATTTTTATTTTTTGTTTAAATATAAATAAACTTGCTTTGGCTGCATAAGTTGAATATATGCTGTATACACAAATAATTACTAAGTGGATTGAGATAATTGAGGTCAACGCACTTATTTATACGGGGAACTACATTGGTCTGCTGATTTGCTTTTGAGCACCAACGAAGTTGAGAAGTGATTTGAAGTACTACTTTTGTAACTCCCTGACCAAATCCACGCACATCGGATTACTGGTTAATTGTTTCACCAGAATCACATTTGCCAACCAATTCTTTGAAGTTTTCATGGCGACAAAAAACATGGGTAGTAAAAGACCGTGCTTATAGTCAGGATGTGTACGGTCTTTCTTTTTACTAGAATTCTGTTAATCAGAGGAGAGCAACCAAATTTGATGCTCAAAATAAGAATGTGAATTGGTTCTATTAGTAAACACATAACTACTGGTGATGAAGTTCAACATATATTAAAAATTGTAGTGAAGGTCAAAGAAGAGTCTGTTTAGCTAATTAAGAAGCACGTGATTTGGTGAAAGACCTCAATTGTTTCAATAAAGGAAGACTTGTGTCTAGGATGAATTCTGCAAATTTGTCTTTGTAATATATGAGACCTCCAGTATGAGAACATTGTTTAATATTACTATGTACCATTCACGGTACCATCTTTGCAAATGAGCTCTCTAGGTTTATTTTCTGTTCAGCTATCAACAACATACTATTGTAGGAGCTTGTTATGCAGAAAAGCATATGTTTGATCTTTACCTGCGACCAACAAATTTTGCTATGAAACTATGCAGAATAATAATGATGATGAAGATGATTCTGAGCATAATGTTGAATTTGTGGGTGGAAATGTGCATCTTATCACGAAGAAAGAAAGCTGGGAACAAAAGATAGAAGAAGCTAAGAGAGATGGGAAGATTGTGAGTATTCATTGCACAGTTGTCCGCATTTTATTCACGATTGGTTTGTTCAATCCTTCATGATCATATCAACCACATCACATTCAAGTATTCGGTCTGATTAATGTGTTATGAACTTGCTAATGCATGTAGACATCACATACAAACAAAGAATGGGATGTTCTGTAGTCTGCTAGTAGAACTGCATCTTGATGTAAAAATGAAGTGGCATTTTTATTAAAAGGGAAACTTTGAAAATAATGCAATAACTTTACCATGTCGTACTGTTGGCATATAACTTACACAATGCAATTTGATATTTCAAAGATTCACTCTCTTACCATATCCAAAACACATGATTGGCTCCCCTTCTCCATCGATAGAAGCTTCTAGAACTTATTTTTGTTACTCCAGCCTTGTTCTGCTAATCGGCTCTAAGTGGAAGTTTTTACTGTTTATGCTTTTGTGCATGGTCAACCTCCTAACATGAATTAATTATATGACAGGTGATTGCCAATTTTAGTGCTACATGGTGTGGCCCTTGTAGAATGATTGCACCTTACTTCGTGGAGCTGTCTGAGAAACATCCTTCAATAATGTTTCTGACAATCGATGTTGACGAGCTCAGTGTAAGTTACGCTGCTACCAAATAACATTAATTAATAAAAGTTACATCAGCACATTTAAAGCTCATTTTAGGCTCATAACTTTGAAAAGTATTTATATAAACCGAGTTGCTTTGGACAGCAGTTCTTTTGTCTTTAGGTTGCAAAACATTGTTTTTAAACTCCATTGTCTGAGGCCGTTAATATTATTCTGTGCTTCAGGAATTTAGTACATCATGGGATATTAAAGCAACTCCTACCTTCTTCTTCCTTAAAGATGGACAACAATTTGACAAAATCGTTGGTGCCAACAAACCTGAACTGCAGAAGAAGATGACTGCCTTGGTGGACTCAGAAGCCCCATGTCAAATTTAGATTTTACGATGTTGAGTGGTCTTCCCTTCTACACTTGTGTGTCTATAAATATAAAAATCGTATATCCAAATGCTCTCATTGCCTGGATTTTTACGTACAAATACGTTCAATAAAACACTTAATTTACTCGCATGATGGATGGTTGGCTAACTTAGATTATTGTTTTTCAGTTATCCATGTTCATCTGCACAAAAAGTTGTTTCCTTTCCTTCTAATCATTTTTAGTAGAATTTTCCTTGCCCTGTTTGAAATGGTATTGTCACAAAGAGAAATCTTCATGGTTTGCAGGCACATGATGGAAGCAAATAACTTATTAATTTCTGGTTGGTTATCACTTTTAGGTATAACTACCATTACCATGTGCTGTTGCTCCAAATTAAATTCTATATGATCATATCTAATTATATCACTCATTAAAATCATAAACTTAATTATCGTACTAATAATTTTCCTTTTTGTCGGCCTGCTCTTGTTCAAACCTGCATTTGTTTTTGTCTATTTATAATTTAGTTGGTCAATAATAGTGCCTGGTTTCAAATTATTGACAAAGTTATGAAAAAGTAAGAGGATCATAAAAAGCAAAGCTAATGTTTGTTTAATCTAACTGTCAGTGTAAAGAAATACATCTGTATGGAAGAATATTTCTTTAGGAATAAAGCCACTTGCTCTGAAGCTCAATATAAAAAAGATGATCCATTAACACCAAATAGTTGTCTTGTTTGTTTGTTTGAATTTGTTGAAAATTTTCACGATATTCCAGACGAAAGACAAAACTTACATCAATATCATATAGATCGTATTCCATTTTCTAATTTTACACACTACTGATTTGACATCTAACAACACATTTACAAAATCTATCTCTAATACAGAACAAACCAAAATTATTTAGTCAAATATTTTAGAAATACATTCACAAAAGTAAACCAAACGAGCCCTAAATAGTTTAATTAGTTTTACCATGTCATAATATCCTGCCGCCTTCTTACATATGTCAACTTGTGATTAAATTACAAAATCATATTTTCTTTCCCTCAAGATAGTTCACGCAGGCACGTTTGTCATTATTAAAAACAATAAAAATATAACACACCTACATGCATAGATGAAACAATTCAAACATGAATGCTTTTAGTTCTACTGCAACAAAAAGAATACCCCAAAGATAACTTGGAAAAATTCTTCAAACAAATTATTTTAACACATCTCTGAGTATAGATACAACTTATAGAAGGTTTCAGCACAATAAAAAGAAAATAATCAAAGTCAAATAAGATACATAATACAAAATAAAAAATAAAAATATACTCTTGCCTTAATGACATTCATAGCACGATTTTACCGCCCTTTCGGATTCATAATCTGCGAAAAAACAGCACTCGGAGTCAACCCATCCGAGTCTTCACTGGCTAAGCTCCTCCCACCAATGCTCATCGACATTCCGCTGCTTTTCGAATCCGTCATATTACTATCGTACCCTGGAGAAGAATCAGGATTTTTGTTACCCTTACACGTGACTTCAAATGAATCCATGTCCATTTCCATTTCTCCGAGACCCTTTCCACTTTCCTCCGCACTTTCCTGAAGCTGTAATGCAAACTCAAGGTTCCATAACACATCTCCCATGGATGGCCTATCGGTTCCCACATCAGAAACGCACTTAACTGCTGTCTCAGCAAATTTTTTGAAGCACTCGGGTGCGACTTTTCCCTTTAGATACGGGTCTGTTATTTGGTCGAGTATGCCCTTTTTATAGCAGTGCTGTGCCCATTCAGCTAAGCTCACTTGTTCTTTGGGTAGTGTCGGGTTTAAAGCTGGCCTAGCACATATGATCTCGAAAAGCACGACCCCGTATGAGTAGACATCGGATTTTTCGGTTAGTTGCTGTCTTCTGAAGTATTCGGGATCGAGATACCCGAAACTACCCTTCACGACGGTGCTGACATGTGTGTTGTCTAGTGAAGGACCGGTTTTGGAAAGGCCGAAATCGGAAACTTTTGCCACCCACTTTTCGTCTAAGAGGATGTTAGTTGTTTTTACGTCGCGGTGGATTATAGTGTGTTTTGCTCCGGTGTGGAGGTAATGTAAACCTCGAGCGGCGCCAATGCAAATCTCGAGCCTCTGTTTCCACGGTAATGGAGGTTTTTGGGTTTTGTAGAGATGCTCGCGAAGAGTTCCATACGCCATGTAATCGTACACGAGGATCATTTCGGAATTCTCCTCGCAATATCCGATAAGAGAAACGAGGTGGCGATGACGAAGCTTTGAGAGCATTTCAATCTCAGTTTGGAATTCGTGTACCCCTTGGTCAGAAAGTGGGTTCCCCCGTTTAATAGCCACTTTTATGCCATTGTCGATTTCACCATGGTAGACTTTTCCAAACCCTCCGACTCCAAGGAGAAGAGCTTCGTCAAAGTTTTTAGTGGCGGCCTTGATTTCACCAATCGAAAAGTGGCGACAAAGGTTCGAAGGGAGGGAGGAGGCGTAGCTTCCGGTGGTGTTTGTCTTAGCCGAGCCCGAAGAATGTGAGTTTCCATATAAAGACAAAGGAAGCCAACCATCACTCGAGCCCGTGTCTTTTTTGTGCTTTCGGCGTTTAGAAACAATACACACAAACAAACCAACAAGAAGAACCGCGGCAATTCCACCTCCAACCCCGCCTCCAATAACAGAGCCTTGATTTTTACTCGATCTAGATGACCCATTAGACGGTGGATCGACTAGAACCTGAGGAAGCGGGTCCGGATTCGGACCCGCAAGATTCCCGGTAGTATCATTTATTTTGAATATTTCCACTCCATTCAAAATAGCATCATAGTATTCGCTTCTCGAGGCAGTGTAGGGATGAAGTTCGAGCCAAAGTTGTTGCTGTGGAGGGCCGGTAGGAACAAAGACTCCATAATCCCGATGAACAGGAACTCCGTTACTTCCAGCCCAAGCAATCACGTCCGCCTCTTGCTCCGCAGTCTGATTATTCAAGAAGATACTGAAAACTCTTTGGTTCGTTTTAGTAATAACGTCCGTTATCTCGCAGAAATGGAGCCTCACTAGATAAGAGAAACCCGTATCCACATTGAAAGCCCAAGTCAGATTGAAATTCTGGTTAACCGAGGCATTAGGCCCCATCGATCTCAAAGTGGTATACACATCAAGTGGAGCTATGTAACTCGGTGAACCCGAAGGGTATGCAATAGTCACATTCGGATCTTGAACCTCCGGAACCCCATAGGCCGCACTAAATATGTAATTTGAATCGTCTCTCCATGACCTAAAAAGACCCGTGTCACGAGAAGGCGAAATGTCGTTACCACCCACGTTCAACCGATAAATATTCTCGAGCGAAGTACTATTGTCGATATTAAGACCCGTAGATTGACCAACAACCTGTTCAGTCCCATCCGTACTATAAATATCGGGATGTGAAACGACCTCGATCCCGTTTACAAAAGCGTACGAGTTGGGACTACTTTGAGATGGGGTGAATGTGACATTTAAAACACCATTTGGAACATTAACCGAGAATTCCTTCATCATGTAGTCGTAGTTCAAAGCCTCGACTGTTTGTAAAGCACTGAAGTTTCTCATGAGAGTGTAGGGTCCAAATGTTACCGAAAATACGGCATTTGAGGCGTTTAGGTTATTATAGGATGCGGGGTAGAAGTATAAACGGACGAATTTTCGACCTGAGGCTACTGGGAAGCTATAGGTGAATTCGGACTCGAAAACTCGAGCGGTCATGTAGGGGACTTGGGGGACCGAGGGTTTTTGGGTAGAGGCTGGGGAGGTTGTGGACCTAGTGGTGGAGGAGGCAAACTTGGAACCGATATCCGTGGTCCATTTTCGACCATCGGAATCGGTTGAATCTGGGGGGCCTCCACAGTTTAGGAAAATTTGGTCTGTTGGTACATAATCAACTGCTGATATTACATCAATCACAAATACCAATAGTAGAAAATTGAGGAAAGCTTTATTGCTGTTTTTCTCCATAGGTAAACTGATTTGGTAAGTCCTCAAAAAGCCACCAACAATTCTGGAAAAGAAAAAAAGTTGAACATCAATTGCCTGACCAATATAATTATGAGAAATAAATAAAAATGCCAAAAAGTATCATCTAAAGGTCAATAAACCAACTAAACTCCTAATTTCACACATAATTAACTCTAAGAATATGAATACTAAGATCTGAAGCTACCAAGATTAAAAAACAAGCTTCAATTAAACAACTGGCTAGAATTTTACACCAAAGGGAGCAGGGTTTTACAGATCCATTAAAGACCCAGCTCAAGAAACAATATAAGCAAGAGAGAATCACAATTCACAAACAAGAACAGTTTAAACATTAAAAGAAAAAAAAGTATAAGAAATTACCTGAAATATCAGCACGTAAGACAACCAAAATTTGAGAATTTCAAGCCATTTATCGGTTGTACAGAAAGGAAAAAGTTGAAATATTTCGAGCAAACTTTCAATCAGCAGGAAACATTTGAGAAGGATTGTATGTAAGATGAGATAGAGAGTGTAATCGAGAGAGAGAGAGAGAATTAACTTAAGAAGAAAAGAAAAAGTGGTTAAGCTGATTTTTATTTTTATATTCTTGCTCGAGTCAGAGGACGTTAGACTAAATGGTTTATTAAGGCATGGCTGTTGAATGACTGAAAAGCCCTCCACTCACACCTTCATTTGCGTTGATGATTGATTAGGATGAATTGCTCATTTTTTTTCTTTCAAAGATAGTTTTTTTTAATGGTGAATAGATCGTTATATTAAACACTATATTGAATTGAAAATAAACTAATTAAAACTGTTAAACTGCTAGTATTAAATTAGAGAAATATCTACATTTGTGGGAGTTGAACCCTGATCTCTTGTTCATGGAGTCTCATCCTTAACCACTCGGCTAAGGCCTCATTGGCAAAAAATAGCTTTAAACAACATTTTTTTCTAATATATTAACATTTACGATGCCAAAATATTTACTCCATGAGATAAAATGTTTAAAAAGTTGGGAAAATATGTTGTTTGTATATTCTTATTTACCTCTCATATGAAATACTATTAGTTTTATCAGGTTAATAATAATGATTAGCATAAGGAACCGAATAAGTTTCAATTCTAGACTCAACAACAAATTCATGTAAATATTCTTATTTTAATGTAAGTTCAGATATGGTATAATTGAGTTTCCTAATAATGTTTGTATGTCTATGTAATTTTATTTTCATTCTTTGGGTAATGAACAAAACATAATATTAATAATTATAGTTCAGAGTCTCTCAAGATTTTAAACCACTTTTTAAGAGAATAAATAGTCACAAAATATTGTAAATATTCCTATTTTGTATTATATATTTAGATTGATAATTATTTTTTGACTATTATGGGTGTATTTGGTTGGGTTTTGGCCCGGTCTCGCGGGTTTCACGAGATCGAGCCAATACCATTTCAAGTGAGGTTTCGTCAAACTCATAAAATCATCAAAAATTTATTTAAAAACTCACACTCAAACTCTTCAAACCTATAAAACATTGATTTGACATCTACTACCTATTTTTCCCCCCAAATTTCACTAAAAAAACATTAATTTGACACCCACCACCTACTTTTTCCCCTAAACCCCAACATCCAAACTCAATCCAAATGGAGTTTCAATTTATTCAAACCACAAAACCCAACATCCAAAACTCATCCAAATTAGGTCTCAAAGGTTTCATCGAAATCACCCAAACCATTTTTTTTAAATCGAGACCCACAAAACCGAGCCAAAACTCATCCAAATAGACCCTATATTTTCGAATTTATTAATGAGTTGGCGGAAGCATGAGGAGTGAACGCGTCGGAGGTTGGCATTTTTTGTTTAACGCGGTTATGTCTTTTTATGAATGATAAACCACAAATTTGTATTTAAGTTTTGGGAATTAAATTAGTTGTGCAATGCTGGTTCTACGCGATGAACGTGGGCCCACAAATTTGCAATATAAGGGTGTCACGTTGTGGGGTGGGACCCAAATAAATACAGTAAATAAATAAATTCGGTGGAGCTCAGCTGGCACCACTGCACAAACCACTAGAACGCGATTAGCCGGTGATTGGACCGGACTTCCGGAAATAGCTAATGGGCCCATTTTATATATAGGCCCAAACTTTAATTTCCTCTTCTTGAAACAGTGAGTAATTATTAAGAGTCTTTATTAGGATCTTTTCCTCAATAAAAATAAAATAAAAGAAGACTTTTATTAGGATCTTACTATATTTAAACGGGGATGAATAAGTGACTGATTGTCACCCACCAAATTGAATGGATCTACTTGGGCGAATTTATTAAAATCTGCGCACAAACACCCAATTATATACTATCAGATATATATTTCAAATACAAATAGTCCGAAAAATATTTCTCTTGTGCTTTGAGGGCAGCTAGGGCTGTCAATGGCCGGACTCGGACCGGATTAGGGCAGATCCTGATCCGAGTCCGATTTCCAAGTCTTTTATCTGGATCCGGATTCACGCTGATCTTGAAAAGTAGCAGCCGGATCCGAATTCGGTGGACATCCCGGATCCGGATAAATTATCCGGATCCGTTTAACATATTTAGCAAAAAAAAAATATTTCATTTTTCTTCAAATCACTTGTAGATTCCACCACCATGAATTAAAAAAGTAATATTTTACTTATTTTATCAAAACTATTGTCTGAAAATTGTAAAAGATGGAATATGCTGGACAAATATAAACGATAAAAATTAGAACAAAGGAATAAACAAAAATATGATTAAAAAAATATAGAAACTAGGAAAAGAAGAAGAAAACCCAATATTGAGTAATGGAAGAGAAGAAAAAAATTGGAAGAAAAAGTAGAGGGAAGGTGGCGGCTACTACATAGATGAATGGTTAGGGTTCTGATTTTTCTAATTAAATAGCGTAAATTAATATGTTGTATGCCTAATGAGTTACCAGGTTAGTCCAACATCACCTCTCATGCATTTTTTTTTAAAATTATTTTTGATATAGTAAAAGATTTTAGTGGAATAAATAATTTTATTTTTATTTTGATTTAAATACATAATATATAAACAACATATAGTAATATATATCGGATACGGATCGGATCAGCCTAAATCCATATTCGCTCAATATAATTCGGATTACGGATCTAATTAATCGGATCAGGTCCACCGAATCCCTGATCGGACAATTATCCTAATAAATCGGACCGGATTAAGATCGAATCCGGATTGAAATTCACCCCATTGACAGCCCTAAGTAGGGGTGAGCAAACGGTCCAAACCGAACCGAACCGAAGTTCGGTTCCTGGCCGGTTCGGTCCTGAATTTTCGTGGACCGTTTACCGGACCGAAAATTTCGGTCCGGTTCGGTCCAAAAAAACCGAAATTTAATTTTTTTTTCTAATAAAAACCAAAAAATCAATTTTGAACACAAAATATATATATAAAAAAAAAATCTTACAACATACAAACCATACAAAAAAAAACCCCTCTTCTATTTATTGAACAAAATTCAATTTATCATCAAATTTATCACCAAACTCATAAATGAAAAACATAAATTTAAAAAAATAAAAGTTTCGATCCAACCGGTTCGGTTCGATAAACCGTCCGGTTATACCGAGAACCATTTTTTTGGGAGTTCGGTTCTCGGACAAGAACCGTTTACCGAATCGAAATTTCGGTTCGGTAAACGGACCGGACCGAACCGTCCGGTCGGTCCGACGGACCGTGCTCATCCCTAGGCCTAAGGGCAGCAAAAGGCCCAAGAAAAAGGTCTGCCCAACAATAATGCAAAATCATTGGACTAATGAACTACACTCCGCTCCTTCTAAAAAAGAGTCTGGCTTTGGACTCATCTAAATTAGACCAAACTCCATTTATTAATGAATTTGGGCCAAGTTTAGTAGAAGTTAATAAAATTATTGATTTGACATTTTACATAAAATTAATGATTCAGTATTTATAACTTTTTTTTTCCCTTTAGACCCCGAACATTCAAACTCCCATTGAAGTCACATCAAATTTCAAACCTTTTAGCTAGTGTTTTATTAATATTTTAACTCTCAACGGAATTGCTCAACCAAGACTTTTTCATGCCAACTTTTTATTTTTAATTATGTTTCGATGAGCTAGATATTGTACATTTCAGTAATATCAGGAAAATTTATAGAACAATAATAAAATTTGAAAGAGAAAAAATAAGAGAGTCGATGAGGCTAACAAATATTTCAGAATGTGTCGGTATGATCTGAATGTTTTGCACGCGTCTGGATTTCGAATGTATAGTGATCTTACCAGATGACCCGTGTTGTTGATGATGTCAGCAGCATTAACTTCCTTCTCTTCTAACTAACTCACCATAACATAAAATAAAATAAAAGCCTCCCTGAACTTTTTATTTCCCACTATATATTATTATTAATAATAAGAAGAAATCAAATACAAAATATAATTTATTTCTTTTGTCTTATTATTCATATATATCCCTTAGGTTACTATACGAGAGAAAGTACGTTGTTGCTGCTCGCTCGCCGATGGAAGTTGAGAAAATGTTCAAAGGCCAGAAATGTAATAAGGGATTGGGCAATTCATTGAGGAAGAAACTACTAAAACCATTGTTGGGCAATCATGGGTTGAGGTATTAAGCTAGATTTCTACGATATAAATTAAATTATATGTTGGTTTTAAGGCCATTTGATCTCTTTTCCAAATTAAAAAATTGGATAGTGTATAGTTAATTATTTGCTGCGAGATGCTTTTCTATTTGTGCAAGTTACCGCTACGATATGTTTAATGAGCAATTTATCCCTCATGAAATGAAAATAAATATATTTTCACCCTATAAATGAGCGTTTTGACTCATTCCATGAGTTCTATAATGTAATTCTGACGTGAAACATATTCATTCTAATTTACCCCAAAGTCCCCAATTGCTATTGCCTAATAAACACTTAACTCCCTTGTAATATTGTCTAATTAACAATTTACCCCTGTGAAAAATGTAAAAGAAACTAAGAGGAGGAAGCCAGTGTGCTTATTTTACAAAAACACGGGGGTAAATTGCCCTGTTATATATTTTTCATATGGGATGAATTGCATTTTAAGAATTACACTGGGATAATTTACTATTACCTATATTATATTACTATTTAATTCCTAAAACCTTAAATTTTGATGCTAACTTTTCCCAGATTATTTCTATCTTTTAATGAGTAGCATTCTCTCTCTCTTTCATATCAGATTCTGCATAAATAACATGCCTATTTCATGCTTTAAAGTTAAGAAAATATAAATGGCATTGCAGACGAGCTAGTGGCAATTTACCCACTATGTTTTTGTAAAAGAAGCTACTGCTTCCATCTTGGTCTCTGTGTATTCGCCGGGGTATATACCTGTCAGACAATATTACAGGGGGTAAAGTGTTCATTACCCAACATCATAGGAAGGTAAAGTAAAAGGAGTTTGTTGTCAAGACAAGATTAAATTGGTTATTTTTCCACATCAAATGAAGTCTCAGTCGCATTATAAAGTGTGATTGCTAATTATTAAATATCACAAGGGGTTGGTATGCCTAATTTTAATATATCGCAGGGGGTAAATTGTTGATTAGTCATATCACATGAGGTAATTTGCCAAAAACCCAATTGCTGATTGCACACATCAACTAATAAAATAGTTTTAGCTAATTAGATTCATTGGACAATATTCTACATTATTATTTGTCAGGGCCTCCTTTGCATATATAGATAGTCATGATTTACTGATGCAGACATCAGAACTACTTCTTGATAATTATTAATTAATATGGATTATAATTCATTAGTAAAGTTATATGGACAGAGACTACTGCATTTTTTCAAAATTCTTCATATTATCACCTACCCTATTTGAAAATAGGAGGTAGCAAGAAATTATTGCAGTCCCACCAGTATAAGTTGCCAATATTTAAGGAGAAAGAAAATGCATCTTTGCTTTGAAGGCAGTTACATTATCTTCCCCCCCTTAAGCATCACAAAATTTATTTCCTACATTTTAGACCTTGGAAATGAGGGGCTTTATATATATAGATGGAGTTAAATCAATTTGGTGAATAGAAAGAAAAAAAATGGATTTAAAATTTGGCCTTAAATCAACAAAATATTTAGCATTTAGTATCATCATAGTACTACTTCAGCCTACAATATCTTTACTTGTTGATGCTAGATTTGAGAATTCCGAGGTAGACGAGAATTCAGGGCTGAGTTTATCATCTTCGGACATGGAAACTAGGTAACATTTATTTATTCTTCGATTATTGAATCCAGACATTTTTAGGCTTTTTGATTATGAATGTATTACGTACGTGTAATCAGTATATATGATCTCGATGAGATGGAGGAGGAAGATGCATGGACTATGGTCCAGAGAAAGGGGAACCAATTCACGCTAAACGGGCAACCATTTTATGTAAATGGGTTCAACACTTATTGGTTGATGGTTTTCGCGGCAGATCAATCAACGAGAGGAAAGGTAAGTGAGGTATTTCAACAGGCATCAGCTGTAGGCCTATCTGTATGCAGGACATGGGCTTTCAACGATGGCCAATGGCGAGCTCTTCAAAAATCCCCTTCGATTTACGATGAAGATGTTTTCAAGGTACTTCTCGATAATAATCTATTTCATTATGCTACAAAGCCTAAAGTTGCTTCTCAGTATTAATTCTACCTCGTGTTTTACTCACTAATATTCAACTGCAAGGCATTGGATTTTGTGGTGAGTGAAGCAAAGAAGTATAAGATAAGGCTCGTCTTATCGCTAGTTAACAATTGGGAAGCATACGGTGGGAAATCGCAGTATGTTAAATGGGGTAAAGCTGCTGGCCTTAATTTGACTTCTGATGATGACTTCTTTTCTCATCCAACTCTCAAAAGCTATTACAAGGCCCATGCTATGGTAATTGGATTCGAAAAGGTTTCATAAACCTTTGCCTGTTTTTTTTTTATTTTTTTTTCCAATATGCTGTCTCGATGTTTTTGGCTCTCGCAGACAGTTCTAAACAGAGTTAATACTATAACAAACATAACTTACAAGGATGATCCTACTATTTTTGCTTGGGAATTGATTAATGAGCCACGGTGTGAATCGGATCCCTCCGGAGATAAGTTGCAGGTTTGTGTTTTTTTTTCATTTAATTTGATCCTAAACCTATATGCTTGACTATGAATGTTAGGCTAAGTGGCATTAACTTTGTAGGGTTGGATAGAAGAAATGGCAGTCTTTGTAAAGAGCATTGATCCAAAGCATTTAGTGGAGATTGGACTTGAAGGTTTTTATGGCCCTTCAACTCCTAATAAAGTTCAATACAACCCTAATACCTATTCCCAACAAGTTGGCACCGACTTCATCCGTAATCATCAAGTTCTTGGAGTCGATTTTGCTTCAGTTCATATCTACCCAGATTCGTGGTAAGAACTTGATCATGTATAATTTTAAGTTTTAGATAATTACAGAAATACTCCTAGGTTTCAATAATTATCAAATTTTCTAGTTAAAATTTTACCTTGCTCCTTGCAGTTATCGTAGTAACTACTTAGGTGACTTCGCCAATAATCTATAAATGAAATTAATGTTCATTTTAGTGAACTTTTGAGTGTTTATCTAAGTTGGCATCTAACTAGCACTGATGTGTTTTCTTGAAGGATTTCTCAATCAATTACGGATGCACACATTGAATTCACAGAATCGTGGATACAATCCCACATCGATGATGCTGAGAACTACCTAGGAATGCCAGTCGTATTTGCTGAGTTTGGTGTCTCTACAAAAGATCCAGGCTACAATTCAACCTATCGTGACGCTGTTATAAGTACCGTGTACAAAACCCTTTTGAACTCGACTAAGAAAGGAGGCAGTGGGGGTGGTAGCTTATTGTGGCAGGTGTTTCCTGAAGGTACTGATTACATGGATGATGGTTATGCAATTGTTCTTTCCAAGTCTCCTTCAACTTCGAATATCATATCTCTTCATTCCAAAAGGCTAAATATCTTTAACTCCTTGTGCTCTTGGAAATGCCGATGGGGTTGTAAGAAGAAGCATCATACATCGGAGAACTTATATCACGACGACCTTTGATCCAATCGACAAGAACAACTTAAAGAAATAAGCTAGAGAATATAATCCATTGTTGTTTTTTATTCAGAAATATGTTTATCATGTGATTAGATGTCAAACAAGGATAAGAAAGGAAATATGTAATTGATACTCTGCTTAAAGAAAGAAAGAAAGAAAGAAAGAAAGAAATACTAGTTTAAGATGTTACAATGTTCTTATCCATTCACGGTTGTAGTACATTTGATCTCATGTTTAGATCATATTCTCTTTTCCAGTCAATCTTGGGACCAAAAGTGCAAAATTGACACAATTTTATGGGTCCAAAAATGCAAAACATATAAAAGGAATTAGACCCGAAAGTGCACAATATTATAAAGCACAAGACTAAACGTTCCACGGATCCAATCAACATAAAATAAAACTAGGTTGATCCGATTGCGAATCTAACCCGTTGACAGCCATTCAAGTCGTCCATGATTGATATCTTTTACAATGATATCCTATAACACGAGGTTCAGTACAAGCAACAAATAAATCACCTAGAAAATCATAATAACTTACTAAAACACGATCAAGCAAGGAAA
Source organism: Penstemon newberryi var. newberryi (assembly GCA_030819805.1). NCBI lineage: Eukaryota > Viridiplantae > Streptophyta > Magnoliopsida > Lamiales > Plantaginaceae > Penstemon > Penstemon newberryi. The sequence goes on along the minus strand of JAUALY010000002.1, from coordinate 11,568,029 downwards.
TACCATAATTTTATCATGCATCAAAGCCATTTTAGCTCAATGGGCTGTCTCTTTTGAGGAAAGAGGAAGCAGGCCTAACATAGGTGAACCCCAGGAAGTGGTTTCCGTCAACCTTTGGACTGGAAACTGGAGAATCTGACAATGGCATTTCTGTATACTGCTTATCGAAGTTAGCAATACAGTGGTCTCCAGCAATTTCAGGGCGGAAACTTGGTAGTATATCTTTTGCCTCCAATTTCTTCCAGTTGATTGATTTGAACCATTTATGGCCCTTTATTTCATCACTTCCATTTGCCCCACTGCCAAGCCTCTTACTTGGTTCCTTTTGCAGTAGCTACATTGTCGAAAAATAATTTGTCAGGTTTTTAGATACAATACAAAGATGTGAAAAGAATTTCAACAAAAGTGAGACAAGGATTTGCAGATTACCCCTTTCAACAGGGCATGTGCTTCGCTTGTCAGAAATGAGGGCAACTTAATTTTATCCTTAATTATCTTTTGTTGAATTTTATCCCTATTTCCAACAAAAGGAGGCTGCGACAAGTAAGATGAAATGGTTAGTCGATAATGGGTAATGAACAAAAAACTTTGCATCTATTAGCAACAATGTTGAGAAGTTTACCTTTCCAGTAAGCATCTCAAACAACAGAATTCCAACACTCCACCAATCAGCAGCCTTGTCATGGCCCTTCCCAAGAACAATTTCTGGTGACATATATTCTACAGTTCCACACATGGAGTTTGATCTTCCATTTTCTTTCAACTCTTTTGCCAATCCAAAGTCCGTAAGTAAGGCCTAAATATCAATGAGAGCACAATATAAATATGATTATGATAGGATATTCAACAAACATATGCTTGGAAGTGCACGCAATAAAAGCATCGAAGTATACATGGCCATCTACATCCAGTAGGATATTCTCTGGTTTGAGATCCCTATGCATAATTCCGTTTGCATGAAGGTGTGACACCGCCGACACTATTTCAGCAGTGTAAATACGTGCAAGATCTTCTCTGCAATGTTAAAATGTATTTACAATGTAGCAACTTAATCACCAGTTAGCAGAAAAAACATCCACAGCACAGTCAAAAGAAGTACCTGAAAAGGCCATGATGATAAAGTTGAAAGAACAGGTGTCCACCATTGACGAAGTCCAGCACAAGGTAAAGCCTATATTTCGTCTGCACATAAAAAACGCGACAAACATTGTAATATCAATTATTGAATGACCACCTCATCTAAAACTCCAAATGATGCAAAAACTTGATAATCTCTATAGCAAATGGGGGAACACTGATATTTAGTTATTCTCGAGTGTGCATCCATAATTCAGTCAATGCAATCTGATATCTCTCGCTTATTTTCTCTCTCCCTCCTCTCGCTCATGGAAGACACACGGCAAATAAAGGTAACTAGGAACAAGACTATTTCAAGGAATGTACATTAAGGATTGAACTCTTAAAAAGGGTACCTGGAACGAGTATCTCAGCTGGACAATAAAAGGATGATCAATCTTCGTTAAGATATCCCTCTCTGCTTTCATGTATCCAGCATGGTTTTTCTCCATGATTTTATCCTTCCTCATGACCTTCATAGCATATATTTCAGATGTACCCCTCTTTCTTACTTGATAAACCCTTCCAAACGCACCCTGTCCAACAACTTTCAAAACTTCAAAATCCTCAAGGCCCACAGATTGTATCTTCATCACGTTATCACACAACTCAGCAGTAGTATCATTTATGGCCAAATCCTGATCTTCATTAATATTGACATTCATAACACAGTCCACTAGTTCCAGTGGATCCTCATTCTCGTGGATGGTTAGCCCACTGAGTTTCAGAGATTGACTGACACAAGCAGAAGGACCGACCAGAGAATGAGATCGGTTGTGAATGACCTCAGGGTCATCATATACAAGCTCATTCACATCTCCACTTTTTCCATTACTGACTTCATTTGAGGCTTGAATAGGAGGAGGGCCAAACACATCAGAAAAATCTAATTCAACCTGCTCTGAAGAAACAACATCAGGAGGATTCACAGGTAATAGCATCTGGCATCGAACAGGTTTGAATGAGCGATCTTTTCTTAGAGAAGTTAGCTGAGAAGAAACCATGCTGGAAAATAATTGACAGATGTAGATGGCCAATTATCAATCACTACTACAATTAGATTTCTTCCAAGTTCCGGAAAAACTAAGGAATCTCCTTAACCAAACAAATGTCCACAAGCAAGATAGGCGTCTTCACGAACTTCAGGAGCAAGCAAACGAAAATCCAGAAAAAGAAGTTGTCCTTGTTTCCCGATTTGCAGGAAACTACAGATGCCACTGTGGTGGTAGAATTCATGAAGATCTGGCTTTCAAGTCTGACAACCAAATTAGAACAACATAGCATTAGAGCTGTTGCATAACTTCTAGAGAAGTTTAAAATGACTAAATTTAAAATTTTGTTCAGATATAAAAAGTTATGAATTTGGAGGATTCTTTAGAAGGTTATGTTCACAACAAATACAAGCAATATAGTTCTTAAGCTACCAAAGAAGCAACCCTCCATTTCTGTTCAAACGGTTCGAAAATTTAACAAACACAAAAAATCCAGATGAAGAGGCAAAAAGTTTTTGGCTGCTTCACTTTCCAACTCCTTAGTCAATATTATGTTGTCATGCTAAAAATTATCAATATCACCATAAACATTGTTGTAAATTTGAATTAGACAAAAAATATAGCATAAGCAGTCAGAAAACATATTTAAACTTTAATAGGACATCCAGAAAAATTAAATTTGTTACCCTATCTTCTTGGTTTTGCTTTCTTTCCTCCTGGAAGGTAGAACTCTTAGTAAAGAGACGGTTTTTATCAACAGAGACAGAATAATTTATGGTAGAGATGTAGATTCATAATTCACAGTTAAACAAGTGGATAAGTTACCAACAAACCAACCATTGAATTGAAACTAAATCTTATGTCACATAAGTTTGAAAATATAAGAAAAACCTTGCAAAATCACACTCCAAACTGAAATCTATTAATCGATGAACTCTCATTTTTTCTTTTAATAAGTAAACATTTTATGTAAATTTATGAATCAACCATAAAATACAGTAATATCTTAGATAATTTTTCTTGATTCTTGTTTTCTCACAAACACTAACTGTTAAATCATACTAGTAAGTATAAGTCAAGTAATTAAAACATCAGATCCAAATTCAAGTCAATAGATCTTCGATTTACCACATTATAATTGGCACATTAAAATTAATTATACATTACATTCAAATTTCTATCATCTCCTTTTGAAAAAAAAACTGAGATCTCTTCGCGGATTTTCTATTCCAAACTCAAGTTGCAGTATCCAGAATTTTCCATTAAAAAAAACAGAAAATGTACTTACGATCTCTTGCCATTAATAAGATTTAACAATAAAAATATAGATGAGAAAGAATATATTAAAAAACCAAAATTCAGTAGAAATAAGTGAAATTAATGAAAAAAATTGTGTACCTTGATAGGGCTGCAGACAAGGCGGAGAAGGGAGCTTTTGGGGAAACGTCAAGGAAAATAAAAGCAGTCGCGTCGCCACTTTTTATATTAATTCTTTTTATTGAATTAGATTTAGATGCATTGTTTTGACTAGTGACACGTGGGGTGAGATTAGTGGTTAAAAGGGATGTGGATGGGATAGCTGTGAATTAGTTGGAAAAAGTCATAACAATATGCTGCATGAGGGTATGCTCTGCTTTTGGAAAAAGTCATAACTTCAGAATATTCTTTTTCTTCTTACATTATTTTTATTAGTATAATTTGGAAAAGAATATGCTTATTTTGGTATTGAAGAGAAGTATATTCTTTTATAAATATATTAGCCGCCGTGGCACGCGGTACTCGCGTGCGTAAAAATCTTTGAGTTATAATTTATCTTGGCATATTATTTTTGTTAATATTTTTTTTCTAATATATCATAATAAATTTGAATATGCATAAAATATATGCAAAGATTCAACTAAGAAAAATTCATTGCACATTTTGACTTTAGACGAAGACACGCAAAAGAAAGGCAAAGAGATAATTAAAATCAATTCACACATATTTTTTCTCTTTTCTTGACGGGATATTATGTCACGTTCCATAGTATCCATCCATCAAAATATTAAGTTTCATTCATCATCCCTGCAACCATGAAATAAGGAACAATTATAGTTTAAGTTCGAAGAAATATTAAGAAATCAATAAACATCAAAAGATAAATAATAGAAAGAGAAAAGAAATATGAGGGGGAAATGGAGTAGTGGAGAATCAACCGTGGCTTGTCATGGTGATCATAGTGGAAAATGTACGTAGTTTTTTTTTGTTGGGTAGTTTTTTCTTTATTTTGGTAGTTTTTGGGTATGTTTGGATGGGTTTTGGCTCGGTTTCGTGGGTCTTGGTTTCAAAAAAATGGTTTGGGTGGTTTCAAGAAAACATTTGAGACCTCATTTGGATGATTTTTGGCTGTTGGATTTTCTGGTTTGAATAAGTTGAAACCTCACTTGGATTGGGTTCGGATGTTGAGATTTAGGGGAAAAAGTAGGTGGTAGGTGTCAAATCAATATCCTTTTTAGTGAGAATTTGGTAAAAAAGTAGGTGGTAGGTGTCAAATCAATGTTTTATAGGTTTGAAAAGTTTAAGTATGAGTTTCTGAATAGGTTTTTGATGGTTTTATGAGTTTGGCGAAAACTCATTTGAAAGGGTATTGGCTCGATCTCGCGAAACCCGCGAGACCGGGCCAAAACACATCCACATACACCCTTTGTGTTTTGTAGTTTAAATTTTGAAAAAAGGGTAATTTAGGAAAGTGACAATTTTTTGGTGTAGCATGGTGTCACAACCGCCACTTTGTGAATAAAAACATGCTTCTCTTTTTTAATAGTATAGATATTATATTTTTTATAACAATTAATATTCTTTTATACTCCTTTGGTAGGCGCATAATGGCATGTTATTTGGTCTAGTGGAAGGAACTAGTCACTACAAAGTAGCGGACTCAGGTTCGAATCTCTGTTGGGAGAGGTACCCACTTATTGTGCCCAACACGCCTCGATAGGGATTAAACACTTGGGAAAAAAAAAAAAAAAAAAAACTATTTTCATAGCCACGTTATTTTCATATATGGTAGGCATGAATAGATGATTTATAAATATAGGTGATGCTGCAGCTTTAAATAATTATCTTTAGTATAAAAGAGATCTGGTACCCAGACAGGAGGATAAAAACCACTAATAGAGAAGGGGGTGGGAAGGTCTTTAAAGGTAAAAAGAGAAAGAAAAAAATGGCCCATGCAGGTCTCGAACCTGCGACCTTCGCGTTATTAGCACGACGCTCTAACCAACTGAGCTAATGGGCCATGTTGTTGATATCATAAGATTTTGATATATTAACTTATTTGAACTTTGGAGCTGATTGTTAGGCCAATGATGATGTGGGTTTGATTAGCCCAAACTTCTGCTCTTGTGGGCTTCCGCAGCCACAATTGGGGCAAGTTTTAGCAAAGATTTGCGAGTCTGTGACCATTAAAAAGTCCGACAAAAGTTGGATGATGTTAATATGTAGATTGTAGAAGAAGCTACAACATATGGTACTATGACGTACTAATAATTAATATTGCACCCATAGGCTACCTACTTGGATAACTTTTGCTTGAGATAAACTAGTTTTTTCAAGAAGCACTACAATATCGAGTTTAAGGAGACTAATCTCCTATTCACATTTGGGTCACACATTCATTTGTTTCTAAGTATATATAAATTATATGCGTACATATACATACAAATATACAGGGCCTGTTTGTTTGGCGTTTCCCAAATTTTTTTCGTGTTTGGGAAATGCCAAACAAACATGTTTTCTATTTTCCGAAATAAATTTTTCATCCATTAATTTTCTCAAACTACTCTCTCAAAAGCCAAACAAACAACAATTTTCTTATCTCTAAATAAAACCTATACAAACTCTACTTTGATTTGACATAAAGTAACCTATCTCTTACACAATTTATCTCATATAACAAACATGATTTGACATAAAGTCTTACACATCTTACACCTACAACCCAACTCTTCCAAAAAAACCTACACCTACTTTATTTCTCAAACCACTCTCTCAAAACCCAAACAAACAACATTACGCAAATCGAGATTATTTCACAAACCTTCACTACTCTCCCAAACTACTTTCCGAAACGCCAAACAAACAGGCCCACAATGTCAAATTGTGACAAAAATAGTAGATGGGATTCATCTAGGTTGAAGGAAAGTGAAAAAAGTTGTGAAAAATTAAGCACATACCAAAGTTGGAAATTGGACCACCTGAGTATTGCAGCAGTACTTGTTAAATTTTCTTTCACTGACACGTCCCAAACATTGAGACGAAATATGTGAAGAATCAGATCTTTTTCAAAATGGGTCCAAATCCAGTTGGCCCATACTCATAGCATTTCCCTGAAATCCAACAAGAGTACTACACCTCCTTCTCCTCTTTATATATTACATTGGGTGTGGTTTTGTAAATTGTACTTAGAGCTGTCAATGGGTCGGATCAGACTCGTTCAGATTCGGCTCCATCTATATCGGATTAGATCCTGTCTGATTTGGATCTTATTCGGATTGTGCTCGGATCTAGATTTTTTGAATCCAATGGATCTTGGTTGAATTTGGCCGGATATCGAATCTTTTTCGGATCTAATAAAAAAATTATTTAAAAAATTACTTAAATATTTTTCCTAAACAAGTTTATTAATTATACAATTTAATTTAATTTTAGCTCAATGTTCAAACATCCTTTACTAATATTCATATTTTTAGATGAAAATATTGGTTTTGAAATAAATTTATAAACGAGTTATAAATTATTATCTTCTTAAATTGACAGTGAAATATTATTAATGGTATTTACTTTTATAAAATATTATATATATAGGTTGATTCGATCCGCTAAAAATCCGTATCCGATAAAAAATAAAAAGAATGATATATATATATATATATATATCATTCTTTTTATTTTTTATCGGATACGGATTTTTAGCGGATCGAATCAACCTAAATCCATATTCATTCCATGTATTTCGGATTACGGATCTTTATAGTTGGATCAGATTCATCGAATCTCTAATCGAACAATTATCCTAATAAAGCGGATCGAATTCGAACAAATCCGAATTGAAATCCGCCACATCCCTAATTTAATTGTACTGCTCCACAACTGAACCATGGTCCATAAAATCAAATTATACGGTCCATTCTTACTCTTTTCATTTCTTCCTTTCTACGTATAAACAACATATGTGATTATGTTCCTTGTAATGTCAAACAACATATGTACAATAAATTTGGTTTGAGTGAGTTTGATATTCACAAAAATTGAATTTATTGAAAAAGTTGGAGTTGAATATTGAGTAATTTAAGATGATTTTCAACCTGTCCCGTAGGGCAATTTCGTCATTGGCTTCAATATAATTTATTTACTCTGTCATCCTTTTTTTGTTTTTGTAGAGAGGCATAATAATAATGGTTGAAAATTAAAGAGGGCCACACACCAGCATAATAATGGCGGTGGTGTGTTTGGTTTGAGAGGGAAAAAGTGAAATTACATACAAATTGTAACAAATTATTGCAAAGGTAAATAAAGCCAAAAATTATGGTATTCCACTCGTCCCTTTCTCACTTTCTCTATCTCTCTCTTTGTTTCCTTTGATCTCAATCCCCAAATCCTGTTAACATCATATCAGATTCAAATTCATTTTATCTTTCTCCAATATATTTTAATAATACAGCATTTATTTATAGAATTTGAAAAAAACTGATGAGATTCATGAGAAGATAGTGCGAAGAAGCCGAAATACAAAGAAGGGATCCAATTCTGAAAATCTGTCATTTTTTACTCTCATTCAATTCACATTTTCCCAGACGATAAATAAATAAACGAGAGCCTCTCTCTGTGTGGCTGTTTTCAATTCTCCACAGGTCAGGTTCTTTTGTTTCTATTACCGTTTCTTTGTATCATGTGAGACACAATCTGGCAATGATTTCCTGATTCGATTTTGGTTGTTTTTTCCCCGTGTTTTCTTCTTTGATATTGCAGGTTTCAGGAGAAATATTGCATTCTATTTGATTTTGTAGTAGTCTCTTTTGTTTGTCTCTGTAAAGGTAAATTGTAAAACAAGAGGAACCTTTTATCAATGGGGTGGAGATTATATAGAGAAATATAATGGTTGGAAGATAATTCATTTTGTTGGCCTCCCCATTGTGTGCATTGTTGGTCTGCGTGGGGAGATTTATTCCTGAATATTTTTTGTGGGTGCTGGGGAGAGATAAGAAGAATCACTCCGGGGGGTCAATATTTGGTTTGGTGTTGGTAGGGTTTTAGGAATTATTTTGATGAGGGATCAGTTATGATAGTCTCCAATGTGTGGTCAGTGTTATTGGAATATTTATGTCTTCCGGCAAGCCATTGTTGTCTCAATCTGAACACCTTTCCGCTCCATGCCCTCACCCACATCATCGTCAATCGTCCTTGAGTATCACCTCATTGGGAGGTCTGTGCCACACTGCATCCGTCTCTTCGTCAGTAACTGATGAGACGCAAGATAACAATTTGTATGATCTAAAGGAGGAATCGGAGGAAGATTTTGACCCAGTTGTAGGTGCAGTTCGTCCTGCTTTCCGGCCTGCAAGAAAGCAATTCTTGTCTGCAGAGCTTCAACCGCAATGCCCTCCGCGCGTGAGAAAACGCCTTGTGTCATGGGGAGGTGTGATGGATCCATGGCACAATGTGAAAGCCCTTGAAATATCTGGTGCTTCAACTCGTGCTTCTTCTTCTCTAGTGCATGAAAGCTTGAACAAATCTCAGAGGCCTCGAAGGTCTGAGAGGTTCCTACAGATAAGCATGCAGCTTGAAGATAATATAGCACATCATGATAATCCTAGGTTGATCCATATAAATGATCCCAAGAAGACTAATGATAAGTTCGATTTTTCCGGGAATGAGATCCGGACAAGCAAGTACACATTCCTTAATTTTTTACCGAAAAATCTCTTCATTCAGTTCCATCGGGTTGCTTATTTGTACTTTCTAGCTATTGCTGCTTTGAACCAGCTCCCCCCTCTTGCTGTCTTTGGCAGAACAGTTTCCCTTTTTCCTCTCCTTTTTGTGCTCACTGTTACAGCTGTAAAAGATGGTTACGAGGATTGGCGAAGACACAGGTCTGATAGGAATGAGAACAATCGGGAGGCTTTAGTGCTACAGCCTGATGAATTCAGTCTGAAGAGGTGGAAAAAGATACAGGCTGGTGAGGTTGTGAAGATCAATTCAGATGAGACAATGCCTTGTGACATGGTTTTGCTAGGCACGAGTGATCCTAGTGGAATTGCTTACATTCAGACTATGAATCTAGATGGTGAGTCAAACTTGAAGACAAGGTATGCTAGGCAAGAAACTAACAAATTAGTACTTGAGGGGACAAGAATATCGGGTGTTATCAAATGCGAGCAACCAAACAGAAATATTTATGAGTTCACAGCCAATATGGAGTTGAATGGGCATAGGTTTCCTCTCAGCCAATCAAATATAATTTTGCGCGGGTGTCAACTTAAGAATACTGAATGGGCAATTGGTGTTGTGGTTTATGCCGGACAAGATACAAAAGCTATGTTGAACAGTGCTATGTCCTCTTCTAAACGTAGCAGACTGGAAACCTACATGAACAGAGAAACCCTCTGGTTATCTGTATTCCTTTTGATCATGTGCCTTATTGTAGCAACTGGGATGGGTTTATGGCTAAAGCGTCATGACACCCAGCTTGATACACTGCCTTTCTACAGGAAACTTTACTTTGGACAAGGAAAGGAAGGGAAGAAATACAAATATTATGGAATTCCTATGGAGACATTTTTCTCATTCTTGAGTTCTATAATAGTTTTCCAGATTATGATTCCTATATCACTATATATCACCATGGAGTTGGTACGGCTGGGACAATCATATTTCATGATTGGTGACATGCATATGTATGACAGTAACACCAATTCACGGTTTCAGTGCAGATCCTTGAATATTAATGAGGACTTGGGTCAAATACGATATGTGTTCTCTGATAAGACGGGTACTCTAACAGAAAACAAGATGGAATTCAGAAAAGCAAGTATTTGGGGAAAGAATTATGACAACACGCTCCCCATGGCTGGCTCATTAGAAGACACAAATGTTGAAGGTATGACTAAAATTATGCTTTGGGAATATAACTTGTGATAATGCTGCTCTCTTTGTTTAACATTAATATTGTAATTCACAAGTATTGAGACTAAATGTCCCACATTGGTTGAAAACAATAGTTAAGTTCACCTTAAAATGTCTTGGGCAATCCTCACCTTTTAAACTAGCTTTTGAGGTTGAGCTAGGCCCAAGCCATGGAAGTGAACGTAATAAGACATTAATGGTGTCATTGTAAGAACAAATGTATTTCTGTAGGATCATTTATTATCCTCTTGTTAGTCTTGCAAAAGAAAGGACTAATAAACACCAGTGGTTTACCAAATTAAGATGCACACTATGAAATAGGCGAAAAGCATAGCGTAATACTTTTGCTCTGGGTAAGCAGCGCATGTTTGTAGTCTTTTATGGAGGCTAAGAAAGCGTGTTGGTTTGTTCAACATACCCATCAACTTTTATTATATCATCAAACAAAAATTTACCCCAATTGGCTTTTGTGTTGTCTCGTTTTGGCATTCATAACGTTTCCTTTTTTAAAAGAAATATAATTCTAAAGTCATGGCAAGGTGCAGACCATTGCTAAACCATGTTTTGTCTTTATCTTTGTGGATCGCATATAATTTCATTACGGGTAATATATATTGTAGTAATACTCGAACTATTGTTGGTTTTTTTAGTTATGCATGTGTGTTCGATTACTTATTTTTAATATAATTTTGAACTTATGGTAAACATGTGCAGTGGAAGATCTTATGTTGGGTAGAAGAAAATGGAAACTTAAATCTGAAATTACCCCTGATTTTGAACTCATGAAATTGATGCACAAAGATCTATATGGAGAAGAAAGGATTGCTGCACGTGATTTCTTTCTCGCCCTGGCAGCTTGTAATACTGTTATTCCTATTCTTACTGGATGTCCTTCAAGTGGCACTGACCACACATTAGATGATATTCCAATATCTATCAATTATCAAGGTGAATCTCCTGATGAACAGGCGTTGGTCGCTGCAGCTTCTGCTTATGGCTATACACTTTTTGAACGCACATCTGGTCATATCGTTATTGATGCCAATGGTGAGAAATTAAGGTAGAAAACTCTCATTTTTATTAAAATTAATGTATCCTCTCCATGATATTTTTAACCACACACAATCTATTTTGAACAAACGAGTTACAATATGAAGCATATGTATTTGTTTATTTAATTTTTTTAATACGTTCCAGCAAGCTATATCTACGGGGTTTCTTTGGTTGTCAAACTAAATCATCTGATATATGTTTCATATGCCAATTTCTTGTTAATTTAATACCACCGTATGTCAATTTTGAAGTTTATTTCTTTAGCTTGTAATTTTTGCTATGTAATACAGGTTGGATGTTTTGGGTCTGCACGAGTTTGATAGTGTGCGTAAACGGATGTCCGTCATTATCAGATTTCCAGATGATACCGTAAAGGTACTGGTGAAAGGAGCTGATACATCAATGTTCAGTATTTTAAAGGACAACCACGATGATCATATAAGAAATGCAACACTGTGTCATTTAAATGAATATTCATCTGAAGGTTTACGCACCCTTGTTGTTGCTTCAAGGGACCTCACAGGTGAACAACTCGTGGAGTGGCAAAACATGTATGAAGATGCAAGCACATCTTTGACCGACAGATCTGCAAAACTACGCCAAACAGCAGCTCTTATCGAATGCAACTTGACCCTTCTGGGTGCCACAGCTATTGAGGACAAGTTGCAAGAAGGCGTGCCAGAAGCCATTGAGTCCCTGCGGCAAGCGGGAATAAAGGTGTGGGTTCTCACAGGAGATAAGCAAGAGACTGCAATATCTATTGGACTTTCTTGTAGACTCTTGACTGCTGATATGCACCAGATTATCATAAATGGAAACTCAGATGAAGAATGCAGGAAACTTCTCTATGATGCTAAAGCCAAATACTCTGTGAATTTTGATAGTTGTGAGGAGAATGCTGAAATTGATTATCTTGAAGTCCCTTCTAAAACAAAGTCATCCAATCTGCCAGAACGTGCAGTCAAGGAAGATGGACCTACTTTTGGGCCATTAGCCCTTATAATTGATGGGAGTAGTCTGGTTTACATATTAGAGAAAGATCTGGAGTCTGAGGCATGTATCATTTCTAATTTTGTTGTTGTAGTTTGATATACTATTTTCTGCAAAATTTATTCAAATCTGATTAATATATTGTTGAGTTTGTCGTCTTGAGCGTGAAAGCTCATTTAGTAGATGTAAGATTGCTCTACGCTTCACTCACCAAGCTTCTCACAATTTAATTTTGTCAATTTCATCAGCTATTCGACCTTGCGACTTCGTGTAAGGTTGTGCTCTGTTGTCGGGTTGCACCCTTGCAGAAGGCTGGAATTGTTGACATGATCAAAGGCCGCACTGATGATATGACACTAGCCATAGGTGATGGTAAGTCATCTCTAAAATTATAAATCATTATTGCGATCATCATGTATTTCTTTTCGATTATTTTCTATTGTGTGGGTTGGGCTGTGGGGATGGTAGTTGTATTATGTTTCCCGTTAACTTGGTAATATGGGTTTGCTATATTCAGGTTGTGCAGTTGCCCTTTTTTTATGTGACTTGTAAAAAGGGGGACATGCTTAAAATTGTTGTCTGCTTGCAGGCTCTATGCAAGATTGTTTCTGATTGAGAGATTATATGCATTTCTTTTTCTTGCATCTGATTGGTTATGTATCTGTAGGGGCTAATGATGTTTCAATGATCCAAATGGCGGATGTTGGTGTTGGATTAAGTGGTCAAGAAGGGCGCCAAGCTGTGATGGCTTCAGATTTTGCTATGGGACAGTTCAGATTTTTGAAAAGATTGCTTTTGGTGCATGGACACTGGAACTACCAACGCATTGGTTATCTGGTTCTGTATAACTTCTACCGTAATGCTGTCTTCGTACTGATGCTTTTCTGGTATGTATAGTATCCATTGTCTTTATGTTTTGCATTTGTTGATGGTACATAGTTTCGTTCTAATTCATGCTCCTTATGTCCTTGTTAAGTATTCTTTGACATATTTCAGCAGGCACTTAAACCAAGAATTACTGCATAGAACTCCATTTTCTTTTGGTTGATAGTTTGCTTGTTTTATATTATGCTTAACATTTCCTCCGAACTTTTTGATGCATAATGAGAATTGTATAGGCTTCAGTTTTTATTTTAAAAAAACTTTTTTTTTTTTTGTAATTTTCAGGTACATATTGTGTACAGCCTTTTCAACTACTTCTGCACTAACAGACTTAAGTAGTGTCTTTTATTCTGTTTTGTACACTTCCGTACCTACTATTGTTGTTGGTATTTTAGACAAAGACTTAAGCCATAAAACATTACTCAAATACCCAAAACTTTATGCTGCGGGCCACCGTCAAGAAAGTTACAATATGTCCCTCTTCTGGATTACTATGGCTGACATGCTATGGCAGAGTCTTGTTCTCTTCTATGTACCTTTGTTTACATACAAAGAGAGCACGATTGACATATGGAGTATGGGAAGCTTGTGGACAATAGCTGTTGTTATCTTAGTCAATATCCACTTGGCCATGGATATTAAGCGTTGGGTGTTTATTACTCATTGTGCAATATGGGGATCAATAATTGTAACATATGGTTGCATGGTGGTGATCGATTCCATACCTGTTTTCCCTAACTATGGGTAAGTATATTTGATAATGATCTTAATTTGTTGAGAAATGTTGTTAATGACACATTTTGATACATGTCATTGGCCGTCTAGAGTTCATAAATGAAACTTTTTTTTCTTTTGCAGTACAATATACCATCTGATGAAGTCACCAACCTACTGGCTCACCATATTGCTTATAACAGTTATAGGATTGCTCCCTCGGTTTATTTTCAAAGTTTTCCATCAGATTTTCTGGCCTTCAGATATCCAAATTGCTAGAGAAGCTGAAGTATTGAGAAAACGTCGTAGGTTTTTTGGATCAAAGAAAGATCGGGTTTTAATATGACATGCATGCTCTTTGTGAGATACACTCTATCAACCTCTATAGTCTATGTCTTCCTTGTGGCTTTCAGATGTTGGAGAATCTGAATTAAATGGTACACCCAAGTCTTTTATTTCTTAAAGACCTTTTTCCATTTCAAATTTTGCTGTCAATGTGTGTTATCTCCGTTCTTGTATACTAGTATTTTTCTATTATTAGTATTTTGGGTGCTTAATGTCAATATTACGCCTACAGGAAAGCATAGACTAAATTTGTATTTGGATCGTTTTATCATTTCTTGGTGGCATTATATTTTCATATTTGTCTAGTCAAATATTTGTGCACAGTGATTCACAAATTGTCTCATGTTAAATGATCTCTATTATGTGCAGTACATATATGTTTCCAATGCATATGGCTGGCAACCTAGGTGCCATTTTTATTTCTGTTTTTTATGTCAGTTTAACTAATCTTTGCAATTAATCGTCCATTTCTCCATGGGTGTGTGTATTGAATGTTTGTATTTATTTTTTGGCATCACTTGGAGAATGCATGTTTACACAAAAAAAGGTTAGCTATTTATTATGCCATTATCTTTTTGGAGGAGCAAACTATGTTGAGCTATTCTGCACTTTCACACGGTTGATTATGTTCCAGCCTTTTTTCCGTTACTAAAATTTCATTCATGTTACCATTTATTTGTTGGTGCTCGTTTCATTTTGTGTATAAGATGGTTATTAATTTATATAGTGGAATATCCTTGTTCTTAAAATAAATACTATATAATTAATTTGTTGATTAAACTGCTTAAATTTGCTGATGATTGTTATTTACTTATTTTGGTTACTCTAATGTTGAAGTTAAAATTTCTGATTTTGCATGCAAGGGTTTTGTTGATTATTTCTAAATTAGATTATCATCTACTGAATAGCCAACTGGATAAACTCTGATAGATATGATTTTTGAGGTGTGAGTATCAGTCGGGTTCCATCTTTAAATAAACTCAGGTGTTGATTGAGATTAAAAGACACAAAGCAAATTTGCTTGAAGAAATCTTAACTAAAGGGCATTTCCTGAAGCTTTTTTCTTTAATCGGTTCAGGTTAGCTGCACGAGATTTCTGGGAACATTGAAGAGTTGCATCAAATATTTGCTTAACTTATGGAAAGCAGGGGAGGCCAGATGAGCTGCGTTCACACCCGAAGGAGATGAAGACCAAATTAGAATCGAATTAGCCTCTATTTTATGGAGCCTAGTAATGCTTGATATGTTAGCAGAAAGAATGATGAGATATAGAGGATAGAAGGGAAGACAAACAAAAAAGAACTGTACAGAAGTTTATGTAAAGAAAATGTGTTCATTCTACATAATTTTTTTTTTTTTTATGAAAATTTAGGAGGTGTGTTTAACATGTAGCTGTAATGTGTTAAA
This sequence comes from Penstemon newberryi var. newberryi, assembly GCA_030819805.1. Classification (NCBI taxonomy): domain Eukaryota; kingdom Viridiplantae; phylum Streptophyta; class Magnoliopsida; order Lamiales; family Plantaginaceae; genus Penstemon; species Penstemon newberryi. The sequence goes on along the minus strand of JAUALY010000002.1, from coordinate 11,552,367 downwards.
GAAAAGGGCCTCTATTTTTTTTTTTTTTTCCATAGTCTGGGTTGACATATCATTGCTTGGAGAAATTATTTTATGCATTCATTGCACCATACCGCTAAACACACGAGGTCACAAGGCTAACCGCATGGTTGCATGTGGTATTAATATCACATAATGTTCCGACTCGCATGGATATTTTATATTTATACCAACTGGAACGATGCACCCCATGTGGTATATGTTGCTGATGCATACAAAATTTCTTCATTGCTTAAATCACCTTTTTAGGTGGTCTCTGATGAAACTAAGATCATCTGTATAAACTGAAATGCAAATATATTAGTACACATTGTATTTTTTGCTTCATCCAAGTAGAATATATCATTTTTTCTCTTCAAGTCAAGTAATTATATATATATTTTTGAACAAATATTGATCTGGAGATATTTCGTGGGGTAGGTTCTGGATCCCCAGATCTTGAGTTCACAATCAATCAACTTAGTTTTTCTCCTACGGGGTAAAGTAACATGTAGAATAAAAACTAGATTGGGGAAATCTTGATGGACCAACTTGATGTTTAAGTACTTAAAAGCATTATTTACTAAAAGAAAAACTTTAATGCAGAGTATATCTGCTGGTAAAGTTGAGATTCGAATTGTTGCCATAACATAGGAGACCTTTTCTGTCTTATAATTAACGGTGGGATGATATTCCGAAAAAATATTAAATTACGGGACGAAATTCTGTGAGGTGATATAGTTTGGTAGAACTTTTATAATTAGTTGTTATTGGTCCTCTAAAGTGGTTGCATTTCAAAATTGGTTCTTTATTGTGATACTTTGATAATATACGTTTTTTATTGTGTCATAGTCATTAAGTTCAATCCTTATCGCCAAAAAATTATAATTATCGTCGGAAATCATCAATTTATGTTTTATTTGATCGGTTTTTTTTTTTTGTGAAACACAACCACTTTAGAGGGTCAAATATAAAATGTAGCCGTTGTTATTGAGTCGTGTAGTTGCTAACTCATTTCCCTTGTTGAGGACGATAACAAAGATTTGTTCTTATTTCTTACCAAAATAAGAGATGCATAATTCAATATTTTTTTTGAATACATTCATTATCAATCATTATATCATAAATTAATTTAATAACTTCCAAAATACAGAGAATTATAAATAATAAACTATTACCACTAGTATTAAACTAGAGGAAAACTCACATTAGTGGGAGTTGCACCTAGGATTTCTTGGTTTTGACGTCTCAGTTTTGTCAGTGATTACCACTAGACTACGATCTCATTGACAATTTAGCTCTGTGATATGAGTTAATAGCAATTTAGTCTTGTGATATTTATAATGTTCAATTTACACACTTGTAATTTTAAAAAGTGCACATTACCTCCATATATTCTTATAAAAGACTCACATTGTTCCCTAACATTCTTAGACCTTAAAAATATGATTTGATAAAAATACCCTCCATTATATACTACTTATTTATTTAGACTTATTTTAAACATGAATGTTGAGCATCGTTCAATGCATAATTAATTTACTTTTTCCAGATTTACCCTCTCATATTTGTTCTAACTCCTCGAGGAGAGAGAGAGAGAGAGAGAGAGAGAAAAATAATTACTACTCAGTAAGGGTATTTTAAGATTTTTATTTTCAAATGATGGCTATTTAGTAGGTTTCTTAATCCGTGTGCCACTATCCAGACGACAAATAATATGAAACGGCAGGAGCATAAGCATGGATAAAAAAAAATTATAAAAAAAGAAATTAAATTAAAAAAAAATTCAGGGCAAATAAATATTTCAAAAATATACTTTATTTTTTTGTTTCCACTTATTTAAAAAGATAATTTTTCGATGTTTTGGATCGCGTATAACGGGAATACTAATCCAATAAATGAGTCAACTTCCCGTCTCCCGGACCACATGCAGTAAGAAAGAAAAATAAAGTGTGAACACAGCGTTTCCCACATGAAGAGCTAAAGCTATCTATTTCTATCATCACTGTCAAGTGTGAAGTGTGAACACTCTCATTTTCCAAATCAAACACACATTTGACTAGAAATAAATTCCACATGAATCTGAGATTAATGGAATAGTATATGAACACTAGGTTAATTAATCAATTAATTTAAATGGAAAGTACATGCATATGATGTTGATTTCACAACAAAAGTAAGATCTCATATTAATTAGGGGGCAAACTGGATTTAGCCCAAACATTTTACTAAAAAATTATACTATCTTTTCTTCCAAATATTGTATTCCTAATTAATTTTTAAGATTTCAATAAGCAATACTTTGTTTCTTATAATGGAATTATTTTTTTCTCAAAATAATCATATCACATTAAATAATAATTTGACACCATTAATTCTCAAATATTATTTTTTTGGCATAAATTTAAAATTATTCAATTTTTTTTTTAAACTTTTACCTAAAATTTCACACCAAAAATAAAAGGGGCAAGATAAATAAGAGGGTGATAATTTTCCAATTTTCTGAAAAGATGAATGACTTCAAGATAATTAAACTTTGTATGTCCATACTTATTCAACAATTATATACATCATTCACATAAATAACTTAATGAATTAACATAAGAAAATAAAATTTAGGGTCCGCTTATCTGAATTTTCTAAGAGAAGTTCGAGATATATGCTTATTTTTTTTAGAAATATTTCTATAAAAAAAACATTTAAGTTTTTAGCATTTTTAGTTAAATTTACACAAATCTCAAAAAAAGAGGATATGCATTCTTATAAAACAGAAGGTTTTGGAAACACTAACTACAATCCAAAAGACAACATGTGCTTTCCCATTCTAACAACCCATTTAATAATACAAAGATTATAGAAGGAAATCTAACAACCTAAATTTCTGTCTTTATCGAGACACATTTGTCTTAAAATAAGAACACAAATTTAAATTTGAGAAAATGTATCCATTTCAACAAATCATTTGGAAAACTGGCAGCAAAAGAAGTTCTAATTAATTGATACTCAAAACAAAAATACTCCATTATCTAATATATTTCATCAAAATTCAATTTTTTTAAGTGATTTATCAAACTAATTAGTTAAATAATTGTAATATTTGAAGTTTTGAACGTCCTTTTGACTATTTGAAATTGTTGTGTTAAGTGTTAAAATAAATTAGTTACGTTATTACTTTTCTAAATACATATAAGTCCAGTCGATCGATTACATCAAAGAGTAAAAATTTCGAGACACTTTATCAAGATCTAATTTAAATAATACTTCATCCGTCTGATTTTTTTTTATTTTGGTGCAGTTGACCAATCAACTTAATTAAATTTATAAAAATTATAGTAATACATAATTTAAGTAATATAATTTACTAATAAGTTGATAATTTCATATGACACCATATATATTAATATTTAAAATATTTAATATATCATAAATGTGAATAATTTAACATGATAAGTCACTTCAAATATTTGAAGTAGTATATCATGTATTTTTTTTTTAATAATTAAATTTAGTATATCATGTATAAATTAATAAGTATTAGTAGTAGTGGTACTGTAGTAGTAGTATTATATACCTAGGTGCCACGTCATACATGAACTGACGTACACCTGCCTGACAAAGCAAGCAGACGTCATCATCAAGGAGCCAAAATTTAACCTCACGCGCTACCCAAATCGTGTTAAAGGAAAATTATTAGCTAGCATATAGTTGATTTTTTTTTATTTAATTCATATATTTAAGGAGTTATCTTTAAAATCTCATTTCAATTATATATTGATATGCAAAAATCAAGTTGTATAACTCTCAAATTCATGTTGAACCACGTTATATGTGCATGACCTAAACAATTTCTTGCATTTGATCATTGGAGAAACTCTTAGGGTGAGTTTGGCCTAGCGATTCGAAAATCAATTATAGGAGAATTAATTTTATTAAAATGAATTTTGACAATAATTGATTATGATAAAACTTAATTATAAAATAGTTATTTTTGGATAATAGCTTTTGTAAAAGTAACACTTTAGTAGCTTCTAAAATAAGTTGATTTTTAGCTTCTGGAGATCCCAAAAGTGATTATGATATTGGGGGTCAAACACCATTAAAATCACGAATGACTAAAAGCAATTTCTATAATTGGGGTCAAACACTTCAAAAATCACAATGGAGGTCTAGAAGTATTTTTAAGAGCTCCCACCGCTGGGCCAAACTCACCCTTACTCAAACTGGGTTTAACAACAAAACAAATATTAAGTATATTGCATTTGCTTTGTAATTGGATAAGTGTGAGCAAACTAGATTTGGATCAGTTGGTCTAAATCTCGTTCAGAAATCCACACCCAAATTTAAGGAAATAATCAAACAAATGGAGTGCGTGTATGGAAGAAATTTTCCCAACCACCTTGAATTTCCTTCAACTTTCCTTCCTTCCTTCCTCTACTAGCTAGTTTTCATTTATATATAAACCACTACCTTGCTTTAACTAAAACAAAACTACACACACACAGAGTACTAGTATATGGAGCTCTCTTCTTGTATGGCAACTGCAAGTGGTATAATAACTACTGATTCGAAAAGATTGATCCGCGAGTTGACTCGTGGCCGTGAAAGCGCCGATCTGCTCCGAACTATTTTGCGTGAAAACTACGGTGCATCAGTGTTGGGCTTGGTTGACGATATTTTGGACACTTTTGATCACTCTATTTCTATAATCACCGCTCACTGTGAATCCGATGATCAGGTTTCTCATCAAGTTCCGGCGGTTATGAACTCTTCAGGCCGGAAATCTCATGATTCCGGCCGTACTTGCAAGAAGCCGGCGTCTATAGAACGGAGAGGATGCTACAAGAGAAGAAGGTATATATATATACATATATTAAGTGATATGTAAAATTTGTTACTATTTACAATTTTCGTCAATATATTAGTTACAGGAATTGAGACTCAATTAAGTCTCGTTTATTGATAACCAAAAATATTATCAATAAGTTGTAACTAAAATAACGTCATATTGTATTTGTTGTAATTAGAAAAACGACATATTGGTTTGATTCATTTGTGTCACAAATGTACTTGTCAAAATAATTATTATGACAAGACTAAACTTGTTGTCATCAAATTAAATACATGCAAGTAATAACAATTGCATAATTAATGTTAATCTTCCTTTTGATAAAAATCTTCTAAAATTAAGTTTATTTATGCAGGAGAAATTCCGAAACAGAGACAAAAGAGACCCCTATATTATTTGAAGACGGACATGCGTGGAGGAAATATGGACAAAAATTGATCCTCAATTCCAAACATCCAAGGTATAGTATATAATTAATTAATTAAATTATACTATATGTATTTGCAAATTACTATTTTAATTAATTAATTATACAATATATTCGCTGATTAATAATTAAATTGAATAATTTATTGCAGAAACTATTACAGGTGCACACACAAGTACGATCAGAAATGCAAGGCAACAAAACAAGTTCAAAAGATACAAGATGATCCAGCACCTCTATTCAGAACCACATACCATGGATATCATACATGTAAATTCAAATCTCATGATGACCATCAGATCATCGTGGATACTGCCGCACAGGATGATTCATCCATCATGTGGAGCTTCAACTCTACGCCCAATGTTAAATATGGTCCTGTGATTAATCCTGCAATCAAACATGAAGAGGTGTATCAAGTTAAACCACCACCGTTGATATCAGGACATGATTATTTCGATCCTGCATATTACTTCATGATGCCTCCGGATGAGTTGATCAAACCATTTGACGGTTCAGATCATGGGGATGATGTGATGTCTTCGGATGTATATTCATCTGGTGCCAGCACTCACAGTATAGACATGCAAGATATAATGGCTTTTCAGGATTTCATTGAAATTTGAGTATCAAGGCTACGGTTAATTATATATGTTTATTTTTCTTCTGTTTTAAATTTATTATTTATTAGTATTGTGTAATCTAGTAAATAATTAATGAGGGTTTTATTATAAAACTAGTATTAATTACATCTGTTTATTCGAGTTTTTCTTCATAATTAATCTTAAATTAATTAGCTATATTGGAGAATTTAAATGAAAATTAAATGCTACATGGTGTGGTTGCATTCTCTAAGTGATATATGTCCTAGGAGTATTTTTTAACTATCATTAACAAAGTGATTTTTAACAAAAAAAAAACCATGTCACATAGAGAATACAACATGTTCATTGAACACCGTGTAACATCTAAATTCTCTATATTAAATATAGAGTTGCACTATCATGAATTATGTCAATTAAGGGATTCCAATATATTTAAATATGCATTTTTAAGAAACTTAACCAAATCAAAATTTGACTTAAATTTTAGAAATATTAGTCTAGCTCAAAACATATTTGACTGGATTCGTTCAACCTCGAAACAAAATATATTGTACTATATTTTATGATTATTCACTCTCATATATATTTAAACTAATAAGGGTCGATAGATTTCCAAACAGTATTGCTGAACTAATAAGGGTCGATAGATTTCCAAACAGTGTTGCTGATTTTAATTACCATTTAAATTTGGGCTATTTAATGCCTGTAAGGTGTCGTTTTGCCAAATTTTCAGCTGATTTGTGCTTGTCTGAATTTTATTTTCTCTTTAAATTTGTCGGCTTATATTTTGTTCGTCCGCTTCCTGTGGGCCATGACTGATATAAATTTGTTTTTACTTTTGGCTATTTTCTCTCTACTGTGTTTTGATTTTATATTTACTTTTTGCGGCTAATGTGTATGGCCCGCGTCATTATTTTTTTTTTCCCAACTTCAGCTTTGCAACACTCCCTTTTTTTCTTGGTACCTGATCCTTGAAATAGGTAAAATATCTTCCCAATTTTTTTTAAATCTCTCCATTTCAACTTCAACTTCAACTTCAGCTTCTGCGACCTCCCTTTTTTTTCTTGGTACTTGGTCCTTAAAATAGGTAAAATATCTTCCCAGCATATATCTATATCTAATCAGATAATTCTGAAAACTCCCTTCTCCCTTCTCCCTTCTCCCTCTGTAAACTATTCTCTCTTTCTTCTTCTTATCAACTGCAGTGTCGTCTTCTTCCTTTTTATTATACTCTAATTTTTTTTTTGATGTATTTTTCTCTGTTCTATGAAGAGTCACGATTTAGACAACAGTAAAGATAAAGATAAATCCGTTGTCAACGTCAAAGAAGGCGGTGGCCGCGACGGATTGAAGGAGTATACAAAAGAGAGCCCAGAGAAGGACATGGATGTCGTGGGTCCCACCATGATCTGTTCTGGTGGGGTGCCGCTATGCGGTGGTGGAGCATGGCGGTGGGGAGGAAAAGATGATTATGCGAGAGTTTAATTAAATTGTAGAAATAGTGAAAGTTTGAAGTTTTTGTTCTTGAGATTTTGACCACTCCTTATATTCTTTGTTTGTGTTGATATTAATGGTGTGGCCTTTTTGTTAGATTTTTTGGTTTTGTGTATGCCTTGGTGCTGGGTTGTGTTCCTTTGGATGTAACAAGGTAAAAACTAATAATAATTTTATTTTTCTGCATTTTCTAACTTTTTCTGGTTTTCATTTTGCAGTGAGTTCATTCAATGTTCTTCAAGGTATGATTTTTTATTTTGGCTTATGGGTTTCTTGGTCTCTGTGTGTGTGCTTCTAACATTGTCTTTTTTTATTTTGTGCAATGTGTGTTTGCTATTTGATTGGAGGTATGATTGATCTTCTGCTTTATTTTTAAAATTTAGGCTGAGAGTTATTTATTTTGTGTATTCTTGTCATCCTGCTATGTCATTGAAGGTGGATTTGGGATTCATGTTTGTTCCTAATTTTAGCAATTTGTCTTCTGCTGGGAGAGATAAATGACAAAGGGATTTCCGATGTTGCGGCGAATAAAGCCCTGTGGAGATGAAGCAAAGGTTGGCTTCAGTTTCCATGTGTTTTATTGCCCATTTATTTTTCTTTTACTAATTTCATATATGCTTCTTTTTGTTTTTGGTAAATAGGTGGGTCAAAAGATTGAAGGAGTTCTCAGTTTTTATGAAATATGAGGAATGATTGGAAAGTGCCTACTGGAGGGATTCTCACTTTTTCTTTCAAAGAAGGTATAGTTTTTTGTTATTTTTGTTTAACGATTTTTTTAAATGTTATTGCACACATCCATTATTTTCCATGCCCGTACTAAAGCGTGAAGCTTCATTAAGAAGCCAAGTGTTTCTTTTGGGATATTCAATGTTGGATTTTGTTTTTCTGAACTATTTTCCTTTTTAATTTTCATGAATTCTGTTTATGTGCAGGTGTTCGTATGTGGTGAATAATATTTTTTCCCTGTTTCATCTTTTTTCCTGTTTTTTATGCTTTTATGATCATTGAATTTTGTTCCGCTCTTATTTGTAGTGGTTTGTTGTTTTTATGATTTCGGATTTTCTTTTCGTTTTTTGTGTTCTTTTGCAACTCAAGAAAATAAGCCGAGTGGGTATTTTGTGATATTTAATTTTAGATTTTGTTTTCTTAGCCATTTTGTTACCTAATCTACCTTTTTGCACGTTGTAGGCATCTTGTGCAGGTGGACTTGTTGACTTTCAGGATATTATTGTGTATAGGCATCTTGGGGAGGATGTTGACTTTAAGGATGCGGAAGATGAGGTGAATATACCTTTATTTTTAAGCCTTCAAATCTTTTCAACGTGAACATATGAATATTTGTTCTGCACATGATGTTTGCAATACATAGTTTGATGGTTGGATATTAGGCAGATTCAAAACTTCATGTTTAGAGTAAATAAGTAGTTTGCTGAAATTTGTGAATTTCTTTCACTAAAAGTATTGTTTTGGACAAACTCGGTGTCGTGTTTACATATCTTTTATATGTTTACTGTTGTATCATTTTGTGATGTTAAATATGATGAATTATTTTGTGTTGTCTTTGTTTGGGACTGGTTATGGAATGGACTTATTTTACTGACTATATATATAATGTTGAGTCTTTTAATTCTGAAGCAGCACAAGAAGAGGTTTTTTTTCTCTGTCTTCTATTATCTTATTGTAAGTCTTTTTGCGTTTGTTGTTGTTTTATTTATGGCTGTTTTTTTTTTCATTTTTTGTGCATGATATATCAATTAGGTGGTGTAGAGAAGGACAATTAATGCTAGCAGTGTTGGTGCCGATCTGGCACTTGAATTTTCCTTATTTGGGTTGTCTGATATAAAGTTGGAGTTTGGAGTTCTATATTATAGTCTGAGTACAGGACAAGTAATGGAATAAATATAAGTGGGTTATAATTGGTTTGTCAATCAAAGGTTATGATGATTGGATCAAAAGTTGTTCTTAAATACTGTAAATATGTCTTTACGTCATGACAAAAGGGCCATTCTTTTATTTATTTTGCTGATGGAATTTCATATTGCACGTCACATTCGGAAAAATAGAATTTTGGACTTAGTGTTTATAACTTCCGAGGAAATGACTAAACTTTATGGAATTTTCAAGAAGTGTTTTTTTTGTGCTTTAATGTGATTTCTTTATTTTCCTCCGTGTTTGTAATTTTTGCACTGGTTGGTGTGTATGCTTTCAAGATTTAGATTTATGACCCTTTTATTTCTTTTAATATGTGGGTATTAATTTTGTGGAATTCTTTCATATGAGCAAGTGATTCGTGTACATCAGATTTACATGTGCATGTTCATATTTAAATTCAAATTATTGATGATTATTCTATTTTCAGTTGGTGTTCTTATTTTAAATCTGTTGAATTTGTTTGTTTTTACTTGTATTTTTATGACCTATGGTCAGATTCATTTATTAGTATCCACTGCACTGGAGTTGGAATCAACTATGGCCAGATTAGTAACAAGACAGGTGTGTAGTTTGTTCTATAGTTACTTGAAAAATATTTTCGAACTTTTTCGTAATGGTAACAAATTTATATTCTCTCTTTCTCCAAGAGATTACATATTGTATTGCTAAAAAGAGTGTAGTTTTGAGCTTTTGGATTTTCTCCATTTGTATCGATAATCTCATTTCTCCATTTGTATCGAGGTAATGATGTGATTATTGTTGTTGCTGGTGAAGTTGGTTCTGCTCTAGCATATTCTCTTGGCAAGGTATTAATAAATCTCCACAAAGTACTGTTTTAAATAACTATCTTAGGAAGAAATGAAACAAAGAGACTTTTTCGATCCATTTTGTTTTGGCTCTTATTCAATGTGGGATCTTCTTTTCATCTTGATCATGATTCTGTCAATAATGATGGATGAAAAGTGCAAGAGATAGAGAGGAACTTTAACGAGTCTCATAGAATGGTTGGTCAACTTCTACAGGCTGCTGGCTATTTGAAATCACTTGAATTAGACCTTGATGGTAAGAAAAACGCGATTTTGTAACATTTTGTGTGCATTTTATGCTCGTGTAAAAGTAAAAATAAAAATAAGAAAATCGAGGGATGTCAATAATAAAGAGATTCTTACAGATTGTGTGAGAGACATTGATGATCAAAGGGTGCATGGTTATGCACTTTACAAGGACGGAAAAAGTATCAAAATTCCTTATCCCTTGGAAAACTATGACAGTGATGTCGCTGGTCAAAGCTTTCACCATGATTGTTTTGTACAAAAATTACGCAGCAAAGTTACATCTCTTTCCAGGTATTCTACTTCCAGTACACTCTTATTGTAAAAATTATGGTAACTTGTCTTAGTCATAATCGTAAGCTAACTATTTTTGCTCTCTAAATTCTACATTTTAGTGTTGAGTTGGTCCAAGGGACATCAACTTCTCTGATCAAAGAAAAAGGAACAATAAAAGGAATCAAATGTAAGACAAGACCCGATCGAATTGACAGCACAAGCTCCTCTTATAGTTATATGTGACGGATGTTTTTCAAGTTTTCGCGAGTTTCTTGCAGTACCTAAGGTAGTTAAAACTAAACTACATTTCACATTATCAAAATAAGAGTTGTTTATGTTAATCTTGTGTATCTTTTCCCTTTTTAATAATTTTCTGCAGATAAATAAGCTTTCTCATCTGCAAATTTTATTTTAGGAAATGCATCAGTGGCTACTTATCCCATCAGTAGCACTTAAGTCCTTTTCTTGATTGATATTCCTGGACCAAAAATACCATCCATTTCCAAACTGCTAACTTTTAAGCAAAACTTTATTTCCTATCCATAGAAAATTGAAACATCTCAGACAATACCTTTTTTTTCTTAGGCTGTCTATAATTTTATTTCTTTAAAATGAAATGCTTAAGAATGAGTTTTCTGAAGGGGACTATTTTAACATTTGACTGATGGTTGTTTCATGGAGATGTTGTTGAATTTTTTTTATGGTTTGGTTAGATACTTGTGAGAAATGCAGCCTTTGGATGTTTTTTGCTGCACATACGTCAAACTCGAGTAAGTTTCTTTTGGTTTGTTTCATCAATTTATTTTCTAACTTTACGTAGTTAAAAATTGGGAGAGTGAAGTTTCAAATAAAGCAATCTAAAATTCATGAGAAGACCAATGGTCTTTACCAATCATATATTAGATTGCTCAAGAAAGCTTATAAGCTCTCAGTACTTTGTGATGCTCAAGGATTTTTGTCCTTCGATCATGTTTTATCGGAAAGAAAGACTATGTTTCTCATATGTCTATTGTCTCATCAATTTTCATATGTGATCGTTGGATTTTTATGGTACCTGTGTTTTGAATTGAAGAATATATTTGCTTAGAAAGAACCTGCACATTAATATAGATAAGTAGATTTTGATTAGAAAAAAATGGTGTTTAATGTGTATACAGTGGGTGTGTTTATTATTTGGTATGTAACTGGTATGTAATCAACAAAGAGGGGAATGGTTTTGATTAATTTGGAAAAGCATTGGACATGTTACGTGAGGTATGTTGTTTGGATTTTTAGTTTTCATTTTGTGGTATTCTATTTGTTATTGTTTGAAGGAGTGGATTGATTATTTAATTAGTAGTTTAAAAATCCTTTTCAGAAATATCAGAAGAATTGTGTTACTATTGAGGAAAATTTCAGTTGATAATTTATAACTTCTCCATTCTTTTTTTTTTTTGGTTTCCCAAGGGTTTAATCCCTTTCGAGGCGCGTCGGACACATAAAGTGGGAACCTCTCCCAATAGGGATTCGAACCTGAGTCCGCTACTTTGTAGTGACTAGTTCCTTCCACTAGACCAATCACCTGTTGGTATAACTTCTCCATTCTTTAGTGTGCTCTTGAGAGTAAACTGTATTTATATTAAATAATATTATTATCTTGTAACAATTTTATGATTCAAAGTTTGCCGATTGATGTTTCTGTCTCAAGAATTTTGTAATAGTGTAGGATTTACATAAATGCACTTAATTTCACCTACTTATGAATGCAGCTAATCTATAGGCTGCTTACTTGAACCAAATAAATTTTGTAAAGAAAGACGAAATGCATGCTTATATGAACGCAATTGGGTAAATCTTAGAATAAAATGGTTTGCTTGTCTAAACTTTTTTGCATTTATGTAATAAAAACTATGTTTAGTACGTAGTAATTAACTATCATCGCAATTATCTTTATGGCATTTTTTACTTTTACAATTTACAATGGGCATCAAACACCGCGCCTTGCGCGGCGCTGCCCACCTAGTATATATATATATATATATATGAGTGTTACCCAATTCCAAAACATATATATTTCAATTACGTGACATTTACATATCTTGGATTCGACTGAACTTGACAAGAATTACCCTAAATAGTAAACCCACAGGTAAGGCCCATTTTCTTAATAAGCCCAATTCGCCGAGGTCCAGCACTCGTAAGTGGCTGTAATAACTCTCTGTTTGAGGCCCTAAAAAGTAAATAATAACTCTGGTTGAGGCCCAATTCACAGGGGTCCAAATATAGTGATAACAGTCACAAGATATGCTTTACTCTATCTATACATACAAAATTAGGCATAGAATGATCACTTCATTTACTTATATATATATTAAATTAGGTTGATCTCTGAAACAAATAGAAAGACAAAAAAATTTGAGATTTTATAAAATACAAATTATTATCGTATAAATAGTCTTATATACACAATCTGAGCAATGCTCTGTATGCATTTTCTAGTTGCAACAAATTTATATGGAAAAGTTGTTTATGTGTAACACGAAACATTTCACTCACATGTTGAACCTAAGTGAGATAGAATGAGATCTTCGTTGTAAAGTAAAATGACAAATGCGCTTGAGTAAAATGTCTAGATGAGTAAGAAGTGTTGTGACTTAATTTAATCTTGAAATCACTTGTAAAGCGCACATTATATTTTTTAGCAAGTAAAATGGACTTAAATTTTTTTAGAGGGGAAAGTGCAATTAGATTTAATATTTCAATGTAAAGTGTTTATTTTGTATTTCTGGGTGGTAAAATGCCAAAACATGCAACTTTGGGGTGAAGGGCACTTTTTACAATTTGTAATTACAACAAACTTGAGAGAGAGAAAATGTAAATATTCTAAATTATAGGGGTAAATTAGCAATTTTCTTTGGTTAGTAGGTTAAGCAACAATGACAAGCATCGAGATCCGCGCACGTAGAAGCACCACGTGTACGCGGAGCATCTTAAAAAGTATATGACTCAGCACACGCAATCCTTAACCACACTCCTTCCCCCAAATTGAGTAGGAGAATGAACTTCACAACTTTACTGGTTTTCTGTTTCACCGCTCTGTTGGTGTTGTTTTTCTCATCCGCGGTTCATCATAATCCAGAAGAAAAGCTAGGGTTTTGCAGCGAAGAAGTAGAAAAGGAGAATAATAATAATAATAATAATAATCAGGTGATTCAGATGACTACTCTTGGAGGTCTTCACGATTCCAATTCGGAGATCCATAGCCTTGCTCAATTTGCTGTCCACGAGCACAACAACAAAAACGTACGTATTTTACCTTTCTTTTTTTTTTTTTTTGTTTTGCTGTGCAGTGTGTGTAGTTGTTCGGCTCACGTTTAGTTCTTTCACCATTTAATAACTCATGACTAGATCTAGGTTACTACAAATTCAAATCGATTTTTGAACTGATTGAGTATCTTTTAACCGGATTATGTAGCAACATATTGATCAATTGTATAGGTATATGCTCGATCATAATTATTTTCAAAAGCAATCGACAGAATTGTACACAAAGGAAATATATATCTTGTGTGTGACAATTTCAGGTTGCTCTTCTGCCTTATTTATAACCGAGGCAATTTTGAGGTTTTTAAACTAACACACAAAGGCACACAAGTATTTGTATAGTATAAGTAAATGGTTAAGTTAAGTACTTACTCTAAGTACGAAAATGAAGAACTAACTAACTATGACTTTAGGAAAAATAAGCATTTAAGACTAGGAAATGAGTTTGATAACATTGTTTTCACAGGTTATTAGTTCTAATTATGTAAATCTTGTAATCATATACATATAATATATAAGAACCAAACTTTTAAGTCCTTTGGATCTTTTGATAGTTATCTTTCAACTTTTAATCTTTCTTCCATTTTTCACTTAATTAGTATATTAGACTTTGAACTTATATTCAATCTGCTTCCAGAATGCATTGCTTGAGCTGGTGAGGGTTGTGAAGCAACAAGAACAAGTGGTTGCAGGTACAGTGCATCATCTTACACTTGAGGTCATGGATGGCGGCAAGAAGAAACTTTACGAGGCAAAAGTTTGGGTAAAACCATGGATGAACTTTAAGGAGCTTCAGGAATTTACACATGTTGGAGATGTTCCATCCTTTACCTCCTCAGATCTTGGCGTAAAGAAAGGTAATAAGCTCCTTTCATTCATTTTGTTATTTTAAAAAGTTGTTGTCTCCCAAATTTTGGTTCTGTATGATAATAATGTTATTAAAGTAGTTAATACATTAAAGTAGTTAATACACTAAATATTAAGTTTAACATGACAAGAAAACATGGGCATTTGAATGAGGTTGGCTTGGTACAGTTATTGTTCAACGACATTGCGAGTACAATTTGCTCGTCTTATCAATTGAATAGTGTATGCCATTTGTTTGTTTGTCAATGTCCAAATGGAATTATATTATGATTAATATTAACTGGGATGCAAATCAGATGAGCAAGTCTCAGGGTGGCAATCTGTCCCCGTGCATGATCCTGTTGTTCAAGATGCTGCCAACCATGCTATAAAGACAATTCAGCAGAGGTCTAACTCGTTGTTCCCTTATGAACTTAAAGAGATAATCCATGCAAATGCTGAGGTTGGTACCTTTTTTAAGATATTTTGCCTTCTTTAGTTATCAATAGTTTCTGTGCTTCTTGAATGTGTTTTTAGCACGTCCATTATCTACTTAAGTATAATCATTTAATGAGGACATTTATTTTTGAGATGTAGCTCTCTATTGTTGAGCAAACATATAATATTTTGGAAATTTGATTTATGTTTAAGGTGTTTATATGGTAACTTCTTGCTATCTACGGATCCCATCCTTCAGTTATACATTTTGGTACTGAATTTCGTCTGCGCCATTGTAATGTGCTATAGAATATGTAATGTTCAACAGAATATGATAATTAATGTTGTCCAATTTTTAATTCAATAGGTTGTTGAGACATCTGCGAAGTTTGATATGCTACTCAAGGTCAACAGAGGTGGAAAAGAGGAGAAATTCAAGGTTGAGGTGCATAAGAACAATGAAGGTGGTTTCCACTTGAATCAAATGGAGGCAGATCACTCTTAAATCATGAAATTAACAGCAAAACAAACTTTTCGACTCTACAACTTTGTAAAGTAAATATTATGTTTGATGAAAGACTGTATGTTAGATCTCTGTTTTCCGAATAACAAGTTAACAAGACTATTTCTGTTATCCATGTTGATGGATACAGCACTTGAGTTGACTAGCTACTGATTTCCTCATAATGTGCAAAGCAGTTAAATCCCTTTTGACGGTCTTTTCTTTTCCTTTGTTATTATTGTGAATTGCTAATTGGCGGGAGGGATATACATATGCTAAATTGTGGTTCATTTGGAAAAACAAGAGTCGATTTTGTTGAAGGATTTTGGTTGAGCTAGTTCAATTTCATGTTCTACAGTCACCAGCAGTATTTTTTTCTAGTGGGTGATTATAGAGAAAAACATTTGTTTTTTATAGATCGGGGGAAATTATGGTTGAAAATTATAATACATTTGTTTCTAGTTGGATGGTACTATGAAGATTTTTTGGTGTCATTTGTTAGGATGTTAAGAAATATTTTCATTTAGAGTAATGTGGCGGACACAGCAGTGGTTTCTTTGGTGCATGAACTGGCGATTTTCACGTGCTCATTAATGTCTTAATCCACACGTGTTTCACATCTACCAAGTTACGTTTAGTGATGTGCTTGGATGCCGTCGGTCCCTTACTGATTTAACAAGGCGTCAAGGAACATCAAGATCAGCACTAAATTATTTTTTGACAACTGAGTCACACTGACACGAAATGCGCAGCGGATCCCCTGTCCCAAAAAGGTGTCCCGGACTGTGTCACATTTTTATTAGATCGACACGTGTCAAACTAAAATACTATTTACCACACATGATAATTTTTTCTAAACTTTCCCATCTTATCACTTCCGAAAAGATAGCTGCAACCATAGAACATGGAAAAATTATTTGGTACATCCCTTCCATGGATGACGCCAAAAATTACTTCGGACAATATCAAATGGGTTTCATCAATTTCAAAACCACAAATTTTTTATATAAATATATAAAAGGATATAAGAGAAGACGTATGTTCTTCAATTTCATATCCAGCGTATTCTAGTTAAACCCCAAACTGAATTAATTAATTTTCAGAATTTATGAGTATTTCAACTGATATGTTACTTCTATACCCCAACCATTGAAATCTGCAGTAAGATACCCTCAACAAGATTTAAGTTGCGAATTTTGTGAGGGATGAATGATGCGTATGTTTGGTTTTGGATGTGATAAAATTGGGGATGAAAATAGAAAATAATGGATAAGAATTTAAGTATAAAAATAAGATTGGGGTTCCCGTGTTGGTAATGGAGAAAAATGAGATGGGAAAATTAAATGAGATGGAGAAGAGGATAGAAGAGAAATAATCAGGTGTGGGTGCAAATAATTTTATTTGACAAGTGTCAATCTATTATAAATGTGACAAAATATGGGACAACCCACTTGGGACAGGGGATCCATTGCGCACAAAATGGAGCATCATTTTTAGTTTAAAATAAGTCTAATTGAATTAACTTAACTTCAGATGCAATTAAGGTCTATTTAGAATTATAGTAAAAAATATAAATTAAAATAATTATCAGTAACTCGTGTTAGGTTATAGTTTGCTATTTGCATCTTGAATGGTTTTGTGTTGTTGTGAGTTTAAAAATGGAACTCATCTTTCTTTTGATTCTTGATTTTATGATCATTGAAGATCATTTTACCGTTAAAATTGAGTAATTTGGAATTTAAGGTTGTTGGTTGGCTAAATGTTTTTTTTTATGTTTTTTAACTAGTGAATTTTGGGTTCAAATTTAAAACTGATTTTCCTATTGTTTCTCAATTTTATGACCTAATATCTTTCGAGCTACAATCGAAGATGTTAACAATTTTTTCAATGAGTGAGCAAATCTGCATTTTTCACATCGTATAAATTAGTTCATTTCATTAGATTAAATACTCGTTAATGATACACATTTGTTTACCCTTATATTAGACCATTTTGCCCAACGGACAAAATGTATACGTACATACTGAGCCTTTTGGCCATGTATAATTTTTGTATTAGCGAGCAACTCATAAAGAAAATAATTTCTTCTTATAAAAGAGGAGCTTTTTTGTTATCATTCCGTTTACATTTTTTTACTACTATGATTTTATTTTACACCATAAATTTCAAGTCTAAAACATAACCTTTATATCCAATTAAAAATTTGGCTAAATTATACTCTTTACTCCATTAAAATAGAATTTCTAGTTATACTTGCCTTGGAAACGTGAACATGGAGAGGAGAGCAGGACAAACATGGTGAATCAGAAGGGGCCCACTGGGCCCACAAACCCAACCGCTTCACCGTGCATATCCAATAAAGAAAATTCCAAAACCATTTGCATAGTAAATCCTGACCACAAACTCACTGGAGCCAACATCATCGAACAAATCTTGGCCCTTCCTTTAAAACAAAATTAAATTCCCTATCTCCACCAAATTTACTTTGGCCCCTAATCTTTCAATTTTTTTCATTTGCTTCTTAACCTTTGCGAGTTCCCGCTTAACTCCCTCGGCTACTAAAAATGTCACAAATCACTACATTTGAACGTTTGTCGACGGAATCTATTCAAAGGTTGTGTGACAAAGTGCGAAAACATTCAAAAATTGAGTGACAAAGAGAGAAAACGTTCAAATATTGGGTGAAAAAATGAAAAAATATTCAAAGTCACATCATCAAAACTGAATGAAATATTCTTAAGATTCTATTTTTTTGCATCTTAAGGAACAACTTAATATATATATATAATAGCTGAGGGAGTTAAGTGATAACTTGCAAAAGTTAGAAGACAAAATAAAAATATATTCGAAGGTTAACGGGCAAAGTGAAATTTTCTCTATTTTGTAATTCAGAAATGCGCCTATCTTGATGTTTACACTATGAAATTAAATTTCAGGCATATTAAATCATCCAGTTGTATACTATTTGACAAAATAATGGACACTTCGCATTATTGGAGGATGCATGCCGAGTTTTCGTCAATGGATGTGCAAAAAAGATGTAATATGTCAAAAATTTAATTCGATGATGCAAAATATTAAGATGATATAATTACGAGGTACAAAATGTCAATTAGTCTACATTTTGTCCTTCTAAAGTGGAAAAGTAAAATAAGGTAAATAATACAAATAGTAACATTTGTTTGCTAATTAAGACTTGATCAACTGGCGGTTCCTTAGATGCGTAAGCAATTACCTTTTCTGATAATTTAAATATATCCAGAAACAACAATGATAATTTATTCAATTCTTTCCTTTTTTATATCCAGTTCAATCTAAGGTGATCTTTACTGAATTTTTTAGGCATATTTATACTCTATCAATCTAGGTTATTCAATTTATGTAGTTGAGTAAATTTACACGTCTTTACCGATTGCTTCGTTTTTATGCAGATTTTTGTTATATTTATCATATTCCAGTCATTGACTTATACTTTTCCACCTTCTCAACTTTCTCTGCCCCTTTTTTTAAGTCCAAAATTGTTTGTAAATATAGCTCAAATTTCAGAGAGGATTACGTGATCTCTTTGCTTGCTCGATCAGCAATATTAGGATCTGAGTTCTAATTTTTAATTTATTTGTGTTCAGGTTATTTGCTTTCGATCATATTTCTTAGTATTTTCTGATTGAAGAGAGTGAAGAAGATGCTGGATAAATTTGGACCATTGATTTTTGTTTGGTTCGTTCTATGTGGGTCTTGTTTGGGTAGGTTTGTTGTAGAGAAAAATAATTTGAAGGTGACATCGCCAAACTCACTGAAAGATGTTTATGAATGTGCAATTGGGAATTTTGGGGTTCCTCAGTATGGAGGAACATTGGTTGGGTCTGTTTTCTACCCAAAATCCAATCAAAAGGCGTGTAAAAGTTTTGAAGATGCCGATATTTCCTTGAAGAATAAGCCTGGAGGCATTCCAATTTTCCTTCTCGCCGACAGAGGGGGTAAGGTTTTTCAATTTCATTTACCTTATGTTTTGAATGGTATTCAATGTTTATACTATCGATTTGTGTGAATTGGGGTCAATCTGTTCTATAAAAGAATAAGGTATTTGGAATCTGCAGTACTTTGTTCCTATTTTAGCTCCATTTGTGTAGTTACTTCAGGTTATCTTGTTTTGGTCAGTTAAATTAAGTATAAATTTTTCAGGAACATTTTTGGAAATAGTTTGGAAAGTTGTAAATCATAGAAATATGTTGCAGCTACTAATCTATTTATCGTTTCAATTGACTCAAAAGCAAAAAAAAAAAATTGATGTTTTTGGTGGGAAATGTATCGAAATTTGGATCCATGGATATAGGGACTAACATATCTTAGAAATGGAGATAAGTGATTCACATAACATGGCTTTGATGTTGATTTGAAAACTATAGAGCATTTATTTTTAGTTATGCTTTAAACATATTGGGATATTCGATTGTTACCTCGTCTTAAGAACTTATAATCCTAATTCACTTGTATTGCAGATTGTTATTTTACATTAAAGGCATGGAATGCTCAGAATGGTGGAGCTGCAGCTATTCTTGTTGCAGACGACAGGGTTGAGCCTCTTATTACCATGGATAACCCTGAGGAAGAGGATGCACGTGCAGACTATCTACAAAACATAAGTATTCCATCAGCTCTAATCAGCAAAGATCTTGGAGATAAAATCAAGAAAGAATTATCTAATGGACAAATGGTCAGCATAAATCTTGATTGGAGGGAGGCTCTTCCACATCCCGATGATCGAGTTGAGTATGAGTTCTGGACTAATAGCAATGATGAATGCGGTCCTAAATGTGAAAGCCAGTTAGACTTTGTGAGAAATTTCAAAGGAGCTGCACAGATACTTGAGCAGAAAGGGTACACTCAGTTCACTCCACGTTATATAACGTGGTATTGTCCTGAGGCTTTTATCTTGAGTAAACAGTGCAAGTCACAGTGTATCAACCATGGGAGATACTGTGCACCAGATCCAGAGCAGGATTTCTCCAGGGGATATGATGGGAAAGATGTTGTTGTGCAAAATCTTCGGCAAGCTTGCTTCTATAAGGTAGCAAAAGAAAATGGCAAGCCATGGCAGTGGTGGGACTATGTGACAGACTTTTCAATTCGCTGTCCAATGAAGGAGAAGAAGTATACTAAAGAGTGTGCAGATCAAGTAATCCAGTCGCTCGGTATGTCATATCCATTTTTCTGTGAATTTTATTCAGTAGTGATGGTTTCGATTTACTTTCAAAATTTCATAGTTTATAACAAGGGTCTCCGCAGTTATGCCTATGTTACTATACTACTTGTTTTAATCATCATATATCTAGGAGTACTTGTTAGGCGCACCTTATAATGATATATTTGTGCTTACACAAGTGTAATAAAGTAGCTATCTGGGATTAATTGACATTCTATTTGCTGGGATTTGGTGATTTAGCCCAAATAAACAAGCTATAATGTTTCTTTTCTTTTTATTTTTTCTTTTTGTTGTTGACTAAAATGCTTGTTAAATTTGATTACTCAATTGAAGCTAGTGGAACCAGCTGAGTATAATTATTTGTTTTACATTTCACATATGCTCATTGGCTAATACTTGAGTGCAGGAGTTGATGTTAAGAAGATAGACGAATGCATTGGAGACACTGAGGCAGATGTTGACAACCCAATCCTGAAAGCAGAACAAGAAGCACAGGTTTAGTAATCTTAAATGCCCTTTTTTTTGTAGCATTTTCATAACTGGTTCTGAAATAGCAATATTGCAATTGAATTTTCAGATAGGGAAGGGCGCAAGAGGAGACGTCACTATTTTGCCCACTCTTGTTGTGAACAATAGACAATACAGAGGTAGAGAACTTTGTCCACCACTCACAAAACTTTAGCATAATAAAATTGGATTTTCATGTGAATATCTCTAATTTTCAGGTAAGCTGGACAAGGGAGCAGTTCTCAAGGCCATCTGTTCAGGTTTTGAGGAGACTACGGAGCCCGCAATTTGTTTGACTAGAGGTCATTGTTTTTCTGTTGTATTTATAATATTCTAATGTTAAACTTTTGTGTATGTCGGAAGTTCTTTCTCGAATTAAGAAGTACAATCTTGAAATTTGTAGTTTTATATGTTTTCTTTTGGCACAGACATGGAAACAAATGAGTGTTTGGAGAACAATGGTGGATGCTGGCAAGATAAGGCTACTAATATAACTGCATGCAGGGTACTATAGTCATTTTAGACTTCACTTCAATATTTTGGCTGCCAACTGTAGTCTGATCTGCCTTAAATTTCCTTACAGGATACCTTCCGAGGGAGGGTCTGTGAGTGCCCCGTTGTCCAGGGAGTGAAATTCGTTGGTGATGGTTATACTCATTGTGAAGGTAATTAATTGCTTCTATATGTCCCTATATACATTCACTCATAACCATCTTAATCATCCAATCATTATGACTTCCCCCATTGTCGGGTAATTATTTTAAAGATTTTTTTGAACCTCACATGATTTTTTTTTATTAATAATGGGAAGAAAGTCCAAAGGAACTCTCCCCCTCTTCTCAAATTGGTGACATATCAGCCATTTACATTTGTTCCAAATGCTTAATTCTCACCCTCAGAGTGGATTCCTCATACTTCTTTCTTGGTTAACAGCTTCTGGAGCATTAAGATGTGAAATAAATAATGGCGGCTGTTGGAAGGGAACAAAGGGTGGAAGAACATATTCTGCATGCATTGTGAGTGTATTTATTTAGTTTGTTTAATATATAAAAGAAATTATTGTTTCAGATGTGATGAAAATTTGAATGCTTGATTGATATGTTTTAGGATGAGCATACAAAAGGTTGCAAGTGCCCACCAGGGTTCACAGGTGATGGAGTTAATAGTTGTGAAGGTAATAACATGATAGTTGCTTGCAGTTTATGCCATGGATTTTTCGCATGTTGGCTATTTTTTCAGTGGTTGACTTGGTTCTTTAATTTGGATGCATTTTAGATATTGATGAATGCAAGGAAAAGGTAGCATGCCAGTGTCCAGAATGCAGATGCAAGAACACTTGGGGAAGTTACGAATGCAGTTGCACCGGCAACTTACTCTACATGCACGAACATGACACGTGTATAAGTAAGTATAAGTAATTTCTTGTTTACTTAATCTGCAGAAATGTAATATTGCATGCTCTAAAATCCTGAATTTGAAAATATCGATTATTATGGCTTTTTCTTTTGGTGTTCTGTCTTCATTTATATAAAAACCTTAGTTCACCTACCTTCACCTGTTTTGTGTTTTTCTCCTAATACTTTTCTATGGTCTTTCCAGGTAAAGTTGGTGATACCGAATATAGCTTGGGATTTGTGTGGGTTGTCATTCTTGGTTTGGCCGTTGCAGGTGTTGCAGGATATGCTTTGTACAAGTATAGGATCCGGGTAAGCCTCTTAATTTTATTTTAACAATTGTATACCTAATCTTTCACAAATTGTTCTCATAACGTGATTTTATTTTTTATTTTTTTATGCAGAGATATATGGACTCAGAGATCCGAGCTATCATGGCGCAGTATATGCCCTTGGATAATCAAGGTGAAGTACCCAATCACACGGCCCATGGTAATGTTTGAAGATAACGATGATTATAGAATAACAAAGGAAAGGAGTATGTACTCCGCGTCACCAGTCACCCTCATTTATCTGGTTGTGTGATGTTTTTAAATGCAGTGTACAGTGCATATTTATCTATATTTTGTAGTGTACTTTAGGTCGTTTGGTGTAACCGTAGAGTTCTACTACTTCGTATAAACTCCCTTTGATTTGGGAAATTTTCCATGGATGGTTTTTTACATTGATGTCTATATTTCTTGGTTGAGCAAGTAATTATTTTGTGGTGGGTTGGCTCGTACAGAAACATGAAATTTTAATTGTTTATCCGTATAAAAGATATGAGAGAGCTGGGTCGTGGTATGTTTAATAATGTTTACTTGTTTAGAGTATTTGAAATGTTGCTGGCAAGTAAGCTGGTAAAATTGGTCACTAACTTGTGAGCCGGTTCTGGTCGACCTGCTCAAGTTTCAACCTTTCATATTTTTCATTGGGTTGAGTTGGAATGTGTTAAGATTAGTGCGTGAAATCAGAAACCCTGTTTGGATGTATCTTGTCTTGTTCAATTAGGCTGCATTTGGTTTCTGGATATTAGTGTATAAAAATAAGAATGAAAATGAAAGAAAAATGGAGTTCAATATTCTATTATTTGATGGGGGGAAAGGAAAATCTTCTTACGGTTTTACTCGTAGAATCAAACATAACCTTCGAATTTCCAAATTTCAAATCCTGAAAACTCTACTATAACAATACGTTACTCACAAATCCCACGTATAAAACACATTTTCTTAAATTTTTATATTTTAAGTTCTAAAAGACTTCGTATTTTTAATTTTAGAAAATCTGTAAGGACTCCGCGGCTCCGCATATTCAATTCAATTAAAACTCAATACAGAAGATATAATTCAATTTACTTTCACATTGTCAATCACACAAGACATAATAGGCACAAGCAAAAATACTTTTTCGACTCCATTTATTACCAGTTAAGTCTTTTTGTCTGATGTCTTTAAGTTCGATCCTCTCAAATGTCATTCTCGAAATTAATTACAAGAACCTTGAAGTGATTGTAAATTTGGAATCCTCTTTCAAGTAGACCTGTTCATGCATGATATCTGAAATACATTGATGCTTTATGCTACAATGGCAAAATGTTGCTCCAAACCTAGTTCCATGAGTTTAAGACTAAGAAAAAATGTAAAGGAAGTCGCTGTGTAGGAGCATATTGCTGTACGAAAAATCAGAGAAAGCAAAGGTGACCTTCTTTGCTATAAGCCAAGAAAAATAACAGAGCAAAGGTCACAGATTACACGTAACACAATCAATCATTGGTTTAAACGAGTAACTTGTAACAAGAAACATGCCGACTCTATTCTTTTCATTGTATCAGAGAAAGTGAGGCTTAATTTATTTTCTGAAAATCCTATAGCGTACCCTACTTAAATCAAAACAAGTAACATGGCGATTCTATTCTTTTCATTGAACCACAAATCCAGGTAATTGGTACAGAAATCGCCATCCGAGCAGATACATTTCTTGAAAGCTCTTTTCCTGAACACCAGAAAACAAGCCTGAAATAATAGGTAATATTTATTATTTACGTGGTAGAGAAATGGTGTAAGATGTGCATCATGTGCCAATTTACCTGGACTATGAGGGTTAATTTTCTGGAGCTGCTTCCAAATCAGATCTCTTTGACTGCCCTCCATCTCTAACGATCCTGTAGAGGTAGAATGCAACAACACCACCACTGCACGATCCAAACCAAATAAAGCCATTATTCTTGTGTATTTAGAGTACAAACAGACAACATGCTTGGTGTATTATAAACTCAAATCATTATTTACAAGTTAAGTCTTCGCTAGTTTTCTAGTTTTATGTTTTATTTTGTCTTAGACTCTTAGCTTCAACCTTT
Organism: Penstemon newberryi var. newberryi; assembly: GCA_030819805.1. NCBI lineage: Eukaryota > Viridiplantae > Streptophyta > Magnoliopsida > Lamiales > Plantaginaceae > Penstemon > Penstemon newberryi. The sequence continues at coordinate 11,527,150 of JAUALY010000002.1, read as the reverse complement.
TTAACTTTATGGTAGTTGATGTTTGACCTCTTATAGCGACAGTTAATGCTCATTTTTATTTCCTAAAAAAGCGTTTCCTTAAGTGTTATATAACATCTCACCCTTTAGACAGGTTTTCACACCGCAGTACTAATTCAAACAATTTTAAGTTGAAAGGGCAGAAATATATGTCATAGAGAATTGCATGGAACTACTAAAGAAGCAAGTAGAATTGTAGAAAACCAAAGAATGTTGACTATAATTTAAGGTTTCAGATGAAATTGGACCTGATGAGGGTTGCAAGGAAGTTGGCAACAAATGGACGCTGCAGAGAAATACAAAAGGTATAATGTTAGACTATGGCGGCTAAATATGCTGTTGACATTTATTTGTGGAATCAAGGTTAAACCGTAAAAGCAATCTTAATCTTACCATAGACAACAAGCGCAATTCCCTTATAAATAATATGGTAGCAATTGCTGCAGAGACAATGGTAAAAACATCAAAAATTGCAAAATGTCAGGCAATGCCCCAATATAAGAAATACAATATAAGTAATAAAGAGCCATCTACTTCCACTTCAGCCACCAAGGCAAAAAAATTATATCAATGAAGTAATTGAGAATAGTTGATTCTGTTCAAAAGAATAAGAAGTTTGAACGAGCAAATGGTATGACAAAAAACAAGGCTTTCTTATGACTTACGACTTCCAAGGACAAATTTCGAAACTAATGCATACAGAGCAAATAAAAATTACATATAGATCAGGCTTGTAATGAGTGTTCCTGTAGAAACCATAGCACAAACATGGTTTTTTCATAAAATACGGATGCATATTTCAGCGACTGTTCAATGAATGATAATTTGTTCTGGTGAGCACGTAACCAAGAAAACATCTTTTGGAGTACAAACTTGAAATCTAACAAAATTAATCGAGTATATCAAAAGGATTAACAAACATGTGACACAACACATGCTCCATGTAGTACTAGAATATAGCTTGTCAATAAACATTTTTCTTTCCAAACATAGCTCTATAGTAAGTGGTGGAAGTTATAACCGTGTATAATTCCAGTAAAAAACAAACCTGTTTGTCCTTTCAATACTAAGGGTGATGACTCTCCCTTCTTCCATGATCTCAAGCTTGATATGCTCAAGGCCAAAAGAGTGCCACCAAGTATAATACCAAATCTGATGGCAGGAATGCTACCAGTAAGCATAAAAGAAAGAAAGCCTCCACCAGAAAGAAATGCACCTAAACCATGTGCGATGGCATGAGAAAACAAAAAAGATAATCTCAAGTAAAGCATAATCACCACAAATAGACATTGGATGCAATCTATTATGCACTTTACCATAAGGTATTCCAACATAAAAGTCTCGCACTTTAGAGACGTCATTTAACTCATCAGTTGACGAAACAAAGGTTTCAACAATATCCTTCACCGGTTCAGGGGAATTCTCTGCAGCAGCAGCAAAATATTCTTTACTCTCTTCGGCAGTTTCTTTGGCTATCACACTCAAATCCTGTCTAGCCTTTTCTGCTTGAATTTTCAATTTTTCAGAAGTTTCTTTGAGAATGATGACAGCCTTTTCTGAATATAAATCATAGGCTTCCTTTGATATACTCTGCATTTTCAATGCTTGCTCTTTAAAAGAAGCGAGTGTCTGCTGCCATACCTCCTCTGCTTCTTGTTTTCCCGCTTTCAACTCCTCCTCCTCCTTCTCTATATCGATATCTGAAGCTTTCTGAAATCAGGGTACAACAAAATTATCCTTTATGTATTTAAATACCACAGAAAAGAAATTCTGAAATGTCACTGTTATATTGTAAAATAGTGAAGTCTGCAAGATAGTATTACGTGGAAACACTATAGGTACACAGTATAACTAAATTTAGCATTATTCTAAATCCAAATCCCCAATCCTGTGCTATAAGATACACCAGCAACAATTTGTTATGATGTGTCAAAATTAAAAAAACTGTATCACAAATTCAAAAATGCTCTCTTCAAAAGGATGAGTATTGCTATCACAATTATAAAACTAAATAAGAATATATACATTGCGAACACAAACACCAACAGTTATAATATAAGATGCAGAGAAGCTAATACATATTACCTTGCGTTGCATTGAGACACTTCCTCAGCGGTAATAGCCAGATAAACACAATTCTTACGAACCTAATAATTGTAAACTGACTTTTACATGTTGATAACTGTTAACTAAAAATTTGGCATAATCAAATTCTAAACGTTTACATAACTCAAGTTCCCAAATATAGTACAATACATAAACTAAGACCATAAGAATTCAAGAAAAAAACAAAAAATTAAAAAAATGGAATAAATGGAGAAAATGATGAAAATTAGTTTTAAGTGAACTCACCGAGTCTTCATGGGAGGCGGCAAACGAGTACACAGAGCGATTCCGCACATTACGCTGCCGCAAAGTAAGGCCTAACCCTTTCGGAGTCGCCGCCGCAGTTGATAATTTGCATTGGATTTTAGCTCCGCAAAAAGCTTCAAACCCTATCCACACCGGCGGCGCGTTGCACAACGCCATAGAAGAAGAAGAAGAAGCTCTGTTCAAGCTAGGGTTAGGATTCCTAAACGTGATCGATTCTAATCTCATATTCACCTAAACTCCTAGAGAGAGAGTTTCGTGTGTATGCTTTTAGGTGAGATTTATGTTGGTGATTTTTGAAGAAGTACCTGAAGAACACAGTGAGCGAGTGAAACGCATAGGTATTTCAAGTAAAACGACACGTGAGCTGAAGGGTTGGATTGGGACCAACTGAATCTGGTAGCTGGGTTTGTAATATTTGGCTCGCCTTGTTTCGGACCCAACCCAGACCCAAATCTAGATTCCAACCATGTCAATTCACACTTTTTAACCCTCTTGGATTGTTTAGATAAATATATGGTTTATTGGAACCCATTTTTATATTTTGTTAGTTAAATTTCATAGAAACTTTAAATAAAAAGAGTTACAAAGTTAAAAATTGGAAAACTCTCATCACAACAAACATCAACGAGAATTAAATGTAACAGAATACAAATTAATAAATCCGATCAATCGAAGTCGAACACCCACATATAACATAGATTTTATGACTGATGAACATGTAACATACGTTGTACAAATAAAATATTAATGAGGTGGAGAGAACTGATTAGTTTAGTTATTTTTTGAAACGAACTGTTGAAAAAATCAGTTAGTAAAACATATTTTACAATATTAAGTAACACGACAAATGCCAATGAGACAATTAGATCGTAGCTTAGTGATAATCACTGGCAAAGTTGATGTCCAGGACCAAGATTGAAATGATTGATTATGAATGTGTTTTTAAAAAAAGAAAAAAAATAACACAACAAATATCTCATGGCCTACCCTGAATGATAGTCATTGACCCTTCAATTAAAATAATTACAAAACGCGGCTATTTGAGACCCCATAATATAAAAATGGCGAGTATCAAATTTCAAGATGATCTCAAACTTATCTATTACTATCATTATCATTTGTAGATGTTTTTATAATATTAAAATTAGAAGAAGATCTCAAACATGTTAGTCATTTTAACTTTGTATTAGGGCAAGCATAAGAATAAAACCATGATAGGCAAGGAAGGTATAAATGCAAATCCCCTAAAATGCACTAATGTAAAGCTCAACTTGTTTCTAAAGCAAAGCATTACTACTCATTTCACTCAATTTTCACATGTCCCGTTATAGCTGAAGAAGTGTCACTTTTCGAAAAAGAAAAAAAAAAAAAAAAAATAGTGGGCCGCGCAAATCACTAAAATGGGCCGCACTATTCTCTGGACTTGTAAGTCATAATTACTTAAAGTCTATATAGATATGGGCTTAAAATAATTTGGTCTGCGAATTGAGTGGGAAACCTGCTATATTAAGAATAAGAAAATGGGCCCAAATAATTATATATTGGAAGTAGGGCTGTCAATGGGCCGGACTCGGACAGAATCCGATTTTCATTTCTTCTATCCGAATCCGAATCCGCCCAGATCTTGAAAAGTAGTAACCGGATCCGAATAAATTATCAGGATCCGTTTAGCATATTTAGCAATAATTTTTTTTCTTTCATTTTCCTTCAAATCACTTGTAGATTCCACCACCATGAATTGAAAATGTAATATTTTACTTATTTTATCAAAACTATTGTCTGAAAATTATAAAAGATGGAATATCGTGAACAAATATAAAAGAAAAAAATTAGAATAAAAGAATAAATAAAAATATGAATAAAAAAAGATAGAAACTGGGAAAAAAAAAAAAAACCCAATATTGAGTAATGTAATAGAAGAAAAAAATTGGAGGAAAAGTAGAGGGAAGATAGCGGCTACTACATAGATGAATGGTTAGGGTTTTGATTTTTCTTATTAAATAACATAAATTAATATGTTTTAGGCACAACTAGTTACCAGATCAGTCCAACAACACATCTCATGCATTTCTTTTTAAGATTATTTTTAATATGGTAAAAGATTTTAGGGTAATATAGATAGTTTTATTTTTATTTTGGTTTAAATACATAATATATAAACAACATATAGTAATATATATCGGATACGGATTTGTAACGGATCGGATCAGCCTAGATCCAAATTCTCTCCATATAATTCGGATTATGTACAGATCTTCTTAATTGGATCAGGTCCATCGGATCACTAATCGGACAATTATCCTAATAAATCGGACGAGATTCGGATCGGATCCGGATCGGAATCTGCCCCGTTGATAGCGCTAATTGGAAGTAGTATGAAATTAAAAAGAAGGCTCAATTTCTCATGGCATGGGAGTCAAAAACTCTGCACTCGAAGAGTAATAGTGTCTCCGGTATTAAAACTTGAACAGCGCGCCATTCACTTCACTTCACTTCACGCCACTCAATCTTTTTCAACTGCTGTTTAATGCAAATGAAACAGCAACAGCTGAGAAGATATTACTCCATTATTTAATTGATCCAATTTCAACCAAAAGAGGAAGAAATTACTATATATATAGTAGTTTAAGTTTTGTCTAAAGTAAAAAATAACTACTAAGATTGTGACAAATGTGCAAGAAAATATATATAATTAAAAAGGGAGAAAGTCTTGTGCATTAAATATTATAGGAGGATTTCATTCAAAATTTTGTTTAAACACATTGATTTTAATTTACGTACCCATCAAATCAAATCAGAATATAATTAAATCTAATTTAAGAAAAAAATTAAATCAGGAATAAAACATCAAGAAGGCTTCAATTAAGACAAAATACTTGCATAGTGTATTTTTTATTTGCAAAAGGAGAAAATTGTCACCTCCACCAACCCATTTCACTGCCAATTTTTTTGTCAACTGTGGCAATCCAAGTTTAATTTTGTCCAACCCATGTCTCTGGAAAATAAAATGACATTTTTGTATTATTATAGTTTATTGTAGAGTACTACTAGTTAGGCATAGAACAGAGCAAAATTGGAACTAGTTGAACTTGAATTTGACCCGTATGCTTAACCCTTATTCTCTTGGACCATTCGATATATACAAACAAAAGGGTTTGGATTTATTCTTTACTGAGATCTTTCCACGATGAACGTTAACGTGCATGTGCTGCAACTTTATATATCATCCATCATGTACCAATTTAATTTTATTAATTATGTAAAATACTACTACTAGATCATATATATATTTCTTTCGCTAGCTTATCATTTAGTTACATGTGTTAATTAAAGTTTGACTGGATTTACTTTTTTTGAATGAAGTTGTAATTAAAGCACAAAAAATGGGCGCAAAGTCCAATTCCGAAGTGGAGGAAAGCAAAGTGTAATAAAGACTCCACACCACTCCAGAGCACAGACAACTCCTTTGTTTACGCCGTTACTTACACTTCAAATCTCCATTCCTTCATTAATGACTTTCCCCACTCCCGACATATGTAATTTATTTTTAATTTAATTGCTTTTCGATATGAAATATGGCTGGTCAGCGCTTGGAAATTCTCCTTCTGTCCCAAATTATTTGTCATTTTACTTCTTTTCACACATATTAAGGTACCTACTAAATATCCTCAGTTTTAGGGGAAAAATTATTTATACACCTAAAATACTCTTATTCTTTATTTATCTCACCATTAGTTATTTACATTATTTAAGCTATGTTTGAATTTCATATATGGTTTGTAATTGTGTTTGAGCTTAGTTTGATTATTTAACAAACCGAGTTCAATAAAGTTTTTACTAAATAAAATTCCAGTCGAGTATGATCAAGTAGCGTTTGATTTTCACCCTAGTCGCAAACAAGGATCCTTGTGTTAAAACACTAAGTACCGGCTCGATAAAGCAACGCAAGGGAAACTGAGGGATCAATTGGAACTCGACGTTGCAGATAATAATAGTACCTAAGAAAATTACTAATTAAAAAAATACCTTATCTAAGAGAAAACTGTAATGAATTTCGGTATAAATAAAAGTTACAAGAAGAGATTTCGTTGCCTTGTTCATTTTGCAAGTCATAACTCTGCAAAAATAGATGAACAATACACCAATAAATCCAATTCAAACTTCAATCAAATAGAAATTTTTGTGTCACATTAGTCCATGGTATTTTCAAGAAAAAAAAACCGATACTTTAGTAATTCTAGCTTGCATGGAATATTATAAGTATATTAGCGAGTAAACTTATTAATTAACATTAATTTTTCACTAAACAGAGGAGGATTTAGACAGGTAGGTACTTCAGAAAAAGCAAAAAGGTTAATTTCATCTCTCTCTCTCTCTCTTTCTTTTCTCTTTGATGTTATTATGAATATCATCAACCGCACTGACAAACGCTTTAATGGGACTCACCATCATAACTGCTGCTAAAATTTGCATTCGTTAGATGTTTCTAAAACTCTGTCTCAATTCAATTTCCCCTTTTTCTCTTTCTCGATTCTCACTCCCCGCATTTCCATTTCAATTAATTACTTACCTTTCCACATTCATTCTAATCTTCAACTACAAGCCATATCCAGCTACCACTATTTTACCATCTTTATTTCAAGACTTTCTTGAATTTGTTCAGTAGCAGATGGTATTCACAACTTTCTGAAAGAAAGAAAAAAAATGTGTGTGATTTCGAACATAGTGTCTGTTTTAATTTTGTTTCCATTACTTTTAGCTCAATCTTTAGAACCAGCTTTCAACGACGACGTATTGGGCTTGATAGTCTTCAAAGCTGGTTTAACTGACTCACAATCAAGGCTAACCTCATGGAGAGAAGAAGATGACACCGCTTGCAACTGGGTCGGAGTTAAATGCGACCCGAATTTGAACCGGGTCACCGAGCTGATTCTTGATGGGTTTTCTCTATCCGGGCACATTGGAAGAAGCTTGACAAGATTACAGTTCCTTAGGGTCTTATCATTATCAAGAAACAATTTTTCAGGGACAGTAAATCCAGCTCTTGCCCAATTTTCAAGTTTGAAAATTTTAGACCTGAGCGAGAATAATTTATCAGGGGTAATACCGGAAGAGCTTTTTCAACAATGTATGTCCTTAAAGGTAATTTCACTTGCCAAGAACAATCTCACAGGCTTAATCCCAGAGTCATTAACTTCATGCTCGAATTTAGAAAAGGTTAACTTTTCATCCAATTTTTTATCAGGTCAGTTGTCTTCAAAACTATGGTCTTTGAGCTTTGTTAGAGTTCTTGATTTGTCTGAAAATTTGTTGGAGGGTGAGATTCCGACAGGGATTGAGAGTTTGTATAATTTGAGAGCTATTAGTTTAAGGAAGAACAAATTTGTAGGATTTCTGCCTGAAAATATTGGAAATTGTTTACTGTTGAAATCTGTTGATTTTAGTGGAAATTATTTAATGGGTAGTCTTCCTTTATCAATGAGGAAACTTGGGTTGTGTAGATATTTTGATGTTAGTGAAAATTCATTAACAGGGGAGTTTCCTGATTGGATTGGAGAAATGAGAAGCCTTGAGTTCTTGGATCTTTCTGCAAATAATTTTTCTGGTCGAATACCAAATACCGTAGGCAATCTTCAATCCTTAAAAGAAGTGAATTTGTCGAGTAATCAGTTTGTAGGAAGCTTACCCGATTCTTTTAGGGGTTGTGTAAACCTTAAGGTTCTTGATTTAGGCCATAATTTGTTTTCTGGTAATCTACCCTTGTGGGTTTTCGAGTTAGCCCTGGAGAGTTTCTGTGTTTCGGTTAATAGATTCAATGGCAGCGTAAAATTTTCTACGCCTCCGGTACTATCTTATCAAAGCCTTCGAGTCTTGGATTTTTCATCAAATGAGTTATCCGGTGAAATTCCATCAAATATTGGAAATTTCAGTAGACTGGAGTTCTTGAATGTGTCTAAGAATTCATTCATCGGTTCTATTCCAGCGAGTTTAGGCGAACTTAACTCGACACGTGTTCTTGATATGAGTCACAATCGGCTAACTGGAGCTATTCCAATAGAGATTCGGAATTGTTCATCTCTAAGCTCTTTGTAAGTTCTTTTTGTCACTTCTATAGTATTTATTACTTTTGATTGAATGAGTTATTTTTGTTTGAGATCTTTTTCTTGCGTAGGATCTTGTCGGAGAACAACCTCACGGGTCCGATCCCAGATGCAATAACAAGCCTGTCGAATCTTGAGTTTGTGGATTTCTCATTCAACAACTTGTCTGGAAATTTTCCGAAAGAATTGACTAATCTATCCCACCTTACTACCTTTAATGTCTCGTTCAATAACCTTCAAGGGGAACTTCCGATTGGAGGTTTCTTCAATACTATCCCTCCCTCGTCTGTAATCGGTAATCCATCTTTATGTGGCTCCATTGTAAAGCATTCTTGCCCTTCTGTCCATCCAAAGCCCCTAGTGCTAAATCCCAACTCTTCTAACTCGAAAAATGGGCCTCTTTCTTCGAGTTTTCACCATAAAAGAATAATACTTAGTCTATCTTCTCTCATCGCCATTGGAGCAGCTGTTTTTATAGCACTTGGAGTAGTTACGGTCTCTATTCTCAATATGCACGCTCGGAATTCGATGGCGAGGTCCGCTAGTGGATTCACATTCTCAGGAGGCGATGAATTTAGCCCCTCTCATGACACAGAAGCTAATTATGGCAAGCTTGTAATGTTTTCTAGTGATGCCGATTTTGAGGTCGGGGCTCAAGCTTTACTCAATAAAAATTGCGAACTTGGGCGCGGAGGATTTGGCTCCGTTTACAAAACAGAGCTCCGAGGTGGGCGACCCGTGGCAATCAAGAAGCTTAATACTACGAGTTTGGTGAAAAATCAAGAAGATTTCGAGAGAGAAGTTAAGACTCTCGGAAAGATTAGACACCCGAATTTGGTTTTAATCGAAGGGTATTATTGGACACCATCTTTACAACTCGTAATCAATGAGTATGTCTCTCAAGGAAGTTTACATAAACATCTACACGAGGGAGAGTCGGGTAATTATCTTACGTGGAAACATAGGTTTAGTATAATACAAGGTACAGCAAAAGGGCTTGCTTGTCTACACAAGATGAACGTTATTCATTACAACATGAAGTCATCGAACATTTTAATAGACGTTTCTGGTGAACCAAAGGTCGGAGATTATGGGCTAGCTAGGCTATTGCCGGGCTTAGATCGTTATATCTTAAGTAGCAAGATTCAAAGTGCACTTGGGTACATGGCTCCCGAATTCGCGTGCCAAACGGTGAAAATTACCGAGAAATGTGATGTTTATGGATTTGGGATCTTGATTTTAGAGATTCTTACGGGGAAAAGACCGGTCGAGTATATGGAAGATGATGTGGTCGTGCTTTGTGATATGGTGAGAGGAGCTTTGGATGAAGGGAGAGTAGAGGAATGTATTGATGAAAAGTTGAAGGGTGATTTTGCGATTGAGGAAGCTATTCCGGTGGTGAAGCTTGGGCTAATATGCGCCTCTCAGGTTCCATCTAACCGGCCTGATATGGAAGAAGTTATTAGGATTTTGGAACTTATACAATGTCCTAGTGAGAGTCAAGAAGAATTGGAATGATTTTAAATTTGGAAATTATTTTAAGTTAAAAGTGTTGTTTTGTAAGAAATACACTGTCATATTTGCTAGTGGTGTTTTTTTGAATCCTATGTACTTTTTAGCAAATTATTGTTCGATACAAATGTTTTTTCAGCATAGACATTTTCCTTACTTTATAATACTGAATGCAAGGGGATAGATTTCAGATGTATGTGAATGAATTTGTGCAAGTAATGACTTATTTGAGTAAGATAAGATAAAACCTTAACAACCCTTTTTGCTTATAAAACAATTTTATTGATTATGACACCAATCCTAAAAGGACAGATAACTAATTGTTGGTCAGGTTGTTGCGAGTTCACTTGAAATATACAGTAACATTTTATTTTAGTTCCACGTCACCGGACTCTCAATACTTTTGCTCCGCGTCTTATAAAATCGGATATATTGGGTTAATTATAATATTTTTCAGTTTTGGCTCTATCTAATTTGGAACGGAATGTAAATATGAGATAGTGCTATGGGACCAAAAGTGTAAACTGGAGTTATTATACAAATTTACACTTTTGCCCTTATATTACTTACATTTCAAGGGAATGCCAAAACATCATTTGCAATCAGAGCAAGCAAAGATTTAAAAAAAGGCAACATTTACAGGCATTATTATGTTTCCATCCATATGCTCTTCAGCAGCATCATGCTGTGTAAGAAAAAATTGTTGTCAAAAGAAGGCCCATCATAAAAAGGGTTTTCAGAAGTCAGAACCAGCTGGGTTTAAGAACCAAAGATAATAATTATTATACATATATAAAAAGAAAATCAGTTTCAGGTGTTGAAACATTTCTAAAAGCAGAACATTGTCATTGTACTAGATGAACAATAACAATAACTGTTGTAAATTGACGAAAACATCTAGGGTTTTGTACAAAATGTTTAATTGTTGGAAGAATTCTATATTTCACCTTTTTGGTTTACTTTAATGGGACAAAATGATGGAACCATGCAACAACTTCCATTTAAATAGCTAAGTTGGGTGATGGGGGACCCTGAAAGAAAATTGCTCAATTGGTATTAAATTAATCATTATGGAGATTTAAAGTGAAGCGTGCAATTCATATCTCACCATTTGGAAAGGTTAGGTTTTTTTTTTTTTTTTGATCAAAAACTTTATTATCATCAACTAGAGGAGTGCAGATTTAGGAACAACCTTTTTCAAGTGGTTCATCTCAAGACTATTATTAGTTTAAAAATAGATTGGATCTGGATTCGGATTTGATCTCATCAGCCTTACTCTATATGTGCATTCATTTATTTTAACAAATCAAGAATCTATTGGATTTTCAAAATATAAAATCACATCCCAATCCATATATAAAATAAGATCTAATGAAATCCCTAGTCTCAAGGCCACATTCTTTTAACTCTGATTTACGTGTAAAAACTTTCTTCATTGTTCACAAATCACTATCTCTAATATAGAAAAGATTAATGTCCAACATTGTTATCCGCTTGCTACGGAATATTCATTTATAACGATCAAAATTAAAGTAATGTTGTGAGGTAGAAATTTGGACATAAAAATAAGATTATGAATAAAACTATGAACTCATACCATGTCAATCTGAAGATAAGACATTGACAGCATAACTTATGAAAAATAAATCTGAAACTGATGAGATATCAGACTTTACATATTCATTGAACAAACAAAAATTGTACAAAAAAATAGATAAACAAAGAAGAAAAAGTGTCACATTTGCGTTCCCTATTTTCTCCAAAAAAATACACTTCTTTTTCCAACCCCAAAACTTTTCTAGTATAACATATACGATCACTAACCAACAATATTACTATACTGAGAAGCAGAGTGTCAACATTTTCCTATCATGGCAAAGAGAATAAAGAAGGCAGTATAAATTAACATGGACTTTTTCGTCATTTGTTATGTGTATATCTTCCTCGTGGACATGTACTCCTAGTCGTCCCAGTCATTATCCCATCCATCTTTCTTAGAAGACCTAGCGGTGAGGCCATCCCCAGAGATGTTTCTAACTCGGTGCCCTCCAGGTGATTTTACGGCACTGTCCTCATCCCAATCATCATCGTCATCCCAATCATGGTCCCAACCTTCTGCTGCATCCACATTGACAGCAGAAGAAGATTCCGGTAATCCCATTTCGAGTTCTTGATATGGGATTCCGTCTTGCCTGCCCCTCTTCCTTAATTGGCAGCAAGCCCATGACCCTCCAAAAACTATTGCTAAAAGAAAGAATGCGTAGGCAGCATAGGTTGGGGTAACTTGCTTAGAGTAGAACGAGAGTTCTTGGATGAAGTACTCTACAGAAACAGGATGAACCGAGGGAAGCACACACTTGGCGTTATTTGAATTCACTATTAATTCATTGTTTTTTACCACAGTTGACGATATATACACCTACAAAAATAAGATGCAGAAATGAGGAGGTGACACAGAAAAATTCAAATAAGAACATATATTTGGAACTAAGGTCATAGTTCACATGGAAAGTATAAATGACAATTCAAATGTCTGCTTAACAAGGGAGATGTTATAGCTTCAAATAAAGCTAACATTGTCTTATATATAAATTATTTTATATCCTTTTCAAGGAAGCTGCAGTTTTAGTAAGAAAGATTAGTCAGCGGTAGGAAGAAGCACCGAAAATGAGCCTCTAATAGATTGAGAAAGAAAAGAGGAGTACAAAAAAGAGCAATGAAAAGAATGCTAAAAACCGAATCAGCTAATTGGAGTTCGTCAAGCTCTTGGAGCATCTAGGCATCACAGTTAAAACTGCCTAAAGATTTAGTTGAGAGGAAATCAACGTGTTCCAAATACAAAAATTTGATGAAGCATAAAATTCCCAGGCAATATTCTCAATCCAAAATGGACTATTTGATTGCCATCAGGGTAATGCGATGATACAACTTTCTCGAATTCTAAAATATTAAATGTTGTTTTCATGTTTTAATTGCAATGAAACTTATCGCCATATACACGATCCATATTTCTAACATGATTACCATGTACAGTTTACTTGGAACATTGCCTTAGTGTAATCTAAAAATTTCAACGTAGTCTCCACTTTCATGAAGGGCATGTTTGACAGGATTTTGTATTGTTATCTTACCCTTTGTTACAACCAAAAAAGTAAAAATATATAGCTGGACGTTCTTCAATACTTCTCCTCCCCTCAATAATTATATACTTTTTCCTCCCATGAAATGAATATACCACAAAAACGCCTTCTCAATTAACAAGAAAGATGGTTTCCATAGAATGATGATAGTATTAGAATCGCTCTTTCCATGAGTTTAGGCCATTATCTCCCACAATGGTTCACCATAGCTTTCCATTCAGGCTGAACCCTCTTCCTCTTTCATTTACATGAACTCTAAAAACCTCTACCAAATAAGTTTGTTCTTATGTTGTGCATCATAGGAGAGTGTTTTAATTCATACTTGTCCAACATCACCTTTAAGCAAACAAGAAGAAGATGACACTTCATCATTCTATGTCTTTGCAGCACCTAAACTTCCTGAAGGCACTATGACCAGTTTTACAATTTGACTTTAGTCTGTCATAACTATATTGTAGAATCATTGATCAAGAGAAAAGTTCAATTACTCATAGTGCTAAAGAATGATAATTATTTTCTACTTCAAAAATTAAACAGCCCTGCACTTTTAGACGAATATCTTTTCCGGTGGCTGCAGAAATATCTATGCATCATAAGGTTCTTTCTTTCTCTTTCTTTTACTATTTCTGTTCCTTTTTCGTGTAGTTTGTGAGATGCATCAACTATATAGCATAGCAGAGGTCCATAGCAGTGAGATATTAGAAGGACAACCAGGTTTAGACTGAAAAAATGGTCCAGAGATTCCAGACACAACTACAAAGTTGTCAAAAAGTATAAGGGAATTGCCATGGTATAGTCAATGAAGTGAATCTAACATAACATCCAAAAAACACTAAACAGATTTTTTTTTTAATTTTCCATATCAAGTATCAAGAAAAGTCCTAATTCCTCACATCAAATTAGAACTTATAACTCTTTTCTGTATTTAACAACCAATACATCCTACCCCGAAAGTCTTTGCTTCACCGTATATTGATTTTAGACAGCGGATATAACCAGGATTTTGAAGCCACACCAAGTTTTTTTATAACAAACCCTATGAATAGACAAACGCATTTGAATATTCTAAACTTCCTCTAGCATTAGGGTTTTTGACACTTCGCACCCTCAGATTAGGGGAAATAGGCACTAACCACCCTCGAAACTCAAAATTGGCACATTGCACCCTCAAAAGTCATTAAACATAACAAAATGCAACCCCTTCCCTTTTCCATCCAAAAATATTCACCTAAAAACATTTCTGCAGGGGCAAAATTGGTACTTCCTAATAATGAACAGAAAAAATACTTATTCTCCGACCAAAAATGTTAACCCTTAACTCCTTGAATTTATTTGGTAGATAACATGCACTAGAGTTTGTATATGTGTGTGTGTATATATATATATATATATACGTACTCATTGTTCTGAATTATGAAGCTCAGTACACTTCACATGACATGCATACAAATCCCTTTTGTTCCCCATTGTTCAAAAGCAGCAGACATTTTTTTTGGAGCTTGATTAAGTTCTTTTATTATTTTATCAAGCATTATTGTAAGTATATTATAGAATTTATAGTATGTTCTGAACCAATAATACTAACATGGAGCATGGACACACATTATTTGTTATTGGTTACTGGATCATAGCACAACTGTAACAAGATTTGCTTGTACCTATTTTGTCAAATTTTCTCTCCGTCATTGATACAAAATATCGTTTATCTCAAGTAGAGAGAACAGAATATATCCCTCAACTTCGGTTTAAAAGTTCTGAATTCTGATAATGTTATAGATAATGTAGTTTGCTTGTTTACCATCATTTTTAAATGACTAACATGCCATTCTTTTAAAAATCCTTATGAACCTCTGCTCTTGGATAAATATTTTAAATGAAAATTCTTTGCCTGAAAGTTTTTCATCAATCCTTTTATACCAGCAGGCTCATAGCAAGCAACTCAAAAATAAAAAAATAAAAAAAAAACCAATATGCATTATTGGGAGCAATCTCTAGCATTATTGCCATTAACTTTCTGTATGTCATGGTTGAATTTTCAAATAGCAATTAGAGGATAAGAAGGGCCAAAGTAACTTGAGAAGTGTAGGGGGTGAAGAATGAAAGCGTGGGGAGGTGGAGATCTAGTTAGAAAACTCAAAGCGAATTATGTTCATGATGACGGTCAGGATTTTGAAGTACCAATTTTCCCCCTGCAGAAATGTTTTCAGGCAGACATTTTGGCTGGAAAAGGGAAGGGGGTGCATTCTGGTATGTTTAATGATTTCTGAGGGTGCAATGTGCCAATTTTGAGTTTCGGGGGTGGTTAGTGGCTTAGTGCCTCTATAGAAACTCATAGATTCCTTTTTTCGTTTAATTATCTTATTCCCACTATTTTGTTATTTTTTCAACTAATACAGGAAGCTTTAAAGTAATCCAGTTTTTATGCAAAGAATTTTCCAAATAATATACTAAGTTGAAAAATAACGAAGTTATCTTGATTCCTTAGTATTTTCTAATTCCGTTTCAGCTCTGACAACAACATCGCATACACACACCACACACACAAAGAGAGCAAGTAAAACAAATAATATTCAGATTTCAGAGAGTAAAAATATTGTTCAAAACCATGTTTGTTTTTCAAATCAACATAGAAGTGTTAAAAGATGAAGAGACATTAACAGCCAAACACTAAGAATTTGTCAAAACCTTTAGAATTTTTATGCTTATGCTAAAGCTTCAAAATAGCAATTTGTACTCTATTCTTTCACATTCAGGGAGAAAAAATGATATGTGATTCGTCATCTATAACACACTCGCACACAACCAACACACGAAATTGTAATTGTTCAATATGCTTCCTAAAAAGAAGATTCCCAGCAGCACAGGTGACAAATGAGATGCATCATATAATAAAGAAAAAATACATCAGAAAAGAATAAAGATCCATACCGTATGAGTGTCGTGTTTGGGTACATCAAAAGCCGCCAAATCGTTTTCCAAAGAATTAGGAGATTTGATATTAACTTTCAAAGTACTTTCCCCTTCATTTAGCACCATGAGTAACATTTCTTCGGACCCTGCAAAAATTTAGTACATTGATGTTATTTCTTCTCAAGAATCGCTAATTCTCAAATTGAGAACCTTATCAACCAAACAAGTCCGCCCTCAGTGTCATTACATACAACTTAGTAAGGTAAAGTGGATAAGCAATCTAAGCCATTCCCTTCCAGAACAGGATAGCTTTAATGCAATGCATGTACACTAATTTCCCATTAATTCGATTAGATAAACATATATAATTGTCAGCAGATGGATTATAAGGATTGTGAATCTTTAACTTTTATAAGGCATTTGACCATAAAGAAATTCACGGCGAAAACGAAGGTCCAATTTAGTTCAATATTCACATGGATTATGACATTATTTGGGGACGGATACATGAGATCAATCAGTACCATCGTCTTCTTAACTCCAGGTGAGCAGACATGATGTGAATTTTTCAAATGGAGAACCTAATTTCTAAGAAACACATCGCCTTACACAAATTTAGAATTGAATAAAGTTGATAGGACCACAACATACAACTAAGCCACTGGCCAATGCTATCACCCAAATGAAAAAGCAAAAGTATTAGTTTATGTTCTCCAACCTAGTGAATTACTCTCATCCTTCTCTGAGTCCTTTGCCAATGGCAGAGAGGACTACTCACAGCTTTAACACTTGAATTAGACACCAGTATACGTTTGATTATGAAAGGCTCTTCTACAACATCAAACTACAAGCACCAATTACTAATTCAGCACCCAGTATAACATAGCTGCAGGTCTAAAACTTCCTGTACACCATAGCAATACAATTTAAACACCAAAGCTATACATTTTTATACAAAAAGTTAGCCCACTAAATTAAAGATAGGATATAGCAACTTAATCAAAGGAATGAGATGCTCCTAAATTACTAAAATGAAGTACTACCATTGTTCGAGGTTTTAATGCAGGCAATCATGTCCTTGTCCTTGCAAATACTCAATGATTTCTCACAATTGCCATTGTCGCCCAACTGTGTGGAGGATCCATTGACTGCCTTCCCCTCTTTGTGATCAGCTTGATTAACATTCTTCTCACCCGAAGGTGGGCTTGGTGCACCAGATGTTTCATTGTGGTTCTTTGGGCCCTTAGGATCAATAGGCAGTGTCTTATTATTATTATTATTATCATTACTACTACTATTATTATTCTGATTGCTTATATGAGATCCTGTGTTATTCACTTTCTCAGAATTCACTTCATTTATTGGCTTCGTATTTGACTCGTTTACTGTACTGACCGGGCTTCCGATTGGCGAAGCCTACAAACAAATTCACTTCCAATGAAAAAACTTCATTCAGTTAAATTAAAAGAAAAAAACTTCAACGCAAAACGAGATGAGAACATTACCTGTGGATTGATGGAAGCATTGTTTGATTCACTAGAAATCAATTTGCGAATATTAAAAACTACAGAAGCATTACAAGTGTTTGAAACAAGTATGGAAATGAGAACAGCGACAATAAATCCATTCCTATCCATTCTCCGAACTCAGAGTGAACAAATTCGATTCTCTTAACTTGTTTCGATTATATATACCGAAACGAAGTTAAAGTACACATTTTTACAGCAGAAATATCAACTGTTGACTAAAAAAGCTTAGGTTCTACGCAGAACGTAACAAATTACTATTGGCAATGGAAAGTGAATTTGTAGTTCAGCTCAAATCGTAGTGCAATTAAAAGAAAAATTAGAGGTGGATGAGGATTGAGGAAGAAGGGAATTAGGATTTGGGATTTACGAAATGTGGATCTGACCAAGAACGAAAATTTGAGAGAGTGACGAGGGCAATAGTGACAATTACACTCCAACTAATTACTTTATACGTGACGTGTAGTTGACAACTTGATCCAATTAAAAGTGGATACGTATGTACTCTCCATAGTTGGGCCTTTGGGCTTTTCTGTGAAACACAATAAAAATGACCCGGCTCGTTATTTGGTTAGAAATAACTAGGCCGAGTGACCAAGAGGCCTGTCAATGGAGCAGATCTCAACCTGAATTCGTCCTAATTTATTAAAAAAATTATTTGGTTAGAAATTTAATGTATATGTCAAGTGCATATGAATTTAAATCGATTCAATCATATTCAAACAATAATAAATAAATTTTTTTTATAGATAATATTAATTATGTTTACTGTCAGTTTAACATGACATGATTTATAAAAAAAATGACAGTTAATATTTCACTCATCTCATCTTTATACATGTTTTCACCTTATAATAAGAACTCATTCGAAAGCGTAAACTAATTGAATTTAAAATGTGACCTTAAAATAATTGTAGAAAAATATATTATGGAGATGTTTGAAAGTAAAGATTTTATATCCAAAAAGGACGCAAAATTCAATGGAGTCCAGATAAAATCGGTCGGACTCATAAATTTCAGGACATACCAAGATCCGAGTTTAACTCGAATCTAATCTAATACAAATGAAGGGTTGCAACAGTTGATAGTTTATGAGGGAGTTAATGATAATTTACCCTAATGTAATTTTTATAATGTTCAATTTACCTCCATGTGATTTGAAAAAGAGCACTTTACCTTTGTAATTTTATAAAAGTTTCACACGTCTCCCTGATATTTTTTAATTTAAAAAAATACTAATTGACAAAACTAACCCTTTTATATGTGACACTTTATCCTCGTGTGTTACAAAAATATTTTCATGTTCACTCTCAATTTCGGCGAGTGGGTTGCATTATTCGGCCTAAGGAGGGTTAAATTGCTCTTTTAAACTTTTCACAGGGGTTAAATAGCTATTTTTTTAATCATAGGGAGTAAATTGAACATTATACATTTCATAAAGAGGTAAATTGGCATTAGCTCGTTTATGAGGGGCTGTAACTTGCAAACAGTTCATGAAAAATCTGAAATTGTAATGGTGTTTTAGCGTGAAGTCTACAGTTAGTTTTAGCACCACTGGAGTGGACCATAATAAATATTATAATGATAGCATATATATAGCAACAGAAATTATATGTGGCAAAACATATAAAGAATCAATGGGTCTGTTTGTTTGGTGTTTGGGAAAGTAGTTTGGGAGAGTAGTAGATGTTTGTGAAATAATCTCGATTTGCGTAATGTTGTTTGTTTGAGTTTTGAGAGAGTGGTTTGAGAAATAAAGTAGATGTAGGTTTTTTTGGAAGAGTTAGACCATCTCCAATAGACCTCTTAAATTCATGCGTCTTGTCTTAAAATTTAAGGGGTGAACAATATTATACGTTCCCACTTTTTACTCTGCACTCCAACATCTTGTTTATATTTTAAAATTTTACTTTTAAATAATCACACCACACCACTCCAATTCAACTTTAACACACTACTTTTACTTTTAAAATTTCACTTTGGACTCTCAAATATAAGAGTCCAAACTTTTAAAAATTTGTCATTCTTATTTTTTAAAGACTCATTTTGTGCAATTCTTATAAATTCTCTTATATTTTGAGATATAAGAACTCCCTTGGAGAAGGTCTTAGGTTGTAGGCGTAAGATGTGTAAAACTTTATGTCAAATCATGTTTGTTATGTGAGATAAATTGTGTAAGAGATAAATTACTTTATGTGAAATCAGAATAGAATTTGTATAGGTTTTGTTTAGAGATAAGAAAATTGTTGTTTGTTTGTTTGACTTTTGAAAGTGTTTTTTTAGAAAATTGGGAGGTGCAAAAAATTATTTCAGAAAATTGAAAACATGTTTGTTTGACATTT
The DNA here is from genome assembly GCA_030819805.1 of Penstemon newberryi var. newberryi. Classification (NCBI taxonomy): domain Eukaryota; kingdom Viridiplantae; phylum Streptophyta; class Magnoliopsida; order Lamiales; family Plantaginaceae; genus Penstemon; species Penstemon newberryi. Next base: position 11,507,228 of record JAUALY010000002.1, on the reverse strand, counting down.
TCCAAACACGAAATAATTTTGGGAAACGCCAAACAAACAGACCCATATTTTTTGTCCAAGACGCATAAAATATTTAATTTACAAAGTCGGGGCATGAGAGGATGTGGTTTACGGTTTACCCTTAGGCGTTAATTTGCAAATACAAGTTCGTATTTGAAATTAAAAGCCTAGCAGAAGAAGAATATCTGAAATCAAATTCCGAAAATCAGAATTTGAATCAAAATTTAATAAGTCAACCACCTATATATAAATTCTTAATGACATATATCCTTCCCCATAAATATTGTTACCTGTAGTTTTTCTCTGAAATCTGAACTACAGCTATATAAATTGATGCCCTATTAATCACTTTGAACAAAATTATCACATTTGTAGCCTTTTCAATATCCCCTACCATCATATCTTCATTACCTATTTTTTTTAGGAAAATTTGAATCATTCTACTTTCCATTTATTCGGCTTTCTTCCGTTTCATTTATTTTGTTCGTATCCGTCTTTTTTCCTTGTATATAAATGTAATAATTTGACACTAGAAATGGAAACAACGGAAGAAATGGCATCGATTTTAAGGAATTTTGGTGACGAAAAAAGTACGTTGCTAGACAAGTATGAGCGGCTTTCATTTGAGGTGCAGTTGAACAAGGCCATGTTGGGTCGGAGTTTGTCCGAGCCAGCGGTGGACAGGTATGGATCCCTGTCCTCGCAAGTGGTGGCGAAGCCTATGAGGCAAGGGAAGCGCAGTCGAGGTTTGGGATTTGGGAAGGTTATTAAGAAGTTGTTTAGCCCAATTCTTGGTAAAAAGGGAGCAAGAAAAGATTGTGCCAAAGATGCAGAGGAACTTATGTTATGCAAAGCATGTACCAGATCTTTGAGGGCTTGAATCATTGATCTATGTACTATATTAGAACTTGTATGTCAGATTTAAGGATGTAAATTCTGGCAAAGGGTTTTGTGTAGTGTTCAGATTTTATTATTTGAAAAAATAAAGTTAATGTTGGGATAAAAATAAAATTAATAAAATATGTATGGCCATTCATATTCTGGATGCAAACATCTTATACTATTATTATTGCTAATTTGGTACTGTAGTACTACTTGACCGTTTTTTAGTTTAATGGACATCTTGAATTTTGATTTTGAATTCTAACTTTAATTGTGTATTATGGTCAATTTGTCTTTAATTTTTTTTATAGAGATAATTACATTTTTGGTACCAAACTTTATATCAATTGATTTTCTTTTAAGAAAAAAGTTTATTACAATTTGTACCTTTTCTTTCACAACTTTTATAAATGGAATTCAAAGTTGGACCAGCCGAAACAGCAACTAGTCTTAAATTGTAGCCCCCAATCCATCTTCAAGGACAGTCTATATACAATGCTAATTATCAAAAACATAAAATAGTACAACTAATGGCTTGTAGTTATGGCAGTTGAGGCTTAACACTCAGATAAGCTTGAATTTTTTATATAATGGACATGGGACCATACTATATTAATTCTCATATACATTTTTCTAGATTGCTAATATGCCTAGTTAATAGGGTGCCCAATCATATTTATTTATTACTCCATCTTAAATTTTTTATTTTCGTTGAAATTGTAATATTAATTGAATTTTATGTAGTGCCTTATACAAATTTAGCAAAGATGATAAATGCAAAACTACCCCGTGCTTTATCTTGTTAACAAAAAATCTTATGTGAAGTGTTTTAGCAAAAAGTCTCATGTATTAGAAAGTCAAATGATATTTAACTCTGACTTTCCTTCCAGATTGCAACGTGCTTCATTCGATGGTAGTGTGATTATTCTTCATGATTTGCAAGTGAAATGACAACTATATCCTTACATGTTTTTTTATTTAAAATAAGATGTGAAAAGCTACTGTTCACTTAAGATATTTGGCATTACGCTTTCTATTTACTTAAGAAGATTTGCATCAATCCCCTTTTCTCTTAGGTACTATGCAATCAATTATTTTTCAACTGAGTGCAATTAGCTAATAAAATATTAATAAATAATTTTTGCCTATTAAATGTTAATATATAGACTTTGTACTAATAAAAATATCAGAAATATATTTTTTCCCAATTAATTAAGTAAAGGGGGCCCCTTTTTTGCATTTTAACTCCAAATATAATCCAATCATCTTGAACCAAAAGAGCAAAACATTATCCAATTACCCCCACCCGTCATGCTTTCCCTGCAACCATTTCCATGCCGTGGAGCTTCAACTTTTCTTCACTCCTCTTCAGATAATCCTCCTTTCTTCCTCGTCAACAACAAAATCCACCCACCAATTTTCCTTGTTTTCGCCACAACCATTAAAGAAAACCTCGATCCTTACTCCCACTCGAGTATTAAAAAATTTCAATTTCAACATTCTCTTGAAAAATTTGCGCAAAAGCCAGAAGATGAGGAGAAATTCCAGAGCAGTGAAAAATTGCAAACAATTTCCGAACTCAACCATATGCTTGTGTCTTTAATTACTGCCGAAGAATTTGAATTGGCAATAAAACTGAAAGATTACTCAATTTTGGTGAATTTTCACTGCAAGAAAAACGAGCCAATGGAGGCAAAAATCGTTGTAGATCATATGTTGGAAAACGGGTTCGTACCCAATGTGGCTACTTTCACTACACTGATCAATTCATTCTCACAAAGTGGAAAGATGCGAGATGCCTTTGAGGTGTTCGACGTAATGTCTAGCATAGGATGTGAGCCCACAATCAACACATATAATTGCTTGTTAAAAGGTTTATGTTATGTGGGTAGAGTAGAGGAAGCTTATGATTTGTTGATGAACATCAAGAAATCGTCTATAAAGCCCGATATATACACTTACACTGCTGTTATGGATGGATTTTGTAAAGTGGGTAGATCGAACGAGGCTTTTGAATTGCTTATCGAAGCTCAAAACATGCTACTCATACCTAATGTGGTTACTTATAATACTCTGTTTCATAGCTACTTCAAAGAAGGTAAACCTTTGCGCGGTTTTGGTTTGTTAAGGCGAATGAAAGAGAGTAATTGCAGTCCCGATTACATAAGCTATAGTACCTTTTTTCATGGACTGTTGAAATGGGGTAAAGTTAAAGCAGCTTTGCAGATTTACAATGAAATGGTAGGAATTGGTTTACAAGTTGATGAGAGAATGATGAACACTTTGTTAAGACATTTGTGTAGGCATTCGAGGAAAGAAGAAGAGTTTCTGAAAGATGTGTATCATTTGTTTGAAGTGATGAAAAATGGGAACTTTACCATTTATTCTTGTGCTTATGATCTTGTGGTTGAAGCTTTGATCAATGGAAAAAAGACTGATAAGGCTTTTGTAGTTTTGAATGAGATGGTAAAAATTGGATTTTCTCCAAAGACATTCACGTTTAACATTGTAATTCACGGACTTTGCCTTGAAAGTGAGGTTGATAAGGCATTAGGGGTCTTGATGTTGATGCACAAAGACAGGAAGCCTGTGGGGATTCCTTTTGGATTCTTGATTCATGAGTTGAATAGACGAGGGAGGTCGTTAGATGCTTGTCATGTTTATGGGATCGCATTGAAACGAGGGGTGGTGCCGAAGAGGAAACCTGTTAAATACTTGGTTAAAGAACGATTAAGATAATAGATATGTAATTTTAGATTTTATTGTTTGAGTTGAGTTTTACTTCTTGTGAATCTGTAAATTAAAGGTTGGAGTATTATATTTCTGTAAATTGAGGTTGTTTAGTTTCTTACTTGGTTAAAGAACGATTAAGATAATAGATATGTAATTTTAGATTTTATTGTTTGAGTTGAGTTTTACTTCTTTTGCATCTGTAAATTAAAGGTTGGAGTATTATATTTCTGTAAATTGAGGTTGTTTAGTTTCTAAATACTACTAGGATTTAGTTTCATACATAATTTTCTCATTATTGATAATTTTTAGCATTTTATGATTTGATGGAATTTGAGTCGGCTTGTGTAGGTTGAAGGGCACAAACAAGTTTCATTCAATTCTTCAATATAGGGGATATCTTTTGTTTAGAGGAGATGAATCATAGTTTTAATGTTGGTTCGACGATTCGTATTCCCATTTTACATCACTTATGATGTGCTAAATCAGAACGCCTATTCACAATTCCACAGTCATCAAAACATAGGTAGTTCTTGTACAGGGATATAATGTACTGCATTTAACAAAATACACTTGAAATCCTTTAACTATGTTCAACCGTATACAACTTTTGACAACTTCTCAACAAAGTAGTAAGATTATAGTTTATAGTTGTTTCTCTAAGTTGCAAAGACAGACAGCTGAATCACATTCACAAAATTACCAGATGCCTGATGGACATTTCTCAAATCCAAACTGGAAATGGACTTCTACAAAAATGATATCAGATATAACCTCTCAAATTAAGCTATGCACGACTCATGTACTGCCCAGTTCTAGTATCTATCAAGATCTCCTGTCCAACATCTATGAAAAATGGGACGTTAACCACAGCACCAGTATCAACAGTTGCAGGCTTAGATCCACCTACATATACACACACCCCACAAATGTTTAATAAACCACAAACAGTCTTCCTCTAATTAAGGCTATAATTCGAAAAAACTACGAAACACTTCATGGTACCTTGTGCAGTGTCACCCCTCAAACCAGGATCAGCTCCAATCACCTTTAACTTCACCGTGATTGGGAGTTCAAAATCGATCACCTACAAAAATTTTAACTGTTAGTCCTTTTTGTTTAAGTGCTGACAAACAATTTTCTCTTTTACACGTCAAGAATATAAATTTGGGAATTCAATGATAAAAGCCTTTAGTGTTGACAGTACCTTCCCATTCCAGAATAGCAAATGGCAGTCCATGCCTTCTTTTAGCCACTTGGTCCTATCTCCAACATCTGCCTCGTTAAGACGGTATTCTTCATACGTATTCTGGAACACATATTTCAGAAAATTCAACAAAACTTGGTACAATAACTAGCCTACCAGGTTAAGGATCAAAGGAAATTTATATTTTTTTTCCAGAAAAAAATACTTACCAAGTCCATGAAAACATACTGGGCACCATCTTTATAAGTGTATTGCTTGGTTTGTTTTGATATATCTGCCTGTTCTATCTGTCAAAGAGTAGAATAATCTTTTTTACTATAACAAGCAAGTAAGTATTATAAACGCTGTGGACTGATATTTGGACAGGTAGAACCAGCTTTTAAGCTTCGATGGATGAAGCTAAAAAATGGAGTTCGACACCTAATGATGCTACTTATAAGACTCTGTTCAATGTCCACTTCAAAGATGGAATATCGTTTGTGTTGTATTGCTTTGTTGAAGCAAATGAAAGAGAAAAATCACAAGCTAGATTACGTAAGGTAACAATATTTATTGACACAATCGTTCTTCATATTCTTATACATATTAGATTGACCAACTTCATGTCCATGGCTCATCTACTTATTAGTAGCTGTTCATAATGTAAAACATATGGGATTCATTCAGTCAACTCGCAACTCAAGTTTTACTATCTCTAAGGAAATATCTGCAGTTTTGCGCCTATATATATACATTCATTGGTAGGCACATCTTCACAAAGATTACAAAAAGAAGGAAAAAAATTCCAGACACGGGATTCTAACATTCACCCTAATCGCAACTAAAGTTGTCTTAGGAAAGACCTTCTGTTGCTACATTTTCATAAAGATGACAAATAGGAAAAGAACAAGAGTGCAAAATGCGGCAGAAGTAGAGTAATGTTACCTTACTTCCAGCTCTGAAAGTTTTTTCAACTTGATTTCCTGTGACGTAATTTCGCAATGTAGTCCTTACAAATGCTGCCCCTTTTCCAGGCTTCACATGGAGAAACTCTAAACATTTCCAGAAACCAAAATCCATTACAACTACACCAAGGCTATATTTGGTTTGTGAATTTTATCAGAGTAGTAAAATGATAAGAAAAATAGAAATTAACAACAAATGGAGGTCAATGTTCTATCATTTCATACATTGAAAAAAAAAGTTCCAAAACATTTAATCACTAAAATCAAAGAAACAAACATAGCCTAAAGGAAATGAATCTAATTGGGGGAGAGTTAGGGTTAATAGGAATTTACCAATAACTTTCCAGGGGTTTCCATCAACTTCAATGTTGAGACCCACTTTGATATCATTACTAGTTAATGCATATATTCCTGTAACCAAATCGATTAGTTACTGATAAGGGGAAAATAAAGTTAATGTACAGGAAAATGAAAAGGGTTTCAACTTACTCGGAAATGTGGAACGGCGGGAAGGAATTCGAAGCTGTGGGGGAAGAAGGCGGTTGGAAATTGAAGAACTGAAGGAGAGTGAGAAAAGAGGTGGCCGGAAAGAAGGGCATTTGTAAGAGGCGATTCCCGCCATTGTTGGAGTGTGGAAAAGGTAACACCACCACTGACTTTTGGGTTGGATAAGTGTATAGCTATTTCGTTTATTTTATTTTCTTAACTTTTTCTTTTCTTTTCCCTTTAGAAAAGATTAAGGAGAAGTAACTCTAGGCAAATATGTTTTATTTATTTTAACTATGCAGACCTAAACGAGTTAATTCACTAAAAATATATTGTTATTGATTTAAAAAATTATCAAAATTGGGGTGAACTCAGTAAGTTTTGTTTGTTAAGAAATATTGAATTGATTGTGATTAAGTTATTATGGTTCAATTGAAACTGAACTTTAAAAAGGTCAGTTTGATTTTTGGTGTCATAATGAAATTTGTGAAGAAAGTGAAGAAGATATTCTACTCTCTGGGCCTCTGGCCTCAGCTTAGTTGACAGTTGCCATAAGCATAATTAATTGCATAAAGGATTAGAAGAATCTCTCCTCCAAAAAAAAAAAAAAAAAAAGATAAGAAGAATTTTGGTTAAAGAAAGAAAGAAAAGCAAAAAAAGGACGAAAAAGGAAGGCCCATTGGGCCCACATCTAAATCTTGACCACAACTTGTGAAAGTGTTGGGCCAAAGTAAGTTCATACTTCATACTTAATACTATTAGATCTGAACTCAGTTGACGGGCCTATCTAAAAGCAGAATCTTCAGCCTATAACATCCTTGAAATTTTCCTTGGGCCTTCATAAGTAAAAAGAAAAAAATAGGCCTAGTAAACAGTATTTTCTTCGTGTATGTTTCGATCAATTATGAAAATTATGATAAGATTATTAGATTAAGAAAAATAAGAAGTCTCAAAGAAAAAAAAATTCTTTTAAAATTAGACCTCATTTTCTTTTTTCTCGATTAAAAATGAGAACTCTTTAGGCCATCTCCAAATGGAGATGGCCGGGGTCGGGGCGGGCTGCGGGGTGGTAGGAGAAATGGTCTCCAGCGGAGACGGGCTCGGGGCGGGGTGGGGAACCGCGGCTCGTTCCCGCGTGGGCTACGGGAAGAAGAAGAGGGGCGCGTGAGATTCACGCGCCCCTGTTTAAGTCTGATTGACGCCACTTGGCGTCCCCTGATTGGATCCGATTTTTTATTTATTTATTAATTTTAATGGTTTTTAATGTTTTTAAATAAGAAAAATTATTTATATTAAATAAATATATAATAAAATTAAATTTAACACCTAAATTAAATTAAATTTGTTAGAATTTAATTATTTAATAAATTTTGTTAGCATATTTATTGTATATTTAACATCAGTAAAATGTTTTATTTTCGTGTGTGTGCCGTTTATTTAATCCTCTTTCTTGTATTTCCTTTCTTGTTTGTTGTATTTCCTATTATGTATCAATTTTAATTTTATGATTATTTACTCTCTTAAATTTTAATATTTAAATATAATTAATAATTTAATTTTATTAATAAAATAATTATTAGTATTATTAATATTAATATTAAAAACAAAATTAAAACTAGAATTACAGGTGAGAGTGAACAAAGGAAGAAAATTGAATTAATTTCATTCCGGAGCCCTGCTTATAAGTTAATGCCACATAAAAAGTGTGTTGATATTGAAGAAAAGTAATTAAATTACAATCGATTATTTACTCATTTACCCTTTAATGATTTTAGAAAACAAGGAATAAACCTAAATCCCATAACTAACCTGTTAATCTATCAAATTCAATTTTTTTTTTTTAAATTATTGGAGAAACACCTACAACTAGATTGCCATTGAGCAACTAAATAGAAGAAAACGACTAGTGGTTAACATTTCTTTTTCGGAATTTGGTGGTGATTACTGTTCTGTTTCATTCACCCTAATCACTAGCAAAAAAAAAAGGAACCTACTGAACATGACACAAGCATGCAGTAATGCCAACGTCATCATGCAAATAGCCCCACTCAGAAAAATAAATCAACTACTAATAATAATCGGTAATGATTATTGCTTCAACACCAAACCAACAGAACAGAAAATGGGGGGCGTGCACCAAACAGGACACTGTCCGATGTATACAGCTGTCACATAAACATGAATTTCCCCGAAGAGCGAGGGTAATTTGGGAATCTTTGTTGCATGCGAATTGCGAAAGCAGCAGATTGCTGTTTCTATTTGGTTGGGTTGTAGGTCCGCAGCCTCAATACTTTTTTATTTTTAATTTTTATACCCTTTTGAACCCTTATTTGAGATAAGAGTAGCAAATTTGAGACAAAATTAGTGGACGATAAGTATTAAATTGAGTTTATTTAGTGGAGTAAATAGATCAAAGTATTTTGTAGAAATGGAATCAAAAAGTAGAATTTTGTAAGGGACCTTTTTTTCTATGTAAGTAACCCTTTTATGATAATGTATAATATGTAAATTAACTATTTGTAATATGAAAGTATGCGTACCATCCCCTGTGAAAAAAATAATGTATATTTTACCTCATTTCTTAACGGGGTGTTGCATACACACTCAAAACTCAAAATTGCTAGTGAAACTTTATTTTAATGAGAAAAATGACTAATTTAACCATTTTTTAAAACATACTTTATTCACTTTGAGCCTCTATAAAATATTATTATTGGCATTTCATCTTCTATAATATTGTCTAACAGACATTTTACCCGATTTGATTTTGTCCATAAATATGACCAAAGTGAAACATGAAAGGTAATTTGCTACTAACTTAATTGTGCAAAATATATGACCAAAGTGCAATTTTTTAAAGTTTATGATAAAAAATGTATATGATCCAATCCAATAAAATTAAAAATATAAATTTGATATTTTATTTGGGATATAAAGCGCATGTTGATGTGGTAGAGTAGTGGGCGCAATATTCCTTCTCCCTTTTGCACTTTCTGTCGTGCTGTCTTTTTTTAGACACCATTTTATATTTTCAGTCCTTCGTCTATTTAACCTTTTTTAGTAATATTACTGTTCTTTTAATTCTGTTGTTACTTTAAAAAGGATAATATTTAATTTTTATTGAATAAATAAATAAATTAATAATATATTTACTTAATTGGTGAATATTTTTAGAAGAAGCCAGGTTAATTATTAATTTCTTGAAAGAGATATAGATGGGCAACTTTATTAATTAGCTGAGGATTGAGGACTTATATTGCATGAATTTTCTCTAATTTCTTTACATGCATCGATCCACCGGAATCTTACCATCTCCGGCGCCGGCGCCACCTTTGTTGCAGTACTAAAACAAGTCTTCAACTATGTCCGCATAACATACAGCAGACCAATATAAGTTGGTAAGTTTCCACTTCCAAAGTTTTATTTTTATTTGTATTTTATTTTAATCTTAATCTTAAGTAATTCATGACTCAATTAATCAATTTTTTGCTGGTTATTATTGTTTCAGTTGACTTCCAGATTGACTTTTGTTAATGGAGGGGGATAAGGTGTGCATGAATGTGGTGTGCTCTTCATCAAATTCGATTGAATGGAAAAAAGGTTGGCCTTTACGATCCGGTGGATTTGCTACTTTATGTGATAATTGCGGGTATGTATATGAATTTCTATTATTCATCAAAACATTTATTATTATTTTTATTTTGAGCACTCTTTGAAATGTTTTTCCCCTTTTTTCTTGGCTATACCAATACATATATGACTCTCTTGTTTATTTGGGTGAGTGAGGGTGGGGGCGGAAAATTCTTGTCTAAACCTGGTCCAGGAGAATTCTCAGACCGTGTGGTTGTAAATGCATCACATCATTCACTTTGGTGATGTAGTGCATTTACAACCACAAGGTCTAAGTGATTTTTCCGGACCAGGTTTTGGCAAGAATGTCCTGTATGCAACAGTGAAGGTTTGTTTGATCGAGACCCGGATTACAATGGCAATTTATCTACACAAAACAAACATAAAAAACCAATATAATTGTGCATGCTTGAATGTGAGCTTAATTCCTTTTTCCTTTTGTGGTAAAGTAATATGCTAATTATGGAAGAATTTGAAATTTTTCTCCCACATGGATTTGCTAAATGTAAGTTAAATATTAAGTAAAGATTGGAAGTTAATGCAACTTTAGTCAAATAGAGGATTTGAATATCTTGAAAGAAATATGGCTAGGACAGGATTCATCGATCATGCATGGATTTTAGTTAGAATTATGCTCTTCAATCTTGGAAGAAAGCATTAGCATAATCTGATTCGTGATACATGGCTTGTCGTAAGAATTTAACTACATAGTTAGTTCATTATACCATTAGGAAATAAGTTTAGTATATGCCCATCTTTAATGACCTTTCTAAAAGTTCACAAACTTATGTATGGTTTGACAACAGGACTGCGTATAAAGAACTAGTCTTCTGTGAAATGTTCCATTCAGAGGAAACCGGTTGGAGGGAGTGTACTTCTTGTGGGAAGGTGAGCTCGTATATTGCTTGTCTTTGTTTAGTTCGGTAGGGACTACGTTTGGTTCTTGGATTTTAGCGAGTAACAAACGAAGAAAAACCAAGAACCAAACATATCCGAGAAGAATCCTACACAAATTGCATTGATGAGCTTGAATGATTTTGATATTGGCAGCGTGTTCATTGTGGATGTATTGCTTCTAGTTCGTTACTCGAGCTACTTGACACTGGTGGTGTGAATTGTATAGGCTGCACCAAGAATTCTAATCTTCCTCCTGTGAAACAAATTTACGCATCTTCAGAAATACCTAAATCAAAATCTGGTGATGATGCTGAAAAGGACTGCCACAATATTGATACTATTCCAACAAAAGTTGAAGATAATTTTGAAATTGGCTATAAACTGTTATCGAGTTTTAATCAGCCAAGCACTGAACCATCAAAAAATTACGACACATTGCAAGAAAGTACGAGTGCTAAATGTCTAGTTCAAACCAAATTGAGCATTGGTTTGCCTGCTTCATCAAACTTGAGTCCCTTATCTAGGGTGGTTACAGAAGAAAGGGAATCGACCACCGCAATTTCTTCGTTACAACAAGGGTGTAGACCCCACCATATCTTACCAAGGCTCCCAATTTCACCCTTACGCGTAGCAAGGCCACCTGTTGAAGGGAGGGTCAAGAATCAGTTGCTTCCTCGTTATTGGCCAAGAATAACCGACCAAGAATTGCAGCAAATATCTGGAGAGTATCCTTAACTATTTATTTTACCTAACTAGATTTCTATTACTTGGTGGTTTAATGATGCTTTAACTTCCATGGGTTAAATTTACTTGGGATTAGACCTTCAGCTGAGATTCAGTCCTTTGTAGCTTCGATTCTTAAAAGAAGTCTCATTGATAAGTGCATTTCCTTAATTTTTTGAAGCTCAAATTCTACAATTGTTCCCTTATTTGAAAAGGTTTTGAGTGCTAGTGATGCTGGTCGAATTGGTCGCCTGGTTCTTCCTAAAGCATGTGCTGAAGTAAGTGTGGTCAAGCTTGGTTTTATTTTGACTTTTTAGTACATGGAATTAAGTTTCTTAACTCGTTCTTCAGGCTTATTTTCCACCAATATCTCAACCCGAGGGCCTTCCTCTGAGGATTCAAGACGTAAAGGGTAAAGAATGGACGTTTCAGTTTCGATTCTGGCCAAATAATAATAGCAGAATGTATGTTCTAGAAGGTGTGACTCCTTGCATTCAGTCCATGCAATTACAAGCTGGAGACACAGGTATATATTTTAAATTTTACTTCTTTCAGGTATAAAATTCGACAGAGATTGAGTTGTGTAATTACAGTTACTTTCAGTCGGATGGATCCAGAAGGGAAACTTTTGATGGGGTTCCGAAAAGCAATACAGCAGGTTGCTACAATTTTTTGTGTTTTTGAGGATATCCTTATTTTTTTGGTTGGGGGGTAGTCAATAAATTATTCAAATTGTGACATGTTAATGGAGCAGGATTCACATACTTCAATGAATATTGGCGCTTTCCAAAGTGAGCCAATCTTGGCAACTGCGGAAAATGTACATATAATGAATGGCTACTCTGGCCTTCTTCAGTCACTGAAAGGAAGTAGGAGTTGTGCTATGACCGAGAAAAATCAGGTGGCCCAACAATTGCTACTTCCAGAGCGCAAAAGAAGTCGAAATATTGGGCCTAAGAGTAAGAGGCTACTGATGGACGGTCATGATGTTTTGGAGCTGAAGCTCTCGTGGGACGAGGTACAGGATATGCTACGCCCACCACCAAATGTCAAGCCAAGTACTATCTCCGTTGACGATCATGAATTTGAAGAGTTTGAAGTAAGAAAACTCTAATAACTCTTTCAAAGTTTCACTTTATTATTGATCCTATATTTATTATGTTTTTTTAATTTAATGTTATGTTTGCTCTCAGGAACCACCTGTTTTTGGGAAGAGGAGTATTTTCATTGTTCGTTTATCGGGGTTAGATACGAAAATTGTCTTTTATAATGTTTATAATAACAGTAACACTCCATTTCTTCTTTGGAGAAAAGATCGAATGACGTGTTAAAAACTGTTGCCAGGGAGCATGAGCAGTGGGCACAATGTGATAGTTGCTTTAAATGGAGAAAACTGCCTGTTGATTTTCTTCTTCCTCCTAAATGGACATGTCAGGACAATGGTAATTATCAGACAAGGTTGGTTCTTTATTTTTATCTTATTCTACAAAAAGGAACAGAACAAAGTCTTTCTGTTTGTAACAAGATATAATTTGCTGTGCTAAACTCTCAAGTGAAACTTGCTTGTTTTGAGGGGGTCCAGAAGTTCATGTTCTGCACCAGATGAATTATGCTCCCAAGAACTTGAAAATCTTCTCAGAATGAACAAGGGTATTCCATTTATCTACATGTTCTAACTTATAGATGGTTTTTATGAGGTAAAATGCACTTTTAGTCCCAAAGGACTTGACTTTCAACACTTTTGGTTCCGCATTTTATGAAATATCGCTTGTTGTCCTAATTTTTTTAAAATAATTTGCACTTTTGATCATATCGCCCCCTTTCATCCATGGGATGCACTAGAGCAAAACTGAGAAGCGTAAAACTATTATGAGGGATCAAAAGAGGAAAAAGGAAAATGCGTTGATAGGACCAAAACTGCAATCTTGTAAAGAATGGAACCGAAAGTGCTGATTGTTCAAACCCGTGGGACTAAAAATGCAAATTTTCCTTTTTATAATTGTAGACTGTAATTTGTTCTCTGTTAATGCATAGAATTCAAGAAACAAAGAGTTGCGACTAGCTTCAAATCCACGAACGAAAATGAATCTCATGACCCGGAAACTAAAGCTATTGGAGGTGAGATAAACGGGGCAAGTGGTTCATCAACTGCAACGACTACTAAACATCCAAGGCATCGTCCAGGGTGCTCGTGCATCGTATGCATACAGCCCCCCAGTGGGAAAGGCAAACACAAGCCCACGTGCACGTGCAATGTTTGTATGACAGTCAAACGGCGCTTTAAAACCTTAATGATGCGAAAGAAGAAACGTCAATCAGAGCGTGAAGCAGAAATTGCTCAAAGAAATTATCAGTTCCCGTCTAAAGAGGAAGCAGAGGTCGATAGCGTTCCTGATCAATTAGATAATGTAAGAAGACTAGAAAGTGGAGAAAAAGTTGAAACTTTTAAGGGAAATTTAGACTTGAATTCTTGTCCAGCTAAAGAAGAACCACACACGATGATGTCTCGTGTTAGCATGACGAGTCTAGTTCAAGAAGCTAGTTTGTGTTTGGATACATATTTAAGGCAGAATGGTCTTACGAGCTTGGTTTTGGAGCAGCGAGAGGCTTCACCAGATGCGGCTGGAGAGAGCGTTGCCCAGACACTGGACGGCCAGGATCAAGAGCATGAGGGAAGTGATGACTCTGAAAAGGATGAAGGAGAAAATGATCCATCGTGATATTACTAATGTTTTTCCACTATTTCATTTCTTAGCCCATGCCATGGATCATGTTTAAGACCTTTGGTATATATATACATGTAGATCATATTCTAATCGACGTACATATTTTACTATATAATGTATGTTTTTTGAAAGAGTGTAAGCTGATGTATTGATATATGCATTGAATTCATAGTTGTTTACTATATAATGTATGTTTTTTGAAAGAGTGTAAGCTGATGTATTGATATATTGCATTGAATTCATAGTTGCAGGAGTGTTTTAGGAATTCTTGAACCTTATTGATCAAATTTTAATTTGACTTAAGGTAGGAGGTGTTTTTTTGTGTGTGTGGGGTTGGGGAGGTTTCTAAAATACTGTCTAAAGTAAAATTCTTGACTAGATTAAGTTTAGGAAGTATTTTCTAGACCTTATGATTGATAATGTATCGTGTTATTGATTGTGATGATATGTTTCTCACAATACTGAAGTGGTAAATTCTCAATCAAGTCCAAGAAATATCTTTGACTTGATCTGGTCAAGAATGTCCCGGAAAATAACATATATACCCCCCACACAAATGTCCTCTGAAGATGAAAGAACTATACAAAAGAGCCCAAGGAATCACACATGTACCCAAATCCCAATGTAACCAAGAATAACTCGTTACCAATAATCGATACATAAAATGGCACTAGTATACACATTTGGCAACAACATAAAGAAGGGAACATCTCAGCAGTGCTTTAGGGTAGTGGAAACTAACCTACCCCAATAGAAAAGAAAAAAGAAAAAAAACTTTATCTACAAGACCATCACACCCCCCATAATCACTCCTACCCAATTGTGAGAAAACTTCTGTTTCTTCTATATGTCATGTAACATCACATTCCACTAAAAGAAAAAAAGAAAAATATGCTCACTATTAACAATCAAAACCCTTCAACACTAGATCTACGAACAGTCGAGGATGATAACCTCCGGCTTTGTTGTAAATCCATTTCCTCCAACGAGAGCATAGACGAACATGTTCTTGGAGGTAGAGCCAATGGCAGTGCAGGAAGTCTTGTCGGAGATATAGATGGTCTACTTGTTGGCGGAGGTGAAGGAAAGAAACTCGATCTCGGAGCTGTTGGTGTAATCATAATCCCATTCAAGCTCGGTGATCTTAACATATGCTTCCCACTAATTGATCCTGGTTCTTGTAGAGGAAAACGAGAGGTGTACTTCATGTCTTGTATTGTTTTTAGATGCTCCACAACAGTTCTCATTGTGGGCCTTTCAGATGGATCTACTTGGAGACATCTTTGAGCTATATCAGCCACCGTACGAGCTGCTTTGGCAGGGAAACGACCCTTGAGCTGAGGATCCATGATTAGGGATAGTCTACAATCGTCAGATAGAAATGGCCTACTCCACTTAACCAAATTCCTCTCTTCCTTTACGTGTCGACTATCGAGATTTTTCCTGCCGGTTAGCAATTCAAGAAGCACAATTCCAAAACTCCATACATTGCTCTTTGGGGTTAGCAATCCTCTCTCCAATGTCTCCACTGACAGATTTCCAACGGCCTGAAAAGGGATTGAACAATTTTAGCAAGATGGTAAAGAGTTGATAAACTTAGGCAAAAATGCAATTTTAGTCCCGCACTTTTAAAAATGCAATTTTAGTCCCCCTTTCTATCCAATATGGGTCCAAAAGTGCAAAACATAGACTATCCAGATTATATTGGAACAAAAAGTGCAAAAAATGGATAAGAGGGGAAAGACTTTCCTATGGGACCAAAAATGCGAAAAATGGATGGAATAGAACGAAAAGTGTGATTTGTTTTAAAGAAGTTGGGACCACGTGTTATTATGAAACCGTGGGACTAAAAGTGTTAAGAGTGTTCATTCCTATGGGACTAAAAATACAATTCTTCCCAATCCCCCAGCAAACAAAAATCCAAAGATACGATCCAAACTTACAGCTGAACTGCTGGCAATATCGGTATCTGGAATGTGGCTAAGGCAACCATATCCAGAAAGCTTTGCACTAAAGTCCTTGTCAATCTGTATATTTGCAGTTGAAAATTCGTGGAACATTGCCTGAAAAAACATCAGCTACTGTTAAAAATCTCTACTAATATCCAACTATATATTGCAATTGGTGATAGTATACAATTATAGACTGATTTCATATTATCATCAAACCATGGAGAAGCTGATTTATGATGATTTATATAATCTGATTATCTGAATATACCTGAAATGGTCCTTCCTCATGAAGAAAGGTTAAACCTTGTGCAGCACATAATGCAACTTTCATTCTACCATTCCAGTCAATTGGTGGACCATCTGATCTCCCATATAAGAGCCCATCTAAGCTCCCATGAAATAACCGCTCGTATACCAACATCCTCTGTTCCGAACCTTCCCGTGCATGAAAACCAATCAATTTACACAGGAATGGATGTTGCAAAGATGCAAGTGTATTCACATCATTCACAAATTCCTTCAAACCCTGAAAAAAATGCAATGATCTGTCAAGCATAATCCTAAGAACAAGTTTGGTTACCCATTAAACCCAAATTAAATTATTTATATAAGTTTATGAGGCGTTGGGTTGTGTAAATCCAATTTCTACGGGTGTATGTGGATGGGTTTTGGCCCGGTCTCGCGGGTTTCGTGAGACCGAGCCAAAACCCTTTCAAATGAGTTTTCGCTAAACCCATAAAACCATAAAACACACCTATTCATAAACTCACACTCTAACTCTTCAAACCTATAAAACATTGATTTGACACCTACCACCTACTTTTTCCCCCAAATCTCACTAAAAAAGACATTGATTTGACACCTACCACCTACTTTTTCCCCTAAACCCCAACATCCAAACCCAATCCAAGTGGGGTTTCAACTTATTCAAACCACAAAACCCAACAGCCAAAACCCATCCAACTGAGGTCTCAAAGGTTTCATCGAAACCACCCAAACCATTTTTTTTAAACCGAGACCCACGAAACCGAGCCAAAATTCACTATTGAACCCCAATATCAATTGACCAATATAGATTCCATTATATCCCCATTTTGTCTCTAATTTACCAAAAAATCAACCCCAATTTCAATCATGGGAAGATAGTTTCTCACGTTTCTTATCTTAAATTACATTGTACACATAAGATACGTTATTCGTAATTTTATTGGAAATACAATCTATCCTACCTTATTTAATAGTATAAAGAACCAGATGTGTACGAACACCAACTAATCTAACAATACCTGATTAGAAGAGTGAAGCCGAGTCACGGTTGCTTCAAGCTTCTTTGATCCAGAAGGATCCTCCAGAAACGAGGCACGGTATATTACAGAAGAGAGCCCTTCAGACAAACATCGCTCAGGAGAGAAATTATGACAAGCCGATGCAATTTCTTCATACGAAAAATTAAGTAGGGCCCCCTTAGTTATTACGTTTGGAGGTAAAGTTGGAGGTAAGGGAGGTAAATTAGGAGGTAGGGGAAGTGGTCCCGACATATCAAGAGGGCCACTACTATTCATCATCTTAAAGCTAGTAGTAGTCTTAAGAGCATTACTACTCTGAGGTGAAGGAAGAGGAAGTGGTTGAGGACTTGGTGAATTATTATATTCTTTCATTGATCCAAAACGACTCTTGGGCTCTTCTTGTTCGTCATATTCTGTGGATGCAAGTGGATCTTGTTCTGTGTCATCGAGAGTTGATGGAGCTGACAATGCTCGTGTTCGACTATTGCTTAGGCTATTATACGACTGCATCACGGGTTTAACTCTGGTTCTAAAGCTTGGGGGTGCAGACTGCAAAGAACGTGTAGGGGTTTGGGGTTCGGGTAATACTGTTGGTGAGTGTTCTCCTTGAGTGTTCACACGTTTCACGTGTATGGATTGTTCAGATTTCTTCTTCTTACCCTTTAAAACGGTAAAGCACCCCATCTTGCAAGTGAGAACTATAGCGATTCTGTCGAGGGATACTGAATTTATACTGCAAAAAAGTATTTGATTAAAATTATCACAATACTCGAAATGAATAATATTTTTAGTCCAAGAGGGCATCAACATATAAACTGAAAAGAAACGAATTCCATGCATATCTGATCCAATAGAAGACATAATCCAACGCCCTATACTAACTAAAATCCTTATGACATAAAATTGCAGGAATTTGTAAATATTGACTTTGACAAGGGCAATTATGAGAAAAAACTAAGGTAAACTAAAATGCAGGAAATAAAAAAAAATAAAAAAAGCTCGGATATCCAGAAGAATTATGCAAAACCAAAGCAAAGTTTGTTCTTTTTTAGAAACTCAAAAGAGGATGATCGAAAAGCTACAAAAAGTGATTCTGGCTCACATATTGACTAATTCTCAAGGGATTATATAGCAGAGTAAATAATTATCCCTTCAAACACAACCATCGAAATGACTAGAAATAATTACATACATAGATGGAATATACATTACATAGTAGCAAAGATTTAACCAATAATCAACTCCAGATCCAATACCATAAATTTTCAACTAGAATGAAAATTAGACAGATTCAAAGAAAATGGGGTTCAATTAACAGACAATCAGGCTTAATGATGACGATTCCCACATACTAAATTTTCCTAGAAATTCATAACAAATCCTAAATTTCATTCAACTCATCAAAATTAGAGCAAATACAATATCTAAACATACAAACCTGATGGAGAAATTCAGCACAATCTGGAAATGTTTAGGGTAAATCTTATGGATCTTTACAAATTATAACTGATTACACAGACACCCGAATTGTGAAATATCAAAATCCTGAAAATCTAAGACTTAATTTTGATGAAACATAAAAACCCTAGAGACAAGTCAAATAAATACAAATGAGGAAATGGGAAGAGGAGATTTAGAGAGAGAGAAAGAGAGAGAGTTAATAAGAAAAAGGAAAAAAATATAGAGAGATAAGAGAGGCGCACAAAAATATGGGAACATTAAACAGTACTAGTCAAACCAAACCCCATCTGTAATTCTTAATTATTATATGATTAATGTTGTTAATTCCATTATAATCAATACACTTTGACAGTTTTAACCTCAAGGTAATTTTCTCAGCCCAATACTTTTTGGCTCATAAAATGTAATTTCCGGTAAATTACTCAAATACCCTTGCTAGTCTCAACATGCTTAATTTTTTTTTTTTTGTTCCTTTGATTTCTTTTTATTTATAAATGGTGTATTTGACATGTAGTCTACTATGATGTGAGGTGTATTATGATTAATCTATTCTCATAGTTTTATTAATGTATCATCAAATAATTTTATAACAAATGAACAATATTATTAAGTTCTAGATTTGTGTCCGGTTCATAATACATATCAAAATTCAATGTTAGCTTACATTTTATTACCTAATTAATCCCATTTACTCTTGCTCTAAGTTCTACTACATAAATTGCAGTTTATTGTCCCTCGTGCATTCGGATGTGCGTGGCACGTGCAACCAAATTCGACACTAATTGAAGACGAAATCACTGAATGCATCAACAAGTTGAGGGGCAATTCAGGGCATTCCCAGACTGTACATAGCAAAAACTACAAGTAAGCTTAAGGGCAATATTGTCCATTAATAGTCTCAGCAAGCACAAATTATCCTATTATTCAACGAAGATGGGCCTCGATTGAATTGACAGACCAGTCAAAGTACGGAAAATACGTATAATCATAAAATATTAGTAGTAATTTTTAATTGTGTTAGAAAGAGGATATGATAAGTGGAATATTCATTTATTCTATTGTAGTCAAAGAAATTGGGTCTTTGACTTTAACAATACCGTAATGCTATTGGCTTCTGGCATGAAGATCACGGTGGTCGTGCCGCACATTAAAGTAGCTTTGGGCCCACTCATATTAACATTTTCGTACTTTATTGCGCGGTGATGATGCTCACGGGCCACGGCGCCCGCATTTAGTTTTTCTCGTTTATTTTATTACGAATAATAATTGTTTATGTAATGTCAAGCTAAAAGAATCAATTGCGAAATGGCTATTTAGGAGCAAGAATTTGATTGATTTTGTTACAATATCTTCCAAGTAATAAATTCAATTATTATAATTTAATGGTATAGCTTTATGGAATGGTTCTATATCATACGCTATGATTAGTTTCGATTATAAGATACCACTCACAATGCGAATTATGAAAATTTGACTGTTTATCAAGTATATTACACTCTGAAATAAAAAAAAAAAAGAAAGTATATTTACATTAGTATGCAAAATGTAAGGATTTTAAGTTGGTTTGTTGAATAAAATATAATGTGACTTTAAGATTACAACTTAGTAAAACCCGCTCGCAGTCGATTTAAAAATCTTGAAACGTTTGGTGCAAACTAAAATAGAGAAATTAGGAATATAACTTCTATGGACATCACGCGACACCCACGTTGAGCAGGCATATAATATGTGTTTAGTAAAAGAGACTAATTCTCACAATGTGACGAAATCAAATTTTAATTTATGCTAATAGAGATGACCACGTAATGTCTCAGTCATACCTAATAATGAATTTAGTCAAGTCTATAAAGACAAATAATTTGAGAAGCAAATAAAAAGAAACTTCTAGCATTCATGAATGCATCGTTGATAAAAATATACACACCCCCCAACACAAAAGTCTAACTTCAAATATATCTAAATTCTTTGAACTAGCCTCATTAACCATTACAAAAGTAACACTTAATTAAAAAAAAAAACAGCTCGAGATTTGAATTCTCATTTCCTTAATATAACTATAAAAAATGGTCCAAATTCTTCTAATTTTGCAGCTCAATTGCTTTAATAAAGTTTGAAGTTACATTGAAAATTTGCTCAATTGCAAATGTATAACGTATTAGACCAAAACTGATGAGAGCCCAATTCCACTAGACTAAAAATGCAATTTTGCCTGAAACAATAGTTGAACAACTAGTGCAATGGTACCTCAAAGAAATGATATAAAAGCCCAGAAGATGCAGCATATTTCCAGGCCTTGTAAGAATATTTCCACACAAAGTAATTGCTCAGCTGCACAATAATAAAGTAGCCCACCAATGCGAAAAGCAGAGCCCACATCCATAAAATATAACCTTTTCTTCTTCCATAAGAGTAGTTCTTCACCATCCAAACAAAAAGAATACAAAAAAATATTCACCAAATATGAAAGAATATTGCAATTACGACTGGAAATTAAACCAAATTATTAGATATCCGATTCAAACTTTTATGATAAAAGCTTATTTGAGTTACGTGAATAAAATTTTTCCACTGATAACTTCTGATGTTCATGTCAAACTCGACTTCATAAATTAAAAATTGAAAAATTCTCGTAAAAATATCGAATTACTTAATACTCAAGTTCGTTTGACGAAAGTTAATTTGCTACATATTAAAAGAAACTAAAACACAATTTCAAATTCGATACAATATTCAAATTGAATTTGAGACACAATTAAGCTTGTTCACGCCCCTAATACAATATAACAGCTGATTAAATAAACAAAACATATTAAAAAAATATTAAATTCCATTGAAGAAAATGAAACGAATATGGGTAATACCTTATGATGAATGGACCATCTTTTGACAATGGAATTGTTTTTGGAACGTTTAATACGGAAAACCTTGAAAATCCGAAGGAATTTGGGATTCCAGCGGGAATAAATGGATTCGGGTTTAGATTTGATTTCGAAGAGATAACAAGGGTTGAGCTTGAACTGGATCGTGAATGGGGAAAACTTGCAAACTGGTAAGATTTTTGATGCTTTTAAACAGACATCAAAACCTTTTATCTTTGCTCGAACACTGACCGTCCATCGGTCCATGGCTGCCGCCGGTTTACCTGCCACATCAGCAGGGAAACGAATTGCAGTGCAAATGTGACTGGGTGGGGGAGCCGGATCTTAAGAGTCACTAGCCGTTACAGAAACGGGTTTGGGCGAATTATCCGGGTCTGTTTAAAGTGAAAAGTCGATTCCTAAAAAAAATTAAAATTAAATGTAAAAGTAACTAATTAAGAAACATTCTTAATTAAGATCGCAAGATCTTCTATATCTTGTATACTTTTATGAATTGAGATGAAATAAGAAAGAGAAAATATTTGTATAATTACAGAGAACTTCCTAATTAAGATAAAATTTTCACCCTGAACTTCGGTGTTGCACATTTTCCCCTAAAATTTTTAGCCGAAAAAGTGATAGGAAAAGAGTTAAGGGGAATGCAACACTAATGTAAGCGCATGGTGGATATTACAAAGAATTGAAGTTTAGGGGAGAAAGTGCAACTCGATTATAAATTCAAGGGGAAAAGCACAATTTATAGGTAGGAAATATTATTATCATTCAATGATAATTATCAACTAAAAAAACCACGAATTTAGATTTTAAAACCTTTTTTTTTTTAATTTTTTTTTTACAAATTTCAACAACTTGATGAAGAATGTAATGCGAAACTTACAAGGTGAATTTAAACATGAATGTATAGTGTATGCTCGCTTTTATACTCATCTCCAAAATTTGTTCTATATATTTTATACTATTTGTTAATTTTGTCCTAAATTTTTGTTTTTTCTGTATTATATATCTTTTCTTACAATTATACATAATTCTTAAATTTCCATGTCTTTTTAATTTTGACATTTTTGAATTATAATGGTTGCAAATAATTGAGTTTTGCCCCCTAAACTTAGATCAAAATTGCATTTTCTCCCGAACTTACACCCTTGTTGCACTTTTCACTTTGAACTTTTGTGTTGTACTTTTCCCCGCTGAACTCTTTGGCCGGAAAAGTGTTTGAAAAAGAGTTCATGGTGGACATGCAGTGCAAAAAATTGACGTTTAGGGAGAAAAATGCAACTTGATTGTAAGTTTAGGGGCGAAAGTGCAATTTTTTTCACAATATTATTCGGAGTATTAATTATATTAGTATATATCCAGTTATGTGTACTGATGGGACGTCTAGGTTGAATGCCACTTTTATTGATAAAATATATTCTTACAAATATATTATATACGTAATGATATTTTCATTTTTCATATATATATCGAAATTTTGTGATAATATCTTTTGTTACCATATTAAAATTCTAATTCAAATCCTCAAATTCAAATGTAAATTAGAGTAATAAGATCTTGATTCAAATCCAACAAATTAATCTAGTCTGTTTGAACCTGATGTGGATCAGACCTAGCCTCTTGAGTGAGTCGAAAGAGAAAAATATCCATTGGCGGCCCAGCAGTTGAAGGATGTTCACTGCAGAAAGGATGTATAAAGTATATCTATACATTGATTTTACATGCCAACCAAACTAAAGAAATACAAGACCATGTAGATATTTCAAATAAATACAATTAGTTAATCGTTATTCATGACATACAACCACGTACCAATTAAAGATAGATTTCTAAGGTCTAGGAGTTGCTAATTTGGCCCTCTGCATAAACCACATAATTAGTTTTAATTTTCTGCAGAACAAAAAATATATTGGTGCAGCAAAGGAAAATATATATTCACAGTTGATCGAAATATTCATTCTTTGTTGTTTTTGAAATTAATAGTAGAAATAATAAATAAATTTAACGAATAAGTTTTACCTATCTCCTTGTAAATTCAAGCTCGACAAATATGTAGATGCAGTTTCTCATTTCTTTTGCACATCTGATCCCAAGCTTTATTTAGCGCCCCACGTGTTGCGCCTCTACGAGTTGTGATACATGCACCACAATATCACGAAAACCTTGATAAAACTAATCGGCTAAAACATAGAAATTATCAAGATCAAAACTAGAGAACAAAAGGGAGCAAAAATCAAAATCTCTTTCTTGGGAGAGAGAGATCGCGAGAGAGAGGGAGAGAGGAGAGAGAGTTTTTCTTGTTATGTTATGCTATGATGCATTCTTCTCTTGTGTATCTTTTATATATATCTTGCAAGATATAAGATATATCTTCCTTATTTTCTAATCTAATTGGGTATTAACTCTCTCCTTTCCTACATGGGCTAGAGCCCTTTAATTGGAATACTAAATTAATTAATGACCCAATCCATTTTATTAATTAAGGCCCTATTTAATTTTCCACAATTAAAAAGTGGTCCGCACGTGGAGGATTTCAGGTCACTTTTAGAATTGAGCCTCAATTTGCACTAAAATTGCCATCGATGTTGAAATTATGGTATCAAATATGCCATGTCCAATAAGATATGGTGTAAAAATGCCAACGAGCTATAGTTGCACAAAAAATGCAATAATCTCATACCTAAAACATGAATCTCCCATATACTAACAATAACAATCAAATTAGTGAAGAATGAGTGCATAATGAAGCTGATCTATAGAGTGGGCTGGTCTTTTTTTAATTTGGGTCGTCGGCCTAACTGAGAGTAAAATTATGAATCTGGCCTTCATAAGTAAAATTATTACTTTATTCATAGTAATTAGCATTTTTCAACTAAAAATACATTATTTTGACACTTTACACCATCAAATTGCATATCTTTGGCAAAACAATGGGATTTGCACGTTATGCCAAAAAAATGCAATTTGAAGGTGCAAAAAATATCAAAGTTAGATTTTAAATGCCAAAATGATAGTATTTCTGAGATGTAAAGTGTCAATTATCCTTATCCATACGTTAATTAATAGATATATATTACTCCTCCTTCTCAAAATAAAGGATAAGCTTCATTCTATTATTATAATAATAACATGATTTTGGGATTACGTGGGTTTTTATATTATTTCATGTTAGTATACATGCTTCTTATTATTTGACTAAAATTCAAGTATATAGCAATTCATAACATATATTTGAAACTTATAAAATGGTATAAATTATTATTTAATTTTTATTGTATTATTTATAACTAGAAAGGTGCACGTACAACAACGTGGCTTAATAATTTTATGAGTGATTTTTAAAATTATCATAAAAATGAATTTTTAAATTATTATAAAATAACACAAGAGAAATGAACAATTGAGAAAAGTATAATCAAAAGTGATCAATATAAATAACCATACACTAAAATTAATAAATAAGAACCAAATGAAATAAAATATTAAAATTTTAAAAACTAAGAGAACCACTTTTTTTTACTGGAGAAAGTTGGTGAAGTGAAAAAAATATCACCAATAGACCGACCAGGTTTCTGTCGCATGTTATAAAGATCACGCATGAGCTGGTACCCGGAATATCCACGGATCGATATAACCTCCCAGCAACAACTCGCCTTGAAATATAATAAATACTTAAATAATTGAACACTTTCTCAAATAAAAAAAGTAACCAAAGTTCCAATTCATGTCTACATGAACTCCAATTTTACAGTTTTTATTTTTGACATATTGGTGGTGTATATGATATTATTAGGCCCTTGTCATAGTCGACTTATCGTCATATTTCTCTTGTGTTAGACATACATCATAAAATAATAAGCCAAGACAACGTGTGGTGATTTTTTTCTTTTCTTTATTACTTATTTATTTATTTGAATTTTATTGTTATTTATTCATATTCATTTTTAACGAACTAACTATAGATGGTGCATGTTATTTTCGATTAACTTATACTTTTTTCACTACTACAACCGCTAGTCTATATAAAGTTTTTAAGTAATATAGATTATTACATCATAAAATTATTATATTGTCGATCCCAGGCCGCTGTCAATTTAGGATTGGGGGGCGGGGGTGATGGGGTTTTGGTTAACGGGGTGGGGGTCGGGGGGGTGGGTGAAGGGAATTTTTTTATTATTAAATTATAATAATTTTATTAATAATATATAAATTTTAATTAAATACTGAATAGAATTAATAATTATAAAATTTTAGATAACTTAAATATTTGTTTTATTTTATTTTTCAGATCTTATATTAAAATATTATTAAATTTATCAATATTGTATATAAAAAAATTATTTACTTTTATTTGTTGTTTTAGGATTTCAATATAAAATTATTATTTTTTTATCAATTATACCCTTCTTATTAAAGCTATGATTATTTGATTAAAAGGGTGTTTTGGGATTTTTGCTTAAAAAAATGGCTATTTATTACATATCTTAATCCATGTGCAATACTCCAAAACGACAAATTAAAAAATCGGTTACACTTTTACTTAGCAACAAGATGAGTTTATTCCGTGGAGAAAACATCAAATTAATTACTACTTGCACTGTGAAAAATAGAGTATGAGTTCGGATGTGTCCAACCAAGTAATGGTATGGGTGTTACATTAATTTCGAGAAGTTTACCCTTTTAGGGATGGAGAAGGAGAATGTGGGGCCGGTTCTGAACATTGCACATGGGGCGGATTTATTGTAGGGTATATATGAGTACGACGGCCCATAAGCCCATTCCAAAATATTTAAGTACGTGTGTTGAGTAGATGTTTACTTAAATATATGTTTTAATTTTCGATCCATTTCTATAATGGTGCCACACAGTTTTAATCAAATGAATTTGTTTTTGTATAAAGTACCGATCTATGTGGATTAAGACTAACAAATGGGCTGGTCAGACTGAATGTGAACGGGTTTAAATGAATCAGGCAAAATATAATTATTTCTTACGAATTAAAAAATGTCAGTGAAATTATCAAAAAGAAGAAAGATGCCAGTGAAAAAATGTTTTTAATTATATTGAGTTTTGATTGGGACCAAGTCCGGCTAGTTCTACCTGTATCTTTTCAAACCACATTGTTATTGTATTTATTACACGTTAAGAAACATATACCATTACCATAGAAAATACGACAATATAAATATTTGCATATATGTAAATAACTATATCTTAAATAGTTAGCATATATCTAAATCAACAAGCTAACTTAGCTAATTAAGTTCAATGAAATATTCATTTTTAAAAAATTGGGCTCTAATATTTGTGATATTTTTTAGTCCCATTAGTTGAGTCCGGGTTGACGACACATATCTGAGTAGACATGTATCTGACTCATTAATTTGCAGACGGTGTGATTAAATTCGGAATAAATGAGTGGTCTAGATTTATCACTATCCCATAGCGTCGTGTGGGTGTACTAGAGAATCCTAATTTATGGTGTAATTTGTAATTGGGCCAATTAATAAATGAAATTGTTGGATATTTTTTTGTCCAAGAATATTCAGATCTTATATTACTAGATTTAACCAGTGTTTTTAAAATCGGACCGGACCGGTCGGTTGGCCCGGTTTAACAGTTAACCGATCCCCAATCCAGTCCGATTTACACCTTAAAACCAGTCTCCTAATTAACCAGTTCGAACCGGTAAAACCAGTGAACCAGTAGTTCACTTAATTTTTTTTTTTTTTTAAATTTAGAGATTTTTTGTTATTATTATTTATTTGAACTCTTGTTTAACATTTAAGAGAATTACATTTATATACTTTAATTGGAATAACATTCATTATTTTAGTGTTTTAACAATCAATGAGGAACAATCAATGCAATATTACAATGTTTTTTACATAAAGAAGTACATAACCATTTTCTCATTATTGTGAATAATATTATTTTGTGTATGAAATTATGCAAATCATTTACCATATACACATCAAGTTATAACAATAGAACCCAAATGAACAAGCCAAAACTTTGAAAATGTGATGAACTTTTAATTTTGTTGTCTTATTTTGAATGTATGTATCTTTGAGGGATACTTGAGATTTATATTTTTGACATTGATCTTAAGACATTTTGATTATTTGCATGAAACAATACAAATTTATATTGACAAAGAATGATAATTTTTTGAATTATAATTGTATTTTAGATAATCTAAATATATATATATATATATAAATATTACATAATAATAAAGTCACACCGGTTATACCGATCGAACCAGTGGTCGACCCGATCTAACCGATCGAACCAGTAACCAGTAGGACTTCCGGTTTTAAAAACACTGGATTTAACTTGTTCTCTCTCGGCATGTCATATTTATTATATGAGAACTCTTCTAGACAAATTATTGTACTATGATTTTTTGTTTGGAGAGTAAATTATTGTACTCCCTTCATTTCAGTTATGCACCTGTTCAAATCTATCGTTCACAATATTAATGTACACGTTTTCTCTAAATAGATACTTCACATATACTAAATAGGAGTACTATTTTTCCATGGTAAATTACGAAAGTGAATTAGCAATTTTAAACAAACTCTTCATTAGATAACGGAAACGTTTACATAGGCATCATAAATGCCAGAGATAGATAAAATTTGCTTTGGGTACAGCTAAACGCAGGACCACAAAACTCATTTTATTTATTTAAAATATTATTTATTGCAAATATATATATAGTAATAGCTGCCTTGCCTCGGAAAAAGACTTCCTCCAAATTAACTCTTTACCGCACCCTGCAAAAACAAACACGATCGAGAAGTATAATAAATAATCCATTAATTAATTTATGGCATTTGGGATTTGGTTGTACATATATAAATAAATTAAATCAAATATTAAAGCTAGCTTAATTTATTTTATGCATGTACTGATGTACGTACTTTGAGCAATCAGTGGAAGGGCTGATCTTGTAGGGAACGCTAACGCCACATTGGCCAGGAAGTCCGGCGGCTTTGTTATAGTTGATGCCGGAATATGAACCGGCGAGTTTTTTTAGGCAATTGCAGGCGGCCTGGCGGTCGGGGGTGCTCCTGGCGGCACCGTACAGTCCCTTGACCCCACCGCAACAACCGGCTAGCGGGCCCCGGCCGAGCACATAAGGAAGGCATGGACTCAGGTACGAGACCACCTGCCCACAGCCTAATGCTGCCTCGGCAGGAGGGGCGATGGTCGCAACCAGCACGGCGGCGATGAACACCACACACATTGCCTTGGTCATGCCAGCAGCCATTTCAGTTGATTAATCGAGAGAAAGTTTTAGTAGTGTTTATTTTATGTCTTACTTGTAAAGCTTTTTTTTAGTGTGTGTTGAAATACATGTAGCCTATGGGGTTTATATAGAGAAGATTTACTAGGTGTTATGATTGTGTTGTGTGGGTATATTCTAGTGGTATTTGGGGTAAATTTTTAATGAGTTGAGGTTTATGGGTAGGATACAATAATGTTGGTGGTAGTTGGGGTAGATTCATTAAATTAAATGATGTAGTAGTTATAATGTCCAGTTAATTACTCCCTCCGTTTTTTTTTTATTTGTCTTTTTGGAGTATTGTACACATATTAAGAAATATGAAGTTATAAATAACCCCACTTTTTATATAAAAATCTCAAAATATCCCTTTAACTAAATAATCATAATATTAAGTAGCATTATTTACAATCACTAATAAAAAGGGTAAAATTGATTAAAAAATAATAATTATACATTGAGGTCCTACAAAGATAAATAAAAAAAAGTAAATTTTTTTTTTTGCCAAAACGAAAAATTAAAAAAATGGGAAGGAATAAGATTTAGGTGTGGATAATCAGTTGAGTAAATTGCAGTACAGTTTTTTCAAGTGAAAATTTAATTACTTTAGGTCCACATACATTTGAATGTGCCATCCATACTGCTGTCGGTAATTAAAAGGTATTGTCCCATTAGTAGGACTGGGTCTGACAATAATAGTCAATAGGTCAGTGCCACGTACATTTATGACTTTATGCACCGACTGTTGGATCAATTAATGGTATTTCCTAAAAATTGATCATTTCACTATTGTTTTGTCACGATGTTTGTTAATTTAAATAAAGATTTTCCAACTAATGGAAATTAATTGTATCGTTCGTTCACTTCGTTGCACTTATGCTAGACAGTTTTGGGCTTTATCTGGACTTAGCTTTCTCGAATTATCATTGCGACTGATCTACTACTTTTACTGATTGGTTAGTTTAAAATTCTTTTCTTGCAAAATTGCAATTGGATGCGACTGAACTCGGCTATGCTATTATTACCTTGTCTGGGTGGATTTGGTTTAGTAGAAATAAGCTTATGTGGGAGAAAGTTGATTTCGAACCTAGTTTCTTTTGCTCAAAACAGGTGCTTATAGTATTTCATATAGCAGTATCCGGGATTTTTTAGAATATTGTAGAAAACAAAAAACCCAGGAACATGTTTACTGTATTTATAGTCAAAGTTGGATTAATTTGTACTAAAACCATTCATGATAAGAGTGTAAACACTTATCTTTCTTAATTTGAAGTGGATCGTTAATTACACATTTTTTATGTTTTTATAATTTTTTTTTTATACGATCATTCTATTCGATCTTATAACAATAACATTATTTTGGGATTCTGTGGGTTGTTATATTATTTCATGTCAGTATATAAACTTCTTATTATTTGACTAAAATTCAAATATATAGCAATTCATAACATATATTTGAAACTTACAAAATGGTATAAATTATTATTAATTTTTTATTGTAATTGTAAATAATGATTTTATTTATAACTAGAAAGGTGTACAATGGCTTAATAATTTTATGTGATTTTTAAATAATTATAAAAATTAATTTTTAAATTATATAAAATAACACAAGATGTTGGATGAAGATGAAGAAGTGAATGGAAGTTTTGATGATTTCCAAAAGTCATCAGCTAAGTAATGGAAGCTTAACAAACCTCTGAAAAAGTTCAATCGAGAAGACAAGTAAAATCAAAAGATTGAATTTCGGTCTGGAAAGCTAGTGATCTGATGCCGAGTTCGGAATCAGACTAGTGGATTTCAGCAGAGTCAAATCAAATTTGTTCGATTTGAATCAACAGAGTGGATTCGATCAGCTAAGTGGAAGAGAGTCATTCCAACGGTAGTAAATGCACTTGGCGTAATAAATGATGTCCGAGAAGGGTATTAATGACAATGATTGGAAGAGTTAATTCAAATAACCTCGTATCAACATGATGCATTTAATGTGACTGACAGATCCGTACAACAGATTGTACAGTGAACAGTTGCAGAGAGCCGTTTAAGGTTAGGACCGGAGCTCGAGGAAGATCTGAAAATCTGTCTCACTTCAACGGGTAGAAATTTAAACCGCAAGAATAAATAGATCTACATTCAAGAGTTAGAGACAACCACAACAACTGAAAGAGCATTCATCAAGCAAATTTCTCTAAGTCCCAAAAATTCAAGAACAGATCACCATCAGCTAAGTCATATGTTGACAAACCGAGTTGAAGAAAAAGTTCATACACATAAATCTGAGTGATTTCTGTAACCTTTGAGTGTTGTGAGAAGTAGATATCCGTCTTAGTGAGTGAAATTATTTCAGAGTATATGTCTTCTTTGTGATTTCCTATAGTGAACTTGTGGCTTCATCATTTATTTTATTGTAAAAGCGCAAGTAGAGTTGCACTAGTTACTTAGTGTTTCTAGTGGAACCTAAATCTTCGTGATTTAGAAGAGTGGATTAAAAGACTTCTTGTCTAGGCCTGTCAATCGGGCCCTGTGAGCCGAGCCTTTAATTGCTCAAACTCAAATACCGTCAGGCTTCATGCCTATAGGCTCAAACTCAAATGCCATCGGGCGTCACATCTATGAGCTCAAACTCGGCTCATGTAATTTTTCGGGCTTCGGGTTTATATCGGGCTCATATCGGGTTTGCTCACTCTAGCAAATTTTACTTAACAAATAAAAAACTACGCATTCTTTAAATACAATATATAGACAATTTTATTTAATTCACAAGAATATACAAATTTTATACTCTTAATCAATAACATAGAACATTAAATATAATTGTAAAGTGCCAAGACTCCCATTTTTTCACCATTTATTTTTATTTTTCCGTTTTTTCTTTCTGTTTATTACGTTCCCTTTGACCTGCGGAAACTTTAGTTATAATTCATATATGTGGTGGATTATTTGTAGTAATTAGTATACTTATAACAATAGTACCAATAATTTAAAGTAGTAATATTTAAGATAATAATATATTCGGGCTTTATTCGGGTTGAGCCTTGTAAGGCTCAAGCTCGGCTCATAAATTAATCGGTTTTAGTATAATGACTCAAACTCAGCCCGACTCACAATTATTCGGGTTCGGGTCAAATTTAATCGGGCCGAGCCATCGGGCTTCGGGTAGGCCCAACTCAATTGACAGTCCTATTCTTGTCTAATGTCTATATAACCACTATAAAAATTCATGTGTTTGATTACTCGCTTTCATACTTGCATATTTTCATAAGCAAACAAACGTTTTAAAAGATAAAGCTTTTAAAAAGAGGAATTTATAAAACTAGGGTAAAACCTTTTGAAGATAAACTTGTTTGAAAAACATACTCTTACAAATCCACTGCATTCAAGTCTAAAACTCTGATTTTATCATAACAGATAAGTAAATTAGACGAGTGGTCAACTTGTGCTGAATAAGCTAAGTGCTAAATCAGCTAAGTATTCTCATACGTATGATAAGCTTACTCTGCTTATATGAAGTTAGAAGAAATTTTTAAAAGGTACATATGTCTATTTAACCCCCCTCTAGACCTCATTCTAACCACTTGGGACCAACACAAAAGCAATGAACAATTGAAAAAAGAATAATCAAAAGTGATCAATATAAATAATCATACATTGAAATTGATAAATAAGAAGCAATTGAATTTGAAGTGGACCGTTAATCACACCTTTTTGATGTCTCTAATATGTGGTTTAATATTGAGCTTCATTATTCTTATAAATTTTTTTTATACGAACATTTTATTCTTATAACAATAACATTATTTTGGGATTCTGTGGGTTGTTATATTATTTCATGTCAGCATATAAGCTTCTTATTATTTGACTAAAAATATATAGCAATTCATAACATATATTTGAAACTTACAAAATGGTATAAATTATTATTTAATTTTTATTGTAATTATAACTAATGATTTTATTTATAACTAGAAAGGTGTACAATGGCTTAATAATTTTATTTGATTTTTAAATATTTATAAAAATTAATTTTTAAATTATATAAAATAACACAAGAGCAATGAACAATTGAAAAAAGAATAATCAAAAGTGATCAATATAAATAATCATACACAGAAATTGATAAATAAGAAGCAAATGAAATAAAATATTAAAGTTTTAGAAACTAAGAGAACCAATATTATAAATACTAAAATAATTGAACACTTTCTCAAATAAAAAAAGTGAACAAAGGTCCAGTAGAAGAAAAACAACTATTTTCGACGGATTTTTCGATGGAATTTGCTCGTCGGAAAATCGATGGGAAAAAGTGGCGTCGGAAAACTTTCCGACGAACATTTCCGAAGGCTTTTCCTGATGGGACAATCCGTCCGTGTTTTTTTCGACGCGTAGAAGTCATCGGAAAATTAATTTTGAAAAAAATGTTCATTAATTTTTCGACGGAATCTTTCCGTCGGAAAAGTATTATTTTTAATAAAAATTGAATTTCCATCGGAAAAATTAAAAAAAAAAATATTTTCAAAATTTTTATATCCACATTTAAAAATTTGTATATTTAAAAAATTAAATCAGAGCACCAAACACGAAAATTAATTAGTTCAGAATCATAAAATATTTCACAAAAGTATGAATCATCGTCACAAAATTAAATACTATGGCTTTGAAATTATTTAACATTATTAATCAATTAGTTACGTAAATATGAAGGAACCAACTTCTTCACCATAAAGTTCTAACAAAGTAAACCATAACCCCAATTTCACCATAATATCACAATTCTTAGTGCCTTCTTTAATTTAAATCAAACTAAGCAAATTACCTATAAAAAACAATAATTGAAACAAAAATTGGTGCTAGCGTACTATATTAATGGATGGTGGGCCAATTCAAAACAAAATTCATTATTATTTAATAGGGAATTTTACTTAGACACCTCCTGTCTATTACCCTAATTACAAGAACTTACTCTCTTGTTTCAAATATTACAAAGATACCCCCCCTGCCAAAACAGTATTACAAAGAGACCCCTTACGGCGTCAATTTTTTACGGTAGATGATGACGTCATAAATTGTTGGATGAAGATGAAGAAGTGAAGGGAGGTTTTGATGATTTTCAAAATTCATCAGATAAGTAATGGAAGCTTAGCATACCTCTGGAAAGTTCAATCGAGAAGTCAAGTAAAATCAGAAGATTGAATTTTGGTCCAGAAGACAACTGATCTGATGCTGAGTTCGGAATTAGACTCGTGAATTTCAGCAGAGTCAAATCAGATAAGTTCGATTTGAATTAACGGAGTGTTCATCAGCAGAGTGGAAGAGATCAGAAAGTCATTCCAACGTTAATAAATTCCCTTGGTGTAATAAATGCTGAAAGAGAAGTGTATTAATGACAAACGATTGAAGAGAAACCTCGTATCAGGAAGGTGCATTAAATGCGATTGACAGATCCGTACAACAGAGTGTACAGTGAGCAGTTGCAGAGAGCCGTTCACAAACAAGGACCAGTACTCGAGGAAGATCTGAAATCTGTCTCACTTCAACGGGCATAATTCAAACCTCAAGTATAAATAGTTCAAGATTCGAGAGTTAGAGACAAACACAACAACTGAGAGAGCATTCAAAGATCTAAATTTTCTAAGTCTCAAAAACTCAAGAACAGAACACTATTAGCCGAGTCATCTATTGACAAAGCGAGTTGAAGAAAAATAATTTATCTACAAATCTTAGTAGAGTGTTGTGAGAAGTGTATATCCATATAAGTGAGTGATATAACTTCAGATGATAGGTCTTATTTGTGATTTTCTATTATGCACTTGTGGAATTATCATTTGTTGTAAAAACGCAAGTAGAGTGTACTATTTACTTTGTGTTCATAGTATAACCTAAATCTTCGTGATTTAGAAGAGGGGACTAGAAGACATCTTGTCTATATAACCACTATAAAAATTCCTTGTGTTTGATTACTTGTTTTATACTTGCATATTTTCATAAGCAAACAAACACCTTAAAAGACGAAAGCTTTTAAAAGAAGGATTTATAAAACAAGGGGTACAATTTTTAAAAAGGAAAATGTTGTTTGAAAAAAATACTTGACAAAATATATTGTAACGCCCCACAAATTTCGTGTCCTTTTTATTATTCTATTTTAAAAATCTTTCTTTTAAAGTATAGATTTTCGAAGGATTTATAAAGTTAGATTCTATTTTTTCTTTGATCTAGTGGGGAATATATTTAAATATGATAAAATTCTTTTGAAATAGTTGAGTCATTTTCCATATCACTATTTATTTTGGCATATTTACTATTTTATATTTAATGCTACTTTGAGCTAAAATGTGGGAATAAATTTTTCTTATGAAATATTAAACATGGAATTAATTTATAAAGGTGAGAAAAACCTTCTAAAAGTGTTGGGATCTTTTTTCCGAAAAAAAAACTTTGGACTAAATAGCGCAAAATTTTGGTTTAGGGGCAAAAATGTACTTTCCAAAACTTCAGGGGGCAAAGTGCAAATTCACCCCAAGTTGAAGATTTTCTGCAGGAGTATTATTTTCCCTCCTTGCACACTCCAAGAGCTGCAAAAGCATGCCCTAGGGTGGAGAAACTCCTCTACCCAAGAAAATGCATGCATTGGTGGGTTTAAAGAAGACAATTATGTCTTCCCACTTTTCTAAGTAAAGTTTGTATGTATATATTTTCAAAGCTGATTTCATTCCCTATTTAAAAACTCCATCTCAATCTTTAATTCTTTTTTTACATTATTATTCATCATTTAGTAAAAACTTGAGTTTTAAAAAGAGAGAAAAGTGAGTGCAAGAAGGAAGTAAGGGAAGAAGGAAGGAAGACCGCCACCACCACGCCATGCTGCTGCCGCACCGCCACCACCTTTGCCGCCACCTTTGCCGCCGCTACCGCCGTGAGCCTAGAGAAGGAGAAGACCATCTTCGAGTTTTGTAAGAATCTTCTAAAGTCACATCTTTTGGTTGATTGTTTTAAGTGAATTTAACTTAGAAACCTTAGATCTATTTGTTTCTTAAAACTCTTGAAATATATTTTTAAAATCTTAGTAGATGGGTTACCTTAATTCTTTGATTTGCCATTTGTAAAAGAGTTTTTTTTGTGATCTTGAGTAGATGGCATCGTCATGTGAAAAAGAAGAAGAAAGATTCTAATTTTTTTCTTTAATGTTGTTTGATTTGAAGTATGAAAGCATGTTAATACATATGTATATGGGTTTGTAGATTTTTATTGTAGATCTATAAATTTTTAGGAAAAAACTTGAATTTTGTGAAATTTTTTGATGTTAAAATAATTTTTTTTTTGGGGCTATTTTGGTAAAACTGTAAAATAAGAGGGATACTTTTGTATTTTCCGGTGGCGTTGTCGGAGCCACCCCATCGACTACGAGTCAGCCTGTGCAGCGACCTGGTACCGCCCAGGTTGTCTGTTTCATTTGTAACAAACCTTATTTTGGGCCTGTTGCTGAAAAACAACATGCCCATTTGAGGCCCCGTTGTGGGCTGGCCCTTTATATAATAGTATATATATATATAAATATAATGAAAATACCTAATTGATTTTGAATAAAAATATGAAAAATGTTAATAATAGTTTTATTAAAATATATGTTCTGAAAATTAATATTTATAATAATATTAAATATTTTGAAAATGGAAGAATTATTTAAACTTCGAAAAATAAAATTTTATAAATAAAATAATTTTGAGAAAATGAAATAAACTTAAAATAATTTTTAAAATTGTTATTAAATTCTGAAAAATATTAAAAATATTTTTAATAACTATTCTCGAACATTA
Organism: Penstemon newberryi var. newberryi; assembly: GCA_030819805.1. Classification (NCBI taxonomy): domain Eukaryota; kingdom Viridiplantae; phylum Streptophyta; class Magnoliopsida; order Lamiales; family Plantaginaceae; genus Penstemon; species Penstemon newberryi. The sequence continues at coordinate 11,470,326 of JAUALY010000002.1, read as the reverse complement.
ATTTTGAAAAAGAAAATTTAATAAATAATTTGGAATAATTATTTTCTGTAAATAAATTATTTTGAAAATAAAATAAAATAAATTTAAATAGTTATTTTATGAAATTAAACAATTTCGAAAATAAACTTGAACAATTTTTGAATAATTATTTTATGAAATAACAATAAATATTTTTTTTAAAAATAAATAAATAATTATTAATTTTGGAAACAAAAAAAAGTGTTTAAGTAGATGTTTATTTTTAGATAAATGAAAATTTTTAATAATATTTTTTTTTTCAAATATAACTAATAAATAAATAAAAGTTTTTGAAAATGATAATTTCAAGTTAACTCTTTTCGTGGCTATGTTTACCACGCTTTTCGAATGAACCATAGAACCTTAAGTTGGACTTAAAAGTCCAAGTTACAATCGTGGCTTCAACATCGACAATGATTCAATTGTGTACTCGACTAAAGCATTGCTTTAGTCACTCTAGAATCTTCATAGCATAATTAGATTCTAAGATCGTTGCATAAACGTTTACATGAACCGGAGACGCTACTTTTTCGCATATTCTCAAGAATCGTAAGCTACACAGGTGAGTGTTGTGTGTTACTTGTGTGTCAGTCCGAATGTGCTAGTATGTCGAGTCATAAATGTAACTTAGTCCCTAAACGAACGAGCATGCGACGTATGATACAATGAAAAACTCGACTGTTAGGACAAACTCTACACCTTGAATTATTATGATAATGCTTATGTGCTTATGAGTCCTTGATATCATATATTGAACCGTTTTAATGACTGTTATTGAGTTGTTGCTGATTTCTTGTTACTGGATTGTTACTGTACCGTATTGTTATTGGATTGTTATTGTACTAAATTGTTACTGTACTGTACTGTTTGCTATTATTGTGTGGGCCCTTTTTGGTGTGCGGAATCATGGGTAACCTGGAAGGTTAGGGCCAGAGGGTTACCTTGATCCACCGTAGACCCGGCTTCACAAACCAAGTGTGGATATTACACTTGGGGAGTGAAGTCAAACTCCTGGCATTAGACGTCTATGCGCACAGTTAGTAAGGTAGCTCCTTACTTGGAGTGTTCGGTATGGGCGTCATAATATGGACTGGAGAGTAAGAGAAGGACGGCATCATCAACTATTGGTTACTTGTTTAACATGCTTAAATTGTTATCGCATGTGTTTATTTATTGTACTGTTATATATGCTCACGTATATTATGTTGCATCCACGCATCACACGCACATGTGCACTACAGCCTCACTAAGTTGGACGATCAACTTATGCATTCCATGTTTCAATCTTTTCAGCTACAGGTGTTTGGGAAAACGATAGTTCATGTTGCGGTTAAGTCATCACGGTTGCGGTCCCACCATAGTTTCGGAGAGTAGTTATACATTTGTTCAAGTTCTTATTTGATTTTAATATCTTCCCTTGAACTGACGTTTCAAAACTCCTATAACGTTTAAGTCAATTTTATAAATCTTGCTTAATATCTTGTTATATTAGCTAATTTTGTAAAGTGAACATTTTTATCGAAGATAATTATAAATTTTCTCCAATATTGATCTTAATCTTGCTTTCTCCCAATTGGGTTTCACATGTTGTTTCACCACATCATGTTTTCCTTCAAAGTTTATTTTAAACACTTCCGCTTTAAACTATAAATATTAAATTGAATTTATTTTTCTTACAAAAAAATTAGTAATTTAAATTATTCTTATATTAATTTAAACCGCTTCCGCTTTAAACTTTCCCAATTGATAATGAATTTTTATTTTGTCAATAAACTAAATAATGTAAACTATTTTATACATTAATCGCTTTCTAATTAAACTTTTAAATGTTCGTTTTGGTTTTATACCTGTTTCATAAAAAAAAACTAAATCGGTATTTTAACATTTTTCTTAAATAAAAATTTAATCGATTATTATCCGACGGACCCGCGGAGTCGGGCCGTTACATCTGCTGCATACAAGTAAATCGGGCCGTTAAAACTCTGAGTTTATCCCAACATATAAGTAAATCAGACTAGTGGTCAACTTACGCTGAACAAGCCTTGTGCGCGAACATGTAAGTAGTCTCATAAGTTTCGATCAGCTTACTCTGCTAATAAGAAAAGTTAGAGAAAATTTTTAAAGGTTCGGATGTCTATTCACCTCCCCCCCCCCCCCCCACACCCCATCTAGACCTTATTCTGACCACTTGGGACCAACAAGTGGTATCAAAGCAGGTGGTTCAACTGAATCATCTGACTGATCAACGAGCTTGATCCATAGTGTTTTTTCCAAATTTTTCAAAAGAGCATATTTTTTGAAAAATAGAAATCTTTTGAAAAATGTATTGTAATCAACCATGTTATCCACATTGGCGACATGAGTTTTGAGGACTGGAAAATACGAATGGAAATTTTCCTTGCAGCTTACAATGATAACATGTATACTTGCATAACCAGAGGTCCATTCAAAATCACAAAAACAGTCAAAGTCAACGATCAGGAGATTACGGTTCAGAATGAACCTAAAGAAATGACAGCTGAAGAATTTAAGCTGAAAAATCTTGATAAAGTTGGCATATTCATCATGACCAGAGCCCTCGATAATGATAGGTTTGACAAAGTTAAACATTGCAAGATAGAAAAAGATATGTGGGACAAGGTTCGCGACATGAGCGAATGGAATAATGCAATAAAAGAGCATAATCTAAGTATAGCTCTTGAGAAGTTGGAAAACTTCAAAATAAAGTCCGGAGAAACCATTGACCAGATGGATACAAGGTTTACAAGGACGTTGAATGATGTGTTAAAGTTGGGAAAGACCTTCACTGATAAAGAGATCACTGTAAAAGTTCTAAAGGCGTGCCTTCCAAGTTCAATATGAAGATAACAACGATGGAAGAATCAAGAGATTTGGGGAAAATCTCTCTAACAGAACTGTTTCCTGTACTCAAGGCATACTAAACTGCCTAGGATTGGAATAGAAGAAACATCAACTTCAAATCCCACTTCTGCCTTAGTCGCTGTAGAACGACCAAGGAGATCAGCAGGGAGAACAAAGGAAATTGACTCATCTGATGAGACCACTCCACTCAACAAAAAGAAGTATGTTGCTGGCGATGTTGTCCTACTGTTGATTGGGTTCAAAAAGTTTTACAAGAGAAAGATGAATAACAAATACAATCATGCTTCTACTTCTAACCCTACTTCTCATTTAAATAATAGTAAGGATGATTTTCAATCCAAACTAATGTGCTATAACTGCAGGAAATTGGGACATTTCATCAAGGACTGGCCATATCCTAAAACCGAGAAGTATATAGAGGAGGAAAAGAAATTCAGAAGAGAGAGTAGACACAATAAGAGCAAAGTACTGTTGGCTGAAGCTGAAAAGGTAGCAGCCATCTACTCGTCTGATTCAGAGTCGGAGACATCAGAAGATGAATCTGCTGAAGAAGAGACACATGCACTACTCTGTCTCATGGCCAAGGAATCTGATGATTCTGACAATGAGGTAAATCTCTCAGAAGAAGAAAATGAGCTATTTAGTTCATTTGAACAAATGATGAAAAACAACACAAGTGTTGTTGATGCATTGGCAAAGCTTAGGGAAGAGATGACTGTGCTGAAAAAGCAGAATGCCTCACTGAAACTAAAGGTTGAAAAACCACAAGAATCAGCTGAGCATAAAAAGCTTGTGCATGAGAATGAATCTTTAAAAACTGAATGTGAAGTTTATAAGGGTAAAATCATGGAACTTGAAAAGATTATTGAGTCTCATGATAAGTCTTCTGTTGTATCAGATAACATGCTTAGTAAACAGAAACTGCCCTTTAGAAAAAGAAAGTTTAGAACTGAACCGTGCTGAAAAATTTATATTTGCTGATAACAATAAGTTATCTTATATTTTCAGACCACTAAACCTACTTCACAGGAAAAAGAAATAAAGGAGAAGAAAACTCCTAAGGCTAAGGGTAAGGAGCCTAAGAAAGACAAACAGACTGAAAAAGCTAAACAACAGAGTAGTCCAACGAAGTCTGCTGATAAGAGCAAAAATAATGTTAAAGTAACATTTGGAGACAGAAAAGAAGGCAAGATTGTGGCGTGTGGAAAAATTATCAAAGGAAACATTGAGATATCTGACGTATATTATGTTAAAGGCCTAAAGTACAATCGGCTGAGCATAAGTCAATTTTATGACAAAGGATTTTCTGTAATCTTCTCATCAGATAAGTGCTATGTGGAGCAAATTGGAACAATGAAGGTGATATTATCTGGAAGAAGACAATGAAATATCTATATAGTCGACTGGAATTATGTAGACATGAATTCTAATGTTTGTTTGGTGGCCTCAACACCAAGTGAAGTTAGTTGGCTATGACATAAAAGAATGAATAACGTAAACTTCAAGACCATAATCAGATTGATAAAGAATAACCTGGTTGAAGGATTACCAAAAATAAGCATGAGCAAAGATAAACTTTGTGATGCGTGTCAGAAGGTTAAACAAATCAAATCATCATTCAATAGCAAGAAACACCAATCTTTTAACATGATTTTGGAGCTACTATACATGGATTTGTTAGGTCATGTTGATCCAATCAGCAATGGTGGAAATAAGTACTGCCTAGCTGTTGTGGATGACTATTCAAGATTTACTTGAGTGATATTCATGAAAAAGAAAAGTGAAACCAAGGAACATCTTACCAATCTGATGGAAATGAACAGAATGAAAAGAGCTTAAAGATACTAAGGATCAGATCAGATAGAGGCACTGAGTTTATAAACTCTACTGTTGAAGAGTATTGTAATTCCAGAGAAATCAACCATGAGTACTCTGCTGCCAGGACCCATCAACAAAATGGAGTTGCTGAAAGGAAAAACAGAACTCTGAAAGAAGCTACCAGAACTATGATAGCTGAAGCAAAACTGTCTCAAAGATTTTGGGCAGAAGCCACAAATACAACATGCTATACCCAGAACAGATGCATGATCAACAAGAGTCAGAACAAGACACCTTATGAACTTTGGAACAACAAGAAACCTAATATTCACTATCTTAGAATATTTGGTTGTAAATGTTTTGTTTTGAATAATGAGAAAAATCACCTTTCTACTTTTGCAGAAAATGTTGATGAAGCTGTTTTTGTAGGTTACTCTACTGTTAGTAAATCCTACAAAGTCTTTAACAAAAGAAGAATATGACCTTGAAAATAATCAAGATTTAACAAAGTCTTTAACAAAAGAAGAATATGACCTTGAAAATGACCTTGGAACAAAGTCTTTAACAAAAGAATCAAAGTACTAATCAAGATTTATCTACAGATCTTCAGAAATTGACCTTGAAAATAAAATAAGAATATGTACCCATCATACTTGATAGAATAGTGTCCTGCAAGCCAACTGTTTTGGCTGCATTTAAATTAAAAGGACCATTCAAATGGATTAATAAATGCATTTATTTATATGGTCACCTTCATCTTATGAATAATTATCTAACATAAGGATGCAAGTCCTTAGATCACAGGGCTATGGGACAACCCGTGGACTGATCTCCAAGGCCGTGATCTAAAACTAATTCAAGGGTCGTAGAATCCATTTGAGATGAGACATCAATGGATTCGGTTAGACCCTCACGAGTGTGTATACTCCGATAAACTGGAGGATGCTGGGGTCCACGAGCATGATTGGGATAGTCGATACACACGAGTGGGTGGCTTGCTGGGATGGCAAGCGCACTGAATACCCCAATTAGGAAATAACTCACCATGGAAGCGGTAGTCGCATATCGGAGTTGAAGTTATTCCAATTTACAATAGTATACGATGAATGATCCCTAATACTTGAGGTGATAGGGTTTATCTGGTGCGAGAACGTTTATACTTAGATGTGAGTTCCGACCGACTGGAGATTACCAGAAAGTCTCTGTGGATTCACGTTGGGTATAGAGGGACTCGTATGAAGGTTCATATCATCAACAAATGATCCATTGACCCAACTTGATAGGTTGTGAAATTCTCCTATGGATTTCTGTGAGAAATTAATTCTGGTAAAATCCTTGGCCAAGGTATCTGACGACTTTATGAAAGTAGCTCATAAAGATTAAGTCAAAGAGAATTATTTCGAGATGAGAATGCATAAAGTCAAGACGAATTAAAAGGGAACCGATGAAAAATCCATGCCCTTAAGTTTTGACTGGGAGATCGATCGATGGAGAGATTAAGTCGTACATGGTAATTGTAAAGTTTAAAGGTTCACTGAATTAATTCACCAGTGATTGGGCTCCACGGGCTTGTGGCCATACATCGACTGTGGAGTGTGGGAGAATTCCCAAATTAGCAGGGGTGTTAATTTTGGAATGGTCAATCGAAAAAGTGTTCGATTGATTTAGAGTATAAGTTTACTCGAATAATTAAATGCACATTTAGTTATAACCCGCGGCCAATTATGTGGTGAACCTACGGGGACATACACAAACACATCGAGCGGAAACAGGAAACGAAGAAAGTTGGACTCGACTGGGTCGATCTATTTGGGCGCGAGAACCCGATCCAATTGGGTTGGATCAAAATGTCAAATTAAATAGTTTTTTAATTTGATAAGAATAATTAATTAAATTAGATTTAATTAATCGAGGAGAGAGAAGATTTAATTAATTAAACTTGGAGTTTAATTTAATTAAATAAAGATTAATGGGAATTAATTAATTGGGCTAGGAGTCCAATTTAATTAATTAGGATAAATGGATTTTTAATTAGTGGGCCAATTAATCTTGGAGATTTAGATGGGCCCAAGACTAATTAAAAGACAAGAGCATTTAATTAATGAAGTCTTGCATTAATTAAAAGGCTTATCCTATTTAGGAGTTAGATCTTGTTAGGAATCCTAGTAGGGCTAGGATTACAAGATCTATAAATAAGGCCCATTAAGCCTTGGAGAATACACAAGACACAATACTAAGTACACACTTTGTATAACTCTTCAAAAGCAAGAAAAAAAAAACACTCTCTCTTCCCTAAGCCCTAGCCACCGCCCCTACCCTGACAGAAGTCGATCGATTTCTGTCTTTTCTTCTCGAGTTTCGCATCTTGATTTCTTCTGTGTTCTAGCCGATCAGAGATTTCAAGGTTTTAGTGTGTATGTGGTGTACTGAACCGTAGAGGCGCAACGCGTGGGGCGCTAAGCAAAAGCTTGGGATTGAAAGTAAAAATTGGAAGAGATCGAGTTCGCGTCTTCGGGGATTTCCTACAGAGCAGAGTTTGGCTCGGAAGTGCTAGGAATCAGGTATAACTTAATCTAGCGATTTTTATACTTGTTTAATACTAGTTTAAATATATACCGGATTGTATCCTGGCAAGATTCCCAAGGGGAGCCTAAAAAGTTTTATATTTCCGCTGCCCGAGGCTCGTTTTCCCGTAAGAATCCCAACAATACTACCTGATCTCAACTAAGCTGATAACTCAAGTGATGTTCAAAATCAGATGACTAATTGTCTAACAGATGAGTTGCAAACAACTGACAGACCAGAGACTGTTCAACAGACTACTACTGAAACTCCAACAGTAGTGTTGCAAGATCAATCTAGAGGACAACACCCAGATTTGGAACCTAATCTTAGATGGCTCAGAGATTACCCACCTGATCTTGTGATTGGTGATCCACTGGCCGGATAGAGTAAGAACAAGAAGGTCAACTGCAAATGAAACAATATTTGTATGTTTTCTTTCACAGATTGAGCCTAAAATTAATTGATGAAGCTCTTAGTGATTCTCATTGGATTGAAGCAATGCAAGAAGAGTTGAATCAGTTTGAAAGAAATGAGGTTTGGTATCTAGTACCTAGACCTACTCATCAAATGGTAATTGGCACTAAGTGGGTATTCAAGAACAAAATGAATGAAGATGGTATTGTTACCAGGAATAAAGCAAGACTAGTGGCCAAATGTTACTGCCAAGAAGAAGGCATTGACTTTGATGAAACATTTGCACCTGTAGCTAGGCTTGAAGCAATCAGACTGTTCCTTGCCTACGCTGCTCATAAGAATTTCACACTCTATCAGAGGAATGTGAAGTCTGATTTTCTCAATAGAGAATTGCAAGAAAAAGTTTATGTTGAACAACCTCCAGGATTTGAAGCTTATCAACAAGAAGGAAGATTATATCATCTGAAGAAAGCTCTCTATGGACTAAAGCATACTCCAAGAGCATTGTATGATACTTTTTCAGATTTTCTTTTAATTAAAGGAGTTCGCAAATGTAAAGTAGATAAGACCTTGTTTACTATTGAATGGGATAATCATATACTGTTAGTTCAGATATATGTGGACGATATTATTTTTGGTTCAACTAACAAATAGATGTGTGGAAGTTCTCTAAGCTGATACATAACAAGTTTGAAATGAGCATGATTGGAGAACTTAATTACTTTCTTGGATTACAAGTCAAACAGCTGCCTGATGACATATTTATTAATCAATCAAAGTACACAAAAGATATGTTCATGAAATTTGGGATGAAAACTAGCTCATATGTTGCTATTCCAATGTCTACTGGGGACTTCGCCTTGACAAGGATGAAGATGGAAAATCAGTGGACATCACCAAATATAGAGGCATAATTGGATCTCTTCTGTACCTCATTGCTAGCAGACCATATATTATGTACTCAGTTGGGGTTTGTGCGAGATTTCAATCAAATCCAAAGAAATCTCACCTCCTAGTTGTCAAGAGGATATTAAGGTATCTTAAAGGCACACATGATTTGTGTGGTACCCAAGGGAATCAGGATTTGAACTTATTGGATATTCAGATCTGACCTTGCTGGCTTCAAGATTGACAGGAAGAGTACTACAGGTACATGTCAATTATTAGGTAGTCGTCTGATCTCATGGATGAGTAAGAAACAAACTTCAGTATTCATATCTACTGCTGAAGCTGAATAACTTGCTGCTGGAGCATGTTATGCGCATATACTTAGGTTGAAACATCAACTAGAAGATTAAAATATCAAAATCAGTGGAATTCCAATCTATTGTGACAATACAAGTGCAATATCACTTACTCAGAATACTACAAGTCATTCTAGGACTAAACATATTGAGATCAAACATCACTTCATCAGAGATCATGTTGAGAAAGGAAATGTCATAATTGAGTATGTTCATACAGACAATCAGATAGCTGATTTTCACCAAACCATTGAGTGATGCAAGATTTTCTACTCTAAGAGTGAAATTAGGCTTGTTAAATTTGGATTCATAAGCTGACGGGAAACCTATCAGAAGACTTGGTTCATCAGCTGAGTAATCTGATAATAACAAGTGGTATTCTTCCAGAACTGACTTTTAACAGACCTGAAGATCACTAGGTATTGGCTTTCTCTAGTTTTTGATGTTTTACCTCCTTTCATTCATGACATTGTATCATCTGATTTTACAAGTTGAATGAAATATGTTGCTCTAAAAAAAACAATGACACTTGTAAAATAATTTATTAGTTATCAATTAATTTTCTATTTTAGGATTTTTAAATTCTAACAGTAAATAATTAATTTGATTGATTCGTAATGTTTATTTATTGGCCAATTATGTTACGCCATGTGTCAAAGTGATGTATTTAAAGCCAATCAAATCATTATTTGGCCTTATAAATAAGTTGCCACTCAAAATGTGCCACATGTCAAGATGAGGTGTTTTGGCCAATTAAATAAAGTCTTCCATTCCATGGAAGTAAAGGCCAATTAGATAATGCCACGTCATCAAGTTGTTGTGAATAAGACTCTTCAAATCTTATATAAAGGAGTCTTGTGAATATACAAACATAGATATTATACACACATATACTTTTATATACGTACATAAAAGTTTTGAAGCCCTGCCAAGCTCTGCAAGTTTAAGTCTTCGACTTTCAAATCCGTGACTCTATCCGTAAATCTTAGCGAAGGTCACATTACACGATTCAAGAACACGCAACTCAAAGGCCTTGAATCCATATACTCTACGAATTCCAAATCAAGGAGGAAGTCACACATACGATTCAAGAACAAGCCTAGTGCCCTTGAATCCATACATCTACCGAAGAGAAGAATCAGAGACCTTATATATAGAGATTGTAACCACTTTTAATTATATCAAATAGATTTTTATGTTTTACACTTATTTTTACTGTCTATTTAAGTTTTTTGCAGATATTTAAAATTTGTTGTATACAATTCTCTAAATTGATAGTTTATGGAGAACTTGAAACTATTCATTAGATAACGAAAACGTTTACATAGGCTTCATAAATGCCAGAAATTAAATATATACTTAGATATAATTTGCCTTGGGTACAGTTAATCGCAGGACCACATAACTCATTTTATTTATTTAAAATATTATTATTGCAAATATAGCTGCCCCAGAAAAAGACTTCCTCCAAATTAACTTCTTTACCGCACCCTGCCAAAAACAAACACGATCAAGAAGTATCACAGTCCATTGATTTATGGCATTTGGTTGTAATTATATAAATAAATCAAATATTAAAAGCTAGCTTAATTTATTTTATGAAACATTCGCAATCATGCAAGTATATGAAATGACAAGGCATCAACTATAAAATAGTTACGACAATATGTAACTATTTCATTGCTGGTGCCTTATATGTCGTCGATGATGCCCTGTTTTTTTTATAGTGAACATAAGATTTAAGCATAGATATGTGCATGCACGTACTTTGAGCAATCAGTGGAAAGGCTGATCTTGTAGGGAATGTTAACGCCACATTGGCCAGGAAGAGCGGCGGCTCTGCCAAAGTTGATGCCGGAATATGAACTGGCGAGGTTTTTCAGGCAACTGCAGATGGCCTGGCGGTCGTGGGTGCTCTTGGCGGCACCGAACAGTCCCCTGATTCCACCGCAGCAACCGCCTGGCGGGCCCCGGTTGGTCACATAAGGAAGGCATGGACTCAGATACGAGACAACCTGCCCACAACCTAATGCTGCCTCGGCTCTAGGGGCGACGGTCGCAACCAACACGGCGGCAATGAACACCACACACATAGCCTTGGTCATGCCAGCCACTAATTCAGTTGATTGATGGAGAGAAAGTTTAAGTAGTGTTTGTCTTACTTGTGTAGCTATTGCAAGTGCACTTGTAAAGCTTGTTAGTGTGTGTTGAAATGCATGTAGCCTATGGGGTTTATATAGAGAAGATTTACTAGATGTTATGATTGTGTTGTGTGGGAATATTCGAGTGGAATTTGGGAAATGAGTTGAGGTTTATGGGTGGGATACAATAATGTTGGTAGTTAGGGGTAGATTCATTAAATTAAATGACGTAGTAGCAGTGACGTAGCCATGATATAATTTCACTGGGGTCCATGTATTAGGTGTCGTTTTTATGGTATGTTTCGGTCAATCAAATATTAGAATTTTTCAGGATGTTTTCGAATGATTTTGGAAATTTTCGAGAATTTTTTGGAAAAATTGTAAATAAAAAAATACATTAATTAAACTAGAAACTAACAATGTGTGTTAAGTTTCGTTTTTTGTGGTATGTTTCGGTCATCAAATATTAGAATTTTTTCAGGATGTTTTCGAATGTTTATGGAAATTTTCGAGAAACTTTTGGAAAAATTGTAAATAAAAAAATACATTAATTAACCTAGAAACTTACTATATATACTATCGTTTCGGTTGACACAAGAGCATAAATTTTTCGATGTTTTTGATGAAAATATATCGAAATTTTGATCCATGTTGGGGTTATTATAGTGTAAGAGAATATATATATTTTTTTATGATAATAGTATATACTTTTAACGATAATATTATATTAAAATTTTAAGTCCAATAAAGATTACTGGAGAAACAATTTAAGAAAAATAAAAATTTAAAGAAAGTTAATTATTCAAACCATGGACCAAATTCTTAAATTCTTAAGTTAATAGTTTGACATAAATTAAACTTCTCGAAGAAAAACTTTATTTATGTAAAATTTCAATATAAAATAAGTACATCTCAATTAACAAATATCCAATTATTCACACACACCCACACATATATATAAATGTTTCATACCTTGTATTTACCTTCAACAATCAATTTTTGTTCTTTTAATATAAAAAACCTAAACCAACAGACATGATTTGATTGTATCTTTCTTTTTGAGTGAGTTTATTTGTGGGGTTAAAATTTTAGAAATAAAGGTGAAATAGTTGTGAAGTTTGCATGATTTTTTATATGTAAAAAATATCTCACAATCCCAGAAATTGGGATTTGCCTTTTACTACTAACATATTAATTCATAAAAAATATTAGTGGGAGATTAATATATATTTTCATTAAAATATGGCCCCAATAGCCTCAAACTTTTAGTTTTATCGAGTGGGGTTCATTTAAAGCAATTATGAAATAAGCTTAATTTTTACAAGTATTATACATATAATTTTCATAGAAAGTGCAAAAGTTGAGTGGGGTCATTGCACCCCACTCAACTAGGCGTAGCTACGCCACTGCGTAGTAGTTATAATGTCCAATTAATTACTCCCTCCGTTTTTATTTTATTTGTCGTTTTGGAGTATTGCACACAGATCCTAGTAGGGCTAGGATCTACTTACTAAATGGGCTAAGCCTTTTAATTAATGCAAGATTTCATTAATTAAATGGTCTTGTCTTTTAATTAGTTTTTGGCCCATCTAAATCTTCAAGATTAGTTGGCCACTAATTAAAACTCATTTATCATAATTAATTAAATTGGACTCCTAGCCCAATTAATTAATTTTCATTAATCTTTATTTAATTAAATTAAACTCCAAGTTTAATTAATTAATTCTTCTCTCTCCTCAATTAATTAAATCTAATTTAATTAATTATTCTTATCAAATTAAAAACCTATTAAATTTAACATCTCGATCTAATCTAATTGGATCGGATTCTCACGCCCAAATGGATCGACCCAGTCGAGTCCAACTTTCTTCGTTTCATGTTTCCGCTCGATGTGTTTGTGTATGTCCCCGTAGGTACACCACATAATTGGCCGCGGGTTATAATTAAATATATATCTAATTATTCGAGTAAACCTATACTCTAAATCAATCGAATACTCTGTCGACTGACCATTCCAAAATTAGCACCCCTGCTAATTTGGGAATTCTCCCACACTCCACAGTCGATGTCTGGCCACAAGCCCGTGGAGCCCAATCACTGGTGAATTAATTCAGTGAACCTTTAACCTTTACAATTAACATGTACGCCTTAATCCTTCCATTAGTTGGTCTCCCAGTCAAGAATAAGGTTATGGATTCTCATCGGTTTCCTTTACTTGTCTCGACTATATGTATTCTGGTCTCGAAACTAGTCCCTTTGACATAACCTTTATGAGCTACTTTCATAAAGCCGTCAGATACCTTGGCCAAGGATTTACAGGAATACGTTTCTCACAGAGATTCATAGGAGAAGCTCACAACCTATCAAGTCGGGTCAACGGATCCTCTATTGATGATATGAACCTGCATACACGTTCCTCTATACCCAACATGAATCCACAGAGACCTTCTGGTAGACTCCTGTCAGTCGGAACTCACATCAAAGCATAGACATTCGTGCACCAGGTAAACCCTATCACCTCAAGTAATAAGGATCGTTCCTCGTACACTGTTGTAAATAGGAATAACTTCGACCCCGATGTGCGACTACCACTTCCACGATGAGTTATTTCCTAATTGGGGTATTCAGTACGCTTGCCATCCCATCAAGCCACCCACTCGTGTGTATCGACTATCCTAGTCACGCTCGTAGATCCCAGCGTATTCCAGTTCATCGGAGTATACACATTCGTGAGGGTCTAGCCGAATCCATTGATGTCCCATCTCAAATGGATTCTACGACCCTTGAATTAATTTTAGATCACGTCCTTGGAGATCAGTCCACGGGTTTTCCCATAGCCCTGTGATCTAAGGACTTCTATCCTTATGTTAGATAATTATTCATAAGATGAAGGTGACCATATAAATAAATGCATTTATTAATCAAATTGAATAGTTCTTTTAATTATAACAAATTAAATGCAGCCAAAACAGTTGGCTTGCAGGACAATATTCTATCAATCTCCCACTTGTACTAAAGCCAACTCTTCATACTTCTGATTTCTATCTTAGACAGATGTTTCTCGAATGCCTTTTGAGGCAATAGCTTAGTTAGCGGGTCCGCCGTATTATCCTTTGAGGTGACACGTTCTATGTCTCCTCTACCAATGATATCCTATATATAATGGTATCGTCTTAGTACGTGCTTGCGAGATAGCTCCATTATTATCATAGAAGATAGTAATGGGCTCGGCAATGCTAGGTACGATGTCCAACTCTTGGACGGAGTTTTTCATCCAAACACCTTTCTTTGTAGCTTCTCATGCTACAATATTTTATGCCTCGGTGGTTGAATTTGCGGTAGTATCCAACTCACTGCACCACCATTGAGGCAGACATATCCATATGTTGACTCGAAGTCATCTACATCACATTGGAAGCTAGAATCAGTAAAGCCTTCCAATTCAATTCTCCCCCGCCGTACACCAAGAACAATTCTTTAGTCCTTTTCAGGTACTTTAGAATTGCCCTTACGGCTACTCAATGCTGCTCACCTGGGTCAGACTGATAGCGGCTAGTTACGCTCATGGCGTACGCTACGTCTGGTCTTGTACATAACATACCATACACTACGCTTCCTATCGTAGAGGCATATGGTATCTGAGACATCTTGCTTCTCTCCTCAAAGGTCTTTGGGGCCATAGACTTAAGAGATAGTAATACCATGTCTTATCGGAAGCAACCCTCTCTTGGATTCTTCCATACTGAATCTCTTCAGTATCTTATCTATGTAAAGTGATTGGGAGAGGCCCAACTATCCTTTCGATCTATCCCAATAGATCCTTATACCCAGTACAAAGGATGCTTCTTCCAAATCTTTCATTGAGAATTGTGTAGATAGTCATGCTTTCGTTTCGGATAACACTTTTGCATCATGTCCAATGAGCAGAATGTTATCATTGTGAAGCACAAAAATTCAACTGTACTCCCAATGACTTTCTCGTACACACACTGCTCGAACACGTTTTTGACGAATTCAAAGATTTGGATCATTTCATCAAAACGTATATTTCAGCTTCGGGAAGCTTGCTTCAGTCCATATATGGACCTTAGGAGTTTGCACACTGTGTGCTCATCTCCCTTGGATGCATATTCCTTTTGGTTGCTCGATGTTCCTTATCAATTTCTCCATTGAAAAAAAAAACGATATTTACATCCATCTGCCATATCTCGTAGTTAATACTATGCAGCTATGGCCAACAATATCCGAATGGATTTGGGCATCGCTACATGCAAAAAGAATACCTCAAAGTCAATGCTCGACATTTGAGTGTATCATTTTGCGATTAGTCGTGCCTTGTAGGTAATAACCTCTACGTTCGGTCCAAGCTTTCGCTTATAGATCCACTTGCAAACCAAGAGAGCTACTCCCACTGGTGGATCTACCAAGGTACAAACCTTGTTAGAGTTCATGGAGTCCTATTCAGATTCTATGGCTTTGCACCACTTTCCCGAATCTATGTCTTGCATAGCTTCTTCATAGGTCCTTGGATCAGTCTCAGACTGTCCAATTTCTTGCAGCAGCCTCTAGTACCTCTCGGGTTCTCTACGTTGTCTTTTAGACCTTCGAAGTTCATGTGTATTAGTTAGTTCGTTTTCATGCTCAGGTTTTCCCACTGCCTGTGGTGATGGGTCGATTTCATGAACCCCATCTTGTTCTATGTTGTTTTCTTTCTTGTCCAACAAGAAATCCTTCTCCAAGAAGTGAGTTTTCCTTGAGACAAAGGTTGTTTGTCTTAGAGGAACATAGAACTCGTATCCTTTTGAGCCAAAAACCTGTTGCGTTCCAAATACTAATACGCAAACTACGCAAGTATACGGTCGTTACAAGTAATATAAAACGGTAAGTACATACCGAGTATCGAATCCCCACGAATGGGTAAAAGGTGGGAATAAACGAATCAATCGACGGCTTATTTCAGTTATGAACGCTTGACACAAAATTATCGAACCCAAATATATGATAAGGGTGATTTTATTTAACTACGAGCGGTAAAGTAAATCTAACTACGAAAGCAAGTAAATTGGGGAGTTAATTATGCGGTAAGGAGGATTTATAAGCAATCAATTAAAGCAGATAAATCATGCGGTTGTTAGGTTAGCTATGCAAACAATCCTAGGTTTAGTTGTTGTTTGTGAGTTCTAAATTAGTTAAGTCTCCCTGTCGGTCTCACTTAACTCTACCAATCTACCCAAACTCTCCATCTCCGGATCAATCACAAACATCGTTGTCACTCGATGCTCTCAGAGGGATCAAAGGCATACCGCTGTCACCCGGGACCTAAGACTAACCCAAATCCCCGAATAAAGAGAATCTAAGTTATTTGATGCATTCACGAACGAACTCATTATACAAACACGGACCACACTAGGTATATGCCTATCCTAGGTAGAAATCCACAAATCGTCACTCGCCTAACCTTCAAAGTCCTATGTCTAGGATGCATTCAAGGTAGAATTAAGTCCGATTACATGATTACGGCAAATCAAAGTACTTAAACAATAATCTACTACAATCATTGGCCAAAAGTGCGATAAAACAATAAATCCAACAATTCAAACATAGCTCAACATCAAAACATAATTAATCAAACGATAACAATGACTCGACAATTAATATATTATGCTCGTGTTGCTACTCAAGGATTCAACGACGTTCGTATGTATCTTCCGAGTTGCATACAAACCTATCGAGTTAAACTAATCCAATTTATGTCTAAGTGGATTAAAATCTAATCGATGCATTAAACTCAAACCTTAAACGAATATGAAACGACATAGGTATATGTCTATCCTAAAATCGAATCACAATCCAAATTCATAATCAAATCCTCAAAATCACTATGTCTAGCAATCAAGAATCAATAAATCTCATCTCAAAGGTTGTCATACCATAAGATGAACGATAAGGACGGAATCGGATTAACGAACACATATAAGCACCATACTAATCATCAAGACATCAATTAATCAAACAATAACATAAATATATATAAATCCGGAGAATTCAAATCCACAACCTTTGTTCCAAATAGAAAATAACAACATTCATATCCTAATCATAGACAACTAGGAAATAGAAAGATATCACCTAATCGGAATAAAGTCGAGAGATGGATTCTCCTCCCTTTCATCACCACCTAATCACTCCCCAAGGGTGGTGATTAACTCACCCCCTTGGTGGAGTCTTCAAATACAAGAAAAAGAAAGAAAAAGTAAAGAGAGAGTTTATGGAGGCTTGAGAGGAAAAAGGAGGCAAGGTATGAGGGAAAGATTGTCTATCTAATTTGTGTCTCCTCTTGACCCTCTTAACCTAGGGAAACAAGACCAAAAAGTCCCCAAAAAGGTTATGAAATACAAGTGGGGGAAAAGGGGGAAGATACAAAAAGCCCCCTGTTTTTCCCGCAGAAAACAGCTGCTGGAACAGGGGTCTCGCGGCCGCGAGACTGAACCTCGCGGCCGCGAGGAACAGGCCGTAAGTTTTCTGCACTGCCACACTTCCTTCCGAGCAGCATATCTTTTGATTCCGAACTCCGATTGTAGATCCGTAAAGTCCGTAGCGTAGCTAACTCACTCATCTATGACATATCCAAAATTCAGCTCATTTGGATCATCCATAAAATATATATGTACGTTTTAGTGAGAAGCTATCTACATTCTTCTACGATTTGCTTCGGGTTCTCTTTCCTTTGAAGCTCTTTCTGCGAAAAGGCTTGCATCAACGGCCACCGAGTCTTGATTTGATGGAATTGCATTGAATCATATCCTCTCGGACTTCCCTTTAGCCTTGCTAAATTCTCAAACCTACAAACAGAACAAAAACACGACAAAAAACGACGAAAACAAAAGAAAACACACAAAAGCCCAACAAAGGACCAAAAACGCAAAAGAACACAAAAACAAGCAAAAGCACGCAAAACTCGGATCAAAACAAGATATTTTGGGCTTAAGAAGATAGGTAATAACGACGTTCTCACGGCGTTATCAACACCCCCAAACTTAAACACTTGCTCGTCCTCGAGCAAAGAAAGCAAAAACAAATACTAAACATGCATGCCTAAGATCCAAATGCCAAAACTTAACACTTTCAAATTATTTCTCAAACAAGCTCCACGTGTGTGTGTGATGACTTCGGCTAGGTTCTATTTTAGGTGAATACGCCCCAATAGATTAAAATCATCGGTTCTACTTGCATGGGCTCCTCACGTTAACATAGACTATCTCCTAACCTTAGGTTTCAAACCTTATGCTCCAATCACATCGTGAAACTAAGTTGTAGGTAATTTAAGAGTGTTTTCCCCTTTCTTGAACTAATTAACAATTTTAGTCCCTAGATATTTCTCACATAAATGCTTTTCTTTTGATTTACAATTATAATATAGCATTTCGTGCTTTTACAATGATATTACAACACAAAACTAGCACTAATGATGATTGGTTGTGCTTCTAAACATTTGACTTTGTGGGCTACTAGCACCATTCCTTTCCTTTGTGCATTACATTTGAATTTTTCACTACAAAACTTGCACCATTACAACGAAATAGAGCAATTACAAAAATGATTCATGAATTTCATCAATGAAGGCTTAGCCTTTCTTTTCTCTCATAGAAGTGCATATATTTTAGCAACTTCTCTACTCGTTTCTTTTGAGAGCTAGGTGTTCAAAGGTTTTTCATTCTCGAAAAGGGTTCACTCCCCCAAACTTAGGCCATTTTGTTCCTTTTACACTTTGTTTTCAAACTAAAGTTTGGAGAGAAACTAAGTTACGCAAGAGGAGTCCTAGATCCTATTATCACTAAAGTTCTTTATCCACCCCAAATACAACCTAGCCTTAGCCAATGTGCTCAAATTTTGTAGAAGCATACTCAAATAATAATAAGAAGTTGAAAAAATTTGGCGGGTCGACCTAGCATGTATGCAAGTACTTGCGACCTCTCTCCCCCAAACTTAAAACGCACAATGTCCCCATTGTGTGAATTGAGAAAAATGGAGGGAGGTCGACACGACAACCACACAAGCACACAGAGGAAAGACAAACAAAAACAAAAACAAACCAAAGAAAACAACAAGGTGAATGATCAAGCACGGCTCTATCCAATTCAAGCAAGCATGGATAATTAAAACTAATCAAGTACGGACATATAGATATAGCATTGTCAGCGCAAAATAAACCAAACGGAATGCAAAAATGTAAAGGTTACGCCCTTTTTGTCGATCATGGAGTACGTGCATCCCGTGGTTAACTTCCGTCTCGAATCCTCAATCATGCTTGCCATTACTTCTTTATCATGCACAATCATCACCTACAACACAACACAAACAAAAACAAAACAAAACAAAAAAAGATGAAAAAGGGAAAGAATGCTTGTTTTAAGTCACGAGCTTGACTTGATACGAGGGATGGTTTGATCGTCACCAAAACTACTCCCATCGTCCATGGTTTCCCAAAACATAGGCTCATTAAAATCCTTAAGCTCTTCGAAATAGGCCGGCCGAACCTCGCAAAGAAACAAAAAGATCAAGATTAGCACGAAATATCAAGCTATCAAACACAAAACTAGCCATCAATATCGTCATTTACTCCGCACGTTACCACATTCCCAGGCAACGGCGCCAAAAACTTGTTGCGTTCCAAATACTAATACGCAAACTACGCAAGTATACGGTCGTTACAAGTAATATAAAACGGTAAGTACATACCGAGTATCGAATCCCCACGAATGGGTAAAAGGTGGGAATAAACGAATCAATCGACGGCTTATTTCAGTTATGAACGCTTGACACAAAATTATCGAACCCAAATATATGATAAGGGTGATTTTATTTAACTACGAGCGGTAAAGTAAATCTAACTACGAAAGCAAGTAAATTGGGGAGTTAATTAAGCGGTAAGGAGGATTTATAAGCAATCAATTAAAGCAGATAAATCATGCGGTTGTTAGGTTAGCTATGCAAACAATCCTAGGTTTAGTTGTTGTTTGTGAGTTCTAAATTAGTTAAGTCTCCCTGTCGGTCTCACTTAACTCTACCAATCTACCCAAACTCTCCATCTCCGGATCAATCACAAACATCGTTGTCACTCGATGCTCTCAGAGGGATCAAAGGCGTACCGCTGTCACCCGGGACCTAAGACTAACCCAAATCCCCGAATAAAGAGAATCTAAGTTATTTGATGCATTCACGAACGAACTCATTATACAAACACGGACCACACTAGGTATATGCCTATCCTAGGTAGAAATCCACAAATCGTCACTCGCCTAACCTTCAAAGTCCTATGTCTAGGATGCATTCAAGGTAGAATTAAGTCCGATTACATGATTACGGCAAATCAAAGTACTTAAACAATAATCTACTACAATCATTGGCCAAAAGTGCGATAAAACAATAAATCCAACAATTCAAACATAGCCCAACATCAAAACATAATTAATCAAACGATAACAATGACTCGACAATTAATATATTATGCTCGTGTTGCTACTCAAGGATTCAACGACGTTCGTATGTATCTTCCGAGTTGCATACAAACCTATCGAGTTAAACTAATCCAATTTATGTCTAAGTGGATTAAAATCTAATCGATGCATTAAACTCAAACCTTAAACGAATATGAAACGACATAGGTATATGTCTATCCTAAAATCGAATCACAATCCAAATTCATAATCAAATCCTCAAAATCACTATGTCTAGAAATCAAGAATCAATAAATCTCATCTCAAAGGTTGTCAAACCATAAGATGAACGATAAGGACGGAATCGGATTAACGAACACATATAAGCACCATACTAATCATCAAGACATCATTTAATCAAACAATAACATAAATATATATAAATCCGGAGAATTCAAATCCACAACCTTTGTTCCAAATAGAAAATAACAACATTCATATCCTAATCATAGACAACTAGGAAATAGAAAGATATCACCTAATCGGAATAAAGTCGAGAGATGGATTCTCCTCCCTTTCATCACCACCTAATCACTCCCCAAGGGTGGTGATTAACTCACCCCCTTGGTGGAGTCTTCAAATACAAGAAAAAGAAAGAAAAAGTAAAGAGAGAGTTTATGGAGGCTTGAGAGGAAAAAGGAGGCAAGGTATGAGGGAAAGATTGTCTATCTAATTTGTGTCTCCTCTTGACCCTCTTAACCTAGGGAAACAAGACCAAAAAGTCCCCAAAAAGGTTATGAAATACAAGTGGGGGAAAAGGGGGAAGATACAAAAAGCCCCCTGTTTTTCCCGCAGAAAACAGCTGCTGGAACAGGGGTCTCGCGGCCGCGAGACTGAACCTCGCGGCCGCGAGGAACAGGCCGTAAGTTTTCTGTACTGCCACACTTCCTTCCGAGCAGCATATCTTTTGATTTCGAACTCCGATTGTAGATCCGTAAAGTCCGTAGCGTAGCTAACTCACTCATCTATGACATATCCAAAATTCAGCTCATTTGGATCATCCATAAAATATATATGTACGTTTTAGTGAGAAGCTATCTACATTCTTCTACGATTTGCTTCGGGTTCTCTTTCCTTTGAAGCTCTTTCTGCGCAAAGGCTTGCATCAACGGCCACCGAGTCTTGATTTGATGGAATTGCATTGAATCATATCCTCTCGGACTTCCCTTTAGCCTTGCTAAATTCTCAAACCTACAAACAGAACAAAAACACGACAAAAAACGACGAAAACAAAAGAAAACACACAAAAGCCCAACAAAGGACCAAAAACGCAAAAGAACACAAAAACAAGCAAAAGCACGCAAAACTCGGATCAAAACAAGATATTTTGGGCTTAAGGAGATAGGTAATAACGACGTTCTCACGGCATTATCAGAACCTTCTTTTCATTATTTGTTGTTGTTGCCTCTCAAGTCTATTTAGAATTTGAGTTGCAATAAACATTCGAACTTTTTTATGCTAAAGTTACATCGTTTTGTTTGTTTGGAGTATATGTTTGATAGAAATTTAGAGCAATTTGCAAAGGATGCGTACCATAACTTCAAATAAAAACACTACAAATTGTCTTGAATGTAACTACATGAGAATGGTAGATTCGGTTGGTTGTTTAGGACTTTCAATGGTAAGCTGCAAATATGTGCAGTAAAATCTTATTTTAGTTTACTGATTTTGTCCTTTTTTTTTTGGAATTTGACGATTTCTTTTGTATTTACAGAGTTTGACGACTAAACACTACTTATTCATAGTAATCGCCTACGAGCGAGGTAGTGGAAAAAGTCTTAACCAGTTTTAGATAATACTTAATTTTGCATTATTTGATTCATCATTCTGTTTGAAATGATCAATTTTTTGTTACATTGCTGCTTCTATATAGATTATCCAATGAATGTCTTTCCTATCTACTCCAGATTTTGCACAATTATAAGTTTTTCATGAAATTCTTTTTAGTGGTACCAAATAAATTTGATTATGTAATTCATTAGTTCTTTATATTTCTTTTATCTGTGCAGATTTTATATACTAAGAGATTATGCTTGAGAATGGTTTTGTCTGTTAGATCTGATCATTGAAGACAAAGATGACTGATGATTTATTATGTGCAAGCAAAGAACTGTATTTTTCCTATGTTAGTTAGACTAGTAATTCTCTTTTAGATTATTTTTTCCTTAGGTTGTGTTAGAAGGGCAAACTTCAAGAAATGTGTTTAAACATTGAATGATTTTCATTTGATTTAATATTAAATTGGGTGGATAGTTGAATAATCTTTTACTTGTAATGAAATTTTCTTGATTATTTTATTTTCTATTGGCTTAAATGGTGATAAAATAAATAATTTTTTTTGAATCATATAGAAATATTGAGGCGCTTATAAGTGTGTCGTTTAGCTGTATGTGTGGCATAACATAACGCCATAATACCTGTGATATTGTGACGCTTTATAGTGTCATAGAGTCTATTGTCACCCACTTATACGTGGCGCTATTATAAAGTGCCACAATACCTTAAGCGTCACAATTGCTTAATATTGAGGCGTTTTTTAGGGTCACAACAGGGCTTTTTTGTTGTAATGTATGTGTCATATAATTAATTTTTTTCATATACATTAAAATATATAAATTACAAGAAAAAAAAAAAAAAGCCACAACCGATTGTACACATGAACATCCGGTTGAATGATGTAGGAATAGCACTACTCAAATCATTATTCCTTGTTGCTACCATGCCATATCCGAATTGATAACCAAATTATATTTTCAGATTCCTAGCAATCAATTCGATTGTAAAATTGTAATTAATCGTGGACATATTATATAAGAGATCACTTATGTTTGGGATATATAACACTAAGCATGCCACCTACAGATTTGGATTTTTTCTCGATCACAATGTAATGATTTTCATATATATGCGCCTAATGCGCGCACAAGTTCTCTCGATCATTTCAGTGTTCATATTAATTTTTCATATGCAAATATTAACAAATAAAAATCTGACATTTAAATGGAAAACTTGATATCCATTATTAGATGATATAAACGTCTACATAGATTACTGGCTTCATAAATGCCAGAAATGAGAGACTGAAATTTTTAAACTTAAATAGATATTTAAAATTTGCCCTCGGTACAGCTAACCGCTGAACCACAAAAACTCCTTTATTTATTTTAAATAATAATATTATCGATCGTAATAGCTGCCGGATCCAGAACATGACTTTGCTCCTAATTATCTTCACGGGTAAACATCACTAATGGTCCCTTTTATAATAATTTTTTATAGAGTGATCCCTCTTGTATTTTTTACCACGTTAGTCCCCACTATGAATTATTTATTTCACTTTGGTCATTTACAAGGGGTCTTTTACATATAGTGTTACACTTTAGTCCCTCAAAAAATTGTTTTCTTTCAATTAATCACTCATAAAACTATTTATTTATCAATTTAGTCCCTCATAAAACTGTTTTGGCACTTTAGTTCATCTTGGACCATCTGAAAATGACCAAAGTGAAACAAATAATTCATAATAGGAACTAACATGAAAAAAAAACACAAGAGGGACCACTTTATAAAAAATAAATAATAAAAAGGATCATTAATAATGTTTACCCTAACTTCACTTAACCCCCCGAAACACAACATCATATATCATTAATATACACTACAATGTGTAACGAATATTATTCAACTATGCAATTTTACTAATATGCCCTTAAAAGTAGTACGGTGTCAAATATTACGAAGAAAATTTATATATAATTGCATTTTAGGAAAAAGAAATCTTGTATATACTTTGAGCAGTCGGTGGAAGGGCTGATCGGTAAGGAATGTTAACGCCACATTGTTTAGGAAGTCCGGCGGCTTTGCTAAAGTTGATACCGGAAATCGAACCGGCAAGGGATTTGAGACAGCCGCATGCGGCCCTACGGTCGGGGGTGATCTTGGCAGCGCCATTAATTAAGTCCCTGAACCCCACCGCAACAACCGCCTACCGGGCCTTTGTTGGTGAGGTAGGGGAAACATGGACTCACTCACAACCGCCTATCGGGGCTTTTTTTTTTTTTTTTAAGAAGATGCCCAATAAATTGGCTCAATTCGAAATTCTAAACCTAAATAAAATTTTACTCCAATTAATAACATAACCCACTTTAATAATACCCCACTCTACCCAAGCTCCAATTAAAAAATCCCAATTCTTCTCTACTCCCAACATCTCCAAACCATAACCCAATTAACTAAGGATCGTCTTCAAGAGACAAGAGATTATGGATTAGGACCTTTGTTAGAGGAAGTTACTTCTTTTTGTTCTAAGCATGAAATTAAAATTTCTTCAATTTATAATGTTTATGTTCATATGGGAGGCCAAGGCGTATGATTGAACAAGTGACTATCGAGCATCATTACGAAGTTGAGAGATTCAATTCGGTGATAGATAGACAATTGCAAGAGTTGAACAACCGTTTCATGCTTAATGAAGTAAACACAAAGTTGCTTATTTGTGTTGCATGCTTAAACCCATCCAATCGCTTTGAGGCTTTTGACAAAGAAAAACTTGTTCGTCTTGCCGAACTTTATCCAAATGACTTCTCTTTTCTTGAGCTCTCGGCCCTTCACAATCAACTTGAAAATTATATGAGTGATGTTCAATCAAGTGATGATTTTTCTAGCTTGAAAGGGATTGGTGATCTTGCTAAGAAGATGGTTGCAACTAATATGGCATGTTGCATTCTCGATGGTTTACAATCTTGTGACATTGGTGCTTATTCTAACCCGTTGCAACTGCATTAGTGGAGAAAGTTTTTTCGGTTATGAAGATAGTATAGAATCGACTTCGTAATCGAATGGGCAATCAATGGCTAAATAATAGTTTGATTATTTTTATAGAGAGAGACATATTTAATAGTATTTCAAACGACACTATCATGGACCGATTTCAAAAGATGAAAATTCATCGTGGTCAATTATTAAAATACATAGATATTTTGGGTATATTTGAGACTATAATGGGGAATCATAGGTAATTAAAGTATCTCGTGTGGTTTATTTTTGTCAAACTCCACCTCCCTGTTGTTGTATTGCGTCATACTCGTGAATAATATAAGCTTTAAGTTTAACTGTTTGAATTTTTTTTTTTTTTTTTTTACCAAAAATCATGGATTCGCCCATGGACTCACATATGAAACCACCGTGCCACGACCTAATGCTGCCTCGGCAGGAGCGACGGTCACCACCAAATGGTGGCGATGAACATAGCCTTAGTCATGATGGCAGCCATATATTAATGCAGTTGATTAATTAATTGAGAGCTAGAAATTAAGTTTAAGTGTTTATATATATATCTCTTAGTCTTAGCTATTGGAAGTGCAATTAATTGGAAAGCTTTTGAATGTGTGTGGAAATGCATGTAATGTATGGGGGTTTATATAGAGAAAAGATAGACTATAGGTGTTTGCAATATACTTTATTGGGAAAATCAACGTTTCAGAATTATAGCAACTTAAGTTATTAATTAAGATAAAAAGTGTCGCATTATGTGATCAATTGTACGTTTTTTTATTAAATGAGAGTTGTCGTTGTCTTGTAATACATTAGCTAAATAATTGAGTGGTTCTGGTAAAGTTAAATCTTTGTAAGAATTTTCCTTCATCTTCGTTATATGCAACTCATGAAAGTTCTAATCTATACCAACTTTAATTAAATTCGTACAACCACATGATCTGCACTAGCCCCTCAATGCAAACCATGCAATCTCAAAACTATTTCAGATACCTACTCTTCAAAGTATCATCGAAATCATCGTATATGTCATGTGATTGATCAATCTCCTATTAATTAGGTGAAACATAAGATAAATATATTGCACTAACCATAACATAAGTGTTTTGTATTCAACCAAAAATTATATGGACAAGAAGTTCCACAATATATTTGTCTTGTAATTTAATGATATATGTGCCATAATATGTAATCACATGCATAACAAGCATAAATATATTTATTTTGTGGTTGGTTGATAATGATGAAATCATGAAATAAATTTGATTTAAACTGGAATTCGGATCGTGTTCAAAATACGATGTAGGTAGTTGGAGTGGATTAAATGCTGTAATTATATATGTGTCCAATCCATCGAAGATATCGTACGAAAAGGAAAGTTCAATTTTTTAGCCATACATACGCTCATTGTGGGCCAATGGGCCAGTGCCACGTACAGTTGAGGACTGATGACTTTGTGCACCGAATGCTGGATTAATTAATTAATTGTCGGTTGGGGTACGTAGTCGTATCAATGTATTTCATCCTAAATTTTCGTACTAATATATTTTTCTAATTAAATATCCAAACAAAGACTTTACACTAAAAAGAGTTGTCTAAAGTATAAGGCTTGTTTGTTTGGCGTTTCTCAAAAAAATTCGCGTTTGGGAAATGCCAAACAAACATGTTTACTATTTTCTGAAATAAATTTTTCATCTTTCAATTTTCTCAAACTACTCTCTCAAAAGCCAAACAAACAACAATTTTCTTATCTCTAAACAAAATATATACAAACTTTACTCTGATTTGACATAAAGTAGCATATCTCTTACACAATTTATCTCACATAACAAACATGATTTGTCGTAAAGTTTTACACATCTTACACCTACAACCTAACTCTTCCAAAAAACATACACCTACTTTATTTATCAAAACTCAAACAAACAACAGTACGTAAATCGATATGATTTCACAAACCTCCACTACTCTTCCAAATTACTTTCCCAAACACCAAACAAACAGGCCCTAAACATTCCTAGATTTCGATGGTGTTAGGCAAACAACTAGTGTTTATAGTAGTATCTGGGAAATTTTTTAGGTTGTAAAAGCAAAAAATAATGAAGTATTAAGAAAAACATACTACTCCCCTACAAATGCTACTTGAAATTGTTGATACCCTGAATCATCACCTGTGATTCTTTTACCGTGTTGCATCAATAAATGTATGTGCGGGTCCATATAAATTACAAAATTTAGATGTTAGTTTATCATGAATAGATCTATTTATATGAGTACTAACAAACATCAAAGAGTGAGACAAATATGCAATTGAAAATCCATCTGATGAATAACACATTAAGTACGAACAATAGTTTAGTTTGAGTCATCTGATTTAAGTTTTCATACCAATAAGGCCACTTTTGTACTCTTTTGCAGATTCAATTTCAAAATATTTTACATGAATTAGCTATAAAAGTAAAACATAATTCACCTTAAAAGCTAGTTAAAATATTGAGAATTGTCCAAGACTTTATAAAGTGAATTTAATTTTGTTACTCAATTCATATGGGACATTTTAGTCTCAACAACGGTGCTTACTTTCGCTCTAATTAATTTCTTTTCTTTTAGCTTTTCATTAGAGAAGTAGAATCGAGATTTTGCTAACACTTTTTAAACTCTATTTTGTTTCTATATGGAAGTCGAGAATCACTTTTCTTAATTGGTAGCAAATACTCTAAACCTTTGGGAAAATTATACACAAGATCGATCAGCCTCTCTCTTCTGCTTACGTAAAGAGAAAATCCATTTGGGGCGGGTAAGATTAATAGGGTTATTTTTTCTTCTAATTTTGGTAAAATAGCACAAGCTAGTTCTGTTCTTATCATTTTGCAGCTTTGCGTGAATTTACATGGGATGGGATCAATTTGGCGCAAAAGTAAAAAGAAAAAGAACAGGGGATCTTTCCTTCCCAAAATTGTCGGTGAACCCCCTAGTAATTAATTTTTTATTGGTGTGTGTCTCATCTCATGTTTATTTTAGCGGAGCTTCTAAGGTGTTGGAATGGTAATTTGTCCTTACTGTGCCACGTGTCACACGTAATTAATATGTAACTCGACGAGTTAAATAGATCATTTTAACCTTTTATATTTAATTTTAAAGAATACTTAAAATAATCTTCAATTAACAAAAGACGGTTATATCATTTATATCAATAAACTTAAAAAATATACTAATTAATTTATTTTCATGATTAATATCGGCAATTATAATGTAATTATAGTTTAAATAATTTTCTCCATCACACCTTCTTCTTCTTCATCACGCCTTCTTCTTCATCACGATTACTTTTCGTGATTCTCCTCTGAAATCACGTTTCTTAGTAAGTTTCTTGCCTTAATTTCACGAAATTGCTGCAGATTTCAGAAATTATTGTTCGGATGTTCTTCCCCTGTTCTTAAGCTGCTGCTCTTCCAGTTGAATTCTGCTGGTTTTGTTGTTATATTAAATGATTAAGTGTAGTATTAGTTGGTAGGTGTTTTAATTTGCTGAGATTTGATTAATTGGTGGATTTCATAGTTAGAATTACATGGCTATTCTCCTTTTTTTCTACTACTGTGGGTGAAGTGGTGTGGGGAAGATGAGTAATTCTCATACTCAACCCCCTGGTTCTAGCCCCGATCAAATTAACCCCCGTAATTTCAGTTTTGCTGAAAAATTAAAACATCCAGCTGTCTCTTTGTAGAACTCAGGCCGTTCTCCGATCCCAGGCCGCCGCCGACATGGGATTTGGGTGGGGTGGTTAGTGGGGGTTGGGAATGGGTTTTGGGTTTTTTTTTTAAATAATAATTATTTAGTAATTATATACAACTTTATTATTTTAATAAATATTAAATATAGTAATACTATTAGATAAATTTTAGGTTTTGAAATAATATGTTTTTTAATTTTTTGTCAAATTTATATTAAAATATTATTTAATTTATTCATATTGTTTATAAAATCAAATTAATTAAATATATATGTTAATATAATAAGTAAAATTTGAAATTGGACAACAATGTAGACTAAAATCCTTAGTAAATTTGAAGGTGTGGGGTTATTTTATCAACCTGAAATATTATGGGGTAGAATTGTAAGTCAACATAAATAATTGCATCAATTTTGCAATAAGACTTAGCTGTCATGTCACCACTTAACGGTGGTTTTTAACAACGGTACCAAATGTGAGTGAATTTGTTAAATTATGATACCAAATGTGTCGGCCTGAATTTTTATGGTACCACAAGTGATAATCGATATAAAAATTGGTACCACAAGTGAAGTTCTCTCAAAAAACTAGTAAATTGCTCTCATTGAAAGTATAAAAATGGTGGAAATGTTAACTTATTTAATACCATGATAATAATGGTGTAACCAAAAAAGAAATTGAAAAGAATTTTTTGTCTCCATTCAAATTTAATTGTATTAATAAATCTCTTCGATTTTAATTTTATATGAAATTAATCAATGGAATAGAAATTTCTATGATTTTTCTACAATTTTTCATCAAGTTAGGGATAGTATTAAAATGATGGAGATTTATGAGAAAAAATTCTTAATTAAGTTTGAATGAGCATTATATTTATCTTCCACGATTACATGAATTTTGGTTTTAAAGAAATAATAATTTATTAAAACCGTAACCAAAATATTTTTGTTGGGGTAAAATTGTCTTTAACATATTCTATCAATTTTGATTTTTTAGTTAAATAAGCATTACATTTAAATGGGCCTATATCCGTCATTTACATCATAACTGCTTTTTGTATATTTTTTAAAATCAAAATAAGAGAAAGGGTAAATTAGGCAAATCAATTTTTAACTAAAGTCATTTTTACTAAACATATTTGATCAAGTTACTCTTTAACGGCCAAGATCTATCTGTAGAAAATGAATGGACTCCTTATAATTTTCATTACCTTATGTTAAGTTTTCATGTAGAAACATAAGTTCAAATCACTTTTTACATGTTGGACACAATATTAATGAAGATTTGTTCGTGTTGAAAGCGAAAAATGTAAATTGTATCTAAATAAATAACATCACCGACACATGAAAGTTTTTATCACACTTATATCAGATTATATCAGATTTTGCATTTATTGACAAATGTATATATAGTAGATCAATATATGATATGTTAGTGACAAATGTGTCATGCCAAAATATGTGATAGAAGATTCATTCCATGTAAACATATTATATTTACTTCTTTGACCCAATATTAATGGAAAAGTTTCAACAATAGGTCAGTAATTTCGAGATTCTTTCAAAAATAGTTATGTAACAATACTGAACACACATTTAGTCATTTAAGCTTCACCCGATTTTAATTTTAGTCATACGCATATCAAATTTCGTACTCTAACTTTCATTAAAATTTCGTCATGTAGTTCCAAATTTTGTCCTCCAACTTTTCATAAGTTTCAATTTTTGTTCTTCAATTACAAACTTTTTCTCCAGTAATAGAACACAAAATTCTCTGGATGAATGAATTGCATGAATAAATAATTACATTTTTCCTCTAAAAAATTATCTGGAATATATTATATATCAGCTAATTTTCTTTTTGCTAGATATTTAAGTTATTCAATGTTTCAATATATAATTATCTGTGATATTGGCAACACATGAAAAGTATACGTACGTACTAAAACCATAATCAGATCGTCATAATAGAAATATAAAAATAGTTTCTATTAATCAAACTGGAAAAATATATATTGCTACGTACATAGATCGATCAACTTTCATGCGAAGATAGCATTACATTAAGAGCCACTGGCTAGAGCTCTAAATCATTTTATTTAATTTATTTATTGATCGTGTAATTATATATATATATATATATATATATATATATATATATGTATTAATTGCACACAGCTTCTTCTGGAAAGATTTTCCTCAAATTTAGCTCACTTCACCCTATAAACACAAAACAAGATTCAAATCACAATTAGCTTCCATGCATACGCCACTAAATTAACATTAATATGTAAGAAATTAATCAATAATTAAATTGCAAATTAGTATTAAAATTAAATAAATTAAAACATGTACATACTTTGAGCAATCAGTGGAAGGACTAATCTTGTAAGGAATGCTAACGCCACATAAGCCTGGAAGTCCGCCGACTTTGCCATAGTTGATACCATTAATCGAACCAGATAACGATTTCAAACAACCACAAACACTCTGACGGTCAGGTGTGGTTTTTGCGGCAGAATAGAGTCCTTTAACCCCTCCACAACACCCACCTGGTGGACCTTTATCGGTCACATATGGAACGCATGGTTTCATATAAGATACCACCGTGCCACACCCTATCGCAGCATCGCCACGGGGAGCAATTACCGCCATACATACGGTGGTGGCGATAAGGAACATACGCATCGACTTGATCATTCTAGACATTGCAATTAATTAACTGAAAGATATTTTTTTTTTTTTTCTAACTCCTTGAATTTGTGTTTGATAAAGCCTGTCATGTGCAACGTTAATATAGGGATGATTTATCAAAGTGATGTTGATTGTTCATTATAAGTTAGATAATTGTTAGCAGTTGGAGTGGATTAAATTATGCAATGATAATAATTCGAGATTTGATTAGGGGTTATATGTCTATTTTTGAGAAATAGCATAAATTGATAAAAGTCCAACTTTGGAACTGCTGCTCACATGTGTGCCAATCCAAAAAACAAAAAAAAAATCAGTCGTTTTTCCTACTATGGGGCTATTGGGTTCGTGCCACATACCAATAATGTTGCTGGGAACAATAAATTTGGTGGGGTATATATGTACTGCATGTGTACACAGTACACAATTTCATTAGATACATGTATGCATTTTTGTGCTTATTTTTCTAGCTACCTCGTTAAGAAAAGATTTCAACTCATTATTTTCGAAAAAGAGAAAATCTAACTTTATCTCATAACCTTTAAATATTTTTTCACTTTGCCCGGCTCCCCTAATCTTAGCAAATTTTCACTTAACCCCTCCCTCAGTTATTAAAAATATCCCAGATCATTCTATTTGGACATTCATTGGCGGAATTTACTAGAATATATATTCTCTTTTTTATATTTCACGTGGCTTTAGTCAAGAACAAGATAGGTATTCGAAGATTGGATGACAAAGTGCGAAAACGTTCAAAGGTTGAGTGACAAAATGCGAAAACGTTAAAAGGTTGAGTGGCAAAATGAAAAACCGTTCAAAGCCACATCATTAGAGCTGGACGGAATATTCTGTTAGATTCTAGCTTTTTGCATCTTAAGGTGGTTGTCTGAGTAATTTTTAATAGCCAAGGGAATTAAGTTGGAACTCACAAATGTTAAGGAACAAAATAGAAAAATGTTCAAAGAAAAGTGAGATTTTCCAGTGGTTGTATTTATACTAGTATGTGATCTAAGAACCATTGAATAAAGATGGCCCTGCAACGTTAATTGAGAATCACAGACTCATGGGTCATAGCCATATGGCCTTCGAATCGCTATAATTTTAATTCGACCATCTTAGAATTTTGATCTATGCTCTTCCGTCCCGAATTAATTATAATTATTTTTAGATTTCACGAACACGATTCATCTTTCTAAATTATCATCCGGGATGTGAATGTAATTATTATCTTATTTTAATTTTGTTTTATCATCTAAAGTTCTAACTCATAGGTGACATCATTACAATTCACTAGCATGTTCTGAGAGTAATTTTATGAATTAGAGAGTTATTAAGCTCTCCTTGATTTCGAGTTTTCTGAAAAAGATGTTTGTTTGAAGTTTTAGTAAAAAGTGACTAGAATGTACAAGTTTTAAAAATTGGTAGGTTTTTCTCGAAATTATGTACTTTATATATCTTAAATTCAGAATTGTTATATGACTGAAGTAGAAAAAAATTATGTTATTTTATGTTTAAGTTAAAGTTTATTTACATTTTCTTTTTTGAAATAAGAGAATATTATTTCTGAAATTGAGAGAGAACTTATGTGATAAGCCAATTTTGAAAGGAAAAAGAATTGTTGAACATTTTAGAGCACAAACAGGCCCTGAAACTGTCTGAAAGGTAACTGCAACTTTGGTATCGGACTGCATGTCTGTCATGTGCAAAATCATGGATCAAAATGAAACTACTATTGATTTTGTAATATTTCTTTTAGACAATGATCCATTTTAATTTAATTGGGCTTAAGAGTACGTGAAAAGGGACTCGGGGAATTTTCCTTTTAATTCCAGTCCAAGTACTTTTGATATATGCAAATATACAAGCCTAATAATTAATGTCATTGAGTCATCAAATAGGCCTTTTTTTTTCAAATCACTCATTCAATATTCCTCTTACTACAGGAGTAAATTAATTTACTAGTTTATGAGTATATTAAATTCGATCAATTATTACATATTAATATATAAGTGTTACCCAATTAATTATATATTAAAAAAAGTGTTATAACCCAATCAGCTTTTGATATATATATAGTGCACCTCTTGCGTTATATATAATGCCATTCAATTCGCATGGCCTGAAGTTGAAGTCCAGATTCATCGTAAACAAATAAAAAGATGGGTTAAAATTTAAATTCTTGATTATTAGTTATTTACTACGTACTAATAATTCACGACATATATATTAATCATTAATCTTCCTCATTAATTCTTTGGTGAATTAATTTACCAAAATGATAAATACCCTGCTCTGCCCCGGAAGGCTAATATTACGTTTTTCTTTTTTTTTCTTTTTTTTTTTTTTTTTTTCCAATTTTTAAGTTAATGTTGCATGGATATACTATGTACTAATTAATAAAAAAGAGTGCATAATTAATTGACAACATACTGATAAAAGCAGAAGCTAGCTGATAATATAATTAAGCTGATTGTCATCACAAATCACAAATCACAACTTACAACTTAATTAATTAACTAGATCCCTTAATTCCCTTCCATAGCTAGCAGATCTACCTCCTTTTACATTAACCAAAATGACTATTTTATTTTAGCATAATTAATATATATCTAAAACCTTCAGAGAAAATTCAAATTCCATCTCCACCATCAACTTCACTGAATCCTGCAACACCAAATCAACATATATATATATATTCAGATTTAATTGTATTTATTGTTTTTTTTTTTAAATATTTTTCAAAGATAGTTACATTTACATACTTGGAACAGTCAGTGGAGGGGCTGATCTGGTACGGAATGGAGATACCACATTTTCCTGGGAGCGCAGCGGCGTTGCTGATCATAGCGGGAGTGGCTGAGCTGGCAACTGATTTCACACAGGAACAGACCGCCTGGCGGTCCGGGGTGGACCTGACCTGGTCGTAGAGTGATCTAGCCCCATTGCAGCACTCAGCCGGAGGGGCTACCCCTCCGTACACAACATAGTTGATGCATGGCGACAGGGCGTTCGCCACCGTGTTGCATGAGATCGCTGCCTCTGACCGCGGTGGCGCAACGGAAACAACTGCAATGATTACGGCCAGCATCACTACCGAGCACATTGATTTTGCCATTGGATTAATTTGTTTAATTAATTTTGAAATTATAGTTTGTTTGTGTGAAGTACTTAGGAGGAGGTCATGCATGATGTTTATATATATATAGTAGGTTTTCCAGGGCAAAATAGTAACTTTAATGTCATGATAATCCAAAAAATTAGTGTTTTTGGTTCTGCACTTTAAAAAGTTACACTTTCATGTCTCGACTTTTTCAGAAAAATTGTATTTTTAGTCTTACGCTTTATACAATTGCATTTTGGACTTCATATTTTAAATATTTGGAAAATTTGGTCCAACAGAATAGTCTCTACTTGGCAATTTTGGTCCCGTATGATTGTCGGACTTTCGGTTTCACATGCAGATTAGTACGATGAAATTATTGTACGTACAAAATAAAAAATGTGTATATATAAAAAAAAATGTAATTTTACTAAGTACGAGACTTAAAGTGCTGAAAGTTTGATGTTGTAGGACAAAAAATGTAATTTGTTTTGTGTGTGTTAGGAGTGGAGATATTAAATTCCATTTTGAATTGGATCACCTGTTGAAAGTTGGTGGGTAGTTGGATATATTTAATTCAATGCTTTTTAATTAATGGTTCTGCTCTGACCAAATTAAGAATTCTTACTATTTTTCTTCCCAGAAATAGTAATTGTTTGGCGTTTCCCAGAGTTTTTTCGTGTTTGGGAAATGCCAAACAAATATGTTTTCTATTTTTCGAAATAAATTTTTCATCAATTAATTTTCTCAAACTACTCTCTCAAAAGCCAAACAAACAATAATTTTATTATCTCTAAACAAAACCTATACAAACTCTATTTTGATTTGACATAAAGTAACATATCTCTTACATAATTTATCTCACATAACAAACATGATTTGACATAAAGTCTTACACATCTTACACCTACAACCCAACTCTTCCAAAAAAACCTACACCTACTTTATTTCTCAAACCACTCCCTCAAAACCCAAACAAACAACATTACGCAAATCGATATTATTTCACAAACCTCCACTACTCTCCCAAACTACTTTACCAAACGCCAAAGAGACAGGCCCAAAGTAAATGAACAAGGAAATTAAAGCAGATGTGGTACTACAATGATCTGTCACGCAATTTCTGTTTCAATGAGAACATCAACACTAGCTAGTAGTACTCTTCTTGCACTGCTACCACAAGTTAGTAAAATTTCGGAAACCATTTGTTTTTTTAATTAGTATTTAATTAATCTATGTATGCATATATTTCCACGAAAAATTATGCAATTGAGTCACCTAAAATATTTCATTTATTTTATTATTTAATAATGTTCTTCCACATTAAAAATCTCAATTTATCTTCCAAGGATGCAAGAGAAATTCATGGGTTATAGTATAATTAATGCAAGAAATTGTCACATATATATGTAGTAGCTACCGCCACACTCTATATATACGTGTGAATGCGATAGAAGATCATTAGTTCTACTATATATGGACGTGTTATAAGTTAAGATCATTAGGTCCGTGTTTCGTAATGTGTCTTACAAATCTTGTGTATATATGTTATTGTTATGGATTTATGATATACAGTAGTTAGTCTTTTAAAGATTATTTGTTGGAGTATTTTAATTTCCTTCTCATGTCATTGGAACAATTAAATTATTGTATATCATATTATTTTGTTAAATCTATTTCTTAAATGATGTATTTATGATTTTTTTAACAATGTTGAAATATTAATGGGTTAATTTTGAAATATTTGAGGTGATGGCCCTTACCGGGCGCGCGGCCCATGGTGTGTTCCCCTGTGCTAGTGCCCACGCAATTGCATGACTTTTATTAGTCTTTTATGTAAGCTGATTAATGTAAAATTATGTAGTTTAAATTACTATTTTAATCATAATTCTATAGGCAAGTAGGCTTCCGTCAATTGGTTGGGCTTTGTGAGTCGAGCTTGTATCGACTCAAGCTCAAGTGATATTAGGCTTAATGATCAATCTTAAACTCAAATTCAGCTTACAATTTTTATTTTATTCGACTTAAATTTGATTGACATGTATAGTCTTTTGTGCTTTATATATATACTTCGAGTAGGCTAGTTGAAATTATATTTAAATAGAAATGAAAAAGAAAATTAAAAAAATCTATACTGTTATAATAATACAAAAAAAATGAAAAAATAACTTATAACCCTTCCGTAAGGTTTTATCTATTATCAAAACGCATATGAAGGATATAACATACACCACACACATTAATATTTAAAATTTCATACTAGTACTTATAAGTAACATTTATTTGCCAAAAGAAAAAACAGAAAAATATAAAGATGTAACATTTCAAATATTAAAATAAAACTCATAAATGCATAAAATAGCACCTACTGATGATTCTTCTAAAAATAATTATATGTATTATATACATGGGAAATCAAAGGTATTTGACTATTCACAACCTTAATAAGCTTCTAAAATTATTAATTTATATAATTATTTGAGAGACTAGTATTATTTCAGTTGTGCTGTCTCATAAAAGTTAGCCCATTGAATTTTGTAAGAGTTCTCAAGCTCAACTCTACACACTTTTGTGTAAAGCTAGCGATATTGTCAAAGCAGAGATTGTTGTTGTCAGAGCAATCTTTTCAATTTCCTAATTTGCCATTGGTTAAAAAGGCCAAAAAGGCTATACTTTTAAATTTCCATAAGACCCCTTATTATGTACTCAATATTCTCTCTCTTAAAGGTCATTATGTACTTAACAACTTAATATTCTCTCTATTATTAATACATCATTAACTTTTTTTTCCTTTCCTAGCAAATCTTCAAACATGATTAAAAATAATATATAGACTAACTTTTAAATTGCATACTCTTTGTCGAAATGCATCCTACTATGCTGCAGAATGCCCTTTATTTTGTCAACGAATATACAATTTTGAGGGTACGAAATGCTAAGGTTTCAATTTCGAGAAGAAAAGTGACAAAATGACTTATTTTTTGGGGAAATTCTTGCATAGATCATGTCTATGAGATTTTGATAGACTTTGTGGTAGTAAATACACCACATCATACATTTTGGTGATGTCATGCAATCACAAGGTCTAGAAAAATCTCATAGACCAGGTCTATGCAAGAATTTTCCTTTTTTTGTGTGCAAAGTGTTAATCAATATATAAATAACCAATGGTCTTCAGCTTCACAATCAAAATTAAAAAAATATTCAGAAAGTAGGGCAGTATATATTATTTCTATTTCTTCTTTCTGAAAACAGTATTATTGCTATTTCAAGTTTACATGGTCTAAAGATGCACCTAATTAAATTTAAAAACAAGGCCCTCTCTAGCTACACGAGGATTCTAGAATCCATCTTATTTAGAAGTAGTACATCAGGAGCTAGCCAGTACGTACAAAGTCGCATATTCCACCTCCAAACTCACCCAACCCTGCCAAAATATCAAATACTTAGCAACATAATTATCAAAAAGATAAAATATATATATAAAAATTACACTATTAAGTTGAATTTGCACTATAAATTTCCAAATATATATATATATATATGAATGCACCACAACAAAATTAAAACTGATTTTGGCGGCATGGCATTCTAATGTCACAAAAATATAATATGGTCACGATCTCTCTTATATAATAGCTATGATGATAGCAATATTTAACATATAAGTCACATACTAGGAAACATATCATTATATATTAAATTGTCACTACAACATTCCCTTTGATATGTCATTGACAATTGTAATTAGTACTAATTAAAGTCACAATATAAAGTGTCATATTACGTAATAATATAAAAATATCACTAAACAGTATAATTAACATACCTAGAGCAGTCGACATTTGGACTAATTCTGAACGGAATTCGGACTCCACATCTACCAGGAAGTATAGCAGCCTTGCCGAAATCAATACTCTTCAAGGACCTCGAAGCCGTCTTCAAGCACCGACAAGTGGCCCGGCGGTCGTTGGTGGTCCTGGCGGCCGCGGCCACCGACCTAATTCCGTTGCAGCATTGCGGCACCAGTGCACGGCCCTGCAGAAAACCAAGGCATGATGCTAGCCCATTCTGTACTCGACCGCAAGATACAACCGCCTCTGCATGGGGTACAAATAATGTAACCTGCACCGCCATGCACAATAGCACGGCACCAACAAACTTGGTCAACATATTTGAAATTATATATGTATGCTCTTTAATTATATTAATTAAACTTTCTATGAATATAATGTGAGAATTGCATGTAATTGAGCAGGGTTTTATATAGTAACTAAATTAAAGTAAGAAATGGGTGGTAGTTGGGTAAATTTAATGCTTTTCAGTGGACTGGACGATGAATGTTTTATTTCTCGATTGGGATAGAATTTGATACGTGTGTTAAATCACTTTGAAACACGTTAGATTCTCTTTATGTACATGCATAAAATGATAGAATTACATTTTTTTATATTATATTTTAAGTTATCTTACAAATTTGATATCAAATTCTTTGTAAAAATATATTTGTAAAAATATATTTGATGTTATAATTTAACGATGTTTGACAAGTTTTGTTTTACCATAATATATTTGAACAATTGAATTATATTTATCTCTTTAAAAGTTTGAAGATTTAATATGGACCAACTAAAACTACACTAATCAATTTCATATTACGTTTGAAAAATTCGATGATAATTAGATGGAATAGTTCGATATTATCGAAGGACTATCAAATTGTAATTTCAAATGCATCTTCAAAAGATTTGATATCAATTGTCTAAAAGATTAATTTTCTCGATAAATTTGAGTTCTATAAAATAATAATGCAGGAAGAAATGAGGTAGGATCGAAGGAAAAGTCAATGGAGTTTTGTGAGCATGTCTTCTTTAGTTGTCTGTAGCAATAATTTCAAACTATCTTTATGTGGTTATTAATGGATCGGATTTTGCAGCTGCGAT
Organism: Penstemon newberryi var. newberryi; assembly: GCA_030819805.1. Classification (NCBI taxonomy): domain Eukaryota; kingdom Viridiplantae; phylum Streptophyta; class Magnoliopsida; order Lamiales; family Plantaginaceae; genus Penstemon; species Penstemon newberryi. The sequence continues at coordinate 11,430,510 of JAUALY010000002.1, read as the reverse complement.
AGACAGCTTTATCGAGGACATGTTGACTTTATACATATATTTTCAAATTCTAATTAATTAATTTAAGCAATGCGACAAATAATATCTATGTTAGAACTAAGACAAAGTTAATATCAGAAAAATTAAGATGTTTAGTGCCATTCAAAGATTCAAACAAAATAAATAAACAAAGGTTTTACCTTAGTGTAACTTATTTGTTCGTGAAGAGGTCGATCTTGGGAACACGTACTCTCGTTTTGTAGTCTATTATCTATATAGCTTGACTTTTTATTTAAAATCAACATACTTTTACAAAACACAAGGCTTCACTTGATTGAATCGATGAATTTAGAATTATATAAAAAATTAAAATTAATGGACTTAAAATTCGTATAATTTAATATCCATTGAAAAATGATTAAAGATTCGATGGATCTGATTCGATTATAAAAATATGTAACCCCAATACGTGGAGCGAATACGAATTTAGGTCGATTCGATCCGTTAAATACCAATATCCAACAATAAATAAAAATTTATATATACATAACATTTATTAAAATATGTTATGTTAATAATATGTTACGTCAAATATTTATTCATAATTTCACCATTATGCATATTTTTCATCTAAAAACATGAATATTAATTAATAAAGTATGAACATGTGATCTAAATTAAATAAAATTGTAATATTAACAAGCTTGTATAGGAAATTTTACTGGTGCAACTTTTGAAATTAAAGATTTTTATTGGATCCGAAAAGGTCCAATATCCGATCGTACGTATCCGGCCATAATCTTTTGGACGCGAGAAATTTAGTTCTGACCAAGATCTGATCTAATCTGAATTCAAATTCAATCCAAAAAAAATGGACCTGAATTTGGGTCGAGTCTAATCCGATCTGAATCAGACTCATGACAACCCTAATTATTTTATATATGAGTTAATTTAAGACCTAATGGGACATTTTAGGTAAAATTACAAAAAAGATCCCAAACTATTTAATAATTTTGGATTTTCGTCCCAAGCTATATCATTTAGCCGAATTCATCCCGTAATTTTATATTATTTTGGAATATCGTCCCATTTGCCACGTGGATGCTTACGTGTCATGACGTGGCAAATTTAGGCATAAACAATTATATAAGATTGCATAATTCATCCCAAACTAATTACAAATTTTGTTTTTCGTCCCAAACTATATCAACACCCCGACTTTTGTCCCGTCATTGAATTGACATGGGTAAAAAGAATTTGTTCCAAACTAATTATGAATATTTATTATTTATTAATAAAAAATGCACAATTTTTTCCTAATAAACTGAGATAGGATTTTTTTTCACAAAAGCGCATGGGAATTTCGAAAATTCATACTATTTTTCTTAAAAAAAATAAAATTTAAGGCAATTTGTTTCCATGTAATATTCATAATGTTCAATTTACATCACTATGTTATGATAATGTGACAGTTTACCCCCATGTGTTGTGATAAATGTGGCAATTTACCTCCTGTATTATAATAAATGTAGCAATGTATCCCCTTGTTATAAAACACTTTGCATGCCCAATTTCAATTTATGCAATTGAGTTACACTCTCCGATTCAAGGGGATGGAATACTTTTTTAAAATGTTCACAGGGGGGTACACTGCTCTTTTTTAAATTACAGAGGGTAAATTGAATATTATTAATATTACAGGGGGTAAATTGCCATTAATCCCTTAAAAAAGTAAAAGATGAATCGTCATATTGATTAAATTAAAAATTTAATTATTGACTAAATTCATGCAAAATGACAAATTGTGAGACGAAATTCGGCGAGTTAATATAGTTTGTGACCAAAAATTAAAATTTGTAATTAGTTTGGGACGAATTCTGCAATCTTGTATAATTGTTCATGCTAAAAATTGCCACGTCGTGACATGTAAGCAGCCATGTGGCAAGTGGGACGATATTCCAAAAAAATATAAAATTACGGGATGAGTTTGGCTAAGTGATATAGCTTGGAACGAAAATTCAAAATCACTAATTAATTTGAGACGTTTTCTACAATTTTGCCTACATTTTATATTACATTCATCAAGGGGGCCACCAAAAAATGAGTTCATTTTCTTATCCAAGCAGAAAGAGATTGGAGAAAAGATTTTAAATCTATCCAGCCCAAACAGAAAAAAATGGCATATGCATCATTACTTTAGTAGAACTGGGCTACTGCCTCAAACCTATAGTGGGCCGTAAATGGGAACTGGGTTAACTTTCTACTACGTTATTTTTTAATATTACGTTAAAAATTATATACTTTTTGTTTTTGGTAATTAACCGTCTTATTCTTGGAATTTAGTACCTGGAATTTATATCTTACCTGGCCCATTGGCTATTTACTAATTTTACTCCCGAAGTATTTAAAAGAATAGAAATTTTTAACAATTCAAAGAGGGTGCAAATTATTTTTTCTTAATATTTACATGAGATTCATTTTGCGGCTTTTTTTTTTCAGAAGGGGGGGAAGTGTTGGTGGTTGTTAATTTGCAATTGTTGTACATGAGACTGCAAGATCAACATGTATCTTTCTACTTGTTGCAATAAAAGGTAGCAACCACCAAAAAGGATGAAAATTTAAATCTTGATTTAATGAATTAGCAGTGATGAAATTTATGCACCACATTGACTTAGTACAAACCGCAACGAAACAGCACATGGTGCTCTTTAGAACTTGCCGGACCCTTGTATCTCTGCTCATGTTCATTTATTGATTGATATATACATATATATATATAGTACGAGAACGTACAGTCGATTCTACTAGGTTTAGTCAAATAATGGGCACTTTTCTTAAAGTTCTTGAAAAATCTAAAACTCCTTAATTATACCTTACATTACACACCTCCTTTGTTTGTCGTTGTAACATCATCCAGTGCATTCGTTGCATGGACAATAAGTTATAAACAAAAGATTATTGTTTTGTTTTTGAGCTAATACCAATTTACGCTCCCTATGAAATGCATAATTAATGTTCTATTTATCCACCCCTTGTGATTTGAAAAATAATATTTTACCTCTCTGTGAAAATTTTATAAGAGCAATTTATCTCCTTCATTAGGAAAGTGTAAGTCACTCAGCTTGCCGAAAATTGAGAGGGTAAAGTAGCACATTAATTTATCAAAACACATAAAATAAATTGCTATATTTATGGTAACAAAAATACATACACGAGTCTGAATTCCGGTTGAAAAACAATCTAATGTTTTTGACGGGTCTAAAAAGAATTAAGTAAGATCTAATATCCTTAAAAAACCAAAGGAAAAGGTCTATATTTGAAGTCTGAACTAGCATCAACTCCACAGGTCAACAAAGAAGAGAACACGTCATAACTTAAAAAGATTTGGTAGGCTAACGACGCCACCTAATAAAATATAATATACAGTAGTAGTACTACTTTTTTTATATTTCGATCCACATGTGATTTATTCTACCTGATTTCATGTGACTTCTCTTATAACTCCACCATCCACCTCACTTTCTAGTATAAATGTTTGACCATCCAGGTGGCTCTTCTCGTAAATGCCATTGCATGCCATGTCACCCTTGATATACAGCAAAATCAAAATTATTATTTTGTCCATTGCCTCATTCCGACCCAATATGGGACCAAATTGTATGAGAAGCATTTTATATATGGCCGGGCCGGGGCATTATGATCAAAAGGAAAAGAAGAAGCATATTATAAAACTCAGAATTAGCCCGAAATAATATTTCTATAAATTTGTTTAAGAGGACTTGTACAATGTACGTAATTGATAAAGACCAATTTAATTGGCCGATATCAGTAATCATTGCCCGTTTAATAATAGGACTTCACCTAAGCTTTTTCCACTATCTCAATTTTGTTTACATTCAAGCTAGCTGGATTTATACATTGTTCTCTTTAAAAAAAAAAAGAAAAAGAAAAAAGGAGTACTACAATTTAAATGAAAAAGAGATATATGCATGTACGCACCGCCTATTTAATTATTATTATTATAAATTAAACAGTTAGAAAAAGCAATGTTTTTGCATTTAGAGCAAAGTCCTACCCACGGAAAGTTGGAGGCCCCCAACCAAAACAACAATTTCATGTGCAATTAATTTTTAATTATTTTTCAGTTAAAATTCAACTAAACTTCTTTATGTATATATATATATATAGCAATTCCCCTCTATCACTTGACTCATTCAAAACAAATTTAATTTCATCACACACTAGCTCTAACTAGCTAGTTCCTTTTCCACATAAAATGGCCAGCCCCGTGCCATATCACGTGCCACTTCTTTTCTTTGTTTTTGTTTCCGTTTTACCTCTTCACCGAATTCATGCACACGGTGGCTGGCAAAGCGCCCATGCAACGTTTTACGGAGGATCCGATGCTGCCGGCACAATGGGTACGTACAAAAAGGATTAATGTATAGTCATTATATTGTACCAATAAATTATTTTAAGCATCTGTTGCACTACATCACCAATACGCGCGTACACATGATGCATCATGTCCTTTGTATGGTTACACGTGAAATTAAAGTCTTTAATTGATCAATGTGTTATGTGTAGGAGGAGCATGTGGATATGGAAATTTGTACAGCCAGGGGTATGGTACCAGCACTGCAGCTTTAAGTACTGCCCTTTTCAACAGTGGGTTGAGCTGCGGAGCCTGTTATGAAATGAAGTGCAACGACAATCCAAAGTGGTGCCTTTCCGCTACCATAATCGTCACCGCCACCAACTTCTGCCCCCCAAACTACGCCTTGGCCAGCGACAACGGCGGCTGGTGCAATCCCCCTCGCCAGCACTTCGACTTGGCCGAGCCCGCATTTCTCAAAATCGCGCAGTATCGTGCTGGAATTGTTCCTATTGCCTATAGAAGGTACTATTCAATTGCTATTGTACACTACTACAAGGAAAATAATGCTTCATCAATTACAGATTATGTTGATGAAGTCTTGATTTTTGTTGGTATTAAAGTGTTGTGACAAAATCTTTCCCTCTGATGTTTTCTAGGTACGTGTGTCGACGCATAGGTAAATGCAGTAACAAAAATGTGTTATCTAGGTGTTGCGACAATATTTTTTGTTGGAAAGTGTTGTACGAGTTGTAGGTCTCAAACAACTTTGCGATAAAAATATAAATATTGTTGAAAATTACATAAGAATATTAATAACAAATTTTCGTATGTTGGTATTATGTCGTTGATTAGTTGGAAATATTTAAATGGATTTAGAATCAGAAAGATTAATTATTAAATATGATGGTATTTTATCGATGATTGGTTGGAAATATTCGGATCGAATCATTCCTATTTCAGAGTGTATATATATATATATATATATATATATATAATTAATTTTTGTTCAATTGTATAATTGTAGAGTACCGTGCATGAAGAAAGGAGGGACTCGGTTTACGATCAACGGTCATTCCTATTTCAATTTGGTGTTGATAACAAATGTGGGTGGGGCAGGTGATGTGCATGCAGTGTGGATTAAGGGCTCCCGCACAGGATGGCGCCCCATGTCTAGAAACTGGGGGCAAAATTGGCAAAGCAACTCTTATCTCAACGGTCAAGCCCTTTCGTTTAGGGTCACCGCCAGTGATGGCCGCACACTCACCGCATACGACGTCGTGCCACACGGTTGGCAGTTCGGACAAACCTTTGAAGGCCCACAGTTCTAATTTCTATGTTCATGACTTATTAAACAAATTGAGGCTTTTCTTATTTCTCAAACAAATAAGTAGTACGTAAACTTGCTTGTATTTATTTCTTGTAATATAAAAACATATACTTCATGAAGTTGTAATGAATATATTATTATTGCATAAAACTTCCCATGCTTTAGTACTAGGAAGATTACATTTTAGACTATTTTGTCGGTACTTTCAAATTTACATTTTAAGAAATTATATTTGATCTCAAATTTCAAAATATTATAATGCACTTTTTATCTTAGTTATTAATTAATTGCCTCCTTTCCCGTGCAATTGGGATCAATTGTACAAAATTAAAACAGATTAGTGAGACCAAAAGTACTAAAAATAGACTATTCTATGGCAGGAAAAACGCAGGGTTTATTTGAATGGGTTTTGGCTCGGTTTCGCGAGTCTCGGTTTAAAAAAAATAATTTGGTGGTTTTCTGTGAAACCTTTGAGACCTTATTTGGATGGGTTTTGGTTGTTGGGTTTTGTGATTTGAATAAGTTGAAACCCCACTTGGATTGAATTTGAATGTTGGGATTTAGGGAAAAAAGTATGTAGTAGGTGTCAAATCAATGTCTTTTTTAGTGAAATTTAAGGGAAAAAATAAGTAGCAGGTGTCAAATCAATGTTTTACTGGTTTGAAGAGTTTGAGTGTTATTTTCTGAAGAGGTTTTTTATGGGTTTGACCAAATTCATTTGAAAGAGTTTTGAATCAATCTCGCGAAACCCGCGAGACCGGGCCAAAACTCATCCACATACACCCGCAATTTCCTGAACCATCACAAAAGTGCGAAAACAAATTAAGAAATTGATATAAAAAAAATACAACTTTGTAATATATGGGAATAAAAGTGCCGACTGATGAGGTCCAATCTTATGGGCCTAAAAATACTAATTTGCCCTTTAGTATCCGCATAAGGAAAAAACACCACACTATTTATACATCCGAATTAAACCACTACCAAATCTTCCTTGTTTTGAGGAACAAAATGTTGTTCTTCAAATACCAAAAATACATGTACACAAAACCATTACAAAAGTGATCAACTCAATAGTTAAGCAATGAATACTTAACTCTAAGTACAATTCTTCCTTTTTCTACACCAAGCTTCCCACCTGTGACCAGCCAATGTCCCGGAGGATCTCGTGGCCCCTTACTCATTTCCGACATGTCAACAAATTTCGCCAACTTATTTCCCGCATAATTTTCCCCAGAACTCGATGAACTAGAATCATCACTTTTATTACTCATAGAATTATGTTTCTTCAACTTTTCATTAGGACAATGATCCCATAATGATCTACGTATTGTACATCCAGGAAGCCTCGAATATAAAAGCTTCAAATGCAACACATTTCTCGACCCGAAATCCCATACTCCAAGCTGAGCTCCGGTGACTATGTGCACACCAATGAGATCACAGATGAAATTTTCCGGGTTCTCAATTGGAGCAGTGCTCACATGGGAAAACTTTTTCCATTTCACAGGCTCGAACCATCTGCTGTCTTGTTCTTCTGGACCCTGCCATTTTGGAGCACCGATTGCCACGTGTGTGTCCCAGTATGGCTGAAGGATCTTTGGGAGAGATTGCAAATGTTGGAGATGGATACTAAGTCGATTTTGTTTGGATCCTTCCAGACATAGTCGCATTCCGACAACCGGCTTTCTTCCAACTGAAACCTGCATGGATGTTAAGCCATGTTAACCAATCCAATTTAATAGCTTAGATCTCTCACCGGTCAAAGATCCAATTAAAAAAGATCATAGTCCAAAATATATATACGGATCTAGGTTGACCTAATCTGTTAATATCTGATTTTAGTAACAAATGAATAATATATGGAAGAGGTATATATATATATATATATACACACAAAAAATTTATTGTTAGTCTAACAAAACATGAGTTCATATTTCAATTCGGAAACTCATTCTTGCGTCTCAATTATCAACTAGAATGAATTAACTTCTCATACATTATCAATACAGTTGTTTTCTTATAATAAGATTAAATAACTACTTCGAAGCAAGTGGTTAAATTCTGAGGGTGGAAATTTTACCGGATCCAAATTTGTATCTGGAATACGACACATATATGGGTAAAAAGAATTGAAAACCTAAGGACTCAATTCCAAATCCGCTTAAAAAAAATGGATGCGTTAGTAAAGAGCTAGAATGACCAAACGGAATCAGACCCATTCACAGCCGTAATTATAAATGACCATTTAAAGTTAGAGTTAAGCTGTTCTTGTACCGTTATTTATGCTGATCAACCTACTCTGCCCGAACTTATAAGTAACACTAATAGTGTTTTATTGCCAGTCTTAACAAATTATGAGTTTGTATATCATTCATAAAGTTATTTTTATGCATACAAATAATTTTGATACATTATTAATTTCATTGTTATTTTGAAGCGAGTGGTTAGATGTCCTTGGAATTGATTCTTTCTATGTTTGAGCTCAGTGGACAATTAAGAAAGTTTGGGTCGTGAGGTATCTTCAATCGATGATTATGTTGTAGCACTGCTATTGACAATTGAATATGATTCGGCGATATATAACCCTAATATGGCTATAGTTGTGTTTGAATTTCACTTAACCATGCAAACAAACACATTTGACTCCTTTATACCACCTTTAAATTCCATTATTCATCACCATGAATAGTTCAATTTCTAGATAATAAAATTACACTCTCGGTAAGTAAATATCATTAAAATCATAAATAAATAAATAAAGACATACTTGTTCTTGGCTGACATATAGCTTCTGTCCCATCATGCTGAATTGTAATGATGGGCAAACAGGTTCCTTTCTTGCTTGTCCCGGAAACCTATCTTGTACTGGGGCCCATATTCGAGGGACCTGAAATTCTAAGAAATATCTCAATTCTTCAATTTGAGGCTTGTCTGCACACAACAATAATCCAATATAATGTCAGTAAATTTTCAAGCTTAGTCATCAACCATTCTTTATTGCAATTTCAGTAAGAAAGAAGTAGATATTATCTTACACTCTAGGTAGAGAGCAATCGCACGTGCCAGATGCTCCTTTCCTCTAACCCCGTCAAGAAGTTCCGTTATTGGAAAGAATGACATTTCAATTACATCAGGAGAAGATTGGACTGTTTTTGACCATTGGGTGTGGTTTTGTTCAAGATCATCCCCTCCCCTTCTTCTGAATATTACGGTAATATCCTGCATATATAAAATAAAAAATTCAACCACATGACAATATACTTTTGATGCATAGAGTGATGTCACTGAACCAGCAACGTGATTAAAAGAGACGGAAATTTGGGTCCATATTTTGGTAGAGTCAATATTCAATGACCAACTCATCCAAAATTAAGCTGGTACAGAGGAAAGACATTTACTATTTATATTTTCTTTAACTCAAGCCTAATCATGGAATTACTTTTTATTGAATGACCAACTCATCTAAAAGCATTTAAACTGTCAGAGACATTTAACATTTATTCTTTCTAACGCTCAATTTCCATTTTACTTCATAATCTACCAAGATTCCCTTTAGTAAATTTCTCAGGAGGGAGATAGAGATATAATAAGTAAGAATAAAAGATACAATTATTTAAATTCTGTTTCATGGAGACAAAGGAGCTACATACTTCTTTGCCACTGCCAGCGATGTAAGGTGCATTAGATGGTTGTGGGTATATCCCTTGACTGTTGAACAAAGAAGATTCTCCACCCTAGAAGTTCCAAACAGGGAAAGATCAAAACGAGCTCGAGACAAAATAAGAAGAAAAAGAAAACGAATTTAAATTAAATTAAAAGCAAGAAACACAATGAAACTTGCCTTTTCCTTGTATTTTAATAGACCTGAATTTGTAAGACCTTCTACGCTAATGAACCTTTGATTTCCAATATCTTGAACGTAATTCTTTATTTCCACAATAGACAGTGGTGATGACATGTGTTGTTTGATGTAGATTACATCTTTACCCCCTATAGTTACTGACGTAATAATATGTGTACCGAAGTTTTCAATAAAACTGTTAAGAAGAAGAGAACGATTACATAAGAGCTAAATAAGCAAAGATATATATTTGTACACGTAGTGAAATTTCGTACCTTGCTAAGGCTGGTGGGTCCCACGATGTCGGAACTGCTCTTCTAACATTTTCATTTAAAACCAATGGCGATTTGACGAGCTGAATGTTAGCAAGTGGGATGAAAATTCCATCCATGCAAAGAGATTTTGTGGCGGCAGCATCTAAATGTTTAGAACCGGTAAAACTAAATGCAGCATTGAAGCTACCGAGTGGAGTATCTCCTGAGAGACTGGCCTTTTTGTTGAAATATTCCAACATCTGCAGTAATATTCCACTTAATATGCATAAGAAACTCAGAAGCTATGGAAAAACAATGATAATGTCATTGAGATAAACTATATATTGACCAGAGTCAGTTATTCATCTATTGAGTTGTTCGATGTTTAAAGCCAATTGTGGTTTCATTTATCGGATAAGGGGTCTAAACATAATTGCAAACAAAGCATATACATAAAATTTCATTAACTGAACTGGAGCAATTTGAACATAAGATGAAAAATGTCCCTATAATTTAGTTATGGTAACAATTAACAGAAAATTTCAGAAAAAAGAATAAAATTAAAGGGTCTATTATTATTATTCATCGAAACTCACTGCTCTATTCAACTCCCGATTTACTTTTCGTTCGATGAAAAGAGAGAATTAACCATTGAATTTAAGTTTACATGATTGTAAATGTCATTTATATATGATTTAATTGGTATGTAAACATGAGCTTCACTTTAGAATTATACGAGTGATTCTTTTACAATAAGTTAAAAACAACTGAGATTATGCAGAAACAATTGAGAATACTTAGATAGACATTCTAACATTACTAAACAAAAGGAGTTTACTTACAGAAATAAATATTTCAGACCTGTGATATTTTTAATGAATTCCAAGTTTACACCAAAACAGAAGGAAAACCGAATATATATTTTCAAGTAGCATTCTTCGAAGTCATAGAACTTCCAACGAGATTTAAGACATATATATGCATACATTTTAGCAGCTTTACTTAATAAATATAGTCTATTTTACCAAAATTAGGAAGAACTTAGTTCCTTTTACGTTTTTTCTCTTCTTAGAAAGTATTGAATGTCCAACTCATCTAAGAGCTTAAGTTCTTAGAGAGCAGAAACATCCAATATTCATTACTCAATCAATCATAACACATGGGAAATTCGAAAGAGGAACTCTATTTGGCCTCTGATGATACCATACTGAATATCCAACACATCTAAAAAAAAACTAAGTTAGATTATGACTTAACAGAAAGCAACTTCATTTTCCTTAATGCAAAGAAATCATAAACTCTTTAATTGGCAATTACTAGTACAATCCAATAAATTCAAATACTAGAAAATACAAGTCCAAAAACTCGGAAAGAGCCTAATAACATACATACCTCATTATAACCACAAACACCAAACCCATCACGCCCACCGGTTTCCTGTGAATTCTTGATATCCCTTGAAACATTTGGCACAATTAGGTTTTCAGACAAATATAAATCCCTAGTGTGTTCTTCATCAATATCCACAATTCTTGACCCTGACACACCTTTACAATAAAGCAACCTAGTATCATAGTTCACATCAAATCCCTTTCCTAATGCCTGTACTGAATTTATAGCTGTGTGCAAAGCTGCAGCATTTTCCCCCATATCATCACCAGAAAGAAAAAAAAAAACCCAATACAAAAACAAAAAATCCCAGAACCCCAATCAAATTTCAAAGCAGAAACATCACTAATCAAGACTCAATTTTTACCAATCAAAATACAAGACCCAGTAAATTCACAGCAACTCCGTTTCTCTTTCTCTCTATAGAGTCGTAGTTATAAGAGAATTAACAGAAAAGAACTGGTTTTTCGGGGTTAGCTAATTAAAACAAAAACCAAGAAAGATTTTCTATGACAGATCTTGAATTTCTTTTCTAACCAGATTTTTCAAGGTTACTTCGTTTGCTCTTTAAGTAAGTATAGAGAGATACATTCTCATCTGTATCTACAAAAAAAAAAAATCTTTACTTTGGGTACTTTCTGACTACTATGGGGGGTTGCCTTGACTCTTGGGTCATTTCACCTGTCTACTAAATGCCACACGTGGTTTCGTTGATGTATTGACCGTTGGATTAGATTCAGCTTATGATGGTAATGCTGGTATGAACGGTTAAGATGATGTGGTCACCCTGGTTGACTTTGACTTCGACTCAATGTAGACCAAGTGGGTTATATTTAAAAAATTTATTTCCCAAAGAAATAATCAAGAATAAGAAGTATTTCCTCCATTCCATTATTTTTATTTCCTGTTACCGTGATTAATCAACTTGACTAAATTTATAAAAATCATAATAAATAATTTTAATTAATAAATTTTATTAATAATTTGATAATATTATATGACTACATATATATTAATATTTAAAAAGTTTAATACACCACAAATGTGAATAATTTAACATGATAAGTCACTTAACGTTTGGGAAAGTAGTTTGGGAGAGTAGTGGAGGTTTGTGAAATAATCTCGATTTGCGTAATGTTGTTTGTTTGGGTTTTGAGAGAGTGGTTTGAGAAATAAAGTAGGTGTAGGTTTTTTTGAAAGAGTTGGGTTGTAGGTGTAAGATGTGTAAGACTTTATGTCAAATCATGCTTGTTATGTGAGATAAATTGTGTAAGAGATAGGTTACTTTATGTCAAATCAAAGTATAGTTTGTATAGGTTTTGTTTAGAGATAAAAAAATTGTTGTTTGTTTGGCTTTTGAGAGAGTAGTTTGAGAAAATTAATGGATGAAAAATTTATTTCGGAAAATAGAAAACATGTTTTTTTGGCATTTCCCAAACACGAAAAAAATCTGGGAAACGCCAAACAAACAGGCCCTAAAAAGTTTGACCAAATAATATAGCTAATGGAGTACAAATAATGTAGGGCTGGGCGTTTGGGTCGGGTTTGGGTGTGAAAATTCAATACCCGCCGGATCGGGTACACGACCCGAAATACCCAATACCCTAAATACTAAATACCCGACCCGCACCCAGCCCTAAAATAATGGGACAGAGGGAGTAATTTGCAATAAAAACAATGCTTCTTGCTATTTGTCGTTTATTTTTTAAGTATATATTCGCAAGTCTAGGTGAAATTTACAAAAATTTTCATTATGAAGTTATAGGAAATATTACTGAGTTTGATGTGGTGCTAATCAAGAAAGAGATTATTTTCAGATTTCACATTGGGTAAATAGTTATAGACTTCAAAATTTCATCTTTATTATATTGTACGTACGTACGCAAAATATAAAGGGCCTGTTTGAATCCCTTCTATATCATCCTTGCAACGGAACGGATGTACAAAATAATTTCTCATTGCATTGTTGCTCCTTCCCATAGTTAGATTGAAATAATCACTAAATAATATAAATATGGCTTATCATCTTTCAATAGATTTTTTTTAATACATTTATCATCAGTCATTACATCAAAAATCATATCAATAATTACCCAAGAACAAAGAATTGCAAATAGTATATCACTATCAAACACTAATATTAAACTAGAAAAAAATCCACTAAAAGTTTGTTCTTTAAGTAAATAGTATCTCCCCGTCTTTAATTTTTATTACGTATTAAGTTTATTATTGTCATAGTATTTGTGAACTGGATTTTGGTGAAAAACCTGAAAATGAAAAATGCCAAATAATATTTATTAACAGAGAACATCATGTGAACTTTAGTCCAAGTTCCAAACAAATTTGAATTATTCAAGATTTGGTGTGAGGAAAGTAAAGTACAACAGACATCTTTAACTCAACTCAAACCAAAAGAGGGTAAGGATTGGTATCATTATCATCATCCATTGATAGGCACTTCCTCAAGTTTCAACTGCTGCAACAGTTAAAAACAGTGTCATCAGAAACTCGGATTTGCGAGTTTGAGTGAAGAATGTCACCTAATGAGCGGAAGCATCTGCATAAGTTTACAGGATGGAATTCTCACCTTGTTTGGCTGTAATTCTAACATAGACAACTTGACAAATTCATAGGATTCTTTTACCTGCACTGCATTTTAAAAACGATGATATGAACAACTACAACAAATAATATTACACGGGTTTGTTCTAAATCAAGAGTGTTTTTCTTTTTTCAAAAGCAATTTTTATAACATCATATTTTTCTCGGTCGGAATCCTACGCTGTTCAATTTCTAAGAAGTTGGAAGGGAAAGATCAAAGTTACCCTGGTCACTGCGAGTTTATGGCCTTCTTTGTAGCAAAGAGTTGGCGAAGGAAAGCAAATCTCCCTTTTGCTCGAGTAGAAAACTCGATGATTGTACCATTCTTTGTCAATTCAGCCTCGGAGGATGATTTGGGTTCTGCCAAAGATGGTCCAAGTGTGAGGAGAAACTCATTGAGCATCCGAATGATTTGGCTGAAGCTTGGTCTCATGTTAGGATCTTCAACCCAGCATGATTGAATTATAAAAGCAAGATCGGGCGGAGTGTCTTCTGGAATAATAGGCCTCTCTTGCTGCATTTGTCATATTTTAGTCAAATTATCATTTGAATAAGTTCAAGTACATTATTCAAACTATGTAATAGAACTAATATTTCAACTTCAATTTGAACTTAGAACAATTAATTAAGTAATAATATACTGTATCAAGATTGGCTCATCAAAAATCAAACAAAGGTCCAACAAACTCTTAATTTGTTAAGAATTTCAAACCAAGCTCTGATGTGTTGTTTCGGTAGACTTGATTCATTAATATTTCACTCTTATGCTGGAGCTCCGAAAACCATGAAAGATATGCCACGACTAGTATGTGGCATAATGATGATTAGCCATCTAGCAAACTTGTAAAAACTTTCTTCTAATTACATGAAGTATTATAATACAGAGCAGTTAAAAGGGTAAACTATCGAATCTCCCAACATTTATTAATGCACACAATTTCTAGTTTCCTTGAGTTTAGTTTTTTTTCCCCCTTCTCTTATGCAACTTCAACATTTTGAAATATAGGCATTAGTATTTAGCACTACAGTGTACTTTGTGCTTAGTGCCATATTTGAAGTGAAAACTGGTACTGATAAGTTACAGTTTGAAAGAGTTCAATGAATTATGTACCTTAAAAGCAGCAGCATAAGCAGCTTGCAAATTTGACATTCCTTCAAAAGGCATTCGATTAGTGAGTAATTCCCAGAGAACAATTCCAAAACTGTAGACATCTACTTTGTTATTGTAATGCTTCTTCTCCCCTTGACGAAGTGTTACAGTACTGTACAACTGCACGGTTCCATCAAAATCATTATTGAGCAGCCAATCTAAGCAAGGTTTATTGGTATATACTCCCTCTGTCCCAAATTATTTGTCATTTTAGAGAAAAAAATGTGTCCCAAATTAATTGTCATTTTAGGATTTCAATGCACTATTAAAGTACATATTTTAGATAAGAAAGAGAAAAAGTAAGAGAGAGAGTGTAAAACTTGAATAATGAGTAAATAACTAATGGTGAGATAAATAAAGAATAACAGTATTTTAGGTATATAATTTATTTTTTCCCTAAAAATGAGGCTATTTAGTAGGTACCTTAATATGTGTGAAAACATGTAAAATGACAAATAATTTGGGATAGAGGGAGTATTTTATAAAGTATAAAAAATTTATAGTTTGAGGAAATTTATTCTCTGGGCTTTTTATTTGGCAAATTTATTTTCATAGTTTACAAACAACTGGGAAATAAGGACTACTACATTGAAAAGCATGACAAAAATAAGAGGAATGTAAAGTAAACCTCAGGTGCCATCCAGCGATATGTCCCAGTTTCGGCAGTCATCATTTCAGTGACAGATTCTTCTCTGGCGAGACCAAAATCTGCAAGCTTCACAGACTCTTGGTTTGCCGTAAGCAGCAAATTGTCTGCACCATAAAGTTTAAAATTGTTAGCCATCAACAATGGAAGGAATTTATTAAAAAACAAATAGAAAGTGGACTCTTTCTTTCAATTTCTTCTTGTATGTTTACCTATTTTCTCCTTTTATTAGTTATAACAACCTAAATAATGTAAGCAAAAGAATATCTTGGCAAGTAATTATAAAAAAAAACAGAAGAACAGCTTGGCAAGTTGTTGCATTTAAGAAAGGAAATCACGAGCAAAAGTATTATGATGATAGCCAAGTCCGACAATTTTATTTATCTTGTAGAGAACATAAAAAATGCCAAATTTAGGGAACAAACATATAGAGTCTACATTCTCGGCAGCTCATGACAAATTTCTAAAGTATAATATGGTCGAACAAACAAATTCTTATAAAGATACCAGGTTTTAAGTCTCTATGTATAATTCCATTTGCATGTAAACAGTCCAAGGCACGAGCAATATCAAGAGCAAAACTTAATGCCACGTGCAGATCCAACTGCTTAGGACGAATGCTGCCTAGATACTTCCGAAGTGACATTCCTGGCAACAATTCCGTGACTATGACCATTAAAGGATCTTTACAAGCTCCAATGAACTGCAAAGGAATTTCGTATCATGCCAAGTGAAACAAGAATAAAACAAAGAAAATGATAACAATTTGTGACACGCAGTTTGAAGAAAAAAGTCACTATACAATTTCTATTATTGAATTCGAGGTAATCATAGCATATAATAAATAAGGTATATAATCAACAACTCTCACCTTGACAAGGTTATCATGCTTTACTTTAGACATCATTGTTACTTCGCGAATAAAACGACTCTCGAGGACAGTTCTCTCTTCTGATGTATTGCCACAGTTAAGAACCTTAATAGCAACAATTCGGTCACCGTACCTGTAAAAAGGTCACACAACTATTTAGGTAACTATGAGAGAATTGAAAATCAGACAGAACAAATGAGTATACACAAATGCACTAAGACATGATCAGATCAGCATATGAAGCATTTCCTATATGAAGCTGACATGTACTTTCATATGTAACTTGAACAAATCCAACATTCCTATTCACAGTGTATATCTACAACAAGAGTACTAAAGTTCATAAAGATGGTTGAGACTATACATTTTTTCTTTAAATTTAAATCACAACATTTTATTCCACATTCTCATGCAATAACTCATGCTTGATTATCACTTCCATGACATGTCAAAGATATACTGCTTCAACAAACATATCAAGATCATCATTTCAAATGCATCAAGAATTGAAACTGAGCTATGTTGTAACATTCAATTTCTCTACCTTTGCACCTTAGTAACAATACAAAAAGCAAGTCAAGGCTAAAAAATCATATTACGAACTAAGACAAAACGGACCTTCCTTGATAAACTTTTCCATGAGCTCCCTCCCCAATTTTCGACCCAATAAACAGGGATTTTGGATCAACAAGCACTCGTTCATCAATACACAAATCTGCAGAGGTCGTGCTTGATCCCTGCGACTGAACACCTTCAACTGATATCTTATCGGGTTTCTCGTACTCCCCCTCCTCTTTTCTTCCTCTGCTCTTGCCACCGGAACTCATGGTCGCAGACCTACCCCAACCGCCTTCTAAATGATCCCCGAGTGCCACATCACACTACTAAAACTTCACTAAATTTCGCAACAACATCCATCTTATTTTTAAGTCAAGAAACTTCAACTCAATTTCTCCTAGTTATCAACAAAAACCTAGCTACAAATCCCATATCAAAATATACTATCCGCAATTCAACTGCTTCAACCCCTTTTAACAACTAAATAAACGCAATTAATTCAACCTCTGATCACACAAATTAACCCCTAAATAACTCGGCTTCAAATGGAACAGTGAAATTAAAAAATAAAGGAGAAAAAGAAACCCTAACCGAAAGCAAAGAGGAAAAGGGCAAGAGAAGACTTACAGTAGCAGCCACTGTTCTATATACACAGACATGCACACGAACATGGATATTAAACAACTCTATAAAATCAAAATTTTGGATTTTTCCAATAGGTAAAATTTAATTAATAATAAATATTAAAGCATTTTAAAATTTTATTTTTTTACTCTCGCCCCTTTTCATGATTTTTGGAATGAAGATATTCCGTAGAGTAGCTGATGAGTTTCAGAAGGATGGAGAGAGAATGGGTTTTAACTTTAAAGTGCAAAAATGAAGTGGGGAAAAATTCTGCAAAGATATTTAAAGTGCACAGTGTCATTTTTTCTTTTGGCAAATAAGAATATGCCACGAGTATTATAATGAAGTGAGGTGTTGTACGTTGTTGCATCATAGATTTGGACATTCGCGGTTGAGGATGCTTTGGGCGTGGTGCGGCCGGGTACAGAAAATACTAATCCTTTGTTTTCTTCTTTTATTTTGTTTGTTTTATTCTCTCTCTCTCTTTCTTCTTTTTTTTTTGTTAGAAAAGTAGACATGTAATAGTAGGTCTCCTTCAATATATCTTAGTCAGTTGAATTTTAAACCAAAAAAATTACAGAATATTAATTTTATAATTTCGAAAGTGTAAATTGCAGGAATTTTCCATCTAATGTATAAATTACCAAACTTTAATTGAGAAATATTTAAATTTTGCTATTTTTTAGTTTAGCAACGTTATTTTCACCTCTACAAACTTTTACTCTATATTCATGTATTTTATTTTTTTTATTAAGGAAATAAAAGGAGGTGATTATGAAAATGAACTTTTATATATAGGTGATAATTAATTCCTTTAACAATTTTTTGCTCTTCAAGAATGAATATATTGATTACTAATATAAGCAATAAAAAGCAAAAAGTCACCAAAAGTACTACAGTACTATAGTTTAAGAAACAAGATGTTGTATTTAATTAGGGTGAGAAATTAATAAGAATTAGGAATGTCAAAAAGTCAAAACATGCAATTTAATGTATTGTTAACCCAATAGGCATGCAATTTAAGGAAATAAAAGAAAAAGACTTTCGTCATTAGTAGAATTAATGGTTAGCACCATCACACTAATTAAGCAAAAAATATTGCCCCGTGCTTTGTTTAAACAAAAAGGAAATAATGGTTGATAAGACTTAGATCATGCCAATTTGTCACTTTAATATTATATGGTTCTCATTAAAAATATTATCCATTATGTGTAGTTGCATACACATGCATAATTGCACATTCCTACCCTCAATCTCTTGTTGATAGTGGACTTTGGCAACTGATTTCTCAACTTGATGTTTAATTTTTTTTTTTAATCTAATAAATTGTGTATTTATAGCTCGGACTGACTGAGGACACAAATTGAGGGGTGCGTGACATTATGCGACCTCAAAGTGCATGGTCCAAGATCTTAATTTCACATATCTTCCTTGCTAAAAGGGATTTCAAGTTCAATTAGATGGCTGCTAAATCAGACCATATAGGAGATAATTTTGAGAACGCTTAGCGCATGGGCGTGCTAATTGTGTCCTAGAATTACTTAAGAAGGATCTCATCCATATCAAACCTTGTTTTATAAATATAATAATCTTTAAGGAATCATTTACAACTTACTTCGTCTATGTATTTCATAGTCTAATTTTTTTAATTTGTTTTAGCCCAAATCATTGACCTAAGCATCAGAGTGATTTTGTCAACGTTGCTCTGAACTAAGTTTTCCCTTTCTATAGGAGACTTAACGCATTGGAGAAGACGATGACTAATATGATAGCGAGAATACACAAAAAAAAAACAATCGACCTAAAACTCGTGAAAAGAATCCCCACATCGAACCAGTTTGTCAAAGGAAATTAATCTACATATTATATTATACTTCCTCCGTCCCATTTATTTTGCTCTCTTTGCTACGGTACCCGATCAAACTTTTCAATCTTTTAAGTGACTTATCATGTTAAATTATTCATATTTTATGTGTATTAAAGATATTATCATCCTATGAGTGAAAAATATATTAACTAAATTATTTATATATTGTTAAGTTGATTGGTCAACTGTACCAATTGAACAAAATAAATGGGACGGGGAAAGTAGTATATATCTAAACTCTTAGTGGGCGGAAGTGTCCAGTTAATATTTGTAGATGAAAGATAAGGAAGGTTTTGATTAATTTAAAATATACATAAATTAATCTCAAAAAAGGAGGATGCTTTATTTAAAAGAAAAAGACACTTCCAGTAACGTGAAGTGAAGATGGTGCACGTAAAAACATAGCTATTAACAAAAAATATTATCCGTTCAATGAGGTTGTAACGTAATGGTAATCATTGTCAAAGATGCGGTCCTAAGATCAAGAGGTTTTTTGTTCAACTCCCACTCATATGGATTTTTCTACAGTTTAATACTAGTGTTTGATAGTGATTTATTATTTGTAACTGAACAGTAATTGATATAATTTTAGATGTCATGATTGATGATAAATGTATTCTAAAATAAAATTAGTACCCCATATATTAAAATAAGAATAACACTTCCCATTAAAACAAAATAAAGATGTGTCAGCTTATTCCTAAAAATAATTACATTATAACATGGTTCAATTATGTCCCATAACTATCAAAATGCATGATAAAGTTAATTATTTCATAATCAATGGATTTAATTTAACATCAAGATATCCACTAGGCAATTTAAATATTTGACAACTGAAAAAACTTCGAGTACTCTATATGTTTCTCATGGGGCATCGTTTTATGAATAAATTTAAAGGTAAATTACGCTCACAATCCTCACTATTTTGAAAATTATAATAACTTTCATTCTGGTTTAAACTGTTCACCAAAATAAGGGCCGGCACTTTGCTAAATCAGAAAAAAAAAAAAAAGACTAATGTTTTTGATAATTAAAATATATCCGAGGGGTCCGAACATAAATTATCGTAAATTTAAACCAATCAATCGAGCAGGTTAGCTACAAGAGAATCATCATTTTCACCAACCCCCATTATCAGCTCTTGAGCTCGCTTAGCCTCATGATTCCAATCCGTATGAGCCAAAATATACAACATAAAGATCGAACATGCGGCTTGAGCCGCCACTAAGCCAAGCCACAGTCCCTGGAACCCAAACGTCAATTTAAACGCAAAAATGGCTGAACAGGGCAACCCAACAAAGTAAAACGCCGCTAAATTAATCTGCACACCCACTTTAGGCCGCGCCGAGCCTGTCAACACTCCGCAAGCCGCCGTCTGAGTTGAATTCCCAATTTCAGCTAAACCCAGGATCGGAAGAACGGTTGAGATTAAAGTCAAGACCTGCAAATAAGGCTGAAAGTCAAACCAAACTACTCTATATTCGATCGACTTAATCTCGTTTAATAAAAGTCTGATTATACGATGATCGTTATATATATCAAAACAACATTTTTCATTTCATAATCTATATGTAAAATTACCAAACTATTTTATAATCGACTTGAGTTCATTCTATAGAGGTTCAATATTCGAGTTTAGTTCATTTAGCAATTAGATCGAGTTTGAACAATATATTGTTTGACACTAATTGACTCAATTACACCCCTACCTGTGGATCGCTGATGTAAAGTTTTCCCCATAAAGATCTCAGCGCCAAGCTCAAGCCAAAAATTGAGAACCCGTAAGCGACCGCAACTAAGATTCCAATCATGGATGCCATTTGTGCCCGAGCTGGTTGGGCGGTTCCAAGCTCTACGCCAACGCGCTGAGAAATAGTCAAGCCCATCGAAAATGGGAAAACATAAATGACCCCTGTGGTTTGGATTAATATCCCCATAGCCGCCACACACGATTCAGGATTCGCAAGTAGTCCACTAAGGAATAGAATAATTTCATACCACCAAAACATACCTGTATTGATTTACAGATTTCTCGAAAAGTTTCTATTTTTTATTCATATAATAAACGAAAATATAAATTAAGTAATTTTTTTGATTTAGAATTTTTCTAAAGGTTTCCCAAAAAAATTTAAAATTAATATTTAATTGACTGAAACATATCAAAGAAATAAAATTTTAATTCATACATACATACCTGACACATGCTCGGTAAAGCCATGCTAAGCAATGGCCGCCAGTCATGAAATATTGAGCCAAATGTCACACCAAACCATGGTTTTATGGCAACTTTTGAAAATAACAAATAAATCAATAAACCAATGTTCATGTTCAATGAGTATATAACTGAGGCCATTGCAATACCCTTCGCCCCTAAATTTAAATAAGTAACAAGAAAATATGTTATAGGCAAATGAAGAATTGAAACACAAGTTGCAACCATTGTGATTGGCGAGTTTAAGCTTTGTGTTCGTAAAAATGTGCGTAGAGGAACAAGATTAGCATGAGCTAGCAAATCGGGGAGTGAGATAACGAGGTAAGTTTTTGAGATTTCACTTATCACTTTGTTCTGACCCAATTGACGGAGCACTGACTCGACGTTTAGCCAGAGCACCCCCACGGGAATGGTGACGAGGAGGAGGAGGATGACGGTTTTAATATATGTTTGGCTTAGAATGGCCCATCGCCTAGCGCCAAAGGCTTGGGAGCAAATGGGATCCATGCATGTGCCTAGTCCTTTCATGATGGAAAAGCCTGTGATGTTTGCGAAGCCGAGGGCCAATGAGCAGCCCGCGAGTTCAGCCTTGTCCATATGCCCTAAGAAAAGCATGGAGATTATGATTTTTGAAAAGTAGAGCAATTGTGTGAGTGCCACAGGACATGCTATCTTCCATAGCATGAAGAGCTCTTCAACTGCCTGTTTAGATTCACCATTATGAAGATGTGAGAAGCTCAAATAGTTTGGGTGAAAAAGGAGGACCAAAACAATTCTTAACTATGGCACAAGTTTTCGTTTACCTGTCTTCTTGTGATTGTGATCATGGTAAAAAATCGGATGTGATCTCTGAGTTTTATTTTAGGATTCGATTATGATCAACTATCGATAGTACTTGCACAAGCAGAGACAGTTATTTTCTTAGGACAACGCTTAATGGTGTGACGCCTATATAGACATGATCATGTTCTTAATTTGTTTTCAAATTTTATGATTATAATTATTACGATAGTTGTTTATTTCAGTAATTGGATTTATATAATTTGCTGAAACTAAAAATCCCACAATGATCTAAGATAGTGATGAACTTAAGTTGTCTTGGTAATTTGATATTATAATCTGACAAAGTAAACTTATAATTCATTTCATTATAGAGCAATATTTTCTTCGTTGTATTGCAATTATATATGTAATTAATTTGGATTTGCTATTTATGTTTTTGGAATTTACAAAATGTAATTTTGAAATAAAATAGTTAATTTAATTGATTTGTGTTAGTTGGTTACTTCAATTCTTTT
The DNA here is from genome assembly GCA_030819805.1 of Penstemon newberryi var. newberryi. Taxonomy (NCBI): domain Eukaryota; kingdom Viridiplantae; phylum Streptophyta; class Magnoliopsida; order Lamiales; family Plantaginaceae; genus Penstemon; species Penstemon newberryi. The sequence continues at coordinate 11,407,509 of JAUALY010000002.1, read as the reverse complement.
TATTTATATAATTTGTGTGAAACTAATATTCCCACAACAATCGAATAAATTGATATATTTTAACTTGCTTTAGTAATCTGATCTCATAATCTGAGAATTGAATCTTGTAATTCAGTTAGTTTATTACAGGGGAAATTATTTATTTGTTGTATTGTAGTAATTAACAATAATTGTTGAAATGATTTTGAATATCTAGTTCAAATGACCAAAAGTTATTAATTTGTGCGTAAAACTATTTGTCACGTTTTGCCAATGAAGATGTGAGGATATCCACCGTCTACGATTTCTACTAAAAAAAGATAAATATGCCCCCCCTCAAAGTTACATGTTTGACACTTTATCTCCCAAAAATACAAAATAAATACTTTACTTCCTGAAATATTTAAATCAGTTACACTATCCCCACTAAAACGGCCTTAAACCATTTTTTTGCCAAAAAATGCACATGTGTACATTACATGTGTTTTCTAAGGGTAAATTATTGGTTTTTACCATTTTCTATATTAACAATATGCTTGCACTATGTATTTTAAGTAAATAAATATTTTAAATTTGTATGTCTCTCTCATATGTTTTATCCGTGTATATTCCTCTTACTGAAAATACAATTTAATAATTTCATGCGTAACACGAAGCGTATACTAGTGTATTTATAGTCTATGATGCGGTTTACGGTTATAAAAATTTAGGGCCTTTTTTTGTGAGATTTTCAATAAAATGTATGATGAGTTTTTTGTGAGATTTTCTACAAAATTGAATTCTTGCAGATTTGAGATGAGTTTTGAGATTACGTTCTTTTGAATTTTCAGTTTTTAAGATGTGAAGTTAAATTCTATAAAGTTATGTTCTAACCATCATACAACTATTTTTTGACGTTTCGAAGAAAAATTTAAGATTAAAATCCTGCAAATTGAGTGTTGGATTGTACTTTGTCACTTGACGAAAAAAATGTGCATGGAGTTTATAGAATGAGTCTCTTATTTGGAAGAAATAAAAAAAATTGAGATGGATAAATTTAATTTATCAGTTGAAGAAAAAAAATTAAGGAATGTGCATAATTATTGTCTTAAATAAAAATGGTAGAGTTACTTTCACTTTTTAGTGTTATTCTTTGAAAACTTTCCAATTTTCTCTAAAAAAACACCTCTTGAGATGTTATCAAAAAATGAGTGAATTATCACATATTTTTCTGAGATTTTTTTAAAGATGTTTTCTCAAAAAAACTTATTTGTAGAGATTTTATCTCCCAAAATGCACTTTCATAGTGATCTTGAGAAATTAATTTTAAAGAAGATAGTAACTATAATTTGATATTGATGTATTGATATAATTACCATTTCTCTTAAAAAAAAAATAATAGGAACTTAGCATATGAAATGTTCCTATCTACAAGTCAAAAGAAGAAGAACTTAGCATAAGAAATTATCCTATCTACAAGTCACATTACATAGATCTCACATCAGTAGTATGAAATAAATATTTATGAATTATATAGTCTCGAACTCCTCCCACTTCAATAGCTACCTTTAAGCCAAACCGGAGATACTATTTATCTGCCACTCGATCTTTGAAAATATTTATGAACCATTCTTAAAGTAGCTGCTTTAATTGAATAATCTATAGAACCAACAAAAATAAATAGTCGGGTTACCAGTTAAGACTGCATTTTTATATGTGAATTTCTACAATTACACGGATGCATCTTAAATTTCAAGAAAAGTTCAATCATTCAACTTTAGCAACACCTCCAGCAGGCATACTGCTTTCAGCTATTGTCTCCTTCACAAACCTAAAATTATCAACAAAACAATCAATACATATCATGCGTGACTGGTACAAACAAAAAAAAATTGAAAGATCCCAATGCATTGTAATCTAATAATGATAACCGGTGAAAAGATTAGCAATACCTTTCCAATTTATCTCGGGATGATTGTAAGATGTAGATGGCGAGGATAAAAGAAAGCATCAACCCTGGTTGTGAACAGATTACAATTTTAGAAATATTATACAAATTATACTCAACATATGAAATTCAATAAGGAATATGTTTGATTCTTGAATTTCAGTGAGTAAAACACTTTAGGAAAATGTTTTCTCTTGCATTAGATGACGCAACGTAGATTCATTTCTTGTTCATTTGCATTTTTTTTTTGTTTCCCAAGGGCTTAATCCCTTTCGAGAAAGCGTCGGGCACATAAAGTGGGAACCTCTCCCAACAGGGATTCGAACATGAGTCCACTACTTTGTAGTGACTAGTCCCTTCCAGTAGATCAATTACCTGTTGGTATTCATTTGCATTTTACTTATCATATTAATCACTCAAATCCATACACCAAACATAGCTTAAAAGATTAATGAAACGTGATAGCACTACTGATGATCAAGTAGCAGGAACTAAATCATGCTCGGGGATACAAAGAAAAGGCTATACACATCAAAGCAATAAAGAGGTCAAGAAACTGCAATAATTATAATAAATCCACATGAGAGGCATACTTTTTGCATCAGTTTTGAAATATATCAAAGGGAAGTTATTCACCTGATCCAAAGAGAACATAAAATCCGGAAGCCACATCTATCTCTGACTGCTCTTCCCTATTGATCAGAAAGAAAATCAGCAATATGTTTTACCATCATATCAATAAGAAATTAACCGAACATGGACACTGACTACAAGCATAAAGTTCACTTTTCCAAGCCAAATCAATTTACTACGAAAATTCAATGATTAACCATGCCCTTCATAATCAAAGAACTACTTTGATTAGTTACTTGCGACTTTGGTATGTTTGTACACCCCACTTGCATGCAAAAAATATTCAAAGAGATGAAAACCACTATCACAGATGTGGAATGATGTGATTAGCATGGTAGAGTTTTATCTATCATAAAATTTATATTAACATAACTTTTTCTCCACAAAGTCAATATTCAGAAGCACAATAGACGCATTCAACAGAGAGTATCTAGTACTAGCTATAATGATTAATTAGTCCAGATAAGTTGACATTAGAAGGCCAAAATTCTGCACAGCACACTAATCATATGAGAGTCCTAATCTGGAACTAGGTCAAGCCTGAAAGGATTGTTAAGCCAGAGTACAAAAGAAACTGTTTGTGCCATAAAAAACAAATTTTTAGCAAACAGAAACCTACCACGTGTATCTGACAAGAATGTGTTTTGGCCATTGTTGCTGATCCCAAAATTGTTTACGGATGTCTGGATGAATTTCTAAATCTGTTCAAGATCAGAGAGTATATGAGAAATTTCGGCCTGAGACTCTTAAACAAAGACACATAAAAAAAAGCCAGGCATGAGTGCCGAACAAGTGTTGCACATTAACAATGATAGGCAATCTCCAACATCCCTGATTGCGTCCATAGATTTAAGAATGTAACTTATTCCATCAACATTGAGCACTTCTATAACAATTCATAAGTACATATTATTATGATCTAAAAATAAGTATTGTTACATGTGGAAAATAGCCACACTTATGAAATAGTTCACAAAACTACTTTTGAACTTACAAAGAATCATAAGATCTACAAGAAATGATCCTTGAAATCCAGAAATCAAATTTATCTGTATATTAGTATTTTCTAAGTTAATGCATTTTAGGAATAACAAATAAAATGACTTTTTGTCTAGTCCTCTACTTTAATTATTAAAATTAATCAAGAATTTTCACATATTTGGAAAAGGGAAGCCATTATTGTCAAACATTTTGGTCCCAAGATTAGGTGAGCATTTGAAGTAATATTATAAATCAAGTTAGAAACAAAAGACAAATTGTGAGAGGTCATCAAATAGATGAGGCCTTTGGCTGAGACTCTAGAAAAAAGAAAGCCTAAACATGTATTCAGCCGTGGAAATATATCAAAGTTTAGAACAGAAGTAAAATCCTAACAAAAGATAGAGATCTGAGGCTGAAGAATAATACATTCATACAGTCACAAAAAAGAGACACTAAATAGTTATAGTTGAGATTTGAAGGTATTTACGAAAGAAAAGAATAACTTACACTTGAGAGGCATATCTATAACTTTTGCAGTGACACCAAGTAAATCACCCCCAGCGTATCTCTGGGAAATACATGTGAAACTTTCATTAGTATAGAAAACCCACCTAATTAACTCGTATATGCATTATAAGTAGACACAACATTCTCAGAGTCGGAATTAAATGTAATGATTCTAAATATCTCATAAAAAGCATGTAACTGGAGTAATGGAACCAAAGAGTATCATATAAGACCAATTCATTTCTTAAGGAACATATTCTTAATTCCATTCTGCAGCACGTCCTTCCAAATTTCATATCATGTGAGCAACATTTCTATAAAGTACAGGCCTTACCAGGTGCATTTCAATCATCGGGACCTCTGTGCTCTTCCGGTTGATCACAAAAAGCCACGGAATATAAAATTTTTCTCTTCCAACTTGAAATGATCTGCCACCTCAATAGTTTTAACATAAAAATCATGATATTTCAAACATATAGAAACATAAGGATGCCAGTATGAGTTTTAAAGTTCCAATAACATGGAAGGACATAATTATAGCAATGAAGTATGCAATAGAGAACCAAGGTAGGATCATAGTTAGATATTTGAAATCCTAATGTACATTGCTAACAATTACCACTAACCAATCAAAATTTTCTACAATAAAATTAACTGGAAAACAGGATGTTGAAACAACGAGGGAAAGCTTGCTCTTGGAAGGATACTTGTCTATATATCAAGGTACTCTAACTTAACATATACCATTTATAACTCTAGCAACCAAAAATGGCTTTCTGGCTTTTAAAAAGTTGGGTGCACCAAAACAGTATCAACTCCACAAAATCACCTTCAGATGGATATACAAACATGTTTGCTATAACGAGACCAATTCTCTTAACATTGGTGCACAAAATCACCTTCAGGGACCAATTTTCTTAACTGATCATCAGCCAAAAAGATACCAAAATCACACTGTTCAGGAAGTGACAAGAAGCAGCTATTCACCCCAACCTCATATTGTTTTACAATAAAACTGGTTTCAGTTGCAAAATCTATCTTAGCATACTAAACCCTACCTCACAGTGAAAGGCTTCTAGCACAACCTAAATCAATTATGTATCACACTTACCATTCAATTATTGATTCTACTAAAAGCTGATACAAATGGTAGCAACTAGTAACGAAGTCTAGTACGCATTTCGAATCATCCGACAATTTCTACACTTATGAGTCTTAAACAGATTATAAAAGTACAGTAGAGAATTTGAAGTGTACATTTTGTATGGATCAGCTCCAGTATATCCAGTGGGTTTAGGTATCGGGATCAACGCCTGTAAATCACATCTAATGATACAATCAACTAAAAGGCTAAGTAAACCCTAGCCTAACAAATTTCAATCGAGATATTGTTAAATAACCTCACGATTAACAGCGAAGATTGGGCAATGCTTCCCGATCATATCATGCCAACCAGTTCTCCCCTGCAATTTTCTTCAATATTGTAAGACAATATTCACGAATTCCAATAAAGTGGAGAGTTAGAGAGAAAATTACAGAGTGGTATTGACCCATGCGGCTCATCGGAACGATGTCTGCGGGTCGATAAGCCAGTGAACTCGGTGTAACCAAACTCAGTACAAGTACAATCACAGCCACCATTCGTGTGGCAGTTCTGTAATATCGCCCCATGTTTTGCTCAGTCGCCGATCGGAAATGTTATGACTGATCCCGTTAGAATACAGTCAAAATGTTTCTTTTAACAGTTTTTTTACTCTTTCCATGATTAATAATAAACTAGTAAATCAGTTGGGTCGAAGTTTGGGGCCTGTTTGTGTGCCCCATATTAAAGAGTAATGGGCCAGATCGAGTTTTTAGCCAAATCAATTGATTTGTTGGAACAAACAAGCCTTGGGCCATTTGTTATAGACGGCTTATGTTAATATGTTCAATGGGCTAACATAATTGGTGAAATTGTCAGCCAATAACTGGAAAATATTATTATCCATTATATTTTGATGTGGTATAAAAATGTTGGAGACTAGGATGGAAATATGTCGTCTCCTCACCTACCAATGCTACCATCTACATTTAATTTATATGATCATGTTCTGCGTGTAAATAAACAGTTAGGGAGTGGGGAAATTCTTGTCCAAATCGGATTCGATCAAATCAAAAAGTAATTACATGACAAGTGTAATACACTTACTTTGGGATTTGATGAAATTTCTAGGAGAGTGATCAATCACGAAGCAAGTGTAATACACTTGCCATGTGGTTGAATGAGTTTGGTCAAGCCATGTCTGGATAAAAAAATTCCGAGGAAGAGTCGGAAGTGACTCCGACTCAAACCCAATGTAACATCTTCTTATTAAGACCATAGAATGGATTCTTAAAATATATATTAGGGGTGGGACTTTGGTATCGGGAACCCGAACTGTACTGATCCGATTTTTACCAAAAAAAAAATAATAAAAAATTATGGGTTTTCCGGATTTTGGGAAACCCGAATTTCCAATTAATAGAAACCGGTACGGATTTCGGGTAGAGGGTTCTACCCTACCGGGAACCAGGTATATAATATATGCACCACATATATTATGTTTTTTGCTGGGAGGAGATCTTAGAATTGTTTGGGCAAATCTACTTAAAATTTTAAAGAATGCAACTTTTTTTTCTTTTATTTTGGGCCATGGAAAAGTCCAATTAGAAAAATTAAAAATTCCAGCAAAAATGGATTTCCTCAACCCGTTCCCGAATTCTTGAATTTTTTTGGGGAACCCAAATACTGGGTGGAGGGTAGGTCGGGACGGGTTTCGGGAAGGAAAATTGGAATTCCGAACCCAAATACCATTCCCGAAATTCTCGAATTCCCGAAAATCCGTACCGACCCTATATATATATATATATATATATATATATATAATAACATGATTAGTTTTAATATTAAAATTTTAAATTTGTCTGCGTTTCTAAAATTTAGACAAAACGTACAACTATAAAAAAGTATATTTTTAAATTTTAATTTAATTTGATAATATTTTAGTTTAAACATTGTTAGTTTTAAATTTTAAATCTTAAATATGTCTACGATTGTACAATTTAGACAAAAGGCGCAAAAACAATTTTTTTTGTTAAATTTTAATATAATTTAAATTAAATACGACAGAATTTAACAAAAATTATATTCAAACACATAGATTCATGTTTAAACACCTAAATAAATACGATTACATACGGCAACCACCGTTCAACTTAGTTTTGACCGTATCTTTGCCACACATATTCGATTAAGTCGCTTCGAAGTTGGCGATTGACTTCTACCAATCGTATTACGTGACCACACATCATATAATCATTTAGGGACATATCACTTGTTCTTGGATTCATATTATTATTATTATTATTATTTATTTTTTTGGGTACTAATTATTATTATTATTATTAATAATGAGAGTGATGGTGAAAATTAAATGTAGGGATAAACCCTTAGGTTGGATCGGAGACGAGAAAGGAGGGGAAGGGGATAAGTAACCGGGTTGGAGATGGCCTTAGATAAATTAAATATTTTATACTTGAACATCTTTTTATCCACGTGTGTCACGTCTATTCAATCTTGAGAGATTGAAAAATGAGTACAAAACATATTAGAATTGTTGGGCCTATTTGTCTCGAATTTTCTAAAATTATTTTGGGTTTGGAAAAAGCGAGACAAAAAGTTTTTATTTCGTGAAATAAATTTATTATCATTCAATTTTCTTAAACTACTTTAATAACAATTTTCGTATCTTTAAAAAAATTCTTACAAACTCTACCTTGATTTGACATAAAGTAATATATCTCTTACACAACTTATCTCACATAACAAACATGATTTGACATAAAGTCTTACACATCTTACACCTACAACATAAACTCTTCCTAAACAATAAATACATATCTTATTTTACAAACTACTCTCCCAAAACTCAAACAAATAATATTACGTAAATCGAGATTATTTCACAAACCTCCACTACTCTCCAAAACTACTTTCTCAAATGTCAAAAGTTTATGTGTGTACATATATAATATACACTTAGAAAAGGAAAGTACGTGAGAAAAAACAAAAGGACAAAATGAGCTATAAGACAAACACACATGCAGAAACCTTGTTTTCAATTAATTGATGAAAACATTTTCGACCGCTTTGAATTACATTATGCACTCGTGTGCAAATTAAAAACACTTGACCGTGTGCTCTTCTATCGTGCCACAAAAATCAAGTATAATTCATGTAGGCCAAGTGCTTTAGTCAATTAATTGCAGCATATATCAAATGCGTAATCAAGTGTATTGTATGTTTGGTGTTCGATCGAAACGAATTTGGGCAAGAATTGCCCAATGTGTAAGGCTGAGCAATCATATATTTGCTACAACAGAAATAATTACGCTAAAATTTGAGTCATAAGTATTAATTATAAAATAAACTATTTTTTTTGGTTTCCCATAAAATAAACTATAAGTTCGATCATAATTTCTCGAAATGATAGAAACTAAAAGAAAGAACGGTTGAGGGCTATGCTAGTTTAGTTTAATTCTCAGCGAAATCAATATTTAATTAGGTCTTTTTTAATCGGTTTATTGATGAGAAACATGTTCATAAAAAGGAAAAATATAAGGAAAAATGCAAGATACTTTCATGTATTACACGAAATTTGCAAGAAATCACTTTAAGAAATGTTTAATTAGTGCATAAAAATTCATTGTGCCGTTAAATATTCGGACGTTATTGGGGTATCACACATAAGTTTCGCTTCCTTATCCTCTCTCTTTAAGCATATGAATAAGCTTTCAGAATTCGTTAGAACTTGGTTTTTTGTTAAAAATATTTAAAATTTCAAGAGAATTTTATGCAATAAATATTTTTATTAAGAAGTTCCATGTTGAATATTTAATAATAGATCTAATGCCAATTTAATCCCCTGTGAAATGTAAATATTAAATTTGCCTCCCTGTAATTTGAAAAAGAGCATTTTACCCCCCTGTAAAAATTTGAAAAAAGCAATTTACCTCATTCAACCATAGAGGATAACTCACTTACTAGAACTGAGAGTGGACATAAAAAGTATTTTTTGTAATATAGAGGGTAAATTGTCACATTTATCATAACACATGGGAAAATTGCCACATTTATTATAAACACGAGATAAACTGCCACATTATCATAACACCGAGGGGGGAGGGGTGGTAAAGTTCCACTTATAAAAATTATCAAGGAGGAAGGTGTCAAATTTTTATAATATTATAGGATGGTAAATTGCTCTTTTTCAGATCACAGTAAGGTAAATTAAATTGAACATTATGAATATTACATGGACATAAATAATTATCATTAACTCTTTTAATAATACAGGAGGATTGTATGTAATAAAATTTAAATAGGAAATTATGTGTCCAATACTCAAAAGTATAGTGAAATTCTATTCAATAACTATTTCAGAAAAATGACTTCGTGCAAATTTTACAACGGGAATGTCTTTCGTTAATCCTAAAAATATAATTGGGTGACCCCATACACACACAAAAAAAAAAAAAAAAAAAAAAATATGTATCAACAAAACCCCTAATTTGCGCATTATGTTGGGGCCGGGCCACGGCAGAAAATCTTTGCTTCTGTACATTGTACAAGCTGATAAAATGGTCTTCCCTTGCGGCCCGCCGACACATACCATATTCAATTCCCACCGCCAATCTAAGCAAATTCCTAAACAAAAAGTATTAGTTATTTCCCTTGTAATGAATAAATTAGAGGGAAGGAAGAATTTGTTAAAAATGTGGAAATTGAAAAAAATATAAAATAAATTGTCTTGTCCTGGTATTGGGTGGTCCATATAAGAAAAGATCAGGAAGTATTTTTGTCCATAGAATGTCTACATGAATTAAAAAGAAGTCAATCTTCTGAATAAATGTAGAATGCGTAACCCTATCTCAAGGTGTTTTACTCTGCACGCCCAAATACAGTCAAACAACAAGAAGCCGAATATATTTTTGTACTTACCCAATGCTCTATTGTTCTTTTAACTTATTATTCGGATATATGTGCATACATTAAGGCCACGTGTACGGTAACTCGGGTTGTCAATCGGGTCATTATTGGACTTCAACGGCTATATGTTCAAAGACATATATCATCGAATTTGATGGTTATAGGCTCAAACTCGACTTATGTAACTTTTTGGGCTCATATCAATCGGATTTGCTACACTAGCAAATTTTACTTGGCAACTAAAAAGCTACACTTTTTTTTTTCTATCCTAAAAAAACTACACATTGTTAAAACACATATAAATAGACTAATCTTACTTAATGCACAAACATATATAAATTTCATACTTGTTATCCATAAATAAAATATTAAATAAAATTTGTAAGTCTGAGACTCCTAATTTATTTAACCATTTATATATTTTAACTTTTCCTTTTTATTATTTATTTTCCTCTTTAGCATGCAAATACGTTAATTACAATTGATATATGTGTGGCAATATATTTATAAGGTTATATCTGATATATGTAGGTAGTGAATATTCCTAAAGTTTTTCTTGTTTTAAAATAGTAAAAAGTACATTATAATTTTACAAACAATTAATACTAGTATTTAAAGTAATTCTATAATCGGAATTTATTCGGGTTGAGTCTTATTAAGCTCAAACTTGGTTCATAAGTTGATCTGATTTAATATAATAGCTCAAACTCAGCCCAACTCACAATTATTCGGGTTCGGGTCAAATATAATCGGACTGGGCCATCGGGCTTCAGGTAAGCCCGACTCAATTGACAGTCCTAGCGGTAACATAATTACATATAATTTATCCTTTGTGATTTGCATAATGTTCAATTTACTTCCCTGTGATTTGAAAAACACTATTTTACCCCCTGTAATTTTTCACACCGCCTCCCTAACATTTTCAAACTTAAAAAAACTACGAATATACAAAATTGCCCCTCTTATATGTGGTACTTTACCTTCTTGTGTTACGGAAAATGTGCCACTTTACCCCCTTATTTTATATAAATGTGACACTTTACCCCCTATGTTACCTAAACACTTTTCATGCCAACTCTCAAACTTCTTATCACCCATGCCATATGAACCGGTGCGTGTTTCTAACAATTATAATGAAAACCTGAAAAATTAGACGTGTAGTGGTTAGAATGACGATTTGAATCTCGTGTCGATTAAGAATTCGAAGAGCTACAAAAATTATAAATAATAATGGAGAAAGATAACATATGTTCAAATAACAATATAGGTCAAAGTATAATAACAGAATGAATAACGTATATAAAATGACGGATATAAATATATAATAATTGTTGAAATAATATTGGGAACTTTTTATTGTAAGAAGTATGAAAAAGATTCACCAAGAAGAATACAATTGGATGTAAAATATGAGCTTAAGAACAAACTTTGTATGAGGTTAAAACTAACAACAATTCCCATATATATATAAAGGAAATGGTAATTTGGACAGAAAAATGTAACTTTGACTACAACATGAAAAGGCTACTGTCACGTAAGCAATATGAACATTTCATCGTGCTATTTACTAACAAAGAGGATAAATGTTACAAGTAAAATTTTAAGAAGGTAATTGGTACGCCCCTCGTACTTTGCGGGGATAACCTTATTTAACCCTTTATTATTGTCCGAATGTGTAAATTTTTTGTCTACATGCGACTCTAACAGACTACACAAATGGAGAAACGTTATACATATATGCAGTGTTTTTAAAACCGGACCGGTCATTGAACCGAAAGTCCTACTGATTACTGGTTAGATCGGTTAGATCGGATCGACCATTGATTCGACCGGTATAACCGGTGTGACTTTATTATTATGTAATATATATATATATATATATATATATATATATATATATATATATATATATATATATATATTTAGATTATCTAAAATACAATTATAAATAAAAAAAATTATCATTCTTTGCCAATATAAATTTTTATTGTTTCATGCAAATAATCAAAATGTCTTAAAAATTAAGATCAATGTCAAAAATAGAAATCTCAAGTATCCCTCAAAGATTCATACATTCAAAACAAGACAACAAAATTAAAAGTTCATCTCATTTTCAAAGTTTTGGCTTGTTCATTTGGGTTCTATTGTTGTAACTTGATGTGTATATGGTAATTGAGTTGCATAATTTCATACACGAAAGAATATTGTTCACAATGATGAGAAAATGGTTACGTACTTCTTTATGTAAAAAAAAATGGAATTAGCATTGATTGTTCCTCATTGATTGTTAAACACTTAAACTAATGAATGTTATTCCAATTAAAATATATAAATGTAATCTTATTAATGTTAAACAAGAGTTCAAATAAATAATAATAACAAAAAATCTCTAAATTTAAGGAAAAAACAATTTAAGTGAACCGCTGGTTCACTAATTTTATCGGTTTTGGAGCCGATTTTACCAGTTCAAACTGGTTAATTAGGGGACTGATTTTTAGGGGTAAACTGGACCAGACTGGAGACCGGTTAGCGGTTAAATCGGGCGAACTAGTCGGTCCGATCCGATTTTAAAAACACTGCACATATGCTTGTATCCAACTATTTCATTCATACATTTATCACAAAAATGACAATAATTTTGTTTTTAAGAAGCCACTCCACATATAAAGTATAAACCACTTATGAAATTAATGTTATGGAACTGAGAACTTCAAAAAGAAAAGAAGGGGGAACATGAAATTTAAGTTGTTGCTCCCTTTTTGTCCATGTTATTGAAAATATTTTATTAAAATTTGTAGAGGGAAGAATTTAAACACCAAACATCTTGGACTAAGTAAGGCATCATAGTTATTTGGGCTACACCATTTTTTTTGACATTATAAACTACAAATTCATAAATTATAGATTTCTCATAATCTAATTTATTATAAATTAGTTATGATAATTAACTTCAAATTAACACCTTACACTTTACCAATGGAAATAATAGTTTTTAGTTTTAGGACACAAATTTTCATTAATTATTTTTCTTTGAACATATATATCTTGAGTATCAAATGAATTTTTTTTCAACTATATTTTGAATATTCGAATTTAAAATTAATATATACAAAATCATATTTTATTATTATTAATCTCTTAGTTTGTTGTATATTTGATTTACACGAATATAATCATGATGTATTTATATGGTCTTCTTAGTTAGTATCATATTTACATTACCATTATGATAAACATAAGTTACATAAATATTATATAACTTTAATTTAAATATATCCGACTTTTTGTATACTCAGGTGATGTGATTTTGGTTAGTGAAGAGTCGGTTAATTTTTTAGCGTAAAGTTGCCAACGAGATCAAGAAGAGATTAAGACCTAATGGTATACTTTTGTTTTACATTACATATTTACATTATTTTTGTTAGTTACGACTTATGATTATTACTGTTTGTTAGAATAAATCATTGTAGATTGGTGTAAAGTTGGGACTTGGAAGTTGAGACTTGGCCACTTGGGAATGAAGATTGAAGATAAATTGTTGTTTATGTTTAAACTTTTATTTGAATATTCGGTGATGTTAAAGTGTTATTACTTTGTGTGGATTTTTATAGATTATTTGTTGATACTTGATGTTGTTATTTGGTGACTTTTGAAACTAGTTGTTTATTTTTGCGACTTTGACATTTGGATATTGTCTTAAAGTTAGTTGTTTGATGTTAAAATGTAGATTTAAAAATTTTGGTTTATTTGGACCGGACCGGACCGGACCAAACCGAATCGTTAAAATTGGTGGTAACAAAACCGGTTTAATATAACATTCGAGAAATTTTGGATCGAACCAGACCGATCGGTTTTTGTACTGAACCGGACCGAATATTTCGATCCAATAAACGGTCCACGATTTTTCAGGACCGAACCGACCAGGAACCGAACTTCGATTCGGTTCGGTCCTATTCGGACCAAATGCTCAGCCATAGGCATGTCATGGTAGTTAGCAAATAACAACTTATAATTTAAATGTTAACACAATTGACTGATTTTTCTCTTGTACAGCGATTATGGCGCACTAAATAGTTAGTATTTACTTTATGGCATATATAGATTGGACAATGTTGATTTTTCCATTTCAATTAGGCTGTGTTTGGTTTGTGGAAAACACTGAGTAAAATGAATGAAAATCATGGGTAAAATATTTTACCTGTTTGTTTGTAGGGTATTTTTGTCAGGAAACATTTTACATGAAAACTGGAGTAAAAAAATATACAACAAAATAAGGAAATACAATTTCCCCAAAAATCTTGAGGAAAACTGGAAAACCCTTGAAAACAAAAGACGACTTCTTCTCTCTCGCTCTCTCGCTCTCTCGTAGTCTCTTCTCTAATCAAACTAAACTCTCTCGTCCATGGCGTCCAAACTCGTATCAGGATCAGTTTCCCGTATAACTTCTCCTCGTCTGAATGTGAATCCTCGATTGCCACCGATGAACTTCTCAAACGGTCGGAAACCACCAATTCGTCGAGGTCAGACTTCGAATTTAGGCACCCAATCATGAATTCTCAGAGAAATACAGATTTATTTGACAATTTTAATGGCTTGGATGAGATGGAAGATGACGAAATTGAAGTAAATGAAGGGGTATATTTCTAAATCATCCCCTCTTTGAGTTAATGACTTGTTTAATTGATAAGATTCATTTTGTGTGTGTAAATTCAAGTGTGATTTTGTCTTTTGGTTTTCATGTTCTGATTTTTAAAATGGATATTTAAAATTTTCACCTCAAGTATAGGCAGTGTCTACTCTTCTACATATTTGAGATTTGTAGTTTCCCTCTATTAGCTTTATTTAATCTCTGGTTAGAGTTTAGTTTGTGAAAGGATGGTTTTCTTTTACTAATGTCGGTAATATGCTAGAAGAATTTTGTATCCCTGGTTCACTTTTTTTTGAAGATATTCTTTCATAAATGTTATTGGTGTGTTCCTCCTATTGAGAGATCTAGTAGCAGGTTTTTGAATGATAAACTTTGTGATACGAGATGTATTATCTTCTATTTGAAATTATGCTTTGCGGCTGAAGTAATTTTGGCATTGAGTTTGTTTATATTTTGTAATGTTAATATCTCATAATGATGATGATGGTGATGATGTTTTAGTATTATAATGTCTTCTTTTCAGCTTTTGGCTACGTGTGGCATGGAGTTTGTTGATATTTTATATTTTTATAATGTTAATAGCTTGTATAGTTATTATGTGAAGTGAAGGATATTCCAAAAAGTTATGTTTATGTTTTTCACCATAATTCAAGAAAATTTATGGGAAAAGATGTCAAAACAGAGATTAAATATCTCATTACATTTACTTTCATTTCCCACTCTTTTGACTAAAGTGTTTGTGGTAGATGTAGCCTCATAATTTGGTTCTTGAGTTAATTTAGTGGCATTAGATGATTGAACATCGAGCTGAGTTTCGTCTTTTGTTCAATTACATTTTGTGTTTTGCAAATTACTGATTGAAATCTAAGAGTAGCTAGCCTAAATTAAGCATATGAAAACTGAGATGTTGGGCAAAAGAATATGAATTGCTCACATAAACTTTGTACTTGGGATATAAGAAGAGATGAACAATAGGATTTTGTACTTTCGCGATCATGTTTTAACCAGTTTTCTTTGTTTTAGCATCCTTTCAAATTTTACCTTGAATGCTGCTTTATTATGATAGAACTTTTCTAGTGATAAAATATTGATCATCATAGTCTCTAGAAGTATCACTTTGGTTGTTATTACACGTTGTCTCTTACTTAGTGTGGTTCTTTTCATAGAAGGACGACCATGATCACCATGAAAAATTAAGAAAATGGGCTGCTACTTGTGTAGTTACTTATGCAGCTTATGCTGCCTTTCTTTATTCATTGATAAGAGGCTCAAATTATGAATATGACTCTAGCTTGGAAGAGTCGGATAATGAAAGACATAGTATAATAACGCGACTCAAGAAAAAAAAACAGATGAGGATTGTCGTGAACAATTACGCATGGGAAAAAAAGCTTTTGTGAATCTCGTGTACATACTTAAAGGAAGTGGTCTTCTTAGAAATATCGCACGTAGTAGCGTAGAAGAGCAAGTGACAAAGTTTTTGTACATAATTGGTCATAACCTAAAGTATAGGATAATTAAGTTCAAGTTTAGACGTTCTAGTGAGACTATTAAAAGACATTTTCATCGAGTGCTTCGAGCAATTATATCTTTGGAGGATATATTCTTAAAGCAACCAAATGGAGACGAGTGTCCTACACAAATTAAAGAGAACCAAAAATTTTGGCCATACTTCAAGGTAAACTAGTCAAATAATTTAAAGTTTTCTATAATTCGATTGGTATTAATTACATTAATGAGTTAGTTACAGGATTGTGTAGGTGCAATTGATGGCACTCATGTGCGTGTTAAAGTATCAAAAAAGTTGATGAAGAGCCAAAGAGAAGGAAGACTAGGATGGTTGATGTCTAGGATGGTTGATGTGGTAAGTGAAGAGCTTAAGTGGTTGAGAGGTGGGATGGATAGGATTGCTGCTGCGATGGAACCAGGCTAGACAGAAGATCAATTGCTAGAGGAGATTGCTGGAGTTGATGAGTAGTACTTCAAATTAATTTAAGAACTTGGTACTAGCTTGATGTTAATGGACAATGATGGATGTTCGAGCTATAATGGTTACTTTATTATTGAATTTCAAGTTTTTTCCATACCTTTGTATGGAAAAGTGCATTGATTTTTTTTTATTTTTTGTTGTCCTTTGCAAATAAATGGATATTGGATATTATGTTTGATATTAGTTTCATGTTAATGGATATTGAGAATTTTGTTTGTTATCCTTTGCATATGTGACATGTTTTCTATTTTTATATGGATTTTTGACTCGTATAAGTCATTTTAAATGAAATTATTGATCGGTGCAAAGTGTATGTGACTTGTATAGCTTGCTGTTATTGGACATGGATGGATGTAAAAGCTATAATAGATTCTAGTTGATAAATTTGTTTGTTGTCCTTTGAACATTGGATATGAATTTTTTTTTCATATAAATTTTTTATATTATAAATTATTTTAAATAAAATTATATATTAGTGTAAAAGAATATATATCATTTGGGCATAAAAGAAGATACAAAAAATGTTTAACAACTTTGTGTATCTATTTGTTTTTCCTCTCTCTTTTCATGGCAACCAAACAAAACAAAAGAAAATAATTTTCAAGGATTTCATTTTACACATTAGTTTTCTTAGCAACCAAACAGACTTGAAAATTCATGTTTTCTTTAATTCTACCTTTCATAGATTTTCATTTTCCATACTTCCTCAAATCCTCAAACCAAACACAGCCTTAAAAAGTGGATCAAATTGAATCGTGCTTGAGTTTCTTGTCCCTGAAAGAGAGGACACCTCAATTAGCTTGCCTTTTCAAACAATAATGGCGGCAATTGGCTTTTTCTTGTTGAGGGATTATTTAGTACAGTCTACTCCGTATAAAGCACATGACTGCAGTCAAAATAGGGTGTACGTGGATGGGTTTTGGCCCGGTTTCACGGGTTTTGCGAGACCGAGCCAAAACCCTTTCAAATGAATTTTTACCAAACCCATAAAACTATCAAAAACCTATTCAGAAACTCACACTCAAAATCTTCAAATCTAGAAAATATTGATTTGACATCTACCACCTATTTTTTTCTCCAAATCTCACTAAAAAAGACATTGATTTGACACATACCACCTACTTTTTCCCCTAAACTCCAACATCAAAACTCAATCCAAGTGGGGTTTCAACTTGTTCAAACCACAAAACCCAACAATCAAAACTCATCCAAATGAGGTTTCAAATGTTTCATCGAAACCACTCAAACTATTTTTTTAAAACTGAGACCCGCGAAACCGAACCAAAACCCATCCAAATATATAGACCCTTAGCTACTTTTGACGATATTCGATGGTTGATATTTTAGACTAGCATTTTTTCTTAAATTCATAGTAGAATAATTTATTATAAATAATACTATCCTTTCACATTTTATATGGAGTTTTAAGTAAAAGTTAAAAATGTGAAAATTCAGGTATTTTTACATATATGTCCTTAAAAGTAGTGGGTTGGTGGTGTCAAAACATAATTTTATGTGAGAGGGTATTGTTAGAAAAAATAATTTCATTTATATAAAATAAATGTTATTTAGGGACATCTCAAATAAAAAATAGTAATAAAATTTTTGGGACATATGAAGTATATTGTAAAACATGATCATTTACACAATATATGCTTAAAACAATTTTTCTTTTTTCTTTTTTTAAATATATTTACTACAACTAAATAACATTAGATGCATTTAGAAATGGGAAAATTGCTTTTTTGGTACCATAGATAGACCTACTTGCAATTTTGATACCATTGAATACAAAAATGCAAATTTGGTACCATAGGATAGATTTTCATTGCAACTTTGGTACTAAATCCAATATTTTCCAAAATTAATGATAATTTAACCCCTATAAAATACATAATGTTCAATTTATCCCCTCATAGTTTAAAAAAGAGCATTTTACCCCCTAAAATTTGCAAAAGTTTCACATCGCCTCCCTGATATTTTTATAAGCGGCACTTTATCCACTTTTATTATGCTAATGTGGCATTTTCCCCCTGTGTTATGATAAATGTGGCAATTTATCCCCTTATGTTATAAAATAGTTTGCATGTCTACTCTCAATTTCGGCAAGTGAATTACACTCTCCGGCCGAAGGGGGTAAATTGTTTCATTAAAAAATTTACAGGGGGTAGATTGATTTTTTTCCAAATTATAGAGGGTTAATGAACATTATGAATTTCATAGGGGGCAAATTGCCATTAACTTTGTAGAAAAATTGGGTTTGGTACCAAAATTGCAATGAAAACCTATCATATGGTACCAAATTTGCATTTCGTATCTAATGGTACAAAAAGTACAAGTTAGCCTATCCTATGGTACCAAAAAAACAATTTTTCCATTTAGAAATATAAGGGCCTCTTACTAAGAAACAAGTAGATGATATTTTTCTTCATGAATATTGCAAAATGTAATATATTTCTTCTTGATTAGATATATAGATCGAGAATATATATACTTCACAAACACAAGTTTTTTTCATACAAATTATATAATCAGCTTGTTCACTTCAATAGAAAAAAAATAAAAATAAAATCCCAAGAACTGTATATAAAAAAAACACTTTAAATTAACCTAAAAATCAAAAGATCGTCTAGAAAAAGACTATGAAGTAAAATTTATGTGTCATACTAAATGGATTATCGAGAAGTTTGAATGTTAACATACAATTTTAGTGATCTCCCAAACAGCTTTTGCTTTATTATATATAATCACCCCCTCAGCTTTACAAAGAAAACGTACAAAAAAGTCCAAAAGGTTAATTTGTTTAGGGACACAGTAGTTCCACATGCAATTTGACTTTCCCGTACATAAATTTGAAAAACAATTTCAACTTATATGTAACAGTTTCTCAATTTGAATTTTGCACAAACTTCAACTAATCATATTGCCTTTTCCGCATCAAAATTTCAGCTTATAACTTTGAAGGCTGAAGATAATGCTCAGATAAACATTAATACTGCACAAACTTTGAAGGAACATACAGTTGAAAAACAAAAAACATGCAACCATGTCCTTAAAGGGTAACTTCTTTTGATAAAATCCATGAACCTTATTTAAATGAAACATTAATTTATTATTTTATTGTAGTACTTTATCGCATAAAAGAATAGTGTAACAAAATACTTGGATTTGTTTAAGAAATTACTACAATTAGAATAAAGTCATGGTCTGATTTTATGGCTATTTATACTTATATGACTTGGCATTGTGGTTTTTACCTCATGTCATTTGATAGAAAAAGACAGAGCTAGTTGCCTTTGTAATGATCAATCAAAAAAAGAAGGCAACTAGCTAGGCCGGTGGTCTATTCTCCGACCCATAGGGGAGGGGGAGGGGATGCCGGAAAACACTCTCCAACCGGCGAGGGGGAAATATTCCCGTGCAGCTAAGTAGATGGCGCCACCAGCTTTATCCTCTTTATTTTTTAATTATTTTACTTAAATTGTGAATATTTGTTTCTAAAACTTAAATAAAAATGGATTAAATTTTGTGTAAGATTAATAACATTATATTTTAAATTTAATCTGTAACATTATCAATTTTAATTTTGTTTACGAAAGTAAAATTTAGACAAAACGTACAAATATGGAGAAATTTATTTTTAAATTTTAATTTTAATTTAGTAATATTGTAGTTTAAACATTGTAAGTTTAAAATTTAAAATCTTAAATTTGCCTCTGATTGTACAATTTATTATTATTGTTGTTGACTATTACTATTATTATTACATATGGCTCAAGTGGTGGTGGAAAAAATTGTGTGGACCCCCCTATGGGTTGGAGACGAGGTATGGAGGGGGAGGGGGATCCCCGTGGTTGGAGATGGTCTTACATGCTAAAGACAATATAAATTATACTTACTAAGGTAAAAAAGTAGAAAGATGTATACTGTTTAATTATCAGAAAAACATAATTTAACTATATTTATTTGTTGCATATAAAAAAAAGAGTCAGATCCTAAAATATACCAAATCATAAAATATTTTGTATTTCACCTTGTTTATGTGGGAATATGGATTCTTGTTTGGGCAAGATCTGACCAGGTCCAAAAATAAAGTTCAGGGTACGTGAGACCACAAGTCATAGCTCGAATGAATCATGGGAGAATATTGAGCTTAGATCAGGTCTACCTCTCGTAAAAAATCCCATGTCTTTATCTCATATTTGTGCGATATAATAACTAAAGCATTTACTTGGTCATTAATTATTCTAATCGAATAAATAGAAGATTATTGAAATTTTTATAAAGTAACAATTATTTAGATGCAACAAGTTGACTTACATTAAAACATCATTAGTTTGACAAATGAGAAAATAAATCCAGTCTTCCTGCAATAGTTATTCACTAATTAGGGAAAAATTTCCAATTACTTGTACAAATTACTTAACTAAATTAATTAACACTACTATATAATAACACTAAATGTACATTAAATTGAATTATTACTTAGGAAGAACATGAACAAAATCAAACCAAATTTGCTTGAACACGTTGATAATAAGATCATGATACTCATCCGAATTCAACGACAGATAATTAGCCAAAAGCTCCTCCAAATCCTTAGACGCCGAGATATTATTCTCTACAATCATCTCCACCATAGACTCCCTGAAGTCCCTCCGTGGATCCTTCGACGTTTTCACCACCGCAAAACTCTCCGTACCGACGCTCCGCCGCGACGACCCCGAACTCGAATTCGAATTCAACGACAAACTTTTCCTTCCCCCGCCGCCGCCGCCGTGAATCCGCCGGTTTCCGATTCTCGGAGTATTCGTGCGGAGCCTCACCCCTGGAGATGTCGAACTCGATGGAACTCGACGACTTGACCCGTATCCGTTTCTCTGAGCTTCGATCGGGGTTTTCTTCGTTATTATTGGAGGCAGACGATTGAGTTCGTTATCATTTTCAACAAAGTCGATTACGATGTCGTTTTGGACTCTGCATTTGCAGAGCATGACGTCTAATGTGTCAGGGGTTAAGGCACGGTCCGAGTCAGAAGGGGAACTCGGGTCGGGCATCCGATTGAATGCCCGGTTTCTAATTCTCCTTCTTCTGGTTGATTTTCGTGGTGGCTCTGTGGTGAATTTTTTCTCTGAAATTTTTGGTGGTTTGGGGTGGAAATCATTGAAATCTCTAGTGAAATGATATGATTTTCTTTGGTCTGACATGTAGGGATTGTTTGGTTCTGCAATTGATGACGATGATGATGAAATTGATGATGATGATGGGGTATGTTTTTTTTCTTTTATGCCCTGTTTGGTTTTGAGCTGATTTTTAACTCTGTTCATGTCTTTGAGTTTGTAAAACCAGGCATTTGGTATCATATCTGATAATCTGAACTTGTAATTACCCATTGAAGAAAACCTTTTTCTTTTTTTGAGAAATTGAAGATAAGAAAATGAAAATTATTATGAGCTACTGCTTTTGGTATGTGGGAGTGAGGGATTTAATATAAATATAAAGAGAAAGGTGGGGTCCACTTATGAAGAAAATTGTGACACAAAGCAAAATGGCACAGAGACATTGGTTGAATTTGTGTGCATGAATTATTCTCCTAATCTGCAGTTTAACTTTGAGCAGTAGTTTGTTTGTTGTGGATGCTTTGGGTGCAGGTATAATCATGGCACTGCCCATTCATCCAATTTGATTCTTTTTTTTTTTTTTATTACTTTATTTCAAGTCAATTGTATTAAATTGTTAGACATGACTTAATTCATTTTGAAGTACGTCTTTGAATTCGCTATTTGGTGGGGCTAGCCCCTTCCTCTGAACCAATATGTTGTTAATATTTTGATTTTCCTATAGTGACTCTCAAAAATTGCAAATTATAATTAATGAGTATTTATTAGTGGGTCTTGCCTAAATTTGATTCGACCGAACCTATAATATTCACGTAACAAGTGTAATATATTTATTTTGAAATTGAATGGTGTTCCTAGAAAAACGATTAATTATTTTACATATGCAATATACTTGCAGTTTTGTTGGATAAGTTTTGGCAAACTCAGTTAGAATAGTGGTCAATTGTGACGAATGTACAAATGTAATTATCTCTTTGTTGTGGATAAATTATTTATGTATTCACACACTATGTCACCAGACAAGTGTTGCAGCAGGCCTATTACATGGTGATATGTACAGTAAAAACATCATACGATATTCTAATTTAACTAGTGAATATAGCCAAACCAAAAATGGGAGAATTACATTGTTGGTTCTACAAGGCTAGATGCCTAGATCCTTAAAACTTTTGGTCTCACACTTCACAAGATTGCTTTATAAGAATGTAGCACTTTTGGTCCATCTCATCTCATCTCATCTCATCTCGTGGGACTGTTAGTGCAAAATTGAGACAATCCTATGAAACCAAAAATACTGAAAAGATGATAGTTTATGAGATGAAAAGCGCAAATATTTAAAAGAATTGTGATCAAAAGTACAATTTTATAAAGTATGAGACTAAACGTGAAAAATATTTAAGAAATTGAAATCATAATTTTGTAAAAAATGGGACCAAAAGTATGGAGTGACCAATCATGTAGGACTAAAATGCATTTTGCCAACCAACAACCATTTAATGCATTTATCATTTTTTTTTCTGTTGACTCGGGCATCTGCAATGGCCATCCATTAAATTGAAGCCAATCCTTACATCCAAGCCCTTATTGTATTATTTACCAAAAAAAAAAGCCCTTATTGTATGTAAACTGGAATGAATACACATGGAGGCGTACGGTTATGTTTTGAAGAAACCAAATAGAATACTTAGGAGGTTAGCTATTTCTGGATCTTAAATTTTAATCAAAATCATTTTTCAAAAATGAATGTGTAGAGAAAATAACACCAAAAATAATTGTTACATGGAGTACGGTTATGTTTATTTTCAACATCATAACTCAAACGTAATGATACTGTTGGGGAACATATGGAGTGAAAAGCTTAAGGCCGAATTGACTTGTATAAGAGAAATTAATTCTCATTGGTTATTAGTTAACTCACTCAAAAAATATAACAATTTTTTTTTTCAAATAATTAAAAAAAAATGTTCGATGAGATTTATTCAACTAAATGTTCGATTAGACTCTATAGACTATTGACTTACCAAAAAAAAAAAAAGACTCTAAAGGCCAAAGCTATAAACTTTCATCCAAACAATATTTCAACTGGGTTTGAAAAGCATTTAGGTTAACTTAATTCATCTGCAATTCATTTAGGCTAAGTTGAGGCTCAGGCTCCATGACAGAATTATGGATTTACTCCCCACTAGTGTGTGGGTATTTTTCTAGTTTAATAATAGTCTTTGTAATTAATTTATCTTTGTATTATGATACCGATGAAATAGATTCAAATAAATTTTCTAATATATTTTTTTTTGTATCCGAAGGATTTAATCCTTTCGAGGCGCGTCGAACATATACTATATGAGAACCTCTCTCAACGGAAATTTTCGAATAAAGTGATTGATATAATGATGTATTCACCATCTAAAAAAATGATATGTAATTCTAATACCCTGACCTTATCTATATCTATATCTATACTACTATCTATATCTATATCTATACTCTATACTTACTACTACTAAAAGTGTGAATAATTTAAGTTTTTTTTATTTTTTTGTGAAGACAAAAATGCCCTTTATTCAAGTTGTAAAGTAATATTGATAAAATATAATTAGATATGAATTTTCCTTAAATTTTCTCACCAAAAATTGATTGGAAAAATATTTTAAGAAAATTTGTAACTTTTCCTTAATCAAACACCATACGGGAAAATAAAAATTACCTTTCCAAAAATTGGATATGGAAGAAGAACAAAATTATATATAAAAACGTCATAATAGGTATAATTAGACATGGAGTCATATTATAGTTATTTCTTCCATTAACTCCAAAAGGTTATAAATTAACTCTACATCACTTTTACGATTTCATTCTTCTTCTCCTATAAAAAACACTATTATTTTTAATAGTTGCAGTTATATATATGTAATGTTAGTACAATATAACACTCATAAAAAAATCAAACTCTCCTTAATATCATAAATGCTACAAAAAAAAGTAGAATTGCATCTTACCTATGACTGAACAAAAAATATTTATGACTTAGAGAACTAAGCAATCTTTATTTGGCTTGAGAAATAAATATAAAGAGTATCCAATAAAATGCATTACCTTAAAAAATGGGGGGAAAATCGGTGAAAAATGGGTGAAATAAATGAAAAATTGTGAAGACATGTGAAATGAATGAAAATTGAGGTGAAATTGGTGAAAAAATATGTGAAATCAGTGAAAAATAAGTTAAACTGGTAAAAACAAGTAAAATCAGCTAAAAAGAAAGAGTTTAACTAGCAAAAACAGTGTAAAATAGGTAGACTTTTTTTTTTGTTTGACCGGGAGAAAACAAAAGAAATCGATGAAAAACAATGGAAAATTGGTTATAACTGATTAAGAAATGAGTAAATCAGTAAAAAAATATTAAACCAGTAAAAATCAATGAAACCAAATTGAACTAATAAATATAAAAAGTAAAAATAGCTTAGGTCGATAAATAAATGTCTTTCAAATGACAGTGTAAGAGAAATAATTTGATATCTAATTAAATGTAATTGAAGTTGTATAATTATTTGAGTTGAATATTTGGTAAATACATGTGAAATCGATCAAAATTCGGGTGAAATTCATGAAAAAATGGATGACATCGGTGAAACCAGTGAAATCAAAGAAAAAATGATGAAATAGGTGAAAACTGGGTAAAATCGGTGAAAAAGACTAAAGTCGGTGAAAACATGTGAAATCAATCAAACTTCACGTGAAATTGGTGAAATAACTTGTGAAATTAGTGAAAATCGTGTGAAAATTGATTAAACTGGTAAAAACGAGTGAAATCAATAAAATGAAAAAAGTTCAACCAACAAAAACAAGGTCAAACAATTAGAAAAATGGCTTAAATCGAAAAAAACTAAAGAAATCGATTTAAATGTGGAAAACAATGAAAATAGGTTGTAATCGATAAAAAAACCGGTAAAAATAATATTATCACTAAAAATGAATGAAATCGGCAAAAAGATGGATTAAACCAGTGAAAAATAAATTAAACTAATGAATTGAATAAGTCAAAATGACCTAGGTCAGTAAGGAGATGCATTTCAAATTATAGGGCAAAAGAAATAATAGAATCTATTTAAAAATGGACTCAATTTCATTTGATCAAAAAACAGGATTTCACAATTTTTATTGTCAAACAATGCAAAAGATTTGGATGGGTTCTTAATTATAAATCAACATAATTATTTTTATTGTAGCAAACTTGATGTCACATTCACATTATAATTTGTGATGATAAAATTTCTTGTGTTTGAAAAATACAAATACAAATGATATTAATTTTATATTGGTAAAATAAAAAAACTAAAGACGTTCAATGATATATATTCCTTAAATCGAAATATGGAATTAGCTAAATAAATTTCTTATGATTTTATTTTAGAACAAATTTTACAAGATTTCGTAACTAAATCATTCATTATTTTATATTTGAAAGCCATTATTTTTTTTAATATAAAATAATAATTTTAATAAAAAAATTTATAGAAAATAAATTGAATATGAATCATTAGTATGTGTTATTTTATGACATAATGAAGTTATTTTTACTCTAATTTACAACAAATACCATAAAATTAACTAGACACGTATAACGTGCGTGCACTTTTCTAGTTTACTAAAAATGTACGTATTTCTCAATAAATATTTATCAAGTGGATTCTTTAAAAGCAAGGGTCATATCAAATAAAACAAAATAACCGAGAAGTCATTTGATATAGATAAAATATATTTAATCAATTAGTCCTCATGTCTAGTTTAAATCAAAGAAAAAGTCACGGATTTAACAATTGAATGTGAAACTCTGTCTCGGGGTACTAATTATTTCAACCTTGGTATTAATTAATAGTTAATATTCATATATACATGTGGTCAGACACACATACATGACTTGAAATTTTTATTCTTCCCAAAAAAGCTATGTTTCGTAAGAAAATTAAAGACACAATTTATATTCAGATATTGTGCTTTTAAGCTCTTATTGGAAAGTTATAGCAACCTGAGGCTTCAGGGATTTTTTAATAGGGGCTTCCAGATTAGTGAAGGCACGGATGACATTTCAATTCAGTCATGTACCACAATATTGCGAAAAAAACAAAAAAAAAAAAAAAAAAAAGAAAAACAGAGTACATAAGTGCACCATATTTATTTAGGTGTACAAGTCGGTTAAAATAGGCCTCATGACCTGGGTGCTATGAATTTGAATTTCATTTCAAACGTGGATTTTTATCTAGTTTTATATTAGTTTATAGGGTAAATTACGAATATCCTCTAAGGTAAGGTCTAATTATGAAAATTTACTTGTAAATTATCATCATCTTATAATTGACCCATGACCCCTAAAAAATTCTAACTTTACCCTTAGGGAGTTATTTGTAATGTTTGTAATAACTTTAAAGAATAAAACTTTGGAGCTAATTGTAATATTTTATAAATTATAAAATTGATAATTATATATTTGCCACCTAAAAATTGATAAAATTGCCCATAAGTTTCGAAAATATTAATTTTTTTTATATATTTATTAACAATTTAATTTTTACAATAAAAAATAAACAATTTTTTAATTATATTTAATAAATATAATAAATTTATTTAAACATTTAATTGAGTAGATTATTTTTTATGTTTATAAAATATTATTTACTCCATTATTTTTTGTTTCGTTGGAAACTGAATTAATTCACATTTTGGCACGTAAATATGAATGTGTAGTGACAAAATTTGCAGACGTGTCCTAGCTAAGCTAGGTATGAAAAAACATCGTCTGAGACGTCTTATTGTTCCAAACATTGATGTGAAGTTGTACTAGAGTGCAAAAGAATACGTGAAAGTAGTAATAATAATAATAATAAAAAAAAAAATGAATACGTGAAAGTAATAATAATAATAATAAAAAAGAATACGTGAAAGCTGAAGCCAAATTCAATCCATCTCTTTCTGTAATTTTTTAATCACATAAAATTGGGTGGAGAACAAATTAATGAAGAACGATATCAAAACTTTCATTGCAAAATTGTAATTGGATTGTATATGGCACCAAAATTATGTAAGTTAATAAAATTAAATTGTACCGTTGGTGTGGTTTCTATAATATGGATGGTTACTGGTTAGCCATTAATGGTCCCCTATAACAGAGCTAACTTCTCTGATGAGATACAAACAAATTAATTGGTCTTAATTGATGGTTTGTGACATGTATATGTGTTTGAACATTCATCACTTATTCCCAGCTTGCATAATTTTTTATAAGTATAAAAGTAAAGAACCTTTTTTGTGAGAATTTGTAGCAGAAAATATAAAAGAGAAGCTTTTTGGGGAATTGAAGAAATTGACAGGTTCGGTTAGGGGGCAAAGTAGGAATATGAAAAAATTGATGTAGCAATATCAAAATAATAAGTTCTATTGTTCATAATAATAATAATATCAATATGCAAACAATTGCTTCTGCAGTAATTAACTACAAATCAAATCAGTAACCCAATAAGGCCCATAACCACTTACAGTATTTTCATGGTAAGCCCATGTCAAGTGAGCTTTCTGTCTAATATTGGTTTAGTTAGAAGCAGTAGGCCCGAATTTCTCAACACCTAAGTTGGGCTTTAAGATAACAACTTATTAGGAAAGAAGAATAGCAAAGCCATTTATTTATGTTTGGGCCAATGCGTACAAATGTACAATTTTTTCTGCGGACACAAACTTAAAAATTGATCAAATCAACTAAACCAAAAGTTTAACAAATTCAGTGAAGATATACTTATGTAAATGAATTTGGATTGAACAAATGAATAGTAAGAGAACAATAGCAAATGGAGTATAAGAAAAAAAACTTCAATTAATTAATTATGCTGGCAATACTATCCTTGTTGAACTCATCATATTCACAGTTGTAGAAGAAGAATGCTGATTATTGACATGCTCTCCAATTAATCCAGCTGCCCATCTCCTTAGAATCCGCAACAATGTAGCTGCCTTTCTTCTTGCTCTCCCAGTTCCCATCCCCATTACTTCCCAAACTACCCTCTCGATTCCGGTAATCGACGCCAGTTCCGCCACCATCTCCAATCCCCCTTTCCGGCACATATTCACAAGTGTTGCGGCGGCACTTTCTCTAACCCCATCTGAACCATCTCTCAACACCGTTGTCAATTTTTTCACCATATTCCCGTTACAAGCCGCTGCCACCGCCACCAACCCACCCCTTTTCACCACCACTTCAAGAACCGCCACTGCCTCCTCCGTCAACGAATCGATAACCTCCCCAACCATATCCACTACCCCTCCCTCAATTAACTTCCCAACCGCCTCCCTATCTCCCGCCAAATTCAAAATTGCCATCATTGCATCCCTCTTCGAATTTGTAGGCCCCACCCTGGCCAAATCGAGCAATGCCTTCACGACACGTGTCTTCCTCCCCAATCTTTTACGGTAACTATGTACCCCCGTCATGCTGAAAATGGTTGCCGCCGCATTCCCTTTGGCCTCCCACGTGGCACCTGACCTTAACACCTCAATAACACCGTTTAAAACTCCATCAGTCTCCATAATCCTTGTTTTGTTGGCCTCAAGTATAGACAAGTTAAGAATGGTCGTAACTGCGTTAACTTGTAGGTCCGGATACTCCGAACTTAAGAACTTAACTAACAAAGGCAAAGCCCCAGCCTCGGCAATGCAGGTTCGGCTATCCGAGTCGGTTTTAGCCAACACGCGAAGCTCGTGAACTATACGGTTAGCGGCGTCTGAAGCTTGGGACGCCGTTAACTTGTTTACAAGAAAGGAAACGGTCATCTTGATCGCTTCCAACGCGGTTTTATTCAAAACAACGTTGTTAGGTTTGGCGTTGACCTCCGTTGACTCGAAAGGTATCCTCTGGTCGCGGCACCACATAGCTATCAAGTTCTTCAACGCCAAATTAGGAATGAGTTGCGTGTGGGCCAGGGTTTGACCCGTCTTCGGACACGTGAGGTGACCCGATTCGATCCACAGGCTTATCGACGACCGATCATAAGTCTGTCCAGTGGACACAACAACAGGATCTCGCATCAAGTCAAGAGAAATCGGACACCGGAAATCTGCCGGAATATTCATATCCGAGACCGATTTCTGCCGGCTGGTGGTGGCAGCAGCTGCTCTTGGGGTCGAGGCGCCGTACAACACGCACTTAGCATAACGTACAAGACCTATCAACGCAATAACGTCCGCCTTTGACTTATCATCCTTTTGATTCTGAATTTCATCTTCCAGGTTCTCAATTTCATTTGTGCAGCTTGTGGAATCACATAAATTCAATTTCTCAAAAATCTCCGAAAGCTTCGGATGATCAGGAACAATCTCTCTCTTAATATTTTCTAACATTTTAAAAACCTCTGTTCTAAGATTTTCATCACTTGTATCCGAAGCTTTTTCGGAACACTGCTTTTTAATCAAATTAAGCAATTCCTCAACGTCCTGATTCAAATTCAACTCTTTCGTAGGGAAAATATCCAAAAGCGTCGATAATTCAACTACTAATTGATGAAATGAATTCGAAATTGAAGGAATTTGCATCAATAGCCAAATTCTACTGCAGGTACAACAGTCTTCTAATAATATCTTAATTCTTTGCAAAACTATGTACAACTCCTCAAAGCACAGAGAAGCAGAAGGCGAGAAAGTATTTACCGGATTTCGTACAAGTTCTTCGAAAATAATCGAAATCAGCCTCGATTTTCTGATAATTGAAGCAGAGCATCTCTTCAGAAGATTCCTCATGGGTATCCGAGTCGAAATTTCTTGGGATAACAGAAACAACGATTGTACGAGTTTCTGATCGGAGAAATTAGGCGAAACGAATGCTCCGGCCGACGGCCGCCGTTTTCTCGCCGGAAAATCCTCCTGCGTCACCGCCATTCCCAATACAAAAATAATCGAAATTGAAATTAATTAACGTGTTTTGTGTGTATAGGTTGAAATGGAGAGAATTTGTTACAAGGAAAATTGAATTGAAATATTTTTAAGTGTTGTGTTGAATGAAATGAAAGATATGAGCTGTGAAATGGGACCAAACAACTTAATAGATGCTTTTTCTAAAGTTTACTTTTGGATAAAAAATATTCATGTTCAAATAATACGCCAACTAATTAATGGAGTTGTATACATGTCTTTCTAACCAATTCAAACTTAATT
The DNA here is from genome assembly GCA_030819805.1 of Penstemon newberryi var. newberryi. NCBI lineage: Eukaryota > Viridiplantae > Streptophyta > Magnoliopsida > Lamiales > Plantaginaceae > Penstemon > Penstemon newberryi. The sequence goes on along the minus strand of JAUALY010000002.1, from coordinate 11,376,528 downwards.
AATGTATTTACGCTACGTAGTCAGATGAATAATTGAGATGAATCTGTTAATTATTTATATGTACGTATTGCTTAGTTAAATAGTCAAATAGATATGCGTGAGGATTTGGCAAAGGCGCGTATTTAGTCGATGACAATAAAGTTTGATTAAGCATATAAAAATTTGTTTTTTTTTCTTTTTTTCTTTTTATAAAAATTCATTAAAGGTAAGTTTGAGGAATTCAACACGACCGTGCCAAACAATAGCCGCCGGAAGTCGGCAATTGAGACAAAATCACATGTTGAATAGTGAGTTCCCTTTTTTCTCTCTCATTTTGTACTTAGACTTCGAGGGTTGTTTTGTAATTATTCTTCCTTTATTTATCTTAATTGGAAACTTTTGAATGTTAAATAAAAAAATATAAAATGAAATTGACAAGTTCACTTTCATGTGAAATGTAGTGGGAAACGTCAATTTGGGTTCAGGAGCTAGCAATTCGACTGGGTCGGGTCTAAATTCACGAAGATCAAGACATAGTCCGAATTTATTACTGCATGGGGAAGTCAATTTCGATGGTGGTGTGAGGTATTGAATGACCAACTCATATAAACACGCCCTCCAAATGTAGGCGGCATTCATTTACTCAAGTCTAATACGTGGAATTTAGAAATGGGTGGCAGAGGGATTCAAACACATGACCTACTTTTGGTCTGAGGCCCTGAGCTAGGATATCATATTGAATGACCAACTCATCTAAAAACTTAAGCTTTTAGAGAGAGTAATCATTTAATAATTAATATATATCACTTAACATGAGAACAATCAGGGACCTTAGATTAATCTAGCGAAATAATCATGCAAATAAGGAAATATTTAATTCCACTACTTTCTGCAATGCAGTTACCATACTAGGTAGTTCAATGAGACAAATATGAAGACATTTAAAAAAATTGCCTTATTTGACATAAAATCTTATAATACTATACCATCAAAATTATGAAATGAGAAAGTTTTAACTAAATGTCCATTATAATAGATACAAGTATACTACATTTAGAAGAGATATTGAAATAGATCGATCGGTTTTATATATTGCAAAATCTCGATATTTATTATAACCTTTAAGGCAATTAATTTCGGGGGAATTCAAAACTATATATAGTAGCTAGCAAAATTTACATTTATTAGAAATAATAATCATGATACATTAACTAATTAATTAATCTGTAACTCGTAAGAGGAAATATAAATATATATATATATATATATATATAGGTATAAGATAGATAAAACTGAGGATACAATACAAGTAGATGAGCATGAGCTGGTGTAGTGGCGTGAGTGGATAACAATTAATGGTTGGTATGGACTAGTTCTCAGACGTAATAAAAATATATATCATGACTAGTTAATAATGGTGTGGGGTATTTTTCAGATATATATATTATTTCTATTTATTATATAATAACTAAATCATATATATGCAACTTGGTCTTTGCGTATATCATCGGTTGGTGGACTTTTTCTTTATCTATTTTTTATTCCCTTCTTTGTTTTGTTCTTCTATGTAATTTCATTACTAATAACACTACGTACTTATCATTAGAGACAATTAATTAAGATGTCTACTTTCGGTGACTGGATTCGGAGAACATTGTAGTAGTATAATTTTTGGAATATTATTGTATTTGAGATATATAATCTGTGAGAATGGCATGAAAATTACAAAAAAGTTTAGTCGTCGTCTCTCAATATGGTTCCTACTTTATTTATATCTTTTTAAATTTAAAGATTACTTTTTTAGTACTAAAGCTTATTATAAAGTTGCTAATTTAGTAAAGCTTTACATATAACCGTGTTTGTACATGAATTAATGTTGTCTTTTTCCTTTGGTACGTGGATTTGGAACGTACCCAAGCCAATAAACTTTTGATAAAGTTGATTATTATTATTATTATTTTTGAGAAAAAAGCGTATGAATGATGAAGTTGCATTACACACATGACATGGGTGAATTTATTGTCCAAAGAATATAATGTGTATGTGATGTTGGCTTGTTCAACGTCGACACTCGTGGAAAGTTTGTATGAAATGTTTCTAGCTAATTAATTGGATAAGGCATATAATTAATTTTCCTTTTACACCACTTTTGGTCTGTATTAATTCACCATATATATATATATAGTGCACCTACTCGCCAAAACCCAACCTGTCTGTTACAATTATTGGAAAAAATAACCCTACCTAAGCTACCTGTTTTTAATTTGCAGATATTTATTCAGTATTACCATATTCTTTAAATCTTTGGGCAAATAATTATTAACAATGTTTAACTCAAACATATTGATATATATGTATATAGTTGTAATTGTAATTTCCTCAATAACGAGATAACAAGATTGGAATATATATTTCTCTAATTTCTTATGTTTTCCTGAAGAAATTGTATTTCGCACAGATAGATAAAATTCCCTTTTGGTTTATTGTTTGTTAGCAACTACCTCCATAAATAGAGATGGACAATATAATGTAAGCACACTTTGTCGCCTCACTAATTATTTCCTTTTCCACCTACCAAATTTACAAAAACTATTCTTCAGATTGAAGCATGAATTTAGGTCAGTAATTCTTCATCAAAATTCAAAACTTAATCTGAATTTTAATTTATTCGACTTTCTGTCACTACATTAGGACCTCTTAGGGTGACACGTAATGCTCCATGACCGTTTTATTAAATTTATGAACGTACGAAAAATAGTGTCAGGTGTTGCAAAACAAAATCTTAATTATGGAAGAGCTACAAAATCCGATCAAAAAAAAAAAAAATAAATAGTGGAAAAAACTTGATTTATGATTCATACAAAACAGTTAACACTATCAATATTGTTTCATGTGTATTCAATTGCAATGTCAACATCTTTTGGCGTTAACCACAATTTCTTTAATTTATGTACTAAACTATTTACTATTTTCAGAAGTTTGTTAAAAAAATAAAAACTATCGCGCGCGCTTTAATCTTTTATCTTTATTCACACCATTGGAAAACATTAAATTCTAAATTTCTAACTTTGTTTTGCTTAGAATCATAAATTAAGATTTAAGAATGAGAAAATTCATTTATAATCCTTTAAGTTTTATTAAGTGGCGATTGCGGGATAATATTTTCTTTGATAAGAAGCTTTGATACTTTAGTTTCTTAATATTTGTAATCTATCTACTTATAAATATATTTCACATCAGTGTGTTGACCAATTTGATTTCTTTTGACTAAAATGCTAATTTTATGTAAGTTTGAATTAATTTTGTTAACTAATTTCTCATAATGTTTGACGTGGAGTTAGAAACCGACTCCAACTTCCCACAATAACCGACAGTTTTCATGGCAGTGGTGGAAAAACTAACTCCCAACTCTTGATTCAAATCTCTCCACACAATTCAAACTAAAACGTTTCATCGTGGGAGAGAAAGTTGGAAGCAACTCAAACTCCCAACTCAAGCCCTCCTGTTTCATTTTAAGCAGTAGTTGTTATTTTCCTCTATTCTTAGCATTTATGCGTCCATGGGAAACAGGTTGGTAGTTGTTATTTTCCTCTATTCTTAGCATTTATGCGTCCATGGGAAACAGGTTGATTGCTTTTGGCCGTGGTGGCTCGCATCTCAAAAGGGAAAAAGTTGTGGATTCTGCTGCAACTTCCGTTGAATTCATAGGCTTTCTAACTTTATCTACCACTACATCTATTACATGTTCGATCAAATGCTCCTATGAAGGTAAACATCTTATTTGCCATTTTCACACCACCCCATTAATTTGTACACACTTTAAATTGGTAATATATACAATAGATCCTTAAATTTCAATGGGATGCACTTTTGTCATGATTTTTTTATGTTACACATACAGGGCTGTTTTTTTTTATCAAACCAAAGGAATTGATTTGAAGGATGATTTTGCAAGGTATGATGAAGTAGTATAAGGTAGGCTACTGTTAATTTTTATTTTATTATGGAATTGTATTTAACTCTTTTGCAATTTTATTTTCAGAGAAAAAATTGCTCTATTTCCATAGTTCGGGAAACTCCAACTTCTCTTGGTATGGATGACAAAGTTGATTGTTTGTTTGTAGTTGTTTCTTTTAATATAATTTGTTTTCTGTTAGGGATCCCAAAAGAAAAAGACTGATTAAAGACATAATATTTTGCTCTTCAGGTGAAATGTGTCTTCATGGTCCTAAATTACCTTGTGATTTTATTTCAGGCATGACTGGCTTTAGATGTATCTAACTTTGGTTTAACTAAGTTTAGCATTTACTTTTGGCTTATATATGCAGTTAGAAACTTAAAGGAAATTTTGGAGAAATGAAGGCTTTGGAGTTTGTATGAGTTGTAGAAAATTGTGTCTTCTTTGGTGCCTTCCAAGTAAATTCGCACAGGTTAGAACCTCACGGAATATATCACGTCTATCCCTTTATTTCAATTTAGTGCAATCAATTGGGGGGAATGTTGTTTGTTTGTTTTAACTTTTTTATAGTGCTATTAGCTTCACTACCAACTTGCAACCTAAATTTTCATGGCAAAATGATCAAGGGATGCTAACTCATTTTACTGGATACACAAGTTTGAAAAATAAAGTCAAATGGATACTGTCTATACTGATTCCTGGCATATTTGTTTGTATTATTGGTGATATGCTAAAGTATGCGCTAAGACAAATGATCTTTTTATCCTCTACCACACTTTTAGTTATGTTTGGTATCTAAATATGGAGGTGGAGTAGGGGTAAGACAAAGGTTTCTAAGAGTTTCCTTATTTGGTGAGAACAAATATATGTAAAGCTCCGTGTTGTTTGTGTTAGTAATCGAACAAAAACAAAACGCCTTTTCATTATTTTGTATGGTGAAAAAAATTATGAGAAAGAAGGTATATTTGTGTTTAAAGTTTTATGGATGAATTGTCTCACCCCCTCTTCCCTTTCCGTTCCATCTATACTTTTACTTTCTACCTATTCTTTTATTGTAATGGTTTCTTTTATATTTTTCTCATGTTCTCTTGTGGCCTAATGTGCATTATTTATTGTAGTTGCATTCTGCTCAAGAAATTGTATTGGGTCGTACCCATCTAACTAATCACATGTATTTTTATTCATGCTAAACCATGGTGCCAGGTCCAACTTTAAAGAGAATTGAGAAAATGAGATAATCAAATAACCCAAGAAAAAGCCCATGGGTTACTTCTTCGAAGAAATTAGGTGAAGAATTGGGGGTTTCTATGATAACATTGTTGGGAATTTGATGGGATTTTAGGAAACCCAACAAAATGGATACGAAAAAATATGGTGTCCTACAGAAAAAGAGAATCAAGTGGATAGCTTCATACACGAAGGTCGAAGAGAAGTCTTGGCCGATTTCCCCAAGATTGTGCAGTCAAAAAGCCAAATTTTGTTTGTGGATAACAAGGTAAATGACCTTATGTTATTTTCTCTAAATTTGGTTACATCAACTTTGATTCAATTGCCATTTTTTGGTACTGCTTTAATTAAATTGTTGGCTGACTGCAAATAATTGTGTTGTATGTTTTGGTAAATTTTCGGTGCTTATTACGAATACAACTTTTGTGGACATAGAAGCAAGATTACATACATTAAAATTTGAGTATTGACTGTGTTCCAATACCTTTTTCACAGATTTAGACGGGTTACAAAATGAGGCGTTTGTTGACAAAATTAGTAGCAACATGACAATGTTTGTAGTGATGTGACGATTGTGCAGTGGGGCGACACTGGGCATAATAATGGTGGTTGGTGCGATAATGTAACCAGAGGACATAGTGGAATAGTGTGGCATATGTAAAGTGGCAAGTAATCTAAAGGCTAAAAGAAACACACCACTCAACGATTCTATAGGGAGAATAAAGAAGCTGGCGATGGGTGGGATTGTGAGAGGACAAATCAAGCTTCCAATGATAGTCAAGTAGTAAAGAAGATTTTAGGAAATGAAATAAGTTTCATTTCTAATTTATTTGTGTCTATTTAATGTGATTGCTCCACCGTTTTCGTTGGATAACTAATTTATAATGATACATGGGTTCTAATGATAAAATACATTCGATGTGTTGTGAATGAAATTGTATTCTGTATTAATAGCCACTTGAAAAATTAAAATGAACTTATTCCCATCTTTATTGGGCATCAGCCATGCGATTACCCTTCGACCCCTTACAGTTTGTGATTTTCTTGATGTGTGGATAAGTTACATTATCTCACAAATTACATCCTCAGTTTGTGATTTTCTTGATGTGTGGATAAGTTACATTATCTCACAAATTACATCCTTGTGAACGAGATTTCTGTGAAGGCAAGCAAGCTTTATTGGAGCACATTTACTTTCATAGGTTGGTTAGAAAAATAGAAAAGTATGTTGGCTAGAAAAATAAATAAATAATCTCCGAAATGTAGATGCTTCATATTTTTAAATAGTGTATTTTGTTACAAATTTGTTTAATAGAGTTTCAATCATACATTATTCTTTTAACTTCTTTATTGTTCTTATCTCCTATACTCTTTGCTGAGATTTCAATTAAAAAAAAAATCATTATCTAAGTTTTATGATAATTTTTAAATTTATCTTTTCATACTTGCTTATAATGTTTAATGGTTATTAAAATAACAAATTGAGATGTTTTATTACTATCTATCATATGAAATAAGTATTATATAAAAAAGCAAAATATAATCCCGTGCGTAGCACGGGACATATACTAGTTTTAGGATATTTGATTACATTTTTTTGTTAGGATATATAGTTCAATATAGCTCCATGAATTAAAAAATTGTCGTCGAAATTTGTGACTGGACGTGTAGACAACAACTACGTAGATCCCTAAGATTTTGGACATGTGCTACTGGCATGACAAATTTAAGGTATAATCTTTGAATTCTGTAGCAATGGACTGAAACTGTAGACAAAGATTTTGATTACAAACACAAAATATTAAATAACTGAGATTACGATCAAATGTCCATAAATTAAAAAAATACTAAAAAATTAAATGATCGAAATTGCTTAATTTGACAAAAGAAAACCTTCTCAAAATGGTACGTAACCGGCCCAATAGAAGTTATAGGAATAAAAATACATTCTTGCTCTTTCCTATAACTTTCAAAATTCCATAACACTTTCTTTGCAAATACTAATTTATTTATTTATTTACTCTTCTGTAAACAAATTAAATCTAATTGATTTACGATTATGATCCAAGTTTCTAGATGGGCCAGACAGTGCATCCATAGCAGAAATGGATATGATTTGGACTTTATCTATAAATAATGGGCTAGGAATCATATATGTAACATGCGATGCGTATTGACGGTGTTGTCAATGAAATTTTAGCTAATAAGTTTTATGAAAAATCATATCTTAGACTTCTTAATTAGATTGCTGGAGCCCAATTTGTCCTTTACACAAATGATTTATTAAAGCTAATTGAGCTTTACATTACTAGAATTAGATAATGGGCCTCAACTTAGGAAATCTATCTCATGAATATTTACTTAAAACTACGTCAGTGTCAACACCAACTTCTTATTTCTATTTTTCTTGAAGAAAATGTCAACACCAACTTGATTTGTGCAACATTTATAATATGACAATAGCTAAAGAGAAAAATAACTTATACATGAACATTTCATAATATAAAAGTATACGTACGTTCTTAAAAAAGGTATAATTAATACACCATGCACTGTGTGGCGTGACTTAAATGGGCAAGTGTGCCAGGGTTAAAATGGTCCGGGTCATAGCAGCTTTGAGGTTGATTGGATCAAAATGAGTCGATCCACCAACTATATTTTTTATGCTGGTTATTGATGTGTATTTGGTTTATTATTAATAATAGAAAAGGATTATTCATGTACCATAGTTATAAGAAATTTCATTTTGTATATCTGCATGTACTTAAAGTAGTTAATGTAAGCTTAAATCATATGAAAATTTATTTACTCCCCAATAAATGCATAATGTTCAATTTACTCACTTGTAAAAATTTTAAAGAAGCAATTTACTCTTGTCAGCCGAAGAGTGTAACTCACTTGTCGAAATTGAGAGTGGGCATGAAAAGTGTTTGTAGTAAATTGTCATATTTATCATAACACAGAGGTAAATTGCCATATTTATCATAACACAGAGAGGTAAACTGCTACATTATCATAACACAGGGGGATAAAGTGTCACATATAAAAATATAGGAAGACAGTGTGAAACTCATATAAATTACAGGGGGTAAAGTGTTCTTCAGTGTGAAACTTTTATAAAATTACAGGGGGTAAAGTGTTCTTTTTCAAATCACATGAAGGTAAATTGCCAGTAACTCCGAAGAAAAATTGGACTTGGTATGAAAGTTGTGAAAAAAAACTTAAACTGTGATATCAAATTTGAATTTTTGTGTCCAATGGTACCCAAAAAACAAAAGTATATTACAAGTATCCATGTTGTATACTATATTCTCCTCTAAGAGATCCAATTTCAATCTTCTTAAAGTTCAAGAACTTGGCTATATTCAGATCGTTAATCAATATTAAATTTATCTGATTCGTTTGTTGATTGAGTTGCTTATTTCACATAAAAATATTTTAAATTTCATAATTTCTTGTTTTGAGTTTGTTTGACAATATGAAGTCTCACGCTGCATCCATCTGATTGTTTGGAGGGTAAGATGATGTCGATTCCTTCCCTTTGGGTGGTTCAATATGATTACTCTGTGGTATTTCTCCTGACAAATATTTTATTTTTGTTATTTATTATCATTTTTAATGTATATGCTGAGTGATAAATCTTGTTTTGAGAACCAAACTTTTTTACTTTGCAGTTTGCACCTAGGAAATAAGCTCATTTTTTACTCTGCACACTTGAAAAAAAATTGAAATCATGTTTCTGCTTTACATTGCACCCTGGTCATTTTTTTGGTCATTTGACTAACCGTTGGGAGCCATTCTAGTTAAATATCACTCAACATTCTCTCCAAAAATAAGGTAATTAAATTTGCATTGAATTTTGTAAACTGTGGCCGACTTGAGTTCATTGCCGCATGGGTCCGGGCATCGAGCGTGTGTTTTCCCTAGGTTATAAATGAGAAAAAAAAAGTCGAGCATTCACAAATTGTTTGGAAAGGATGAAGATGGCCAAGATGGGTCATGACATAGGTAAAAACTTAAAGATTTTAGAGGAGCCTTCGGTTGCTCTTCAAAAAGTATAACTTCAAAAAAAAAAATCCAATCTTGTGCACTCCAAGAATTCTTCATTTTTTATTAAAGTTGAATACTTTACCAAGTCCCCAAGTTTCAGTTCCAAGATCTCTCAAAATATATTACACAGAGTCTAGACTCTACTTGATACACTGAAATGGACTGCTGTCGTTGTCTGTTGCATTGCAAAATTTCTTCTACTTGTAATTCTACACATTACTCTGGATGCCCACTGATCAACAATTCTCCATTTGAATTTCTTGGCAAGAAGAATTCAATTTCTGTCCCACACACAAGAAATATTGGCTCCTTTTCTGAAAAGGGCTCTCTCAAAATGAAAGTCTTTGGTGTTCAAACCAGGTAAATTTTTATTATTGTATGTATCTTATCAATTTCAATTATGGCCTATTGTTTTGGGTTTTAAATACTAGTAAAAATGGAATCTTGAGAACAGAGGGATTGTGCTGGTAATTATAATTTTTTGATTTAAGTATTGCACCTTGATGTTGAGATTATGAATAAAACCTATAATTGTTTTAGGGAGGAAAATAGAAAGCAAAGGCAATCTAATAATTCAGGTGGTGACAATGTGAAGCTAAAGGTGAGGCTTGATCACCAGGTTAAATTTGGGGAAAATGTTGCGATTTTGGGGTCCACGAAAGAGTTAGGATCTTGGAAAAAGAAAGTTATGATGGACTGGACAGAAAATGGATGGGTTTGCAATTTGGAACTCAACAGCTATGAAGAGCCCATTGAGTATAAATTTGTGATTATAGGGAAAAATAAGGAGGAGAAGTTAACATGGGAAAGTGGCGATAATCGGATTTTAAAGTTTCCCGGAAGAGGAAGTTTTAATGTTGTTTGTAAGTGGAACACAACTAATGAGCAGGTACAAGTATTTCCTTTGGGAGAGGAACTGCAGGAAGAAGCAAAGGCGGAAAAAAGTCGAAATGGTACTACAACTACTGTTGCAATAGAAGAGGTTGTTTCCACAAGTAATTTCATGGAGCAATGGCAAGGAAGGATGCTTCTTTTGTTCGTTCAGAGGGTAATTGGGACATTTCAGGTCTTCAATCGATTGCTTTGAAGTTGGTTGATGGTGATCGTGGTGCCAGGAACTGGAGGCGTAAGGTATATATAATGTTGTCACTTAAAAACCGATGAGTTACAATACTAAATATTTAAAATATTTTATCGAGAACTTAAAGATTTCTTCAACGCTGGAAGGTACAATACATTAGAATTTATTATTCTTTATATATATGTACTTCCTCTCTTTTTTCTGATATTTTGGTTTTGATCAACATCGTTTAAGTCTCGAAGAGCAGCTGGAATCAATAAAAGAGTCATTAAATGAGCTATCGGAAGCAGCCCTGTCTCTGTTTTCAGAATCGAAGAAGGTACTACTTTTATGTAATTCTTGTGTTTCTATTGTAGATACTGAATTTGATTAACTCAAGTCCGTATTATAGGTAAGTTGGTATTGATTTTTATTTTCAGGAATTGGATAATATGAAAGCAAGAAATAATGATTCAGAAAGTGAATCGATGAAATTGTTGATGAAGACTATACAAGCTCTAAACAGTCTTCGAAAAGAAATAGCAAAGGGTCTTGAGAGTGGTCTTCGAAATGATGCTCCTGATACTGCAATAGCAATGCGCCAAAAGGCAATTCTTTTTTTCTTTTTCTTTTTAATTATATCTAATTCTTCTCCATAATGATGAAATTAACGAAAATGGTCATCTAAGAATCTGTGCATTTTCAGTGGCGTCTTTGTGAGATTGGACTGGAAGACTATGCATTTGTTCTTTTAAGCAGGTAATAATTCATTTTGCTATATTTGATGTTAGATTCTTTCCTTTAAAAAAAAATATTTAGTCTGCTAAGTAGGATAAATGGATATGAATTATAGGTTCCTTAATGCACTTGAAGCTATTGGAGGAGCTAATTGGCTAGCAGAAAATGTAGAGAAAAAGAAGGTTAATCGTTGGAATGATTCGATCGGAGCTCTAGTCGTAGGCATCCATCAACTGGGCTTGTCTGGATGGAAGCCTCAAGAATGTAATGCTATTGGGAACGAACTTTTAGCATGGCAAGAGAGAGGTCTTCTAGAAACCGAAGGTGTCTATCTACTATATTTTCAATAAGTTTGTAATCTTGGTTGTTTTAACTCTACTAAGTTTTTTTAATAATACTTAATGTAATGATTATAAGGCAATGAAAATGGTAAGAGTATATGGGGTTTAAGGCTTAAAGCTACACTTGATAGAGCTAAGAGACTGACTGAAGAATACTCTGAGGCACTTCTTCATATATTACCTACAAAAGTTCAGGTAGAGAAAGTTTATGTTTAATAATGATGCTCCATTTCAGGAGTGCTTTGAGCTTTGATTATTTGGATAATGACCCCTTTTGGGGTCTTTCAGATAGGAAAAGCTTTTGGGATTCCTGAGAATACTGTTAGGACCTATACCGAAGCCGAGATTCGTTCAGGGTATGTTTAATTTCCTGTTTAGATTTGATTCCTTTTTTTTTTTTTTTTGGTTTTCTAAAAGAAAAATCGTTATTAATTTTCAATTGGAAAATAGGGCGATCTTCCAGGTTTCGAAACTCTGCACGGTTCTTTTGAGGGCAGTTAGGAGTGTTCTTGGATCTCAGGGTTGGGATATTCTCGTACCAGGAGATGCTTTTGGAACCCTCATCCAGGTACGTAGCAAAAATGTTTACGTATCAAATTCAAGGGTATAGATTAATGTGATTGACCATTCATAAGGCATGTGTATATGCTCTTGCCATGTGATCGAGTGAGTTTAGCCAAGACCTGATGTAAAATTTCCTTTTTGAATTAATATAACATTCCTAACAGATTATGTGGTGACTTGGAGTGATTGGTCGATATTCATTATTTTTTTGCTCTAGCTAGCTTCAACTTTGTGTAGGTTTCGTAGTCGGGATCTTATGTGTCACTATGCAACTGAATTTCAGGTCGAGAACATTTTGCCAGGCTCGGTTCCATCGTCGGTAACAGGACCGGTCATTCTTGTGGTGAGCAAAGCTGATGGAGATGAAGAGGTTCAGTCCCGACTCATTTGTATACCAAACTGCCAAAGTTTTGAGAAGCAACACGCTTTTTTCGAGATTAAGTTGACTTTTAGTGTTGACCAGGTAACAGCTGCTGGGCCTAACGTTGCTGGAGTAATTCTTATGCAGGAGCTGCCTCATTTATCTCATCTTGGTGTTAGAGCTCGCCAAGCAAGTCTTCGGATTACTTTAACTTTTAATTTTTTTTTCTTGAATTAAAAATGAATTATTATGTTGCATCTTTGACTGCAGGAAAAGGTTGTATTTGTGACTTGTGAAGATGATGATAAAATTGCAGATATTAAGAAGTTCAATGGAAAGTTTGTGAGGTTATATTTTGGACATTTTGTTTGAGTCTATTGAAAAACTTGGCAGATTCGTTCTTGGCTTCTTCTCCATGCTTTTTCTTTACCAACTCCTTTCAGGTTAGAAGCATCGCCTTCTGGTGTTAGTTTGACTCCAACTTCAGCAGAGAGTGGCAATGGTAATAATATTCCACTGAAATCAACTCCTGGTCCATTTAAGCTCAGAAACTCATCAGAAAATAGTATTTCTTCGCCTTCAGTGAAAACCTCCAAAAGCAATCAGGTATTACTTGCTAAAATGGTCGATTATTTCATTCACTCGCCAACATCTATGTTTATTGTATTTTACCTAGTAAAACACTAAGGAAAATGTTTTTCATATATATATGTTTTTGTTGTTAGTTCATTTTCAATTTTCAAGAACCATAGCCTTATATGGTTGTATATTTTTATTTTTCTGAGAATATAAGTTATTTAGGTTGGATCGAGTGGATGTGTTATACTTCTTGAGGATGCTAATCTACAAAATTCGGGTGCAAAAGCTACAGCTTGTAGTAGCCTAGCTTCTTTAGCTGCAGCTTCTACTAAAGGTAATGATTCTCCTTGATTTAGCTTCTTTCGAACTTGAAATAGAACTTATCATCTCTTTCTTGTGTATCATTGTTTTGCGATCCCAAGTTCATTTCATTGGTCTTCTTCGGTTTATAATACGTAAATAATGAAATACACTCGGTTCATAATATCGTACATGTGATTCTTGAATGCAGTGTTCAATGACCAAGGAGTTCCAGCATCATTTAATGTCCCTTCTGGAGCAATTATACCTTTTGGTTCCATGGAAACTGCCTTGGAACAAAGCGGGTCAATCAATACATACAAATCACTTATACAAAACATAGAAACAGCTGAAATCAATGGTGGTGAACTAGACAAACTCTGTAATGAACTACAAAAGCTCATTTCCTCATTACATCCTCCAAAAGAAATCATCGAAACCTTAGCAAACTTATTCCCTGATAACGCTCGTTTAATAGTCCGTTCAAGTGCTAATGTCGAGGACTTAGCCGGAATGTCAGCTGCTGGACTTTACGACTCAATCCCAAACGTCAGCCCTTCAAATCCAATAATCTTTGGTAGGCCTGTCAATCGGGCCCTGTGAGCCGAGCCTTTAATTGCTCAAACTCAAATACCGTCGGACTTCATGTCTATAGGCTCAAACTCAAATGCCATCGGGCTTCACATCTATGAGCTCAAACTCGGCTCATGTAATTTTTCGGGCTTCGGGTTTATATCGGGTTTGCTCACTCTAGCAAAATTTACTTAACAAATAAAAAACTACGCACTCTTTAAATGCAATATATAGACAATTTTATTTAATTCACAAGAATATACAAATTTTATACTCGTAATCAATAACATAGAACATTAAATATAATTGTAAAGTGCCAAAACTCCCATTTTTTCACCATTTATTTTTATTTTTCCGTTTCTCTTTTTGTTTATTACGTTCCCTTTGACCTGCAGAAACTTTAGTTATAATTCATATATGTGGTGGATTACTTGTAGTAATTAGTATACTTATAACAATAGTATCAATACTTTAAAGTAGTAATATTTAAGATAATAATATATTCGGGCCTTATTCGGGTTGAGCCTTGTAAGGCTCAAGCTCGGCTCATAAATTAATCGATTTTAGTATAATGGCTCAAACTCAGCCCGGCTCACAATTATTCGGGTTCGGGTCAAATTTAATCGGGCCGAGCCATCGGGCTTCGGGTAGGCCCGGCTCAATTGACAGTCCTAATCTTTGGGCAGGCTATAGCCCGTGTTTGGGCTTCATTGCACACTCGTAGAGCAGTTCTGAGCCGTAGAGCTGCTGGGGTGCCACAGAATGATGCCGTGATGGCTATCCTTGTTCAAGAAATGCTATCTCCAGAGCTATCCTTCGTGTTACATACACTTAACCCAACGGACAAGAACCATAATTTGGTTGAGGCTAAGATTGCTCCAGGGCTCGGGGAAACTCTAGCTTCGGGTACGAGGGGGACTCCTTGGCGTTTATCGATTGGAAAGTTTGATGGGATTGTGACGACATTGGCGTTCGCGAATTTTAGCGAGGAATTGGTGATTAGAGGTGGTGGACCTGCTGACGGGGAAGTTGTACGGTTAACGGTTGACTATAGCAAGAAACCGATGAGTTTGGATCCCTTTTTTAGGCAGCGGCTGGGACAAAGACTAGGTGGGGTTGGGTCATTCTTGGAGCAGAAATTTGGGTGTCCGCAGGATGTTGAAGGGTGTTTGGTTGGCGAGGACATCTTCATCGTACAGACGCGTCCTCAACCACTGTAAAAACGGAACCAAGGATACGAACTGGATCGTGCAGATAATAATGAGAAATGATTACTCATTCAAAATTTCAGTTGTTCCAATCTTGTTTGTCTATTTTATAAACCAATATTGTGTAGTTCTACGTTAAATATTTACTACTATTATTATTTAGGGTAAAATGCGGTTACCCCCTGAGATAAGGCCTAATTACAAAAGTCCCCTTCACGTATTGGGTATTACAAAGATCTCCCTCAGATTTGTCACCTTCTTACAATTAATTCCATACCCCTAAAATATTCCAATTTCGTCATTGGGGGTATTAATGTTTATTATATCTTATAAATTTTAAAAATTTTGGTGCTAATTGTTATATCTTATAAATTATAAAAATAATAATCATATATTTACTACCAAAGTAATTGATATAATTTATAATTGTCCATAAATGTCAATAAATATTCCAACTTTTTTTACATATTTATTAATAATTTAATTTCTATAATAACAAATTAAATAATATTTTAATAATAAAATTTATAAATATAAAATTATATTTACACTAATTAAATAATTAATATTTTTATTTCATTAATAAATATTGAATTCATAATACAATATAAACTTTATTAAATTGAAATATTTGATTTATAGTAAAATATAAATTTTATTACATTTAATAATATAGAAAATAAATCATTTAACTAAACATGTAAACAATTTGTTTAAATTTAAAATTTTTATATTACAATTTAATTTAATTTATTGTTATACAATTTAAATTGTTAATAAATATGTAAATAAGTTTTGTCTTTTTTTTGCAATATTTATTGAAATTTATGGGCAATTATAAATTTTATCAATTATTTTGATAGTAATTATATAATCTTTTATCATAAATAAGGTATAACAATTAACACCCAAGTTTTAACATTTATTAGATATTAAACATCACAAATAACACCAAGGGGCAAAATTGGAAAATTTTACGGCAAGGGGTTAATTTTAAGAAGGTGACAAACCTCAGGGGAATTTTTGTAATACTTAATACGTGAGGGAGATTTTTGTAATTAGACCTTACCTCAAGGAGATATCCGTAATTTACCCTATTATATAACAACCATAATACAGAAGTATTATTTACTAAATTTGAAACCTGGATGTATTTGAAATTTGATGTACAACATACTATATGTCATGTTCTTGTTTCATGCTCCTGATGTTGAGCCATTTAGTCGTCCTGTTAAAGGGAGGCTAAGTTCACCCTCTCCATTTGGTAGCAATATCTATCTCTTCATTTTGCAAACCTACCTTTCAACTTGCCAAGGGCTCAACAATTTCAGGTTGTTCGTATAAAAAACTTTGAACAAATGAAGATCAGAAAACGGAATTTAAATTACAAGTCAAAAGTTCAAATCTTTAGCGTTTCCTTATTATACATCTATCAATTACTGGAATTTAAATGGTCTTAACAAACACAAAAAACGAGATTTACACCCAATTGATTGAAAGAAATTCAGTGACAATATAAATCACACCATCATTACATGATCAGAATCAAGATTTCAATTCAATACTAGTTAATGGCGCATAGCTCAGCGATGTGCAATACTTCCGTGGGCTATAGCAACATAGCGCGAGCTTTTTGAAAATAAAGCATATAAATGTAGGTTTTAAATATATATCAAGAGTGCTAATAAATTTTAAAACTATAGAACATAAAAACCAACTTCACACATTAAAACATAAGTTAATTGCTGTAAAATTTGCCAGCTAGCAATCATTTCAACTAATTTATGCTATTAGTAAATCAGCCAAAAAAATTATAAATTTTTTTATTTAAATAACATAAAAATATGAGTCAAATAAATGGTAATTTTCATCTTAATTCGAGAAGATCAACAATTAAATTAATCAACCAATTTAAACTAATTTTCAGCAAAATATTTAAGGTAAATTTCATCTTAATTTAGGAAAATCAGCAATTAAATAAAGAAACCTAATTTCAGCCAATTTAACCTAATTCATAAAAGTAGGTAAACCAAATTAAGGTAAATTTCACCTAAACATAGGAAAAATCAATTAACTAAACCAGCGAAATTTTAGCCAAATTAACCTAATTTTAGACAAATCAAGATAAATTTCATTTTATTTTAGGAAAACCAACAATTAATTATGCAATCAATTTACTTAATTTTCATTTAGTTGTTTTTTTTTAGTTTCCCTAAATAGCTCGCTATTTGGCGCTATGGGCTATTGCGTTGTAGCCCAAATAGCGCACATAGTGCGCGCTACGTGGAAATTAGTTGCGCGGGGCACATCAAGGCGACGTGGCTGGGCTATAGCGAATAGCGCGCTATATGCGCTTTTAACTAATATATTGAAGAGTACAAAATCAAACTCGAATTAATTAATACCACCACAAGCATGCAATTAATTAATCAAAACTGAACCTGATAATCAAATTAAACACAGTTTGGATCACAACAACAAAAATATATAATAAGTTACAAATTCATTATAACAAATAATTGAATAACTAATCAGCATGCATGCATACATATATATATATATATATATACCTGAAGCATCCGCCATGGAGAACCTGACCAAGGTCCACTCTCCGGAGAAGCAGCAAATTAAAACCACGTTATAATGAAATGGAAATTGTAAATAATTGTACATATTGAAGGGATGAGGAGGCCAAAGAGGCCTCTTTTACTAACATTCTACACACTTTATATAAGGCCAAAACAAAACTTCTAACAGAGCTTCAAAGGAAAATTGGAAGACCTAAGTATCAGAGGATTGAGAATATAATAAATATTTTAGGACCAAAGCAATTGCAAGCTCCACCAAATACCATGATCACACTATTTGCACCTTATCTTTTCACCAAATTGCGTTGGCCAGTCCATAGGTATAATTTTAAGGACATCATTCAATAATACCTCTAATGAACACCTAATGAACACTCATCATCTTCGTCATAGAAAAGTTCCCAATCAGCCATCACGCACCTCGATCAAACTCCTTCCTATTTCCCTGCTTATCTTTGTTGCCGCTGCAACCTCCCGAAAATGATTTGAAGACTCAAAATCTCCAATATCAGAGTAAAAGTTAGATGCTTGTAACCAACCAGAAGGGTTTTCCGGATCAAGGTCCACCAAGAATTTGGCAGCTCTCTTTCCCACTTGTTCATTCCTATAAATCCTACAACTTCTCAAAACCGAGCTCCAAATCACAGTATCTCCTTCCCATGTTGTATCTTTAAGCAGCTGTTCTGCTTCATCTACTAAACCTGCACGACCAAGAAGATCAACCATGCACGAATAATGCTGCCTCGTTGGAACCAACCCATAATGTGTTTGCATCGAGCGAAAAATTAATCTTCCTTCCTCCACCAGTCCTGAATGGTTGCAACCCATTAGTACACCCAAAACTGTTACTTTGTCGGGTTTTAAACCCTTTTGAATCATTGCATTAAACATTAATATACATTCTTTTCCAAGACCATTTCGTGCAAGTGCACTAATTATTGACGTGAAACACATGACATTTGGGAAGGGAAGTTTATTGAAAATCTTGTAGGAAAATTCAACTACACCAAATCTTGAGTATGCATCAATTAACGAACAGCCAACTGCAACATCAGAATCTAAACCTGATTTTATAGAGCAACAATGCAGCAAAGTGCAGCTAGCTAACGTAGCAGAAGCGGATATTGATAGTGCTTTCAAAGTAGAACAGAGACTAACTTCATCATATCCAATCTGGTTATCAACCATCAGACCAAACAACTCAATCACATCCTCAATGAGGCCGAATCTTAGTAAGGATGTCATCAAAGGGTTACAACACTCGACAGTTCTCTCAGGAACACTATCAAATATCCTGAATGAGCTCTCAATATCTCCACATTTTCCATATGTATCAATTAGAGCAGACTGTACAATGACAGTGAAAAGACCTAGCTTCAAAAGGCAACAGTGTACTTGTTTCCCAAGCAATATATTATTTATCTTGCTAGATAACTTCAAGAATCCTAAGAATGAAGAAGCAGAGGGCTTCTTACCCCAAAAATGCATTCTCTGAAATAATTCAAGAGCTTCAAGTGGAGAAGCATTGGCTGCACAAACAGATACCATGGAATTCCAAGATATGACATCCTCAGGAGGGATAACCTCAAATGATTTCTTAGCTTCAAAAAAACTGCCACAAGCAGAGTAGAAGTCCACCAAAGCATTGGCCACGAACAAATTAGAACCGACCAGTCCTTTCTTGATTATACAACAATGGAGCTGCATTCCTTCATCAAGAAATCTATCATAGCCACACCCCTGAATTAGATAACAAAAAGTGAGCCCATTGGGCTCCACTCTATCCAACTTCATGTCATTATACAACCTTAACAACTCTTTGGATCTTCCAGTTCCACAAACCCTGCGTAAAACAACATTCCAAGTAGCTAAATTTCTTTCTGGCAAGGTACTAAACAATCTTAAAGCAACATCAAAGAGACCCATATGCATATAAAGATCAACAAGGGCGGAGACGATGTATAAATTCATACCAAACCCAAGAACAATTGCTCTGCATTGAACAACAAGTCCTAAACCATATAACCCTGCATTGCTGCACATACTCAAAACGGACGAAAATGTAGATGCGTTCTCAATACAGCCTCGTGAAACCATTTGATTATAAAATTTGTAAGACTCTCTTAGAAACCCATATCGGTAATGCCCAGAAATCATTATGTTCCAAGTGATAACATCTCGCTCCGGAATTTGGTCGAACAGTTTGAGGGCAGAATCTAAAGACCTTGATTTCATCAGGTCATTTAAGGTTCTGTTACTCGAGTAAGTACTGGCGTTCGAATAACTACTCCCACTGCTAGAGAATGGGCGGAGTAGGAGAGAAAATTGGGTTAACAATCGGGGTCTCGTATTATTCTTAAACGCTGTTATTGCTCTGCCAAATGATAGTAGTGAGTTTTGGTTTTTCATCAAACAACAAATTTCAATTGGGGAATTCACGGATGAAATTGTTGATGAAGACTATACAATCCCCTAACAATTTTCGCCAAGAAATAGCAAAAGCGGTATTCGAAACGATGCTCCTGATACTGCAATAGCAATGCGCCAAAAAAGGCAAATCCTTTTTAATCTTTCAGACTATGCATTGATGTTTTAATCAGATAGTTTATCTGATGTGGGATAAAGAATAGTAGTAAGATTGTTTATACTTCTGCTAATTAATTAAGTACGATAAATGGATAGGTTCACTTGAAGGTATAGGAGGAAAATGTAGAGAAAAAGGAGGTTAATTCTTGTCTGTCTGTCGGATCGGCCTTCTAGTCTATTTCTTCGATAAATTTGTAATTAATACGGAGTGCAGACAGATTATAGTGAGAAGAAACGATTACTCATGCTCATAATAAGTAAAGTAACAGTTATTCATTCTTGCTTATTTATTTATAGGGTAAATTGCGATTACCACCAATCCAACGTCTATTTACAAAAATCCTCACATATTTTTGGATCTTATCAAAATTCCCTTAGGGTCCATTTGGATTGATGGATTTGAAATGACTAGGGATTTCAAATGGATGGATTTGAAAATCCAATGATTTGAAATCCATTCATTTGAAATCCCTTGTTTGGATAATTTTTTTTACAAAGGATTTCAAATCCACTCATTTGAAATCCATTGTTTGGTATAATACCATTTGAGGTAATTAAAATTCTCAACCATACCTTATAATTTGCTCTATGAGTTAATTCTTGTTGTTGATATCGGGATAAAATCGCATAAATCGATTTGGGACAAAATTATAATTTTTGAAAATTGAGGGACCAAAAGTGAAAATTCGGATTCAGAAAATCTGGGGCCGAATTGAAAATCTTAATTTTCTGAAAAATCTGGACTGAATTGGAACTCTGGGTTTTTCGAAAATCTGGGGTCAAATGGTAATTTCTGAAAATTAAGGGACCAAAAGTGCAAATTTGGATTTTTTAAAATCAGGTGCCGAATTGAAAATTTTAATCTTCTGAAAATTATGGACTGAATTGCAGTTCTGGGTTTTTTGAAAATATGGGGTCAAATTGCAATTTCTGAAAATTAAGGGACCAAAAGTTAAATTTTGAATTTTTGAAAATCAGGGGCCGAAATGAAAATTTTAATCTTCCGAAATTATGGACTGAATTGTAATTCTGGGTTTTTCAAAAATCTAGGGTCAAATTGTAATTTCTGAAAATCGAGGGACCAAAATTGTAAATTCGGATTTCTGAAAATCTGGGGCCGAATTGAATTTTTTTAATTTTCTGAGAATTCTGAACTGAATCGCAATTCTTGGTTTTTCAAAAATCTGGGGTCAAATTGTAATTTTCGAAAATTGAGGGACCAAAAGTGCAAATTTGAATTTCTGAAAATCAGGGTCCGAATTGAAAATTTTAATTTATGAAAATTCTGGACTGAATTGTAATTCTGGGTTCTTCGAAATTCTGGGGTCAAAATTGCAATTTCCGAAAATTGAGGGAGCAAAAGTACAATTCGAATTTCTGAAAATAGCAGCCGAATTGCAAATTTTAATTTTTTGAAAATTCTGGACTGAATTGCAATTCTAGGTTTTTCGAAAATTTGGGATCAAATTGCAATTTTTTAAAGTATACAATGTTGACTTTTTTTTAACTGGATTTCAAATGACTAATTTTAGGAGGAATTTCAAATCCACTTAAAATTGGGCTGAAATCCATTGGACTAAAATCCAGGATTTCAAATGAATTGATTTAATTTTGTATCCAAATAGCATGATGGATTTGACAAGGGATTTCAAATCCACCCAACCCAAATCCATCCATCCAAATGGGCCCTTAGATTTGTCACCATCTTACAATTAGCATATTAACCCGGAAAAGTTTCAATTTTGTCATTGAGAGTTTATTTGTAATATCTTAAAAAAATTAAACATTGAATGTTAATTGTGATACCCCATTAATTATAAAATTATATATTTACCATCAATAAATTGACAAAATTGTATAATTACCCATACGTTTTAAAAAAAATATTCAAAAATCATATTTTTTTTACATATTTATTAACAAATTAATTTTTATAATAATAAATTAAATTTTTTTTATTAATAATATTTATAACAATAAGAAATTTATTTACACATTTCATTAAATAATTTTTTTGTATTATATAAAAATTTAATAAAATTTACTATTATAAACATAAAAGAAAATAAAAAAACTATATTGAATAATTAAATTTTCTTATTATGTTTAAAAATATTAAATTGATTAATATAATTTATTAATTAAGAGTGTACTGAAAAATTTATATTTATAAGATATTATTATACAAATTCTATTTAATTTATTATTATAAAAAATAAATTAGTATTAAATATGTTATTAAGTTTTTTTTAATATCAATTGAAACCTATGGGAAATTATACAATTTTATCAATTTTTAGGCTGTAAATACTTTTTTTTTTATCAATTTATAATTAATGAGATATTAATATTAACACCAAGGTTTTTTTTTTTTTTTTGATAATACAAATAACCTCCGGGGGTAAAGTTGGAATATTTCAGGGGTAATGTGCTAATTGTAAGATGTTGACAAACCTGAGGGAATTTTTCGTAATATTCAATACGTGGGGGAATTTTGTAATTAGATCTTACCTTAGGGAAATTCGTAATTTACCCTTTATTTATAAACCAATAATGTGTAGGGAAGTATTTGTTAAACGAATATTATAATTTATTGAGATGATCAGGGCCGACCCTAGGCGAAAGTAAAATTTGGGGCTCTATTGTGTAATAAATATTATTTTCTTGTATTTTTTTAAAATGCAAAAGTATTTATTGATATAGATTTTAATTTTTACCAACCATCCTTTCAATATAGATAAAATGACAAATACTCTTAATTTTTTATATAGTTAGTCGTAAATATGTTTTCATTAATTCTTAATTTTTAAAACTTCTTTCAACAAACAAATATCATAAGTGTGATAAATATAATTATAGAAGTATAACAAATGCACATTAATAGAAAATAAATTTTATTTGTCAAAAATCAATTAAAATATAGTTAAAATGTATCAAAATAAATTTTTATACTCGTGTAAATTGCTACAAAATATAACTGACATAAGCAAAGTCAAAGTGGATAAACAATTCAAAATCTAATAAAATTAAACCAAATCACTTAATATTTGATTCAAGTTTGGTCAATAAAAGGTGGTTTGGACCATTGACATATGAAACTTGAACTTTGATAGTTGAAGAAACTTTATTTGAGATCAACTCGATAAACTAAATATAAATATATGTAAAGTTACTCGGACTTGAGTTATGTTAGACTCGATTAAAGCACTTTTGAGCTTGTCTTATCTAATTAAATACAATCTCAAACTCGAAAAGAAAATTAACCATTTTGAATAATACATTGTTCGATTCTATGTTGTTCATTATATTCCTAAGTCCTTATATATCATATAACCATGTATGAAAAATAAAACACATTTCAATCATCATGTACCAAAAAAAATTGGGGCCCTCTACCCTCGCCCTCGGTGCCCTAAGCACCCGCCTAAGTTACCTAGTGGAAGGACAGGCCCTGGAGATGATACTTGAGTTATCAGTGCTTGTGCAACCTGGATTATCATAAAAAGAAAAATCAGTGCTTGTGAAACCTGGATGTATTTGCAACATACGGCCGGGAGTATATGTCATTTTCTTGTTTTTCGAAGAACTTTTCTATTTTCCCAAATTATAACTAGTGTTCTACACCTCATAGGACTGTCTGAATGGATTGGATTTGGATATGTCCGAATTAGATTAGAGTGAACACTAACTATATATGAGTATTTGAATACAAATTTAAGTTGCAATATTTTGATTCCTCTGACTGAGTCCAAATCTGATAAGAATTTGAGAGATTTCAAATCTAGCTGGGAATGCAATGATGATTTTAGTTTTTCCTATATTAGGACACTTAATTTAAAATTAATATCAGTAACTATCAGACCGGATTTTATTCCGGTTCAAATTCAAAATCCGGCCCCATTGACAGCCTAATTACCATGGCTCTTTGGGCAGCAAATTAAGTTTATAGCTCAGATTTGTATGTTGTATTTGATCATTTAAACTATCTCTGTCTGACTTAATACATTAATCCTGTCTTGTTCAGCCGAATTAATATCAGGACATGTACAATTCACAACACTGAGTTGTAATTCAATTGCACCATAACAAAAATGGATTACATAAGAAGAAGATTCAAATCCCAGAAAAGTTAGTTAGTTATCAATAACACAAAAGATAAAAGACTTTTAGTTCAAAACTAAACATGAGAATATGCAATGTAGAGCTCGAATTTCACAATCACAAAATTTGATTAATTATATAATAGAACTGATTTAAGGCATATTCAAGAACTACAAATGAACCTATACAGAAGGACCAGGTTGGTTGTTGAGAACATCAGTCTCCTTGTACAGTTCATCCTCCCTACAACTACCATTGCTTTTTGAACCTCCACCACCTTCAACCGGCTCATTATAGGTCTGAATGGTCTTTCCAAACAGCTGGATCGAACTCAGCCCATGTCCATTCTGCTGGTCAGCAAAATGGCAACAAGCTGGTGATAGATTCTCAGACCGTGAAGTCCCAATATTAAGAACAGTTGAGACAGTTTTCGGGTCTGATCCCGCATTGCTGTTGAGGAGTTCAGAGAGTGTTTTCAAGCAATTATCAGCAGATCTAGGACGATAATTGAACACTGCACCCGAGTTTGGATGTCTTGATGTTGAGCCAAATACTCCTGTTACAGCAGCTCCATTTGGTAGCATCATCTCCTGATTTTGCAGAGCTCTGAACCTCTTGAAAGGAGGAAATAACGGAGAAGCAGGAATCACTTCTGCGGACCGAAACCTTTCAACTTGCCAAGGGCTCACCCTGTTCATGCTCTCAAGAACAGGTTCTTCCCAAGTCACCTGCTCCAGAAAAAATGATCAGAATTCAACAATTTTAATTTATTTGCACAAACCAGATCCTCAAGTCCATAATTTATTGATACAATTATAAGTAATTACATACAGCCAAATGAAACTTATGACCTCATTGCTTCAATTCTGAAAAAATCAAATCAATACTAGCATTAGTCAACATATATAATCCAACACCAAAAACAAACAAGCATGAACCAGTACTATAGACCACGAATATACATAATGTGTGACATAATATCAAGAACAAAACATTAATTAGTAACTCAATTATTATAATAAATTGGATAAGAACATTAGTAATTCTATGCATTGAATATCCAATCTAGTGAAATTATATTATATAGATGTAACATAAACCAGTGACATTATATACTAAATATGGTTGATATAAAATTTGAAATTCACAGCATATGTAATTGCATAATTAATCAGAATAAAGATTACAAATCAAGAGTTCAAAATCAAACTCGAATTGATTAATACCACCACATCAGAATATAATTCATAGAGTTGAAAAATAGTCCAACATAATTAAAAACCAAAACTGAACCTGATTATCAAATTAAACACAATTAGCTAGCTAGCATCACAGCAACAACAATATATGGAGCAATAATTTACAAATTCATAATTATATCAAATAATCGATCGAATAACTAATCAACATGCATGCATACATACACATATAGATATAGATATACCTGAAGCATCCGCCATGGAGAACCAGACCAAGGTCCGCTCTCCGGAGGACCAGCAACCGAGATGATCCCTGAAAACCACGTTATCCGCGAGAAATCATCCGTCTCAACCGGCATCCTCACCTGCATTCCGGGGCTCCAGTATATCTTCATCGCATTATCCACCTTCTCTGCGCTCACCACAAAATCAGGCAATCCAGCCCTAGGATAATACATAACCTCAAAAGCAAATCCCCTCCCCGCATTCTCCATCGCTTTAATTGCAGCCTCCGTTCCACTCTCAGAATCCCAGCCGTTCGCACCGCCAAATCGTGCGGCTCTCCTTAGCCCAATAAAAAGCTCACTCGTCGATCTGTTCCTCATAAACACGACGGAATCTCCGGACACGAGGCGCTTCGCGTTAACGAACCTGCTCCACCCCGTGGTAAGCAAATGACGGCGGGGGGTGCCTCGGTAAATGTGCCGAAACTCCCATGCATTGTTGTGAGTGTCTTTCATTATCAAATTCTGCACCGGCGGATCAGCCGCGAAGTTCAGCCGCGGGAAAATCGAGTCCGCGCAGAACCTCGGGACCGAAAACCCTCCACCGTTGTTCGCATCCGATGGAGTCAGAACCTTCGAGAACGAAACGACATCGTTCTCAACGAAGTCATTCGCGATGTTGATGCGGCTACCGCATTGGTTGGCTGCAGGCTGGAGGAGGATTTTGACGAAGGCCTGATCGGAAGTAGGATTACAGTGGAAACCAACGGAAATGACTTGGCATGGAAAAAACGGACGTTTCAAGGTTTGTGTGGCGGTGGCGATGGCAGTGTCGGTGTCGGTGGGAGAGGCGGTGGAGGGAGAGGCGGAGGCAGAGTAGTGTTCGAGGTGGCCTTGGGGGAAGTAGTAAACAGAGGAGTTGCGAGTGGGGATTTGGACGTTGGAGCCGGCAAGGGCTCGCCATATGGCGGCGTCCACTTCGGAAGAGGCGGAGGACATTGGATTGGGGGGGTGGAGAAGGAGGAGGAGGAGATGTTTTGTAATTTTGTATGTATAGCTGATGACGTAAGGGAGCAGGAGTGAAGAGGCAGAGGAGAGGAGGAGTGATATTTATAGTGATAGAGATAAAGTAATACCCCTGGTGTTGTCTGGGAATTACCGGCACCGTGAGGGGACGTCATAACTGTCTTGTAGATAGCCTGAGGGGGAGAATGGGAATCACTCACGCGCTAGCTTTGCTCGGTTACAAACTACGCGCTGCTTGTTTGTCAATAGTCATCAATGATATTAGCAAATACCATAATTCACTTATCTTTCATCTCAAAAAAAAAACAAATAATTCACTTATCTTTATATGAATATTCTTTTAATTATTATACTATTATAAAGTAAGACTTTATGAAATGAATATAAGTTTCAGAAAATTTTGTGTCAACAAAATATACAATACAAGTTTAGATATAATTTTGAATTAGTATGGTTGCCTAGGTTAATTTATTCCCCCAAAAAAATTAATAATTATAATAATAATGATGACAATGATAATTGGCATAGTTAAGACAAATAAATATGGGTTTTTACCTCGAGCGAAATCATTTTGTTACAATTTGGAAATAAGAATTTTAAATTTGTAATTCTTTTGTTGTCCGAGCGCGTGAAGAAAATATTATTTTATCTGAGTCCGGAGAATGTTCAAGTTGTAATTAATATTATAGACTTTTGAAATATACTTTACGCGGATGTTATGAACATTTAATATTGCTTTGTGATCTTTTTTGTCGTGGTGCATGTTTGGTCTGTCGGTGTTGACATTATCATGAAAGTTGATTGTAATAATTGTAATAGAATTACATATGTCGTGGATTATATTGTAATTTTTTAATTGCTTTACGTTGTGTGATTGTAACGGAATTACAAACATCACGGACTCTCTTGCAATTGTAAAAAAAATATTAAAATATTATAAAAGCCTTGTTCAACATCTGCTATGCCTTTTTAATAATTATTTTTTACCTGATTTTTGTATCGGCATATTATTCATGTCAAGAATCAATGCAATTCAACAAATAAATTAAATGTATGACGCATTTTATTGCGATTACAAATATTTATTGTTGTTACAGATATACTCCAAGACGTATATTTAACATATGTGATAGTTTTAAAGTAATTATTTCTTACCTTTTTTTCGTATTGTTAAATTCTATTTTCATTTTTTTGTTTGAAAATTGCTACTTTATTTAACCAAAAAATTATGACAAAACTTAAACTTTTTATAATCGATTTCAGCCTTATTAAAAAAAAAATAGTTTTGGTACCACAAACCTTGTTCTAATAGTTAATGTAATTTTTCTTTTTTAATTGCTTAAGTAATAGGCTCTGGTATTTTAAAAATCAATTCAATATAAAGTTTGTGTTCAATTAAAAAAAAAAAAAAAAACCTTTTTCATTTGGTAAGCAATTTATAAAAAAAATTGTATATAACATAATTATATTCTTATCAATTTCGGAAAATAGAATAAAATTAGAGAGCGTGTAGCTCACTGCCTCAGCATGTATTTAACATCACCAGAACAACACATACAAAATGAGAACCAAACATGTCAGTCAAAAGACAAAGATAACCCTCACCTGCCTAACAGAAATGCCTCACGTCACGTTTTGTGTACTTACTGTAGAGAAATATTTAAGTACTGCTCGGTGTAATAGGCCCTCAAAGAGAATCTAAATTTAATAATCATAACAAATTTTTTAATTTATCAATTGATGCAATTATTATACCACTTCAAAATTCAAAATAGCTATGGTAAGTGCCATAATATTAGCATCCTAATTTAACTACACCATCAAGTTATTTTTCCATAGAGATTATCAGTGATATAATTAAATTCGTGTCACAACGGATTAAGATTTACTTTTCTTATTTATTTAATTATCTAAAGTCCTAAACTAATATCTCACAAATTTGTTTCAGACGATGTAATAAGATAATCATGCATTTTAAAATCAATAATGCTTGAATGTATACTACTTAATATGTTCCATATAATTTTAACTTTTATATTAACTAGAAAATTTTGTCAAAACTTTGTCCAAATATATATATATATATATATATATATATATATATATATATATAAATATAATCTAATTTGTCTAGAATTCAAAGACAAGCGATAAAATCACATAAAATTACATACACAAGTAATATGATTTATTTGAGTTTAGCCTAGTGTGGGCATTCATTATCTGAAAGTTAATTATTTGTCCATTACAATTAAATCATACTTCCATATTTTAATTTTTGTTGGTGTTTTCAATTCAATATTATAGTCACTTTGTTTCTTAAATTAGTTACTGTAATATTGTGTTCCAAAAAAATTCTTCATTAACTACAGTATGAAGTCAAACTTTTTAGTTTTTCAAGTGACTAATTAAGTTGAATTTTTTACATTTATTGTGTTTTAAAGTTTCAAATATTAAAATATATTATGTTATATAATATCATCAAATTATTATTGAAATAAACTAATTGAATTATATATTAATTTTTTTTAAAATTTAATCATGTTAACTGATTAAATGTATCGATGGATAAAAGATGTATGGGACGGATGTAGTATTACTGTTTTTAACCACTACTCACTCCAATTAGGTAAGAGACTCACCTTAAAAGGGTAAAATGGGGAAAATAGAGTGGGGTCGTGTAATCTGCATGGGTTGGGTTGGGAATGGGGTGGATTTGGTGAAAAAAGTTTGTCGCGATTGGGCCGGAAATACGGGTGCGGACACTAACACAACAGATCGAAACAGACTGAGACCTAGCGGGAGCGTGTACTGTGTGTTGGCGCACGATTCATACGTGGAGATAATATTATTTGACGACTTTCAGAGTGCACGGAAATTCTGTGTCACTTTTTTTGACTGGCTTGCTTTTTGTGATGACAGATTTGAAAAAGGTGGTTGTTTCAACCTTTTGTTTTGTTTTGGACCTATTTACTGTGCTGTTGTGTTTTGCTTTTTTTCAGAATTACTAGCATTAAAGAACAATAACAAGAGGTGGTTGAATCTTTTTTCACACTTTGGATTTTACCCAAAACGAAAGACCACAGTCAGATGGTGGCTAGCTGCGTTCATGATTCTCCTTTCATCTCATCCAAATAAATATTTATGAACAATTACAATAAATATGACACTTATACTAAATAATGTCAAATTATTACATACATTGAACAAGTATTTTTAAAAAAAAAATATTTTGATTTTAGGAATGGTCTATTGAGTTCACATCGGTCAGGTCTATATGAGAAATTTTCAATCAAAATTCAATTAAATAGAATTTGAAAGATAAAGAAGGTTCATGGCAAAGAGAAAGATTATAAAATAGTAAACAACGAGTCGAGTCGGACCATTTCAAATCAAAAGAACATTTGTTTTTTAATTGGATCAGAGTTGATATTTGAACCATCTTTAATAAAGTTATATGATTGATAAGGAAATAGCACCCCTTAATTCACGAACGATAGGAAAGTAAAGCCGTGAGCATAATTCAATTTTATATGATCGATCACGAACTTAAATTTGAAAAGTTTGGAATCCGCTCTCACGAATCTTCAATCAATAAATCTAAATAACCGCGATTCATTCTCAATTAATAGCAAGATCATGACCAATAAATTAGACACGACTTTACAACCAATCAAGATAATCAACTAAGTGATGTCCTAAATAATTATTACAAAAATCAGGAAAATATCCTATAATTCCTATAATTCCAACCAACAACGTAAGGGTTACACACCAATAAGGTATGACAATTTTTTTACCTAAGGACTCATCATTTGAAGTTTTTGGCTATAATTTTTTTACCTAAGGACTCATCACTTTTAACCTGGAGCTTCAATACCATATTATAATCCACCACATGGATTGGACTAAGTCCACATCATTTGGTTTGGGCCTAACTCAACCTCAAAAGCTAGTTTTGGAGGTGAAAATTGCCTAAGTCCTTATAAGGTGGACTTAACTATTGTTTTCAACCAATGTGGGATATTTAGTCTCAGTAATCTTGTTATGAGGTCAATATAATTTGTCATACGAATCGAAAGAGTTTAGTCATAATAGGTAACGACCTAGTTCGTCGTTGTTTTTTTTGCAGGTTTTGATTGTAGTGATCAGGCACAAGCTATTCCAGATTCAACCCAATTCATATAAAAAAAATTGAATCCAAATAAAGTATGCACATCGTTGATTTAAACTATTACTGACTAAATTCAAACAAATAAAATTTTAGAGTCGATGCGAATAGATAAATATTTTATCATATTTAAGAAAGACCAGTGGCGAAGCTATGTACAGTCACTTGAGGAGTGTCCAATGACCCCACTCAACTTAATCTTTTTCTTGTATCATTAGTAGAAACTATTGAAGTTAGATGTGATTTTGTCCTAAAAAAAATGTCAGAGAGATTTTGTAACAAAATGACCACAGTGAAAAAAAACACATAATGGACTCTCAATATTTTAATGGAGCATAATGCTAACTAATTATTAACGAGATACTATTGTAGTGTGATGCTTCCTAATAATAAAAAAAAAAAATTTAAAAAAAGGTTATCATATATACAATAGTATCTCGTTAATAATTAGTTAGCATTATGCTACATTAAAATATGACAGAATTGCATTTGAGATACTAAACTATATGTTGATTATCATTTGTGGTACCATAAAAATCGAGACTGTCACATTTGGTATCACAATTTAAGAAACCGAATAACTTTTGGTACCATCGTTAAAAATGGACGTTAACTGATAACGTGGCAATTAAGTGTTATTGTAAACTTGATACCATTACTTATGTTGACTGACAATTCTATCACATAACATTTTCAGGTTGTCAAAATAACCCCACATCTTCAAATTTACTGACAATTATAATCCACATTGTTGCCTAATTTCAAAATTGACTCGAATAAGACACGTGAGGACCAACTAGGAGATTTTACTTATTATATTTACATATTTATTCGCACGTGTCTTATTTGAGCTAATTTTGAAATTGGCAACAATGTGGACTAAAATTGTCACTAAATTTGAAGATGTGGGGTTATTTTGACAACCTGAAATGTTATGGGGCAGAATTATCAGTCAACATAAGTAATGTTATCAATTTTGCAATAACACTTAATTGTCACGTCATCAGTTAATGTCCATTTTTAACGGTGGTACCAAAAGTGATTCGATTTCTTAAATTATGGTACCAAATGTGTCGACCTAGATTTTTATAGTATTACAAGTAAGAATCAACATATAGTTTGGTACCACAAGTACAATTCTCTCATATTTTAATGGAGCATGATGCTAACTAATTATTAACGAGATACTATTGTAGTGTGATGCTTCCTAATAAAATAAAATAAAGATTATCATATAGAGAGATTATTTCGTGACTATATACATGACATAGTGTAACACATGAATAGATTTTTTCCAATTAGTTCTTGCATATAGGGTGGAATATTAGAGTCAACTGCTCCCTAAATTTAGGGTTGTGTTGTGCAAAATATATTTTCCCATCATACGGGGCAAAATAATTATTGGACAGCTCATCTTAACTCCCTTTTGAATTATATTTAAGGGGTGTTTGCAAATGCTTTTAAAAAGTATTTTTTTGTTTTTTTTATGCTTAAAGCACTTTGATAGTGTTTGGAAGTATGTGCTTCTGATATTGCTTCTTCAACTGAAAAGCAGGTAAAAGCAGGTTGGCAAGAAGCAGCTAAGGAGGTGCTTCTTCCATTGCTTCTTCTAGGTGGCATTTTTGTAACAATTAAACCTGCATTTTTTACATATTTACAAATACCACCTGCTTTTAAATAAAAATACTTATTTTTTACTTTTGCTTTAAGCAATTGCTTTTAAACTTCCAAAAGCATTTGCAAACACCCCTTTAATCTTATATTGATATAACTATTTGACAACAATTCTTCTAGACCATGTAAATATTCCCTTAGCATTAGTGTCACTGTCGATAAAAGAAATGATAAAAAAATATCATTACATATTTTTTATATATAAAAATCAAAAATATCATTATTTGGTAAAGATTTATCTATAGAATTATCAATTTTGGTATTCAAACCGGAAACTAGAGTAATTACATGGGATATACTCTTAATTTTTTTTTTCAAATTAGAGAAAGGATGATATTACTCGACATTTTGTAATAAAAGACAATATAATATTGTGCACCCAAAATTATTCATTCTCAATATTGTCCTTTTTTTAAATAGCGAGATATATTCCCAATTATTCTATAGTTAAAAAATCATGCGTAAAATATATTTGTTAAGTGTATCAATACAGGTCGATGGAGGACACAATTCTTTAGCAAATGAAGTATTAAGATATCGAAATGTGATCAATAAGTTTTCTAAAATGTGATCAATAAGATTTCTAAGGAGCAAATAATGTATTATCGGCATGAAAAGCTATAGAAAGAGATGTATTTTTTGTCTAAATAATTTTTTTTTTTTAATTTGATTATAAGTCAAAGACAAATACAAATATTACTAATGGACCCCAGTGAAATTAATTTCTGGCCACGGCACTGAGAAAGACAACCTGCGTTCATAGACAAAAATCCCTACGAGTGGGATTTGTCGATGGCTTGTATTTGGGTCGGACCATACATAATCTGTAAGAGGCTAGATTCATATTGAGTCAGATTCTTATATAATCTACGTCCTGTCCAGATCTAAATTTCTAGCCCATCGATTTTTTTCCTAAATTCAATAATTTTGAATCTTTTTAATAAATCTACAATTCTTGTCAATATTTTTATACAACAATTTTTTTAACGATCTAATTTAATTAGACTTGGCTCATGTTACTTTAAGTCTCAACCACCTTGACGGGTTCGAGACTAGATACATGAAGCTGTTAATAATCTAACTTGAATCAATTATTTTGAATGTTGAATTTTCAAAAAAATTAAGCTGATTTGTTATTTTATCGATCTATAATGAATAAATAGACATGAATACTTGATATATATTTTTACATTAAGAAAATAAATTATAATGATACAAGATTTCTTATTGTAAAAAGAATATTAAATTTCGTCTACGGCCCCTAATATGTTGGACCGGCCCCGACTTCAACCATATAAATGGCATTATTATCGCAATATCAATGCTAACAAACAAGCTTACAACTACGAGATAGATAAATAGTAATTAGCCAAAAGAGTTTACTCCTCTTCAGATTCGGACTCAGCACTCTGCAGCCAATCCACAAATGGCTTGACATTCTTCCAAATCGGGGAGCCTTTATTACCACCGTTCAACCCCGTCTCAAACCACTTCACAATAAACTCCTCTTCCAGCACATCGCTATCATAGAGAGCCTTCAAAACTAAAGCCACCTCCTTCACTGCCTCAGGGCACGCCTTCCCACAGAATGACTCAATGGCATTAAGCAAAATCAGCTGGGACCCCTCTTCTTGAACTAAAGCTCCAAGGAACTTCTTCTTCTTCACAACCTCTTTAGAGAAACCTTTTCCAACTCCCTCAAATAGCGCCTCAAATAAAGCATTGGTGATCTCTTGTGGAGTGCCGGAAAGAGCCTCCAAGAATGATTTGAGTTGGCTTATAGGAGAACCCTTCTTTACATACTCCTTTATTGCGTAAACAAGTTCTTCACGAGGGTTGACAGATTTGGCACCATTAACCTTCCCATTAGATTTAGGTTTCAATTCTCTACCAGGAGAGTTCTTCCCCGATTTTGGCTTATCTTCGGTGGTTGAGATCATAACCATACTAGCTGTAACAGCATTCAGCTGCTCTTGAATTCTTTGTTGAGCAGCAGCAGCAGAAGTGTCGGTCTGCCATTGCACATCATCATCACTTTCCTCGGCAGTTGCTGTCACTGTTGCTTCATTATCATCTGCCAGACTACCTGATGGAGAATGATCCTCATCGGAGTGCTGGGTTTTCTTCTTGCTGGAAACCTTTGCACCCAAATCCTTTAAATTGCCAGATGAACCTTTTTTCTTTGCAGCTTCTTTCTTAAGTTTTTTCAGCTCTTCATCAGCTACCTCTCCTTCCTTAAGACGTTCTTTCTCGGCCCTCCTCAATGCTTTCTTGTCTTTAGAACCTTTTTTAGCCTCAGGAGGGTTTTTTAGGATGAATGTTGTGAGCTTGTCCCTCATGTCAACCTCTGAGATAAAACCACAAGCAGCACACTTAAGATTGATCATTTGTGACTTCGTGATGATAATTTCAGTTTCAGGGTTCCCACAACCATAACACTGGACAAACTTCTTGATAAAGTTCTCAAGAAGTCCAGCAAGTTTTGCAGTGTCATGGGCCCCATTGACATGGGAAGTTCCAGTCTTCTCGTCAAACTTGGATTGAGCTCCCAGTTCACAGCCAAAGTACTTTGTTGTGTACGAAGCAGGCCTGCTCAAAGCCTTAGCAATGTCAACCATGTTGACTACATTGGTCTTGATGCCATTCCCCCGACCCTCAATTTTTGTTATCATTCTAGGCATTTTATACCTGTAGAAGGCATCGTCCTTGTTCCCGGCACCAATATTTTGCAACGCCATTCTCTCGTATGTAGGTATCACCGTATTAACAAATCTAGCAGAAGAGAAGTAATCTGTCTTTCACAATAAAAGAATGTTCTTCAATATTGTAGAAGTTCCTAGCCAAGGACGAAGGCCGCATACACTGGCAACCTAGACAATGTGTGGTGTATTCTTCGAGTGACTCAAGAGGCATGCAGCCAACTTTAGGAACAGAACGTCTATCTTTTTTTCTTGAGCAAGGACAATACTCTCCAAGAAGCCCAATTGACGATAAAAAGAGAGAGGCCCGTTCAGACATAAAAGAAGTTTCTAACTTTACAAACTCCACTTTTGCTGACTGCAATCGCCACCAGTGCTGTACCAACCAAAGTCTTGTAAACAGAAACAAAAATTGCAGAATAAGAAGTAATTCCAACAACAATAATAAAACAAAATTTATAAGGTGTAAAAGAACTGGAATTCAAGGATCCCAATGACAGAAAAATTCATAAATATTTAAAATAGCAACATAAAAATAAAAACAAGGGTTCAGATAAACTTCTAATCCAACAAATTGCACAAGGGTTCAGATAAACTTCTAATCCAACAAATTGCACAAGGGTCAGCTTCACATAAGTAATCGAAACAGGGACCTCAAGAAACAAAAGGAAGGAAAGAGAAAACAAACTGAGCCCCCCACCCAAAAAAGTCAAAACAGAACAAGGAAAATTTCATATTCAATTAATGACAAAATTGACATTGATCAAGCTATTAACAACTAATCAGCTTTGAAAAACAATAATTAATAGCACATGTAAAATTAATGAGAACATCAATAATACGAAAAAACCATCTAAAAACAAACTGGAACAAATATATGAGAGTTGAATTCAATAACCACACTAATCTTCATGATTTTCAAGTGTGGAAATCCAAATTCAAACTCTGTTTTCAGATCCAATTATCCACTAAGGGATATCAATCTATTCCAAAGAACCACAATTTAATCAACTCAATTCCAAACAAATTCTTAAGCAATACCAATAATCAAATTCAACCACAAACGTCAACATCTTAATCTCCATTAACGGAACACAAATTCACAAACCAATACAAACCCATAACTAATCAGAACAAAACAGCGTAAAGTGGAAAGATATATATGAATCAACAACAATTGTGATTCGATCAATAAAACTCATATCACAACATACAGATCGAAAATCGATAGTAAAAACATCGCAAATCGGCAGGAAATAGTATCGGAAATACCTTAATTGAGATGCGAGGAAAAAGGAAAACTGTAACGTAAAAAAGAAATAAGGTATGAGAATTGGCAATTCGAGTGGATGGTTGAGGTAAAATTGAGATGTGGCAGAGTATTTATAGAGAATAAGAGGAAACCCTATTAGGCCATATAACCCAATAATTATTGTTGTTATTTTATTGTGTTCCTTTTTTCTTTTATTATATTTTTATGAAAAAAAAATTCGTTGCCAAAATAATTTCCCTCTTTAATATTACACATAATTTAGATGCTGAAAATGTGTCATTTATGATAAGGTGCAAATGTTTCTCAAAATCGGACTTAGTATCGACTTTTGAATTTTTTTTTCTTAAAACTATAAATTTTGATATGGATGAAAACCTTATCATGTAATTTAATATTATTTCGGTTTTAGACTATTCAGGCCGAGAAAAAAGCATACCGAGCCGAAATTCAAGGGAAACACAAATAAATTATTTATCTTTTGATTTATACAACCAAACTCTTTTGCTTTTTATTTTCAGTTTATTATTGTAATATTCCCGAACATTCTAGCATTGATAACTTATGTCACACAGTCAATTGTTTATTGTTACTATACTGAATTACTGATTGCGTTCATTTAAAAAGAGATATTTCAATCAAATCTTTCTTTTCTTTTAAAAAGTTTAATTATTGCACTTTAAGCAGTTCATTGATCCTAGATGTAAGTTGTACGTGCTTGAAATTAAGTAAAATTGCAGAAAACGTCTTGAATTAATTAGTGATTTTGATTTTTCGTTCTAAACTATATCAATTCGTCGAATTTCGTACCGTAATTTACCATTTTGCATGAATTTAGTTCAATATTAAATTTTTAATTTAATAAAATGACGATTCAATCTTGTAACTAGTTTGGGACGAATTCTGCAATATTGTATAATTGTTCATGATAAAATTTATCACGTCATGACACATAAGCAGCCATGTGGTAATTTAATGTATACATACGCAATTTTCGTCTCATAATTAACGATTGGACAATATTCCAAAAAAATATTAATTTACGGGACAAAATTCGACAAGGTAATATAAATTGGAACGAAAACCCAAAATCACTAATTAGTTTGAGACATTTTCTACAATTTTACCTGAAATTAATCTAGTTTCTCTTTGTGATAGAAAAGTTGGCTTAAAGTAAAGGTTAGATTTAGCTTGAGACAGAGTCTCGTCCAAATGCGAGTTGGATAACCTAGTTTAATAATTCAATCAATACCCCTGTTAAAAAACTAAAAAGTGCAAGATAATTGCATTAAAAATAGCATTAAAAACAAATTCAGAAGCTCCAAATGCCTACAAATACCAAAACTGTTTGGCGTTTTTCAGACACAAATTCAACAAGATTATACAACAAAACAAAAAATCATATAGCAAAGCTAAACCACAGCGTAAACGCAACAATGAATTGCAGTGATCTGGATCAGCTAATTTCAATGTCATGCCCCCTTCCATAAAACAAGGAGAGGCTTCCCCAAGCCCATCAACATATCTCACCTGCATTTGAATTATGTGATGATATTCTAAAGTTCCAGGGATCGCTGCGACATGATCTCCAATGTTTATAATTAAACAGCAGGCAGTAAGTTCCCGAAAAATGAATTTGCAAATTCAGTTATACTTTGATAGATTGTCAAATGAAAATGAACAAAAGGTAGCACTCACCATATAAATTCTCAAGTTGGGCAGCAAAAGACAGCCGAATGAAATTCAAAATATGATATGCAAATTTTCCACATGCCAGATTTATGAATGCTTCACAATACAAAATTTGCAGGGTAATCATGGGATGCCAGATTTCCCGCACTTCAAAGACAATTACGATAGGTTTGGAACTTGGTTTTAGTGAGGAAATGATAAGAAAAATGGAAAGGGGCAACAAATAAGCTCATCGTTCTATCATTAGATAGTAGAAAAACAACATCATTATTGTTTTACGCATTAAAATCCAAGAACCAAACATTGCCTTACAACGGCAAAATTTGTCAAACAACACATGATAGAACAGGATCAAAACAGCATTAGCACAGATCTACAAAAATTAAAGAACCCTACTTTGCGAAGGAAAAATCAAAAAGTTACAACAGTGGCTTAGACTCTAAGAGCATCCAATTACACGAAACACGTAAAGACAGTAAGTTTAATGAATGGATCAGCATTATGACGTGATCAACGCAGGAAGATGTTGATAGCTCAACTAGATTAAAGCATGGGATAGAAGCATGAAAATTGTTGGGCTGAAGTCTAAATCGACATTCAATACTAGAATGCAATCCCACGCCTTTTTCTTGCAACCCCATAACCAAAGCTTAAGCATGGTTATATTGCTATTGAAGAGGTTGCGAATGTTGGTATGTATAACTCGACATCCGACAGGGGCCCTCTTCTTCATTTTCTACTATTATTATTATTATTATTTATTTTCAAAACCTCTATCCCATGGCTACCAACACTTCATCCTGCTCAGACCTTTTACTTTACACCATCATTTCCATTTCTTTCATTCTTGTTATAAAGCCAAAACATCTAAGAAAGAAAACTAAGGGCAAGTCCAATGCAAGTAAGCAAAATGCATTATAGAAACTCAAATAGTGTTTTGCATATCATAAAAAAGTCTTTCACTCCAATGCATGTGTATGCAAAATGAATATGCATTTTGTTTTCAATTTTTTATTATATAATCCTTTATATTTATTGTGCAATCATGTGGACGATTAAGAAACAAACAATTAAGAAAAACAAAATCTTCTACTAAAAATATAACTACAATTGAAAAATAAATACTTAATAAATCAAGTAAAACATTACCCAGCCCAAAACCATACAATCAAATTAATAAATCAAATAAAACTAATAACCCAATTAATGAATTGCCCAGCCCACAACTCAAACCCATTACCCAACAAAATACATAAATAAATGAAACTTATTTTCTCCACGTCGTCTTCTTCACAGTAGTGCCTCCACCCTAATCTCACCTCTTCTCCACCAACACAAAACTCCGTCAATTTATTCTTAAATTTTAGCTTGAATATTTATGGGATAGTTTATGGAAAAACAATGGAGTATTTAAAGTAACGGCCATATGTCCTTTCCTCCAATTTTCCATCCTCGAATTCTCTCTCCTCCAATTTAAGTAAATATAGGATCTGAAATTGAAAAATGTAAAATGGATACCCTTTTCCTTATTCCCGTTGGAGTGAAAAATCCACAAAAAAATGTCTGCCAAATGGCAGTTACACCTTTGCATCCCCATTTACTTACTTGCATTGGAGTTGCCCTAAGTACTTTAAACTCAACAATATCATTGGAAACAGGGCCAGCCTGACATATTACGGGGCCCTAGGAAATATTTAAAACTGGGGCACTCTTTTACAAATTAGCTTATATTTTTCAGATTCAATCGCAATATCTTTTTATGACATTTCATTCTTAAACTTTCTTTAACAAAAATAAATACTACAAGTATCGTATGTATATATATATATATATATATATATATATATATATATTGAAGTGAATATAGTTATAGAACAAATATAGTTTTTTACTTGTCAGAAACAATAAATAGATAAAATATAAAAGTACAATATTTCTGTTCACGCTACTATCTTAGGTAGGGCTGTGCAAACAGTAAAACAAAACCGAACTGTACCAAATTTTGTTATTCTGGCTGGTTCGGTATTCTGAATCTCGTACCGTTTGCTAAACCGAAAATTTTGGTTTTGTTCGGTAAATTACCAAATCGGTACGGTTCGATTTGATTCGGTACAATAAAAGCCAAAAAATTATTGAATAAAAAATAATTGTCTTGAATACATATGTAAATAATAATATGCTTCCTACCACACTAACCATCCAATGAAGTTGAATAGAAATTATAAAGAATACATCAGAGAGACCCTAGCCTCAGTCCCCTCTCCAAAAATTACTTTAGCATCATTCAGTTTTAGGTTTTAAATGCAATTAGAACCCAATTTATTAAGAGAAAATCAGAAAAAGAACAAAATTGGGCATTTAGAATTTGGACTGTACCTCTGTAAATTACGAATCTGGGCCGAGAGAGAGATGGTGGAGACGCGACGGGGTGGGTGGAGCGGCGGCGCGATGGGATTTTGAATTGAAGAAGAACAAGATTTGGGTTTTGCTCTAGGATAGTCCGTAGAAGAAGTGAGAAGAGTGTAGTGAAGGTTGGATTGGAAATTTGCAAAGCTGTTTTTACTTGTTTAGTTGTCAAGAAAATTAGGAATTGGTATTAAAACAAAAATTTACGGGTCGGAATTAGCAGAACGGGCACGCCGCCGTGAAACACCGCTGAGGACCTTCCTCCACCAATAGGAGCTAGGTTGAGTTATAATTCTCATTTTGCTCAGCCGCAAAATCAAAGGCCAATCGATGAGCTATTTATATACGACGTTCTAGGGTTCAGCTCACTCTAGGATGGGTATTAAAATGAGCTATTAAATTCATTTAAATTAATATAAATTTATAAAAAAAATTAAGGTCTACATTAAAATAGAATCTAAAGGTAAAGGTAAACTAAGCAAAATATATTATATAAAGGCACAATTTTTTTTAATCAAGTAGAGTATTCAAATTTTAGATTGATGAGGCGGGACCCTGCTTCTAATAGTTGAAATTCCAAAATTGTTTCTCAAATTTCAAAATTGGTTTGATGAGATGCGTCAAACATATAATATGAACAGTTGGTAGACCAGTAGCGTAACTATAGAATAATTTAATTGGGTTCATTATAATGTAGAGAGTATATTTTTTAATCGTAATGGTATATTTTTTGTTAAAATATATATTTAAATTATATTTCTAATTTTCCTAATATTTGGACTACTAATAAAATTGTTGGAATTTTAAAGTTTTAAAACTTCAAAAGTTTTTTTTAATTTTGTAACAATCAAATTGATTGTATAACATAAATGCAATAATACCCCTTAATGTGCCATTATATGGCTCTTAATGTTTTTGACCATTAAGGTCTCATGAACACACTATAAATAGGTGCTAGGGGTCTTAGGGATTTCACACACTCACTAGTTGCATCCACTAAAATATTTGCATACATTATTCGAGGGGCACTAGAGATAAGGTTTTGTTCTTTGTCTTCCTGTGAACGTGCTCACGGATGAGGACGCGGCATGGCCATATGGGTTTTATCTTGGGATTGTGATCAGCCGCCAATACCTGCACGAGGGGAGGCAATCACTTTCTTAGGACGAGCGTCTAGTGGCGTGACTCTCATCAGGCCAGTCGTTTTATGTTTTGTGAATTATATTCTTATTAAATTATTGATATTATGTTTCCTATTATTTGTAAGATTTTGTGATTATTGAGTTTGTATAAAAAAAAAACCAAAAATTTCACAACAATCTAAGAAAGTGATTTGTATGATTAATATCTAAAGAGATTGTTCAATACAATGTCTAACCCATTTTTTGTGTATTTCATGAATCGATAATGGGGAATTTCTAAGTCAAATAAAGGTTGAAGCATTTGAGATACTCCTACATGAAATTCTCATATGGAATTTTGGAAAATGAAGATTTCCCAAAATACAGGTGAGTTTGGTGCATTTTCTTTCCTAAAAGGTATGGTGTTTTATTTCTATTTATTGCTGGAAAATTTTCTGAGTTAAATTATACCTACTATTCAGCGGATAGTCTACTCCTAACGTTGGCATTACATGAAAAGGAGAATTCCTTCCAAAAGATATTCTCCAAATGCATGCATTAATATTCTTTGGTCATGGATGCTTCTGATC
This sequence comes from Penstemon newberryi var. newberryi, assembly GCA_030819805.1. Classification (NCBI taxonomy): domain Eukaryota; kingdom Viridiplantae; phylum Streptophyta; class Magnoliopsida; order Lamiales; family Plantaginaceae; genus Penstemon; species Penstemon newberryi. Next base: position 11,334,243 of record JAUALY010000002.1, on the reverse strand, counting down.
TTGAAATAATAGAAGGAATTGTTTTACCGTTAGATGGGAAATTATAGTATTGGAGGATACTTTATTGGCTTCATAACGGTTTAAAAGAATTTGTTTGATAGGAGGAACTTAACTTGATTTCTTTGCAAGAATAAAATACCCCGAAAATTTGACACCAAAATTTGGTTTCCAGTGAAAATTGTTGAATTTTGAGATTTATAAATTTTCTAGTGTATGATGATATATGTTGGAAACGTATAAAATTTAACGGTGCCATTTTTATGTATTCATGCTCATGAAGAGGTACATCTTGAAATATATTATGGTCCATTTTATTTTAGAATTTTGAGTGGTCCTTAAAATCATGATAATTAAGACAAATTAGTGGTGTATATACTTTGATTATGCTTTTTGTGCTGATATGAATTTCATTTGACACTGGAACAATATTTTACTATTTCGAATATTAAAATTAGAAGGGAAAAGAAAAGAAAATGAAGTAGTTGTTAGCTGGCTTATACAATTTTGATAAATTAAAAATAAAAAAAATGTTGGATATGATTTGCTAAAGTCTGTCACTTTGGGTCAACAAGAAATGAAAATTCTTGCAATTAAGTAAATGTCAATATAATTAAGTTATATTGACCGCTTAAAAAAAATTAAAAAAAATCAAGTTGGTAATTGCATGTTATTAATATTATAAAGGATTGTCTAAGGACTTTTGCTAGCAATTAGTGCATTATTCGATAATTAAATATTGTCATTATTAAGGAACTAATTGTTGGACTTTAAATCATTTTAAACTATTAAATGAGTTTTTCCGTTAAAAGTATATATGTGGGTGATATCAATTTACTACTATTCCGAGGTCTGTTTTGTGATAATGTGAAATTAAATTTTAGTTTCATAATGTGATAATGTGTGTCTGAAGGTGCTTGATTTTTAAACTTAAATATTAGTTGGACATTTTCACATTTGTGCCGTGTGTATATATATTAAGTTATTAACCGTCAAGCAAAGATAATTTCTTATTTTGAATTCATAGATCCATTGAAAGATTTTGATTGGTGGTCTAATTTTATCAAAGTGTCAACAATATCACTAGCCAAGAGTAAATGGGAATTTATGTGTTATTAATTCTCTGTTTTATGTGTATCTCCTTGTATACATGTGACTTATACTAAATAAATGCATGAATTATTTTGCCATAAGTGCATTTAATTTTGCAATTAAAATAGGAAATATATTATGTGACCTCAATTGGTACTGATATCTCATAATTATATTTATCATTAATTGCCTCTTGAAAGGTTAAAAGGAAAAAGACTTTGAGGTGTCTTTTACTTTCACTGTGCAATGAATCATCTACTATCTTGCAATATGACAAAAGTCTTATTTTGACAGCTCAACACGTTGGATACATGGTGCATAAATGTTAACCCTAAAGTTTATTATAAAAAAATAAAAGAAAAAAAAATGTTTTGCCAGTCTTTCAATTCATGTTGCAAAGAGTTATATACATATTTAAGGATATTAAACTATGCACATAAATGCTTTTAATTAATATATTCATCGCATCTTACTTCGGGAGTTCACATAAACTAATAAACATATTTGTTTGGTTTCCTTTTGTGATTGGAGTTGGATCTCTAATAATTTAACAATTGAGCATACAAGTGATTCTTATATCATACATATCAAAGTTAAAGAATAGTTTAGAATGGAACTTGTACAAGATTAGACCAAATGGAGTTTTGTTGGTTGAAGTCGTCTACGATTAAAAATAAGCGTGCTATCAGGTATGGTTTAGTTTACATTCCTTTGATTATAACATATATTGTCATAAGTTGTTCAATATATTTATAAAAATAAAAATAAAAAATAAAAAAACAAAGGCATGAAATTTAGTGCATCTTAATTACGATTTCCTAAAAATTAATATCGACCATAATTGCATAGGGGTTACATGATTGTGTAATGGTTTATTGCATTATCAATGCTTGTCATATTATATTTAAGGTCTTTGAGCTAATATATGACTATAATGATTTAGAGAGACGTCTAATCATTAAAATTGTTATAAAAGCATTTTGAATTCTAGACAACATTGCATTTATTAAGTAAGATAAATATTTTGTAAAGAACTTTCATGCTAAATTTCTTGATTATTGTGTTCATTTGTACATGTGGTAGAGGGCCAATAATTTTAGTGGTCATCCAATGGATATCTTATGTCTTGATTGAAATAAAATGATAATTGACTAAGATCATTAATGGTTAGATCTTAATATACATGTATTGATGAAATAGTATTATGGATGCTAATTTATGCATGTGATTGACTTTATGATTTTATGGAAAATGTAGATGTGTTAGCTTACGGTCATGTATACCTTGTAAGTAACTTCTTTATCAAAAGAAAATAAAATTAAATAAGAATTTATTTGTTTGATAATGGAAAAGTGTGGATGTTACATTCCTAATATTTTGAGCTTTATTTCTAGCTTAAGAATTTCTTCCAATAGATAACGATTTTATAAGAGTTGTTCATATGACTAAATATGTTTGAGCGCATATTGTGTATGTGAATTGTTATGTCCAAATTGATCATATTAATCAGGAATAACACCAAATAAGGTGGTTTCATTTATCGAGTAGAACATTAATTAAACTTGCAACTATTTTGTATCAATTGGTTTCTACAACTAATCTTAAGAAATGTGGGGGTTGAACATGATATATAAAATTTATCAAGAATAAATTTTATTCCATATGATTTCACTATCTGATTAATGTTAAACTCAACATTTAAACAGAGTGAGAAAGTGGAGGTTGAGACTTGAGAATTATTCTAAAGGCTCGTGAATTTATGCTAGGCATCATGATGAAAAACTTCCAAAATAAAGAAGGAAGTGATGATAATCATCTTTTAATTTCGTTGTTAATTTATTGACCACTTTTGTGGAGGTGATTTTGTAACAGGTGCACGTGCACATACAAGAGACAAAGGAGAATATCAAGAGAACCATAATGCGACGCAGATCGTATATGGAAAAATAATTGTGAAAATTAAATCTTAAGAGGCAATGTAATTATTCCACGAGGTGGAAATTTGTCTCTGGAATAGCTATAAAGGCTAAATTATTCATCGAGGGGGATGGGCGTAAGCCCGTAAGGAAGTCACCTCCAGGAGTAACCCAACCTTTGTGATTGGAGACCCCATGAAGAAGGTTCAATGGGTAGGAACAACCTGTACTGCATGACTCAGTTAGCACTAACTTTAGGAGTGCATCTCCTCCCCATCCCTATGGTGATAGTGCTTTCACAGTGTGATATTACGGTTGGTTTAACCCTTAATGAGATCAAGGCGGGAATCCCGCAGGGTATAGGTCACATGTACCCTTGGAGGTTTCACCTAAGTGAGAGTAGCCATGGGGCCGTGGCTATGGGTTTGGGCTGACCCTAGAAACTCTCATGAGAATCAAGATTCGAGCGCATGGCCGTTAACGCGCTAACCCGCGAACTAAGACCGATGTCGATATTGTGTGTGTGATGTATTGAAGTTTGGCCAAGGGACCTAATTCAAGGCGCTTGCGCTATTACGGTTTCCTCAAATGAAAATCATCAACACTAAGTGCAGGCTCAAGCCCGGAAGGCTCCTGCACCCATTGCGCAATATTTTAGTGCCCTTTTATTTCCAGTAGACATTCTTTAAAGTTTTAAAACTTGTGGGGGATTGTTGGAATTTTAAAGTTTTAAAACTTCAAAAGTTTTTTTTAATTTTGTAACAATCAAATTGATTGTATAACATAAATGCAATAATACCCCTTAATGTGCCATTATATGGCTCTTAATGTTTTTGACCATTAAGGTCTCATGAACACACTATAAATAGGTGCTAGGGGTCTTAGGGATTTCACACACTCACTAGTTGCATCCACTAAAATATTTGCATACATTATTCGAGGGGCACTAGAGATAAGGTTTGGTTCTTTGTCTTCCTGTGAACGTGCTCACGGATGAGGACGCGGCGTGGCCATATGGGTTTTATCTTGGGATTGTGATCAGCCGCCAATACCTGCACGAGGGGAGGCAATCACTTTCTTAGGACGAGCGTCTAGTGGCGTGACTCTCATCAGGCCAGTCGTTTTATGTTTTGTGAATTATATTCTTATTAAATTATTGATATTATGTTTCCTATTATTTGTAAGATTTTGTGATTATTGAGTTTGTATAAAAAAAAAAAAACAAAAATTTCACAACAATCTAAGAAAGTGATTTGTATGATTAATATCTAAAGAGATTGTTCAATACAATGTCTAACCCATGTTTTGTGTATTTCATGAATCGATAATGGGGAATTTCTAAGTCAAATAAAGGTTGAAGCATTTGAGATACTCCTACATGAAATTCTCATATGGAATTTGAGTTGTGAAAAATTCAAATAATTTATAATGAGGTTTTGTCCTTATTTATACTTAGTATTTATATGGACTTTTTTTTTTTTTTTTTTTACTTTAGAGTTGTGTAAATAAGTGAGAAAATAGCTAGAACTATCTAAATGGAAGATTCTAGAATCCAGAGCCATGTGCGGGTTCAAATATGTCGGGCACATGGGTCTTATGCTAACTTTATTAAGTGAATCAAGTATTGTTTAGTTTTATTTTAGGGTGAGTTTGGCCTAGCGATTCGAAAGTCAATTATTGGAGAATTAATTTTACTAAAATGAATTTTGGCAATAAGTGACTATGATAAAATTCAATTATAAAATAATTGCTTTTGGATAATAGCTTTTGCAAAAGTAACACTTTAGTAACTTCTGAAATAAGTTGATTTTTAGCTTCTGGAGATCCCAAAAGTGATTATGATATTAGGGGCCAAATACCATTAAAATCACGATTGACTAAAAACAATTTCTATAATTAGGGCCAAACACTTCAAAAATCACAATGGAGGTCTAGAAGTGTTTTTAAGAGCTCCCACCGCTGAGCCAAACTCACCCTTAGTTTCAGTTTAAACATAATTGTTTATCTATTATTGCAGTCATGAGGAGTATGGTTGTACACGGTTCGATAAATTGATCGAACCAGGCCAAAACCGAATCTTTGGTTCGTATCGAATATTGAATCAATAATTAGTACAAGACTACAAGTACGATTACATATGAATTTATCAAACCAAACCGATAACCAAAATTCTAGTTCTCCCTCCATCGACCTTCATCTCTTGGCAAGAATTCCTAACTAAGGAAATATATTTTATTTCCTCTCCTTCTCCGACCCTAAAGTTTGAAAAGATAAAATTATGATTTGATTCCAAATCAATATATATGACCTTTGCAATCAAATACAATTACGAAAATAAAGTTCCCTTCTCTTATTTTTTTCTTCTTTTTTCTGCTTTGTTTTGAATACGATATGGGTATTCACTGGAGCATACAATTGTTAGTTACATCTAACTTCAATCAATGATTTTAAATGTTGAATATTCAAAAAAAAAAAAAGTTGATTTACAATTTTATCTATAATAGAGATAAAAACATGTAAATAATTAATATATATTTTTACATTAAAAAAACAATTTTAGTACTGCATGTTTTCTTTTTGTAAAAAGATGGACCCTAATATGTCGGACCGGTCTTGTGAGAGAGTAGTAAAGTAATCTGTAATCAAGACAAAGAAGCCTAAAAATGAATCCCAAAATATTCCAACAAAATAATTCACGGCGAACCACAAACCGAATTTAACAAAATCATTGTGAACATTATAAATAACAAAAAAACATGACACGAGTAAAACCAGACACAACTTGAAAATGAAACTTCAACCCAACAAGCACACAGCATTGAGGACTTCTAGTTGTATCCCATTCGCTCTTGAAAGCATAATCTAGAGCTCCCACATCTGCTGATCTGCCCATCAGTAAGAAAACAGAAAGGTAGGTATTATAACATGGATCACCGTATCATTACATTCCCATAAGTCGCAAATCATCCTCACACACATCCAACAGGACATCCTCTGATGGCTTCCGTCTAGTTCAACCATGACTGCAAGTGCCACAAGAAGAATGAAGAACAAGTAATAAGAACATTGATAAAACTCAATGGAGGTTAAGGTGGATGCAGATATAGATTTGAAGAGAACCACATTATTAATAATTGCAAATTTTAAACCTCACTGACCACGATGGAAATTCGTTTGTCTAAAAGTACGGAGTGGCACGGTCAAGCGCGAGCACTCGCGCACCGGTGCAGGCCTCCCGCCCCAACCCTGCACCAGAATTGGAGAAGTCGGTTGATTGCTAGTCAGAATCTTCATAAACTTCTCCATCATCAGAAAGATCATCATAAGCTCGGACATCCAACTGGTAACGTAAGATTCCTCCAATTCCTCCAAAACCCCGGCAAAATTGAGATCCCTCTTGTGATTTATTAGTGACAAACTCAAGTGTACAACCAAATCGCTTATACTCATTGGCAAACCATTCAAGAAGAGTAGTCTTTTCTTGGACCTCCAATTCAGCACTTGTGGCTTCATCCCGGAAATTATTTTGATCGGCTTCCTGATCCTTGTTCATGTGTTTTATGACTATTTCACCTGTGGAGCTATTCTTAAGCACATATCTGGTTATGTCCAGATTTTCCCACACAATAAGTGTCTCAATAGCACCCATTTCAAGAACTTTCAATGTGTCGTCAACACCAAAAACATACTTGCCAGTGTCCTGACTTATCTCCTCAAAGTACTTGCCTATTAGGCGCTTCTCTTGTATAAATTTCACATTAGATAGTATCTCAGCAGACAGCTCAATAGCTTGGTTGAAACCATTTTCCCCTCCATAAGAAACATCCACTACATTCAAAATCTTGGCTTGAAGACGAGGATCAAACATATCAGACTGACTCAGCTCTGTCTTGAAATCAGCTGAACCAGCAAGTATGAGTCCTGACACATTGGGTTGACTTGTTTGAGGATTGATGTACATTTGGGTAGCAAGCTCAGCAGTTTTCCTCACATAGTTGTGGCGCTTCTCCATTCGCAGACGAGCAAATCGCAATGCAGATTGTCCTCCTCTTCCATGTTTCTTAGGAAGGTCTACTGTGAATTTGTGAAGAACCTCCCTGGTATTACCACTCAATGTCCCAAAAAGGGTCCCATTACCATCCATGACAATAAAGCCAAACTTGTCATCAGATTCTAAAAGTTCGTTAAGTGCCTCAGTATGGAACTTATTGTCACAAAGATAAAGTGACGCATTTATAGGCCTGAAGGGCTCAAAGTCGATTGTTACTTTCTTTTCCTTCCCATCATCAGTCATAATGGTTCCAGTGTAAAGCACAAGTCCATTTGGCGGAACCTTATTATACAATTTCAGTCTCTGCTGAGCAGATGTAATTGCACCTAGAACAGATTGACGGTTTACTCTGCTTTTGATGTTAGAAGCAGTTCCAAATTCATCTCCAAGCATCTTGGTCACACGAGATATTTGATCACGTGGAGGCATAATAAGAGAAATCATGCTAGTACCATTGCCTCGAGCAGCTTCCAACGCCTTGATAAGCTTCTTGATTTTCCATATCTCAATGTTTTTGTCAGTTTCTTGACTATCAGACATGGTTCTCAAGTAGTAAAATTGATACTGAACAGAGTGCAAGAAAAATACAAAATTAGTACAATTGACATACTAATAGGAATGTTAAATGAGGCAAGGCAAATTATAAAAAGTATTAAATATGTAAATGCCGAACATCTAAGAAGATTTTGCGTAACAAACATTATAGGCAATAAGAATTCTGATTCAACTCATGTAGTACATGAGAACAAGGTCAACACAAAGTAGATCCAAGGGAAGAAGAATCAATGGAAATCGTTACAACTTTTTGAACAGGATTGGAAGAACTAAGTTATAAATCTAATCACTAATCATTGCCACAAAAAGTTTTCCAATTAGTTAGAAAAGTATGATAATGGCTAATTTCTTATGGATAGCAGGTTTATCACATGTTAGGCTGAGATAACCGCCCTCACCAGATGTGTAAGGTTTTTAGATAATAGTAAAACTGAAAAAAAAAACTATAGGCATCTGTTATAGTTTAGGGAGGAAAATAGTTAAGCTGATTAAATGAAAAAACAAGTTATCTTTTGCCCAATCCAAAGCCTCCCTAGAATATATAGGACATTATAATAACAGAAATTAACAAGACATTAGTAATGCAAACTAGCATCTTGACCAACATCCAGCATAAATACACCTTATCATCTCAATCACATTAAACATGTGAAACTATACAGATGCAAAATTGAGAGAGAGAAAATTAAAACAACTCCTCAGAGCATTTTTAAAACATTTGTTTCATGTAAGTCCACGAAGATACGATTTTTTCAATATACTGATATAGAAGACAATTATCAACAAGAAGGTATAAAAGCTGAATCTGAGTCAAATCTTATGCAGCATGGTATATATTTTTAATAGTATTGCACCAAAATTAGCAAATAACTGTGTTAACTATGTTGTTGCCACGATCAGAACATATATAACTAGCTTATGGTCAACCTAAATAACCCACCTAACCATCACACAAAATTAATTGCGTAGTTAACCATCATAAAGGAAACTAAACAAATTAATCACATGGAATCACATTAACAGCGTCAACTAAAATACAGCATGTCCTTCAAGGCTAATGGTTTTCAATCAGCATCCATACAGACATGGTCCCTAAGAAATAGCAGGAACCCTAAAATGAAACTCACAGTTGTAGATCTACGCATCTGATATAGAAAATTCAAATTTATAAACAATTTCTGGAAACAAAAACAAGAGTATATACAAAATCAGAAAGAAACACGATCCATCAGAAACATGAATCCATAGCTTTAACTAGAAATTTAGGGATTTACCTTTGTCGACGATTAGAGAGCGAAAAAAGGTAAAGAGGCAAAGCTTAAGCTATACGCAGCAGCCGCTAATAATTGAAGAGAAAGGAAGAAAAAGGATAAGAAGAAAACCCTAACCCGGAAATGAACCGAAATACAGTAAATAGGACCACAGAAATAGATAGACAAAATCCAACTAAGATTTTATATTGGCCTTGGAAATTTATTTACTATATTCCGAAATTAAAAACGGCTTTATGTTGCACGGATACATACAGGGAAATACGTATACAGCCCGATACAGATATGGTGATATAAATTTTTGAAATTTATTGAATACAAGGCATGGATATGGATGTAAAAATATAATTTAAATTTATGCATAAACCACTGGATCCTTCAATTTAAGCCCTAAAAGCAAAAATAATTCACTCTAACATAAACAAAAGTTATATAACTCCAAAACCAAACATAATTCATTCTTAACATAACGTATCAATGGAATGAATTCATTTTTTTGAGATTTCATTACCTAGGAGAGAGACTTGAATAAAGAGACCGAGCAGTGGTTCTAGTCGTTTATATTTAACCTTAGAGACTTTATCATTCTTACTAATTTAAATTTGACACCAAAGATTACATAAAAAAACCTATTGGCGTGTCCTGAAGCCTAACTAATGTATCCAATACATATTTATTTTAATTTTTATTTATGAATATATATCTCATGCAAATCCTACACGTATCGACATTCCTTGTATATCTAATACACTACTTTGTATTTTTTCAAAATATCCGTATGTCCCGTCTTTTTGGAGAGGAAAAGATACCAATGGGCCCAATACTGTAGTGGGCCAATGACAAGCGTTTGATTTTGATTTTTGAGGAGAAGTAAGAAGTCTAATAATATTGTCCTATTTCATTTTTTTTTATTTTGAGGGAAGTGTCCTATTTCATGAATCAGATATAATACTCTTTAAATTTTAGCAGATATTAGTTGAAGAAATTAAATCTTTGTTCTTTGTAATTAAAAATAATGGTTGAAAACTGAAATTTGATGCCGTCAAATTATTCTTCAACGTGGATGTTAGTTTTGAAAAAAATAGTTATATGTTATAAAACTTAGGAGAAAAAGGGATGAACAAAGTAATATGTAAAGGGAGATATAAGATTATGTAGTTGTTCTTGTTCTTATTCTTACAAAATGATGAATGAACTCACCTATTTATAGGAGTTCAAGATTACACATGTTATACAAAGAAGAGTGATGGGTGGCTTCATACATGTCTTACAAAGGAAAGTGATGGGTGGCTTCTCATGCATGGTGATACATGGCTATACTTAGAAGCATCCATTTGTTCTTGCCTTGCCACACTTATTCTTGCTTTGACACATATTTGTGTTATGTGTTAATTCCTTATGCAACCAAGTGCAAGAGTATTGTCTTGACATCATACAACTTGTAAATTGCAATGGCATCCATAACTTAAGTTAAATTTCATAATACTCCCCCTTGGATGCCCATTGCTTCTGGAGTATGCCTCGTTAAAACCTTGTCAAGAAAAACCCATTGGGACAAAAACTTGGACGAAGGAAAAAGAGTACATATCCATATGGGGCTTATAAGCGTGTAACACTGCCTCGTTAAAACCTTGCCAAGAAAAACCCATTGGGACAAAAACTTGGACGAAGGAAAAAGAGTACAGTGTAAGTGTCGTTAATTACACGCTCCCCCTGATGCTGACATAAGATCCACAAGTCGCCGCATTCCAATGTTGTAAACCATCTTTCTGAATGATGTAGTTGGCAATGCTTTAGTGAATAAATCAGCAAAGTTGTTACATGACTGAATCTGAAGCACGTCTATATCACCCTTTTTCTGAAGTTCATGGGTAAAGAAAAACTTTGGTGATATGTGCTTCGTTCTGTCTCCTTTGATATATCCATTTCTTATTTGAGCAATACATGCGGCATTGTCTTCATATAATGATGTTGGTATATTCTTTGTTGAAGGCAACCCACAAGATTCTTGAATATATTGAACCATTGATCTCAGCCATAAACATTCTCGACTTGCTTCATGCAATGCCAAAATTTCAGCATGATTGGAAGAAGTGGCTGCTAGAGATTGTTTAACAGATCGCCATGATATTGCTGCGCCACCACAAGTAAATACATATCCACTTTGTGATCTACCTTTGTGTGGATCAGAAAGATAACCGGCATCTGCATAACCCACTACATGTGGGTCGGAATCTCTAGAGTAAAATAAACCCAAATCAATCGTTCCACGAAGATAACGCAAAATATGTTTAACTCCATTCCAGTGTCTTCGTGTTGGTGCAGAGCTATATCTTGCCAGCAAATTAACTGAGAAAGCGATATATGGCCTTGTACAATTTGCAAGATACATCAAGGCTCCAATTGCACTTAGATAAGGTACTTCAGGACCAAGCAATTCTTCATTTTCCTCCCGAGGACGGAAATGATCTTTCTTTATATCTAAAGATCGGACAACCATGGGACTGCTCAATGGATGAGATTTGTCCATATAAAATCTCTTCATAATCTTTTCTGTATATGCCGATTGATGAATAAATATTCCAGTTGATAAATGTTCGATTTGCAGGCCGAGACAAAACTTTGTTTTCCCGAGATTTTTCATCTCAAATTCTTTCATCAAATCGTTTGCAGTCTTTGTGAGCTCTTCAGGAGTTCCCACAAGATTTAAGTCGTCCACGTATACCGCAATAATGGAAAATCCATTCTCAAATCTTTTAATGAAAACACATGGACAAATTGGATTATTAACAAATCCTTCCTTTACGAGATAATCACTGAGCCGATTATACCACATCCGTCCAGACTGTTTTAATCCGTACAAGGATCGTTGCAATTTAATTGAATACAATCCATGAGACCTTTGATTATGAGATCCTTCAGGGATTTTGAATCCTTCAGGGATTTTCATATATATATCACTATCAAGTGATCCATATAAATATGCGGTAACCACATCCATGAGACGCATGTCCAGTCTTTCAGAGACTGCAAAGCTAATCAAATACCGCAACGTGATTACATCAATCACAGGGGAATATCAATTCCAGGTCTTTGTGAGAATCCTTGTGCAACAAGTCGTGCCTTGTATCTCACAATCTCATTTTTCTCATTCCGTTTTCGTACAAATACCCATTTGTACCCGACCGGTTGCACGTTTTCGGGCGTGCGAACTATCGGTCCAAAAACTTAACGATTTTCTAGCGAGTTAAGCTCAGCTTGAATTGCATCTTTCCATTTTGGCCAATCATTTCTATGTCGACATTCATCAACAGATATCGGTTCGGGATCTTCGAGATCCTTATTTATAATATCTAGTGCGACCCCATATGCAAAAACATTGTCTACAATTACTTTCTTTCTATCCCAGTTTTCTCGGGTATTTAAATAATTCAAAGAGATCTCTTCAAATATCGCCTCTTCAGGAGTATCAATTTCATTTGCCTCTTCCGGGGCATTTCTTAATTCAGACTGATCAGTTATTTTTTCTATAGCGCTTTGTGTTGAAACAGTTTCCTCTCCAGGAGGAATACATACTTCTGGTATCTTTTTCCTTCGAGGATTCTTGTCTTTCGCACCAACCGGGCGTCCACGTTTCGTTCGTGGTTTTTCAGATTGTCCTGCAGGGACATGTCCTTCAGGGACGTCAATCCGTGCTGGTGCATTAACAACCGGTATATAAGATTTTGTTATTTTCTTTGTATCAACAAATACATCCGGCAATTGATTTGCAACATTTTGTAAATGTATAATCTTTCTTACTTCTTGCTCACAGTTATTTGTACGTGGGTCATAATGAGACAAAGATGGCACATTCCATTCTATTTCAAGCCGTTCTTCAGGAACATGCTTCTTATCTCCCCCTAACGGCGGGAAAACTGTCTCATTAAAAATACTATCAGCATATCTTGCTTTAAACATATCACCCGTCAGGGGTTCAAGATATCTGATAATAGACGGGGAATCAAAACCAATGTAGATCCCAAGTCGTCTCTGTGGACCCATTTTTGTTCGTTGTGGCGGTGATATTGGAACATATACCGCACATCCGAAAATTCTCAAATGAGAAATATCAGGCTGCTGGCCTGTCACAAGCTGCAATGGCGAATACGCCTCGAATGAACTTGGTCTAATCCGGACCAATGAAGCAGCATGTAATATTGCATGTCCCCAAACAGAGGTGGGTAAATTTGACCTCAAAAGTAAAGGTCTAGCAATTAATTGCAACCTCTTTATAAATGACTCAGCTAGGCCATTTTGGGTATGAACATGTGCAACAGAATGTTCAACATCAATTCCAATTGACATGCAATAATCATCAAATGCCTGAGATGTAAACTCACCGGCATTATCAAGACGGATTGTCTTTATCGAATAATCAGGGAATTGTGCCCTCAATTTTATAATTTGAGCAAGAAGCTTAGCAAAAGCCATTGTACGCGTTGACAGTAGGTATACATGAGACCATCTTGAAGATGCGTCTATTAGGACCATAAAATAACAAAAAGGTCCGCAAGGTGGATCTACAGGCCCACATATATCTCCATGAATTCGTTGTAAAAACATTGGGGATTCAACACCAATCTTCATAGGAGACGGTCTGATGATTAATTTCCCCTGTGAGCATGCCACACACACATTTTCTTGCGGCAAAAGAATCTTCTGGTTCTTTAAAGGATGCCCGCTTGAATTCTTTATTATTCGACGCATCATAATTGCTCCCGGGTGGCCAAGTCGGTCATGCCAAAGCGAGAAAAGTTTTGAATCATTGAACTTCCGGTTCAATACAGCATTTGATTCAAAAATTCTTATGGTCGCATAATATAAACCCGATGAGAAAACTGGGAGTTTTTCATTTATATGCTTCTGGCATGAAATCATGGATGTGATACAAAGATATTCCATATTCCCCTCATTCATGGTCTCAATATGAAATCCATTCAAACGTATATCTTTGAAACTTAACAAGTTTCTTTTGGATTTCGGAGAGTACAACGCCTCTTTTATTAAAATATTTGTACCACCGGGCAACATCATATTGGCTCTTCCGGAGCCTTCAATTAATGTTGTAGTACCACAAATTGTACTAACATTAGCCTTTGATAATTTCAAATTCGAGAAATACTTCTTATCTTGAAGAATCGTGTGTGTGGTTCCACTGTCAACCAAACAAATATCTCCATTGTTCATGCTCACATCAATGTTATTTTTCATTTTTCTATAACATAAAGATAATGAGATATAAGTTGGAAAACATGCATTTTATACATTGGTCAAAATTTGTATATATATATATATATATATATATATATATATACTTATATTAAAAAAAATATTAAGATACATAATACAAAATGACAAGTTGGTGCAGTCCTTTTATTAGGACCACCTCGGTTCCTTCCAGAGCCGCCACTATAACCACGGCCGCGTCCACGACCACGACCACGACCACGATAGTTTCCATAATTACTTGCATTCACTTCTGGGAATGAAGCATTTGCATTTACTTCTGGAAATGCTTGGGAACCGGTGGGGTGGGAGTTGTGATTTTTCATCAACAATTCATTATTTTGTTCAGCCACAAGAAGGCATGAAATTAATTGAGAGTATTTCTTAAAATTCCTCTCACGATATTGCTGCTGCAGGAGCATATTAGAGGCATGAAAAATAGTATATGTTTTCTCTAACATATCTTCATCAGTGATATTATCTCCGCACAATCTCAATTGAGATACAATTTTGAACATTGCGGAGTTATACTCATTCACTGTTTTAAAATCTTGCAGTCGCAGGTGCATCCACTCATATCGAGCTTTTGGGAGTATCACACTCTTTTGGTGATCATATCTTTCCTCCAAGCTCTCCCATAGGGCAGCGGGATCTTTCATCCCAAGATATTCAGATTTAAGCCCTTCATGGATGTGATGGCGAATGAAAATCATAGCCTTTGCCTTTTCTTGTTCGGTTGCCGCATTTCCCTTTTTGATAGTATTTCCGAGGTTCATTGCACTCAAATGAATGCCAACATCAAGAACCCATGTCAAATAATTCTTTCCGAAAATGTCAAGGGCAGCGAACTCGAGCTTGGTAATATTTGCCATTTTTCTATGGCATAAATATAGTAGGCTCAAGCCGAAAATATACTCAAAACTTCGGGTTTGAGTTTTTCGCCTAGACTTTCTTTCAAGTCTTAAAATTTTCGAAGCTTTCTTTCAAGCTTAAACTTTAAAGCTTTATTTCAAGCTCAAAACTTATTAGGCTTTCTTTCAAGCCGAAAACAATTTGTTCATATTCGAATTTCAAGTTATTTATACTACGTATAATAAAATATGCATATTAATTCGAATTTCAAGTTATTTATACTACGTATAATAAAGTATGCATATTACTTGTTTGTCGATTTTAATCCTTTCGAATAGAGGCAATTGCTACTTTCCTCAACCCCTTTTTTTTTTTGTCAACTTCTGATGGATGCCGTGTCACCTACAAACGTTGTAAGGACGATCCGAACGGTCAGAATGAAGAGGCTGGTGTGAGGAACCTTCGATTAAAATTTGAGGATGATCCAACGGTGGAAATGGTCGGAATGAGTGAAAAACAGAAGCTATTTTGTGCAAATCCGAAAATCTGCCTTTCAAAGTGTTTGCCTCATTTCTTTCTTGTTTGTGTGATATATATTAGTGGTCAAGCTAAACTTCGGGAAATCGAGTTATGGAGCAAATTCGTGCTGATAACGTGTTATAAAACTTAGGAGAAAAAGGGATGAACAAAGTAATATGTAAAGGGAGATATAAGATTATGTAGTTGTTCTTGTTCTTATTCTTACAAAATGATGAATGAACTCACCTATTTATAGGAGTTCAAGATTACACATGTTATACAAAGAAGAGTGATGGGTGGCTTCATACATGTCTTACAAAGGAAAGTGATGGGTGGCTTCTCATGCATGGTGATACATGGCTATACTTAGAAGCATCCATTTGTTCTTGCCTTGCCACACTTATTCTTGCTTTGACACATATTTGTGTTATGTGTTAATTCCTTATGCAACCAAGTGCAAGAGTATTGTCTTGACATCATACAACTTGTAAATTGCAATGGCATCCATAACTTAAGTTAAATTTCATAATATTATATTTAATGAAAAAAAAGTGACATCCAAAAAATATAGGACGGATGAAATCATTGCCTATTTGGTTGGGTTTTGGCCCGGTCTTGCAAAACTGAGCCAGAATTCTTTCAAATGGAGTTTGACAAAACTCATGAAACTCATAAAAAAACTATTCAGAAACCCACATCAAAATTCTTGAACCTATAAAAAATTGATTTGACATATATCACCTATTTTAGCCCTCAAACTCTATAAAAAAACATTGATTTGATAATATCACCTACTTTTTTGAAACCATCCAAACAATCTTTTTGAAACCGAGACCCGCGAAACCAAGTTAAAACCCTTCCAAATAGGTCCTGAACTATTGTTCGTGTATTTTAGACAATGTGAAAAAGATAAAAACAATACTACCTCCGTCCCATAATTTTTTTATCCATTGGTATAGTTGACCAATCAGCCTGATCAAATTTTAAAAAATTAATATAAATAATCTAATTGGTTTATTTTTAACAATAAAGTGATAATATTATACAACAAAATATATTGTTATTTGAAAGCTCTAAAACTCAGTAAATATAAAATATTCAACTTGATAAGTCGCTCAAAAAATTAAAAAAAATTGACTTCACACTGTCATTAATGAAGTAAAAAATTGGGACGGAGGGAGTTGTAAATTTATACTATTCCAAAATTTGGTAATAACTTAAAATAAGGGTGTACACGTAGCACGTGAATTATGTAAGTATTTGTCAACTTAATCATTTATTTAATTCTACTAAGTTTTCATTCTACATAACATCCATTGAGTTTGGCCTAGCCATTAGGACTGTCATAAACGCTTTTGTGTCATCTCTATTGTGATGTTAAGAACGCTTGACACCCTTAATAGTAATCATTTTTAGTCAACGGTGAGTTTGTATGTGTTTGACCTCACAATATATATCATACTAACTTTTAAAATTTCCAAACACAGAAAATCATGTTTTCAGAGGCAAATAATGTGCAGCTTTTGTTAAAAAAAACAATCATTCTATAATTATTTTTTATTATAATCAATTGTTATAAAAAAATTATAACAAAATTAATTATTGTAGAACTATTTTTTCAATCACTATACAAAGCTCAACATTAACAATAAGATTTAGTCATTTGTTATTAATAATTATCTTTGGACTTCAAAAAAAAAAAGTTATGCAATGAGTGTTCCTCTCTTTCTTTCTTTTTATTTTTTTTTGGCTTTTTTAACGAGTTCTTTTAGATACATAAGATTCTTTTAGATAAAACCAATTTTTCGTGCACCTTCTATTTAAGTTTGTAGGTCACAAGAACCAGAATGTGTAGTACCTTATTTAAAGTAAAAGAACAAGAAAACATATATGAACTCAAACAATAAATTGAAAGTAAACTCCGAAAAGCTGATGTTTCATTCAAAGTAAAAATAGATTAACATTTTGTAGTTTAGAAAATATATTTTTAATCTTCCACACGGCCCAATATATCCAGTTAGACCACTCATAGGAAATGGAAATTGATGATGGTCTCCTTTCTCTCTTCCTTCTTTCTTTCATATGAGGAAAAATAATTTTCATATTCGACACTGGACCCATATATATATATATATATATATATACACTTGACAATTGTTACTTCTTCCAAATTTTAGTTACAGTTAAAGTAATGTAATTTAACATCACCAACAAAGCACACAACTAGACACTCTAGCTAGTTGGTCTATTTATAACCTCCGATACATAATCATAAAATTTCAGTCATTTAAGACTGAAAAAGGACACACAGAACTTCATAATTTCAATTAATTGTTTTTAGTCATGAGTCTAATTTTGAAATTGATAATCATTTGTATAAAAGAAGTTTAACATCAACTTTTATTTGAACTTGTAGAAAAGCAAGATCCAACTTTTTTAGTACAATATTATTTTATTATAGAAGTAGTTATTAATAAATTGATGAGTTAATTTTAAATGACTGGAGTACATCGCGTATATTTATTTTTTGATAATTCGATAGCGTCATTGTTCTTACGACAAGAATGTCAAAAACAATACAATAAGATGGAAAAATATTTCTTTCACGAATTTAACTTATGATTTATAGTATACGTTGCGATACCTTCTTATTTTCAAGGATAATTTACAACGGTGCCCTGATCACAAACTTGGTAAAATCACCAAAACTTAGAGGTATCTCCTCAAGGACGCATGAGATATAAGGCTGAAGCACATAAAGGGTGAATTAAATAATTGTGCGGATCTACTAGTCCAAAGGGGTTACAGTTTACTCAAAATCACGAATGGAAAGGTAAGTTGAGATTCAATTCTCACTTTTATGGCTGCATTTTTAAAGAAATATTCGAGTCAGTCTTAATGTTCCGTTTCAAGTAAAAGAAAAATAAAAAATCAAACTATACAATATGAGAATTAAAAAACAATATTGTACCGTATCTACTATATAGTAATATTTATGCTAATAATGCCATAATGGTATTAAATAATAGATACTTTTTAGAGTTAATCCCACTTTCCCCCCTCAACTTACAATAGAATCCCACTTTCCCCCCTCAACTTAAAACTTTTCCACATTCCACCCTCAACTTACTTAATTGATGACACTGTCCCCCCTAAACAAAGTTTCTGGCAATTTTCTCACCGGAAGTCAAGAGCACGTGAATTCCACGTGACTCTCTCGGGGGTAGTATAGTCAACTCATCTCAGAGGTAATATTACAAAAAGCTAAATTTCACATAGAAAATAATTATCACACATATAATGCCTACACAACTCATCGATTCAATAAAACTATTCACTTATATTATAATAGATAAATTTCCATAATAATAATAAAATATTAGGTAGAATAATTATCATAGTATTGATAACTTTCTTCCAGTGGGATGTTGTAGTTTTCCTCCCTCAATTTCCAGGCCATAGCTTTTGAACGTGTTTAAGAAAAAGAGATTTTGGTATGGGGTAGGGTTTTAATTTGATAGAGACTCTAATTCTTTTGCCCTAGTTGATATATAATTTTGAAAAATAAAAACAAGCTTAATTTGTTATTTTGGCGGAAAGCTGATTAAAGTGATTGAGTAGACTATATTACCCCTAAGAGAGTCACGTGGAATTCACGTGCCTTGACTTCCGATGAGAAAATTCCCGAAAACTTTGTTTAGGGGGGACAGTGTCATCAATTAAGCAAGTTGAGGGTGGACCGTGGAAAAGTTTCAAGTTGAGGGGGGAAAATGGGATTCTATTGTAAGTTCAGGGGGGAAAGTGGGATTAACTCTACTTTTTACTTCAAATGACAAAAAATAAAAAATGTCACTTTCCTTCCATCACTTATAATCATTCGATTCCACCTCTTAACCTAACTATTTCCATGCTTAGGAAAAAGAAATCCAGTCCATATGAACAAATTAAGTCACTATTTTCAACTTTCTTAACCTAACTATTTCCATGCTTAGGAAAAAGAAATCCAGTCCATATGAACCAATTAAGTCACTATTTTCAACTAGGGCTATCAATGGGGCGGATTTAAATCCGGAACCGGTCCGATTTATTAGGATATTTGTTCGAGTAGAGATTTGATGGACCGAATATGAATCTAAGCTGACCTGATCCACTAAAGATACGCTTCCGATTAATATATAATATAATACTATATACATTTAACTTACATGTTTCATAAAATTATTTCTAATGTTCACTTCTTTTTTGATATTTTATTATGTTGACTTGGAATTATAATTGATAGCTACAAGTGAAAAAGAAAGGTATTTTATTTAACTTTAAAACAACATATCATATTGTTTGATTTATACTTAAAAAAGAAGAAGGAAAAAGACTACTACTATTAATTATAGTTATGGTTAAACTATGTTATTATGGTAAATTAAACATGTTCATGTACCAAGTTGGTATTACCAACAATCTAACCTCCATTCAATTATAAGTAGTAGTGTTTAGTATTTTATGTAGAACTTGTAAACTTTGTATTATGATCCTACAAATTATTTGCAATGATTTTTTTTTTGGTTTCCCAAGGGTTTTAATCCCTTTCGAGGCGAGTTCCTCTTTGGCTTGTATAATTTTTTTGGATTAAGTAATTCAGATTTTTTTTTTTTATCTTTTTAAGTAAAAATATGCAAAAAATTATATTTTATTCGGATTCGAAACTTTGTGCCGGATATCGAATTTTTTTCGAATTCAGATTCGGTAGCACTTTTGAAAATCCGTTAGGATCTTGGGTCGGATCGAGATACACTTTTTGTTTTTCGAATCCGGATCCGCTCTAAGTCCGCCCCATTGACAACCAGGGCCGGCCCTTCCACTAGGCAACTCAGGCGGTTGCCTAGGGCCCCGAGGATAGAAGGGCCCCCAATTTTTTTGGTACATGATGTATATTTTTTATTTTTTTGTAATTTAATAATTGAAATGTGATTTATTTTTCATACATGGTTATATGATATGTAAGGACTTAGGAATTTAGTGAACAAAATAGATTATGTATTATTCAAAATGGTTAATTTTATTTTCGAGTTTGAGATTGTATTTAATTAAATAAGACGAGCTCAAAAGACCTTTAATCGAGTCTAACATAATTCAAGCCCGAGTAACTTTACATATATTTATATTTAGTTTATCGAATTGATCTCGAATAAAGTTTCTAAGACTATTAAAGTTCAAGTTTGATATGTATAATAAATGTAATCCAAACCACCTTTTATTGACCAAACTTAAATCAAATATAAAGTGATTTGGTTTAATTTTATTAGATTTTGAATTGTTTATCCATTTTGACGTTGCTTATGTCAGCCACATTTTGTAGTAATGTTACACGCGTATAAAAAAATTATTATGATACATTCTAACTATATTTTATTGATTTTTTACAAGAAAAATTCATTTTCTATTAATGTGCATTTGTTATACTCCTATAATTATATTTATCACATTTATGATATTTGTTTGCTGAAAGAAGATTTTAAAAATTAAGAATTAATAAAAACATATTTACGACTAACTATATAAAGAAATTAAGAGTATTTGTTATTTTATCTATATAGAAAGGACAGTTGGTAAAAAATAAAATGTATATTAATCAATACTTTTGCATTTTAAAAAAATATAAGAAAAAAATATTTACTACACAATTTACTTATAATATAGGGCCTAAAATTTAACTTTCGCCTAGGGTCCCAAAATGTCTAGGGCCGGCCCTGTTGACAACCTCATTTTCAACACATATCTTCCAATTATTTCTATAATATTAGCAAATAACATGGTGAAGTAAATATTTTGGGTATGATTGATTTATACCTTCATTAGAATCTGCGGTTACAATTCAAATTATTGCTTTTAATAGAGTATTGGCATATTTTTGGTTGTTCAAGTCTTTGACAATTCCACCTAATTTATTGCAATGCTAAAATTAATGCCTCAAGACATGCTGACACGCCCCTATGTTTTTGCCAAACATTCGACAATTATTACGCCAAAAGTCCAAAGTTTAAACCCTCGTCCATTTTTTTGAGAAATAAATAATTTAGAATTAAAATATTAAATTATCTTGCGATTTTATTCCAAATTCCATAGACATTCTCATTTTGCAGCTCCATCAACGCCCCTCTCACGTCTTTCACAAACATACATTTTTTAGCTATAAATACACGACTCTCAACAATTATTTGACTAACAAAATTTGGGTATTCCTTTTCTCTTTGTGGGGAAAAGAAAAGGAAATTGAAAAAGTGGAAAGAATTATGAAGAACAAGAACAATGGGAAAGTTTCTGCTAAATGGATTCCCATTTTCTCCATTTGTTTCTTCTTTCTTGGGGTGGTTTTCACCAACAAGTATGTTTATTTGAAAAGCTTCAATTTTTTTTTAAGTTGTTGGGATTTTATTATGTATATTATTTAACCAACTGATCTGGGTTTTGCAGATTGTGGAGTCCTACGGAATCCAACAATCAGCTCATAACTAAGCAAAGAAGGGACCAAGAGTTGCAGATCGTCTCTGAAGACTGCAATACTGATAAAAAGGTTAATCTTTATGATTCAATGTTGAATTAAAGTCTTAAAAACAATTTTTTGGAGTTTTCTTTCTATTTTTTTTGGTTGATAGAGTTGTATGAGCAATTTACTCATTCTAGTTCCTCTGTTTTTGCTTTGTTCAAAGATAATATACTATATTTTTTATGGGTATTAGTTTTATTGGTCTTTAGTTTATGGGTACATTTTTGTGGGTATCAGTTTTTATGGATACATTTTTGTGATAAAGTTGTATGAGCAATTTCTGGTAGAGTTCTATGAGCAATTACTGATTCTAGTTCTTTAAATGTTTTTATGGGTAATAGTTTTTTATGGTTACATTTTTGTTAATTCAGTCTTTAATTGTTGTTTCAATAGAAACCAGGAGATCAGGACAAGGATGTAATGAAGGAGGTATACAAAACCCATGAAGCAATTCAGTGAGTCCATTATTTCCTAACTTATTTTAATAGTAATTCTAATTGCAAGTGATGTTTAAATTTTATTTGGATGTTATTTTAGATCACTAGACAAGTCAATCTCAATGCTCCAAATGGAGTTATCTGCATCCAGAAGTGTTCATGAGAAAAAAAAAATCGATGGCCCCTCAGTAAATTCCGACGAGGGGGCACCTCCAAGGAAGAAGGCATTTATGGTGATTGGTATAAATACGGCTTTTAGTAGTAGGAAGAGACGTGATTCTGTCCGTGAAACTTGGATGCCTCAAGGTAGTCCATATTTTATTTACTATCTCAATTGTAGTATATTCCTGTTCTACTAATGAAAGTGTTACAATTTGTTTAATTTTCTCAGGGGAAAAACTTCGTAAATTAGAGCAAGAAAAGGGAATTGTTGTGAGATTTATGATCGGACATAGGTAAATTGGTCATTTATATTTTTATTGTCATCTATTTTATTTCTTATGCATATTTCACTAAACATATTTCTTGATTTATTCAGCGCAACATCTAACAGCATATTGGATAGAGCTCTTGACTCTGAAGAAGCTCAACACAATGACTTTCTTAGGCTGGTAAAAAGAATTAAGTCCAATTCCGTATTTTTTAACTAGAAAAATCTACATGAGCTTTAAACTCTTGTAATATGTAATAATCTAGGAGCACGTTGAAGGATATCATGAATTATCAGCAAAAACAAAAATATTCTTTTCCACTGCTGTTGCAAAGTGGGATGCTGATTTTTATGTCAAGGTTGATGATGATGTCCATGTCAATTTGGGTAATTATTTCTCTTCTATCTCACTCGGTGGTTGTTAAAGAATTTAGCTACTATTGAACTGCATTAACAGAGGCTTTTTTTTTTGGGTTCTTAAAGGTACATTGGCCGCAACTCTTGCACGTCATCGATCTAAACCAAGAATTTACATTGGTTGTATGAAATCTGGACCAGTTCTTGCTCAAAAGTAATACATATACTTTCCAGCATTTTGTTGTGTAATTTTTATAAATCTATGTTACATAGTATTTAATAAGCAAATTTGTTGTGTAGGAATGTTAAATACCATGAACCAGAATACTGGAAATTTGGTGAAGAAGGAAATAAGTATTTTCGGCATGCAACTGGGCAGATTTATGCTATTTCCAAGGACTTAGCCACCTATATTTCAATCAACCAGTAAGGATTGCCTACTTTTGGTTAAGTTTTGTTTCCACTAGTAAAAATCTTGAATCATGATTGTTGAGTAATTTTTCGTTTATTTTCTTTTAATCCGGGGATCATAATTGCAATTTGTAGGCCAATATTGCACAAGTATGCTAATGAAGATGTGTCACTTGGTGCCTGGTTTATTGGTCTTGAAGTCGAGCACATTGATGACCGCAATATGTGCTGTGGTACTCCACCAGGTCTGGTTCAAAAGAAAGTGACCCGCCCATATTTGATCCAACTCATTTTTTTTTCCCGATCAATAATTTTCATTTTTTTAATTGTTTGCAGATTGTGAATGGAAGGGACAAGCAGGGAATGTATGTATAGCCTCGTTCGACTGGAGTTGCAGTGGGATCTGCAAATCGGTAGAGAAGATGAAATTTGTACATGAACAATGCGGTGAAGGAGAAGAGGCTCTTTGGAATGCTTTATTATAAAACCCGTCTTCAGATTTCAGGCTTGAACCCTCCAATTCTTTCAGATGGATCTATGTACAGGTGCTATGGGTCGGGTTTAGTATACCTTATCCGGGAGGGTTCGATTTGTTTAGATGGACGAGGTTTATGAGATTTTTGGAGCTGATTATTGATTGTAGAGTCTAGTCTAGTTACATTTTGTTGATCAAATTATTTGAAGTGGAAGTAATGTAGTTTGTTTAGTCCAATGTCCATCTTTTTCTTGATCTACTTTGTTTGCTTTAATGACCATTTCAAAGTTTGTTTGAATTGATGTACTTTACAGTTTTAGCTTGCGAAATAGTTCTGAATTTGGTTCAAATTCCAATTCTTGGCCTTTAAATTGATAAATCTATATTTGCTTATATCAGATCATATTTGACCTATGAAATTTGGAAGCCATGTAACACATTTGTTGAATGTCAATTAAGTTCTTGAAACCATGATGCAAATGTATTTGCATATACTCTTTTAGCTGTGATGATTGATCATTGTTTTAAGAGTCTTCAAATCTGACTTACGGAATTTTTTTTGGTTGGGCTTGATTTCAATTTAGTCTTAAAATCTGGCTTCGGAATGTTTGGTAAAAATTTTGAAACTCAGATTGGTGACAAAATTTTATCATTTCAATAGTTTTCACTGTAATATTGAGATAATAAAATAATAATGAGTGAGTTTGAAATGAGATATAATAAAAGCATGAATATTTTTTAACTTTTTTGTGCACACTAAAATATCCTTATTTAAATTGTAAAGTGATATTTAATTAAATGGTAAATATAATATCTATCTCTACTTCTCTACTATTATAAAAACATGAATATTTCTTGACTTTTTTGTACAGAATAAAATACCCCTATTTAAATTGTAAAGTGATATTTAATTAAATGGTAAATATATAAAAGACTAAAAGTAATTAAAGACGTATAATTAGACATGAAGTCTTAATATATTTATCCCCTACATAAACTTCTAAAATTTATAAATTCTCTCTTACATCAATTTTTGTAATTTTAATCTTCTTCTAACGAACCATAGAAAACATTATTATTTTAAATAGCCCCTAAAATATATATAAATATATTATATTTTAGCATCAATATTTATTTAAGTAAGAAAATGTTAATTTAAGGATTTAGTACCACGTAAGTCATAAAAACTCTAAAATATAAAAATTTAAAATGAAATTCTCTTAAATATCATTATTTACAAAAAAAATTAGAATTGGATCGCATCTTATTATAAAAAAATAAACAATACTTATGACTGAGCTAATAACATAATTTTACTTTGGCTAGAATAGAAAAATAGAAAGATATTCAATAAATTCCCCTATATTACACAAATGTTTTTCATGCTCACTCTCAATTTCGACAAGTGAGTTATACTCTCCAGCTGAACGGATAAATGAGGTAAATTATTACTTTAAATTTTTTATAGAAGGGTAAAGTGCTATTTTTTCAATTATATGAGGTAAATTGAATACTATGCATATGCATGAGAAGATGATAAATTGACATCAGCTCTCCGGAAAAACAAAAAGAGAATTATAAAACAGAAGAATCTTAAAATTCTTAAACCACCTCTTTGGCTCCATCCGATCGGGCAACTCTAATTTCCCAATCATAATCATATCTGACCGAGTAATATGTATTTGGGTGAATTTCTATCGGTATTCGGACCCGGCATTTCCGGTGCGGTTTTCTGCATAGGGTGGTGGTTTTGGGTTGACGCCGTTGTTTGCAGCTCAGTGATAATCCCATTCGTCCATTATCTCCCAGGTATTTGTATTAACTCTTACCCATAAAAAAAATTGGTATTTTGGAATTAATTTTAACCTAATTTTTGTGTTAAAGGAATTGCAGGCGTTCTTCAATGTGTGTTTGTACTAATCAGGTAAATTTCTTGTTTTCTTTCAATACCCTTAACCTATCCCTTTTTTTGTATTATTCTCTCCTCTAGAAGAGGGCAAGGTTTACTTTGCTTTTTAGTTCAACGCTTGGAAATTTATGTTAGTTTTGCCTTCCACTGAGATCTAAATTCGGTAGAGATGACTCAGATAATGTTAAATCTTCCACCCTCAGTATACATATATAGATCATTTATGCTACTACAATCATTATCTTGGATTCTTTATGCAGTGGCCTGATCTATTGGATTCCTCGTTCTGAATAACCTGAAATACACATTCAGTCTCATGTTGGTTAGCTGAGATTATTCTTGTCATTCAAGCATTAGCAGTCTCTTAAGTAGGTGTGAATTTCTTCTTTAAAAGAAGGATTAGTTCAAATTGTACATTACTAACATCTCCATTTGTTATTAATTTATTGCAGAACAAATTAATACAAGGAATTCATATTTGTTGATAGGAGGTAAGTTTTTTTGCGGCAAGTTATGAAATTAATACATAAAACACCAACAAACACTAGTACAATAAATCATATTGTCCACTAATGGCCATGGGAGCAATTGAACATGATATGCTTGGCCATGTTCCGATTGCACTCACAGCATTTAAGCACACCAATGGTCTCCTCGAAGTTGCTCGGTAGAACGACTCTAGTCGAATAAATATCAATTTCTTTATTTTTGTCAAAGTACTCCTTAAATGCAGTGTCAAAGTACTCCTTAAATGCAGTATCAAACCCTTTATTTGTGTTTTCCTTCCATTCATCACAATACTTATCCATGGTAACAAGTACTGGATCTCCATGTCCAATTACAACAAGTTCTGCCCCTTTAAACAGGGCAGCCCAGCTCCCATTCTGGTCATAACTCAGCAGCTTCATTAGTCCCTGTAGAATTGGATCTTCTCCTACATTAGTATTACCTTTCCCTTTAATCTTTGAACGTTCCATATGCTCAAGTCGGTTCCAGAAAAACAATATATCAATTTCTGCCAAGAAATGACCGACCTCATTATCCTTCATCTTCATCCAGTTCAATATCCTTGTGGCTCGCTCCTTCCGGTTGCTCATTCCTACGTAGAGTATCTCTAATGGGATCATCGCTTTTTGCTTTACGTTTTTGGTGGTATTGACAAATTTGTTTATCCATTCCACCTCGTCTCCTCCATAAACGATGATATACTTTTCATCTTTCACCTGAGTTCCCAATAAATATAAAAATAGTATCAGAAAATTTATCAAGATTTTTCGTACCTTTCTTCAATAGACATGATTAAGGTGGTAATATTCAAACAAGTCATCTTATCAGTAACTTCCTCCTTTAGTGCATGTGTTCCTTTTCCTCTTGCCCTTATTGCTTCTTAGCGTGACAAATGACATTCTATTTTTTTCCTAATTAATTTTACGTACAAAACTACAAATGCAAGAAAATGGAAACAAAAAATAGTGACACGTGTATATGACGTGGGGTAATAAATTTGGTTACTTTTGACAACACATAATTGAGATGAAATTTTAAAGTTACAAATTTTTTCATAAATTTGAAAAATGATGCATTGTCATTGTAAGTTTTGTGTTGCGCCACGCCATCCGTTTAGCGAATGTACAATATAGTTTTTACCTAAGGGCAAGGGCATCATGAAAAAGCTAGTGTATGTTATCATTTAATTTGGGTCATGTATTGTACATTACAATCTAGTAGTTAATTAGGAATAATCAATTCAGACATAGGAAAGCTTTATAAAATATGAATATAAGAAGAAATAGCTTACCCAATTCTCTATATCTGCGCAAGGGCCATTAATAACTATAAGGTCAAGCCTCAAGTTTTCATTCTTCCAAAGAGCTTCCTCTGTGGTTTTGGAAAAAGGAAACGCACGATCTCCCCATGTCCACATCATATCAAATGCATTATCGTTCACCACATTTCCATTCGGATCCAGCACAACAAGAATTGGTTCATCATGGTAACGAAATTTCTTCTTTACTAACTCTAGGACGTTGGGATCAACCTTTTGAGGGTGTTTCACCGAGTACCACTGCATCGTAGTCCTATTGCTTCTGAATGTTGATTCTGTATCATGTGAATTGTCCCAAATGGGGAACCAAACAACTTCATATCGATTCTCTGTTGCTGCTCCACTACTCCTGGATCCGCCATAAATGTCACTAAGAAAAAGTTTATCCGGGTTTTGAGCAATGTCTACTTTTGATATCAGCAATAACACAGTCTTCTTGCTAAGGACGTCAAGAGGAACCTGGAATTATTAATTCATCACGAACGATTTCTTAGAGTCCTCTTTTTTAGAAGCATATATATCATATATAAGTGTGAATTTATCAAACCTCCATTGCCTTATTAGAATCATCATACAGAGGGGGCTCATCTCCTTGTGCAGGTATTAAAACTTTTAGAACCTCCAAGTTGTTTTCATGATCCCGTTCAATCATCTTGGCCAACTCATTATAAGCTTCCTTCTTTTTTTCCTCCTCTGCATACAAAAAAGGTAAATTTAGAAACTTTTGCCTGAAATTTCTTCAACTACTACTTCATAACGGAAAACCAACCAACCAACCAATTATGTTGCTCCAAAGTTTTATCTGACTCTGGATATCTGTTTCCATGACGTCAATCTGTCTTCTCAATACATAAAGTTCCCAAAACGTTGGTCCCCTTAATTTGAGCAAGAAGAAGAAGATTTGAGTATTTTATTTATTAATTAGATTGAGAACAATTAAATGAAAAGAAGAAGTTACCCACCCAAGTCCAGGGTTAGTTTTAGAAGCAACAAAACGTGTACATGTAATGGCACCTCCGATGATCCAATAACCGGCTAAATTGCGAATGTTAGAGGCTCTTCGATATTCCTCTTCTCGTGAAGAAGACTGAGTCAGGAGCTGAGTCAATTTAACAAAGCTCTTAAACAGAGTTAACAAAGACGTGATGTAACTATTAATATCTTCAAGACGTTGTTTCAATTTGTTTTTGCGATATTCTGTCATTCCTTTAAGTCTTGACATAGCTGGGGGGAGTTCATCTGATAAATAACCTTTAGCAAGGCGAGAAAACTCGCCATATTTCAAAGCAGCACCAGCTAAAGATAACGCCAGCTTCACCTCCCATGAAAGGCTGGACATCTTTTTCAAAACCAACATTGTTTTTGAATGCACATCATCATCATTTGAATGTACTTTCTGATACAAGAAATACAACAATCCTCAAAATCAAAATGTGAAATATACTTGGGACATATTAAATAATATTATTAACTTATAACTAAAGAGCGACGAGCTCTTCCATTACCTCGAAGAAGGGTGTGTATGTGTTGATTTTAGTAGCAATGTCATCGGACAATTTAGAATCACCATCCTTTTCAGATTCTTCTTCTTTTCTTGCTTCGGCATTCTACATCATAACCAGACCAGACAACAACAACAACAACAAACATCGGAAAAAGTAGGATTAATTTCTTAAGATAAGCAAGTGAAACAAGTTATTGCTAGCATTTGAAGTATCTAAAAATTACAGACATACCTGTGGCTGAACGAGAAGCTTCACCTGGGAAAGAAAAACAGATTGAGAAAGAAACGTAAAAAAAGAGGAAGAATATATATATATATATATATATATCTTTCTTTTTAGCTCAAAATATTAAATATATAGAAGTACTAGTTTTTTATACAACACGAGTGTTTTTCTATTAATTATGTATCATTTCACAAGAAACTGGATAGAGTGGTCTCATTGCTACATTCCTATTAACAAGATGAGAAATATGCTAATTGATACAACACGTGTGTTTTTCTATGGGCATGTTTGTTTCACATTTGGGAGAGTAAGTTGTGAAATAATCTCGACTTGTTTGTTTGAATTTTGGGAGAATGGTTTGGGAAATAAGGTGAGTATAGTTTTTTTTTTTTTGAAGAGTTTAAGTTGTAGGTGTAAGATGTAAGATGTGTAAGGTTTTATGTCAAATCATGTTTGTTATGTAAGATAAGTTGTGTAAGAGATAAATTATTTTATGTCAAATCAAAATAGAGTATGTATATGTTTTTATTTAGAGATAAGAAAATTGTTGTTTGTTTGGCTTTTGAGTTAGTAGTTTGAGAAAATTGAGAGAGGATAAATTTATTTCA
This sequence comes from Penstemon newberryi var. newberryi, assembly GCA_030819805.1. NCBI lineage: Eukaryota > Viridiplantae > Streptophyta > Magnoliopsida > Lamiales > Plantaginaceae > Penstemon > Penstemon newberryi. The sequence continues at coordinate 11,303,996 of JAUALY010000002.1, read as the reverse complement.
GAGAGTAGAAATGATGTTTGTTTCGCTTTTCCCAAACACGAATTTTTTGAAGGAGATGACAAACAAACATGCTCGGGTTTTGCACATAACTCAAAGGGAATTTGTACTTTTGGCAAAATTGCTTTTAACGTGACTGGTTAATTAACACTCCCGTATTTAATAGAACTGCACTTATGTTCCCAAAAATTTAAAATATTACTACTTTTTATAATTTTTTAGAGCAATTTTTTAAGATATTTTTACATTTTTCTTAACTCATAACTAAATAATTAAATATACGTATTTTTTAGCACTTTTAGTCCGTCTCATAGGACTGTCCCTCGAGTTACTCATCTGATGAAAGGAAGCAATGTGATAATGTTGGGAGCAAAAAATCAATTCCATAAAGTGTGGGAACCAAGGAGATTTTTTTTTTTTTTTTCCATTTGCCAATATCATTACATTGATATATTAAAAGTTTTAATTAATATATGCAGTAAACACAAGATGCATTAGTCAATTAGTATTAATAGTATCATTACAAGTGTAGTTTAGAAAAAAAAGAAGCACAAATTCTAAATAATTAATCTCGCAATTTTAGTAAAGCTAATTAGGTGTGCAGTACCTCCGCCATTGCCAAGGTGAAGATTTCTTCAGCTATTTTTAGAATTGGCTCATAATCAGTTTCATCCCCTTCAGGAACATGCGTTCCCCGGATTTGATTAATCAAGCCCTCATCAATTGAGAGTTGTCTCCTTAACATATTTTCTTAATTTCTTCGTTTTATACTTATTTTGGTAATTAATTAACTATATATTGTGGGTGTGGTTCTCATCTCATCTCACTCATATTTATTGTATTTAAATAATCTTCTGAGATCGAATAAACTATAAAGTGATCAGTTTGTGTTGATAGAATCAAGTAAAGTATAAAGTTAACTTCCTTGCTTCATATTAAACTAAAGTTTCTCAATCTTCAGATGAAATTGTAAGCTTTTAGCTTAGGCGTCGATTCCTTTTTTTTTTTTTTTTACTTTTTCTATTTTCAAGGGTATTTTGGTCTTAAAAGAAATTATACTCTCTCCGTTTTAAATTAATTGACACATTTATCAATTTTTTTTGTTTCAAATTAATTGGCACATTTGATTTTCCAATAAAATTTTCTTTCAATTTTGTCCTTTCTTGGGAAGCTCAAGGGTCACCAATAAAAAAAAGAAAAAAGTAGAAAAAAATGTATGAAGTAGTTCAAGACAAAAGTGATAGCAATCATTAAAGAGGATCTTTTTGGCATTTTACTATAAAAAAGTAATTCATTATGAGGGTTCTTAATCTGTGCGAAAACAAAAAAATGTGTCAATTAATTTGAATCGGAGGGAGTAATACGTATATTATAATTAAAAATATTGTTATAAGTTATAACTACAAAGTGATCCAACCATTCCTATTAGTTTTGTATTACCTATTTTACTACTCCCTCCTGTTCATATTAATTGGCACATTGTTACTTTTCACACAGATTAAAAGAAACCTCATGATTAATCACTTTTACATGGTAAAATGTCAAAAATACCCTTCCTAGTGACTCTTGAGCTTCCCAACCTAGATGTAAGAGAAGGGCAAAATTGAAAAAAATTGCATTGAAAACCCAAATGTGCCAATTAATATGAAACATAAAAAATTGGCAAATGTACCAACTAATATGAACCGGAGGGAGTATTTCACAATTCTGTGTTAAAATAAAAATGACATAAGGATATTTTAGTTAGTTAAAAAAAATAAGAAACACAACACTTTATTTTGTGCTACGAAAACACACAACACTATTCTCTATTCATATGTTTATAATAAAAGAAATAAAAATAAAATTAGAAATAGAGAGAGAAAAGAGCTATAGAATAAAAGATGTTTGCACACTAAATTTTTACATTAATAGTACAGATTTGAAATCATAGCGTGAGTCCTTAGTTTGAAACGGGGAGTTATGTTTGTAGGACATCGGGTTATTGATTGGTTACACTAGTAAATTACAATAAATAAAATAATTAGCAAATATCTTATATTTTGTAGTGACTAATCCCTTCCACTCGACCAATCACCTGTTGATATATTATATCTATATTGAGGGTGAGTTTGGCCCAGCCGAGGGAGCTCTTAAAAGCACTTCTAGACATCCATTGTGATTTTTGAAGTGTTTGACCCCAATTATAGAAATTGCTTTTAGTCAATTGTGATTTTGATGGTGTTTGGCCCCTAATATCATAATCATTTTTGGGATCTCCAGAAGCTAAAATTCAATTTATTTCAGAAGCTACTAAAGTGTTACTTTTGCAAAATCTATTATCCTTTTATAATTGAATTTTATCATAATCAATTATTGCCAAAATCCATTTTAGTAAAATTAATTTTCCTATAATTGATTTTCAAATGTACGTTTTACACTCTTGTATTTAAAGGCAAGCTGAAGCTGAAGGTATTAACTTCTAAAACGAGATAGACATGTTGAAGAAGGGAGGAGTTTCCCAAACGCGTAAAATGATCCAATGAAGTCGAATAAATTGAATGAGATGGTAACTTATCTTTCAATTTTTCTAAAGCTAGCAAATCTGGGAACACAAAAACCAAGTAAAAAGCAAATACACTCATTGATTTTCATTTCTGAAAATGCACAGTCACACCCATTAAACAAGAAAATATAGTACTCTATATCACAATGTTCAACATATATATAAATTTAAAGCACTCAAGAGTTACAACAAAGCTAAATAGTACAACATCCATTGCATATTATATTGCAATATTCATTAGTCATGGGAGCAGGAGAAAATAGATTGTTGCTCCATGGAACGACTGCACTCGGGGCACAACACGTTCTTCGGAGCTCTTGAAGTGTCATGGATGTCCAAAGCACAACAAGGGTGATCAGCACCAATAATTTGTTTGTTATATTCTTTCTTAAATGCATCAAGAAAATCTAGATCAGGTCCCCCGTCCTGCTTCCAAGCCTCAAAGTTTTCCAGTGTTTTGAGCGCTTCAGGTCCAAGAGCAGTTAAACTTATATCTGACCCTTTACTGAACAATGCCCAAGTCCCGATTCTATCATACATCATCAGTTTTTCGACTAATTGTATCAGTGGATCATGATCATCATCGAGTCCTACATTAATCTTGGAAAACAATATGCTCTGTAGTCGAACCCAAAAAAACCAGATAAACTCTTTACCCAGGTAGAAATTGCTTAACTTTTCGTTTTCGATCGTGTCAAGTAAAGTCTTCATCTCTTGCTCACTTGTTTTGCCACTCTTTCCAACATAGAGCATCTCCAACTCAATATTATTCGCTTGTGCGATTTGATGTGCTTTGGTGGTAAATTTACGGATCCATTCCATGTCGCCTCCTCCATAAACAATTATGTGCTCATCTTCTCCCATCTGATACAAAATATATCATGAAATTAACTATCTAATATATAAAAGTCCAGTTCTAATAACAAAAAGAAAAAAGAGAAAGAAATACTAGTAACCCCATAGCTAGCGTTAGAGTATAGAATGACTTACCCAGTATGCATGCTCAAAGTCCCATTCAGCCATGAGCCGATCCAAGCGTAATGTCACAGCTTCCCATGTAGTTTTCTCTCTCATCGTGGTGTAAGGATAACCCATGAATGTCCATGCAATCATTATATGCAAAGCATTGGGATTCACAACCTTTCCTTGATCATCCATTGCCACCAGAATCGGCATCTTCTTGTACTGAAATTGCTCTCTGACAAACCTTATGACACGTTGATCAATCAACTCAAGAGAGCTTACTGACAACCACTGATATTTAATTAACCTTTCTGACATGATGTTATCTTTCGTCTCTGAACCACCCTCCAGGATAGGGATCCAAACAATTTCAAGAGGAGCTTCCAAAGTCCATTCCTTCCACTTCTTGTAAGTTAAGCTAAGAGCATCTAGCTCCATACAGTCATCAGGGAGGCCTGATATCAAGAAAAACACTTTTTTGTCCTTCAAACAATCAAAATTAACCTGCAGATTCCACAACACAGAACATAATGACTTTTGGTGAATCATAAATTGATAAACAACATAATTTGTTCTGATCAAATCAATTATATATATTCTGTGATTTACACAGTAATAAATCTAACAAAGGAATATGGATGAAATCATTTAAGTTTGTTTGATAATTTGAGACTAGAGTATGCACTTTTTTTAATCAAAACTACTTAGCATGCGGTCTAGGTGATCCATTTAACAATAAGCATCCCTACATCATGAGTTTGCATATTCAAAGGAATCCCTCTTTGTGATATGAGTGAATCAGCTGGTGTCACTAACAAGTAGACAAAGAATTTAAGAATTACTGTAATATTTTCTTACCTTTTGTTTACCATCAGAAAGTGGTGGCTCGTTTTCCTTGACAATAAGTAAAGCATTCAAAAACTTTTCAAGACCGCCATTTGATTCAAAGGTGCGCACCAGCTCTTCATAAGCATCATTCTTTTTCTTTTCCTCTGCATATATCAAGATGGCAATTAGCATTAATTTAGATATCCTTGTGCTTATGAAATGGATAACCAGTCCATGTATTGTCATATGCATAAGGAGAGAAGAAAACCTAGGTAGTTGTTGCAAGAAGTTAGTTGCTCTTGAAGATGAGCATTAGTCTTTCTGATATTGTCTGTCAAAGTAGATACTCTTTGATTCCAGTCGTCTGGGCTTGATGGAGAATGCCTAAAATGGGCACTGTCAGAAAATGCAGTGACAGTCGAGACGATTTCCCTTAACCTCCTTCTAGTTTTGCCCCATAATATCTTTTCTTAAAATAAATTACTTGAAAATATTTTTATACTCTTTACAGGTGGTTGTTAACATAGACTACAATTATTGCATTTTTTGATGCGATTAGTGAATTGCAACAAAGGCATCATCATAATGCAGCAAAAAATGACTTATGTGCAGACATTTGAATGTAACAAGTAGTAAATAAACCTACTAGGACAGAGAGGAAACAAATCAAATAACACACTCATACATTTTGATCTTGTCTGGACAATGTCAGAAAATGCAGTGATAATCGATTTCCTTGCACTAAGAAAAAAATTGACTATGAGCAGACATTTAGAGAGGAAAAGCAAATAACATACTCATAGTCGATGGCAGAGAGGTGCGCAATATACGCTACACAGATAAGTACACCTCTGATAGCCCGGTAAACAGCAATTGGGATAGCTTTACTTAAAGCAGAAAATGCTGGTACATCGTGAAGTGTTTCAGGAGGCAGATTTCTGCATAGTATAATGAACTGGACCAGATCCAAAATGGCCATAATGAGACCAGTAAGTACACCTAAACGCTCTTTCAGTACATCCGTTGCTGGAACTTTCCTAAGGATAACCATCTTTTGAGCAAGTTTACTTGACTGATTCTTGACAGGAAGCCAAAATTCGCCATAATACAAAACAAAAGCAGCTAGCAGTAGCACCAACTTTGCATCCCATGAATAGTTTGACAGAATTCCCAACAGAGAAAGGGTTGTTGCATGTTCATCCCCATTGCTCAGAAACTCGTGCGTCATCTGATACAAAATTTATTTTAATCTCAGAAAACCGTTAGTATTAGTTGAGCTAACACTATAGTATATATATATATATATATATATATATAGATAGATAGTGTTTTAATTTTGAGTTCGTCTCCAAAATATTTTTTGCCTGAACTACTAAAATGAAGAAACTTAATACACGATAAGTTAATTAACCTGACCTCAAAAAATATCTCATTCACTACATTCGACAGTGCATCCAGCATGCTAGTGTCGGCATCTGCAGGTATTGTTTTTTCCAGCATAGGTCCTTGCATACCCTATAGCAAATTGAGTCGAAATAAGTTATCAGATCCACATAACAAAATGGATTCTAGATCTAAGTGGCTTCTGAAGTTAGCGATTCATGAGACTAAACGCTTTTAGGCAGATAATTATAAGTAGTCACCACCGAAACCCTTCCCACCCACCACGGCCAAAAATGTAACTCAAAATTCAATTAAATGATCTAAAAATGGTGTAATCAGTTCTAATATAATATTAGTTCTCACACCTTATTTTGTCACTTAAATTTGCTCCTCGTAGGCATTCATAAAAACGTAGAAAAAACTATCAAGCTAGTCGAGCTGCCTGTATCAATATCTGGTGATCAAGATTGGCTTGTTCAATATGATTTTGTTAGGTTCTAACTAGAGGGTATGAGACCTTGATTTCACATCAGTGACGTGGGAATTTATATAGCATTTGTCTCTCCACCAAGAGCTAGCTTTTGGGGTGGGTTGGGGTTCTTCCAAGGTTATTACAATTGGTAGAAGAAAAAAAAAATTGGTACCCAAACGGGGACAAGACAAAATTGGTCCCATTACTATCGATGGCTGACAAGTTTGCCCCCACAAGAATTCGTGTTGTCAATTTTACCCTAAGTCATAAATCAGAAGCAATTTTGATTTCGGCCCAATTGCGAAAGTGAAGTCACGTGCGGGGCACAAATCATCCAATTTTAACTCAACTGGTATGCGTGTGATGTTCACTTTCGCAATTATTAAGTCAAAAAAGTGTTTCAAGTCTGTGACTTATTGGGTAAAATTGTCAACCGAAATATTTGTGGGCATGTTTTCCAGCAATCATTAGTTATTAGACATGTTCCATGTATCAGAAACTCTTAGTCATTCACGAGGTAGACCTGGTCTAGGAAAATACTTCAGTGTATCATAAACTCTCAATCATGTTCCATGTATCAGATTGTTATGTCCCTAAGGTTACAGGGCACACAACTTGTCAAGCTTTTGAACAGGGGAGAGATGTAGATGCAAAGAAAGTAATACTTTTGATTACAAAGGACACAACTTCTTCTTTACTCCAAATTCAAACCCTTGATCTAACGATCCCATTTCATGCCCCAATCCTGTGATCGTACGGTCACCATTTAATTTGGGCTTATGGGCTTTCTTATGAGCTTTAATGGGCATAACAAAGAATTTTCCGCACGTGGAAGGACGACCTAAGAAGGAGCGACTTAAAAAAGAATTGCCGCAAAGTAAGACAATTTGTCACTTAACTCGACTCAACTTGTCTACTCTACCTTGCAACACGCACGTAATTTTTTGCAAAACAAATTAAACAAACAAAGGAATTGAAATACCACAGGAGTAGCATTGTGTAGAATATCCTCGATGATCCGTAGAATGAGTTGGGTATCGATATCTCGGCCATCATGGGAATGGATTTGTTGAACTTTCTCCGATATATTGTCATCGCTAGGTTCCATCATCAGTTTCTGCGTAGGATTTCCCCGTGTTCCCATAATGCTTGCTTGCCTTTATTTCTTTGTAAATTGAAGAGCCTGTAATAATGCGGATATATATATATATATACAGTTCTTCTATACGTAAATCCATCTCCACAAAGCATAAAGGAACTCTTTGCTTCATTTATGATTAAAGTATTACTAATTTATTCCCATGTGATTCACATACTGTAATCTTCTTTATCCATGGCTTCTTATTCAAGATTCATTTGACTTACAAACCTTATTTTTTATTCTAATCGTTCGATTCTTCTTAATTAGAGTCTTTGTCTAAACTCATTTGTTTAATCAAATACAGTGATTGATGCATTGGAAGAGACTAACCGAGCGAATCCAAGTCCTAGTTCTAGAGAAATTCCAAAAAAAAAAAAAAGTTAGTCTTAAAGGGAAAAGAAAAATCAATCACTATGGTGAAAATTGGGGGCTGCTCGTATGTGTTTTCCAACCGACTAGAAATTTGGATATTTCAGATCGAACTCTTTATTTAATTCCGATCGAAGTTTAAACAGGTTCGAGAGGTTTAAAAATGATTCCAACCGAACCGGTTTCTGTTGGAATTTCAAGTGTTAATTTCGATCGGATCGGTTTTCGGTCAGAATTTCATAGAATTTAGCAGATTCCGATCGAAAAATTGAATTTAATTCGGTTGCAATTTTGAATGAAAATTCCCACCGATTTCCTTCGACCGCAAAAAATAGGTGAAAAAATCTTATTTTTCTTGTAGCATAACCCGTAACATTTAGTTTAAAAATGACTACTCTTATACATATCGATTCAATTAGTTCAAGGTTAATTATTTCAAATCAAATCAATTTATACTATACCATATCAAACTCCATAAAAAGTTAAATCACATGTCAAACTCAGTATAATAAAAGCTAAATTAATGATTCTTGAGTTCACCCGGAGCAACATGCTACATCAAAATACTTGGAGGAAGAGCAAAACAAAGATTCCAAGAGTAAAGCATGATGCCACAAAGAAGAGTTCACTCAACCTAAAATTCTCAAAATATATATATATATATAATATTAATAATAATATATAATTTACTCAACCTACAAGCTGAGGCCATCTCCAAGAGCCAATGTATAAGTTAAATTATAAAAGTTTTGTTAAAATTATTACTAAAATTGCTCTCCAATAACACATGTATAATTTATGTGTTATTAAAAATATTGAGTTTGGGGGCCAAATACCGAAGCCCAAATTCAAAGTGTATTTTTACTTTATGCAACAGGAAAGTAAAACTTTAACTTTTGCAGAACAATAAAAGATTCTGGAAGCCGTATTTAAAGTTATTTTTTTTTACAACTTTTTTAAAAAATAAGGCCACATTTGGATGGCTATGGTTTTGCATTAACCTGAAATAGCCAAACGTGTCCCTTAGAATTTTATTTCTTAAGGACGCGTTTGGGCAACCATTTTTCTGCATAAACATGAAATCGAATTTTCAGGCTAATGTAAACAAAAAAAACCAAACATGACCCTTTTTTTTTTTTTGGCGGCATTAGTATTTCCGGTAATCCAAAAATTAAATTTTCTTGTAATATTAAATTCAAATTGAAATATGTTTTGTTTTGATTGTTACTACATTCATTAATTATTTGCAATATCATATCAACTGTCTTCTATCCAAAAATTCAATTTTCTTGTAGTGTTCGTTGTAATATAAAAATCGTAATATTTTTTTCAAATAATAAAATTTAATATTTTTTTTAAAAAATATATTTTTATCATGAAATTAAATAAATAAGTATTATAAATATATCATTTAATAATTAAAAGTAAATTATTAAAATATAAACTATATGTTGGAGTGAAGTGGTGTGATTGTTAAAAAATAGTATATTAAAATATAAACTAACTGTTGGAGTACAGAGTAAAAGGTGAAAGTGTATCAGTATAACACTGTTCATTAATTATATTTTAGGATAAGAAGCTATAATTTAAGAGAGGTGTCGAAAATGGCCAAAAACGAAAAAATGCAAGTTCTGAATTGAAGCATTCACAAATAAGAGGAGAAAAAAAGTACAACATCCATTGAGGTAACAACATCGATCAGTCCCATTCAATCATTGGCTTTGTGAAATTAAGATGACGTCAAGGACTTAAGTTGAGAACTTGGACAAATACTCACAGATGGTCAAGAAAACCAAGACTCAATATCTGATACTCCACCCCCAAAACACAACAAGAAAATCAAAGGGCATATAATTACTTAAACATTATTCTTAATATACTCACCAAAAAAAAAATTATTCTTAATATGAAAGGAAAATTCTGAACTAGCAAGACATTCAAATTGTGATACAGTTACTGGAAATTGAATAATTTTCTGCAAAGTACCTTGAAATTACGTGCAAATAATCCCATATTATTTTAAGGTTAAATCTTTTAATAATTTAGGACACATTGGTGATTTTATGGGGTGTGCTAATCCCACTCAACAGTAATCCCATTTTATAAATAATGCAATTTTCACTCCATACATTGAAATAAAAATCTAAAACATTTGAACTTTTATCCAAATGGAAGAAGAGAAAAAAAAATCTAGAAAATTGAATATATTATCGAAAAATGTCGGCAAAATTTCACTTTTGGCCCTCTAAAGTGGCTGCATTTCAAATTGACCATTTATTGTGGTACCTCGACCGTTTAAGTCATTTTTTATATCATTGTCTTCAATTTCAGGCCTTATTGCCGGAAAATCATCAATTATGTCTTATTTGATCGGAAAATTTATTTTCTGCCGAAAATCATCAATTTATTTCCTATATGACCGCAAGATTTAATTTTCGCAAAAAATATCATGCATCGAGGGACACTTAAAAATTGGAGATTTCAGATTCTGACTCCAAAAACTGCAAGTCCAAGTCACATGATAGGTCTTTAACTTCATTTTTATGAAAAACAATTAAAGTTCCCTACCCTAAAAAATCAAAGATAACTATTTTTATTTATAAATAAATAAATAGGTCAAATTGACAATCACATTTGCCTCAAATTTTCTCTGTACATTAAAAATGTTATCATCGTTTAAGAAATATGCAATAGTATGCACCCAATTCAAATTCCACCGACTAATATTTATTTTGTGGAATTTGACCTATTTATTTCTTTATAAATACAAATAGGTATCTTCGATTTGAGGGGACCTTTAACCTTTTTCACCAAAAATTGAAGTTTTAAACCCATTACATGACTTGAACTTGCAAATTTTGGAGACAGAATTTGAAATTCCCAAGTTTTAAGTGTTAATCGACACATGATATTCTTGACCAAAATTAAATTTTCTGGTCAGATAGGACATATTGATGATCTTCGGAAATTTTTTTTTTGGTCAAATAAGACATAAATTGATGATTTCCGGTGATAATTAAAATTTTCCGACAGCAATGACTGAAAATGATGACGATGACCTAGGCTGCACAAATACTTCAAAATTATACACAGTGCAATATCGTATGCATATCGAATACTCGGATACTCAGATACTCGTACGATACTTGTGAAATACTCCACCGTGGCCTTTTCAATAATAAGAAAATAAAAAATAAAAAGGATATCGTATCGGATACACATGAAGGCGTATTGGAAACACCCATAATACTTAAGAGCATGTATTTCCACAAATAATTTATAGATTATGTATATTATCAAAGTGATCTACATAAAATTCTTGAAATTATGTAAAGGGCCAAAGACTTTGCATATGGTATTAATACTATGGTTTTACTTGAACACTTATATAAGTGGGAGATATCATTGTTCATTTTAAAAAGGAATAAAAACTGAACTAAATATATATTACATAATTTTTATTATACATTTGTAAAACAATGGTTTATTATTATAATATATTTTTTAATATACACACACGTATTTTAGTTATATCGTATTCTATAAATTTTAAAAATCTGTATTGCCGTATTCGTATCATATCCATTCATATTGTCGTATCCATATCCGTATAACATAGACGATGACACAATAAATCATGTATATTATTAAGGTACCACAATAAAAGCCAATTTTAAAACCCAACCAATTTAATGTACCAAAAATGAAATTTTGCCAAAAATGTCCGGATAAGAATTTTCTTTTAGTATTTTTAATGGTGTTGGAAGACATCGATTGACTGAAAAAGAAAGTGGTAAACTTAGCTCTAGATCAATTACAAAGAACATTAACAAACCTAAGCTCCAGAAATTGTTGTCCCCATTCATGGATTTTGCTTCACGCCATTTCTACGATGCATCGTATACCGAAAATCTTCACACATAATTCCGAACGCCGCAAGTCGAAGCCCCGACTCGACCGGTGCAACGCCGTCAAGAACATTAACTACGATTTCTCTCCCTCTTCTTCTTCTTCTTCTTCTTCTTCTTCTTCTTCATCACCATCATTGTACCACTCGTTGGAGGAATCTCAGCGCACGCGCTCGCTCGATTTGTACGCCGGCGGCAAGACAAAAAGCTTTCGCATCAATGGAGTCGATGACGGCGAGATCGAAATTATCTGCAAAAATCTGGGGTTTTCAGGAATCGATGATTTCGCGATACCTGCCGAGGAGTACGAGGCGATGAAGATGAGGTCTTCTTCAGCTCCTGTTTTGCTTAGTAAGAAAATCGATCCTTCAATTGAACGAGAAATCGAGGTTAATGATGATAATGTATTTGTTGAATTGTGTAATAATGATGATAGTAGGAGTAGTGATTTAATTAGCACGAATTGTGAGGAAATTCTTGATTTAGGGTTTTGTAGCAATAATGTAGATAATAATAGGCCTGATGTTTCTTGTTGCAAAACAATTTTGAGTGATAATGTGATTGAGAGATCGAATGATCACAGTAGAAATGGTATTAAAGGGGAGCGGCCACCTTTTCTTGCCCCTCCTCCTTTTATGTCGTTACCTGTCATTGACAGAGAGTGTTCCACTTGGGATATGCTGAGAGCATTTGCTCCGGACAGGGATACGAGTGTTTTAAGGTTTTGCTTGGCTGAGGACAATGCCGAGGAGGTTAGGAGGGGAAGTGTAATGAAAAGGGAAGAGAACTATGTGCTGTCGGAATCATATTCTTTTACCACAACTTCTAATGATGATGACTCTTCAAGTACCACAACAGAGCCGATGTCTAGTTTTTCACCTCATGGGAGATTTAGAGGAGTTATTGTGGATTGGCAGAAGGGCGAGCTCTTAGGCCGTGGATCATTCGGATCCGTGTATGAAGGAATCTCTGAGTAAGTTCTATTTCGTTTCTTATATAATAATTATTCGTAGCTCCTAACTTGCGTAACGATTTTAAGCATGCAGGACAACTTTTTCCTTGTATTTATACTCCTTAAATTTATTTGATTCATAGTGTTCTTAATTTTGGCAGCTTAAGTAATTATATGGTGAATAGCAGTAGACTTTGGATAGCCATATGATTATGGATTAGCTGCTGCTTTCTACTTTTAAAATAGTCCCAAAATTGGAGCGGCATTTTTGTAGCATAACAAATGTTTCATGTTGAAATTGTTTTTGTTTTCCGGGTGTCAAGAGTGAATAAGATCTATCCGGTTGTTTAATAATGCTCGATTTCCTGTTGTTTTTCATTTGATGTATTACTAATATTTTTGCAGTTCATTGACTGAAGGAATTGTAAATTAATATTGTTATAGATCATTTCTGCTGCGATTAAGTTTAATATCATTGAACAATTATGCGAATTGAGATTCTTGACATAAAACATTTATGCTTGATCTGGATGTTGACAACTCAGTCAAACGGTATCTTTTATTTTATCAACTTGATTGTTGGCTTTTTCTGCAGTGATGGATTCTTTTTTGCTGTGAAGGAAGTGTCTTTGCTTGATCAAGGGGATGAGGGAAGGCAACGTATTATCCAACTTGAACAGGTATATGCCCTAAAAAAGCTTGTTGCTGATGTAGCTTTATATTTCCAGACTTGTTGGCTGTGATAATTGACTGATTTGGAAATTGCTTGCGTTCTTTCCTACTCCTATCTTAATCTTATTTTGTCTTTCAACATGTCAGGAAATTGCTCTCCTGAGTCAGTTTGAACATGAGAACATTGTCCAATATTATGGCACAAAAAAGGTAAATGCTGTCTTGCATTTATGTTAATATGTCTAATTAATCTGATCTTTTATTTTGCGAGGCAAAGTTTCGGCTCTACCATAGCATCTATTGAGCCTCGCCCTATTAGTATATTTTTTTCTTCTGTTTATAAAAAGTTTGGTGCTTCAATTGCAAGATACACTGTTGAACAAATTGCCAGAACTTGTGTTACCCTCAGAAAATTCTAAATATTGGATATGAAATCTCCTTTCTTCAATCCTCAATCATATTTTCTGAATAAAATCAAAAAATATTCTACATACCCTTGAATCCATAGTAGTTTCTTCTCTTGCTAACTCTCACATATCTACTGAAGTTCACGTTTTCCTTGTTTGTAGGATGAATCACGTCTCTATATTTTTCTTGAGCTCGTTACCAAAGGCTCTCTTTTAAGTCTTTACCAGAAGTATTACCTCAGAGATTTACAAGCCTCTGCTTATACTAGGCAGATTTTACATGGTTTAAAATATCTACACGATAGAGATGTAGTCCACAGGTGATTAAACCAGACACTTCCATGTTTCACATTGCATTCCTACTAACCGACTCAGCTACTTTAGAGTCTCTTATATTTCTGTCTCTTGTCTCTTGCCTATTACAGAGATATCAAATGTGCAAACATATTGGTTGATACAAATGGTCTTGTCAAACTAGCGGATTTTGGTCTTGCAAAGGTTCGATATTTCGTTTGCCCTTCAATTTTGTCTCTCCTACCTACCCATTTCATGGCGTTTGAAATGGTTTGCTCTAAAAGATTTTTATTTCTTTTTCTTTTTATTGTGGTATAACTGATGCAGATAATACACATTTGCCAAAATTAATAGCAAAACTAATGCAGCCATGAAAGCTATAAGTAAACTACATGCACCCAAATACATAAAAGAACTACAAGTAATAAACTAGCCTGTAAGAATTAAAATTTGATCCCGCAAAACTTTCCTTAGAAAATTCAGCAACTAAGTAGCTATTTTGCATGTGTGGACTCCTCTAGCTTGGGGTTGGTTCATCTCTAATGCAAGTATTAATTCCTTTTAAGGTTGGTGTGATGAGTTGTGTAAAGCAAGTAGGAAAAGAACTCTTAGAGAAGGAAATAAACTGGATCACTCCAGGGGCCTCACACCTTAAATTCCTTTCACAGGAAGAAGAAACAATGATTAAATCAGATTTTATTCGTAAACTTCATTCCCCTTGGGTGATATTGTTGAAAATTCTAAATGCATGAATAATACCAATAGAATCTTCATTTTCCTAGGAGAAAAATCTAAAAATCTTAAATGCATGCGAGTGACTCCTCGAATGACCATTAAATGTGTCTAGATTAATGTAGGTAATCTCTATTCCTGTCATAAAAAGGGCTCAATTTGAAATCTTCTTGATCCTCTTTCTACGATACACTTTGAATTTGTTGGATTGATGTCTTCATCATTAACATTTTGTTATTGATTCATTGTACAGGCCACTAAGTTGAATGATGTGAAGTCTTGCAAGGGGACTGCATTTTGGATGGCTCCTGAGGTATCCCCCCTGCCCTTTTACCAAAATTTATCATGTCTTTTACATTGGTTATGTTTTACTGATTATGATCTATGACTGTAGGTTGTTAGGAGCCGGGGTTATGGGCTTCCGGCAGATATATGGAGCCTTGGATGCACTGTCTTGGAGATGCTTACCAGACGTTTCCCCTACTCCAATATGGAATGTGTAAGTAGAAGAGAGCTCTCTGATATAAACTCACTAAACATAACTTGACTATATATTTTATTTGATATGACAGATGCCAGCATTATTTAGAATTGGAAGGGGTGAGAGACCACCTATTCCTGATTCTCTTTCCAGCGATGCACGGGATTTCATACTAACATGTCTACAAGTTGACCCAAGTTTACGGCCAACGGCTGCTCAGCTCTTGGATCATCCATTTGTGAAGAGACCACTTACATCATCCTCAGGTACAACATCACCTCACACTTTTGGCAGGCAGATTTAAGCAATGTTGAGGTTTCTATCCGCAAACCAATGTGAAGAAAGACGAGGAAAAACCAAGAAAACAAAATATTATTACTGGTAACTTGATTGTAAAGCAGCCATGTGTGTTGCATATTGCACTCTATTATTTTTTTAACAGTTCTTGCTTTCTTTCTTAGTGCAGATCATCAATCTTCACATTGAACCATGATGTTTGGGATCTAGATATTTGCGTATAATTTTGTAAATACAGGACTGACTTTCCACTTTTTAGTTATATAAGAATTTTGGGAAATGATTTGTTTCTCTTCAACATGAATATTTTCTTTCCAAGATAGTAGTGAAGAAGGGGTGCGTTTTTTGTTGAACACACCGATCAAGATCCAAGATTTGTAAGTCTTTCGATAAAGTTTAAATTGGAATTACAAAGAGTAAAATGCCTGACTTTTAACTATTCAATTATTTTTACTGCACTTTTAGTTTGCATCCTGGAGTTATTACTGGATGCTGATTTTCAATTCTTGGAGGATGACTAAATTTCATTTTATTAGACCATATTTGCACTGTTGCAGGTAACAACTTAAACAAAACTTCCTCTAAATACGCAGAGAGAATAACCCTGCAATTAATACTAGCATTATAGTTACTTCAAAAAAAGAAAAAAAATACTAGCATTATAGCAAATAAATTGATCTGAAAATAAAATAGTTAAGAGTGATGATCCAGGTGCTTTGGAAATTAACCAAATCAACACATTCCATTCTTGCATTTCCAGACTCTAGATATCTCCTTTAAGAAACACATCACTTTCTTCTGCATAAAATCATTGAAAAAAAAGTGTTGGGTAAAATCTGCAAAGAAAAAATAAAGACAAAATGAGAATATTTCCTCAGGAAAACATTCTATAATGTAGATACTACTTACACAAATATGGGGATTTCTTCTGGCATTTGCTTTTGCTTTTCTGCTTTTCTTTCTTTGTTGATGGCATGATCCTTCAGCATCGCTATAATCCTCCGTTCTAATTCGGTCATATTTTGATTTCCTATTTTTCCCATGAAATCGCGAAAACAATGATCTGATCCTTTGCAATGGCAGTGACCATCTCCATTTCTGTTCATGTTTTATCATTGCACAATATACTGATGCATGCACAAAATAATTAAGTGTATGCATAAAGTAACAGTATAAAATGGAGAACAAACAATTTTACCTTGTGATTTGGCCTCGAATTCTTTAAGGGCCACTGGATTTGTTGTGCATTGGCATGCCTTAGCTCCTGTGCATATGCAAGAAGCTGGGCTCGACGATCATAGCCTCGCGTTCTATAAAAACGAGGCTGGAAAGAAATCGATTTTGGATTTATTTTCTTGATTTGATCATTTCTCTGATTAGGTTTTGATGATTCAATATAAACATTGATGATAACACCCTTGTTTTGCATAATTTTATCTGAATATGTGGTTCTTTAATTTTCTTTTCTTGACCATGTATTAGTATGTTTTTTTTATGTATATACATGTGCATTTTCCTTTGACATATACGTGTGTTGTCTTAGTACTTATGCTATACTTGAGCCTATATTTATGGAGGCCATTTGTTATTAAAGAAAATCATTTATATGTAGTTTATAAGACATCAACTAATTTTTAACTGTTGGAAACCCTCTATAAAACGGGCTACAAAGTCTCATGATTATTAGGGCTTTGGGCTAATTAAATTTATATGGATGGATGCAATGTGGAAGCATTGAAATTTGAAACAATGGTTGTATATTTTTGTCGACCCAGACAAACTTTCGAAAGTCAAATGACTTAAATTAGGCCCACTAAAATTTCTCATTTTTTTTTTTGAGGTAATTGGTAAGACAATATTGATGAATCAATCGGTTTTCGTTAATGCAATGTTTTTAGTTCTATCAAGAAGATCTAACAATTCAATTAAAATAATTTATCTTGTTAAATAGTGTGCTACTTCATTTCTACTCGTTTCGTAAAAAAACATTTTAAACAATTGATCATGCGCTGACCACTGTGAAGGCCTGAAATAAAATCATCACTTTTTTTTTTTTTTTTTTTAATGGCTACCTGTAAATAAAATGCCCTAAAAGAGACAATTGAGCTTTGAGGTCCATTGGAGACCAATTGACCCATTCTTTTATTTAGGCTTTTCCCCATTATACATAGTGGGTTTTGATAATTTGAAAATTAAATTATAAAGTGTGAAGCAGATTAATAGGTCTATATATATTAACTAATAAGAGCTTTTTGAAGTTATATATATATATATAATACTAGCTTAATCCCGTGCTATGCACAAAATCATCATAAACCTATACTTTTATTAATTTAGTCACTTAATTGATTGAATTATTTGAGGGGAAAAAATGATACCCACCAGTATTTTTATTTAGAATCTCTTTGCATTTTATAATATGCTGCTAATCTTTTTTTTTCAGTCAAAAGTAACATCGTGTCTCTCACTCCTGCTTGGTGAGACTAAAATTCAATTTTTATCAGTCATAGTCAAGAAAGTCCAACACTGGCTAAATTAAATTTCCAAAATACCCTAAATTAGAAAATAATTATTTTTATCTAATAAATAATAATTCTATTAATAATATATCAAATTTATTATTTAAATAATACTCCTATTAAAATAGGATTCATTATACTCCATATAGATATTAGATAACTTTTAAAAAATCAGATTTTTTATTAAATAATTATTTAATTTATTAATATTATATATAAATTAAATTAGTTTAATATATATGAAAATATAATCATTATGGAGGGTAAAATATTATTTATCGTTAAAAGGGATTGAGTGAAATATTTTGTAAAAAACAGTGAGCAATATTGGAGCGGGTTGGAGGGTCATGTGCAAGTTTACCTAACCATGTCGGTATCATACTTTTTCCCCATGTAATATTAGAGAAATTATTTTATGCATCTCCTCCATGAATAACGTGCCACAACAGAAGAATGATTCGAGTTCACATCCTTACCATGGATATATTTGATTAAAAGTTAGTATATTATTTTCATCTAGTATCATAACTATGATAAAATTTTGTATGAGGGCCTCAACCATATAGTTTACAATGAATTCATACTTCGTTCTAGCTCAAATATATTGAAAATTGATACAGAAAATTACCATTCAAACCATATGGAAATTTGGACTATAATTTTTGGAATCAAACATTTGGTAACAATGATTATGGGCAACTTGTGGATTCATCCTCATTTTTCTCCTTGTTAGTTCTCTTCTCTTCTTTGGTATTAACTCCAAAACTTGTGGATTCATCCTCATTTTTCTTCTTGTTAGTTCTCTTCTCTTCTTTGGTATTAAATCCAAACCATTAGCTTGGGTTAACGTCTCCTATAATCAAAACTAACACCGACTTTGCAAGCTATTGCATGAGGGCGGCGTTTACCTTGTGCACTTCGGTGGCTGCGGGTTCACTTATCAACAGTAAAAAAAAACTAACACCAACTTTGATTTTTCAGAATTTATTTGCATACGCTTTAGTATTTGTGTAGACCACAAGTAAAAAAACGTATGTAAGTTTAAATAAATTTCACATGCACCATGTTTACTTCGAAGTTAAAAGGCATGTCAAAAGAGAAAGAAACACACAATTCATTGTCCTGTAAGATATTGACTTTTTTGATAATATAAATTAATGAGAGTATAATCAAATCTAACAAATATAGTAAAAAAAATATCTTTACAAAAATATCAAAATTGTAGAAAACCATTATAATCTACAAATTTAAGTAAAAATCTATTTAAAAAAAAATTGTTCTGTAATTATACTACAATCTATGAATCTACATCGAGAATAAAATAAAACAACAAATAAACATGAAGATAAAATTCAGCCTAAATGCAATAGCAAAATTTATGTAATTGGGATTAGTCATGATCCATGAAAAATGTAGCAAAAAATAAATATACCTAATTATTTTAAAGAGCTGCGAATGGCAAAAAAAAATGTTGTCATTCTCCTCATCTCACCAAAATCTACAACAATAAAAAAAAAAAACATTAAAAACGAAAGTTAGGGAACAAAAAGTATGGTAGATGAATTAAAATCCATAAACAAAGCATGTGATGAATAAGAGCACTCGTAAGGAAAAAAATGAATGGTAAGGAAACGAAATAAAAAATAAAACACAGAATGAAGAATCTTGGCTCCATGTCTTCTTAATATATATTGAGAACAAATTTGAATGCAATTAACTACCTAATTTATTAAATTTGGAAATTTTTGGTTTTCTGCCTTGATTTTCGGAATTTTCAATTTATTAGAAAAATTCTCAGTCAATTTACATTTATCTCTATTTTGAATTATGATATGTCCTATCTATTACTATAATTAACATTAATTTTCCGCCTAAATACAGATTTTTTGAAACGGAAATTTGAATATAAGATATAATTAGAATCTGATTTAGCTCCAAGCCTTCAGACCATATTCATATATATACATGTTTATTTTTGGTAAAAGCTTAGTCTAAGCTACTTATATATGCATAAATAATTTGTTTACTTTTCCTATTTTCAACTGATCAACATATTAATTCATACGTAAGTTGATTGTGGACAATATCAATCAAATCTTCATAAACTTAAGTTACAACTATTTTTGGCATGGCCTAAGATAATTGCTTATGATAATTAATATTTTCTTGACCTTGTAAGATCATATTGAGCTGGAAACAATTTTTATGGCCTTGACTAACGGAGCAATATATATTATATACCAATCAATATCTTTTTTGGTAATAAAAAAAATTCAAAATTACCAGAAAAAAGAATTTCAGTCAAAATAGTCAACAGACCATTCTCCTATATATATATATATATGATAATCAATTATTCCAAGTGCGACTGAAGTCCATCAATTCCAACTTTTAGAAGATGTTTTTGGACTTCCTTTTGACTGTCAATAATAAGGAAAAAGAGATTGATCATTCATTCAAAAGATCAAATCGCCTCTCGTGAGTTCTTTGTTGATATGATGAGGTGGAAAGAGATTTGCATGTGGATTGATTCCTAAGTTCATCCAATTCAAACATGAACATTCATTTAGGGGTTGGTAGAATAAAATCCTTGGTTGAATCTTTCATGGAATATTTTTATGGATCATAATTGCTTTAAACTAAATGTATTATTGAGTTTTGGATTTCTTTCATTTCATTAGAAATGTATTAATTACTCTAACCAATTTACAATTCATATAATTTTCTTTGGATTTTTTTCAACTTTATTAAGAAGGGAATAATTACTTTAACCAACCGACAGTTCATATTTGTTTTAGAAATAACATAAGAAACATAATCTCAAAATTTCAAATGCGAAGAAGTGTATTCGGTTAATTAAAATACTGAAAATGTACTGACTGGTAATTTGGTTGAAAGACTATACAATATCTTATTAAGACTCTTGGCAAAATTCGATGTAGTCTACATACAAATTAAATTTAGCACAAACGCAATACTAAATTTAAATTCCTTTTAATTTGAAATGTATTAAAATAATGATTATCAAACTTGGGTGTTATTGAGATCTAGTCAACATGACAAGCAAAATATATACTCCATAAGATAAAATACTTAAATTTATTATAAACGATTCAAATAGTCAGTCTATCCATGACATGATCCATTTTTAGTTGACCGTAGTCTCTTACTAACGCGATCTACTTGATATATGCATTACATAGATCAAACTTTACACATACAAAATCAAAAAAATCACATTTTCTTAATTTGGGATATATTAAATTAGTGATTATCAAACTTAGGAATTTGTTGAGAGTCAACATGACAAGTAAAATAAATTATCAAAAAAGAAAAAGAAAAAAAGATGACATGTAAAAGCTAGTTGGTTTAACTAGGAATTGAATTGATTCTATACTCAATAAGATAAAATATCTAAATTTATTACAGGCGAATCAATTATAGTCGGTTTATGACATGATTCACTTTTAGTTGATCGCAATCTCTTAATAACCCGATCAACATGATGTATCCATTACATTCATATCAATTAACATAAACACAAGCCTAAATTTCGTTTTTTTTTTAAATTTGGAACATATTAAAATAGTGATTATCAAACTTAGGTGTTGTCGAGAGTAACCATGATAAGTAAAAGAAAGTTGGAGCTAGGAATTAATTTATTCGACACTCAATAAGATAATACATCTAAATTTATTAATGATGATTCAAATAGTCGGTCTATCCATGACATGATCAATTTTTAGTTGATCGCAATCTCTTACTAAACGAACCGACTTGATATATTGATTACATACACTTACATACATATCAAATTTAAAACAAACACAATCCTAAATTTTATATTTCATTTTAATGTGGAACATATTAAAATAGTGATTATCAAACTTAGGTGTTGTCCAAAGTCAACGTGACTAGTAAAAGCTAGTTGGTTGAGCTAGGGATTGAATTTATTATATATTCAATAAGATAAAATATCTAATTTGTTACAACAAGTTCAAATATAGTTGGTATATTCATGACATGATCCATTTTTAGTTGATTGCAATCTCTTACTAACCCGATCGACTTGAAATCCATTACATAAATATCAAATTTAACATAAACACAATCCTAAAATCTTGTATTTTAATTAATACAATACATATTAGAATAGCTATTATCAAACTAAGGTGTTGTCGAAGATTGGTTGAGCTAGGGATTAGTCTATAAGATAAAATATCTATATTTATTACAAGCAGTTCAGTTATAGTCAGTTTGTCCATGACATGATCTACTTTTAGTTGATTGCAATCTCTTACTAACCCAACCAACTTGACGTTTCCATCATATTCATCAATTTTAACACAAACACAATCCCAAATTTCGTATTCTTTAAATTTTGAACATATTAAAATAATGATTATCAAACTTAGGTGTTGTCGAGAGTCAACATGATAAGTAAAACAAAGTTGTTTGAACTAGGAATTGAATTTATTCTATACTCAATAAGATAATACATCTAAATTTTTTTAAGGGCGGTTCAAATAGTCGGTCTATCCATGACATGATCCATTTATAGTTGATCGCAATCTCTTACTAACCCAAATGACTTGATATATTGATTACATTCATATCAAATTTAACACAAACACAATCCTAAATTTGTATTTCTTTTAATGTGGAACTTATTAAAATAGTGATTATCAAAGTTAGGTGTTGTCTAGAGTCAACATGACAAGTAAAAGCGAGTTGGTTGAGTTAGGGATAATTTTTTAATATATTAAATAATATAAAATATATAATTTGTCACATCTAGTTCAAATATGGTTAGTA
This sequence comes from Penstemon newberryi var. newberryi, assembly GCA_030819805.1. Taxonomy (NCBI): domain Eukaryota; kingdom Viridiplantae; phylum Streptophyta; class Magnoliopsida; order Lamiales; family Plantaginaceae; genus Penstemon; species Penstemon newberryi. Next base: position 11,281,221 of record JAUALY010000002.1, on the reverse strand, counting down.
TATCCATGACATGATCCATTTTTAGTTGATTGCAATCTTTTACTAACCGGACCGATTTGAAATTCATTACATACAGACTAATTTTAACACAAACATAATCCCAAATCTCGTATTTCTATTAATACGAAACATATTAAAGTAGCGATTGTCAAACGTAGGTGTTGTCGAGGGTTGGTTGAGCTAGAGGTTGAATTTATTCTATACTCAATAAGATAAACTATCTAAATTTATTACAGGCAGTTCAATTATAGTCGGTTTGTCCATGCCATGATCCACTTTTAGTTGATTAAAATATCTTACTAGCCCGAACAACTTGACGTATCCAATACATACAAATAATTTTAACACAAACACAATCCTAAATTTTGTATTTCTTTAAATTTGGAACTTATTAAAATAGTGATTATCAAACTTAGGTGTTGTCCAGAGTCAACATGACAAGTCAAAGCTAGTTGGTTGAGCTTGGGATTGAATTTATTATCTATTCAATACTATTTAATAAGATAAAGTATCTAATTTGTTACAACCAGTTCAAATATAATTGGTATATTCATGATATGATCCATTTTTAGTTGATTGTAATCTCTTACTAACTCGATCGGCCTGAAATCCATTACATACAGATCAGATTTAACATAAACACAATCCTAAATATTGTATTTCTATTAATATAATACATATCAAAATAGTTATTATCAAACTAAGATTTTGTCGAGGAATGGTTGAGTTTGGGATTCAATTTATTCTATAATCAATAAGATAAAATATCTAAATTTATTACAGGCAGTTCAATTATAGTTGGTTTGTCCATGACATGATCCACTTTTAGTTGAATGTAATCTCTTAATAACCTAACCAACTTGACGTATCCATTATATTCATCAATTTTAACACAAATACAATCCTAAATTTCGTATTTCTTTAAATTTGGAACATATTAAAATAATGATTATCAAACTTAGATGTAGTCGAGAATCAACATAATAAGTAAAAGAAAGTTGTTTGAGCTAGGAATTGAATTTATTCAATACTCAATAAGATAATACATCTAATTTTTTTAAAGGCAGTTAAAATAGTCGGTCTATCCATGACATGATCCATTTATAGTTGATCGCAATCTCTTACTAACCCGACACTTGATATATTCATTACATACATATTAAATTTAACACAAACACAATCCAAATTTTGTATTTCATTTAATGTGAAACTTATTAAAATAGTGATTCTCAAACTTAGGACAACTCCAGAGTCAACATGACAAGTAAAAGCTAGTTGTTTGAGCTAGGGATTGAATTTATTATATATTAAATAAGATAAAATATATAATTTGTTACAACCAGTTCAAATATAGTTGGTATATCCATGACATGATCCATTTTTAGTTGATTGCAATTTTTTTACTAACCCGATCGATTTGAAATTCATTACATACAGATCAAATTTAACCCAAACACAATCCTAAATCTCGTATTTCTATTAATATGAAACATATTAAAATAACGATTGTCAAACGTAGGTGTTGTCGAGGGTTGGTTGAGCTAGAGATAGAATTTATTCTATACTCAATAAGATAAATATCTAAATTTATTACAGGCGGTTCAATTATAGTCAGTTTGTTCATGCCATGATCCACTTTTAGTTGATTGCAACATCTTACTAAACTGACCAACTTGACCTATCCATTACATATAAATCAATTTTAACGCAAACACAATCTTAAATTTTTATTTCTTTTAATTATTAAAATAGTGATTATCAAACTTAAGTGTCTTCCAGAGTCAACATGATAGTAAAAGCTAGTTGGTTGAGCTAGGGACTGAATTTATTATATATTCAATAAGACAAAATATCTAATTTGTTACAACCAATTCAAATATAGTTGGTATTTCCATATCTTACTAACCCGGTTGAGTTGAAATCCATTACATATAGATCAAATATAACATAAACATAATCCTAAATCTTGTATTTCAAATAATACAATACATATTAAAATTGTAATTATCAAACTAAGGTGTTCGAGGATTGGTTGAGCTAGAGATTCAATTAATTCTATAATAATTAAGATAAAATATCTAAATTTATTACTTTTGGCGGTTCAATTATACTCTGTTTGTCAATGACATAATCCACTTTTATTCTATAATCGGTCTATCAATGACATGATCCACTTTTAGTTGATCGCAACCTCATACTAACCCAATCGATTTGATATATTGATTACATGCATATCAAATTTTAACAAAAACACAGTCCTAAAATTTGTATTTCTTTTAATGTAAAACGTATAAAATAAGTGATTATCAAACTTAGGTGTTGTCGAGAGTCAACATGACAAGAAAAAGTTAGTTGGTTGAGCTAGGGATTGAATTTATTCTATACTAAATAAGATACAATATCTAAATTTGTTAACGTCAGTTCATATATAGTTGTTCTATCCATGACATGATGCATTTTTAGTTTATTGCAACCCGATCGACTTGATATCCATTACATACTTATCAAATTTTACACAAACACAATCATAAATCTCGTATTTCTATTAATATGAAACATATTAAAAGAGCGATTGTCAAACTTAGGTGTTGTCGAGGTTGGTTGAGCAAGATATTGAATTTATTCTGTAATCAGTAAGATAAAATATCTAAATTTATTGCATGTGGTTCAGTTATAGTCGGTTTGTCCATGCCATGATCCACTTTTAGTGGATCACAATCTCTTACTAACCCGACCAACTTGACGTATCCGTTACATACAAATCAATTTTAACACAAACACAATCCTAGTTTGTATTTTTTTAAAATTCGGAACATATTAAAATAGAGATTATCAAACTTAGGCATTGTCGAGATTCAACATGAAAAGTAAAAGAGAGTTGGAGCTATTAATTGAATTTATTCTATACTCAATAAAATAATACATCTAAATTTATTACAGGCGGTTCAAATAATCGGTCTATCCATGACATGATCCAATTTTAGTTGATCGCAATCCCTTACTAACCCGACCGATTGATATATTGATTACATACATATCAAAATTAACACAAACACAATCCTAAATGTTGTATTTATTTTAATGTGGAACATAAAAAATAGTGATTATCAAATTTAGGTGTTGTCGAGAGTCAACATGACAAGTAAAAGCTAGTTGATTGAGCTAGTTATTGAATTTATTCTATATTAAATAAGATATAATATCTAAATTTGTTAAAGCTAGTTCATATATAGTTGTTATATCCATGACATGATTCATTTTAGTTGATTGCAATTTCTTACTAACCCGATCGACTTGAAATCCAATATATACATATCATATTTAACACAAACACAATCCTAAATCTCGTATTTCTATTAATACGAAACATATTAAAATCGCGATTGTCAAACTTATGTGTTGTCGAGGGTTTGTTGAGCTAGATATTGAATTAATTCTATACTTAAAATATCTAAATTTATTACAGGCGGTTCAATTATAGTCGGTTTGTCCATGCCATCTCTTATTTCTATTAATACGAAACATATTAAAATCGCAATTGTCAAAGTTATGTGTTGTCGAGGGTTTGTTGAGCTAGATATTGAATTTATTCTATACTCAATAAGATAAAATATCTAAATTTACTACAGGCGGTTCAATTTTAGTCGGTTTGTCCATGCCATGATCAACTTTTAGTTGATCACAATCTCGTACTAACCCGACCAACTTGACGTATCCATTACATACCGATCAATTTTAACAGAAACACAATCCTAAATTTTGTATTTCTTTAATTTTGGAACATATTAAAATAATGATTATCAAACTTAGTTGTTGTCGAGAGTCAACATGATAAGTAAAAGAAAGTTGAACTAGAAAATGAATCTATTCTATACTCAATAAGATAATACATCTAAATTTATTACAAGCGGTTCAAATAATCGGTCTATCTATGACATGATCTATTTTTAGTTGATCGCAATCTCTTACTAACCCGACCGACTTGATATATTGATTACATACATATCAAATTTAACACAAACTGTCCTAAATTTTTTATTTCTTTAAATATTGAACACAAAAAAATAGTGGTTATCAAACTTAGGTGTTGTCGTGAGTCAACATGACAAGTAAAAGCTAGTTGGTTGAGCTAGGGATTGAATTTACTGTATTAAATAAGATATAATCTCTAAATTTGTTAACACCAGTTCATATATAGTTGTTATATCTATGACATGATTCATTTTTAGTTGATTGCAATTTCTTACTAATCCGATCGACTTGAAATCCATTACATACATATCAAATTTAACACAAACACAATCATAAATCTCGTATTTCTATTAATACGAAATATATTAAAGTAGAGATTGTCAAACATAGGTGTTGTCGAGGGGTTGAGCTAGAGATTGAATTTATTCTATACTCAATAAGATAAAATATGTAAATTTATTACAAGCGGTTCAATTATATTCGGTTTGTCCATGCCATTATCCACTTTTAGTTGATCACAATCTCTTACTAACCCGGCCAACTTGACCTATCCATAACATACAAATCAATTCTAACACAAACACAATCCTAAATTTTGTATTTCTTAAAATTTGGAACATATTAAAATAGTGATTATCAAACTCAGGTGTTGTCGAGAGTCAACATGATAAGTAAAAGAAAAGTTATTGAGCTAGGAATTGAATTTCTACTATACTTCATGTGATAATACATCTAAATTTATTACAGGCGGTTCGAATAATCGATGTATCCATGACATGATCAATTTTTAGTTGATCGCAATCTCTTACTAATCCGAACGACTTGATATATTGATTACATACATATCAAATTTAACACAAATATAGTCCTAAATTTTGTATTTCTTTTAACGTGGAACATAAAAAAAGTAGTGATTATCAAACTTAGGTGTTGTCGAGAGTCAACATGACAAGTAAAAGTTAATTTGTTGAGCTAGGATTGAATTTATTCTATATTAAAATATGATAAAATATCTAAATTTGTTAACGCCAGTCCAAATATAGTTGTTGAAAAATTCTAAGGTGACGTCACCTCACATGACGTAAGTTATAACCAATAGAATTATGACACCTCATTAATAAATTACCCACTTAACAGGTTACTAACAAGTCATAATACTATTATCATAAGTAGTTGTACTATATTATTATTTGACCACATTCATTGTAACATTTAACCACATCAATAATAAATTACAAACTAATAAATTATTATAAAAATAAATAACAATTGTTTATAATAATATTTTATAATAAACGATATATAATATTTCGTGTTGAATAATTAATATTAAGCTTTGAAAAAATTCATAATATATTTTAATACACGTAATTTATATTTTAATACTCATTGGATAGTACTAATTGTAATACTTCATAATGTGGCTAATTACTACTAATATGGGACCGTACTAATGTACTATGTATGTAGAGTCAATACTGTGCTATATGAGTCTATACTACTACATGTGAGACATATACCATGTAATGTGAAGAATTATACACATTGGTTAGGATTAATGGAAATACTTTATAATGTGACTAACTACTACTAATATGAGACCGTACTAAGTATGTGGAGTCAAAACTACGCTATGTGAATCTATACTACTACGTGTGAGACATATACCATGTAATGTGAAGAATTATCATTAAATTGATTAGTACTAATGGTAATACTATATAGTTGTTATATCCATGACATAATCTATTTTTAGTTGATTGCAATCTCTTACTAACCCGATCGACTTGAAATCCATTACATACATATCAAATGAATACAAACACAATCCTAAATTCCATATTAATTTCTTTTAATTTGGAACCTATTAAAATAGTGATTATCAAACTCAAGTTTCGAGTTGCATGATTAGTAAAAGCTAGTTGTTTGAGCTAGGAATTAAATTTATTCTATACTCAATAAGATAAAATATCTAAATATATTACAAGCGGTTCAAATATACTTGGTATATTCATGACATGATCCATTTTTGGTTGAATAATTGCATTCTCTTACTAACCCGACTGACTTGATATATCCATTACATATAGATCAATTTAAACACAAACACAATCTTAAATCTCGTATTTTTTTTAATTCGAAACATATTATATCAAACTTGTGTTGTCGAGAATCAACGTGAAAAGTTAGTTGATTGAACTATGAATTTAATTTCTACTATATTCAATAAGATAAATATCTAAATTTATTACAGGCGGTTCAAATATAATCAATCTATCTATGACATGACCCATTTTTTATTGGTTGCAATCTCTTACCCATCCGACCGACTTAATATCAATTTAATTGTCTTTATTTTTAGAACCATATCCATTCCATTGTCACGATTACTTAAATTATGATTTTGTATTGTAATAGCTAGTTGAAGAAATTAATTATTAATATGCGTTTATAGTTGAACAATTTATTATCAAATTAATATTTCATCAAAAGTGGACTAATCTTTAATTATTATCATTAATTCTCACTTTAAAGAGAAGTGATTCCCCCCACGTGGAGAGAGGGATAGAGATGGCCAATGAAGAAGAGGATCATCTTAGCCAAGTAGCATGCTTCCACAAAAGCTTATACAAGTTGTGACTTGCTTGCTTTTCTTAGTTGTTTTTTAGATGAAAAGGGTCAAAAGACAGATAAAAGTGTAAATATCTTCCCTTCATTTTTTTCTCTCATTTAATATCTTTTAGATCTCTGTATTCTAAATAACTAACAATTTATTAGTATATTCTTTTATTTGTTTACTCGTGTATGTTTAATGTCACATCAAAAGTGTGAGTGAGGACAATATCAATCAAGTTGATACGGGAGAAAAGATTTTGAAGTTTCCTCACCTCACTCCATGGATGACATTCAACATTGACAATTTGACAAAATATTTGTCTAGACTATTTAGGAAGGAGATTTTTTTTTTTAATTGTAAATATTTGTTTTGATGGGATACTTCTTACCTACAAGACCATCTATCATACAATGAATTAAAACTAATTTACTATAGAGAAATTTCATATATCGTTTGCAAATTCAAAGAGAAAATTAATCATAAATGGGATTCATTGTACAATCAAGAAAGAACGTTTTTTTTGAAAAATTTGTATTGCTGGTAGATTATGCAAAAATCACATAAGAGGTCACATAAAAGATATTTGTTAAAATTTTGGTATAATTGGATATTAGATTTAGAATGTGAATTAATTTAAAAAATATAAATTTCTCATAATGTAAATTCAGATTCAATCATTGAGATAAACACTGAACTCGACAGAATATATATAATTTATATATAATATTATTATACACGTAACAGAAACTCAACGTAACGTATTATATTTTTATACGTATATCGTCATAATACTAAATTTGAATAAAAAAAAATTGAAAAAAATTATAAAAACCAGAAACCAAGGTGACTCCATAGTTCACCAAAAGGCCATAGGCTACTTAACCCAATCGACTTCTATTAGCCGCCCCTAGTAATGAATTCTGACCTTTTCTATTTTTGTGGTTTCATTTACAGACGTACATAAAATCCCAGCCCCATGTTACTTGAATTATCTGGCTATTGGGACTCCCATGCGCCACTTCTCAAGCACAAAAAAATTGTGCCCCCTAATTTTTATTTGAATTATTTTTTTACATTTCCACACCCACGGCATAAATTAATTTCTGCTAGCCAACTTTTACCTTCCCACAGATTCATGATTATGATTATAATTAGGTTGCAAAACCCCACCATTACTTTAATCAGCTTCTGTTGAATGTTTAATCATGTTCATTAAAAATGTTTCAAGAACATAATTTATTAAAGTGGGATTCTTGTCAAATTTTCAACTCTTTCTTTTTCTTATTGGTTTTCATTTTTACTGTTAAACATAAAGATTGAAGTCAATTAAGGTGTATATGGGACCGGTTTGGTTTGATTTCAGAATATTGGTTTGGGTTTTCGAAAAAAACCATTGAAACGTAATCTAGATTGAGTTCAAATATTGAGTTTTGAAAAACTTGAAATCTGATTTGGATATTGAGGTGTGAGGGAAAAAGTAAATGTTAATTGTCACATCAATACATTTATAAAGTTTGATAAGAAAAAAAATAGACAGTAGGTTTAAATAAGTTTCATTTGATATCGGGTTGGGTTTCACTTGAGCCTCATCCAAACGCGAGTTGAATTGGTTCTGCCCTAATTTCATGTTTTGGCGAAACCAGACCACAACTGATCCATCATCCATGAGGAGTCTTAAGTTCTTATTTTTGTCTCATGTTAGAAATTTGTTATATGTTCATCATAAATAATATTAAATTTACCTAAATTATAAGCTCGCGTTTATGATATATAGTCTTGCATTTGGTTATAATTAGGATAATATTTGATGATGGCCTAATAACGTGCAAAAATAAGAATAATATATAAGAGAATGTTTCATAATTATATAATTCTAAGGGTTGTTCGATTTGTCCAACGGGATTAGACCAGATTACCTATTGGACCTAATATCACAATTGGACCGACTATTAAAAATGATGTTCGGTTACAAATTTGGTCCAAGATTACAATCAGTCCATTAATGAAAAAAGTGTTCGGTTCACATGATTATGTCCAAAATTATAGGATTTGACAAAAATAACTTTTTTTAGATATTTGTTGTTAGTCTAATATAAGGATAAAAGTGTGAAATGGAAATCCTATTATGGAGAGATTATTGAATCACAGAGGAGCTACAATTAGAATTGCTCCAAATAAGGGAGGTTGACCACTTTTTCGGCCCGGCCCCGGAATATCTTGCAAACTGAACAATTGATATATACATGATTATTTTTTGAATCCTCCATTATTAGTCAAACCAAACGGCACCTAACAATATTATCTATATTAGTACATAACTACATACTACTTTTCTTTTTGGTTATTTAATAATTTATACTTAAGACTATCAATCGGAAAATCTCCTCTATATGTATTTATTTTTGTATTAAATATTAGTTTTTGTTTGCCATCTTTTTTGGAGACTTGAATTCATATGAAATCCAATAATTAAAGAGTTTTTAAGTAATTTTTTGCCTCCACTCATTGTTCCTATAAATGCCTACTATACATTCAAGTGATAAAATAAACTTTAATAATTTATGTTGAACTTTCTAGCGGAAATCTAGAGGGCCAATTTGAAATCTATGGACCGAGAACTTTCCAACTGAAATTAGTGGAAAAAAATATGTTATTTAGTGAAAAACAAAAACTTTGAATATAGTGTTTGATACAACGATTTATATACCTTCTTAAAAAAAGTAAAAAGCAAAACACTTAATCTAATATCAAAATATATGAACGAACAAAGAAATGTTATATTCATAAATTGATTTTATTATCACTTTTAATTTTTTATATTTTTGAATATATTTACAAGTGTCGGTATTGTTTTAATTAACTTCAAATAATTGCGGTGGGGAGTGTTAAAGAATAAATAACATGGTTTTTTTTTTTTTTTTTTTTTACTATTAGGATAACATGAAGAGATTTTGTAATTTATACTATAAAAATAATTAAACCAGATTTCAAATACCATTTTTTTTCTCCTTGACTAAAAATAGTGCATGATTCCAAATTAATACCTCAGATGCAGACCTAAAATTAATTAAAACCAAAACTGCGTACATCATTATTAAATGATAATACATATCTTGACATTATTTACAAAAATTCAAAAGTGCAAATGCTCTAAAACAGAACGTCATCAGCATAATCGGTGGATACTGTCTGTAGTTTGTACAATGTGGGGAAGTTTTCATCTGGGACAAGATTTACTGCAAATATATGTTGGATTTTATTACTTGCGGCGCCACGAAATTGACACTAATTTTCACAAAGATAAAAAGGCAAATCTTGACACGTGTACAAATAATAGCATATAACCTCCAATTATTTTTTCAAATTTAGATACAGAAGATTATATGAGAAATATTCTAGTTCTAAAATAAAAGTATTAGTATCCTATTAGACCGCGCAATATATTTGATGGGGTTTGGCCGAACCCAAAGTAATCACATGACAAGTGCAATACATTTGTTTTGGGGTTGAATGTAACTCCCAAAAAAGTGACCAATCACAAAGCAAGTGCATTACACTTGTTCGATGGTTTGATGAGTTTGATCAAATAAGACTTTAACAAGAATCAACAACTTGGTGATTACTTAAGCGTTCAACATTTTCCTAAATAGAGATGTAACGTGTATTTTATCACTTCTCGGCAACTCCACAAAAGTGGTCATACTATAAGCACCAATTAATCCACAACCGGGTATAGACATATTTCAAGTAATTTATAAAAATGACCATCTTCAACGCTCTCATATTTTTATACTTGATTTACTATTTAAGTTTTGACCTTTGAGTGAAAAGAGCTATCCCTCTAATGGTAGGGTTAGCTGTTTATTTTTATTATACTATATGTTTCGACTCGTGCAAGAACAACATCTGCAGTTGAAATATTTTATTAAAATATTTATTTATATATATGGCTAAATATAATAATTTATTCTTTATTACAGTTTAACATTTTATGCACTTAATAAGGAGATAATTATATTTTTTATACCACTCTATCTTACTTTACACAATAGGTATTCAATCATTTGAAAAAACACATTTGATAACACAAATTTAGTTTTATCGTCAGATATTTGAACTATTAAATTATGTTCGATCCTTAATGAATTTGAAGATGCACTATGAACAACAACTAGCTAGAGCTACAACTCTTCGCAATATAACACTAAGTTTGCTATTCCTCAATTTAATATTTTTTAAAAATACTTTCCTCAATTTAACATTAAGTTCAAATAATATTGTTAGAGTTTGATGATAATTTAATGAAAAAATTTAAAATTATGGCAGCAAAACTAAATTTATCAAATGCCATCAAATGATGATTACCAAATTGTGTTATTTCAAAAAACTTAGTACTAGATACTTAAAGTAGTGTAAAGTGTGGAACTAAAAACATAATTATCTCCTTTATAAGTAAGTTATCATATATCTTCCTGACTTTCTTTCTCAACCATGTGGGATTTACGCCCTTTGTATAGAAATGGAATAAACTCAATAACATTATTCGTTCACATTACTCATGATTTTATAGAAGAGATATATGAAATTGATCTTCTCATAGAACTATATATACACTTCTCGAAATAAATTACACAAAATTAATGAGCTTAGCATTCAGTTATGGGCTCAAACCTATTAACACGGGCTAAACCCATGAATCACCAATAAGTGGCCCATGGTTTTTTTTGAAGTAGTAAACTTGGGTTTAATGGTTTTTTTCTATAAATTTATTATTAGTTTGGATTTTTGGCATTTTGTAATTTGAAAATATGGGATTTTGACACTTTGCACTTTAACTTAAAATTTTCGGTACTTTGCACCCTGTAAATAATATTTATTTGGCACTCTGCATCATAGTGTGTGTTTTGATGAGGAAATTTAGTTGCAAGAAGGGTTTATTGGTCATTTTTTAATTTTATTGGCACTTTGCACCCTAGAAATATAGATTTTGTCACTATGCAACCGACTTACATTTTTGCACAAATTTATTTTAACCAAATTACTAAGCTATTCTTAATCAGGTAAGAACTCCTTTTTCTTTTCTTTTTTAATTCCTAAATTTGACATGCTAGTAGATAATAATCATAGATTTGTAGAGTATGTCTTGTATAAATTTTTTTTGGAAAAAAAAAAAACCTTGTATCTATTGTATAAATTTGTATTGAATATCACAACTGATGCAAATCATTGTCTATTTACGGACAAGATGTACATATATTTGCAAAAAAAAAAAAATGATTATTTTTGTGATTGAATTAGAAATAAAAATATTTATTTCCTATGTTTGATTGTTGTGCATTGAACATGACAATTGTATCTCTCCACCAACGACATTCATGACCTTTTTATAAAGGAAAATATTAGGGTGCAAAATGCCAAAAAATATATTTCTAATATGCAAAGTGTCAATTTTTTTTAATCGGGTGGAATGTGCCAAAAAAATTATATTTGCAGGGTGCAAAGTGCCAACAAATATTAAAATATGACTATTATACCCTTCCACTAACAATCTTATTTTATTAAAACACACACTAGGGTGCAAAGTGTCAAATAAATTATATTTTCAGGGTGCGAAGTGCCAAAACTTCTAAGTCGAAGTGCAAAAAGTGCCGAAACCCTATATTTTTAAAATGCAAAATGCAAAAAACCCTTTTAGTTTCTACATATTGCTAATCGATAAACTGAGAAAACGCAATGAAAGTACTTCAAATAGACAATATATTAGGCCAATCAATAATTTAATTAGTACTCCATTTGTTTCAATAATTTACTCATATTTTGAATTTTGGATGTCCATGTACAAGACTTCCGAAAATGAAAATATTTCTCTTAAAACTACCATTTCATATACTGATTTGATATCAATAATTTTCAACTATTATATTTGAGGGCATAAATATAATTTTTCTCAAACTTTTTTTTTTTTTAACTTTTAATTAAACTCCATATCAAAAGTGAAGCGAACAAGATAAATACGATGAAGGGAGAAAAGACGAAAAACGTCAATATTATTGTAACAAAGAAACAGAACTACAAACGAAAAACGTTTGAGTGATAAAAATTTGGTTGAGATCAAGCATCGTACTCCCTCGTCTCTTTTTTGCTCCATTTATTTTGGTGTAGAGTTTTATCATCAAATAGTTAAAAAAAATGAAACTTTAAAATACTTTTATATTTATGTCAACTTAAAGTAATTGTTAAGAACTAGTAGTGTCAAATTATTGTTTTACGTGATAGTGCAATTATAAAAATAATAATTCCATTTTAGAAAGAGAGTTTTATGCTAAGATATTCATAAAAAGAAATAAAAATAAGAATTTATGGACATATAGAGTGTAATAATTAATATTCTAATTATAGCTTTTTGTTTTCTGGTTGCAGTGTTGATCATATTATCTAAAAGTTGTTTTAGCATACGACATAAAATTTTCCAGAATTGTTTTCATTACTTCATTGAATGCGAATAAATCAAGGATACCAATCTTTCTGAAAAGACTATTTAAGCCCTAGCAATTATACGTCTATATTCGAACCATGATTATTATTAAAATGTACTCCATAAGTCTATAATTCCATATAGGCCAATATTTGAGGTTTTCTTTAAATGTATATATTATTAAATTCACATGAATCATGGTTTTATGTGGCTGCAAACTGAAAGATACAACTCAATTTAAAACTGGTGCTCAAGGCTCAAGCTGGCCACTACACCTTCAACCCATGGCTCAAACTCTTTATCAATATTTGTCTTCCCCCAACCCCTCATCTTCAAAAATGTGACCTAGATACATGAACATATATAGATATTAACTTTTGTTCAAAAATAATTTCTTCTCAAATTTAAATTACTCGTGAAATGAATGTGATATGCTTAGTATTTGAATGTATAACACAAATCAATCTTAACTCGTATGTGATGGGAAGTTCCGCCAATCCAAATTCAAACTAATCTCTCTTCCAAAAATTATACCAGGCGTCGTATAACATTTGAATCATGTATATCCTCAGAAAAAAAAAAAAAAAAAAAAAAAAAAAGAGGCAAACGTTCATCCCTTTTTGTGAAAAAAAAAAAAGGATATTGAGGAAACAACGTTCAATCTAGAGCAGATATCACATTTAAAAGGTAAATCGTTCAGAAAATTACTATGTTATACTTACTATTTGAATGTATTAACACCAAAAGATCTTAACACGTTCCCCCGTGCCAAGTTTAAACTTATTTCTATTCCTGAAATTATATTAGATGTCATACGTGCTTGTCTTAAAAAAAAAATGTGGCAAAGGTTCAACCCTTTTTCTATAAAGAGAAACAGAGAAAACGGTGTTCAAACTAGATTATATTATAAATATTTAAAATAAATTCTCTAAAATTTATACTGCCCACAAGATAAATATGATATTCTTAATTACTATGTGAATGTACAACAAATAGATCATAACACAATTCTGATCAAGAAGTTCTGCGAAGACAAATTTAAAATAATCTCTCTTCCAAAAATTATATCAGGCGCCGTATAACATTTGAATCACGTATATCCTCAATAAAAAAGAGGCTAACATTCATCCTGTTAAGTGATATATATTAAATGATTCCTTTCTCTAACAGCTTAAGCTTTTAGATGAGTTGGTTACATCCCATTTTTGTAAAAAAAAGATACCGAGGAAACAATGTTCAATCTAGAGCATATACCACATTTAAAAGGTAAATAGTTCAAAATAAATCCTCTCAAAACTAAACTACTCACAAAATGACTATGTTATACTTACTATTTGAATGTATTAACACCTACAGATCTTAACACACACACCCACACCATGATTAAACTAATTTATATTCCTGAAATTATATTAGGTGTCGTATACCATTTGAGCGAGCATGTCTTTAGAGAAAGAAAAAAGGCCAATGTTCAACCCCTTTTCTATAAAGAGAACAGAGCAAACGGTGTTCAAACTATATTAGATCTTACATATTCAAAATAAATTCTTTCAAATTTATACTACCCACAAGATAGATATGATAAATCATAACACATGTCAAATCGAGAAGTTTTGCGAAGACAAGTTTAAACTAATAGTTCTTCCATAAATTATATCAAACGCCATATAACATTTGAATTGTGTGTCCTCAGAAAAGAAAACAAAAAGATTTCACTGTGTTCAATCTAGAATAGATCTTACATATAAGAGGTAGATAGATACATACAATAATTTCTTATCCCTGATTTGTTTCAATGTTTCAAATAATGCGTCTTTATTAATTAAATTAATTTTCTTTTTAACACCGAACACCTTTTTAAGGGTGAAATATAAGAAAATACTACAAAAGGTTACTTCTTCAACAATAATCTAATAAGTATTTTATGCCAACAAAAATGGAGAAAAATAATAATAATGACGTCACATTAACATAAAGTAATGGTTCAAGGCTACAGCTATTTTTCTTTTTCAAGAGAACAGCCCACTGTCCCTCTCTATATAAACTCCCCCAATCTAGTCTCTAGCTTTTCCAACAAAAAGAAAAAGTAAACATAACAAAAACATTACAAATTGAGTGAAGAAAACCAAAACTTCCTTTCCTCCTCCTCCTCCAATCCACCCACCACCGGTCCAACATGGCGGCCTCTGTCGAAAACCGGCAATTCCCGGGCTTCTACAAACCCGGTCCAACCACTCACCACCGGTCCGACTCCCCGGTTCGCGGATGCAACTTCCCTCAATCAGCCGACCTCACTTTAATCAACAGTAACAAAACCATACCAAATGGTAATTCGAAATTCAACTATTCCTCTAGCGACGACGAAGACGACGACTATGATGAAAACGAATATTCCTCCGCCATAAAAAAGGCGAACGCGGAGTTAGAACCCTCTGTTCTCGACTCACGTGACGAGTACACCGCGGACAATTGGGTCGAACGTAACCCGTCCATGGTCCGACTCACCGGAAAACACCCTTTCAACGCCGAAGCCCCACTCCCACGCCTCATGCACCACGGATTCATCACCCCTGTCCCACTCCACTACGTCCGCAACCACGGATCCGTCCCGAAAGCCTCGTGGGACGATTGGACCGTCGAGGTAACCGGTCTAGTAAAAAAACCGATCCGGTTCACCATGCACCAACTCGAAACCGAGTTCGAGTTCAGAGAAATCCCTGTGTCCCTTGTTTGTGCGGGAAATCGACGCAAGGAGCAAAACATGGTTAAAAAAACTATTGGTTTTAATTGGGGGGCTGCGGGGGTTTCGACCTCGGTTTGGAGGGGGGTGCCTTTGCGTTCTATTTTGAAGCGATGTGGGATAATGAGTAAGAGAAAGGGGGCTTTGAATGTTTGCTTTGAAGGGGCGGAGGATTTGCCCGGGGGCGGGGGGTCCAAGTACGGGACCAGTTTGAGAAAGGAATATGCTATGGATCCTAGTAGGGATATTTTGGTGGCCTATATGCAGAATGGAGAGAGGTTGACCCCGGATCATGGGTTTCCGGTTCGAATGATTATTCCGGGTTTTATTGGTGGGAGAATGGTTAAATGGTTGAAAAGGATTATTGTTACTACGCAAGAGTCTGATAATTATTATCATTACAAGGATAATAGGGTGCTTCCTTCACATGTTGATTCTGAACTTGCTAATGCTGAAGGTAAATTATAGTATTTTAATTTACTTACCTTTTTTCTATTTTTTTTATTATATCTTTTTGCTTGTTTTGTTTTGTAGAGTAACTTAGCCAGCATGCAAATAGACATAGACTACTCAATCACACTATCGACTAATTATATCATCCATTCAAACTCACTCATATCAAAACAATTTCTAATTATATACATAGTCCAAATTACAATATGTTTTTATTCATATTTTAAAACTTAACATTAATGAAGAACACGATGAGATGTGAATTTTATTTTCATAAATTATTATGTAATTGATATGTTATGTTACGTGTTAGTAACGTTATGACGGATGTATAATATAACTCCCCTACTCTTTCGTCTTGAACTATTTGTATTATTGCATGTTTAGCATGTTTCAATTACATTGACAATTGAGCAACGATCCAAGACAATTTAAACCCATCACGTCTTTATTGATTTTTCTTTTTCCTTTTTTTAGTTAAAGGTTGGATCAATCAAAATTAATAAGAATCAGATTTCAATATAAATAATTAGTTTAGCTCAACCAATTTGAACCCGCAATTAGTAAGTTTTATCTTATTAATTGTATCTGATTTGTCTTGATTTGATCTAACTCAATTAAATAATTTAAAGGAAAATGAGTAAGTTTTCTTTTTTTGTTTTGTCTTATACCCTAACGTCTGAAATTGTACAATGTCTAATGTTGGAAGTGAATTGTCTAGTCTATCATAACTACATGGTTTCGGAGAAATGTGATTGGTTCATACAAATCGAAAAGTGGTTGCACCAGTGAACACTTACTGTATAGCATTTAGTACTATTATTACTGATGTTATTTTTACATTAATTGACTGTTCATTGTATCTGATAATTCATTCTTGTACTATTTTACAGCATGGTGGTACAAGCCTGAGTATATCATCAACGAATTGAACATCAACTCGGTCATTACGACGCCGTGTCATGAAGAAATTTTGCCTATCAACTCGTGGACGACTCAAAGGCCTTACACATTGAAGGGTTACTCATATTCTGGTGAGGGATTTAAATTAGCAATATTTTTTAATGAAACGACATAAATAATTATAGTAATAAAAAATTATTCAAATTTATTTAATTAGTATACACATTAGTGCGATTCGAACTCAAAATCTGTTGATTTTGGGACTCGGTCTAATCATTTAATAAATCCTAGTGTCTTGGGGGATTTGTTCTTGAGATGCATGCTGCAAATTGCAAATTTTATATAATTCATTGTGCCTAGCAATTGTGGATAATTCTGCAAACTAAAAGAAATGAGCAATTTTTTTTGTGTTTATCATCAAACCGACTTCACATGGCTCATTCAATTGCATAGGTCTAAATTATTTAACAACAATATAAAAAATTTAAAATTATTTTTACTGTCACGAATTTGGATGTAGTTCAAAACCGACTCAGTCAATTTTGTTACGTATGCTTGGCATGTAAATTAAATTGGTCACTTATAATGGGACACATCATACTAGTTTAATAAGTGCGTGGGGCTCCGCTCATTGGCTAATAATTAATTAAGCAATTTGCAAGAGGGTGTAACAAATAAAATTTCAAGTTTAAAGAAATATATTAAACAAGAAATAATTGTACGAATTAAAGTTTATTGATTTGAAATAGTGGTTACAATCTCTATGATTCCTCTGATTCTAATCTTCTAAGCAATCTCCAAAATAATTTTGATGCTTGAATAACGTTAATCCAAAAGCAATTGTGCTTAATATTGGATCAAACGTGAAATGGTTTAAATTTCCTTGACGAATGTCTCGAACTCCGTCTTGGATATTTTGGATTTTTAAGGGATTTGATCTTTGTTTGAACTTCGTGAATTTCCAATAACGTTAAATTTAAGAGTTAAGTATCTTAATCTTAGATTAAACGTTGGATTTTTCTTCACTTTTTGAAGAACGCCTTTGATTGTTGCGAAGAACGCCTTGATTTTTTGAAGAACGCCTTGAGAGAATTTGCTTCTTTTCTCCTTGAACTTCTTGAAATATGTTTTGAGTTGTGTTTTTCTTCTTGGAGATGACCCCTATTTATAGGTGTGATTTGAAGATCTTGTAAAATTCTCTCCATGACGTGGCGCGATTTGATTGGCTATCAATATCTTTTATGACAAGAAATATATTTAATTTTATATTCTTGCCTAATAAAAGATATTATATGCAAATATTGCATTGTGGCGAAGATTCCAAGAAAATCTTGCCTTGTATAAATTTTTCCTACACACAATTGCCTTCTTTGTGGAGATTTAATGTAATTTGCAATATCTCTCAAATTTGGCAATATCAATTTTGGCAATAAATTTTACTCTTCTACAAATGCCCCCTCGAGACTTGTTTACGAAATGCATTTGCTTTGAGTAGATAAGTCTCGAATATTTTTTTTCACGCCTTTGCAAAATTTGAAGCCAACAATTTTTTTTTTTTTTTTTTTTTTTAAGAAATTTGACTGGGCTCAAAATTGTTTCAAGCTGCCTACGTATCCCAAAAAGGGAATCAAGTCATAACGTAGTTCAAAGCATTAAATTTGATTTGATGGATGTTGTTCACATTTATACTCATGTGAAGGAAGAGTAACATACATTTTAGGCTCGTGTGTCAAGGAGCATTTTGAATTTGAGATTTGGTAGACCCTTTCGACTCATGTCCAGGAGAAGTTGACTTAAAATTTGTAGACATTTTCGTCTCGTCTACTGGAGGCATTCATTTGAAATTTCCAGACATGTTTTCTCTTGTTTGGGAGAACTTGATTTGAGTTTTGTAGACTTTTTTTTTTTGTCTCGTCTACTGGAGGCTTTGATTTGAAATTTGCAGACATTTTCTTCTCGTGTCTGGGAGATTTGATTTGAGTTTTGTAGACTTTTTCGTCTCGTCTACTGGAAGCTTTTGATTTGAGATTCGTAAACAGTTTATACTCATATTAAGGAGTGATGTATTTGATTTGTAAACAATTTATCCTCGTGTTAAGGAGTAATGAATTTACTTGTAAACAGTTTATACTCGTGTTAAGGAGATTTCACTTGAACTTCGAAGATTTTGTAGACAGTTTCAACTCGTGTTAAGGAGATTTCAACTTGAAGATCTGTAGACAGTTTCAACTCGTATCAAGGAGTTGTTTTGAAAGTTTAAGCTCTTATCAGGGAGCGTTGAAGAGATCTAACTTTAAAAGATCCCAGATAGTTTTAGCTCGTATCTAGGAGCTTTGCTATGTTTTCAGATGGATTCTTCGTTTGGAGCGTCATCAAAAGATTTGCCCCCTTCTTTGGCACTAAAATCGTCTTGAACTTTGCTAGGAGAATGCATATGCGGCTCATCAATTTGACTTCTAGTCATGCTCAATTCCATATTGTAAGCTCTAGTGGCTAGCTCTTCAAAAGTTTTTGGTTTTATTCCTTGGAGAATGTATCGAAGACCCCAATGCATTCCTTGGATACACATTTCAATGGATGAAGCTTCAGATAGTTGATCTTTGCAATTGAGACTTAAATTTCTCCAACGGTTTATATAGTCGATGACAGACTCCTCCTTCCATTGGCGAGCGTTAATTAGTTCGACCATTCGCACAGTTCTTCGAGTGCGATAAAAGCGATTGAGAAACTCTTGCTCCAGTTGGTCCCAACCATCAATGGAATTTGCCCCCAAGTCAGTATACCAGTCAAATGCATTGTCCTTCAATGAACATACGAATTGCTTCACAAGTTGATCTCCATGTGTTCCAGCATCATTGCACGTCTCGACGAAATGCGCCACATGTTGCTTTGGATTGCCTTTGCCATCAAATTGTTGAAACTTCGGGGGTTGATATCCAATTGGCATCTTTAAGTTGTCAATTCTTTGAGTGTAAGGTTTGGTGTATGTAAGGGAAGACTTCGAGCTCCCATGCAGTTTGCTTTTGATGGCCTCCAAAATGAACTCCTTCAGTTGGCTACCTTGGATTATACCATCATATGATACTTGAATCTCATTGGTTGAAAATTTTTCCTTTGCATTTGATTGTTGCTTTATGGGCGTCTTGCCATCATCAATATCATTGGTCATCTTTTCCATCAGGTGGTTTGCCTCGGCATGACTTCCTTTGTTCAATAGTTGTTTGGCGGATGTATCGCCTTTTTCAAGCTCCTTGAGTGGTTTTTCCTCCACGTGGATGGCCTCAGCATTGCTCCAATTGTTCAACAATTCATCGAGCTTAGCATCTCGCTGTTGGAAGTGCTTTGTGAGCTTCTCCATCGCCTTTGTTAACATGAAAAGTTGTTCCTCTATGGTTGGATTGTTTGTCGTCATAATTGGGGCCACTTAATGAAGAAAAGAGATGAGAGGTAGAGATTGTCCCACTGGGCGTGCCAAAAATTTGTAACAAATAAAATTTCAAGTTTAAAGAAATATATTAAACAAGAAATAATTGTACGAATTAAAGTTTATTGATTTGAAATAGTGGTTACAATCTCTATGATTCCTCTGATTCTAATCTTCTAAGCAATCTCCAAAATAATTTTGATGCTTGAATAACGTTAATCCAAAAGCAATTGTGCTTAATATTGGATCAAACGTGAAATGGTTTAAATTTCCTTGACGAATGTCTCGAACTCCGTCTTGGATATTTTGGATTTTTAAGGGATTTGATCTTTGTTTGAACTTCGTGAATTTCCAATAACGTTAAATTTAAGAGTTAAGTATCTTAATCTTAGATTAAACGTTGGATTTTTCTTCACTTTTTGAAGAACGCCTTTGATTGTTGCGAAGAACGCCTTGATTTTTTGAAGAACGCCTTGAGAGAATTTGCTTCTTTTCTCCTTGAACTTCTTGAAATATGTTTTGAGTTGTGTTTTTCTTCTTGGAGATGACCCCTATTTATAGGTGTGATTTGAAGATCTTGTAAAATTCTCTCCATGACGTGGCGCGATTTGATTGGCTATCAATATCTTTTATGACAAGAAATATATTTAATTTTATATTCTTGCCTAATAAAAGATATTATATGCAAATATTGCATTGTGGCGAAGATTCCAAGAAAATCTTGCCTTGTATAAATTTTTCCTACACACAATTGCCTTCTTTGTGGAGATTTAATGTAATTTGCAATATCTCTCAAATTTGGCAATATCAATTTTGGCAATAAATTTTACTCTTCTACAGAGGGAATCTTAACACAGTGAGGAAAAGTATTTTGATTAGTATTTAATATAGTTCCAGCTTAATAGGTTGGCATTTGACAACTATGTGGGAGTATTTAATTTTTAATGTTTTTAAATTTGACCATAAAAGCTCCTATACATGATATTTATGGAAGTTCCAGTCAAACACTCTATCATAAAGAATGCTGAATTATAAAGTTTCATTTTCATTATTTCCTTAATTACCATAGTTTTGATTCTTTCACCTATCAAATGCTAAAGTTGAGGATACCACCACATGTAGTATTTTAACTTTTCCTCCTCAAAGGTTTCATTTGTCTAGTTATTTAAAACTTTCTTAATATTTAATTTGTATTTGCATTCACGTTATCAAATCTAAATTCACTTGACTAATTCTTTAAATTATTAGCTATTTAAACTTCATTTTTATATTCTTCAATCACCTATAAATTACAAAGAAAAAAGAAAAAAAATTAGTTAGAACCTAGTTTTGCACCGCCAACTAATTATGACTAACGAGAAAGTTTTGCACCGCCATCTAATTATGACTAACGAACAAGTTTTGTACCGTCATCTATTTATGACTACCGA
Organism: Penstemon newberryi var. newberryi; assembly: GCA_030819805.1. Taxonomy (NCBI): domain Eukaryota; kingdom Viridiplantae; phylum Streptophyta; class Magnoliopsida; order Lamiales; family Plantaginaceae; genus Penstemon; species Penstemon newberryi. The sequence goes on along the minus strand of JAUALY010000002.1, from coordinate 11,259,207 downwards.
ACAAATTAGATGTGTTCACACGTCGTTTTCGAATTGAAATTTTTTCCACCGTTTGATCAACTTGAAAATTGAAATTAGTGACTATAGACATGAGTCTAACATTAGTTTCCTCATTTTTGAATCGTGATGTCACATTTTAATTGATGAAAGTATTTTCTTTAAATGAATGAATAATTAAATAGGGGGTGGCAAGAAAGTGATAAGAGTGGAAGTGACAATGGATGGGGGTGAAACTTGGCACGTGTGTGCATTGGACCACCCGGAAAAGCCCAACAAGTACGGTAAATATTGGTGTTGGTGCTTTTGGTCACTTGAGGTTGAGGTTCTTGACTTGCTCAGCGCCAAAGAAATTGCGGTTCGGGCCTGGGATGAGACCCTTAACACACAGCCCGAAAAGCTAATCTGGAATCTCATGGTATGTCTACATGCAACATATTTCTTTAAAATTAATATAAATTTTATTAAACAGTAATACATTGTAGTATCATTTTAGTTAGATAGATGTTACATTGAAATAATAACTCCTAATTAACCAACCATGTGCTGGCACGTGCCAACTTTCTATTTACGTTAGGCAAATAGAGGTCCGGTTTAATTAAAAAAAAAAAAAAAAAAAGGTGCCCTTTCTCGTCAGTTCAACTAATGGCAATACTCTATTAATTAGTCCAAGCATAGGATCATGTGAGCATCACATGATAACTATTACAACTTTATACGAGTATTTCAGATTTATCATTCTGCCACACCCCCACTAGCTAGCATATTAATTAATATCCCTGCCATCAAATGGATCCATGATAAATCTGTTGGTATTTTTTAAGTATTCTTTATATAAAAATAAATAAATTTTTTGAATGGAAATATGACGGTATAGCAATCAGATTGACTTATAGTCTATTAGAATTCATAACATAGATTGAGTTAAAGTCCACTTAAATGAATTGGATCTAACTCAACCTCAAAAGCTAACTTAAAAGGTCAATATTGCCCAAAACCACATAAAGTAGACTTAACTATTATTTTCAACTCATGTAGAACATTTAGTCTCATCTTTTGTTTTAATGATCATATCTATTTTGCAAAATTTTCTTTTATCAGAATAAACTTGTCTATAGTGAAAATCAGGACATTTGATTTTGTGTAACTGATAATGAAAATGATGATAAAATAAAATTAAACTATGATCTAATTGAACTTGAAAAAAAACAATTTAATTGAACTAACCAAAAAATACTTTTTTCAGGGTATGATGAACAACTGTTGGTTCCGAGTGAGAACCAATGTATGCAAACCCCACAGGGGCGAAATCGGGATCGTCTTCGAGCACCCAACTCAACCTGGAAACCAATCTGGTGGATGGATGGCCAAAGAACGGCACCTCGAGAAATCCTCCAACGAGAACCATAGCCTAAAGAAGAGTGTCTCCTCCCCATTCATGAACACTTCTTACAAAATGTTCTCCATGTCCGAAGTGCGCAAACACAATTCCCCCGATTCCACATGGATCATAGTCCACGGCCACGTCTACGACTGCACCAGATTCCTGAAAGATCACCCCGGCGGCGCCGACAGCATCCTCATAAACGCGGGTACCGACTGTACGGAAGAATTCGACGCCATACATTCTGACAAAGCCAAGAAGCTTCTAGAAGAGTACCGAATCGGTGAGTTGATCACCACTGGCTATGCCTCCGCCGAGTCCTCGCCCAACAACTCAATGCACGGCCCAGCTTCCAGTAACCTCCCTCTCACCCCAATCAAGGAAATATCGCCGACAACAATAAGAAACGTCGCCCTCGTACCACGAGAAAAAGTCCCCTGCAAACTTATCGCGAAAACTTCACTCTCACCGGATGTAAGATTGTTCCGTTACGCTCTACCCAATGAGGATATGGTGTTGGGATTACCTGTGGGAAAACACATTTTCATCTGTGCAACCATTGATGAGAAGCTTTGTATGCGCGCGTACACTCCTTCAAGCAGCGTTGACACCGTTGGATATTTTGAGCTTGTGGTGAAGATTTACTTCAAAGGGGTCCACCCGAGATTCCCTAACGGTGGTTTGATGACTCAGCATTTGGACTCCATGGAATTAGGCTCATATGTCGACGTCAAAGGCCCACTAGGCCACATTGAGTACACGGGAAAAGGACATTTCACTGTTCACGGCAAGCCCAAGTTTGCTAAGAAACTTGCCATGATTGCGGGTGGGTCGGGTATCACGCCGATTTATCAGGTGATGCAAGCGATTTTGAAGGATCCGGAAGATGAAACCGAGATGTATGTCGTGTATGCTAATCGCACGGAGGATGACATTTTGTTGAGAGATGAGCTTGATGGGTGGGCGGAGACGTATCCGGATCGGGTCAAAGTTTGGTATGTGGTGCAGGAGAGTGTGAAGGAAGATTGGAAATTTAGTGTTGGATTTGTTACTGAGAGTGTCTTGAGGGAGCATATTCCGACGTCTTCGGGAGATACTTTGGCTTTGGCTTGTGGGCCTCCGCCGATGATGCAGTTTGCGGTAAACCCGAATTTGGAGAAAATGGGATATGATTTGAAGGAAACTTTATTGGTGTTTTAGAAGAAAAAATATGGTAATAATAATTGAGAGAGAAAGTATATGTAAATAAGGAGTATAATGTAATTAAGTTCTCTTCCTTGTACTTTTGTCATAATAAGTGACATTTTTTTTTTTTTTTTTTTTTTTTTGGGAATTTGTTATTGGTGCTCCTTTTTTTTTTTTCTTGTTAAGGTTTATATGTCGATTATAGGGGAAATATAACACATGCCATGTATATATACCGCGGAGTATATTTTCTAAGCTAAACAGAGTTTTTGGTTTCTTTCTTCTTTTACTTTTTGTTTTGTTTTAAGAAGGGCGGTCAATAATGTTCGCTAAACTAGCTAGACTTATTTATTCCATTGTGTCTTCTAGTAATGTGATAGGGAAAAAAAATAGTTTATGATGAGGGATATCAAGTGAGACGAGACTTTGTGACCTATATAGTACATAAATAAGAATTGAACAATTGAACAAACAAAGAACTCTTAGAATTAAGCTTTCATCTTATTTAATACACAACGTATGCAATTAATTTTATCCCTTATTAAATTTATTTTTTAAATATAGGACGTTCACAATTAATTTTATCCCTTTTAAATAATATATAAATGATTATAATTTATTACAAACTACTATTTTTTTTATAATTTAAAAGACAATGTCATCTTTTTTATTCGATACACTAATAAATAGTATCAAATGCTATTATCTATCATGATGCTATTGTTAGAGCATATCCAGCAGACATCATTAAAAAATAACATCAAATCACTCTTTAGCGCCTGCTATAGTGTTTTGATATCTATATAAAAGTTTTTTACTCCATCAATAAACATAAACAATGGAGCATCATTTTAAATTAATTTAAATTTAATTTATCTAATTAATGTAAAATTCAAATTAAATTAAAGCTTACTTAAAAGTAAAGAAAATTTAATTTAAATTAAAAAATTATAAATAATTGTAGCTTGCGTTAAATTATTTAGATAAAATTTCTGACAATAATTTTATCTACATGTCAGTGTCTGATTCAATGAGATATTTGATAATGATTTTCATACATATTTTTTTTTATCAACGTGTCAACTTGTGATTCAACATTAGATATCTTATAAGGATTTTTATTGATAAGATTTTTTTATCGAAAATTAACTTTCTCTGATTTTTTCTTTTGCTCGTGATTATTGAACTTGCGTATTTTAATTGAATTTTGTAGCCATTTTATAGTTGAATTTTTTTGTACCATTGCAAAATTTGAAAATATAAGCAGTTTGAGAGAATTGGGAAGGATAAATAGCCGTTTTTATATTTTCAGGCAAAAAGTAGTGCCCCTTGCCTGGGCATTACTTTTGATGCCAAAAAGTGTTGGACTTAAATTTAGGTCCAGTGATAGTTTCTCTGTTGGAGCTGATTTTGACATCATTTTAATAAATTAGACACTATATTTGGCTTTGATTCCCATTGTTGTAGTTGCTCTAAAAATGGTATATATAGAAGTATAGAACTCCTCTTCCTCTCTTTTTTGGGTATTCTTAAATATTATTGTGAAAGGATGGCTAAACCTGAGTTCATCATTGATTGTGTGTATATAAAAATTGTTATAACATCATTGATTATCAATCATTGTTATTTTGTGTGCAATATTATGACAATATATTCAATTTATTTAAGATAAATAAAACGTACGGATCTTGTTTATGTAGGGCCTACAGAATCAAAGACCTCCGAGGTCTACCGGTGTTGTGTATATTATATGCCAAAATTTAAGGAAATTAAGAAAATGGTAAATAAGTAGGCAAGTGGGTCCAAATGGGCCCATACCAATTGGCTGCTGTGGCCTTGGAAAGTCACCAATGTTATTATTTTGTTGGGCCAAAGACCAAATAAATCATTTTCACACCTTTTATTTTAATATTGCATTTTGGTTCACGCAAAGGGCATCAATACTTGTCTCCGCAGCACAAATACCCTTGACCCCTATTCCCTTTTTCCTTGTCTTTTTCATAAATATTTCCAAATTGTAAGAATTTCTTTTTAATTTATTTGGGAATCTGTCAAATCAATTCAACCCAATTGTCTCACCATGTTAAGCATCAAATTATTCTCCCCCGCAGCTCAACTTTCTTGACCTTTACTCCTTTTTACTTTCTCTTTGTATTTTTATTGGGAAAATTACTCAAAAGATATCTGAATTTGAGGTCTAGTGTAATTCTACTAACAATTCTCTATGTCCTCTTTTTTTCTTTTAGTTATCAATTTCATCATCCATTATTTCAAATCCAATTTTTTTTTAAAGTAACATCGGCATGAGCCGTCATGTAGTTAGTGTCGTAAGGCGTAGTCGTAATGAATTCAATATTTCTGAGATAGTTTGTGTAATTTTTTAAATATGAAAAATTGTCATAATTTTTTTTTTAATTTACATATCAGTCAGTGTAATTATCTTTAACTCTAGGGATAGTTTTAGTAATTCTTCAAATTTTATTTATTATTATCTTTTGAAAATTTAATTATTCAATAAAAGTTTTGATTTCAATAATTGGGAACTATCAATTCAACCAATTGTGTCCCATGTTCGGTGTTCCCCACATTAACTGGGCTATAATTTGTATTTGATAATAAGCTTCAATATGCTAAAAAACAAAATATTTGTTTATGAAGTGTCTTTCAAGTTTAGTTGACTTCCTGTTTAACATACTTCATTTTGGCGTCATTATGGGTCTACGTGTTAGTTTTGGTCCGTTTCGCAGGTTTTGGTTTAATAAAAATGATTTGGGTTGTTTCAATGAAATTTTTGAAACCTCATTTGGTTAGATTTTGGATGTTGGGTTTTGTAGTTTTCAAAAAGTTGAAACCCACTTAGATTAGTTTTGGATATTGGGATATGGAGAAAAAATAAGTGGTAGGTGTCAATCAATGTATTTTTTAGAAAGTTTGGGGAAAAAATAGATGGTAGATGTCAAATCAATGTTTTATAGGTTTCAAGAGTTTGGATATAGATTTGTGAATAAGTTTGTGCTGAGTTTCATGGATCCGACGAAAATTCATTTTGAAGGATTTTTGCCTAATCTCATGAAACATGTAGGCACTATTTTTTTGCGTCCTCTAAAATTTTCTTTTCTAAAACCTGTAGGCACTATTTTCATCTACTTTGACTCATCAGATTTAGATTTCGCCTTTTCGGCATGTCATAAGAATTATTGAATGTGGTTTGTAAATTTGTATATTATGAAAAACAATCAAAATTTGAAAAAATATGTTGATCAATTGAGACATTACGGGTTTAGAAATGTCAAAAACGTGTTTGCGTCATTTTCAATGTTAAGTTTTTGAAAATATACAAAGACCTATTTGAAAGGATTTTGGTTCGGTTTCGTGGGTCTCTGTTTCAAAAAAATGATTTGGTGGTTACGGTGAAATCTTGAAACCCTATTTGGTTAGGTTTTTATCAAACAAATATTTAATTCATGAAATCAGTGAAGAAGAAGACATACATAAAGATCTGAAGATTGATTGAAGAGAAGAAATAAGCTGTTGTATTGATTTTTCCCCAATTTCAGATTAATTCAACGATTAGGCAAAATTGATTGTAATTAGAATTTACCGTTGTAAAGAGTCTGAATTGGGGTAGGTAGGTCAATTAATTATTTTGTATATATATAGGGTTTCTTTTGCATTTTTCTTGTAATTCAATTCATAGCAATACAATCGATTCTTATTTTTCTATATATTTTTTCTCCAAGATTTCATAGTTTCTGTATTCATATTCATGAAAGTAGATTACAATTTGTAATATGGTATTCAGTTCTTATTTCTCATTGTGATATCTGCCCTTTGGCTAAACAAAGGAGATTACCTTTCCCTAGAGATAATAATATGTCTGATTCTTCTTTTGATTTAATTCATTGTGATATCTGGGGTCCATATCATATTCCCTCCTATACTGGTTTCAAGTATTTCATTACTCTTGTTGATGACTTTACTAGATTTACTTGGGTTTATCTAATACAACAAAAGAGTGAGACTCATACTTTCATTCTCAGATTTATTTCTATGATTCATAATCAATTTGGTAAAACAATCAAATCCTTTAGACCAGACAATGCTAAGGAATTATTATTCACTGAACTTTTTTCAAACAAGGGATTTTACATCAATTTTCTAATGTCCAGACTCCACAACAGAACTCTGTTGTAGAGAGAAAACACCAACATATATTAAATATTGCAAGATCATGACTATTTCAATCAAAACTACATATTGATATGTGGTCTTAATGTATACTGACTACTGTCTATCTTATGAATATGATCCTTTCCCCTTTATTAAAACATACATGTACTTATTCTCTTCTTTATAACAAACATGTCAATTATTCTTTTTTAAGAACTTTTGGTTGTTTGGCTTATGCCTCTACTCTTCATGAGCATAGAAGAAAATTTGAACCAAGGGTCAGACAATGCACTTTCATTGGCTATGCCCCTGGTATCACGGGTTATAAATTACTTGACAATCAATCTAAAGAGGCTTTTCTATCCAGAGATGTGGTTTTTCATGAGGAGATTTTTCCTTTCTCTTCTCTATCTTCTACCTTACATAATCAGCCTATTGTCCTTGACAATTCTGTTCCTCAACAATATTTTTATGATGTGCATGAACCTCCCTCTCCTCATCACCCTGTGTCACCTTCAGATTCTATTCCTACATCTCCTCCCATCACTGACAACATCACTGAACCCCTTGTCAGAAGGTCATCCAGGCCAACTAAGCCCCTTTCATACCTAAAGGACTTTCATTGTAACATGATTACTAAAATCAATCCTCCATATCCTCATTCCTCTGTCCTATCTTACAGTAACATTTCCCACTCTTATAAAGCATATCTTGCAAACATTTCTTCTACTTATAAGCTACCACTTACAAATAGGCCATTAAGCACCCTGAATGGACAAAAGCTATCAAAGATGAATTTGAGGCCATGATAAAAAATTATACTTGGACAGTGACTACACTTTCCCTTAACAAATTCCCTATTGGTTGTAAATGGGTTTTCAAAGCCAAAAGAAAGTCTGATGGATCCATTGAAAAATATAAGACAAGACTTATTGCTAAGGGGTTTACTCAAACAGAGGGCATTGATTACACTGATACCTTTTCCTGTTGCTAAATTAGTCATTGTTAGAGTCTTACTTGCTATTTCTTTAGCTAAAAATTGGATACTACATCAATTAGATATAAATAATGCTTTTTTAAATGGTGATCTCTATGAGGAGGTCTACATGGATCTACCACAAGGTTATACAATACCATCTTCTTCCAACGTTCATTCAGGTAAACATGTTTGTAAACTTTCCAAATCAATATATGGTCTTAAGAAGGCCAACAGACAATGGAACACCAAACTTACTTTTTTTTTTACAGTCTATGGGTTTCACTCAATCTCTTTCTGACTACTCTCTCTACACTAAAGATATTGGATCTTCTTTCATAGCTTTATTGGTTTATGTGGATGACATTATATTAGCTAGACCTGATATTCAACTTATTAATTCTACTAAATCCTCTTTGCACAATTTTTTTACTTTGAGAGATTGGGGCAGCTGAAATATTTTTTAGGCATAGAGTTAGCTTATTCCAGTTCTGGGGTTATAAAATCACAAAGACAATACACTTTACAATTGTTAGAAGACACATGTCATCTTGCCAGTAAGCCAGTGTCTCTCCCTATGGATCCTAACATAAAATTAGCTTCTGATCTCTCAGATTTACTTCACGATGCATCTTCTTATAGAAGACTGGTAGGTAGAGTTATTTACTTAACTTTAACTAGGCCTGACATTAGTTTTGTTGTGCATAAGCTTAGTCAATTTCTTGCTAAACCTACTCAAACACACATGATAGCTGCTCATCATCTACTCAAATATTTGAAAGGTAATCCAGGACAAGGGCTTCTTTACTCTAGTAATCCTCACATCCCCCTTTCTGCCTTTTGTGATGCAGATTGGGGATCATGTCCAGGTACCAGAAGGTCTACAACGGGGTTCTGTGTATTCTTAGGTCAGTCTTTGATTTCATGGAAATCAAAGCGACAACACACTGTATCTAGATCTTCTGCCGAGGCAGAATATCGGTCATTAGCTACTATAACTAGTGAACTACTTTGGATAACTCAATTACTCAAAGATTTGGGTCAACTTACCTCTACTCCAGCTCTCTACTGCGACAATGCTTCAGCCATCCATCTAGCAAATAATCCCGTGTTCCATGAAAGGACAAAACATGTGGAGATCGACTGCCACTTTGTCCGTGAGCATTTCTCCCGCCGTCACATCAAGCTTCTTCCAATCAAATCGGCTCTGCAACTAGCAGACATTTTCACCAAGGCATTACCACGTCAACCTTTATCTTACATCCTCTCCAAGTTGGGTATAAAGGATCGTTACACTCCAACTTGTGGGGGGCTATCAGACAAATATTTAATTCATGAAATCAGTGAAGAAGAAGACATACCTAAAGATCCGAAATTGATTGAAGAGAAGAAATAAGCTGTTGTTTTGATTTTTCCCCAATTTCAGATTAATTTAACGATTAGGGCAAAATTGATTGTAATTAGAATTTATTCATCACATTTTTATTTCTTTTCTTTTCCCTTCTTAGGTCGGTTAATTATTTTGTATATATATTGGGTTTCTTTTGCATTTTTCTTGTAATTCAATTTATAACAATACAATCAATTCTTATTTTTCTATATAATTTTTCTCCAAGATTTCATAGTTTCTGTATTCATATTCATGAGAGTAGATTACAATAATAATTTTGTATGTTCAATTTTGTGGTTTTGAAAAAACTGAAACCCTAGTTGAATTGAGTTTGAGGAAAAAATAGGAGGTATGTGTCAAATCAATGTTTTTTTTATAAAGTTTGGGAGTAAAAATTATGATGAAAGGGTAAATATAGAAAAAAAAAATTGCATTGAAATTCTAAAACGACAAATAAAACTATGAAACAAGATTTTTTTTTACCAAAGCGACAAATAATGTGAAACGGACCGAGTAACTTTTACCATCTGTCTAACAAGATATGTGTTAATATATTATTCATGATCTACATATTTTCACCTCACAATATGATTAATTTGGACAAATTAATAATTCAATTAATACTACCGTTTTCTTGCGTAATCTGTTAAATCATTTGAAGTAGGTGGTTTATCTGATCTTTTTTATTATGAGTTGAGCTTGGGGTGACTCAAACCCAACTCATTCATTTGACTCAAGTTCGGATCATATATTATATCGGGCTTATAACTTTAATTGTGTAAGGAAAAAGTAAATTTTTCTAAAAGACTATCTCATACTAGTAGTGCCTAATATTAATATTCCATCCGTCCAAAAAATTTACTCCATTGATACAGTTGACTAGTCAACTTGACCAATCTAAAAAAATTATAATAAATAATCTAATTAATTTATTTCAACAATAATTTTATAGTACTATAGTAATATTTAAAATGTTGAAAACAATATAAATATAAAAAATCTACTTAATATAAAAGATTTTATAATATAACTTTACTCTGTAGCTAATGAAGTAAGTACCATTATAAACTAAAAGTCAACTTAAATGCCAGTTATATTGACACTTATCAATTTGTAAAATACTTGCAAATATTTATTAGATGTATAAAAATAGAAATGTACGTTCATTCCTAGATATGCTTCAAATAGAGCTTCATATTATATAACATATATGAAATTATCAAGCATTGGACTTTCTTAAGGTTGAGCCTAATTAAGCTTATACTCGACTCATAACTTAAATTAAACCTAGTAATGAGGCTTGCCTCAAATAACATTGTGTTGAGCCATAGGACCTTTGGTAGGTCCGGCTCAATTGACAAAATGACCTTGGAAATTTTGAAATTGGAAAATATATTTGAAAAAAATTCGAGATTCAACAAACTTCGTGCAAACCTGATATAGGCCAGGTTTGATCCAGCAAATACAACCTCTTAAGAGCCCTAGCAACGAATATACACTTGAAAAACATATGTCGTGTAGTTATGAATTTCATTTTTTAAAATCTAAAAAATCAGAAGAAAACATAAAGTACTCTTGTTCTATAAATTATTTTATAATAGATTGGATTGAGTGCTTAACACACGAATAATTATAGTCTTGGTCTTGTTATTTTGGACGAATAATGATAACTTTTTCTTCGTTATCCCGAGAGAAGCATATAGGAAAAAATGAAGTCCAAAATATGAAAATGGAGGAGACCATGCTGGAAGGATGTGATCAACACTAACATGAGACTTTGTATCCATATTACATTACGCATGGATCGGAGTAAAGGCTTAACACGAATAATCAAGGTCTAGTTATATGGACAAACAATGATAACTATTCTTTGTTATATGGACGAAGTGTGTGTTTAAAGACTGAAGACCAACATGTGAACAATGAGTCGTCCATTGCCCATGACGGAATAAGGTGACTCACTTAACATGAGGCTTTGATATCATATTACAACACACATGAATTATGATAAGGTCTATAAAATGTTGGTCTACCTCATCTAAAAAAACAACTCAAGAGGTGATGATTGTACAATACCTTATAATAAAATAATTTAATCTTAATTTTTAATTCATTTGACTTTTAGTCTCAACAAAGTCTTGGTGTTGTTTGAATTAACTAAATGTTTGAATTTTTCTGCCTTCTTCCTTTTTACTTTTTAGTACAAAAATATAATTCGATTTACATAATAGTTGACAGGGTACATAAAATGACCAAGCAATTGGACATATACCAAATTGCTAATTAGTGAAAACTTCGAAACGTGTGAACATAAAATTGATAGTTGCATCATTATTCTGCATTTAATTAATATAATAATTAATAGGGCATCCACTTTCACGTACTTTATAATGAGTTAAAAATCACTTAAATATCTCTGAAATATTACTTTACTTTGATTAATCCAATTTGTAAACTGTCAAATTTGTTTACTTTGCTTCGGGCTAGTTCCATCTGTTAAGTTTGACAATTAATTAAATAGTGTTTTCCCAAACTTTGGAGAAGAAGAAAAAAGTAAATAAATTCCGGGGGAGGGGGGGATAACCTATTATTTATTGCCTTAATAGTGACACAATTAATTTTATGTAGACATCATCAATGTATGTTTAAGTACAATAATATGATTAATTAATAGTATAATATCAAATAGGAATTTGTTGGTTGGTAAGGTGTGCCATTGAATTAAGCAATGAATATAATAAATTAATTTCCAAGCCAATTCCAAAATATTGGGTTTTGCATAATTAACTTTTGTTTTTATTATATTAATATATTTACTTATTATTTTTTATTTGTGTTAAATGAAAAGCAATAGTGCATATCGATCTGGACTCTGGGGCCTATGGGCTGCATGTTGCTTTCCCCAACAGCTGGGGCGATATTGGAACTGTAATTAACCTAATTTGCATTTTAATTTTATTCTGTGACTTGCATCAGTGCATGTATTTTTTTTTTTGGTACAAAAAGAAATAGAAAGAAGACTAAATTAGATCCTCTTCTAACACCAACAACAAATTTTCAGGAGCCTCATCCCAAAAACACTTGGTCCCCTCAAGTTCATGGCCTAATTTTGCAAGCGCATCCGCACAACAATTTCCACTTCTTTTAGTATGCACTATCCGGCTTTCCCATGGCATTCTAAGAAGCACTCGACAATCTTCAATAAATCTCCCCAAGGGGTGGCAACTCGTGTCCGCGCTCTTGATCAACTTCACTACCACTTCCGAGTCAATCTCAAGCTCGAGTTTAGGGACCCGTCTTTCCCAAGCCAATTTCAACCCTTCTCTGGCTGCGATTAATTCCGCCGTCGTGATGGACACATCTCCTAATCTGTGGGCAAAACCACCCATCCAATCGCCCGACTCATTTCTTAGAAGACCTCCGGCAGCCGCACTTCTTCTGGTGGTCAAAACACTCCCATCCGTATTCATTTTATGCCAACCTCTACCTGGTTTCCTCCATTTAATTGAAACACCAACCCCTTTTTCTTTTGGATTCCTCTTGCCGGAAATTCTCGAGAGATCTTCCGCCAATCGTTTGGCAGCAAATATCGTTTGCTCTTTAGACTCTCTAGCGTTTTGGAAGATAAACTTGTTTCTTGCCTTCCAAATAGACCACGTTGTCGCCACAAAAATCGTAACCCACGGGAGGAAGGGTAGAATAATATTGTCAAACTTTTCAAGAGTTATGTTATCCTTGATCCACCTCCCGGGATCCATATGAAGAAATTTCAACCATTGAGTAGGGGCTATAATAAGTTCCCAAACCTCCTTAGCCCACCGGCAATCTCTAAGAGCGTGTACCATGGTTTCCGAATGACCGTAGCATCGTGAGCAAGAACTTGAAGAGGCAATTCTCCTTTCAAACCTAAGAGAGTTAGTAGTAAGGCTATTATGGAGACAAATCCAAAAGAAATGCCGAATTCTTTCCGAACACTTGAACTTCCATAACCAATCCCAATTACCGCCCCCATTCCCTACCTCCGTAACCACCTCCTGGTCAAGACAAGAATAAGCTGATCGACAAGAGAACTTTCCATTAGCAGCACCTATCCACACCATCTTATCGTCCTGATCCAGTGTGAGAGGGATGGGAACCGACTTTATTTCATTCCAAATGTTTTCCGGTAGTCCAGTACGCATTTTTTCCCTATTCCACATCAAGTTATTATCAATAAGCTCCGCTACTTTCCAATTTTTTTCCTCCTCATGAATAATCTCTTCCATTCTTTCATTTAACGGACCACTTCCAACCCATCGATCGTACCAAATGGAAATATTATGGCCATTTCCCAACCTCCAGCCGATACAATTCTTCACCTTCTTCAAGCTTCAAATCACACCTTTCCATGTAGAGGAATCCCCATTTTTAATCACATAATTTAAAGGCCCGCTGCCCCTAAGATATTTAGCCCTGAACGTATCTCCCCAAAGTTGGTTCTCCCCGTTCACCGTCTTCCAACCAACCTTAGCAAGCAAAGCAATATTCATTTTTCGTGCTTGCTTAATTCCCAAGCCACCATATTTCTTTTTCTTAGTAACTTTGGACCATCCAACAAGGTGAAGCTTGCGCTGCGCTATGTCTGAGGACCATAAGAAACTACGATTCAGCTTATCCAGTTGGTTACATGTGGATGTGGGCAGCCATGACGTTTGCATAACATGGTTAGGAACCGCTGAAGTTACAGATTTAATGAGGGTCGCCCTACCCGCAAGGGATAGCATTTTAGCTTTCCAAGAAGCAAGTCTATTCGTCACCCGATCAATAAGCTCTCTATATAGTCTCGAAGTGATTCTCTCATGAATTATCGGTACCCCCAAGTACCGGCCAAGGTTGTTTGTACGCCCAATGCCCAAGATGGAAGTGATTTCCCTTTTCACCCTTCCTTCACCCCCTTTAGCAAAGAAGACCTTGGATTTTTGATAGCTAATCTTTAAACCCGAAACTCCACAAAATGTGTCAAGCACCTTCCGAATATATCTAGCATTTTTAGTTGTCGCCTTAGCCATAAGTAAAAGATCGTCCGCAAAGAAAAGATGAGAGAGTTTCGGCCCACCTCTACACGGACTTAAGGGCTGCCAATGCTTTCTCACCACCGTCTCCCCGATTAAGTATGAGAGTCTCTCAATACAAAGCACAAATAAGTATGGCGATAATGGATCCCCTTGTCGAAGCCCACAAGTAGGTTGAATTGTGTCCAACGGTTCTCCATTCCAAAGAATACGAGGTGTCGCACACTTCACACACTTGAGAATGAGCCGAATCACCGTATCCGGAAGCCCAAAGAAATAGAGGGTTTCTTCTAAGAATCTCCAACTCACTCGATCATAAGCCTTTTCAAGATCAAGTTTCACAATCATACTCCCAATCTTGTTCTTTTTCCTTAGCCTTAAGCTATGAAGTAGTTCTTGGATCATCAATATATTATCATGCGTACCCCTCCCGGGTATAAAACTACTTTGAAGAGGACCAATAAGTTTAGGCATGAATGGTTTAAGGCGTTGTGCAATGGTTTTTGTAATGATCTTGTAGAGTACATTACACAAAGCAATTGGGCGAAATTTAGAGATCGTTTCTGGGCTAGTTTCCTTTGGTATAAGACACAAGAATGATTCACCAAGTGCTTCATTGAATTGACAATGGTATCATTATCATTCACCATATATAACAATTAGTCCTTGTCTTCTTACCTATGTTCACTCGTTAATTTTGTGGACTAAGCATACTATTTATCTATTGAGAAATAACATTTGGTTAATTGTTAAAGTCAAATAGATTCGAACTAAACATTGTGGGCTAATATTTTAATTATGTTTTATCTTTTGCCCACTTAAATTGACTTCAATTTGCCATACATACCAAATCAAAACTCAAAATAACTCAGCTTACTAGTCAAATTTTAAACGTAATATTGGACAATATAATATACTTCCTCCATCCCATTAATCTTTTATCTCTTTGTACCATTAATCAGTCAACTTAATTAAATTTTAAAAAATATATATAATAATGAATAAATTATTTAAATTAATATATTTAACTAATAATTTGATAATATCATATGACACTATATATATTAATATTTAAAATATTTAATACGCAAAAAATGTGAATATTTTAACATGATAAGTCACTTAAAATATTGAAAAAATTGACCAGATACTGTATCTAATGAAGTAAAAATAATGGAACGGAGGGAGTAATATTCAACATGTCATGTTCATTAGTTAACAAATATAATTACCTATTTAACTTTTTCTGATTCAAATACTTAAAAGGCGAAAATAAGAAAATGCCGTGTACAGTTTTGTGCATTTATTGTTGAATAGATGATGTATTGTAACATATAATGAAAATTTAGTCAATTCAATTTTCTCACATCATCAAACTATGTAGATCATGAGATATTGAAGACACAAGACTTTTCAAATTTAGCCATTAGATATTATCTAATCCTTAAATTGCAAAATATCACCCGTGCAATAAATGCATAAAATTATTTATTGAAAACTTAATTTTCATTTTGAAAATTTTCGATTTATATTTTGAAGTCAAACAAGAAAAAATGAAAATTATTCGAATATCCAGGTTACGTGGTGAATTTTATTTTAGTTTTCACTTTTCATGTTCTTTACATTGTTTACAAATTGATAACGAGAGTACAAGTATTGGGCCTCAAACTGGGCCTTTCATGTGCTGATTAACGAATGAGACTTTTTTATTATGTCCAAACAAATTTAAGTTGAAGACTTAGAAAAATTCGCGCAGTCGGACCTAATGTTTGCAGTTATTGGTGATTCATCTCGGGCTGTGCTTTATTTGGATGGGCTGGCCCGTGATTAAATAATCAAATATTGTCTAATACTATTAGCTTAACTAGTAAATTATCACACGAGCCAGTTGATCCTACACAAAATAATCGAACAATCTTGTTTGTCTCTTCATAATTTCACATTTTTTTTCTTTACTCAACTGCGTATTTACAGTTCGGATCGGAGAACACATACGATATATATAGGTCATCCCCATTATTCCCCATTGTGACTCCAATAGGATTTAAACTTTAATTTCGTCTTTGAGGACCGCTAGACGCTACCACTTGGACCAGCAACTTTGAATTCATAATTTCATATCTAGTATATCTATATGTAAATATGTAATACCTATTGTGATTAATAAATTATAAAACTATTCGCTTTTGATCTAAAAATAAAATAAATAGAATCCATACAGATATGTAATTAGGGGTGTAAACGAGCCGAGTAGTATCGAACGACACGTTGTTCAAGCTTGGTTTGAATTTTATCGAGCTTGAAATTTTGTGTTTGAGCTTGGTTTGATTTCTTAACGAACCGAGCTCAAACGAGCTTTTATCGAACGAGCTCGAGCCGAGTATCGAGTAGCTTGGTATTTTACATGTGATTTTTCAATTTTAAGCTTATCGAGTCGAGCTCGAGCCGAGCTTCAAAAGTTATCGAACGAGAAATCTTGTTCAAGCTTGTTTGATTTGTTTGACGAACCGAGCTCAAACGAGCTTTTATCGAACGAGCTCGAGCCGAGTATCGAGTAGCTTGGTTTGATTTTCAGCCCTATATGTAATGCATCTCTTTAGCATACTGACAATTTATCTTACATTAAGTTATTTAAACTGGACGTATTTAGCCTTAAGTACTAATTATACTTAATACTTAAATTGGAAGTTTGGCTGCACAATGCACTACTATCGAAATTATGGGTTATCCTTAAGCAGGGTAACATAAGTCTAGTTGGGCTAATCAATTTCTTAAGCCCAATATAGGCCCAAAATAAGCTTGGATACAAACTAGAACTGAGAAGACCAATTTTATTTTGTAATTAGCACGTAATAAATGACTGTATTTTAGACATTATTAGTGTAAAAAAAATTGAGTAAGAAATCTTTCCAAGAATTAGTCAATATCACTAGTAATTACGTTGGAGTTTTTATGTAGAAACCAACTGGTTTGAGCCATTTGAATTGAGCCCATAAAAACTTAATGGAATGAATTGATGGAAGAAGACATTATCCCATATTGAATCCAAGAGTAAAAATTTAGCTAGTTATATAACTAAAATTTGGTATAAGGGCTCGGCCCTTTGTTATTTTCCCACAAATTAAAAATTAAATAACAATTGCACATTTTTTCAAAAAAATTGAACTTTCACGCACATTCCCAGTAGTAAGTTTATAACAATCATTTTGAGGTTTTTCTCTTACACAAGTTGAAACCTTTCTACATAGTAGCAATACCCCGCTAATCTATCACTAGCATTAGCATTAGTATAGTTATTGCAGCGGATTCTTGCGTAGATTACGGTAATATTATATCATATTTAAAGACTCTTGTTGGAAACTTCAGTCATTTTCGAGCAAAACACGTTGGCAGATAAGGGAATTGAGTGGCACATGAAATAGCTAGATTGTCATTTATTACCTCTTATTCGTTTGATGTTTTACCAGATTCAATCTCAAATATTGTATCTTCTGAATTTGTCGTTTGAATGAAATCTCGACGTGTTTCTCAAAAAAAAAAAAAAAAATTTACCAATGGAACCTATTTGAGATTGTTTTTTCTTAAGGTAGCTCGTTGATTTTGTATTCCGTGTTATGTCATAGTTAACAGAGAATGTAAAACTGCAAATTTCGTTATCTAATTTAGAATGAATAATATGAGAATCTGCCAATTTTGTTGATTGAAATTATGTTATAATCAAACATTTAATCAAAAGCTTTGACTCTGTATATGTCCCCATTTTGGTTCCAATAATTACCTATTCATAATAACACTTCAATGTATAATATCTAGAGAGTGAAATTGAGTTTGTAAGCTCCAAAATTATAAACGAATTAACGAACTAATAACGCATCAATGATCGGAGGTAAATGATGGACTTTTCAAAATTTTGGATTCATATTCAATGAACTCCGCATTTATTTATGAGTTGATATCAAATCAAACTATATATAGTCATCATTGTAAAAATATAACATCACATCAGATAATCATTTTCTTTCGACTGTAAACAAATTACGTTATTAAATGTCAATACACATTTATATATAGGAAAATGTTAAACATATTTAGAAAACTAGTAACATGGTTACTACACTGTGTATTGCATGTTTTTTGGGTAAGAAATCTTAGTTGGATTTCCTAAACAAACATCCATAAATTTGGAAAGAAATAAAGGACGTCATTGTTAAATAATTATGATTTTTTCACAATATTAGGAATATCATTTCTTGAGTTTTCATTGGTGAGATTTCTTATTGGTACTTGGTCTTTTGGTTTGCTTGCACCCAAAATTAATTTAATTTTAAGTGTTTTGCATGAACTTCATAAATCGTACCATCGGAGTTAAAGAATTCACCGGCCTATTTAAGTAAAGAGTTTAATTAATACATCCAAAGCAACACTAAAAAATACTTATATAATAAAATATCTTTAAGTTAACTTATCTACTTTTCCTTAATATTTACAAGAAATTTAATCCAGTAATTAAAATGTTAAATCTCTACTTGTTGACTATTTTTTGAGATAATACCATTTTGGTTTTTAAGAATAAAAAAAAAACATAAGAATGACAAAAATAAATGAAGAAACAAAGAAAAACTCAAAGAAAATGAGATACGAGGGTCCCATGAATAAATAGATAGATACATACACGGATACATATAGAGCGAGAAAGCAGAAAATATATATATATATAAATAAAAATAACAAAGAGAGAGAGAAAAGCAGGTCGTGTGTGTGTTCTGTTTCATTTTAATTCTTTTTTCCTTTTTACTACTAATATTTTTCGTAACGGAAGAAATGGAGGGTGGGGCTCAGCCGACGGACACCGTGATGTCGGAGGCGGAGCCACCGCAGCAACCGCCAGCTCAGCCACCGGTAGATCATATACCGGCTACGCTCAGCCACGGAGGTCGATTCATCCAATACAACATCTTCGGCAACATCTTCGAGGTCACCTCGAAATACAAACCCCCAATCATGCCTATTGGCAAAGGCGCATACGGCATCGTTTGGTACCAAAACTCTCACCTTTTTTCTTTATTTAACCTATTCCTCTGATTACATGTAGTTAATTTATTTATTGTTTGTTTTTGTTTAAATTTATAAGCTCGGCTTTGAATTCGGAGACGAATGAACACGTAGCGTTGAAGAAGATAGCTAATGCTTTTGATAATAAAATTGATGCTAAGAGGACTCTGCGTGAGATCAAGCTGCTTCGGCATATGGATCATGAAAACGTCAGTGGCTTAAAACTATTTTTACTTGCATAATTCTTGTTTTTAACTTTGTAGGATGGATGTTAAAAGGTGAATGAAAAAGTTTTGTTTTTACCTCGTGAAATAGATTAAAAGAAAATTAGCTAGTTTATGATGGTTCTTCTTATATTTTGCACATGAATTTGATGTGATTATTGCAATGTTATTTTTTTGTAAGGTTTTAATACTATGTTTTCTCTTTTTGATTGTTTAGAGTTTATCCAAGCTGGAGGTTTGGTAGGTTTGAGGAGTAATAGATGGTTTTTTTAAGTGAAGTTTAGTTTTGGAATTTTTAAAGAAGGTATTTTGTGTTTTTGGTTACTGGAGAAAAAGAATCTTGTTAGGAATCATTGCTACACGACATATGGATTTGTGTTTTTCTGCACATGTATAGCCTCATATATGTGATTCAGTATTGGGTCATGAAAATTTTGGATTCAATTCAGACATTTTGTTAGTAAATACATGTGTACAAAATCTGCTGGTTTTCCTTATATTGAAAAGTTGTTTTTTAGGTGAAAGATTCAACTTGGTTCTAAAACAACAAATTTTTTATTTTATTGATATACTTACCTTTCCTAATTAAATGGAGTAACATCTATTGTCAAGCGTACAAGTAAACAAGAATTGATAAGAAACTAAACATTTCAATGCGTGTAAAATGTGACACTGGGCCTCTAAGGGTCTATTTGGATGGGTTTCGGCATGGTTTCGCCGGTCTTGGTTTAAAAAAAATGGTTTGGGTGGTTTCAATGAAATCTCATTTGGATGGGTTTTAGCTGTTGGATTTTGTAGTTTGAATAAGTTGAAACCCCACTTGGATTGAATTTGGATGTTGGGGTTTAGGGGAAAGAGTTGGTGGTAGGTGTCAAATCAATACTGAGATTCGGGGGAAAAAGTAGATGGTAGGTGTCAAATCAATGTTTTATAGGTTTGAAGAGTTCGAGTGTGAGTTTCTGAATAGGTTTTTGATGGTTTTATGGGTTTGGCGAAAACTCATTTGAAAGGGTTTTGGCTCGGTCTCGCGAAACCTACGAGACCGGACCAAAACCCATCCACATACACCCTAAAATTTCATGTTTGAATTTAGGAGGCAGATGTTCACGCCCGATAAAATGGCAAGTAGTTTCAGAATGTGATTGATTATACTTTTCAGCACCAGGATTCAACGTTATTTTTTGAATCTGTAATTTTTTGCAGACCTTGATTGACTGTTACCTGTTGAATCTATGCCATAGTAGAGCTTAAAATTTTAAAAAGATACAGTGGAAATTAGAATAGTTGAATATTATGATTATTTTCTGTTATCTGTGAACACCTCCTTAAATGACTCAATTCGGGGGGGGATGCTCTCAACGCAAAATGTGTTGACATCGTAAAGAGCATTCCCCCTAGAATTGAGTCATTTAAGTGGGTGTTCATAGATATGCCAACTTTGTCATTTTGAATTTTCTGGAAAATGATGTTAAATAAAGAAACTTGTGCTTCATGAGACTGTCCTTTTTGGAACCATGAATGAGCTTAAGGAAATGCTCAATTTGAGTATTTCTAATTTGGACCAAGTGTGTACTAGCTTTAGATGAGCCAAATTTTAGTTAAGCATATTGATTCATTGGATAGAATAAGCTCAAATGACCTCAAGTTGCAAAGTAGAGCTACGGTGTCGGATAACTGGTAATACTTCCCAAAAAAGTCTTTCTCGTTGGGGAAAAATGCTTTTGAAAAGAGCACTATGTTCATTTTAACTGGGTTATACTCACTGTATAACCATATAGATAAATATAAGCATCATCCTGTTTTCTGATGCCTCCACATAAGAGACTTCTAGGATAGTTCCTAAAGAAATTCCAGGTTCAAACTTTTTTGTTTTGTTCAATGTTTGCTGTGTAATACTACAACTGTTGTCTTGTTAACTGCCAAATCTGTCCTCAAGTTCCAGCTAATGCTGCTTAATTCCAGATTCGATAAGCTTTCCCGTGATTCTCTTTTTCATAATTTATTACACTCAAATTATCTATTGTGGACAACCATTTATTGTGACTCTTGCTTGCCATTTCTTTTTTGGTACCATATATCCCAGCTTGTTTGATAAGTACAACTGGATTTTCTTAATTTAGTAACCTAAGAGAATCGAAGGAGATTTTGTTGCTGATGTTAGTAATAAAATATTTTCCGTCAGCACGTTGTTTACCATTAAATTATACAAACTATATTTGTTACAGGTTGTTGCAATCCGAGATATAATTCCACCGCCGCAGAGGGAGGCATTTAATGATGTTTACATTGCATATGAACTTATGGACACTGATCTCCATCAAATCATCCGTTCTAATCAAGCATTGTCAGAGGAGCATTGCCAGGTTCTATTTCGAATTCTAGTCTGAAAATCTACGTAATGTTAAACTGCCCCATCTTGGTACCCAAGTTAGCCTCTTTGTTTGCTGCAAATATTATGAATTTTCTTTCCTGGTTCATATCCAAGTGACGGGAATCTTGTATTTCATCAATCCTTTAAACAACCCACTATTATTGTTAACACTCAAGCATTTGGAAGTTAACATCTTTAAATCTATTTTTTGAAGTTGGTCAAAAGCAACAGCATTTAACCAGAGGATGCTAATAGTATCATTAATTACATTAACTTAATTCTTATAGATATTCTTCAATTGTTTCTGCATCCTAATTTCTGATGCCATGTCATCCTATATCTGAAAATATTGGAGTATTGTCGAAGTTATGATGAACATAACTAGCAGAGAAGTTCTTGAAAAAAGTTATTTTTATGTGAAGCCTCGTGTCAGAATAACTTGCAGTAAAAATGAGCACCAAGTGAAGTGAGATACAATGGCAGCCAATACCAAAAAAGAATAATTTGCAACTGTCATGAGCATTTCTGTATTGACCAAGTATGCAGGTTACTTCCATTTTTTACTTGAATGGAAAACCCCGAAGAAAAAGTAGCACCTAAAATTATGTTCCATATTCTCCACGTCTTTATTGTAATTAGCCTAGTCGAAATTCTTAATGAACACATGTACTTGCTTCTATATAAAAACATGTCAATTTCTTCCATGACTCTTAGGCAACTTACTACTTGATGTGAAATTGTTGTCATATGTAATGCAAGAGTAAGCTTCGTACCATTAATTCTTTTATTTTTATTTTTTTATGTTGCACAAGCGCTCTGTTGTCTGTGAAGTCATGCATGTATTTCTTGTACCTTTTTATGGTCGAATAACCATTCCGTGCCTTGCTGCAGTATTTCTTGTATCAGATCCTCCGTGGGTTGAAGTACATACATTCGGCAAATGTTCTTCACAGGGATTTGAAACCTAGCAATCTTCTTCTGAATGCGAATTGTGACTTAAAGATATGCGATTTTGGATTGGCACGTGTCACATCTGAAACCGATTTTATGACAGAATATGTCGTAACAAGGTGGTATCGCCCACCAGAGCTGTTGCTAAATTCTTCTGATTATACTGCAGCTATTGACATCTGGTCAGTTGGGTGCATTTTCATGGAATTGATGGATCGGAAGCCATTATTTCCCGGTAGAGATCATGTGCACCAGTTGCGTCTTCTCATGGAGGTATCTCTCCCTATATCTACACCACTTTTGATAGTAAAAACTCGTATTGTTACTCCTCAATATTTGAAATAACATTTTTGTTGCTTTAGTGTTTTAGTAATTTGTTTTTGAAGGGTAGAACGTAATTATATTCTATATGTTATAGTTGTATTTTGGTGGAAAGGAATGAGAAGCATGTCCTTCTATTACCTAAATAATTTTGGTTCTTATTGCAAGGTGGGATTTTCTTTTGCATTACATATATACTTATATTTCTTATACTGTAACTATGTATATGCCCAACTGTATATTATTTTCTTGACTTGGTAGTTTTCTGAACAGAGCCATTAATATCCCTGGTTTGCAAACAGTTTATTGATTTTATTATAGTTTATGGTTCATGGAAATTTCTTTAACCTTTTTATATGAAAATGAAGAAGAAAATTGAGGCATGTACACTTCAAATGGGGGGGGGGGGGGGGGGGGGGAGAGATTGGGATGGGGGATGGAAAATTGACCTCTAATAAGTCAACACTAAATATCTAGAAAAATATTTTAGCTTATTTATAAAGGCTCTACAAATTCTAGAGTTTAAATTAGAATAAAATAAACACGACTCAGAAATGTAATTCTCATTCAGTAAATCACTTCACATTGTGTAAGATTGACTAATTTTGGTATTTAATACAACATATAGCCTCGTGACTAACGTGTTTCCTTACTTTGCAGCTGATTGGCACCCCATCAGAGGCTGAGTTGGGTTCTCTTAATGAAAATGCAAAGAGATATATTCGACAACTCCCTCCCTATCACCGACAATCATTTACTGAAAAGTTTCCTCGTGTTCACCCTCTTGCTATTGATCTTGTCGAGAAGATGCTAACATTTGATCCTAGACAAAGGATTACAGGTCAGGAACTTCTCTTTCGCAAGATATTCAAGTACAAAATCGTAATTTCTCATGTTGAAAGTCTTGATAATTGTCAAAGTAAATATCTCAAATATCTGAAATTTTTAAGTGTGTATACTCGCATTATTGATTCTTGCCTCAAATTGCTGGTTTCAGTTGAAGGTGCACTTGCTCATCCATACCTGAACTCGCTCCATGACATCAGCGACGAGCCTATTTGCATGGCTCCATTTAATTTTGACTTTGAGCAGCATGCATTGACTGAAGAACAGATGAAGGAGCTGATTTATCGGGAGGCTCTTGCATTCAATCCTGAATATCAGCAAATGTGAAGTGAAGAAGAATCACTTGAGTGCAGCCAAATTGTATTGCAGGTTTCCTAAGTAATGTGTTGTGGTGGCCTGGCCGATGTTGTATGTTGTCTCGATTAATTTCTATGTATATATTGGTCCATTTGAAACCTGGGGATGGCTTTGGTTTCACGACATTCAATGAAGTTGTCATAAACTAGACATCTTTATTAAAACTGTATTTTTTTTCAGATTTGACATGCCGTAGGCTCTGGGGATTTGACCAGTTGATTGAGATGTTATGATGAGCAACGAACTGACGTGTTGTTTGCATTGGAATTGGTGGTTTGCCTTGTAATTTTTCCTACTTATCGAAACATTTGTTCATAAATGACATTTTTTAAATTTCTATGAACGCATAATAGTTCTTTTCATTATGGCAATTGCAAAATCAGGATTCTGTTCTCTCTTATTGAAGATGATAAATAAACACCCTGGACCTGAGCATAATAATTACCCTTTTGGGTTCCAAGAATTTATTAAGCTTTGATTGATTGAAATTATGTTTAATTTTGATTAAGTTATGCTATCCCGTATTTCAATGATTGTTTATTATTACTATCATTTAGTGATTGTTGAGCACCAAGAAGATGATTACTGATAATTTTTAAAATAAACCAACTTTTGAAAAAGATGGGTATAGTTAGATTGAAAATGGATCCACGGCCTAATTGGACTGTATTTGAGCCCAAACATGAAAAGCTGGAAACCACGAACTTTGTTGCTGGCCCAATATAAATAATTAGACACTCTAATATAGACGGGTCGGATTTCAACCCAATCTCAGAATCCCCCACCTATCCAAAAGGATAAGAACAGAAACAATTCTTCCTCCACTTTATTTATTTTTATTTTTATTTCAGTCCCAAATCAATCAATGGCGCAAGCACTAGCAACGCCAGTTCTCCCTTCACTCTCTCTAATCTCAAATCCCCTCTCTAAATTTCCCAAAAATTCAATCTCCTTTCCCAAATCCAACATCATCCCAAAGGTAAAATTTGAAAAAGAGATTTAATTTTGCATTTATCCTTTAAGATTATACCATGGGATTTCGTTAATTTGTTGGTTTTTTATTTTCTTCTTTGAATATGTTTAGGTTGGTGGGCTGAGCATAAAATGTGTGCGTGTGGGTGGAGTTGAGATACCAAACAACAAGAGGGTGGAGTATTCTTTGCAGTACATTCATGGAATTGGGCGCACAAGTGCTAGACAAATATTGAATGACTTAAGCTACGAGAATAAGTTGACGAAAGATTTGTCTGAAGAAGAGCTCACCATTCTTCGTGACGAGGTTTCAAAGTATATGATTGAAGGAGACCTTGTAAGTAGTATTCTGCCATTTTTAATGATTTTAATTCTAATAAATACCTAGTTGTTTATCGTAATTTCATTTTGTTCATCATTATAAAACTGCAGTTGGTTTGTTTATTTTAAGTTGGGAATTTGATGATTATTAGGTGTGTTGTGTGTCATCGCTCTTTGCTTGCATTTCTAGACTAGATTGTGTTAAATTAAGCCCTGTAGTTTGAATAATTTACTGTGAAGGTTTCCAAAAGCTCGGCTTACTAGCATTTTTATACATCTAATCGCTACTTAATTTCAATCGCAACCTCTTTTCTCGGTGGTTGCAATGACTTTAGGTACAATATTAATGATAATGGTGTTTACACACCTAAGAAAGAACTAGATGCCAGTGTGCTCAAATGCAGAAATAAATAAAGAAAGAAAAGTGAGTCGAAATTATTGATTTTAGGTACAATATTATTGATTTTCGGTTAATGCTATCATAATATTTTATATCTTTTGGAGCAGTGGCTGCATCAATGTTCTTTGCATTCTGAGTGTAATTTGTTGTAAAGTGATGCGGATTTGAATTTTAGTGAGTACACCGCTAAAGAAAATGTTTTTCTTGCACCAAATGACAGAATATTGAGCTTCGATTTTTGTTTAATTCTATTTTACTCGCTGAAATTCAAGAACCTAACATAGCCTGAATATTATACCAAGCGTTGTGCTGGTTTCATGTGTGTGATATGGATATTTGCATATTTTCTTTAGAAGCATACGTAGGAGGCTAATCAAACATAACCAATTTTGTTCATTTGTTGATGATATTATGTAGAGGAGGTTCAATGGACTTGCGATTAGAAGGTTGAAAGAGATACAATGCTACCGAGGTGTTAGACACATTCAAGGATTGCCTTGCCGAGGACAAAGGACTAAAAATAACTGCAGGACATTGAAAGGCAAGAGGGTAGCCATACCAGGGAAAAAGAAGAAGTGAATGTTGGTTTACTTTCTTTTTCCTTAATTTTTTTTTACGTATGAGATTATTAGACATTCGATCTGATTTTGTAGTAAACATAACTACTTTAATGTGATTATATTCAATTTTCTTTCTCCAAATCTAGCATATGCCATGGTTAGTTTCTTTTTCTATAACCAAGAATATAATTTGTGTATGCCTTTGTTTATTGTCATCATGCTTCGGCCTTTTGCAGATTTCATTAGCCTCCTTGTTAAGAGGTATTTACGGTGGTGGACTGTATTATTATTTGAAGGAGAAAATAAGGGCATGTTTGTTTGGCGTTTGGGAAAGTAGTTTGGGAGAGTAGTGGAGGTTTGTGAAATAATCTCGATTTGCGTAATGTTGTTTGTTGTGTTTTGAGAGAGTGGTTTGAGAAATAAAGTAGGTGTAGGATTTTTTGGAAGAGTTGGGTTGTAGGTGTAAGATGTGTAAGATTTTATGTCAAATCATGTTTGTTATGTGAGATAAATTATGTAAGATATAGGTTACTTTATGTCAAATCAAAGTAGAGTTTGTATATGTTTTGTTTAGAGATAAGAAAATTGTTGTTTGTTTGGCTTTTAAGAGAGTAGTTTGAGAAAATTAATGGATGAAAAATTTATTTCTGAAAGTAGAAAACATGTTTATTTGACATTTTTCAAACACGAAAAAAATTTGGAAAACGCCAAACAAACAAGTCCTAAGATTTTCCAAAGTAAGAAATTAGCTGCATACGACTCCAAAAGCCCGGTAAGAAAATCGAAATTATTACGCCTAGTGGGACTCCAAGGAACAATTGCCTGATTAGATGTCAGACGCCTTATCCATTAGGCCTTTGGGCCGTTGGCCGCAAGGTTGTGGATGTAAGATACTTGCTGTATTTTATTAAATTATTCATTTCTTTTAATCTTCATTGTATTTTTCCAATTGTAGGCTCTATTTGTCAACCTATAAATTTATATCACAAAGTTTTCCAAGTGATTTCATCTCAACCAAAAAATTTTACAAGCTTAAAATGTATGCTAATTCTATTTAGGGTGTAAACGAGTCAAATAGTATCGAACGAAACATTGTTCAAGTTTGGTTTGATTTCTTAAGGAATCGAATTCAAACGAGTTCGAGCTGAGTATCGGGTAATTTAATATTGTATATGTATTTTTCAATATTTAGCTTATCGAGTCGAGCTCTAAAAAAGCTTCAAAAGTTATCAAATGAAAAATTTTGTTAAGCTTATTTGATTTATTTGACGAATATAACTAAAACTAGATTTTGTCGAACAAGTTCGAGCCAAGTATCAAATAACTTGGTTTGATTTAGCGTCATAATTTTTTTTTGAGGGGCAAAATGGAATATCATTAACCATAAATTCAGAGTTTACAATCTCAACAATCAAATTAGGCAAAGTTTCAATAATAGGACCATGTAACAAAGTAAATCTAGCAATCTCATGGGCTACTCGATTACATTCCCGAAAAATATGACGAACTTGGAAGGCATCAAAACAAGGAATCAAGGCTTTGATGTCTTCAAGGATGATCCCACTATTCCTTAGTGATGATGTGAGTTCACTGATGCCATCCACTACCACTTTACAGTCACCCTCAAGTACCACATCCTTCCATCCATACGAGACAGCAAGCTCCAGAGCAAGTTTGGCTGCCATTGCTTCTGCGGATTCGGGTGATAATGGTGATGCAATCCGGTAAGATGCCCAGGCAATGCACGTACGGTTTGAGTTCCTAGCAACGATCCGAACTCCAAACGCCGTACCATCATGTGTGAGTGCTGCATCAAAGTTAAGTTTGATTGAGTTTAGAGGAGGTGGACTCCATGTTGTCTGGTTTCTAGTAAGGCCTACCCGCATCTGAGAAAGATATGCTCTCTTGAATCTGTGATGAAAGTCCAGGGCGAGAGTGATTACCTCTGAGGGAGTTTTTGTACAAGAATTCCACAGCCTCTGATTGCGTATGAACCACAAAAACCAACAGATGATTCCAGCTAATGCGAGTTGATCACTGTCTAAAATGGAATGGAGATGAGTCAACCAATCCAAAAAGTCCCCTCCAGAAAGTCTATATGCTACTGACGGCAGATTGCTTAAGGCCCATGTTTGCCTTGTGAAATGGCAGTCCATGATTACATGCATAATACTCTCTTTCTCCCCTCCAGAACACATTTGGCACTTGTCATTATCAACAGATTTACGTCGAAAGAGCAGCTGGCATACCGGTAAAGCTTGACTTCCACATTTCCACATAAAAATCTTTACTTTAGGTGGAACTTTCATGTTCCAGATCTTATCCCACACTCTATTAATTGAACTGCTCGAACCTCCCCCTTGTTTTTCATTAGTTGCTGTTTTAATAGCAAGGAAAAGATGGTATGCTGATTTCACAGAAAATAAAACAGATTTCTCATAATGCCATATAAGCCTATCATGATAGGCTTGAGATCCCAGCGGGATTGAACGAATGATTTTAGCCTCATCTTCCCAGAAAATTGAGTCAATAAGATCTTTATTCCATGTTCTAGTTCCATGTTCAATCAACGAATCAACCGTGTCACTTCGGGATAATGTGTTACATGGAGAAATGATTCTAAAAGAACCATCCCTTGGTAACCAGTTGCTGTCCCAAATCTGAATCAAATTACCCGAACCCACTCTCCAACGAATGCCTTGCATAAGTAAATGCTTTGCTCCCCAAATGCTTCTCCATGTTAGTGATGGCGCCGAGCCTAATTCTGCATCCAAAAAACCACAATATTTGAAGTACTTAGCTTTGAGAACTTTACTAAGTAGACTTCCCGGGTTCTGTAGAATTCGCCAACCTTGTTTTGCTAATAAAGCCGAGTTAAAAGTGTCGAGATCCCGAAAGCCCATCCCACCATCTCTTTTGCTTCTACAAAGTTTACTCCAGCTCACCCAATGGATTTTGTTAGTGTCCTTGTTATTCCACCAAAAATTTGAGACCATCGAATCAATTTCCTTTACAAAATAGGCCGGGAGGTTGAAACAACTCTTAATATAAGTCGGTATCGATTGTATTACCGCTTTAATCAAAATTTCCTTTCCTGCCTGTGATAGTACTTGTTCTTTCCAGCCATGGAGTAATTTCCAGATTATGTCCCGAATAAAGTCGAAGACTTCCCTTTTCGATTTCCCAATAGAAAGAGGCATTCCAAGGTATTTATCATGCTTCTCTTCTCGACGGATAGGGAGGATCATTTCAATGGCATCTTTGATGGAATCTACAACGTTGTTGCTATACACAATGCTCGACTTCTCATAATTTATATCTTGCCCTGAAGCTCTGCCATAAGTGTGAAGTATAAGTCGTATCCGTGCAGCTGCATCAGCCGAAGCATCACAAGTGATAAGTGTATCGTCAGCAAAAAGGAGATGTGATATTCTCGGTGCCCCTTTGGTAACAGCTATGCCCTTGATTGAGCCCCTGGATTCTTCCTGTCTAATCAGTGAACTCAGTCCTTCTGCACAGAATAGAAATAAATAAGGCGAGAGAGGGTCTCCTTGACGGATTCCTCTCTCCGGCCTCACAAAACCAATTTCACTTCCATTCAAAATAAACGAGTAAGAGACAGACGAAACACAAATCATGATCAAATCAACAAAAGCGACATGAAATCCTAGCCTAATCAAAACATCTCTTAGAAAACTCCACTCTACTTTATCATATGCTTTGCTTATGTCAAGTTTGATAGCCATCTGGCCCACATCGCCTTTTGTTTTCTTTTTCATAAAATGAGTTAATTCATAGGCAACCAAAACATTATCAGTTATTTGACGACTGGGGACAAAGGCTGACTGGTAATCAGAGATCACTGAGTTCATAAGGGGTTTTAATCTATTGGCTATGGTTTTAGACGCAATCTTGTAGATAACATTACAGAGGCTAATAGGTCTATACTGAGCTACGGTTTCGGGATCTTTACATTTGGGTATAAGGACAATATGGGTAAAATTCGACTTTTCATTAAAAATTCTTCTGTTTAAAAACTTGAGGACACATTTAATAACATCGCTTCCAATAATAGGCCAAAACTTATGATAAAAGAGTGCAGGAAGGCCATCAGGACCAGGGGATTTAAGGGGTAGCATATTGAGAATAGCTTGGGTTACCTCATCCGTTGTGTAGGGTTGAAGAAGGTAGTCGTTGTCCTGTTGGCTTACTCTCGTATACAACGAATTCAGAACGAGATCCTTTTCTTGATCAGTTGGAGATCCCGATGTAAAAATATTCCGAAAGTAATCAACCACTGTATTCTCTTTTTCAACATCCGAATTACACCAAACCCCCAAATTATTACGCACCCCCCTAATCTTGTTAACTTTTTTCCTACCCGAAGCCCGTTTGTGGAAGTATTTAGTATTCCTATCACCATCCTTCATCCAATGCGCTTTTGCACGCTGTCTCCACATTGCGCCCTCTCTGTCAAGGAATTCATCAAGTTCAGTGGTAAGTTGAAGCTCTTTAGTTTTTGCCGTTTCAGTTAGATATCCCTTATGGAGAGAATCAATTTCATCACGAAGACTTTTGATCTTATTATTTACATTACCAAAACTGCCATTGCTCCAGCTTCTTAAGCTTTCTCGACAGTAATCAAATTTGTCCCAAATATCCGCTTTAAAACCGCCCAAGTCATCCCAGCTATCTTTGACGACTTTCTTGCAATCAGGACTATGAAGCCACATAGATTCAAACATGAATCGCCTCGGTTTTTTCTTATCAATTGAAATCGGTTGATCCCTAACTTGGATCAAAATCGCGCAGTGATCGGAACTACGATACTCCAAGTGAAGCACTCTTGAATAAGGAAAGGCGTCTCTCCATTCAGTATTAGCACATGCTCGATCTAATCGTTCGCGAACTGTGTGAGGATGTAATCTTCGATCAGACCAAGTGGTCATACTTCCTAGATCCTTGCACATTTTGTACTATACAAACAAATAGGGTTGTCAGTCGGACCTTGTAAGCCGAGTTTTGAATGACTCAAACTCAAATACCATCGGGCTTAACGGCTATAGGCTCACACTCAGATACCATCGGGTATCACGTCTATATATAGACTCAAACTTAGTTTGATGTAACTTTTCGAGCTTTGAATTTATATCGAGCTCATAACAAGCTTGCTCACACTAGCAAAATTTACTTGGCAAATAAAAAGCTACGCATTGTTAAAATACATAGAAATAGACTAATCTTATTTAGTGCATAAGAATATATAAAATTTATAGTTGTAATCCATAATATAAAACATTAAGTAAATTAAGTTTGTAAGGTCCCAAGACTCCAATCTATTTGACCACTTATTTTAACTTTTCCTTTCAGTTTTGTTAATTATTTTCTCCTTTGACATGTATATATATTAGTTATAATTGAGATATTTGTAGGTAATGAGTTCACAAAGTTATAATTGATGAATGTAGGAAGCGGATTACCGTAAAAAATTTCTTGTTTTAAAATAATAACTAGGAAGAAATATCCCTAAACTATAACTTTAATACCAAATAATTATATATTTGGGTTGAGCTTTACTAGGCTCAAGCTCTGCTTATAAATTGATTGAGTTTCAAATAATGGCTCAAACTCGACCCGACTCACAATTATTTAAATTTGGATCAAATTTAATTAAGTCGAACCATCAAACTATATGGATATGTCCGACTTAATTGACGGTCCTACAAACAAAATCATTGTTTCATAAAAGGTGCAAGCGTTACGAACCATAATTTAATGGATACTTTTGGTATTTTGGATGAACACGTTCATTTCTCATCCATTAGCCCAAATATACAATACAAAAGTCCAGAAACCCATTTGATCTTAATAAGGATTATAATTTACAACTTATAAATGACCATCAGAATTACTCGATTTTTAAATAAAGTTAAGGCCAAGTTCAATGAGAATTTCGTTGAGGTTGTACGTGCGCGGATATAAAGGAGTCGGTTGAGTTAAACATTATCGTTAAAAAAAAAAAAATTACCTCTTTTTTTAATCATCGAATTTGGGAATGAGATGGTGACCTTGGTTTAATAATGTCTACACAAAATAATTTGATCGAGATTTTTACATGTAGATTTTGTTTTTATCTTTTAAATTATCGAGTCGAGTTTTAATTGAGTTTGAAAGTAATATGAACAGATAAAATTGTTTAAGTTGATTTTTCACTTATAACTACAATAGACTGGGCAAGATTTCATCAATGGGAAACATGGAACAAATTGTTTTGATAATCATTCTCACGATGACAGGTTGTGAGTAGTCCATCTTCTTTTTCTTTTTCTTTTACTTTCCAACTTATATGTTTTTCATATTTATCTTGAACATATTTGTGTATAAGGAAGATGTGAAAGTTTCGTATCACTGGTTACGTATTAATGCATACCACAATTTAAATTTTAATTGTTGATACAACCGTCTAATAATGACAATTTTTCTATGTTTAGCAAAGTTGAAAATAGTACAAGGAAAAAATTATAAAAACAATTAAAGTAAATCATAATTTTAGTAGTATAAAGAAAACGAAAATACTTAAATGAAAAAAAAAACTTAATAGTAATATTAGTTAATATATTATTATATTATATCAAAAAAATGCAAAAACATACAATAATTAAACCTTAATTCATTTGTTTTTTAGTATGTCATCATTTTTTTTTCATGTAAGTAAATAATTATAAGGTATAAGATTTTATAAGATTTAATAAGAAATAGAGTAAACCATCATTTTCATCGTATGAAAAAGGCGATCGTGCTTAAACGGAAACAAAGTTAATAATAATATTATTTACTTAATATTTATTATTACTATTATTATTATTTTATACATATAGAAGTGTATGGTTATGTATGTTATTCTTTTATCTTCTTTAATGATAACGTTATTTGATAGTTTTAAATCAATTTAATATAACGATGTATCAATTATAATCGTAATAAATTAGCTATACTTTTACATATGAGATAAAAGAAAAAAATAGAAACGATTGAGAGTAATAAAAGAATAAGAGTAAGATAAAAATTAATGACAAATAAGATTGAACTAAATAGTCAATTGCAATCTATTCTTGAGCAAATTGCAATATCATAGGGGGTGTTGCAATTGTTATAAGAGAGTAACTTTCCTAAATAATGGGAGGTGACCCACTTTTTCGTGCTGATACGAAAAATAATCAGTCAAACCAAACACGTAATATAGGCATAATCATGATTTACTGAGCAAACCGAATCGCATCCTAAGAATATTGTGTAAAGTAGGTTAAAATGTTGTATGGAAATTTTATTTATCTCATTGATGTAATAATCTATATATACTGCTTAAAGAGTAAATCAATAGAAAATGGGTTTGTAGTAGCTAATATAACTAAATGGTAACATTTATTAATAATATGAGTAAAACTCAAATAAAGCTTTTTCCTTGACTCACCGTTTCACCACATGCAGAAAAAAATAACATTTATATTCCCTCCATTTCAAATTAATTAGCACATTTGCAAAATTTTCATGTTTCATATTAAGTGACACATTTGGCCTTTTTACACATATTAATCAACCCATCCATCACTAACTGTTTCAAATATTATAACTAATTTCCCCTCATATATATATATCTAATACGCATATAAATACCACTCCCCTTCAGTGGCGGAGCTATTAAGGGGACCGCCCCCAAGAAAATTCTGAATATACTATATATATAATTTATTTGTGCATAATGAGTAGAAATGTTCTGTGGTCTGCTGGTTAGAGTAATCAAGATTTTGTTCGAGGGCCAGAGGTTGAACATCGTGGAGCACATTCTTCTCTATTTCTTTAATTTATTGTACTAGCTTATTCCCGTGCTATGCACAAAATTACATTAAATTATTATTCTATATAATATAGCTTTTTGGTAAGATTATTGATATGAGTTATTTAAATCTCAACCAAGAAAAATTTAAAACAATCAAACTTGGTTCTTTAGTATAAGAGAAATATTAAGAAAATCGTGGATCAAACTCAAACATATTATGTTTAATTGAAAGTGAAAAATAAAACTATATTTTTTTCTCATTCAAATGAACGATTTCTGTGTGCGGTGAACTATGATTAAGAGTCAAAAAATCATATTAATTAATAATATTATAAATTTCAGAAAATGTGAGAACGTCTTACCACTGATTTTGATTTATTTTCGTATGTATTAATTATTGAATCATCGAATTAGTTTGCCTAAAAGACTCCGCAGTAAGGACGAAAATATTGATTTCATAATATGAAATCTGATATATAGGGTGCTAATATATACTCCAAGATTTCCATTTTATTCAAAATTTGCACTATTGTAAGAGATAATTATAACATTTTGTTCACATGATAGAATCCTCAACGGTTCTGGTTCTGGTCCCGCACTTTATAAAATTAAATTGTAGTATTATTAAAACACTATATTAAGGAACTAAATGCAATATAGTTTAATAATTGGGAGGATAAATGCAATTTTATAAGACGTAGGCCCAAAAGATCAAATATTTTTTCTGAATTAGGACAAAATATCATCAGTAGATTCTAAAGTATATAATCAAAAGTACTAAGGGCTCTGTCATAATAAACATGCAATTCTGCATACCTTTAACTTGCATATGACTATATATTTAAATTTTCTTTGATTTACTTCCAGCAGTGTTTCAATCTCATTTGTAGCTATGTGCCTATACACTTATAGAAAAATAACTTGACCAAAATACATCAAACATAAATAACTAAACAAAATTTAAGAATTATGATGATAGACACATGTAATGGAGAGTCAAATTAATAATTTTCAAAATTATTTAGCAAAAGAATATATGATGCAAAAATTTACATGTATTTAATTCTATAAAAAAAAATCACTAAATATGAAAATAAGGAGAAAACAATATACAAAAATGAAAAAGAAGTAAAAGAGAAATATACATTTAATGTTTTGCAAAATAATAAAATAATTCCTTTTTAGTTGGTTTAAAAAGATAGATAAAAAAAGGGCAAAAAATAATGACTTATAAATTGATAAAAATAACCATGAGATATACTTAAAAAGAAAGATGAAATTATAATAGTAATTAAATAATAACGAAATAAGTAATCAAAGCATGTAACTTACCCGACACAAATATATTATATTGAAAAGAAGAAAAAACATATAAAATCAGTGAGGTTAGACAAAAGAGTCGTACTGAGGATCCAGTAATTATGATACACATGCATTAGTTCTAAACAAAAAAATATATGCTAAAATAAAAGAGAAAGAAGATGACTCTTATGATTATGAACTTAATTTGAATGAATGGATGTCAATTGGGTACTATATATTTATCTTCTGTTGAAGAAGGTAATTTATTTTTATGTTTTCTTACCATGTTAAAGTTTAGTTCTAAGGTAGTTGGCATAGATTACGGGTTTATATAACTTAATTTTAGGCAAGCTAGCTTCTTTTAGTTTTTATAATATATCAGAGTTTGAAATTACGGGTTATTTTTTTAAACGATTCCCTTACTATAATAAAACCATACATAACATAAATGTGTTAAGATATGTTGTTGTTAACTAATAGAAAATTTTCAATTGTTAATAGATTCTTTTAGTTCCTTTTGTGTGCTTCTTGTCCTACGTATACATATTCAATTTGTTCTTATCAAACCTAAGAATAAGAATAAGAAAAAAAATAAAAAAGCAAAAGTCATAGTCCATATATATAAAATAAGTAACTAAAGAAATACATTACAGAAAAGTATAAATAATTATATGTAAAAGTTATACTATAAGAAATGAAATGCAAATTGATCATAGAAATCTAACAACTCACGTGAAAATAATGGAAGTGATTTTCAAATAATACTCCAGACATATG
Organism: Penstemon newberryi var. newberryi; assembly: GCA_030819805.1. Lineage (NCBI taxonomy): Eukaryota > Viridiplantae > Streptophyta > Magnoliopsida > Lamiales > Plantaginaceae > Penstemon > Penstemon newberryi. Next base: position 11,222,763 of record JAUALY010000002.1, on the reverse strand, counting down.
AAAAACACATGTGCATGGTACAAACCTACAAAAAAAAGAAAACAAATCGTTATATACATACATAAGAAATGTAAATATATATATACACCTCAAATTCACACTTGAAATAGCAATCACCAAGTACGTGAACCGAACCCTGCTAAAATCACATTCAACACAATATTTCATCAAATTCAACAAATAAAATGCAAAATGAAGAAAGAAAAAATGACAGATTTAGCAAAATAAATTTTGTTTTGGAGAAGTATATATCTGAATCATAAATGTTAGGCTTATCATTGTTTCAATTCAAAATTATGAAGAAGGGTTTTGAACTTTAATGCCGCAACAGAATTTGTGAAATTCACAAATGCATAGCCACGATTGTTTCTCTTCCTAAATTAAAATCAAAACAATGAAAATAGTAAAGAAAAAATTACAAAACTTATGTACTTTGCAAACAAATTAATACAAGTGTACGCGTTACATACTTAAAGTCCATAGGAAGAAAGAAAAAATCATACTCAAGAGAGTATTCTTTACAGTATTTGTCGAGAAACTCTAGCATAAAGTCTCTCCTGAAAAAAAAAATACATGAAAAATGTTAAGAGAACTAGAACTTTAGTACCAATAAAAAAATGGGGATTCATAAACGCAAACAAGTGAAACAAACATATACATTTTTGGAAAGAAATAGTAAATCATTAGCTAGCAAGCAAGCATTCATGATGTACATTAAATGAAGTGTAGTAAATTAAATTTAGTGTGATTTAATTAGTACAGGCATTATTATAAAGATATTGAGATGATACTTGATAGGGACATAAAGTAATTAAAGAAAAAGTTAGAAGATCGATTTCCCTTTTCATTCACTAGACAATTAAGAGACAGAAAAGGAACTATTAATCACATTGTGATTAGAAGTACACTCCAGTTAACTGGTTAAGACAAAAGATTCATTCTTCAATATAAAAAAATTAAAAATAAATCAGTTAGTCTTGAAATGGTTTTAGGTGCATTAATCATGGAAATAATTAAGTCACACATGCAATGCAAACAGACTTATCATGAAACATGAAAAATACATTCAGAATTTCAAAAAGAAATTAAAAGCCTGAGAAAAGAAATCATTCAAAAAAATTGTATAGAGCACGTATTATGTTATGTGATGGGAAAAAAAAAAAAAAAAAAGAGAAAGATTTTACTAATTTTTAGTGAGATGGAAACAATAAATAAATAAATAAGCAGCCATTTAATTTTCACAATTAATTAATATTGAGTCTATTTGGAATGTTCCTTATCATGACAGTACTGTTGATTGTATTAGTTGATAATGAACACCAGCTGGATGCCAATATTCCATGGATATGTTTCAAATTTAGTCGAAAGGACAAATACACTGGTACTTAATAGTAGTAGTAGTTAGCAAAATTAAGGAGAAAGGAGATCACTCCTGTATTGTATATATCGGTGTTAGCTTTTAAAATATTCTTATATTTCTATCATGATTTTGAGAGTATTTAACCTCCAGATCAAAATCAGTTTTATTCAATTTTAATTTTTTTTAGTGTTTAACGCCCCAATACTTATAATCATTTTTAGAATCGTCAAAACCAAAACTTCAATTTAATTCAAAACCACAAAAAATTTGCTTTTGACAAAAACTTATTATACAGAAATAATTATTCTCTAAATTTTATTGTACTAATCTTTCTGTCCCAATATTTTAATTTATTAGCTACAGTATAAAGTTTAACTTTTTTCATTTTTAATGACTTGTCAAATAGATTGTTTACATTTATAGCGTTTTAAAATTTTTAAATATTAATATAGTGGTGTTATATAATATTATCATACTATTGTAAATTAAATTATTTATTAAGGATGTAAAAAAATTAGCATTAACGGATTATTAATTTTAATTTTAAAATTAGGAAGAGACGGTGGGGCTGCCGGTAGGATTCACACATGAAGCCAAAATTGTGTCAGAAAGTGTGTTTTTTATTCCTTCAGAGCATCTCCAGTAGACAACATAGAAAAACAGCATCAAATCACTCTTTAATGCCTGCTACAGTGTTTTGATACCTGTATAAAAGTTTTTTACTCCAGCAATAAGCATAAAAAATGGAGCATCATTTTAAATTTATTTAAATTAGGTTAAATTCAAATTAAATTAAAGTTTACTTAAAATTAAGAAAATTAAATTAAAATTAAAAAATATTAAATAATCGTACCTTGCGTTAAATTATTTAGATAAGATTTCTGACAATAATTTTATCTACATGTCAGTGTCTGATTCAATGTTGAGATATTTGATAAGGATTTTCATCCATACTTTTTGTTTTTATCAACGTGTCAACTTGTGATTCCGCGTTAGATATCTGATAAGGATAAGATTTTATATCAAGGTGTCAATTTATGATTTAACATTGAGATATATGATAAGAATTTTTATCGATAATATTTTTTTATCGAAAATTAATTTATCTGATTTTTTATTTTGCTCGTGATTATTGAACATGTGTACTTTAATTGAAATTTGTGGCTATTTTAATAGTTGAAATTTTTTGTACCATTGCAAAATTTGAAAATATAAGCCGTTGGGGAGAATTGGGAAGGACAAATAACCGTTTTTAAATTTCCAGGCAAAAAATAATGCCCCTTGCCCGGGCATTACTTTTGATGCCAAAAAGTGTTGGACTTAAATTTAGGTACAGTGATAGTGCCTCTGCTGGAGCAGATTTTGGCATCATTTTGACCTTTAAGGCACTATATTTGGCTTTGATTCCCATTGTTGGAGTTGCTCTTACAAAGAACTAGGGCGCAAGGATCTCTATATTACTGAATACTCCCTCCGGTTCATATTAATTAGCACATTGTTACTTTTCACACAGATTAAGAAACCTCATGATTAATCACTTTTTCATGGTAAAATGTCAAAGATACCCTTCCTAATGACTCTTGAGCTTCTCAACCTAGATGTAAGAGAGGGTAAAATTGGAAAAAATTGTTTTGGAAACCCAAATATGCCAATTAATATGAAACATAAAAATTTGACAAATGTATCAATTAATATGAACCGGAGGGAGTATAATTAGAATTTCAGATTTCTAGATATCTAATTATAGCATTCATTAAATGCCTTGTCACATATTACCGCGCAAAACCTGAAATCTTACGGCCCCGGGGTATGGATGAAAAGACCAGCTGCAAATAGTATGGGAATTAAGTTTTGTAATGAAGAATAAGTGCATGCTTCAATTCTTAATTTGAGAGTTGTTTCAGAAATAAATAAAATTTAAAATTATATTTTGATTTTCGTAATATTATATTTTTGAGTGTTGTGAGATGAAATAAATATATTTTAGTAGGTATAGGTATAAAAAATGAGCAGAGTTGTTTTTAGAGATTATGAAAAGAAGAGAAAACTTGTAAGAGAATCTATTTTGTATTAAATCATGTTTGAATATGAGATAATTTATTTATGTCAAATCAAAGTGAAATTTGTTTCTATTTTAGAGAAGGGAAAATGAATTAAGATGAAATTATTTTTGAAAATTGAAAGAGTATAAATTTATGAAATGAAAATTATCGTTTGTTTGACGTTTTAGAAATCACCGAAATACTCTATGAAAAAGCAAGATAAACATACACTAAATTATACTCTATTTTTGTTTTGGGATGGAATTGATGCATAATACATAACCTGAACTTTTTTCTTCTTTCTTTAACAAAGTCCAATTCTGTATGTGTTAAAGATGAGTTTTAATAATGAAAAGATATTACCGAGTAATAAAAAGTCTAACATTGAAACTTGAAAGTGTACAGATAAGAAAAATTTATGGAAATATTCAAGGAATTAAGTGTTTTTACACTCTTTAAATATAAATTGACACATCTATTAAATATACTTCAACTAGTAGATCAATTTCTCATTATTCCATCACATTTATACGAAAATGCACTACTCGAATCAATTACACCCCTAGATATTAGGAGTCTATTATAGATATTATTATCTTTTAACTTTTTCTATATTGATATGACACATGTCATATACCAAAATATAAATAAAGAGTACGAATGTGCTTTTACATCACTCTTTTATACAAGTAATGAACATAATATCCTTCATTTAATAAACTAATATAAGTACACATTTTGAACACAACTTTTTAAGTAACCGTTTAATGCTAATATCAAAGAGTCATATTATCATTTTTTTCCCGGCCCATAGAACATGTTAGGCCATCTCCAATGTCGGGCTCGGGGCGCGCGTGAGGGTCGAGCTGGGTTGGAAGGTTGTCTCCAGTGGCGCGGCGGGGCGACTTGTAGGGCAGCACGTGCTGGGCAGCGGGGAACAAGGCCGCGTGAGCTGCTGAAGAAGAAATAGGGGCGCGTGTATTTCACTCGCTCCTCTTTAAGTCAGGTGGCGCCACTTGATTAGTCCCTTTTTTGTTGTAATTATTTTAATTGTTGAAATGTAATAAAATAATTTTGATTGTGTAAAATTTGTAATTAAAATTTGTAATAATTGTTAATATTAGAATAAAATTTGTAATATTTGTTTTAATTTGTTAAAATTAGAATAAAATTAAAATATTATTATTAATGATTTTAATTATTAATGATTTAATAATAATAACATTAAAAATGGTTTTATTCTTTCTTCTATTTAAAAAATAGTAATTAAAATTGATAAATAATTTTTAGTATATTTGTTAATATTAGAATAAAATTAAATATTATTTTTATCAATTTTAATTACAAGTCTAATTATTAATGATTTAATAAAAATAAAAATAAAATTTCCTCCTAAATTAGAATTAGAATTACTTGAAAATATAAAAATACACTAAGACAAATAATTAAAATTAATACTTAAAGTAAAAAATATTTAAAAACCTACTTAAATCAACAAGATACGTAAATTATACAATTTACATTTATTGTTAGTCGTATTTTGCATTCGTGGGTGTGTCGTTGATTTAATCTTCTTTGTTTTTTTTTCCTTCTTGTTTGTTGTAATTGTCATCTTGTTTTTATGTCTGTCGTTTATTTAATGTTATAATTCGTGTTTTGAATTAATTTTAATTTTAATATTTAAATATTATTAATATAATATTATTAAATTAATTATATTATTATCCTAGCATTATTATTATTATTATTAATATCAATATTAAAAACAATATTAAAACTATTATAATAATGATGAGAGTGGGGAAGAAATTGAGTTTAGGAACCCACGATTGGAAATGACCACCCAGAGCCCGGGTTGGCTCGGGGGCTGCCCGAGGACTAGCCCGACAAAACCATTGAAAATGGCCTTATATTCATTGCTTATTGTTAAAGAGATCGCGACTTTGACCGTGAAATTTGCACTCTAATATTTTATTCTGTGAGTTAAGAATTCAAAATGGGACATTAAGGACCTATTTAATTGGTTAGATTTTGACCTGATTTTGCGTAATTTTGGTTTTAAAAACAAAAAAAAAAAATTGGGTAATTCAGTGAAACCTTTTAAATTATACTAAGATTGAATTTAAATGTTGGATTTGTGGTTTTGAAAAAATTGAAAGTTCATTTGGATTGAGTTTGAATGTTGAGGTTTGGAATGAAAATGTAGGTGGTAGACGTCAAAACAATGTAAATATATAAAGAAAATAGATTATGTGTGTCAAATCATTATCTTTTATAAATTTAATTTTTAATTATTTTAGATATGTAAATTGAAACCTGAGTTCCGTGCTTGCTCAAATTGATTAAAAATGGTGTTAACCTAGTTTCATGAATTCGAAAGATCGAACCAAAACTTAAACATATATAAATCCTACGTACAAATTTCATATGTTATTTTTTCCCTTACATTCGATATGTGTTGCAGTAGTATTTTGAGATGCATACAATTTTTTTTTTTTTTTTTACTTTAATCCAATATTGTACATTAAAATTTGTCATGCAGTCGTCCTGACGGCTTGTTAATTATTAGAACGCTGTATTTGATAATCTTAGTTAATCAAATTTAGGAATTTGAGGCAGGGTCTTATTGGCTAGACAAGACTTGAACTCCTGATCCGACGATGGCCAACAATTTTGTACTCTAAACGCAATCAAATTTATTTATCACAAAAAAAAAAAAAAAAAAAAAAAAAACGCAATCAAATTCAATAAAGTTAGATACAGTAATTTAGTACAAAGACTATATACTAGTATTAAAATTTATTGCAATCAATAAAAGTTTTAAATTATTTATCCGTCCTCAAATTCCAAAAGCCTACTAAAAATTCATCGACACTCTCTACTCTCTACTCTCTATTGTAGATTTATTTTTTATTTTTTTATATTTGATAGTATTTCTTAAACTTGATTTAACAACACTGTCATAACAATGACATCAAAATTATTGTATATTAGATCTCTATTTCTAATAAAAGATCATAAAGTTATTTTACTTATAAAAATAAAACACCACCTCACTGAACATTCATATTTCTCAAAAGAGTAAACTGCAAAAATATCTCATATGCCTTTTTTATTAGAAAAAAAATTGTGTTATTTTTAGTGACAAAAATTATCTTATGTTATTTTTTGTTAGCAAATAAATCCATCCGAAGCAGGAGTACATATTTAGCAAGAAAAATAACAATTAAATCCATCACAAAATACATAAATACCCTTATTCACATAAAAAATTGACAATTATCCACATGTTAACTTGAAAATTATCACTAACCCCAATAACTCTGAAAGAATGATGGAACCAACGACACTGCATAACCAAGAAATAAATCTACTCAGCGATAACTCTATGAAAAATGTGATCATTTGAAGAAATATTATTGGGAAATCAAACATTTACGCATAAGTAATAAGTTAGAACTAGAAAAAAAAAATGTTAGAGTAAATAATTAAACTAACTTTAATCCTAGTTTACATCGAAGTAAAAAAAACTCCTCGAATGTGTTCCCATATTATTGTGATTTTTCAAGGTTACAAGGTGAAAAAATTGAAGTTAAATAACAAAATTGGAAAATCAAATTTGTACGCATAAAAGTAAATTTGATTTGACTGGAAGGAAAATTCTTGTTCAAGTCTAGCTTGGCCAAACCCATCCAACCACCAAGCAAGTGTATTGCACTTACTCTGTGATTGGTCACTCTCCTGGAAGTTATATCCAATCACAAAGCAAGTGTATTGCACTTGCCTTATAGATACTTTGGGTTCGGCCAAACCCGGTGCGTGTAAGAATTTCCCTACACCTACAATCCAACTATTTCAAAAAACATACAGCTGCTTTATTTTTTAAACCACTCTTTCTCAAAACCCAAACAAACAATATTATGCAAATCGAAATTATTTCACAAACATCCACTACTCGCCCAAAGGCCCCAAACTATTTTCTCAAAAACCAAACAAACAGGCCCACAACGTTTGGCGCCCTTCTATATATTTTGGTATACCTTAGAGCATCTCTCACCCACCTCCATATTTGATGAATATGGAGGAGGGACTAAATTGCAAACTCCAGATATGGAGTTTTGAATAGTGATTTGGAGGCTTCTCCAAATCACTATTCACTTGTTTTAATTCTATTTGTGTCCCAAAATATTCTAATTTTTTTATTTTGTTAATTACTTTTACATAATTTATGTTATTAATTATTTCTATTTTCTTTAAATTAATAATAAAAACATGAATTTTGATATAAATATTTTAATAGGTTATAATTTATATTTAATTTTTAAATTGAAAATGTATGTTTTTAGTTAGAAAACTTATAAATGAAAAATAATTAATATAGAAAATTAAATTAAAAAATATTTAAAAAATTACATGAAAACTATAAACAGGAAACATCAACTTTTAAGAATTCAACAATACTTCATGAAAATTCAATATTATTTGAATTTTATTTAATCATATCTAATATAATTTAATAAACAACTCAAATTCTAACTTTGATTATGTAGATAAAACTATTTATTATTAAATTAATAGAATTTTGGAGGATGTGGAATAGTGGTTTGGAGTTTTTGGGTGGGAGATGAGATGTGGAAAAGTGTCTCCAAATTTGGAGAAGATTCCAATTTAGAATTCAATTTGAAGTTTTGGATGTGAGATGCTCTCAGAGACTATTTTCACATTCATTGATTTTTTTTAATTGTTTACCTCTTCTCTTTAAAAAATATAAATATATTTAAATTTGTCGCTATCAATATTTTTTTATACATAAATTCTATCTACCCTCAAAATTATAAAAGCCTACTAAGTCTTTTATATATCACAATTCTCATAGTTCCTATTGTATTAATTATTTATTTTAGACTAGATATCATAATCAATTTAATACTTTATTATTTTTATAACTTGATTTGACTATACTAACAAAAATGATATCAAAACTCTATTGTATTAATTGTAGAGATTAGATATCATCATTGCTATCATATTTACACAATATTTTTCTTTAACTTAATTTGACAATACCAACAAAAATATCAAGAGTACATATTTTGTATCAGAATATCATATTCTTTCTACTTTTGTATCAAGAGTAGTTTCTTTAACTTGATTTGACAATATTAACCCCATGCACATTCATATTTACAAAAAAAGAAGTTATTATAATTATTATAAAACACAACTTATTAATTAAAAGTATATTAAAACAAAATCAAGAGAGGGCAACTTATGGGACTTGGAAATTAAAGAACATCTTGTGGCAGCTTCTACCTCACTGCATGTATCGATCGTCATGCAGCTTCATTTTTAGTCAGTCATATTGAACCCATGCATTAATGCACACTAAACAATTTCTTAACAGATTGAGAACTTATTAATTGCTCTTTCAATTCTCATATTTCATCTTTACGTACGTTCAAATTAAAAAATTAGAGTTTGACCCTGTTTAATTAATTATAGTAAGATTCTTTGCTTTTCCTTGATCAATGTTCTGAGTATTTCTATTTTCAGCTAAGTCTTTGAATTTGTCTCTATATGAAAATTGAAGGACTACGAAAGCTAAAAAAGAGTGAGAGAAGAAAAACATGTTTTGTCTTTTTTATTGCACTATTCTAGTATATGAGGATGATACAAACAAACAACAAATATGCAATATCAATATATTTGTTCATTGAAATGGAAAGTCTTCTCTCTTTCCATTTTTTTGAAGCAATTCCAAGATTTTAATATGAAAGGAAAAAATGATAAAAAGAGGAAAAGGGTAAAAAGAAAAAGAAAAAGAAAAAGAAAAAGTTGTCATTTCAGAAGTTTGAAAAGGGGAGTGTGATAGATAGATTGTCATCAAAGCACTCACAAAAGACGTACGGTAGGGCGATTTTTTTTCTTATTTAATTAGGTAGGGCAATTTGTTTATACAGTGATGTATATTGCAATTCGTAGGAGTACTTCACAAGTCACATCCTAAAATATGGAGTACTAATTAGTTTCGCTTTCCAGTATTTCATTTTTTGTTTTATTTTTTATAATATAATTAAATTATTTCATATCAATTTTTTTAAACTATTCTTTTAATAACTAAACAAAAAATAAAATTTTTATCTAAAAAAAACCCTACACAAACTCTATAAAAGTAATATATCTTTTGTACAACTTATCACACATATAAACATAATTTTAAATTAAATTTCATTTCTTACACCTACAACTTAAACTCTTTAAAAAAAAACATTTGCCTACCTAAATTCTCAAATCACTCTCTCAAAATTCAAACATATAATATTACGCAGATCGTGATTATTTCACAAACTTCCACCAAAATATTCCAACCTATCACAAGTGAAGGTTGAATCTTGGAATCTTTTGATCATATTTCCTCTCCCCTGAAATTAATAAGAAAATGGATTAATTAGTTGTTTTTTAGGAAATACTGCATGATTTAAATAGAAAAAATAAGCTTAATTTTGAAGAAATTATATATACCTGGATCGTAGCCGGAGTGATGTCGCAAATTTTCTTAGAGGTAAATGTACCTCTATCAGTTCGAACAACTCCCCACCTAATTAAAACCTTGGAGAACCTTCTCGAATTTCCTCGCAGCAGCAGCAGTTGTGAAATTAATTCACAAAAGCATTTTGTAAATTATTTCTTTTCCTAAAGTTTTCAAATAATGTTTATTAGTATTAAAAAATATGTAGTGCAATTGCAATATATACTCATTTTGCTTTACCTGAAATCCATGGGCAAGTACATGAAATCATACTACGAAGAGTATCTTTTGAAGTAGTCGTCCAGAAACTTGAGCATGAAATCCCTCCTGGAAAAATATTAATGCATCAACAATTAATGTAATTAAATGACCATTAAAATGGTTGTTCAAAAATGCAACAAATGAAGGAAAATGAAATATAGGAACATATATATTTTTGGAAAAAAATAAATTATGAAGTAAATCATTAGCAAGCATTTATGTTCATCTATACATTTAATGACATGTTCATTACTGTAATACTAGATCGAAGTTAATTTGATATGGAGTCATGTCAAGCATGCATAAATAAATTAAGAATCAATTCAAAGAGTGTTTCATTAAATATTAATAAATATGCAGTTAGATAGGGACATAAAGTATTCCTCCAAAAAAAAATAAAAAAAGATAGGGACATAAAGTAAATAAAAAGTTATTTTAGTGGTTTTTAAAATTGACCTTTGACCTTCAAATGTTTAAAATATTAAAAATGACCTCAATTTTGATTAATTAATTAGTTTAAAATATAATTAATTATTTTTAACTAAACTACAAATAATTATCATTATAATTTTAATTTCAGATTATGAAATTGAATTTTTTGAATTTTCGGCACCTGAAAATATTCCCGGGCGATTGGAGTCACCCAGGCTGTTCTTGGGCAGCTAACCAGTCGTCCGGGAACATTTTCAGACACAAATCAAGAAAAAAAATTATATTCGAGTGCGGTTGTTGCAGATTCATCACAATCACATCTTTAGGTTCATCACCATCATTTATAGTGGGCTTCTAATAGTATAAAACATGAAGAGAAACACATATATTTACCAATGACATAAAATTGACCATTTTTTTTACACAAGTATTACAATTTTTTTTTACATATTTTTACACACATATAAATTAGGTTTTATAAATAAAACTTAAAAAAAATAAAGAATTAAATCTGGAGCTGCCTGCCTGCGGGCAAGCAGGCAAGCAACCATTGCCTGCCCTCAGGCAAGCAACTCCCCTCGGATGCATGCATGCCCATCCGGGGGGAGTTTCGTTTCCAGCCGATGGGGGGCTGTTGCTTGCCTCCCCGACTCGGCTGTAGATGGCCTAAGAATTTAATCCATTTCCTTTTTTTTTTTCTTTCTCAAGAGTTTAATCTATTTCGAGGCATGTCGGACATATCAAATGGGAATTTCTTCGAACAGGACTTGAACATGGGTTCACTATTTTGTAGTGATTAGTCTTCCACTAGACCAATAACACGTGAGTAGAACCTTATGATTAATTGATTACTCATTTTTTGTTTCCCAAAAGTTCAATCCATTTCGAGTCGCGTTGGACATATTATATTAGAATCTCTTCGAAGAAGGACTTCAACTTGGGTTCAATATTTTGTAGTGATTAGTCCCTTATACTAGACCAATCACATGTTAGTAGAACATCCTCATTAATTAGTAACTCTTTTTTTGTTTCCCAAGGGCTTAATTTATTTCGAGGCGCGTCGGACATATTATAGAGAATCTCTTCGAACACGGACTTGAACTTGGATTCGCTATCTTGTAGTGTTTAGTCCATTTCACTAGACCAATCACAATTTAGTAGAACCTCTTTATTAATTGATTACTCTTTTTTTGTTTCTCAAGAGTTTAAATCCATTTCGATATGCGTAAGACATATTTTGTACCCCCTCTGGATTTTTTTATTTATCGCTTTGGCAAAAGAAATTTATTTACTTTTATTTGTCGTTTTAAGAGTTCCATGTAAAATTAATTATTTCTATCAATTTTAACCTATGATTAATGGTTGTAATTAATGCTAATTAATATTGTTATTATAATTTTGGTTAAAATGGTTTTCTAGGATTTTTCCTTAAAAAAATGACTATTTATTATATTTTTTAATTTGTGTGCAATAAAAATGGAGGGAGTAGTGATTAATCCAACCAATTAAATTTTAGTAGAATCTCCTCATTAATTCATTACTCATTTTGTGATTTTGTAAAAATTCAGTTGTACGTTCAAATATTAGAGTATGACCCTGCTCTTAATATTCTTTGTTTTCTTCATCAAGGCGCTAAACACGTAGTATATGTTTTTCTTTAAATTTAGCTAAGGCATTAAATTTGTCTCGACGTGAAAAGGATGAAGAGAAAGAAAGCTAAAAATAGTGAGAAAAACATAGATAAAGTGTGGAAGAGCAAAAGGCATCATGGTGTAAATAATAATCATAGAAAGAGAAAGTCAATTTTTTGTTTTTTCCTTTTTGAAGCAACAAATTAATGAAGTTTCAAGATTTTGTCAGAATTTCAATTTTTTTCTCAGAAAAGACTATGCATACATGAACAAAAGCATAAAAGTATGATTAGTTTAAGTATCGATTTGACCTCTAAATACTTACATCCTACTTCATTTATGTTCTTGACAGCCTATCTTTATCTCAAAGGAGTCTTTATGACATGTTTCGGTCCTCTTTCCCATTACTTAGAAAAAGTGAGTCACTGATATTTTTTGTTTTTGTTTTTGATGAATATTAAAATACTTATAAATTGATATCTATGACAGATATTTGCAAATGCATTTT